>CM038673.1:648796933-651196933 GCA_021605145.1 Aegilops bicornis
TTATGTATACCAAGTGTTGTGTACTCGCACTGATGTGAACTCTTGGCCACCATAAGTTTGGTAGGGAGGTACTGCCAAAGTGATCCCGAATGGAACCAACATCGACAACGGTCAAGAACCTATCCTGAAGTACCCGGCACTTTAGAAGGAGTAAGGATATGTTTCTCGCTTATGGAGGTGCAAAGATCGTTGTAAAGCGATTCACGTCTGATGTTAGCTTTGACACGCGAGATCCGGATGACTCCAAGTCATAAACGAGGATACGTGTATATTTTGAATGGTTAGAGGCGTTCAATACCGAAGATGCAGCTTGCCAAGCAAAGCGCCGTGTGAGATCTACATGTGAAGTGGAGCATGGTTTAGCGGAAGCACAGCACAAGAAGCAATCTGGATGAAGGAGTTTATCACCGACTTAGGAGTGATTCCCAATCGTCCCTACAGATGACTCTCTCTTACCTTTGACTAACACCTGGAGCTATTGCCTCTGCCAAGGAGTTTTTCCAGATTTACAAGAAGACCAGGCCTGACAAGAAGCCGGGTCCACTTCAACTCCATTCGGTGGAATACTCATTCAATATGGAGACATAGATATGTTGTAAAGTGCACACGGATACTGAATGTTGCACCGAATCAGGTCATTGACCAAACCTCTTCCATGAGCAAAACATGATCACAAAGCAGAATCCCTCTATGTGGGTGTTACATTCATCACAATGTAACCCTACAGATTATTGACTCTAGTGCAAGTGGGAGACTGTTGGAAATAAGTGCCCAAGAGGCAATAATAAAATAGTTATTATTATATTTCCTTGTTCATGATAATTGTCTATTGTTCATGCTATAATTGTATTAACAAAGGAACCGTAATACATGTCCGAATGATATAGACTACAGCAACATGTCCCTTAGTGAGCCTCTAGTTGACTAGCTCATTGATCATCAGATGGTTGTGGTTTCCTCGACCATGGACATTGGATGTATGGTTGATAACGGGATCACATCATTAGGGAGAATGGATGTGATGGACAATACTCAATCCTAAGCATAGCACAAGAGATCGCCAGAGTTCGCGTTTGCTAGAGCTTTTTAATGTCAAGTATCATTTAGGTTTAGACCATGTGAGATTGTGAAACTCCCGGATACCGTAGGAATGCTTTGGGGTGTATCAAACATCACAACGTGAATGTTGGAGGTGGCTATAAAGGTTCACTATAGGTATCTCTAAAAGTGCTGTTAGTATTGGCACGAAAGATCGAGATTGGGTTTGTCACTCCGCATGACGGAGAGTGTATCTCTGAGCTCACTTTCGGTAATTTTCATCATCATAATGAGCTCAAAGTGTGACTTAATGAGTTAGCCATGTGATCATGTGTTATGTAACAAGTAAAGAGACTCTGCAGTAAGACCGAGATTGAGAACAAGGTATAGGGATACCGATGAAGTCGAATCTGGCAAGTATTTGCACACCAATGGACAAAGGGAATTGTATACGGGATTGACTGGAATCCCCGACATACGTCGTTTAACCATGGGCAAGATCATACAGACACATGTGGGAGCCAACATGTAGGTATCGAGATCCCGCTATTGTTTATTCTTGCCGCAGAGGCATCTCGGTCATGGCTTGCATGGTTCCCCGAACCCGTAGGTCTACACACTTAAGGTAGGTGGTCTTGCAGCAGAGTTGTAATGGGGAATTGTATGTGGTTATTTCAAAGCGTTGTTCCGAATGAGTCTCGGATGAGATCCAGGGATGTCATGAGGAGTCTCTGGAATGGTCCGGAGGTAAAATTTATATATAGAAGTCCTATTTACCTTGCCACCGGAAAATGTTCGGGATTTTTAAATTGTAACTGCAGGGAAGGTTCTTAGAAGGTTAGTTCCGGAGTAGGGCCCACCTGCATTGGGGACCCACACGTAACGATGTGGGTAGTGGGGGTAAGGCCCAACACCTTTTCCTCGTTTGCTAAGGCGCACCAAGATCCCCCTTAGAAGTAATAAGATCATATCCTAGAAGCGGATAAGATCAAGATCCTAAAAGGGGGATAACAATCGGTGGGGAAGGGAAAAGGATGGGGATTTCTTTCCTCCCACCTTGCTCAACAGCCCAATGGACTTGGAGGCGCACGAAACCTGCCCCTCCACCCCTCACTATCACAATTAGGGAGGCACATGGGAGCTACACTTTGCCCTCTTACTGGCGCAGCCCTCCCCTCAACTCCTCCTCCTCCTCCCGTTGAGCGAAATAAGTGACTCACCAAGAACCACGAGGCTCACACCACCACGCCGGTGGTGCTGCCGGAGATTCTCTTCCTACTCCTCTCCCTTGATGTATCAGAAGGAGGAGACGTCCCAAACGGCTATCGTGTGTTGAAAGCGGGAGGCCCGGCTCAGGGCAAAAGCTTTTGGATGGATCTTTCCGCAATTTGAATCGCCACAGCACGACTCCATCAATGTGTTACAGGGTAACATGCTTCCGCTTATCAATCTTCAAGGGTATGAAGAAGCACTCCCTCTCTCTCATTGCTATCGCCTCCTAGAGATTGATCTTGGTGACAATGAGAATTTTTTTGAATTATTACTACATTCCCCCAATAATAGTGCCCCTAAAGGCTCCCTTTTCTGCATTTACTTCTTGGCCCACTAGATGTCTTCTCTCGGTCCAAAAATCCACAAAAAAAAGTTCTTCACAAGCTGCTTTGGACTCCGTTTGATATTGATTTCCTGCGATGTAAAAACAAGCGAGTAAAATAGTAACCGCACCAGCACTATGTCAATAGATTAGTACCAAAAAATGATATAAAATTACTATAAAATGATTGTAAAACATCCAAGAATGATAATATAACAGCATGGAAAAATAAAAAAATTATAGATACGTTGGAGGCGTGATCGAGGATCTCACGGTACATGAAGGCTGCAAGGGTTTAAAAGTGTTTTCATGGATGCCCGTGATGGTTTTGGGGGTATAAGAGAATATATGGGCGAAAGAATTAGGTCGGGGAGACCCATTTAGGACCCAAAGATAGGCGGGCTGCCCTCCATCCTTGTGGCGCCTCGTTGATCCTCCGACTTCATCTCAAGTCTCTGGTTTGCTACGGTCCAAGAAAGATCATCACGAAAGTATTATTCCATTTGGACTCCATCTAGTATTCCTTTTACTGGAACTCTAAAACAGAGGAAAAACAGAAACTGACATTGGGCTCCAGGTTAATAGGTGTTAGTCCCAAAATAATATAAAATAGCATAATAATTCATATAAAACATCCAAAACAGATAATATAATAGCATGGAACAATCAAAAATTATAGAATCACGTTGGAGACGTATCAATCGATAATACAAAACATGATCATCTCATACATCAATATATATCACATCATATCTTGACCATATCACATCACAACATTGTGCCACTGCCAAAACAAGTTAGGCGTCCGTCTACTTTTTTTGTTACCAAGTTTTACATGGCTGCTATGCACTTCTAGCTTAAGAGTCTTCTCAAAAAAACCACAATGGTGATTATCAAGTTTGCTATTTAACCTTTGTCAAGGACCAGCCGTAGTCAAATTTGATTCAACTAAAGTGGGGAGAACACACACCCGCCAACTACACCTTTTATGCAAAAACTAGTTGCATGTCACGGCTAGTTTGAACGGTCTCATGTGAGTGAACATGTAAGAGTTGGTCGGACCGCTTCATCCCACAATACCTTGAATCAAAATAAGAAGCGTTGGTGGTAAGTAGTATGACTATCACCGCCCACAACTCTTTGTCTTCTACTCATGCATATCATCTACGCATAAACCTCGCTCAGATGCCATTTGTTGGGAAGCGTTGCATGAAACAAAAATTTCTATGCACACGCCAATATCTATCCATGAAAATGCATAGCAACGAGAGGAGAGAGTGTGTATTACATACCTCTCGTAGACCCTCGTGGTATAGCTGAAGCGATTAGTAACACGGTTGATGTAGTCGAACTTCTTTGTGATCCAACCGATCGAGTCTCGAGCAATATGGCACCTCCGCGTTAACACTGCGTTCAACTTCGGTGACATCCTCGCCTTCTTGATCCATCAAGTTGGCGAAGTAGTGGATGAGTTCTAGTAGCACAACAAGTGGTGAGAGTGATGGTGATGCTATCTCATGGCTTCCCGCCTAAGCACTACGTAAAATATGGACTCGAGGGGCCGACAACTGTGGGCGCGCCTGCACACCGCTAAGAGATTGTCGTGGTTAGTGTGTGGCGCCCCCCTCCCATATATATAGGTGGGGAGAGGCGGCAGCCAGGAGGCGCCAAGTGAGGCTGAATTCTACTTTGGGGTCTTCCCTAAGCCGCGCCCTTCCTTCTTTGAGTGCGGGAGGTAGGCGGGGGAGATCGCACCCCCCTTTCCTTTCTCTCATGAGGAGGGGAAAGGCGGGAGGACCCACCCTCCTCTTTCTTCCTTCCCTAGGCCGCCGACTTAGGGATAGGGGCGTGCGAGGCCCCTAGTGGGCTGTTCATCCCCCCTTTGGCCCATTAAGCCCATACACTTCCGGGAGTGTCCAGGAACCCCTTAGATGATCCGATGACTACCCGTGCACTCTTAAAACTCTTCTCGTGTCAGAATATCATCGCCTATATATCAATCTTTACCTCACCGACCATTCCGGAGCTCCTCTTCATGTCCGTGATCTCATCACCAGACTCTCGAACAACATTCAGTCACCAAATCATTATAACTCATATAACACTATATCATCCACTTGAGCATTAAAGCGTTGCACGGAACCCTACGCCGAGTTCAAGAACTATGTATACATAGCGGGACACCTCTCGGTAAATAATCAATAGTGGAACCGGATGCCCATATTGGCTCCTACATATTCTACAAAAGATCTTTATCGATTCAAACCTTATGACAACATACATAATTCCCTTTGTCCATTGGTATGTTACTTTCCCAAACTTCGATCATCGGTATCTTCATACCTACTTCAATCTTATTCACGGGCAAGTGTCTTCTCACTCGTTCCATAATACATCATCTTGCAACTAACTCCTTATTCACTTTTCTTGCAAGGAAGGCTTCTTATGATATGTATTACGAGGAGGGCCCAGAGATACATCTCCGTGCTCGGAGATGACAAATCCTAATCTCGATCTATGCCAACTCAACAAACACCTTCGGAGATAAATGTAGAGCATCTTTATTATCACTCTGTTACGTTGTGACATTTGATAGCTGCTACCTCTTGAGCATGCGTTGGTTTTTCCCATGAAGAGGAAAGCATGATGCTGACAAAGTAAGCGTGAAGTATTTCCCTCAGTTTTGAGAACCAAGGTATCAGCGGTGAGGGAAGCTCCTCAAAAGTCCCACACACCTACACAAACAAACAAGAACCTGCAACCAACCGATAAAGGGGTTGTCAATCCCTTCCACGGAAACTTGCAAAAGTGAAGATCGATAAAGATAATATGATAAGATAAATGTTTTTGGTATTTTTATGATATAGATTGGAAAGTAAAAGATGCAAATAAAAGTAGATAGAAAACTTATATGATAATAGATAGACCCGGGGCCATAGGTTTTCACTAGTGGCTTCTCTCAAGATAGCATAAGTATTACGATTGGGTGAACAAATTGCTATCGAGCAATTGATAGAAAAGTGCATAATTATGAGAATATCTAAGCATGATCATGTATATAGGCATCACGTCGCAACAAGTAGTTGACTCCCTACCGCATCTACTACTATTACTCCACATCAATGAGCTCACCTTTTGCATCTAGAGTATTAAGTTCATAAGAACAGAGTAACGCATTAAGCAAGATGACATGATGTAGAGGGATAAACTCATGCAATATGATATAAACCCCATCTTTTTATCCTTGATGGAAATAATACAATAAGTGCCTTGTTGCCCCTGTTGTCACTGGGAAAGGACACCGCAAGATTGAACCCAAAGCTAAGCACTTCTCCCATGGCAAGAAAAGATCAATCTAGTAGGCGAAACCAAAGCGATAATTGAAGAGACTTGGAAAGATATCCAATCATACATAAAATAATTCAGAGGAGATTCAAATATTTCTCATAGATAAACTTGATCATAAACCCACAATTCATCGTATCTCGACAAACACAATGCAAAAAGAGTTACATCGAATAGATCTCCAAGAAGAGGAAGGAGAATTTGTATTGAGAATCAAAAGAGAGAGAAGAAGCCATCTAAGCTAATAACTATGGACCCGAAGGTCCGTGGTAAACTACTCACAACTCATCGGAGAGGCCTTGGTGGTGATGAAGAGGCCCTCCATGGTCGATTCCCCCTCCGGTGGAGCATCGGCGAAGGCTCCAAGATGGGATCTCGCGGATAGAGAAGGTTGCGGCGGTGGAAATAGTTTTTTGTGGTGCTCCTGGATGTTTTCGGGGTACGAAGATATATATAGGTGAAGGAAATTCACTCGGGGAGCCACGAGGGGCCCACGAGGCAAGAAGCGCGCCCACCCTTCTTCGGGCACGCCCGGCCACCCTCATAGCCGCCTCGGCTGCTTCTTGATGTCCTCCAAGTCTCTGGATTGTCTTTGTTCCAAAAAGATTGCTCCCAAAGGTTTCATTCCGTTTTGGACTCCGTTTGATATTCCTTTCCTTCGATATCTTGAAATAGGCAAAAAACAAAGCAACAGGTTGGGCCTCCGGTTGGTAGGTTAGTCCCAAAAATGATATAAAAGTGTAAAGTAAAGCCCATAAACATCCAAAACAGGTAATATAATAGCATGGAACAATGAAAAAGTATAGATACGTTGGAGGCGTTATCAAAGCATCCCAAAGCTTAATTCACCCTGCTTCGTCCTCGAGTAGGTAAATGATAAAAACAAATTTTGATGTGGAGATGCTACCCTAGCATATTTCTCAATGTATTTCTCTTTATTGTGGCATGAATGTTCAGATCAAATGATTCAAAATAAAAGTTTATATTGACAAAAGGATAATAATACTTCAAGCAACTAAGCAATCATGTCTTCTCAAAATAACATGGCAAAGGAAAGTTCATCCCTACAAAATCATATAGTTTGGGCATGCTTCATTTTCGTTACACAAGAATGCTCTCATCATGCACAACCCCGATGACGAGCCAAGCAATTGTTTCATACTTTAGTAATCTCAAACTTTTTTCAACCTTCACGGAATACATGAGCGTGAGCCATGGATATAGCACTATGGGTGGAATAGAATATAATGATAGGGGTTATGTGGAGAAGACAAAAAAGGAGAAAAGTCTCACATCGTAGCGGCTAATCAGCGGGCTAGGGAGATGCCCACATATTCATGTCAATGCGAGGAGTAGGGATTGCCATGGAGCGGATGCACTAGAGCTATAAATGTATGAAAGCTCAACAAAAGAAACTAAGTGGGTGTGCATCCAACTTGCTTGCTCATGAAGACCTAGGGCATTTTGAGGAAGCCCATCATTGGAATATACAAGCCAAGTTCTATAATGAAAAACTCCCACTTAGTAAATGAAAATGACAACATAGAAGACTTTCTATCATAAAGACCATGGTACTATTTTGAGCACAAGTGTGGAAAAAGATAGTAGCATTGTCCCCCCTTCTTTTTTGGGGGGGCTTTCTTTTTTTATTTGACCTTTATTTTTTTATTTTTTTATTTGGCCTTTTTTGGCCTTCTTTTTTTTTATTAGGGACAATGCTCTAAACAAATGATGATCATCACACTTCTATTTAATTACAACTCATGAATTACAACTCGATACTAGAACATAGTATGACTCTATATGAATACCTCAAGGTGTCTTAGGGATATCACGATGACTCAAGAGAGACATGTATAAAAATTATGCATGGTGGCTTTGCCACAAATACGATATCAACTACATGATCATGCAAAAAGCAATATGACAATGATGAGCGTGTCATAATAAGCGAACGATGGAAAGTTGCATGGCAATATATATCGAATGGCTATGGAAATGCCATAATAGGTAGGTATGGTGGCTGTTTTGAGGAGGATATAAGGAGGTTTATGTGTGATAGAGTGTATCATATCACGGGATTTGGATGCAGAAGCAAAGTTTGCACCAACTCTCAAGGTGAGAAAGGGCAATGCATGGTACCGTAGAGGCTAGCAATGATGGTAAGGTAAGAGTGTGTATAATCCATGGACTCAACATTAGTCATAAAGAACTCACATACTTATTGCAAAAATCTACACGTCATCAAAAACCAAGCACTACGCGCATGCTCCTAGGAGGATAGATTGGTAGGAAAAGACCACGCTAGTCACATTGCCACTCATAAGGTTGACAATCAAAAGAACACTTCATGCTCCAAATTTGTCACTAACGGTTACCATACGTGCATGCTACGGGGACTTGCAAACCTCAACACAAGTATTTCTTAAATTCACAATTACATCAACTAGCATGACTCTAATATTACCACCTTCATATCTCAAAACAATTATTAAGCATCAAGTTGATCATGGTATTCAATTCACTTCCTATGATAGTTTTTATTATACCCAACTTGGATGCCCGCCATTCTAGGACCAATTTTATAACCATAGAAAATACCATGCTGTTCTAAAGACTCTCAAAATAATATAATTGAAGCATTAGAGATCAATAATTCCTACAAAATAAATCCACCACCGTGCTCTAAAAAGATATAGAGTGAAGCACTAAAACCAAACTGCATAGCTCAAAGATACAAGTGAAGCACACATAGAGTATTCCTAATAAATTCGAATCATGTGAGTCTCTCCCAAAAGGTGTGTACAGAGAAGGATGATTGTGGTAAACTAAAAAGCAAAGACTCATATCATACAAAGGCGCTCCAAGCAAAACACATATCATGTGGTAAATAAAAATATAGCTCCAAGTAAAATTCTGGAAGTAGAGCGAAGCAGAAAGAGGGATGCCTTAGGGGCATCCCCAAGCTTAAACTTTTGGTTGTCCTTGAATATCGTGGGAGGTGCCATAGGAATCCCCAATCTTAGGCTTCGCCACTTCTTATTCCATAGTCCATCAAATCTTTACCCAAAACTTGAAAACTTCACAACACAAAACTCAACGGAAATCTCATAAGCTCAGTTAGTGCAAGAAAGAAAAACCACCACATAAGGTACTTTAATGAACTCATTCTTTTTTATATTAATTATTAAACCTACTATATTCCAACTTCTCTATGGTTCATACCCCCGATACTAGCCATAGATGCATCAAAATAAGCAAACAACACACGAAAAGGAATCATCAAAAAGCAGAACGATCTGTAGCAATCTGTAACTTTAGAATACTTCTGGAACCTTAAAAATCCTACCAAAATAGGAAGTCCTAGGTAATTTGTCTATTGATCTACAGCAAAAAGAATCAACGCAATTATCATACACACAAAGTTTCTGTTTTTCAGCATAATCAAATTAACTTTCACCCAAGGTTATCCTATAGGTTCTACTCGGCACAAACACTAACTAAAACATGAAAACACATCTAAACAGAGGCTAGATTAATTATTTATTACTAAACAGGAACAAAAAGCAAGGAACAAAAATAAAATAGGATTGCCTCCCAACAAGCGCTATCGTTTAACGCCTAGCTAGGCATAAAAGCGAGAATAGATCTAAGTATTGCCATCTTTGGCATTCAATTCATAAGTGGCTCGCATAATAGATTCATAAGGTAATTTATTTTTATTTCTAGGAAAGTGTTCCATGCCTTTCCTTAACAGAAATTGGAATCTAATATTCCCTTCCTTCATATCAATAATTGCACCAATGGATTTCTAAGGAAAGGCCCACCAAGAAAAATAGGACACAAAAAATTGCAATCCATATCAAGAACGATAAAATCTATAGGCGCATAATTCCTATTTGCAACAATAAGAACATCATTAATCCTTCCCATAGGTTTCTTAATGGTGGAATCCGCAAGGTGCAAGTTTAAAGAGCAATCATCAAATTCATGGAAACCTAGCACATCACATAAAGTTTTCGGAATCGTGGAAACACTAGCACCCAAATCACACAAAGCACAGCATTCATGATCTTTTATTTTAATTTTTATTGTGGGTTCCCACTCATCATAAAGTTTTCCAGGGATAGAAACTTCAAAATTAAGTTTTTCCTCATAAGATTGCATCAAGGCATAACCGATATGTTTAGTAAAAGCTTTATTTTGGCTATAAGCATGAGGAGAATTCAACACGGATTGCAACAAGGAAATACAATCTATCAAAGAGCAATTATCATAATTAAATTCCTTGAAATCCAAAGTGGTGGGTTCATTACTATGCAAAGTTTTAATTTCTCCAATCCCACTTTTACCAGTTTAGCATAAACATAATAATACTCCAAATCATCGGAATGCTTTTTAATTAAAGTTGATTCACTTTCAGTCCCATAATTATCAAGATTCATATTGCAAAACAAAGATTTAATAGGGGACACATCAATAACTTTCAGATCTTCATCATTATTTTCATGAAAACTAGAAGAACACGCTCTAACAAAGCAATCTTTCTTAGCACGCAACCTAGCGGTTCTTTCTTTGCACTCATCAATGGATATTCTCATAGCTTTGAGAGACTCATTGATATCACCTTAGGAGGAATAGATCTAAGTTTCAAAGAATCAACATCAAGAGAAAGTCTATCAACGTTCCTAGCCAATTCATCAACTTTAAGCAATTTTTCTTCCAAGCAAAGCATTGAAATTATTTTGAGAATTAATAAATTCTTTAACACTATTCTAAAAATCAGAGGGCATCTTATTAAAATTTCCATAGGAGTTGTTGTAGGAATTACCATAATTATCGGAGGAATTACTAGGGATTAAAGTTCCTCTATCGCATTGTTACCAAAATTATTCCTACCAACAAAATTCACATCCATAGATCCATTATTATTATCAATCAAAAGTAGACAAAGGCATATCATTAGGATCAATAGTGGCACTTTTAGTAGCAAATAATTTCATAAGTTCATCCATCTTTCCACTCAAAACATTAATTTCTTCTATAGCATGAACCTTTTACTAGTAGATCTTTGATTGTGCCATTGAGAATAATTAACCATAATATTATCTAGGAGTTTAGTAGCTTCTCCTAAAGTGATTTCCATAAAAGTGCCTCCCGTGGCCGAATCTAGAAGATTTCTAGAAGCAAAATTCAATCCGGCATAAAAAAATTGTATGATCATCCATAAATTCAAACCATGAGTAGGGCAATTGCGAATCATCAATTTCATTCTTTCCCAAGATTGGGCAACATGCTCATGATCAAGTTGTTTAAAATTCATAATATCATTTCTAAGAGAGATGATCTTAAGCGGGAGGAAAATATTTAGAGATAAAAGCATCTTTGCACTTATTCCAAGAATCAATACTATTTTTAGGCAAAAAGCGAAAACTAAGTTTAGCATGATCTCTAAGTGAAAGCGGAAATTAACTTCAATTTAACAATATCATTATCCGTTATCTTTCTTCTTTTGCATATCACACAAATCAACAAAATTGTTTAGATGAGTGGCGGCATCTTCACTAGGAAGGCCGGAGAATTTATCTTTCATAACAAGATTCAACAAAGCAGCATTGATTTCACAAGTTTCAACATCATTAAGATGAAGCAATCAGAGTGCTAAGGAAATCATTATTATTGGTATTGGAAAAGTCACACAATTTAGTATTATCTTGTGCCATCGTGACAAACAATCCAACACACAAGCACACAAGAGACAATCGAAAAAGAAGCAAGCGGAAAAGAGAGGCGAATAAAGCGGCAAAGGTGAAGTGGGGAGAGGAAAATGAGAGGCAAATGGCAAATAATGTAATGCGAGGAGATGAGTTTGTGATGGGTACTTGGTATGTCTTGACTTGGCGAAGACCTCCCATAGCGGTGCGAAATCCTTATTGCTACCTCTTGAGCATGCGTTGGTTTTTCCCTTGAAGAGGAAAGGGTGATGCAGCAAAGTAAGCGTAAGTATTTCCCTCCGTTTGAGAACCAAGTTATCAATCAGTTAGGGAGGCTCCTCAAAAGTCACGCACCTACACAAACAAACAAGAACCTACGCAACCAACACGATAAAGGGGTTGTCAATCCCTTCCACGAGAAACTTGCAAAAGTGAGATCCGATAGAGATAATATGATAATATAAATGTTTTTGGTATTTTTTATGATATAGATTGGAAAGTAAAAAGATGCAAATAAAAGTAGATAGAAAACTTATATGACAAAAAGTTAGACCGGGGGCCATAGGTTTCACTAGTGGCTTCTCTCAAGATAACATAAGTATTACGGTGGGTGAGCAAATTACTATCGAGCAATTGGTATAAAAGTGCATAATTATGAGAATATCTAGGCATGATCATGTATATAGGCATCACGTGCGCAACAAGTAGACCGACTCCTACACCGCATCTACTACTATTACTCACGCATCGGCACGACTCACCGCGCATCTAGAGTATTAAGTTCGGAAGAACAGAGTAATGCATTAAGCAAGATGACATGATGTAGAGGGATAAACTCATGCAATATGATATAAACCCCATCTTTTTTATCCTCGATGGCAACAATACAATCGTGCCTTGTTGCCCTTGCTGTCATTGGGAAAGGACACATAAGATTGAACCCAAAGCTAAGCACTTCTCCCATGGCAAGAAAGATCAATCTAGTAGGCCAAACGAGGCGATAATTCGAAGAGACTTGCAAAGATAACCAATCATATATAAAAGAATTCATGGAGATTCAAATATTTCTCATTGATAAACTTGATCATAAACCCACAATTCATCGATCTCGACAAACACACCACAAAAAGAGTTACATCGAATAGATCTCCGAGAAGAGGAAGGAGAACTTTGTATTGAGAATCAAAGAGAGAGAAGAAGCCATCTAGCTAATAACTATGGACCCGAAGGTCTGTGGTAAACTACTCACAACTCATTGGAGAGGCCTTGGTGGTGATGGAGAGGCCCTCCATGGTCGATTCCCCCTCCGGCGGAGCACCGGCGAAGGCTCCAAGATGGGATCTCGCGGATACAAAAGGTTGCGGCGGTGGAAATAGTTTTTCGTGGTGCTCCTGGATGTTTTCGGGGTACGGAGATATATATAGGCAAAGGAAGTCGGTCAGGGGAGCCACGAGGCCCACAAGGCAGGGGCGCCCACCCTTCTGAGCACGCCCGGCCACCCTCGTGGCACGCCTCGGCTGCTTGACAGCGTCCACTCCAAGTCTCTGGATTGCGTTTGTTCCAAAAACACTCGCTCCCAAAGGTTTCATTCCGTTTGGACTCTATTTGATATTCCTTTCCTTGATATACTTAAATAGGCAAAAAAAACAATTCGGGTTGGGCCTCCGGTTAGTAGGTTAGTCCCAAAAATGATATAAAAGTGTAAAGTAAAGCCCATAAACATCCAAAACAGGTAATATAATAGCATGGAACAATCAAAAATTATAGATACTTTGGAGATGTATCAATAGCACACAAGGTATTCCTCCGGTATCTGGGAGTTGCATAATCTCATAGTTGAAGGAATATGTATTTGCCATCAAGAAAGCAATAGTAATAAACTGAATGATCAATATGTTAAGCTAATGGATGGGTCTTGTCCATCACATCATTCTCCTAATGATGTGATCCGTTATCAAGTAACAACTCATGTCGATGGTTAGGAAACCTTAACCATCTTTTGATCAACGAAACTAGTCTAGTAGAGGATCACTAGGAGCACGATATTTGATTATGTATCCACACATGTATTTAAGTTTCCGGTCAATACAATTCTAGCATGGATAATAAACCTTTATCATGATTAAGGAAATATAATAACAACCATTTTATTATTGCCTCTAGGGCATATTTCCATCAGATAGAGCGTATAATATCACGGGATTTGGGTGCATCGGCTAAGTTTGCACCAACTCTCGAGGTGAGAAAGGGCAATGCACGGTGCCGAAGAGGATAGCAAATTGCGGAAAGGTGGGAGTGTGTATAATCCATGGACTCACATTAGTCATAAAGAACTCACATACTTATTGCAAAAGGTGAGAGTGTGTATGAAACTATGTAAGGATAACTTTGCAAGAATAAAAATAGATGTACTTAGCAAGAATAAAACTACGAATAATTTGCAAGATAATAAAAGTTAGTTGTTTAGTAGAAAGCTTTTGTAACACAAGAGAAGGATTTGTCTAGGCAATCGATAACTAGATGGGTAATCATTATTGCAATTTTATACGAGGGATAGGCATGAGCTAACATACTTTCTGTCGTGGTTTTGTCATGGCAGATGTCATCGAAAAAGGACTAGGTCTGGAAGCCATCGCAATTAGGAGGTCGCTTGAGAGGGGTTGATCGGGAAAAGAAGGATGCGAGTTTACCCAGGTTCGGCCCCTCATGACCGAGGTAAAGGCCTATGTCCTGCTTTGGTTGTATTGCGGTGTTATTGATTACAAGGATCTTGATTCACTAACCTAGCTCTCAATTTATTGTAACTTAGTCTTTACGCCTTCTGGCATCCCCTTTTTATACAGGTCGAGGCCATGAGGTCTAGCAGATTCTGGGTCATACTATGAGCCATGTCTTGAATCTATTTCCTACTTATCTTACTTCTCAAGCAAGGAGATTCCTTATGACTTCCTTCTCAAGTCAACCCATGGGATACCGGAGCTATCTTGCGGCCCTCACCCCAAGCCGCCCCTGGGCCTTGGATCTTGTGGCTCATCACGGCCCAAATGGTCGGGTCGTCTATAAGCCGCCAAATGATAGCCGTCTCATATCTCTGGCTGGGTCATACCGTGGGGTATATCCTCAATATTAGCCCCCAGTTTAGCTTGGATTTCTCCATGTTAAACTTCATTGTGAAAGAGAAAAAGAAGAGAAGGAAAAAGTCTCAAAATTAACTCTGGGTCATCTTTTAGTGAACCAGAAATCATCTTTATCCTTTCAGCTCCTTTCCTAGCCGGGTCATTGCATATTGCCGACTTGTGATATTTTCACACTTATCTTTTCTTGCTCCTTTTCATAATGTTACATCACCTTCCTAAATTCCCAGATTTTGGATGTGACATCACATTGAATATTTGAGTGGATCTGACAGGCCCGAAAATCAAGGTGCCTTTCCATCCAAAATTTGATGTGCCACCTAGGTTTTCGCACCTCCCGTTCCACATTATTACCACCTTATAAATACGGACGTGGGGCCTCGAGGTTCATTTTTTACCATCTCTGCCTCCAGCCTCGTCTTCTTCCTCGCGCTCTTTGCTCTTTGCGACCAAAGCTCTGCTGCGCCTCCTTGAGTTCTCCGGCCACATCAACAGTGACCTCCTCGCTGCTTCAAACTTCGCCGGAGCTCATCAGGAGAACATCGGCCACTCCGTCGACCATCTGTATCTTTGACCTCCTCTTCATAGATCTATGAGTGCCTTGTTCTTCATCCATGCCATTGTAGTTCGTCAAAGTTCTTCGAAGTTCATCCCAAAATGAATCCATAGATTGATTTCTGTAAGGCCATTTAACCGGATTGCAATGTAATTCATCACTTACTACATCCCCTTTGCTGTGTATGATAGTCCTTACTACTTCTTCATTTCTTACTAGCTCCGATGTGACTAGGGTTTTCCCTTTCTTTTTTAGAAATTTTCTAGATCTGTAGTTGTCGTCACTTTGTAAGATTCTTGTTTAAAGCAAGCTCAACACTTGGTAGAATTCGAAACTCCTTTGAATCTTTGGCTCATAAATTGGCTAGCTCATAAATGCCTCAGGAATCTTGCCATGGTTTATTTAAGTCGATGGTCATAACCGGACAACTATCTCCGCCTCATTGTATTCCGACTTATCCATCTCATAACCGGGTGTTTTTAATAAATATGCCGACTTACCTTGTAGTATACCGGCTTACTATTGTAACCTTCATCTTGCAGCCAAACTTTCTTTGAAATTTTCATGGCTCCCAATAAGACCAACAAGGCCGTTGATTAGGCTAAATCCTAGGTGTCAACCCTCATGATGGATGACCTCGTGAGCCAAGGTCTTTTGCCGGCCCATGAAAAAATAGGTCGGCGTGTGCCTGAAGAAGAAACTCAACTCCAACCTCAACAGGGAGAGGTTATCATATTTGCAGATCATTTTCACAGGGGTTCCTGACCGCCTGGTTTGAAATTTTTCTGAGACATGCTCAGCTTCTTCAACCTGAGATCTCAGGATCTCGGTCCGAACTCAATCACAAATTTATGCCAGTTCCAGGTCTTTTGTGAAGTATACCTCCAAATTGAGCCAACTATTAGTCTCTTCCAGGAGTTCATCTATATTGACCACCAAACTGAGTTCAAGAACGGATCCAACATAGGCGAGAGAAGTCTCCATCCGGAAAAGGAAAATAGAGTTTTCACGAGGCCAAGTTGAGTCATCCCAAAGGATGGCATAGGACTTGGTTTTATTGTAGAAATACCGCTCCATGATAGCAAAACCCTACCTAGTTATAGATGGGAAAGCCTCAACGCTTCTGACCGCCTTTTACGGGTTGGGCGTCAGAAGAAGAAAGGAAGAAGATGAAAGCTTTCTATTCTAAGTTAAGAGCTTTGACAGATCACGGCCTCACCGGGATTGATTTGACCTGGTGCTGGATAAGTTGGCGGATTCAGCCCCTTAGCCTAAGGGGTAGGTTGATGTATAACTACACTGGTGAGACGGCTCATGTTCAACGCTTCAGCTCGGCCGACTTGTGTGTAGATGAAATCAATAAATCCACCAAGAAACTGTTGGGGGACCCAAGGAAAAATGCAATTCGACCGGGCTAGCTCTCTTCTGCTTAACTAATCCAGTGCCTCTAGTAAGTATATCTAGACTTGCTCATTCATCTTTTTTCATAACCTGCTTTCTCTCTTGTACTTCCACTACAAAAAAAAAGCACATCTGTATTTTGGGCCGAACAAATTTTTTTCCTGTCATGCTTATGACACTTCTATGACGATAATTGTGACAAAACCTGGTATCATCATAGATGTGGTGGGATCCTACTTCTATGAAAAAAAATCATGACAGAAAATGGGCTTTTTTTCCTGGGCAGGCCGGAGATGCAGCTGCATGACATTCTTTGGGCCATCCATGACGAAAAAAACCATGGTAGAAGCAAGGGCGAGGAAAATATCGGGGAGTTCCCAGTTACGTTGGGTGGTCGAGGCCAAGCGATGCATGGAGGGATTGCGCATTTCTATCATACACGTACACGTGTGGGTGCGAGGCGCTGGGCTCTAACTAAACCCGAGCGATTGCACTGGCGTTCTATCGAACCCGAGCGATCGATCGATCCTGGCGTTAAGCGAACCCGACCGAAGCGATTCGCCCGCTCTGCTGCTAACTGAAGCCGATGAACCTGCTGCCTCTTGATAAATAGTGAAGCGTTGTTGGGGGTTGGATGAGCAGTTCCTGGTGGGGTTCGATGAGCGGGACCGTCGAGGTAGTGGCTATTGCGGCTGGATGAAACAGGACCCGATCGAGCGGTTAGGGGTGGATGAAACGAGGACCCGTGGAGCTGGTTGAACAATAGCCGATGGAGGCTAGATGAATAGTAGCCCGTGGAGGGTGGTTGAGCAGTAGTCGGTGGAGCTGGATGAGCAGGAGCCCGTGGATGAGCGATGTGAGTGGTGGGCGGCAGGAGGAGGCGCCATGGATGAGCGATCGCAGGTGGAGGCTAGAGGAGGTCGACGGTGGATGAACAGTAGCCCATGGAGTCCCATTTTGCATGCCACACCCCTCCCGATGAACAGGACCCCCGTTTTGTCGTAGAAGGTCAAAGAGAAGTCTGTTTTCTCCGTTTTGTTGTACGCCACACCCCACCTGATCAATAGGACCCCGTTTCGACCATAGGAGGTCGAAGAGAAGTCCATTTCCTTTGCTTTGCGGTACACCAGACCCCTCTCGGTGGATAGGATCATGTTTCGACCGTAGGCGATCGAACAAAAGGCCGTTTCCTCCGTTCTGCGGTATGCCAGGCCTCGTTTCGGTTGTTCCGTCCAAGCCGGTTGGCTCCCGATGAACACGACGCATTCCGTTGCCTCCTGATGAACACGATGACGCAATTTCTCCGTTTCGACCCAGCCAGTTGACTCCCGATGAATAGGACACCGTCGCAGCTCTCCGCTACCTCTCCATGTACACGAGCCCTGGCCCTACGTATGCGAGTAGGCGTTTGAGACCCCGCCTGTATGTACGTACGTGGCCGTATTTACTTTCTTGCACCCTGGTTGTATGTACGTGTACACGATATTGACAGGACTGCGTGACATGTTATCCGCGCCTCTACTACAACAGGTGCCCTTCCTTACTCGGCCACGGTTCATCGCTGCAGCGTGTAGGCAGACCAATCGACTAGTATGTACGCACACATTCGCGACCAGAATGACAACACTACGTATGCTTCGACCAGGTGGGTCCCGACAGTCAGGGAGGAAAATAAGGCACTTCCTTGCGTGCGAAGTTATTGTTGGTGGGTCCCAACTGTCAGGGGAAGAATTATTCTTTCCTCCCGTGTCTGATCGCACTTCCTTTCATGCGAAGATGTAGTGGTGGGTCCCGGTCGAGGGAAACGTTTATTATTTTTTTTTTTTTTGCAAAATACGATGGCCCGTCCGGTGTTTCCCCGCTATCAGGTGAAGGAATAATTATTTTACGCGTAATAAGGTTGCACTTAATTGTTGCGGCCGTGGACCCAGCTGTCAGCCTCTCCACATACAGTACTCTTCCAATGGAAGTCATTCCTTAACCACATTGACCATGCCGCACAAAGAGGACCAAAGCGATGGACGACGGCGAGGCCTAGGAAGGGGGCTGACAGCGAGCTACGATGCGGCAGTGGATGCCCACACGGAGAGAATCTGAGGTTGTCGGGTTCGGGTGTGGTGTGAGGCTGCTATCGCCGTAGAATAATAGGGGTTGTGGGTGAGTAGAGGGATGGCATGGCCAGAGGTTGGAGTAGGGTGGGGCGGTCGAACTGCTTGTGACAATGAGCCGACCACCAAAGGCGGGAAGCGGCACAACCGGTGCTTGTTTGGGAGGCTTTGGAGCAAGAAGACCGAGAGGTTGAAGAAGCACTTCTGACCGTTGGATGGACATTGTCACGGTCCTTGGAGCTAGAATCATTCATATTGACTAAACTGACAAAGCCCTCCATCCGTGTCAACTTAGTAGGCCCACAAGTCAGCCTCCCACTATGGTGGGTCCCAGCTAGCAGGGGGAATCTTCATTTTTTGTGCGTAATAAGGAGGCACTTCTTTGCGTGCGAAGATACAGCTGGTGGTGGAGTGCGAGATGTGGCGGGAGAGCGTTTTTTAAGTGAAATCTGAGAGGCCCTTCCAGTGGGTCCCTACTGTCAGGTGGAGGAATAATTTTGTACACGTAATAAGGTCGCCCTTCCTTGTTGCGGCCGTGGACCAAGTTGTCAGCCTCTCCACGTACAGTACACTTCCAATGGAAGTCGTTCCTTGACCACATTGACCACACCGCACCGAGAGAACCAAGGTGGTGGACGACGGCGAGGCCTCTGAAGGGGGCGATCTGAGCCAGGGAAGACACGGCGGTGGATGCCCATGCATGTGCAGTCTGAGGTTGTTGGTTCGGCTGCGATGTGAGGTTGTCGTCACCACAGAATAACAAGGGTTGTGGGTGAGTAGAGGGATGGCCTGGCCAGAGGTTGGAGTAGGGTGGGGCGGTGAGGCTGCTGGCGTGAGCCCGGCCACCGAGGCGAGGAAGCAGTGTACACGACCGGCCTTTGGTTTGGTAATTTGGAGCAAGAAGACCCGAGAGGTTGAAGAAGCACTACGGCCGTTAGATGGACATCGTCACAGTCCTTTGGAGCTAGAATCGTTCATATTGACTAAGTTGACAAAGTCCTCCGTCGCGTCAACTTAGTAGGCCCACAAGTCAGCCTCCACTATGGTGGGTCCCTAGCTAGCAGGGGAGTATTCATTTTTTATGCGCAACAAGGAGGCACTTCCTTGCGTGCGAAGATCTGATTGGTGGGTCCGAGCTTTTGGCGAGAATATTTTATTCACGAAATACAAAGGCCCTTACGGTGGGTCCCGGCTATCGGTAGAGGAATCATTATTTTGCGTGTAATAAGGAGGCATTTCCTTGCGTGCGGCCATGGACCCGACTGTCGACCTCTCCACATCTGATCCACTTCCGGCGGACGTCATTTGTTGACCATATTGACCATCTTTGCGACAAAGGGCACCGAGGCGGTGGACTGACAATGAGGCCTAGGAAGGGAGCGACCGCGGAGCAGGGAAGACTCGGTAGTTGTTTCCCAAGAGGAGGGGAATGCGAGGTCTACTAGTTCGTATGCCGTTCTTAGAAGAATACCGGGTGTGGGTGAGTAGAGGGATGGCTAGGCCAGCGATGGAATCTGGTGGGTCGATGAGGCTTGCGCATTAGAACAACCGACCGCGGGAGGAGGGAAGCGAGCAGTCCACCGGCGCTTGTTTGAGCAAGCTGGAGCAGGAATAGCAGAGATTGAAGAAGCACGATGGTCGTTGGATGGACATCCAATAGTCACTGCTCTTGTGTGTTGACTAAGTTGACACGGTGTTGCGTGTGCGTCAACCTTTTTTTAGCAAAGCGTACGCATCAACCTATAGTAGGCGCACAAGTCAGCCTCAAATGTGTGGAAACAACATACAACCCATACGCCATTATTTCTAATAATTTACAGACTCATTTGCTAATTCTTATGGATTTTTTGGAACCCATCTTCTTTTTGTTAGCATTACAACCCATATTGTGGCCACGGTTAAAAATATCTGAAATTTTGCATATTTCGGTGCGATCAACTATTTTTAATCCGAAATTTGAATCACATTCAAACTAATTTGAAGAATAAATTTATATAAATATAAAATCCGAATAATTGTCCATGTATAAAAATCAATGGAATTTAAAATCTTGAAATGAAAAAAAATAAAACTAATTCACGGTTTGATGTGTTTTAAAAATGTACAGCCCATTTCTCATTACTGATAGCCCATTTTCTGGGCAAGCCGAATGAAACTCTCCTCGTCTTGAAAGATTTGCAGGCCAATTTGGTGACAAAGCAAGAAGGCCTCGATTAGGTATTTCTTTAAAAAGTAGAACTGGGCTAGCCATTTTCAGCAAGAAAAACACAAGCTGGGCTCATGATGTGGTAAACATAAATAAAACCACAGCTGGGCAGGCCACGGCCCCAGACCCCGTTGTTACCTGATCCGTCTCTAAAACTAGTATAAATAACAAGCTGCTTGTTCCTAAAAAAAGTAAATAACAATTGTGTGACCTGTTGGGTCCACAGTGTCACCATTGATGTAATTCTCTCGTTTATTGACTATGTTGACAATGGTGTGGGCCTCAGATGTCCAACAATTAGGATGAACCATTTTTTGGGCCTGTAATAACGAGGCACTTGCTTGCGTACTGCCATGACCCTCGTGGGTCCCTACTGTCATCCTCTCCATGTACAGTCATCTCCTTGTTCCTCTTGGTGTTGATGACATTGACAACGCAAGAGGGCGGTGCACCCCACACGGCGAGCGAACCAAGGCGGAGGATGACGGTGAGCCCTCGGACGGAACGAACAAGAGCCATGGAAGATGCGCCGGTCCAATCGCAGGCGAAGAGGAGTCTGAGGTTGATTTGGTTCGAATGCAGTGCGTGTTAGGGCTGACATCGTCGGAGAATAACAGGACGTGTGGGGGAATAGAGGGAGGGACAGCCAACATTGGAGAATGCAGTAGGGTGGCGAGGCGCAGCCTGGGGAGGCGGGCGGCGGAACCGGCCAGGGGTGGTTTGCTTTTAGCGTCGACAAGAGATAGGCTTTTTCCTCATGGGTCCCAAATGTTAGAATCCAAATCTGTCACGGTCATGCAGCCTTTCTTATGAAAATTTACAGCCCATTTGGTGTGCTAGTTCGCAAAAAGTTTGTGGGTGCTGGTGGGGGCTAATCACTTGGGTTATGTAATGCACAGTGAGCTCAAGCAGCCGGCGAGAGTGATATTATTTCCCTTGGTTGGGATTTGTTACAATATTTCACTCTTAATTAGCCATTTGCCTTGTTTCAAAGAAAATATAGTGATCCTGACCCGAGTTGAAAAGGGCAACAACATCTAACTCCGACTTACAAAGCTGTACAAAAGCATGATGGTTAATTGTTCATCGAGGTTTAGACAAACCCAGTTAAAAGGGCAACAACATCTAACTTGACCTTTGTTTTTGTTGATCCGCAGTCCAAATGGGTCGGTCGAGGTCCATAGAATGAACATCTGGGTCGTAAAATTTCTTGGATTATGACCACAAGATGTTGTAAATAGAAGCCCGACATGTTAGAAGCTCTTTTCTCCACAGAAACTCTCTTTTACGCTCTTGACATACCCATCCGTCAAAACCATCTTTGATGATGAACTTAATCACGATGGACAATGGTAACCTCGCATTCAGCAGGAAGAATGTGACAAATCTAGTGTTTGCATGGTTTGCTACATATCGTTCCAGCGTTATTGTCTTCAATTGAATGTCATGAGAAGTGAGAAAATCCTGGTGCTTATGAATCCATCGATTGGTTATAAATTTCTTACCCCATCCTGTTTCCTAAATAGACATGAAGATTGAAAACAGTTAAGGTCTAAAAAAGAGTGTTGAAAGAGCAACAGCAGAATGGTTAATTCTAGTACACTATATGCGGGCTTCCAATGTGCATGAAATTATCACCTTTATATACAACTTCTCCAGACATGGAAAGCATTGCAGCAAGTCAATAATCTTGTTCAGATCAAAACTATTCATTTGGATATACAAGCTCTTAACAGAATCGAGCACCATTGATAAGCTATCCATGGAGAAACTCTTCACTGAGCATAGAACATAATATTAGTTCAAAATGTGTACTCCAAGATGATAAAAAACTTATGCCCAGAAATTTAAAATGCAGCTTATGGTACAAGTGTAGATGATAATATCTGATGCACGAATAAGCTGTGGAGCCAAACACCATCTTGAAATGAGCACGAGAGATCATGTTTTACACCCAAGGTCTCCGGTTTAGGCATAGAGGCGACGGTTATTTGCGACGGTGAATAACTAGAATCAAGGATCAACCTTTGAAGTGAAGGGCATCTTGGATGATGAGCTGCCTTCCGTCAAAAGAAATTCCAATTCTTACAAGGTTAGGCAACTTTATTTGGAGACAACCGAGTTTAAGCTGTGAAAACAAGCACCAAGCACTCCAGACAGGCAAGCTGGAGTGGATGATGTTGTGCAATGAGGCCTTCGATATACTGAACCCGCACAAGTGAAAGTTTTTGAGAAATGGGAGTTGAAGGTTTAGTACGGATTATGCAGTAGGTAGCACAGCGTAAAGGTGGCGGTGTGGAGAGACGAGGAAAACCATGAGATGGACATCGGTGCTGAGGGCACAAGTACATGGCGTTCGGTATCTGGTAGGTGATTTCCTCGGGAATAGTAGAACTCAAGCAGTTGTAGTTCTATGAATTCAGGGGCTTTCAGCCAGGAGTCTACCATGCAGGGCATGGTATGCTTTCGAGTAGCATGACGGGATCTGAGAGGCTTTGAGCGGAGTCATGGTGGGAGGAGATGATGGCTCGGGAGTTTAAAATCATTAAAGGCGGATGGTGGCGACAATCGAGATTAAAAGGCGGCGGCATATAAAAGGGCACCACCGAATTGAGTGGACTTGGGTGCGGCAACAATCCTTGGTGGGGAGAAGCGAGATGATCTCCCCAAGGATGGCGTCCGGAGATTCTTGATCACGGTCCACCGAGATTCTCACGGGTTCCAGGATCCGGTGGGCGGGCTCGCCCGCTTCTACCAGCGTTGCGGGTGCGGGATCTATGGCGTCACGGCGGGGAGCCTCATCTTCTTGGCCTTTGGGTCGGTGACTCCATTTTCCTCGAGGGTATCGCGTCGAGTTCACGGATTTGAGCATAGCAACGAATGATGAGCCTAGTTGTAGTGCGAGTGAAGAAGAAGGGGAGCCGGGGTTTTACGTAGTAGTGAGGAAGAAAGGAGCTGGGTTTTCTGCGGGAGTGAGGTGAGGAATTTGGGGAGTCTGCAGTGGGCGAGCCGACATGAGGTGGGTGGGAGTGAGGAGAAAGAAGAGCACCCATGTTTTGGGGGGGGGTGTCTTTGGGTAGCGCATCTCATTAAGTAAATATATGGGCTTTTGAACTGATTTTATTATTTACTAAGGTGGATGAGTTGTTTTGTCTTGGGCCGGAGAAACAATTACTACTAGTACAGTGGAGACACTCTCTGACTACCCGTAAAAAACAATTATTACTAGTACAGTGGATACACTACCGTTATTTATCACAACCCCTTCTTTTGGCCAAAGTAGAGCACCAACCGACTTAAGGAGGGGCCACATGCCCCCCGGCGCACCCAGGGGCCAGGGTGCGTCGTGTGGCTGTGTCCCTCCATCATGCACCACCTTATGTTTATTTCTTCTCCCCCAAATTCTGATTATTCCCATAAAAATTCACAAAAAAATCCAAGTCATTCTGGCTCCGTGAATTTTTCACCTAAAAACTCATAAACAATATAAAAGCAGAACCGGGCTTTGGCCTTTGGGTTAATAGGTTAGTACAAATAAAAATAATATAAAGACAAAAGTATGTTTTTGGTCCCTCAAGTTCCCCAAAAGTATAGACTTGGTCCCTCTAGATTTTTTGGTAGACATTTGGTCCTTCAAGTCCCAAAACCGGATAAGTTTCATCCAAAAGCAGATTTTGACCATGTTGAACGGGTTTGACCAATAAACAGTAAATTCAAAAAAAAATAGTAAACAAATTAAAAAAATCTGATTTTTTGGCATCCAATATGCTCAAGGTGCATGCAAATTTTCCTTGTGTTGGGTCACTCGAGGAGCTCATGGTAAAAAATACAAATCTACTCTAGGTGAACAGTAAATCCAAAAAAATAGCAACAAAATCCAAAAAAAATATGAAATTTTGTGGCAAGCAAGATTTTTTGGTGCGCTAGGTGCATGAAATTGTTGTGGTGTTTTGACATTCGAGGAGGTCGTGGCATAAAAAAATTTGGCTCATAAAAAGCCAAAAAAATTGCTAGAGCTCCTCGGATGTTATTTGACCACAAAACTTTACAAGCACCGGAGCACCCAAGCATCTTAGTTGCCACAAAAATCATATTTTTATTTTGTTTGCTATTTTTTCAAATTCTGATTCACCTAGAGTAGATTTGTACTTTTTTGCCATAAGCTCCTCGAGTGTCCAAACACTATAAAAATTTGCACACACCTTGAGCACTTGAGCATATTGGATGCCAAAAAAACAGATTTTTTTGAATTTTTTGCTATTTTTTGAATTTGTTGTTCATCGATCAAACCTGGTCAACATGGTCAAACCCATTGAAACCCGATCAATGTGGTCAAAATCTGGTTTTGGACCAAACTTATCCGATTTTGAGACTTGAAGGGCCAACTGTCTACAAAAATCTTGAGGGACCAAGTCTATACTTTTGGGAATTTGAGGACCAAAAACATACTTTTCTCTTATATAAAATGATACCAAAAGTATGTAAAAGTAGTATGATAATAGCATGAAACAATAAAAAATTATAGATAAGTTGGAGACATATAAAGGAAAAAAGTTTTCTTGAAGAGTTCCAAGTACTAAGAAATTAGTAGGATACTTAATCTTACCACATAGAACCACAACATCCCTTACAATCCCTATAGGTGAAATAGTAGCCCTATTTGCAAGCTTAGGTCCACATTTCAGGTGTGCAACAATTCCCCCCTCTGTGTATACCTTGCATTTTAAGAAAGAAAATGCATTAGAATTGAATCATAATGCAAAATATATAATTAAAATAGGATAAATTATAGTAGGAAATAGTGATGCAAATGGATGTACCAAGTGTGTAAGTAGGTGGCCCAGATATGGGTCCCTCAGTTCATGCTCTTACGGACTTTCAAGGCCCAATCCACGAGAGGCGGAGGTCTGTGAAGGGAAACCCAGTTCCCTTTGGCATGGTGCACATGATTTCATCATATGATTCATGGGATAGCTCAGCCTTAGAGGATTTGAAGGAAGAAGCTGTGTGAAGTAATGTAATTTTTGTTCCTTAATATCAAGGGGATGGTAATGTAGTAATACATGAGATTGCAATAATTTGTATGTCTACAAAGTGTGATGGGTTGCTCGTAGGTGGGTTGCTATCATGTATAAACATTGATCATATGGTTTTAGCCTTTTAGGTTGATGTCATATGTTCGATTATCTTTCTAGGCCCGCGGGATCTTTGGAAGCACAGGAATGTGATAGTGTTTGACCGAGATGCGCCTTTGTTGGGACGTGTGCTCCACATGTTGGTTGTGGGGCTCGTGCTTGGAAGCAATCATGCCTTCTATGTGGTGCTAGGGAACCCTTCTTTGGGGTGATGGCTAGGTGGGGTTTCAGTGAGTAAACAACTTAACTTCTCTAGGTAATGATTGTAGCAGTGAACTAAGCATAAGTTAGATGGTTGGGTTCCTTATGGTGGAACTATCACACGTAGGAAGTTGTAGACTTGCCATGGGCGCTTGCATATTTCCTGGATTTATTCCAGGTTCTTCCTTGCTCTTTGAACGGTATGGTGTGCCTATCAACTACGAGGCATTTGTGACGACTTTGTCAATCTCATGATCTGTCGGTTCAGTCTCTCGAAGGTGCTCATAGGGTTAGGGATTGTGTGTATACGTGTTAATATGGGTGATTGTGAATGCATGTATGTGAGGGTTTGCGTTTATTCTGTGTTTCTGTAAAAAAAGAAAGGGTAGTGGTGGAAGTGGTGGTTAAGATGTTTGGACGTAAGGGTATCTCCATCATGGACCCTCCACTACCCACAACCGTCCGGGACGAGCAGTCCGGACACACTTTGCCATCCAACGCGGTACCCCATCGGTCTATGGACCGGTTCAGACGTCTATTTTCCTGCAAACCAGAAGCAAACAAGGGACTTTCTGATGGTCAAACCTCCTCCACATAGGACCCACGACACATGAGCCCTCCAAAACCGAGGTGGAGCCAGCGCATTGGAGGCGATCTGCTTTGTTTACGTGCCAAAACCCCCCACTTTTTCCATCCTCTCAGCTTCGGTCGTCGCCGCTCTCCACCCCAATTCCCACCCTTTTTGTATCGGCCTCCGCACGGACACGGTCCACGAGCAGCCGGAGCCGCTGGAAGTGGAGGATCCACTGAAGGCGGAGGCCTAGAGGATCAACTCTGCGACACGGCAAACCAACCGCCTCAAAAAGAAGACAAAGGAAGGTGCTAGCAAAAAGGGCGCGCGTGGTGGGGGACGGGGTGCATGGGCCAGGTGGGGCCAGGGATGCGGGGTGCCACCGCTGTAGTAGCCGCTCGTGTACACACTATGTTGGCCGCGAAACTGTCGGACTGGATCTTTTGTGATCAAACACATGTAAAAACTATGGACATCCGCCTCTTTTCGATTGTGACCAGCCACTATGAACGCCGCACTTTAATGTGATCCATATTGTTATGCATTTGAAATGAAAATTGGTGTCAAAACTGGGCAAACATATAGGGATGCAGTCCGGACCAGTCCATGAACAAATAGTGTGTCCGTTTTAGGGGACGTCGTTGAAGATGCCCTGACACTGCAATGTGGATGAGTTTTTTAACCCTCTCTTCTTCAATATTCCCTCCGTTCCATAATATTTGTCGTGGTTTTATTTAAAATTTTAACTAAACCCACGACAAGTATTATGTAAGGGATGGTGTATATGGTATGCATGCTTTTGTGGATTCTAGAAGAAAAAAGTATACGTTTAGGTTTTAAAAAGAAATTACATGCTCTGACTTCTGGACATAGATGTTTGATGTTTCAATGGTTAGCATCAATTTTTACTAACCAACATCAGCTATTTTGTGGGCATAATCCAATTGTCGCACATCAATTGGAACGCACGATTTTGCGGAGAGTTGTCTAGTAGTATTTCAAAATTTCAAAGATTGGTGTCTGGTAGCGCCACTATCTCGGTGTGTCAATTTTGAATGTTTCTGTTGCGGGAAAATGGTACCAGGCCAAATTCGTATTCCCAGTTCTTTTTTCTGAAAAGACTGGCAACTTTGACAGTGGATAGCCTGTGCACGTTAAAGCAAACCGGGAGACCGAGACCACCAGAGACCCGTCTCGACTAGAAATACACCAGCCGCCAGCCCGCACAGATCAGGCGGCTTCTCTGTTCTCCTCTCCAAAAAAACCCACCCTTTCACCACTTCGGAAGCTGGTTCCTTTGCGATGGGGGCCTTCGTCGACGGTAACCACGTCTGGCTGCGCAACGTCGGCCGTGATTTGTACCTCCACGCCGACGCCGACGGGCAGGGAGTGTCCGTCCACTCGCGCCGGGCGGTGCTCCAAGCGGCGTGGAGCGTGCATCTCTCCGGGGATCACGTCCTCCTCCACTCCGCCGCCTACGGCCGCTACCTGGGCGTGTCCGGACAGGCGCCGCGCGGCCATCTTGGCCGTGCCGCCACGCAGCTGGACTTCGTGGTCCAGGGTCTCCAGTCCATCGCGTGGGGAGTCCATCGCCGCCGACGAGGGGTCCACTGATGCTGCCGTCATCCTCCGCAACGCTACCGGCGGCTACCTCCGTGCCAACGGCAGGATCCGCCGCTGGAACACCGCCGTCAGCGTCAGCGACGCCCTGCTCCTGCTGATTTGAGCAATATGTCGTTCTGGGTGGCGGAGACCATCCCTCCTCTGCCGGTCCGAATGGACATCCCTCTTCCAGTTGAGGTGAGTACAGTTCGTAGAGTTCCCCAACCTTTCTTATCTGGTTCAGAACACTGAGACGCATGTTATGTCACAAATTCAGGCGCAGCATCCGCTCAACCAGCTTCGCCAGGTCGGCCCCTTGCGCCAGGTCTTCTACGTGCAGGCCGCTGCTGATGGGTCTGTGGACGAGGATGCGTGGGAAATGTTCGAGGTAGCCATGTCCCAGTCCTTGGACAATCTGACGGTGGAGCTACGAAACAGGCTGGGTCTTGACGTGTACTTCACACTCATGCTGTGTATCCGCTCGGGCCGCTACGGGCGCTTAGTCCCCTTGGTGGTCGATCTTCCTAGGACCAACAACCCACTGCACATCGTTCTTCTCACGCACGGCTCACCAGGTGAGAGCGCGATCATGAAAGTTTACTCCTTTTTTCTTCTTTCTACTTTCTTCTCTCGTTGTCTGAATCTCATGTGCATTCCATATTGTCATCTTTAATTCAGCGGAGACGGCACTGCGATGCCCGAACGTTGATGCCTAGAGATCGATTCTCCAAGTTCAAAGCACTGCTATGATCACACCACTGTTGTGGAAGTCTACAGGATCTAGGGAACTGAGCAAATAAATCTAGTCTGTCTGTGTTCAATCATTGCAGTTGTTTGTTTGAGTCTGAGTCTTAATATTCGGTCGGTATCTCTTTCGTGTGACAGTGCAATGCTATTTTTAGGTTTGTATCAAGTCTTTTGAGACTATTAAGTCGTGGACCAGATCAGTAAGCGCAAACTTATAACGTATGTTTGAGTTTGTATCGAATCTTTTAAGATTATCAAGTGTTGTCTATCATTGGCAAAAACCTCTTGCTGCGGCTCCACTGTTGCAGTGATTGTAACCGGCTACTGCAGGATGATGAACCTTGGCTCTTTATGATCTTGGATGTCATATCTGAGATATCTCTGTTCACGTTAAGTTGAATCATTTATGATTCCCCTGCAAAAAAAAAGAATCATTTATGATTTTCTTTCATTGCTTGTATGCCATTGAGAGAACTTGGGATGCTTTTTCTCTTGTTTTCCATGAATCTCTCATTTCTGTTGGCATACCTGGATAACAGTTAGCCTACTCTCTGTTTTATTTTTGATACCTTTGTTGAATATATATAGGATTTGGTATTGCTTTGATCTATTGTGTTATACTGTCAATTTTAACTTGTTCTCTTCCATAAAAAAAAATGAACTTCTTCTCATTGAATAGCCTAGCAGTTTAATGACATGCCTGTAATTATATTATGCACCTTAGCTCGGTCACGGAGCTCAATATTAGCTAGAGGCATGTTTTGTGATTGAGATGTTCATACTTATAATTTTTGTACTGTAAATGCTGCTATTTTTTAGATAAATTAGGTCAAACTCTATGTAGTTTGACTTCAAACAACAGATAAATCATGATGGAGAAGTCAATCAAGCTTGATATATGCCCCAAAATTCATTTATTACTGCTACCAAGAATGTCAGTGCAGATGTGTATGTCTTTGATTATAGCAAGCACCCATCAAAGCCTCCACTAGATGGCGCGTGCAATCCTGATTTACGGACTGAAGGGACACAACTCTGAAGGATATGGCCTGTCTTGGAGTATCTTTAAAGAGGGTCATTTGCTGAGTGGATCGAATGATGCTCAAATTTGCTTATGGGACATCACAGCAAATGGTAAAAATAAAACTCTTGACAGTACCAGATTTTTAAGGTATGGCTGGTGATCCTCTTTCCATTTGAGTGCATTAACACATAGAAATTTGTTTGTACCATTGGTTAAAGCTTTCCTCGTGATATGCCATTCTGATAGCATGTTTCTCTGAATGGGTTTGTGTGCTAGTCATATCTGATATGCATTCTTGGAGAAATAATATACATAATATATCCCTGATGGTTTTTGTGAAGATTATGCTATACATGAGGAAAAAGTCTATGTGCAGCCTAATTACGACACTTCTTAATTTACACCCTCCTAGTTGAAACCATTCACATTAGGTCTAACAGCAGCTTTCATGGGTAATTCTGGGTGATGCGCCGTCCATGTCAGCAGGTTTTGCTGTGTTATCCTGAAGAATAGAATTATAGTCTGTATTTCACACTCAGACATGGCAGCTCTGGCAGTTTTATTAATCTAAGACTTTCAATTCCATCCTTTTGGTTCTCTAGCTGTTGGTACCGCATGTCATGGTCCATAGTCAGTTAAGCATCATAAGTCATAACAATAATACTGCTTAATGCTCAGTGTGTTGAATATGTGAACAAGTGAGATTACTGATCTTGTATCTGTGCTGATTTTTTTAATTTATCTTTGTAAGAAGTTGAGGTCAATTCTTGCTTGAACTTCTGCTTTGCAGAATGCAGGGCCATAAAAAATCAGTGCTACACAGTAACAATACTCAATTGGAAACATATTGGTAGTGCATGGATAACCGCCTTTTAGGGAAATAAGGGGTCTTTTTTTCTTCCCGACCAAGCTGCCAATGAAAAAATAACTCTTTTAGCACCATATGTATTTTCAGTCAATTGACATGGTCCCAAGTACATTGGACCAAAACTTTCCCTAGTTATACTATAGCAAAAACATGGAAGTTTCACTTGTATGATTATTCAACTGATATTTTTCATGTGACCAGCACATCTGTTAGTGGCTTAACATGATATTTTTTTGGTTCTGTTCTGTTTAGTTTCATGATGGCGTTGTCGAAGATGTTGCTTGGCATTTGAGGCATGAATACTTATTCGGCTCAGTTGGTGATGATCATCATCTCCTAATTTGGGATATGCGTACTCCTGCACCTACCAAGCCTGTACAGTCTGTGGTGGCACACCAGGGTGAGGTAGGTTTCCTGGGGAGCCTCAAGTCTCTGTTTACTATTGTTTAATACTATACTATTAGCATTATGTGACTCGAGAATACAATATCATGGTTAGATATCTTGTTAATTTGTTTATTGGTTCTTACCCTGAAGCTGATGCAGCCAATGGTGGTTCAGGATACAAAACAGGGTGGCATATTTGTATAACGATAACATATGGGGTGTCAACACGTTCATTGTTCTAGAATCTAGGTCCTCTCTTCAAGTATTGGTTGTAAACAAATTAGCCGAGGACATCCTAAATGATCTCATTTTTCCTGCTGTAGTGATCGCAGGAAAACTACATTGTATTTATCCGGCTGCACAAACTATTTCACTTGGAAAACCTCAACTGCTGTATCCAGAAAAGAAAGATGGCATCTGGTAGCAATTTTATGAATACTCATATAGTCATATCACTCTAGTAGTTTCTACTCGTGCATGATTTCTATTCAGAGGCTGTTATCACTGGGCACACCTTGCTTTCCCTATATTATTCTTCTGGAAGAGCCAATTGCCTTTGTTTCTGTTGTTTGTATAAAGAAATATGTTCTTACACTTTCCACTTTGTTTCCTTATGTCATATTTATAGGTGAATTGCCTGGCTTTCAATCCTTTCAATGAATGGGTTGTTGCAACTGGTTCAACCGACAAGACTGTCAAATTATTTGATCTTCGGAAGATTGATACTTCGCTGCACACTTTTGACTGTCACAAGTATGCTCGCTTCAGTTTGACCATCACTTTTCTGTTTGAAGTTCCATCCATCCTGTTTTTAGCTTAGAAGGAAATGAGTATATGTTTGTGTTATTCATTGTATGTTTGTTATTATCGATCTTGAATCTGAATTTGATTGTGTAATCAGAGAGGAAGTATTTCAAGTTGGATGGATCCAAAGAATGAAACTATACTTGCATCTTGTTGCCTGGGAAGGAGACTGATGGTTTGGGATCTAAGCAGGTAAACAGCCGTCCAGCTTTGAGATGTTTTTCATTGTTCCTTTTCGTTTCCTCACTTCCCCTCTTGATGTGAATGATGTTTGTGTTAACAGAATTGATCAAGAGCAAACACCAGAGGACGCGGAGGACGGCCCTCCTGAGCTCTTGTTCATTCATGGAGGCCACACAAGCAAAATCTCAGACTTCTCCTGGAACCCGTGTGAGGACTGGGTGCTTGCAAGCGTTGCTGAAGACAACATCCTTCAGATATGGCAGATGGCGGAGAACATCTACCATGATGAGGATGATCTTCCCAACGATGAGCCGGCAAAGGCCTCATGAAACCCTTAATGGTAGGACACCAGAATGGAGGCAAGATAATACCCTAGGTTTTGTCGATTTTAGGTAACCTTGTGTGATTGAACATGTTGTCTTGGTTGGATTTGTATGTGCGTTGTACTCGGCACTTCCAGCATAGTACATACCAATTAGACTACCTGTCGGTTGTAGTTGATGCATTTACCTGTTTCACCATATCATCGTGAGTCCTGGGGATTATACCGTTAGATGTCTAATCAAGCATAAGATATCTCTTTTGAAAAATGATTTTTGAATTGCAGATTTCCCTTTTTGTTGCAAAACGGGGCAGGGTAGTGTTACTTTCAGAACAATGTTTGCCTAAACGCACCCGCACCGAGTCGTGTAGAGATGCAGGCCAAACGCGTTGATGTTTGTTCATGGATTGGTACTCTGAAACTATTATGAGGGCAGTGTATGCCCAAGCGTGCACATTTTCCTTTTGCCTTGTGACCTCACGAGCACAAGCATTATCATCAGGGGCTGTGGCACAGTGCGTTGCGTTCGTTGACGCGCCAACCATTCATCTGTTGAGGACAGCCCTGCAATGCACAGTGCAGTCGTTGACCTTGGCTGGCCGCATGCGTGTCTCGTATCCATCTTGTCATTCTCAACGACAGTTGTGGATACATCTCATACCATCAACCTCCCTATACTGTCGTACGGAGTAGCAGTAGAGCAGATATGTAATATAACTGAACTGTCGTGCTTCTTCTCTTTCTATCCTAGACTAGATAGATGGTTCTATGAGGCGAGATATTTTCAGTACCTATCATGGAGCAAGGATGTTCCACTAGGGTGTGGTTACTGCTAACCAATTACTACATTTCATTTTACCAGCATTTTAATCCAAATGTGAATACTTTGCGCAATGCGTATCATCCGTGTTAAGTGCATGCTCCGTTCGCTTTTCGTTACAGAATTCTCACGATAACCACACTTTACTGAATATTTGTTAATACGAAGATGCCACACACCGGCAAAAAAAGAGAGGAAAAAGAACAAACATGCCTTACAAATGCCGATTGTCCGAAAGAGCGTAAATTGAAAAGATTGTGGACACGTCAGGCATGGGTAAAGTATACTCCTCTTGGCCGGCCGGTTTAGCTTTCCCGGCGGCGCCGGCTGGGCGCTTTATGTAGCATGGGTGACAATGCCAGTTGGACAAAGAGCTGGCTTTATCTTAGCTTAGCTTAACGTCTGATATCTTTTCACAAAAACGATATTCAGTTGCACGTGTGCGCCGTCTGTCTGCTGTTGTTTGTTTTGCGTGTGTGCGTGGACGTGTTGACGAGCCGAGGAAAGCGCGGAGGAAGGAGCGGAGCAACCACCGCACCGGCGACATATCCGATTCCGGGAGAGATCTCCATGTCTGAGCGGCGCCTAGCAGATTCAATCACTCCCGGGTTTGTTAATTGGCAATATTATAGCTTTAATTAAGCCAGCGGCGTGTGCATGCACCGAGTTTCAGCGCAAGGAAAAGGAGGGCACTGTCGCCATCTATGTCTTCAGTTGCTCAACGATCAAACTACTACTACCTTCGTCTGGGTGAATAAATCATTCGCGTAGTTCTAGGTCAACGATTTAACTATCTAAGTATGTATTACATGTGACAAAAATATATGTTTAAAAACTACATCCGTGTAGAAATCTAGCGATATATTTTTTATGACATATAACATATATTTAATTTCTTAAATCGATGACTTAGAACTACGCAAATGACTTATTCACCTAGACGGAGGTAGTAGGGAAAAAGAGCTTGCTTGGACTCTAGCTAGCTAGGTCGCCGTGACAAGAATATCTAAACGTGATTATTTGTTTCGACTGGCCTTGCTGATTAGTGGGTGGTGGCAACCAATCATGTGGATGGATCCTAATCAAATCAAGCAATTTGCTACTATAATAAACACTAGTAGTACGTGGTTGCGATGTTGCGGCGATTGGCTGTTAGTTTATTATACTACAAACGTTCAGATTTCTGAATCCACGAGCATCAACTTGGCAAATCCTCCTGCTCAATCATGTAGTGATAATAATGGGTGGCATCGCTATTTGTAGGCTGCCTTAAAATGCATTATATAGACTACTAATCGGATTAACATGCATTTCTTTTCTCCCAAAAAAAAACAACACGCATCTTCTTTCTCCCGCCCGTCCTCTTCCTCTTGCCGCCCTCCGTCGCGTGGCTGCATGCCCTCGCCCACCGCCGACGCCGGGCGGAGTCCGGCGATGCTGCCACGCACGCGTCGTGTTGTTCCGCCCTTTCCAAGCCGCCACAGTCGTCGTGCTGTATTTTGGCAAAACTGGCATTGCCATAGTACGGCTTCGTCGTGCGTTTGTACGTACGTACGTACTCTGTACATGCTCCTGTGTAAGGTCCCGGCCTGGGCCCGAAGATGTTTAGAGCATTACTAGTAGAACCCTCAAACCCTCAAACCCTTATAGCAGTTTTAAGGGTTGAGAAGTGCCAGTTTTTGACACTTTTAAGGGTTGAAAAACAGGGGCAAAGACTAGAACCCTCAAACCCAACCTGTAAACTGCTTTAAGGGTTGGATTTGAGGGTTCTAATCTTGCCTCAACAACCTTTAAAACATTTCATATATCACACATTTCATCACATTTCATCATATGACATATCACAAATTCCATCACATTTGACATAAAACAATAATCATTCTAGTTATTATTACAACACGGAATAAAACAATAATCATTCAAATTATTACAACAATGTTTGAGCAAATAACACTAATTGTTCGAATCAAATAGGACATAGAAAAAGTAAAACAAAGATACAAAGATCAATGTCGGAATAAATGGGATGTCGACCAATCAAACGAATCGGACATGACAATCTCCTCATTGTTCATCTCCATACGCAAAGGACAGTCACTAATTAGTGCTAAAAATGAAACAAAAAGAAAATGAAACAAAATGAAAAAAGCACATACCTCACCTCTCGGACGGCGCGTGGCCAAGGCGGGGAGGGCGGCCGGGCGCGGCTTGACGGCGGGAGGCGAGGAGGGCGGGAGCGAGCTGGCCCGTGAGGGAGGCGGCGGCTCGGCTTGGACCGCTGGCGGCGGGCGCCTCCTCGGCGGCCACGGAGGGCGGCGGGAGGGAAGGCGGGAGGGATGCGGAGGCGGACAGCGCAAGGGAGGAGGAGGGGCGGGGAGGAGGCGCCGGGCGAGGCGGAGGCGGTGAGGCGGTCTTGGCGGCGGATGGGAGGCCGGCGGGGTGGCTGGGCAGCGGCCGGATCTGGGAGGAGGCTGAAAACTCCTCCCGCGAAATTGACGAGAGAACCGGGTCGGGGAGGGTTGAGCTGCCAACCCCTGTTTCTGAGCTGGGAAGGAGAATAGGGGTTGAGCCTCTAAAAAAATTTAAGGGTTTAAGGGTTAAGGGGTTCTATTCTTTACGATTTTTTCGTCTCAACCCGTAAAAAAGCGGTTATTTTTGAGGGTTTGAGGGTTTAGGAATACTACTAGTAATGCTCTTACGCGGTTGGTCAGTGGTAACGTCGAGGCGCTCGTGTCGGCAAGTACGCTGTCGCCGGCCGACGCATTAACGAAGCCAGCCAGCCAGCCCAGCCCCGCCAGATCGATCGTAGGGTAGATATGTGGACTGTGGGCGTTGCGTTTCAGTACACCCCGCATTTCCCCGGCCAGATCGATCGAATCTACCACCACTTGCCCCGGTCTCTCCTCATCGAATCCAAGTGAAAGCCAGCAAGTACTCCGTAGCACATGAACACCACCACGTGCGGACGAATCTACCACGTACCTCGAGTACTGAACTACTGCAGCCTGCCGGACGGATCTACTTGCTCTGAACTCTCAAGTCTGGCTGTACGGCACGTACTTCGCACCTGCACAGTGGCTTACACCCCTCACGTGTGAAAAAATAAAAACCACGTCGACAAACAGCGGTGGCGCTCCCAGATCCAGCGCCGACGCTCTGCCGCCATTAACTGTGGCCGGCCTGTACGACCGTACTTGCGCCACTCTCCAGTGCGTCGCACCCGTCGCGCCTCCGGCTGACGCGCGGGCCCCGTCCGACGTGGCCAGATCCCAGTGGCACTCGCCCGATCGCCCCGGGTCAGCCGCTGTCTCGCCCTCCCTGGCCAGCCCAGCCCAGCCCTGATCCCGTCGGTGACCGGGCCCGCCGGACAGCCGCAGGGCGGGCCGGTCCACGCGCCGCACGCCGCACGCGCGCGCGGTGTCCGCGGGGAAGCTTCCCGCCCGCCTCGTGCCGCGCCGGGATCGCGGCCGACGGACAGCGACGGACGCCTCCTGCACTCCATCCCGGCCGCCCATCGCGGGACCGACGGCCGCGGCGCGTCCGTACCAGGCTGTCGGGCGCGGCTTAATTAAGCGTGCGCTTCCCTCGCTCGCGCGCCATGTAGTACGTAGGTACGTACGTACGCGTGGCTCCCTCTCCTGCCCCCGCCCGCGTGTATATATGGCCTCGACTTGGACACTGGAGACCATCGCAGTCTCAGCAGCACTATCAGCATCCATTGCCACCAGAGTTTAGCTCCTGTACAGGCAGAGCGCACGGTACGACGAGTACTGTGCTTCGCAGCTGAGATGGAAGCCATGGCGTCGCCGGTGCCCATGGACGTCGACAAGCTCAGCTACGAGATCTTCGCCTTGCTGGAGAGCAAGTTCCTGTTCGGCGCCGGAGGGGCCGGGTGCCTGTCCGGCCCGGGCACGCCGTTCCGGGGCGCCAACGACGGGCGCGTGCGCGTGCTGGCCGTCGACGGCTGCGGCGCGGGCGCGGGGACGCGCTGCTGGCCGCGGCCGCGCTCGCCAGGCTCGAGGCCGGGCTGCGCCAGCGCGCCGGCGACCCTGACGCGCGCGTCGCAGATTTCTTCGACGTGGCCGCCGGCGCCAGCGCGGGCGGCGTGCTCGCGGCGATGCTGTTCTTGAAAGGCGCCGACGGGCGGCCGCGGTACACGGCCGAGGAGGCGCTAGCCTTCGTGGCCGGGAGCGTCGGGAAGGACTGGGGCGGCCGTCGCCGCGGGTGGACGAAATTGTTCCGTGGTGGCGCAAGGAAGGCTGAGCGGTCCTTCCGGCGGGTGTTCGGCGACGCCACGCTCCAGGGACACCGTGGCCCCGGTGCTCGTGCCCTGCTACGATCTCGCCACGGGCGCGCCGTTCATGTTCTCGCGCGCTGACGCCGTCGAGAGCGACAGCTTCGACTTCCGCCTCACCGACGTCTGCGCGGCCACCTGCGCCGCTGCCGGCGCGGCCGCGGCCGTCAGGTCGGTCGACGGGCGCACGGCCATCGCCGCCGCGTCCGGCGCCGTGGCGGCTATGGGCAACCCGGCCTCCGCGGCGATCACGCACGTTCTCCACAACAAGCAGGAGTTCCCCCTCGCCGTCAGCATGGACGACATCCTCGTACTCTCCATCGGCACCGGCGCGTCGTCCTCTGCCGCCACCTGTGGCCACGGGTGGAGCACGCCGATGCCCACGCGCTCACCGTCGCGAGACGAGCTGGCGCGCGTCACCGCCCAGGGAGTCGCGGACATGGTCGACGAGGCCGTCGCCATGGCATTCGGGCACGCGAGCGACAACAACTACGTCCGCCTACAGGCTAGCAGCGCACTCAATTCGCCGCACACGCAGACGGCAGGCGCGGCGGCCGGAGCAATGCTCTCGCAGCGGAACGTGGAGTCCGTGCTCTTCCGCGGGCGGAGGCTGTCGGACCGGACGAACGCCGAGAAGGTCGACGCCCTGGCGGCGGAGCTGGTGAAGGAGCAGGAGCGGCGGATGCGCAGCCCACTCCCGAACGTGGTCATCAAGCAGGTGGCCTCGCCGCGGCTATCGTCGGCGACCACCGCGTCGTCGGTGACCGCGACGGTGAGGACGGCGTCGACGATGCCGTCGCCGGCGTCGTGGGATTCTCGCCAGTAGCTAAACTATTGGGTAGGCCCTTGACGTGACGGGGAACTCGTGTACGTGCAATTATGCATGACGCTGAGGCCGCGCTGACAACGAGCGCGTGTTCTTTTGTTGTTTCCACTCGTGAGACACTGACCTCTGGGGTGCGTGTTTGAAAATGTGATTTGGTTATGCAAATTAGCCGAGTTTGGAGGCCCAATGGAGGGATTGAATGTCCGAGAGCCTGTGACCATGTGGTTCATTGTGTATGCTACAGTACGAAAACGTTTTGCTTGATCGGGAATGGCCTTCCCTGATTGGCACCTGGTCAGACGTACCGAGGCCAGGACGAATGCCCCCTTTTCCATGCTACGATGCCGCGTCAACACCACTTCTCTTTTCTATCCACAACTTTTTAAGCAAACGTCACATGCTACCACTGATTAAGTAAACAGAGAGCCATCATAGTACACACAAACTAGTAGTACAAATATTTCAAATAGAAAATAAGTTCAAAATTGTCATCTCTGGATCAACTTTAGTTACTAACCTTGCCAAACCTTTTCCATAATAAACTAAATAAAAGGGCATCCGACTCTCTGAATGGAGTGGATCTTTGTTCTACAAAGCCGAGATACATTTTCATGTTAGCTCTTTTGATCGTCCTTAGGTTGGATGTGGCTCATGAATCCAGAACACTTGCTCCTGATGAGCTTGACATCCGCTCTAGGCTCGAGAGGAGATTGATTAGGTTGGTTGTGCTTGAGCGCACATGGAAGAAGCAATGTTCCCAGATCAAAAACTGGAAGGAAGGGGACACGAATACAAAATTCTTTCATCTTATGGTGAATGCCGTGAGAAGGAAAACACATTCATTGACCTTCTACGCTTGTCATTACTCCTGCTAGGGCTATGAAGTAAGCCCTCAAGTACAACAACGGATGGGTCACCAATCATGAACATAAAAAGAAGATTATCAGCGAGCACTTCGAACGCTTTGGTGCGGGGTAATAGGAGACAAAAAGACTTCAAGCTGGGAGAATCTAAACTTCCCTATGGATTCAAGACGAGCTTGGTAACCCCTTCACCAAGGAGGAGGTGAACAACGCCATTAACCAAATGCCTAACGACAAGGCTCCGAGTTGAATGGCTTCATAGGGTTATTCATGGGTTTGGGAGCTTGTGCTGCTAGCCTTCAATTGTTAAACTCTGCCAACGTGGTTCTATTGCCCAAGAAGGAAGGGGCGGAGGGCATTGTCAACTTTAGACCTATTAGCTTGATCCATGCCATCGTCAAGATCATTGCCAAAATGCTCGCGCTTAGACTGGTGCCTCATATAGATAGTCTCGTCTTCAACGCTCAAAGTGCATAAATAAAAAGGGTCAAAGCAGCTCAACAAGATGTGAATACATCAAAATGCTTAAACGAAAAATGGCAACCCCATTTTGAGCTTAAATGATGAGTATGCCCTATAATCAAGTGTCTTCACTTGACTCCTAAGTCAATATACTCTAACATAGGTGACTTTGTCGCCGACCAATTCTAGATGAAGTTCTATAGTGTTCTTGCATTTGTCTCTTGCATATTTGTTTCCCTTCTTAATTCATCTAGATCTCTTTTCTTTTTAATTTTTGTTCTGCATTCCCTGCATCCTATTCATTGCAAATCCTTTAGATAATTCCCTGCAAATCCTTGTGAGATCTTATTTGCTTAGTGAGCTGAGGTGACAAGTGCTTTATCTACGTAATGAACTTCGGACACACGGTTTGTCTCTTTCGGTCAAACCGAATCACCTCGGTGCCATCGAAGACAACAACTCGGTGTTACCGATTTCAAATGCTGAGGAGACACTTTGTCATTTGCATCCTGCACATTTTGTTCCAGCTCCACTCGATGATTCTTATCCTCTACCAACACCTTATTTTTCCCTGCTACTTTGCTATGTGACTCAAGGACCAAACCTATTTTGACTCACGCTCCAGAAGACCCCTTCTTGGAAATTGATGTCAAAGGGGGAGAGAGAGCTCATATCAAAGCTTAATCATATCAAAAGGGGGAAAGAGAGATAAATAATCACATCAAAGAGAGACCCTAGATGCTTGGTATTCAAAGAGGAGAGAAGTCACATGTCTTTAGAGGGGAAAGACATGTTCATGTTGTTTGTTTGTTTGCTTTGCTCTAGTTTTCTATTCCTTATCTTCTCCCAGCATCCCATATAAGATTCAGGGGGAGCAAGACATCTAAGGGAAGGAAATCTTCGAATTCATTGCATATATTTACCTTTGGGGACATGTCTACACTCAAATAGAGTACCTAGTACTCACTCTCTACATGTCATCCCAATCTTGGTACTCTTGTGGTTTGCTGCTCTTGCTCTGTTTAGTAGATGTTTCTATGTTGTCTAACCTTGTTTACTCAGGTTCATCTCTTCCAAAGCTAGCTCAAGACCACCAGGTAAGTATATGCATCACACTCATGTGCATGAGGATATCTTGTTGATGTACATATGTTTGCAAGAAGGACTCATGAGCATGAAGGTACATTTCCTATATTCACACCATTTGCTCTGATGCATATAGCCAAGATACATGTAACTCATTGCTTGCTCTGTCATGATTATGCACTCACATGCTCTTATGTTCCATATTTACATGATTGCATACATGTAGGGGGAGCTTATGCATGCTGCCTGTCCTTCCAAAGCTTTACCTGCCTTTCTCTATATCTTTATCTAAAGCTTTGTTGTATGTTGTCATCAATTACCAAAAAGGGGGAGATTGAAAGCACAAGTGCTCCCTGGGTGATTTTGGTAATTAATGTCAACATATCTCTTGTTGGACTAATACTTTTATCTAGTATATTTCAGATAAGTCCAACAGTGGAGTGGCATGGACAAGAGGATATGGAACCCCTTCAAGATGCTAAGGACAAAGGATTGGCTCAAGCTCAAAGCTCGGGACTCTACATTTTTTATTTCAGTGATCCAAGATCACATTGAGTCCATAGGAAAGCCAATACTGTTAAAAGGGGATGAGATGTTGCTTAATGGCTTGCTTGACCAAAGTGCTTAGTGATATGCTCCAAAGCCCTCAACCACTTTCTCATATCCACATATGTCCCATACCAAAAGTCAAACTCGGCCCCACCGATTTGATCTATTCGGCGCCACCGAGTTCACTTGACATAGCCACTGCCAGAAACCCTTATCAATTCGGTCTCACCGAGATGGGCTTGCAAACTCTCTGTTGCCTATTGCAATAATTTCGGTCTCACCGAGATATGCAATCGGCCCCACGGAGTTTGCTTGAACAACTCTTTGTTTCACTTATTACCAAAATCGGTCCCACTGAGTTTGTGTAATCAGTCAAACCGAGATGAGGTTTTACCCTAACCCTAGCACATCGGTCCTACCGAGTTGATCATATCGGTCCCACCGAAATGCCTAACGGTCACATTATGAACTAAATCGGTCTGATAGAGTTTTCTGATTCGGTCTCACCGAGTTTGGTAAATTGTGTGTAACAGTTAGATTTTGTGTGGAGGCTATATATACCCCTCCACCCTCTCTTCATTCATGGAGAAAGCCATCAGAACGTGCCTACACTTCCAACATTCATTTTCTGAAAGAGAACCACCCACTCATGTGTTGAGGTCAAGATATTCCATTCCAACCACATAAATCTTGATCTCTAGCCTTCCCCAAGTTGCTTTCCACTCAAATCATCTTTCCACCAAATCCAATCCTATGAGAGAGAGTTGAGTGTTGGGGCGACTATCATTTGAAGCACAAGAGCAAGGAGTTCATCGTCAACACACCATCTATTACCTTTTGGAGAGTGGTGTCTCCTAGATTGGTTAGATGTCACTTGGGAGCCTCCGTCAAGATTGTGGAGTTGAACCAAGGAGTTTATCTGAGCAAGGAGATCGCCTACTTCATGAAGATCTACCCTAGTGAGGCAAGTCCTTCGTGGGCGATGGTCATGGTGGATAGACAAGGTTGCTTCTTCATGGACCCTTCGTGGCTGGAGCCCTCCGTGGACTCGCGCAGCCGTTACCCTTCGTGGGTTGAAGTCTCCATCAACGTGGATGTTGATAACCCACAAGTATAGGGGATCGCAACAGTTTTCGAGGGTAGAGTATTCAACCCAAATTTATTGATTCGACACAAGGGGAGCCAAAGAATATTCTCAAGTATTAGCAGCTGAGTTGTCAATTCAACCACACCTGAAAACTTAGTATCTGCAGCAAAGTGTTTAGCAGCACAGTAATATGATAGTGGTGGTAACGGTAACAAAAGTAAAGGCAGCGAAAGTAATGTTTTTGGTATTTTTGTAGTGATTGTAACAGTAGCAGCGAAAAAGTAAATAAGCGAAGACTAGTATATGGAAAACTCGTAGGCACCGGATTAGCAATGGATAATTATGCCGGATGCGGTTCGTCATGTAACAGTCATAACATAGGGTGACACAGAACTAGCTCCAATTCATCAATGTAATGTAGGCATGTATTCCGAATATAGTCATACGTGCTTATGGAAAAGAACTTGCATGACATCTTTTGTCCTACCCTCCCGTGGCAGGCGGGTCCTATTGGAAACTAAGGGATATTAAGGCCTCCTTTTAATAGAGAACTGGAACAAAGCATTAGCACATAGTGAATACATGAACTCCTCAAACTATGGTCATCACCGAGAAGTATCCCGATTATTGTCACTTCGGGGTTGTCGGATCATAACACATAATAGGTGACTATAGACTTGCAAGATAGGATCTAGAACTCACACATATTCATGAAAACATAATAGGTTCAGATCTGAATTCATGGCACTCGGGCCCTAGTGACAAGCATTAAGCATAGCAAAGCCATAGCAACATCAATCTCAGAACATAGTGGATACTAGGGATCAAACCTAACAAAACTAACTCGATTACATGATAAATCTCATCCAACCCATCACCGTCCAGCAAGCCTACGATGGAATTACTCACGCACGGCGGTGAGCATCATGAAATTGGTGATGGAGGATGGTTGATGATGACGACGGCGACGAATCCCCCTCTCCGGAGCCCCAAACGGACTCCAGATCAGCCCTCCCGAGAGAGATTAGGGCTTGGCGGCAGCTCCGTATCGTAAAACGCGATGATTTTTTCTCCTCGAAAGCCAATAAATAGAGTTGGAGTTGGCGTCGGAGGGTCTCCAGGGGGCCCACGAGGTAGGGGGGCGCGCCTAGGAGGGGGGGCGCCCCCCACCCTCGTGGACAGGGTGTGGGGCCGCTGGTCTTCATCTTTGGCGAGGATTTTTTATTAATTATTCTAAGATATTCCGTGGAGTTTCAGGTCATTCCGAGAACTTACATTTTACGCACATAAAACAACATCATGGCAATTCTGCTGAAAACAGCGTCAGTCCGGGGTAGTTCCATTCAAATCATACAAGTTAGAGTCCAAAACAAGGGCAAAAGTGTTTGGAAAAGTAGATACGACGGAGACGTATCAACTCCCCCAAGCTTAAACCCTTGCTTGTCCTCAAGCAATTCAGTTGACAAACCGAAAGAGAAAAAGTAAAACTTTTACAAACTACATTCGCTCTTGTTGTTGTAACTATGTCAAGCCCGGCATTCAGGTTTTCAAAGAAAGATCATAACTAACCACATTTGCAATAATTCTCAGGTCTCATGTTTACTCATATCAATAACATAATCAGCTAGCAAGCCATAATAATAAATCTCGGATGACAACACTTTCTCAAAATAATCATAATATGATATAACAAGATGGTATCTCGCTAGCCCTTTCTGAGACCGCAAAACAAATGCAGAACACCTTCATAGATCAAGGACTAACTAGACATTGTAATTCATGGTAAAAGAGATCCAATCATAGTCATACCCGATATAAATTAACAGTAATGAATGCAAATGACAGCTGTGCTCTCCAGCTAGTGCTTTTAGTAAGAGGGTGATGACTCAACATAGAAATAAATAGATAGGCCCTTCGCAGAGGGGAGCGGGGATTTGTAGAGGTGCCAGAGCTCGGTTTTGAAATAGAGATAAATTATATTTTGAGCGGCATACTTTCATTGTCAACATAACAACTAAAAGATGACGATATCTTCCATGCTAAACAAATTATAGATGGTTCCCAAACAGAATGGTAAAGTTTATACCCCCCCTCCTCCACAAGCATCAATCCATGGCTTGCTCGAAACAACGAGTGCCTCCAACATTCAACGGGTCCCAGGGGAGGGGGAGTTTTGTTTGTAATTATTTTGATTTAGTTTGCATAAAGCATGGGACTGGGTATCCCGGTGACCAGCCATTTTCTCGTGAGTGAGGAGCGGAGTCCACTCCTCTTGAGAATAACCCGCCTAACACGGAAGATAAGGGCAGCCCTAGTTGATATATGAGCTATTCGAGCATGCAAAACAGAATGTTTATTTGAAGGTTTAGAGTTTGGCACATACAAATTTACATGGAACGGCAGGTAGATACCGCATATATGAAGGTATAGTGGACTCATATGGAACAACTTTGGGGTTGAAGGAGTTTGGATGCACAAGCAGTATTCCTGCTTAGTACAAGTGAAGGCTAGCAAAAGACTGGGAAGTGACCAACTAGAGAGCGACAACAATCATGAACATGCATTAAAATTAATGAACATTGAATACAAGCATGAGTAGGATATAATCCACCATGAACATAAATATCGTGAAGGCTATGTTGATTTGTTTCAACTACATGCGTGAACATGTGCCAAGTCAAGTCACTTAAATCATTCAAAGGAGGATACCACCCCATCATACGACATCACAACCATTTTAATAGCATGTTGGCACGCAAGGTAAATCATTATAACTCATAGCTAATGAAGCATGGCACGAGCAACTATGATCTCTAATTGTCATTGCAAACATGTTTATTCATAATAAGCTGAATCAAGAACGATGAACTCATCATATTACAAAAACAAAAGAGGTCGAGTTCATACCAGCTTTTCCCATCTCAGTCAGTCCATCATATATGTCATCATAATTGCCTTTCACTTGCACGACCGAATGATGTGAATAATAATAAGAGTGCACGTGCGTTGGACTAAGCTGGAATCATGCGAGCATTCAATAAGCGAGGAGAAGACAAGGCAATATGGGCTCTTGGTTAAATCAACAATGATGCATATAAGAGCCACTTCAACAATTTAATCATGGTCTTCTCCCTCAATTTCAAAGAAAAGAAAAGAAATAAAAACGATTTACGCGGGAAAGCTCCCAACAAGCAAAAGAAGAACGGGAAATATTTCTGGGTTTTCTTTTTAATTACTACAGCAAAGAAATAAACTACTACTAATTTTTTTTGGTTTTTCTTAAGGTTTATTAAACACACAAGAAGAAAGCAGGAAAAAGAAAATAAACTAGCATGGATATTACAGTGAAAGATTATGAGCACTGACATCTAGCAACGAGTGTGTGTGAACATAAATATAATGTCGGTGAGAAATACGTACTCCCCCAAGCTTAGGCTTTTGGCCTAAGTGGGTCTATTGCCAGGGATAGCCTGGCGGATACCCGTAGGTGTAGCTGGGGTCGTACTGCGATGCAGCGGCTATCGCCTCGTGAGCTGCAGCGTGGCGTCGAGCCGCCTCCACTCTGCTCTCGTACTCATTTGCCTCCTCTCTGGTAATAATATATCTTCCTTTTGTCTGAGAATCAAAGAAGGCAGGAGCAGGAAGAGTAATATGGACTACATGCCGTTTGTTAAAGATTAGTCGATACTGGAGAGGTGGTTCAGTCCTCTCAACAAACTGGTGGGAAACCATAGAATCAAAATCTAAATAAGTAGGGGTAACTCCATATCACCCTCACGAATGTCTATCTCAAGAAAATTAGCTAAGCGGGTTGCATAAATTCCTCCAAAGAAATCTCCGTTATGTCTATTATGATGCAACCTACAAGCTACAATGGCTCCCACATGATAAGATTGGTCTCCTAACACAGCACTTCTGAGAATGCTGAGATCAGGGGCACACATGTGACATGCTTCATCCTTAGCATTTATGCATCTACCTATGAAGAGAGCAAAAAAATGTATAGCAGGAAAGTGAATGCTCCCTATAGTGGCTTGTGTTATATCTCTAAATTCCCCCACAGTTATTCTAGCAAGAAAGTCTCTATATTCAGATTTAGGGGGATCCCTGACACTACCCCAAGATGGAAGTTTGCAAGCAAAAGTAAAATCCTCTAAGTCCATGGTATAAGATTTGTCATAAAGGTCAAACATGACTGAAGGAGAATTACGCGAAGATGAAAACTCAAACCTCCTCACGAATGAACTTGTGAGATCATGATCTTTGGGGCATTTGTCAGCTTCAAAATCCTCAAGACCGGCATTGCACAAATATGCGCTAAATTCTTCTTTGATTCCCGCTTGATTCATAAAATTTTCCGAAGGCCATTCACAGGGCCTCACAGGAGCGTCTCTTGGTGGTTCCTCGTCAGCATCACGCATTGCAAGCCTAGGACCTTGCTTTCTTGAAGAACCTCCTTGGAACATCTTCCTAAACATATTGTTTCCTCTGAAAAATTTCTGAAATTTTTAGTAACTTCAAATAAAAGTGAACCAACTTCAATAAAATTGATAGCAACTACTCCTACAAGTGCCTAGAGCCTATATCAAGCATTAGAACTACTTGGAACCATATAAATTTGATATGCAAGCTCAAGAACATGGTCACCTATGCAACACAAATTTGCAATGAATAAAGCACTAGAACAAAAACTAATTGGACCAATGGAGGAGTCACATACCAAGGAACAATCTCCCCAAGCAGTTTTTCGAGAGGTGCTTTGAGCAAGGAGATCGAAAATCACAGCAAAAGTGGCTGGAACTCGTGCTTGAGTTGGTTTTTCGGGTTTGTGTGAGGCAGAGGAAGAAGACGGGTGCAGGGATAAGTGGAGGAGGGCCACCGTGGGCCCACGAGGCAGGGGGCGCGCCCAGGGGGTAGGCGCGCCCACCCTCGTGGCTGTGTGGCAGCCTCCCAAGGTGATTTTTGCACAGTAAATCCTCAAATATTCCCGAAAAAATCATATTAAATTGGCATGGCATTCTGAGGACTTTTTTTCGGGATATTTTCATATTGCACGGATAAAACAAAAAACAGACAAAAAAATACTATTTTACTTTATTTCTACTAAATAACAGAAAATATAAAAAGGGTACAGAAGGTTGTGCTTCTAGTTTCATCCGTCTCATGCTCATCAAAAAGAATCCACTAACAAGGTTGATCAAGTCTTGTTAACAAACTCATTCCGATTAACATGGAACCGGAGAAATTTCGAATTATGTTACCTCAACGGGGATATATATGGACATCCCCAATAATAAGTATATCATATTTCTTCTTGACAGTAGGAAGAGGAAATTCAAAACCTCCAAAAATAATCGATGAAATTTTTCCAATAGAGTTGATACTATACACTTGAGGTTGTTTCCTCGGAAAGTGTACCGTGTGCTCATTACCATTAACATGAAAAGTGACATTGCCTTTGTTGCAATCAATAACAGCCCCTGGAGTATTAAGGAAAGGTCTTCCAAGAATAATAGACATACTATCATCCTTGGGAATATCAAGAATAACAAAGTCCGTTAAAATAGTAAGGTTTGCAACCACAACAGGCACATCCTCACAAATACCGACGGGTATAGCAGTTGATTTATCAGCCATTTGCAGAGATATTTCAGTAGGTGTCAACTTATTCAAGCCAAGTCTACGATATAAAGAGAGAGGCATAACACTAACACCGGCTCCAAGATCACATAAAGCAGTTTTAACATAATTTCTTTTAATGGAGCATGGTATAGTAGGTACTCCTGGATCTCCAAGTTTCTTTGGTATTCCACCCTTAAAAGTATAATTAGCAAGCATGGTGGAAATTTCAGCTTCCGGTATCTTTCTTTTATTAGTAATGATATCCTTCATATACTTAGCATAAGGATTTGTTTTGAGTACATCAGTTAATCGCATACGCAAAAAGATAGGTCTAATCATTTCAGCAAAGCGCTCAAAATCCTCATCATCCTTTTTTTGGATGGTTTCGGAGGAAAAGGCATGGGTTTCTGAACCCAAGGTTCTCTTTCTTTACCATGTTTCCTAGCAACGAAGTCTCTTTTATCATAACATTGATTCTTTGATTGTGGGTTATCAAGATCAACAAAGAAGTTCAACTTCTACATCATTATCATTACTAGGTTGAGCATCATCATGAACATCATCATTAACATTTTCACTAGGTTCATGTTCATTACCATATTGTGTTTCAAAGATCCCACATAGAGATATCATTTGGATTCTCGGTGGTTCAACAATAGGTTCACTAGAAGTTTGCAAAGTCCTATCATTTTTCTTTTTCTTCCTTTTTGAAGAACTAGGTACATCAATATTATTTCTCTGAGAATCTTGCTCGATTCTCTTAGGGTGGCCTTCAGGATACAAAGGTTCCCGAGTCATTCTACCAATTCTAGTAGCCACTCTAACAGCATAATCATTTTTCTTACTATTCATTTCATCAAGCACTTCTTTCTGAGCTTTAAGTACTTGTTCTACTTGAGTGGTAACCATAGAAGCATGTTTGCTAACAAGTTTAAGTTCACCTCTAATATTAGCCATATAATCACCCAAGCGTTTAATCATAAAGGTATTTTGTTTTAATTGTCTACCAAAATAAGCATTAAAGTCATCTTGCTTAAACATAAAGTTATCAAACTCATCCAAGCAATCGACTAGCAATTTTAGTAGGAGGGACTTCAGCTTTATCATATCTATAGAGAGAATTTACCTTTACTACGTGTTGGGATATCGGGATCGGGAGGTTCTTCAAAGGAATAGAGAATTGAGATCATATACTTCTTCAGCAGGCGGTAAATTAATACCATGTATTTCTTTAATAGGAGGTAAATTCTTAACATCTTCATCTTTAATACCTTTTTCTTTCATAGACTTCTTTGCCTCTTGCATATCTTCGGGACTGAGAAATAGAACACCTCTCTTTTTCGGAGTTGGTTTAGGAATAGGCTCAGTAATTGGCTCAGTAGCTGCCTCAGGAGGTGCCCAATTATTTTCATTTGTCAACATATTATTCAATAGAATTTTAGCTTCATCCGGTGTTCTTTCCCTGAAAAGAGAACTAACACAACTATCCAGGTAATCTCCGGAAGCATCGTTTAGTCCATTATACAAGATATCGAGTATTTCAGGTTTCTTAAGAGGATGATCATGCAAAGCATTAAGTAACTTGAGAAGCTTCCCCAAAGCTTGTGGGAGACTCTCTTCTTTAATTTGCACGAAGTTGTATATTTCCCTCAAAGAAGCTTGTTTCTTATGAGCAGGGAAATATTTAGCAGAGAAGTAATAAATCATATCCTGAGGACTACGCACACAACCAGGATCAAGAGAATTAAACCATATCTTAGCATCACCCTTTAATGAGAACAGAAATATTTTGAGTATATAAAAGTAGCGCGATCTCTCATCATTAGTAAAGAGGGCGGCTATATCATTTAACTTAGTAAGATGTGCCACAACAGTTTCAGATTCATAGCCATAAAAAGGATCAGATTCAACCAAAGTAATTATATCTGGATCAATGAAAATTCATAATCCTTATCGGGAACACAAATAGGTGAAGTAGCAAAAGCAGGATCAGGTTTCATCCTGTCTCTAAGAGATTCTTTACTCCATTTAACTAGCAGCCTCTTAAGTTTATATCTATCTTGGCGGGCAAAAATAGCTGCAGAAGATTCAACATCAAAAAGATAACCTTCAGGAATAGCAGGCATATCCTCATCATCACTTTCATCAATATTATCAGTTTCAATAATTTCTCTTTCTCTAGACCTAGAAATTTGTTCATTAAGAAATTCACCAAGGGGCACAGTAGTATCAAGCATAGAAGTAGTTTCATCATAAGTATCATGCATAGAAGAAATGGCATCATCAATAACATGCGACATATCGGAACGAATAGCAGAAGCAGGTTTAGGTGTCGCTAACTTACTCATAACAGAAGGTGAATCAAGTGCAGAGCTAGATGGCAGGTCCTTACCTCCCCTCGTAGTTGAGGGATAAATTTTTGTCTTAGCGTCTTTCAAGTTCTTCATAGTGTCCAGCAGATATAAATCCCAACTGACTCAAAGAATAGAGCTATGCTCCCCGGCAACGTTGCCAGAAAAAGGTCTTGATAACCCACAAGTATAGGGGATCGCAACAGTTTTCGAGGGTAGAGTATTCAACCCAAATTTATTGATTCGACACAAGGGGAGCCAAAGAATATTCTCAAGTATTAGCAGCTGAGTTGTCAATTCAACCACACCTGGAAACTTAGTATCTACAACAAAGTGTTTAGTAGCACAATAATATGATAGTGGTGGTAACGGTAACAAAAGTAAAGGCAGTGAAAGTAATGTTTTTGGTATTTTTCATATAGAGTTCTCCTTGATGGGGTGGCGGGCCCTCCAGTAAAGCATGGTCAAGGGCTTCATCAGGAAGATCTGCTCACCCCTTTGTTTCTTTCATCGCCATTGATCTCCTTCGGCAAATCCTTGACTTGGCTACTGGACATGGGCTCCTTCACAAGATTAGAGGACGGGGATCTTCTTTGCGAACATCGCTTTATGCAGACAATGCGGCTTTTTTTGTTAAGTCAGTGGTTCGGTGAGGTAACTGACCTATGCACAAACTTCCTAAAGAGCTCGGAGGTACCCATCCAGTGCTGGAACCTTGACCTTGATGCCATCTTTCAAGGGATTCTGGCTGCACGAGCTTCTTTCCCTCTGAAATACTTGGGCCACCCTTGTCCGAGTGGCAAATCAGGCGGGTTAATTTTTAGTACCTCGGGGACAAGGCTGCCTCCATGATTTTCCATGGAAGGGCGATATATTGGTGTTGGGAAACGTAATAGAAAACAAAAAAAATTCTCCCTACAGACACCCATGAACAAGATGAAGATGCATATAGGGTTTGGATCAACAATCATTACCGACTCCGGGAGTGCATAGGAAGTAGACGAGTCGGTGTAGACCATACTTGGAGTCCCTCAAACGTCGACGACGATCCCGCGAACTGCCCTCGAGCGATCCCTCCAACAGAAGATTGAAAGCACGGACTCTCTACTTGGTTGCAAGCGTACGATCTTCACGATCCGGCAACGCTTTGCCGTTCAGAGCTTATCACCGTCAGAGAATTAGAGGGAGGAGATTAGAATCACACGAGGCTTCTAATTATGACGATTGAAGGTGGCCAGAGCTAGCTCTAACTAGTCAACTTTGACCAACTAGAACTAGAACTAGATCAACTAGAGGAGGCTCCAAAACTTGTACGTTCAATTGTGGTCAATACCTCAAGTATATATAGGTTAGGGGGGAGAAGAGGGCTGCCACTAAGGAGGGAAAGCCTCCTTGGGCGCCATCCAAAGGGGGGGAGGAGTCTAGTAGGGTTCGGCCCCCCACAAGGAAAGGGGGGGGGGGTGCCTCCTCCACTTGGGCCTTTGTGGCCCAGGTTGGCTTCCACCTCTTGGCATTTTAAGGCCCGTTGATATTTAAATTAAATATAAAATGTTCTAGATACTTACAGACCATTATATATAAGTGGCCTTTTAAGGAGCAAATCCCACTCTCGAGCTATCCGGTCACTTGTCAAACATTTCGGTGAGCCTGAAAGTTGTCGTTATGATCACCTTGTTACAGATGATGTTTGAGCAACTCCAAAGCCCACCGTATGGAAGTAAGTTGCCGAGACACTCTCATTGTCTGACGAAGTAAAACACATGCTAACACTCCGTGTTATAACAGATGATTTCAGACGATATAAAGTATAACAAATAAGTATTGGGTCGATTCAATATGACCGTTCTTCTAATGTCATACCGTCAATGTTATTTTAGTACTATCGTTACACTTAATTATATCCTAAGATCCGAAAAACGTGATCACCAACAACACTTGAGCCGTTCTTAGAGGCGAGACCGGGAACATATTGTTTACCATTTATCATTTCACACGTGCATATGAGTTTTGCACTGAATCGCATATTCCAGGATCATAGCAATTATAGCATGAAATATAAACTCTTAATTATGAATAATGGGAATATAATAATATAACATTATTGCCTCTAGGGCATATTTCGAACAGTTGGTACTCTGGACCATGGAGTTTTGGTCAGGCCGGTCCTCACCTCCCAGGTGTTCTACAATGCTACAACCCTTCATCCCTCGAGGTACTCTCAAAAGCATCAACAAAATAGAGATATATAGCCTTCCTTTGGGTGGGCTAGAACAACACAACCAAGTCCAAATGCAAAGTTAATAGGGAACACATATGTCGGCCCAAGGACCTTAGGGGCTCGGTGTGCTCCAGCTTGATGAATTTACCCGTGCTCTTTGGTTGCTTGGTTATGGTTTGAATGGAAAGTGCCATAGAGGTTGGTGCTTGTCTTGGGAAACCCATGCGATGAGGAGGACAAGGACTTCCTCTATGCCTCGACCACTATCACCATTCGCAACAGGCCTCACACTCTCTTTTGTGATTCATCGTGGCTCAACGGGTGCAAGCCCAAGGACATCACCCCGTTCATTTTTTACGCTTCCAAAAAGAAAAATTGGAACGTCAAGGAGGCCTTATTTAACAACGCTAGGATCAACATGGTTGATATGACGGCCAACTTTGCCTCTAATCATCTTTAGCAATCATTTATCCTTTGGGCTTGCCACCATGGGATCCACCTTTCAGAGGTGACGGAAGATCACATCCTATTGAAGCATAGTGATACTTGGGACTACTTTGTGTCTTGACCATCACTCACAAAGACATGAACAAGGTGGTTTGGAAACCGTGGGATCCTCCAAAAGTTAAATTCTTTTCTTGGCTTGCCATCCAAAATAGGATATGGACGTCCGACCCCTTGACGCCAAACGGTGCCCCTTCCCCGCTTTGTAAGGGAGACACGAATTCATTGAGCACCTCTTCTTTGAATGTCAGCAAGCTATTAGGCTTTGAAATTTGGTAAAAGATTGACTTAATCTAGAGAGTGTGGATACTTCAGCTTGGGATGCTTTGAGGAGCATCAGAAATTGATCGATTGACATGGCTTCCACCCGTAGGATTCATAGAAAGGCAATGTCTTACCCTCATTATGCTTGTCAGCTCGACCATTTTGGTTGAGAGGAGCATGTGTGTATTTCGGAACGACCGCATCCCTTAGTTCATCCTGCTCGACGCCATCAAGAGAGAGGCAAGACTTTGGGCCATTGCGGGTGCCAAAAACTTGGGCCAAATCATGTCTTGACATAGTGGCTTGTACATTATCTTTTCGGTTTCTTTCTTGTAACTCTTGTGCAACTTCTTCTTAATTAATGGATGAGGCAAATCTTTTGTGTCCATTTCAAAAAAGTTGCCATCCTTCCTCCAACGCTCTGGGAAATAAATTTGTAGAAGAACAAATAAGCAGAAGGTAGAATAAGGTCAAAGTTTTGAAGTAGGCAGTGCACTAAACACTTGAAAGGAAACACTTAGACCACTTAGCAGTGTGGTTGGCTACACACCTCTTGCAAGGCATGCTGATGAACTTCATATTAAGAAGGAAACATGGGAACCCTTAAACAAAACCAAGGGTAAGAACACCATTTACGCCACAATTGCCAAGACTGGCTGAAGCATCAGATGGCAACTATCAAAATCTAAAATTAGCGTTTTTGAGGCCAAATCACCAAGACTCCCTAATATCGTGGTTGAAGTCCTATAGTTTAAATATCCCAAATTGAAGTCGAATGCTCCAAATCTAAAGTTTGAAGTAAGTTTGAGAGGAGGGTAAAGGGAAATGATGGCGAAATTGTTGGCAAACGTAGTAGAAAATATAAAAAAATTGGCCTACGAATAAAATCCAAGATCGCTATGAAGATGCAAAGAAATTTAGATCTGATATTTACCAACAATGCAGTAGATGAGAGGTTGCTGAAGATGTTGATGCAGATTCCCGCAACTAAGATTAAACTAACCAACCACATGAATTTGTCCCTCGAAGTGGTTCGTCGATCTAGCACCGAAAGAACATCGCCTCTATGGTATCCACACATACCGAAGTAGTGGTTTAGCCGAGCTCGCCATCTAGAACAAAGAAGTACTAAGAAAACTAGAGGAGGAGCAGTAGCGTCGTTCTGATCCCGAACTGTTCTAGATCGGGGGAGAGAGAGGGCGCAACTACAATGAGGGGTTCAACCGAGGGGCTTGGTATGTCCATTGGTGCACCAATCCCCACCTATATATAGGTGGAAGTGCCAAGGGGGTCGACCGGATTGGGGAGAGATTTCTTCTCCCCTTGTGGACCTCGATTCCTAGTCCTACTAGGACTCCTTCCTCCACTTGCCTTGCCCCATTTGAAATTTGAAGGGGCTCCTGACTAGGCTTGTTGTGATGCCTTGCCCCCCAAGTTAAGGGGAGTTTAACCCACTAGGAATCTTTTAAAACATTCTAGAAGCTTTTGGAAGCTCTCATCACCTTCAAGGACATTTTGGGCACTTTTCGGACACTTTTGGGACCTCCTAGAACACTCTCGAGATCATAAGGAACACTGCCGTAACCCATTCTCTCATTCCCTTTTATCTCCTAGTTCTCTAACAAACCGCTAAACGTCAAGTGTATGATCTTGCAAGTTTGGTAATATGCAGACATGTCCCGGAAAACTTTCGGTCAATGCGGGATTTGGGCATCCATATTGACTCCTACACATACATGAACTATTTATCAAGCAAACCTTTCATTTCCATACACAATTCCGTTTGCTTGGCAATACATAACAAACCCGAGGCGAGACTTGTCGGTATCCTTATGAAGCAACAACTTGATCACTACACCGAGTCATCCACATTACCGGTTTTGTTCTCTCTTCTCGTTTCCGCATTCCAATACCCCCGTAATAATATCACGTTTTGTTTGGCTAGAGGATGATGGATATCGTTAGGTCAATAGGGCCCTGAAAGTTTCTCTCCATTGTTAGAGGAGCAAATCCGAATCACGAACTGTCAAGTCCCTAGACATACTTTTAGATGTACCTAAAAGTTGCCAGTATAATCACCCTGTTACGGGTAACGTTTGATAACACCAAGGCACACCGTCCGACATGAAGGTACATGACATTCTCATGGTCCAAGGAAGTCAGCATACGTTAAAACTTTCATGATTATACTAATAACATTGTGATCATGTGTTCCCATAGTATATCATTCCATTGGGACTGTCCAACGCCATTGTTCCACCAAACAATGTGCTCACATTGTTTCCCACACCCTTGTTAGTTTAACAATGTCATATGTTCAGGAAAACAACACCATCATGCAACACATGAGCTAGTCTTAGAGGCGATACTAGGGAACTACATGGTGTTTACGTTTTCAAGCGTGCAATTGGGTTTTACTCTGAATCTGATATTCAAGAACCAATGCAGTTATAACACAAAAACATAAACTTAATTATGAACATGGAAATAAACAATAACATTCATTATTGCCGCTAGGGCATATTTCCTTCAGACATGGATATTTGAGAAATGTGTCATTGCGTTTCGAAACTTGAGAGCAACAAGTTTATTTTCTGCGTTGGACCTAAAAGTTGACCAAAATCACATATTTTACACTTTTGGGAAAGCTGAGCACAGAATGGTCTCCGTTGGAAACTTTAACACAATATAACCCATTTTTGCAACTCCAAAGCCCATGGTGTTCCTGACGCATTTGCAACGTCAATGTACCCGGTGTTGCTCCGATGTGCAACGCCACGGCCCATCGACTACATGTCTGGTCTTAGTGCTCCAAGGTGGCAACACGATAGACCTTGGTATTACACAGTGCAACAACAATGCTAGCATGTTGGGCATTGCTAAAAGGGATTAGATCATGCAAAAGTTTTCTGCATGGGTCACTTCGTGTTGAACTTTCTGAAAAGGGGCAAAATAGTGATTTTGGCTAAAAAAAGGTTCAATGGTCAAAAGTTGTTCTGGGCAAAGTTATTCTTTTACTGAGGGATTGAAGTTCTAGGTAGTTCGTTCGCCAATTTCTAGGTTGCAAAACTACTATTTGACGTGTTCACCAGACGCACAAAGATTAATTTGCAATTTTGCACCAAAAAACATTTCCATTCATAAGTTGTATAAAGGATGAAGTGTTTACAATTACGGTTCGAACCCAAACATCTTTCATATATAGAGTAGCACACAGATCAAAAATTTGTATCGCCATATTTTTTATCAAAGTTTTTATATTGTAATTTTCGAAATCATGGTAAAATATTGCTATTTTGTTTATCTTCCTTTGAAGGCGTTGCTATGGTAGTAAGTAACTTAGTCGTAGGTGTTTTCATTGTAATTGTTGTGCCATTGTTGCTATCTCATATATACCCTTGTGGATAGCTTTGGCCTTGTGGTATTGTTGTATCAACTTAATAGTGCTATAGTTGTCTCGATCCGCAAATACATAGGTTAGGAGGTTTTAGGGAATCTCCAATGCTGACCCTCAAATAACGCGCATCCGTCCGGTCGCTGGACCTATTTTGCCATTCAACACGGTACCCAATCAGTATGCGGACCGGTCCGGACGACTATTTTTCTCCGCACGGGGGGGCTTTGCAGGAGTCCGGACCGCCGCCATGTAGGACTCCAACACCCCCGACCTACTCAAACCCGCTCACATCTCACTTTTCTTCCACTCCGCTCCTCCTCCTCCCTTGCCTTGCATCCAGACCCTACCTGTTCGCCGTCGCCGTTGTACCTCTTTGGCTGCTGCCCAGGCATCATATGACGTTTGTAGCCCCCACCATCTCCTGCCCTCCTTGGATTATGCCTCCGTCCACCCAGGATCCCTTCGCGGCCAGGTACCCTCGCTCCCCTGCCGACAACGTCCATGACGGATATCCCACCCAACAGGTGTTCGCTCAAATGCCATTGAACTTTTTTTGTTGAACTTCTTATTGTTTTCTAGAGATTTGGGGGGGGGGGGGGGGTACAAGGAGGATGAGTTGTTGTGCGATGCGTGGTTAGCCGTATCTGCGGGCTTTGTAGGTAGAAGTTCAAGGGATCTTTTGGCGGTGCATGCATGCTTCATTTCATGCGCAAAAGCACTCCACACCCGACCCCATGCATATCATCCATGAGCGCAATGTGAAGTCTATATCACATCGATGGTACACCATCTGCAACTGCGCCATAAAGTTTTGTGACGCGCTTGCACGAGTGGAGACAATGTGGCCATTAGGCGCGTCCACCATGGAGAGCGTAAGTTTTGCTTCCTGTTGGTTATTTCATTCATTCACTCAGTATTGCTCTGCACGCTCTGCCGTGATGTACTATTGGGCCGAGGGCAAGCCATTCTTATACATGCATTGGTGGATGAAACTCAAGGGATAGCATGTGTGGGACGACATATGACGGCTCTGATTTTGGTATCGTTGAATTTGAAAAACTTGTTGAACACGCGGTTAACTCGGATGTAATATTTACATTTGAACTATTGTTGTATTAGAGATATTTGCATGCTATTTATGGATCAATTGTGCTATTTTCTATAATTACTATGAGTGTTGCGGGTTTAGAAGAAAAAACAGAGACGGACATGAAGTTCTTAGTTAAACGGACGGAATACCGTCCGTTTTATGTAAATTATGTCCGAACTTCGTGTTTGATGAAATTCGTCCGGTTTATTTAAATTTATTTTAAAATGAATGTGGGTACGGTTGGATGGCCGACTCCCGCACCACTACGTGTGATTTTGGGTCAGCTGTTGGAGATGGCCTTAACCTTCTTTTCGTATGGGGGAAAAATAAAATCAAACCGGGTGTATACATGATAATGATCATGTGCACAAAGTTCAGCGCTATATATCTAGATCTTCTTCTAGTATACGACATATATGCTGGTCTCGTCGTCACTCGAGTCAGTACCAAACAAAAAGCCGCACCCACTAATCAGGCCACCAATGTTCTGTAGCACACGTTCATCGTGTTGCTGCTTCCCTACTGACCCTACAGCAGATCTGGCCGGGCTAATACGACAGCACCACCAGTATCGTGTCCCATTATTCTGTCTATCCAGGATAATTGAAGTCGCCGCGGCGGATTCCTCGCTGGGTGCATGCATTCGTGCCCAGCCGGGCTGGAGTCGTCGACGTCCGTCCGCGCTCGGCGACGAGCGAGGTTGAGTTTGACTAGCCACGCGACGCGGCACGGGTGGCCTGGGGCTGGGCTGGGTAGGTTGGTGCCCGGTGGTGGTGGGTGGACGGGTCCCCGCCGCGCACTGCCCGTGATCTGCGCCTCAACGAGTACTTAAAACGATTCTTGTCCGGGCGTACGTGTCCGGCCGCCGTCGGGGCCAGGCGCAGCTAGCACTAGCAGCGGCCTACTGGCGCCGGAGCGCCGAGTTTATACGCCCGACAATAATTAGGTGGTCTGGCTTTCGGGCTGACATCGGCGGAGGGGCATCATCGACCGTGCATCGCACGACGACGACGACTCCGCATTGGAACGTGTGATTTTGACCTCCTCGGTCCGTCCTCCCTCCGACCCTGTTTGCTGGGCTCGTCGTGCGGCGGGCGAGATTGGCTTTGTTTAGATTAGAATTGAATTTCGGTGACGATCAGATGATATCAGCGCTGCTTTCGTGTCATCTGATTGCGCCTGGGAGTTCGTACTTTCTGCAATCATACTGTCTTGGAATTTGGAAATAATCTATTTTAAACCCTAAACTAGTATAGGTTCGCCGAATCAAACCCTCGAGTCCAAATCCCTGTTGTTTGCATTCTAAACTATGCAATCCCGATCTAAATCAGACCCTCGGGTCGTTTGCCAAACGGGCATTGCATAAGATGGCGGGGATTTTTTTTTGTTTTTTCAGACAACGGGGCGTGTTTGGTTGGGGGTATTTAGAGTTAGGAATGGGAATTGAAGGGGCACGGGACTTCAAATCTATTGTTTGGTTGGAGGTATTGGAAATTCACAAGGGAATAGGCATGGGACTTGAGACTCCAACTCCCACCGTTCTATTAACAGGGGAAGGGGTGGTGAAAGGATCGATATGGTTGACTAGAGGGGGGGGGGGGGTGAATAGGCAACTAACAATTTTAGACTTTTCTTTACCAATTTAAACTTTGCAATAATAAAGGTTGTCTAGATGTGCAACTAGGTGGACAACCTATATGATGCAACAACACAAGCACACGAGCAAGCAAGGATAGGAACACAAATAAGCTTGCACAAGTAAAGGGATAAGATAACCAAGAGTGGAGCCGGTGGAGACGAGGATGTGTTATCAAGTTCCTTCCTTTTGAGGGAAATGCGTCTCCGTTAGAGCGGTGTGGAGGCACAATGCTCCCCAAGAAGCCACTAGGGCCACCGTAATCTCCTCACGCCTCAAGACAATGCAAGAGCCGTGATTCCACTATTGGTGCCCTTGAAGGCGGCGTAGAACCTTTACAAACAAGGTTGGGGCAATCTCCACAACTTAATTGGAGGCTCCCAACAACACCACGAAGCTTCACCACAATGGAATATGGCTCCACGGTCCGTCTAGGATGCTCAAACACCCAAGAGTAACAAGATCCGCAAGGGATAAGTGGGGAATCAAATATCTTGTGGTGGAAGTGTAGATCGGGCCCTTGTCACCCAATCCCGAGCAAATCAACAAGTTTGATTGGCTAGGAGAGAGATCGGGCCAAAATGGAGCTTGGAGCAACAATGGAGCTTAGAGAGAAGAGGTGGTCAACTAGAGGTTGAAGAAGCCCTTATATAGTCGTGGAAAAAATCCAACCGTTATCCACTTAGTCATTTCATGACGCCGGTACTACCGCTCGGTAGCAGTACTACCGAGGTCAAGACGGTACTATCATGGTGGACCACGGTACTACATCAAGAAGAGCAAAGACAGCCGGAACTAGCTCGACTAGGGGCGATTACTACGCTGGCGGTACTACCGCTCCCCTTACGGTACTACCGCAAGGCGGGAGTCACGACACGAGAAGGCGCGGATGAAATAAATTACATCCGTGCCAACTTCCGCTGAAACTGCGGTAGTGCGAAAATCCAACGCGGTACTACCGCTCCTCAGGAGCGGTACTACCGTAGCGCGTGCCTACTACCGTGATTCTACGGTACTTGGTAGGAGTGCCACGGTACTACAACTCAGGGGAGCAGTACTACCGTGGGCCCCCGTGGTACTACCGCTCTGGACGAGCGGTACTACCGTGGTGGGCGCGGATGTAAAAAATTACATCCGCCCCTACTACCGCACCGGAGCGGCACTAGGCTTGGGAGCCACGGTACTACCGCTCCTGGGGAGCGGTACTACCGTGGCACCGGTACTACCGTGTACTGCGGTACTACCGCAAGTATGATGGCAAATGTCGATTTCCGCACAACCAAGATAACGAAGGAAGCTCCAAAGTGCAGGAAAGGAGGGACAAGAGTACGTGTTGATTCCGCCTAAACTTTCCGACGCGGACCCCTCTTAATAGTACGGCTCTCCTACGACTCAAATCCACCAAAAGAAACGAGGACGACGCCGTCTTCAATAGTCTCCGAGGGGCACCGAATCGTCTCGAGCCTAGAGATGAACCATCCGAGGAACTCAAAGCATACGATTAGTCCGCAAAAGTATCGTCATCAATCACCAAAACACTTACGGGATAAATATGCCCTTACAATCTCCCCCTTTTTGGTGGATTGATGATAATACGGGATTTGCACAAGGATACAATAATATAGAGCAAGAGCAAACCCCTCCTCTCCAAAATATAGACGGGCTCCCTAGATGTGTGCACTCGGATGAATGCTTTGGACTGCATAGCACACGATCTAGGATCACCACTCCCCTATATTTTAGAGACAAAGGTCCCAAGAATAACATCTAAACAACATATAGCACGATATAACATAAGCTTGCTAAGATAGATAGAGTGCATATGTCTTACACCATAAGAAGGAAAAGCAACTAAAACGAGGTTCAAACGATTCAAACGAGGTTCAACCGGAAACGCAATAAACACACCAAACACGAACACAAGACTCGCAAATCCCTACGCTCTCTCCCCCTTTGGCATCGAGACGCCAAAAAGGCAGAGAGGACACCTACACACAAGCGGTGGCTCAGGTAGAGGGGAACTCGTCCCAACCCTCTCCGTCAGACTCCTCAGCAGCAGGGATGGACTCCTCGACGTCCTCCTCAGAATCAGTCCACTTGTAGCCTTGCTTCGCCATCCACTCGGCCTGCAGGGTGATGTGCTCCTCAGATCCTCCGGACACATCCTCACCATAGAGCTTCAAGATCTTCCGGTCCCGGCATGACGACTCTCCTTGGATGCCACATGAGTCTGTCGCCCCTTGGCTTGCATGCAGAAAAGAGTCTTCATCTTGTCCTTGACCGTGGCCCAAGAAGGCATAGAGGAGCTCTGGGAAGGCCTAGCAGCATGGCCTTCATCAACATGCTCGGCGCCAAGATCCTCCTCTCCAACAAAGCAGCCCTAGCTGCAGACGCCTCAGACGAGTAGTAGTGTTGGCCCAGTTGGGTTTGACACGCAGACAGATGGGGTCATGGCGAATCCAGTCAGGGGCAAGGAACTCCTCACCAGGGAACATCTTGTCCCAAGTCCTCGAGATCAGCAGAAACAGATATGGACCGTATATAGGCACCTTGCGGTTGAACACGGCAAATCGAAGCTCATACCACATGATGTGTGAGATATCAAGTGGCTGAGTCTGAGACACACGAGCCTCCTCGCAGATGAGCATCATATCCACCATATAGGCATGAACCTTGTCCTTGTCACCAATGCGGGGAACAAGGAGTTGCGGAAGATGCGGTACATGATATCCAAAAAGGAGTTGAGCACCAAACCTATCTTGCCACTTGAAGTGTCTTCTCAACATAGAACGGTGCAAGCCGGTCCTTGTTGGCAGAGTCGAGGGTTGGCATGGGGACGAACACCTACGGGAGTCAAGCCCGTCATCGTGAACTTGGAGCAGATCCATGAACTCCTTCCGTGTAGCGATCGACTTACGGCCATTTGTCATCCAGTCATTCTCCTTTCCTCATTGGGGTGAAAGTAGATGAAGCAAAGAAGCCCGACCAATGAGCTCGTGGATCATAGTCAAGGTGAAAGGAGATGATATGCTCAATGCCAAACTGCTCCACCAAGTCCAGAGCCTCTCCAAAGTAGGCACGGTACTTCTCCTTCCTCAAGTGATGCATGTCAATCCACTTCACATCCACATAGGTATTCTGCTTGTTCTTAATGACGTCCAGATAGATGTTGGTTTGATGCTTGTTCCAGAACAGCTCACAGCCCCTGACTGAGGAACGAGGGGTCACGTACGGATCCATGTTCCGGAGGCGGACGTAGTCAGAATGGGGCATCTCATCCATGCTCCTGGAGGGCTACTTGACCTTAGAGGCAGTTGTCTTGACATGGCGCTTGGGAGCAGAAGAGGAGCCCTACAGTGCGTCACCGGGGTTCTTGAGACGCTTGGAGCCGTGTCACGGCTGGGATTGGACCGGCGAGAGCCACCACCAAGCACACACGCAAAGCACCAACAACGCAAGAAGATCAATGCAAAGGCCATGAAAAAGCACCACGAAAAACATAGGAGACATATGAGAAAGTTGGCATCACGATAGGTGTGAGGCACGGTAGGGAATGACACGTCATGCGGTACTAAAGCAGAGTAACGCTCCAACGCTGTAGTACCGCAAGGGTCACGGTAGTACCATGGCTGAGCGGAAGTAAAGCTGTAGTGCCAGACTGCGGTAGTAGTACCGCGCACCAAGGGCGGTAGTACCGTGCATGCGGTAGTACCGCACCGTAGAAGGCGGTAGTACCTTGGATCCAATATCGATTTGAATCTGAAAAGAACCGCGAAACAACGGCGGTGCTACAGTGATCAGATCTAGCGCATGACAGCAATACACATATAAATCCTATGCAATACTACACTCCTTCATCCTATTCTTGTAGAGATTAGGCCTATCAATCTCAAGAACACACAAGCCTCCCCAAAACCTAGAAACGCCAAACACCAACAACAAGGAGAGGGAATTGGGGAAAAACCTGGGTCCATAGCAAGAGCACGCGGTGGAGAATGATCCCACCGGTCGAAATCACGGGAGGGCAGCCGGTGAAGGAGATCCGGCGAGAGACGCCGGCTCCGTTCTTGAGCAAATGAGAGAAGGAGGCGACGTGGGGAGAAGGTAGCGAATGGGTATGGGGGAGTTAGAACTCCCCCTGCCCGGCCTTAACCCCTCGCCCGCGATCCGTCGCGGTAGTACCGCGTCTCATCGCGGTAGTACCGCTCGGCGGAAAGTTCCGCACCGAGGCGGTAGTACCGCTCAACCGGGCGGCGATAAAAAAATTACTGCCGTGAGGTTGCGGTAGTACCGATGCTCCCGCAAGAGGTAGTACTGGTGGCTCATGATATTACCGCAGCTGGCATGATTGTACCGTGAATCTCAAGTCACCGCATGATTCAAAAACGAAAAAGGGCCTTTGCAATGAATTTTTTTTTCACACACAAGAAACCACAAACTAGAGGCAAAAGACAACAAGAAACCACCAAACGACAAGGCCTCTCAAGGAGAGAGGGCGGTGGCCGAAGCCACCTATGTTTGAGTAGGATGGTATGGCACCGCGAAGAATTATCCTTGGGCCCATGACCAAAACTCGTCTTTGGAACACAAGTACCATCAAAAATGGCTAATGTGAGAGAGGTGATCGATTTATGCATAATGGGGGGAGGGAGAGTTCATTTAGAGAACAATACTCCCCCTATGTCCATGCCGACACCTAAACTAGACAGCAAGTTGAGTGTGGTGGGGAGTGCACGGGCTCAAGTCACATTGCTCAAATCAATGATATTTAGCTCATGCCTTAACTCGCGAAATCTTGCTTCATCTAAGGGCTTCGTGAATATATCTGCAAGGTTATCCTAAGTGTTGACATACTTGAGCTCGATCTCTCCTCGCCTAATGTGATCCCGGATGAAGTGATACCGAATCTCGATGTGCTTCGTCTTGAAGTGTTGCACCGGGTTGAGAGAAATCTTGATGGCACTTTCATTATCACACCAAAGAGGCACTTTGTCACAAATGACACCATACTCCTTTAAAGTTTGCCTCATCCATAGGAGTTGAGCACAACAACTACCGGCCGCCACATATTCCGCTTCGGTGGGCCAGAGAGACACACAACTTTGCTTCTTGGAAGACCAACTTACCAAGGAGCAACCAAGAAATTGGCACCCTCCTAAGTGGACTTCCTATCCACTTTGTCTCCGCCCAATCGGAATCCGTAAATCCTTCAAGCTTGAAGTTTGCTCCTCTTGGGTACCATAAGCCAAAGTTTGGGGTATGAGCCAAATATCGAAAGATTCGCTGACCGCCACAAAATGACTTTCCTTTAGTGCGGCTTGAAACCATGCACACATTCCCACACTCAACATGATATCCGCCTAGATGCACAAAGGTAAAGCAAGGATCCAATCATGGAGCGATATACCTTTTGATCCACCGCTTTACCATTGGGATCAATGTCAAGTTGGCACTTGGTGGGCATTGGTGTAGTAGCCGGCTTGACATCACTTAGCTTGAATCTTTTGAGCATGTCTTGAGTGTATTTGGCTTGGTTGATGAAGGTTCCTTCTCTTCTTTGTTTGATATCGAAACCAAGAAAGAACTTCAACTCTCCCATCGAAGACATCTTGAACTTGGAGGTCATGAGAGCGGCAAATTCCTCATTGAAAGCTTTGTTAGGAGAACCAAAGATAATATCATCAACATATAGTTGGCATACAAACAACTCCCCATTGACCTTCTTAGTAAAAAGAGTGGGATCGATTTGCCCACTTCAAAACCACGATCTTGTAACAACTCGGTAAGGTGGTCATACCAAGCACGTGGGGCTTGTTTAAGTCCATAGAGTGCCTTATCGAGTTGATATACATGATCCGGGAAGTAGGGGTCCTCGAACCCGGGGGGTTGCTTGACATAGACCAACTCATTAATGGGACCATTAAGAAAAGCACTTTTTACATCCATTTGTTGCAACTTAAAGTTGTGATGGGAAGCATAAGCAATCAACAACGAATGGATTCAAGGCGAGCAACGGAGCAAAGGTTTCACCATAGTCGATACCTCGACTTGGGAGTAGCCTTGTGCTACCAATCTTGCCTTATTGCGAATGATGTTCCCATGAGCATCTTGCTTGTTCTTGAAAATCCACTTGGTTCCAATGACGTTGTGGTTCTCCGATGGCCTTGGCACCAATCTCCACACCTTGTTGTACTTAAAGTTGTTGAGTTCTTCATGCATGGCATTGAGCCAATCCGAGTCTTCGAGCGCCTCATAGACCATTTGAGGTTCAACACAAGAGACAAACGCGCGATGTTCACAATAGTTTGCCAATTTTCTACGAGTGCTTACCCCTTTTCTTAGGCTTCCAACCACATTCTCCATGAGATGACCTTTGGTAGTGAGTTTGGAAGCAATCTTGGCGGCACGACGCTCTAAATCCTCCTCGGAGGTGCGATGAGGAGCTTGATCATCTTGAGCGCCGTCTTGAGCATGACCTTCATCTTGAGCATGCTCGGGGAAGAGAACTCGACCTAGCGCATCAATTAAGGTGATATCATCATCTTGAGCACGATCTTGCCCTTGGTCTTGTTCTTGAGGTTGAGGGCCTTCACTTTGTTCTTGAAGCGTGTGGGCCTTGGATTGGTGATGGCTCCACTTGACCGGAGCATTGTCCTTCTCCTTCGCCACAAGGGGTTCCTCAATGGGTAGGATAAAGCCAACTCCCATTCTTCTTATGGCTTGGGAGGAATTTCATCACCTACATCACAAGTGCCACTTTGCTCCACTTGGGAGCCGTTATTCTCATCAAACTCCACGTTACACGTCTCCTCAATAAGTCCCGTGGATTTATTGAGGACACGGTAAGCATGAGAGTTTGTAGCATAACCAACAAATATGCCCTCATGAGCTCTAGCTTCAAATTTAGACAAACGAACACCTTTCTTTAGAATGAAACACTTACACCCGAACACCGGAAGTACTTGAGGTTGGGCTTGTTGCGGTGAGTATCTCATAAGGAGTCTTGTTCAAGCCTTTATGGAGATAAAGCCGATTGGATGCATGACAAGCGGTGTTGATGGCTTCGCCCAAAAGTTGTATGGAGACTTGAACTCCGCCATCATGGTCCTTGCCGCATCCATCAACGTCCGGTTCTTTCTCTCCGCCACACCATTTTGTTGAGGGGTATATGGTGCGAGAATATTGATGCTTGATTCCCTCATCACTAAGAAACTCATCCAAGGTGTAGTTCTTGAACTCGGTGCCGTTGTCACTTCTTATAGTCAAGATCTTTGCATTATGTTGACGTTGAGCTTCATTTGCAAAGTCGATGACGGTTTGTTGGGTCTCACTCTTCCTCTTGAAGAAATATACCCAAGTGTATCTCGAATAGTCATCCACGATCACCAAGCAATACTTTCTTCCTCCAAGACTATCAAATGATGGTGGCCCAAAGAGATCCATGTGAAGGAGCTCCAAGGGTCTCTTTGAGTATATGATAGTCGTGGGAGGTTGAGCCTTCTCATGAAGCTTTCCTTCAATACAAGCACTGCAAGCACGGTCTTTGGCAAAACTAACATTTGTTAGTCCACGGACATGGTCCCCCTTGAGAAGACTTTGCAAAGATATCATATTGACATGGGCTAAACGGCGATGCCAAAGCCACCCCACGTCAACTTTAGCCATTAGGCATGTCGCGGTCTTAGTGGGTTGCTCCGAAAAGTTAATCACATAGAGACCGTTTTCGACATGCCCAACAAAGTCTACTTTAAGAGTCTTGCTCCACAAGAGGGCCACGGTATCAATGTCAAAGAAAGTAGCATAACCCATGACTGCAAGTTGACGAACGGAAAGCAAATTGTATGCAAGGGACTCAACAAGCATGACTTTCTCGATCGTAGAAGATCATGAGAAATGACAACCTTGCCGAGACCCAATACCTTAGAATGTGATGCATCACCCCACTCAACATCGGTGGGCATAGATGGAATCTCTTGCACGTCCACCACCATGTCCTTGCTCCCAGTCATATGATTTGTTGCTCCACTATCGAGCAACCATGATCCCCCAGGAAGCAAACCCTACAAGAGATCAATGCTTGGTTTTAGGTACCCATTTGGTAATGGGTCCTTTGATGTTAGTAACGAGGGTCTTAGGAACCCAAATAGACCATTCAATGTACTCATAAGAAGAACCAACAAATTTAGCATAAACATGCCCATCACTAGCACGGCACAACACATAAGAGGGGTTAAAGTCGCCGGCTATGTTCATGGGGATGACGTTGTCCTTCTTGACATTGCCACCCTTTGCACGGTTCTTCTTCTTCTTGAAGCACCCTCTCCCTCCCTCACAAAAGTTTGCTTGAGAGGGGAGGTTGCTTGGTCTTGTCATTCTTCTTCTTGCTCTTGGGCTTTGGCGCGAACCCAATCCCTCCTTGGTTACAACTTCCTTTTGATTACTCAAAAGGTCGTTAAGGTTCTTCTCACCTTGAATGCATGTGACAAGGCCCTTTTCAAGTTGCTCCTTCAACTTAGCATTCTCCTCAACAAGATGCACATGCTCACAACAAGGGTTAGTAGCATTTGCATTATCAATCAATATCATATGAGGAAAGGTGGCTTTCTCCTTGGTTAGCTTCACTTGGAGTTGATCATGAGACTCTTTGATACTAGCATGAGCACCCTTCAAGACTTTGTGAGCCTTGTCGAGAGTGTCAAAGTCATCGTTGAGTCTAGCAAGATCAACTCCAAGCTTTGCCTTCTCGGAACTAAGCACACGAGACACAACAAGAGCATGATCAAGGTCTTTCTTTAATTTAGCGTGATCATCGTTGTGTGACTCCTCAAGAGCCAAACGAAGACCACACTCTTCCTCAAGAGCATTGGAAAGATCCGAAATCTCATCGGCATAGTCACGACTATGCCCTTCCATCTTAGAAATGGTTTCTTCATGAGTCTCGATCATGACATTGGCTTCACCAAGTTGTTCCAAGAGAGCAACGAAGTGCATCTTGGATTTCCCTTTGAGTTTACTCATAAAGATCTCAAATTCATTTTCCTCCACACTAGTCCCCTCATGTTCATCAATGCAATCCGTCAAAGAAGAATGAATGATGATGGTAGTTTTGATGTTGGGGGTTACCTTGTTGGTGGCTTTAGCCATGAGGCACTTGGCGGTGATGCTTTCATTGGGTGAACGGAAGAGAGACACCCGAGGAGTCATTGCAATGGCCACGGAGGCCATGGCAACCGATTCACCATCCTCATCATCATCATCATCCTCATTGTACTCTTCTTGAACCACCAAAGCTTTGTGAGGAGTCTTCTTTGGGAAGTTGCTCTTGTTGGGAAAAGACTTGGCCTTGTCCTTACGGATGAGCTTGCCACCATTGTCTTCCCTCTTCTCATATGGACACTCCGCAACAAAGTGACTCACATTTCCACAATTGAAACACATCCTCACTCGTTGCTTGCCCTTAGAGCCACTTGAATTGCTCTTGTTGAAGTTGGGCCTTGAGTTCTTCTTGCTCCAAAATTGTCTTGAAGCAAGGGCCATGTGTTCATGATAATCATACTTAGTATCTTCGAGGTTGCTCTCTTCTTCTTCCTCCTCTCCATCTTCTTCGACACAAATCTTGGCCTTCAAAGCGAGGATGGGCTTCTTTGCTCTTTGAGAGCGAAGCACCGCATTGTCGGCGGTCTTGTCCAATATGCTCATAGCCACAAACTCATCCAACACATCACTTGAGGACAAGGTGTGGAAGTCCGGCCGTTGGCGGATGACGGAGGACATGGCTTTGTGGTAGGGCATCATTGCCTTGAGAAATTTGGCGCTTGATCCGGTTGTCATCTGTGTCCTTACTTCCATGATCCCGGAGGGAGACGGCAAGCTTGGTTACTCTCCGATAGAGCTCACGAGGTTCTTCTTCTTCCTTCATTGCAAACTCATCGGCTTCATCTTGGACCACTTCATAATTGGAACGTTGAATGCTTGCGCTTCCTCGATACATGGAAACCACCTTGAGCCAAGCATCTTTGGCACGGGTGTAAGGCCGAAGATGAGGGAGGTCTTCGGGAAGGATTGCTTCTTGGATGATGAAGAGAGCATTCTCATTGAATTGATGGTCCACGACCTCTCTAGGAGAGAAGTTGCTCGGATCATGCGGATAGAAACCTTCTTCAATGATTCTCCAAAGGTTAGTGTTCACATGATTTAAATGACGCTTAAAACGATAAACCCAAGAATCAAAATCCTCCTTTTTATCAATCTTAGGTGGTGGACCGGCATGATTCAAATGAGTGGAAGGAATCGGTCCACCATAAACGGGAGGTTGCACATGGGCGAAGATGCGGTGCCATTCTTACCACTAGACGAGGGGCTTTCTCACTAGTAGCTTCCCCTTATCGGAGTTAGCATCCGCTCCGTGTTGGCGGGATCACCCACTTTCACGGTGCGGTGGAAAGTTTAAGCCCTTCTAGGAATTCCTTAAACATGTCCTTGACCTCGCTTCGTCATGGAATTTTTCAATGTGTCCAACGCCACATTGAATTCCTCATGAGAGATCGAGGTACTCCCATCTCCGTAGATGATGTCGGATTCAAGCACGGAGTGCTCCCCACATCATCTACGACGTCAACTCATACTCTACGGACGGTAAAGTCCTAAAAAAGAGACGAGGCTCTGATACCAATTGAAAGGATCGATATGGTTGACTAGAGGGGGGGTGAATAGGCAACTAACAATTTTAGGCTTTTCTTTACCAATTTAAACTTTGCAATAATAAAGGTTGTCTAGATGTGCAACTAGGTGGACAACCTATATGATGCAACAACACAAGCACACGAGCAAGCAAGGATAGGAACACAAATAAGCTTGCACAAGTAAAGGGATAAGATAACCAAGAGTGGAGCCGGTGGAGACGAGGATGTGTTACCAAGTTCCTTCCTTTTGAGGGAAGTACGTCTCCGTTAGAGCGGTGTAGAGGCACAATGCTCCCCAAGAAGCCACTAGGGCCACCGTAATCTCCTCACGCCCTTGCACAATGCAGGAGCCGTGATTCCACTATTGGTGCCCTTGAAGGCGGCGACCGAACCTTTACAAACAAGGTTGGGGCAATCTCCACAACTTAATTGGAGGCTCCCAACAACACCACGAAGCTTCACCACAATGGAATATGGCTCCACGGTCCGTCTAGGATGCTCAAACACCCAAGAGTAACAAGATCCGCAAGGGATAAGTGGGGGGAATCAAATATCTTGTGGTGGAAGTGTAGATCGGGCCCTTGTCACCCAATCCCGAGCAAATCAACAAGTTTGATTGGCTAGGGAGAGAGATCGGGCCAAAATGGAGCTTGGAGCAACAATGGAGCTTGGAGAGAGAAGAGGTGGTCAACTAGAGGTTGAAGAAGCCCCTTATATAGTTGTGGAAAAAATCCAACCGTTATCCACTTAGTCAGCTCGCGACGCGCGGTACTACCGCTCCAGGGGCGCGGTACTACCACGAGGCCGCACGGTACTACCGTGGTGGACCACGGTACTACCGCAGCAGCAGCACAGGCCGGAACTAGTTCGACTAGGGCGATTACCGCATGGCGGTATTACCGCTCCCCTTACGGTACTACCGCAAGGCGGGAGTCACGACACGAGAAGGGCGCGGATGAAATAAATTACATCCGTGCCAACTTCACCGAAATCGCGGTAGTGCGAAAATCCGACGCGGTACTACCGCTCCTCAGAGCGGTACTATCAGAAGGCGTGCCTACTACCGTGATTCTCACGGTACTTGGTAGAGCGTCCACGGTACTACGGCTCGGGGAGCAAGATTACCGTGTGCCCCAGCGGTACTACTGCATTTGGACGAGCGGTACTACCGTGGTGGACGCGGATGTAAAAATTACATCCGCCCTACTACCGCACCGAGCGGCACTAGGCTGGGAGCCGGTACTACCGCTCGGGAGCGGTACTACCGTGGCACCCGTGGTATCATCACAGGTACCTGCGGTACTCATCAAGTACAGTGGGAAATGTCGATTCCGCACAACCAAGATAACGAAGGAAGCTCCAAAGTGCAGGGAAAGGAAGGACAAGAGTGCGTGTTGATTCCGCCTAACCTTTCCGGACGGACCCTCTTAATAGTACGGCTCTCCTACGACTCAAATCCACCAAAAGAAACGAGGACGCACGCCGCCTTCAATAGTCTCCGAGGGGCACCGAATCGTCTCGAGCCTAGAGATGAACTATCTGAGGAACTCAAAGCATACGATTAGTCCGTAAAAGTATCGTCGTCAATCACCAAAACACTTACGGGATAAATATGCCCTTACAGGTGGGAGTTGGATGGGAATTTTTTTAGTGAGTCAATCTTAACCCTTCATCCTAATTTCCCTTGTCTAGTCTCATGTCAATTCCCATGAACCAAACAAGGGAGTATAATCCCTCCTCATATTCTCACAAATAATTCCTATCACGCACCAAACAGAGGATTGGGAATAAAACGACTCATCCCATGTCTAATCTTAACACAACTTCTTCTTCTAAACTCCCGTTCCCATTCCCAAATATTTGCCAAACACACTGTGAGAGCTCATGCTCGACGCTCGTTAGCCTCAAAACGAGTAGCCTATGCTCAAGGTGGCGCACAAATGAGCCGGCCCAATCGTAGACGCAGATCGAATCCGAAAAAATGAACGTATGCGATGGGATTCGAACACCCAACCTCGCTACGCTTGCTAGACTGAGTACGGCTTATAGGTACCAACTAAAAAAGCGGCAGATCCGGGGATTTTCAACATTTCTGCGAAAAAATGTGAATAAAATTTCTTATAAATGCGACCAATGTTTGGAAATCTTAAAAAAAATGAATATTCGTTTTTAAAACGTGAACATTTTCTAAAATTATGAAAAAAATTCGAAACCCGGACAAGTTTTTTGAACTGTGAACAATTTAAAAAAAAGTGATTTAGACGTGTACATCGACGGCCCAGCAAACACAAAGGAAAAATGTATTTTTTTTAATTTGAACCTTTTTTAGTTCACGGAAATGGAAAAAATCCGTAGAAATTTGAAAAGTTCACAGAAATGAAAAAAATTTCATGAATTTGGCAAAAAGTTCATTGATTCAAAAAATTTCATGAATTTGAAAAAACCCTTCATGAAGTTTTGAGAAAAAAATCATGATTATTTAAAAAAACCATGAATATATTTTTTATAAATCTTCAATTTGAAGAAACATACACAGATTTGGAAAAAGTTCTTCGTTTTTGAAAAAGAATTCATCATTTTTGAAAAAAGTTAATGAATATTATAAAAGTTCATAAATTTAGAAAAAAGGTCACAAATTAAAAAAATGCACACAGGTTTATAAAAATTCAGTGATTTTGAAAAGAAGTTCACGGATTTTCAAATGGAAAGTCCACGGATTTGAAAAAAAAATCATGGATTTGGGAAAAAAAAATTGAAAAGTTGAAAAAGATTTCGTGGATTGAAAAAAAAATCACGGATTCGAGGTCCATGAGTTTGTAAAAAGGTTCACGCATTTTTTTAGCAGTGTAAACGAAAAAAAATGGGCCGGCCCAGCATGGAGGATGGGTACGCGCTGTGGTTAACGCCGCCGCTCCCTGGCCCACCAGTCAGACAAATCCCGCTTGACATGGCCACGTTAGTGTTTTTATGCCTCCAACGATGCCAGTGTTTGATTTAGATCAGGATTGCATAGTTCAGAGTGCAAATGATGGGGATTTGGACTTGACGGTTTGATTAGCCGACGTTAGCATTTTCATGACTCAAACGATGCCAGGGTTCAATTTAGACCGAGATTGCATAGTTCAGGGTGAAACGACGAGGATTTGGCCTTGAGGGTTTGATTTGCCGAACCTCTACAAGCTTAGGGTTTAAAATAGACTTTTTCATGCTCTCAGCCCGTTGGAGTTGTCGTTGCTGAGACAGCCGTATATTGCGTGTCATTAGGTTAAAATATACCCTTTTGTCAAAAGATCTCAGAATTATATTGGGACCGAGCGATGATACAAAGCACCCCAACTAACATGAAAATCAGAATCAGATTAGAAGCCAAGGACGAGCATATATCCCGCGTGGCGTGCGCGACTGGCCGAACAGTGCCAAGCTGGAGTCGGGTCCTCGACGCACGTCCACACATCGATGTCGTGTGCGTAATTTTTTCTGGGGGATGTTGGGCCAGCCCGCAGCAGCGCGTAACGCTCCGGATAAGCTCTCAGAGTCCCTGATTTTGTTTTTTTAAAAGCTCTCAGAGTCCCAGTTCTGCTTGTTGTACATTTATTAGTAATAGTACCACATCGCTTGCGTAAGATAGATCGAACGTGTTTATAATGTTGTTTGGCGAGTAAGAAATCACCAGGCGACAGGCCCGGTTAGCTATTCCAACTTTGAATATGCAATTACATTTCATAGGCACACCTTGGATCACCGCACGACATGTTGTGGGTTGCTTTTTCTTTTTCTCCTAAGATCATGCGGCATATTTGATGATGAATCTAATGATGTTGATTTGGTATAAATTCGATGATGAATCTAATATACTCCATTCGTTCACAAATATAAGACGTTCTAACTTTTCTTTCGGAATTGGATGCATATAGATATATTTTGGTATCTTTGTTCATTCATTTTGATTCATATGTAGTTCATATTGAAATATTCAAAAGATCTTATATTTGTGAATGGTAGAAGTATATTTTTGCGACGATAAAATGGTGTCTAAGTGAACCTCTCGAAGACAAACTTGCAATGATATGATCAAACCCAGTCTTGTTGTCTATGAATTTTTAAGGTCCAATGTTTTCTTCTGGAAATGGCATCCAACACAATAAGGTACGCGGCATGGGCGTGCCCTCGCACTGTCCACGTCGGATTAACTATGCGACAAAAGGTTCGCTTCGTCGAGGAGAAAGAGAAAATAACAGAGAAAGAAAAGAAACTGGCAGAGAGAGAGAGAGAGAGAGAGAGAGAGAGAGAGAGAGAGAGAGAGAGAGCTCCAGAGAGAGCTCCCCAGATGCCGCCGTCCCCTGCGCCCACCTTCTCCTCTTCCTCACGCGACCATTTCTCTCTCTACCCGGTGCATCCCCTTTCCTCTCGTCCTCCCACTCCCAACTAGGGTTGCCGCCGTCGCCCCCCATCCATGAATCCAGTTCCGCGGAGGTGGCTGGCAGGGGCCTAAGGTTGATGGCGTCGAGGAGGAGGCAGAGCGGCAGGAGCGGGTTGCCCACTGAGATGGTCGTCAACGGCGTCGTCCTCAACAGAGAAGGGGAGGGGAGGGCGAGACGAAGAGAGGAGGGAGAGGGAGAATGCGAGCCCACGGAGAAGCGCCACCGGAACTGATCTGGCCGTCGGAGGCAAGAAGGCGATGCCCCCCACCCCTCGCGTTAGGTGTGGCCGAGGCGAGAAGATTCGAGCTCAACACGTGGCGGCCATGGAGGAGGTGCACTGCTTGGAGATTCCCGTCGACGGTGAGGACATCGACATCGGCGCCGGGGGCGCACCGCCGCCGCAAAGGTTTTTGCCATGCGCCGGTCGATGCCGCAACTCGCTCGACCCCTCTGTTCCGGACCCCAAGCCCAAACGCTAGTACTGACCCTATTCGTGTCCAGCTGCACGAACTCGACGAGATGAGGGGCCGTCTCAAGGATATGGTGGAGGAGACCGCTGCGCTCTGCAGATGCAGGCTAAGGTCGCGAAGGAGATGCAAGGTTAGTGTCGTCTCCATCTGCCACGCCATATTATGTTTGGGACGTATTTTGAAAAAAGGCCATTCTACCCTTTATTATGAAGGGGTATCAAGAAATCTCGTGCGTTGATGTGTTTAGGGGGGTTGTACCGAAGAATAAGCGATCTGCGGAACCTCTCCGTAGCAACTTTAGGACCCGCATACAGGGCAGGGCGATTGGGGAATTTGATTCCTTGGTAAGGCTAGGATACTAACACGCCTGAGAATCGTCTGATCTCTTGTTGTCCATTAGTATGGGTATACATGTTAACCATCGTAGTAGGATGTATGATGTGGTCTAATTGCTTTTGGTTAGTCCCTTCATCGCTAGCTTTTGTTTGGGTGGAGTTCAGTATAATGGGTGGGCTTGCACTGTGTTGTACAGTCAGTGAGCTGCATTAAACAATCGTTTGATAGTTTCACATGCCTTGTTCGATGCTGAATCTTAGTTTACACAAGGCTGGTACCTCAGGTAGTTGTTGTACCTTTGCCTTTCTTCTTCATCTTCTAGATCGGAGCTACTAACAGTTTGAGTATTTGTCAATTATACCGATTGTGTTGTTGTAGTTCTTTGATTTTGGAAATAGGAAGACAACAACAACTCTACCCTTTGAAGTTTTTTTATTGTGCCATTGTTGTTAGATATTTCGACACATCTTAATATGTTGAGAGTAGGAGTAGAATCCTCCTAAAGTTATTTCACTGCATCTTAAGTTCTTAACAAGACAATTTGCTAGGGAAAAGCATTTCTTCACTCCTCATCTACCTGGACATCCACTTCGGCTCACGCGCTGCCAACGCAAGCAAGAAGAGATGGTGAGGTCGAATCTGGCCAGTCTATCTGTTTCGAACCCCCGTCCTTGCTCACAGATTTTGCTGAGACCATGTGTGAGAGTGGAAACGTTTTATCCCTTGCTTCATTTTGCCTGTATGTGTGTTCTTCCTGTAGGTGCTGCCGTCTCTATCACCCTATTCTTTATTGTTCGCTGAATAATTTTTCCAATTGATGTATGATCCTTATGTGTTCTTCCTGCAGGTGTTGCTGTCGCTACCACCCTAACATCGAGGTGTCTCCGGTTAATTGTCGATTGGGTCAGATTCAACTTCATCATTACACAAGAATATACCTTGATCTACATAGTTGTCCAGGTACATGTTCTATGAATACTTGCATGTGGAATGCACTTCTCTAGGTTGGCCTTCTCATGCCTCATTTCTTTATGTACAGGGCTTTATCTAAAAATGGATCTTTGTGTGCAAATAAATTCACCAAGCATCTTCAGAAATAGGGACTTGTTACTGATGCTTCATAGACTCATTTGTTTGTGTGCCATTCACCAGCATTTTCAAAAATTAGAGCTATAACTGATTTTGTGATTATGAGGGATATGCATATCAGGATGCCTCGTGGATTTGGATTTTTCAAATTGATATTGTAATGTACCTGGATACGTCCATCCCATTTGTTTCAATACATCTGTTGAATTGCCTTTGTTTAGTTATTTTCATAACATTTATGATGCTCTGATATAGTTAATTTGTTTAATTATTTTCATATCAGTTACAACTGTTTCTGTCTGCCGATAAGAACTTATTGATGATCAATTGCTTCACCCATGATCTGATGATCTTCTATAACAAAACGATATTACATTTCCCCTCTTCCTTATCTTTACTTCTTCGTTGCTCCACTCGAGGTAGGGGCTCTATATAGCTCTCTGGCCTTATAGCTTAGACTGACTGCTGGCCCTCTAGACGTGTGGGCTTGGCTGGGTGAGCTCACGGTCGGTCTCGGCCAATCAGATGGCTTGTCTCCTCAGCTTGATCCCATTGTTGGCACATCAGAATACTGACGGTTTATCTTGCTGTACTTGCTTGTTGCTCCATGTTCATCCATGACTGAATGGTGCCACACCAACTAAACATCTCTTTAGAATATGGCCAGTTCTTTTTGTCTTGCACATCGAAGCAACCTGAAGATCACATGTACATGTTGTGTCATTTATGTCCAGTAATGAACATGATTGAGCATGGTTAATCACACTGAAACTACTTTTTCTCAGTCCAATGGTCCGCTGTTACATGTTACCTGTTTGTAGATGAATATAGTATCCACAATCAAGTAGTGAAAAATCCTTAAGTTTGCTTCTTCTCATATGGACATATGATTTTGTAACACTGTTATTAAGATGCGAGAATATCCGTTATGAGTTTATTTCTGCTATATGTCAATGTGTTCATGCTGTATTTCTAGGTTTTCGACACTAAAATTAGATTTACTATGTTTGGCAATTGAAAGTTTACATGTACTTCAATTATTGATGTATCATCTAGGTTGCCTGTCTTTTTGCCTAAACTAAGCCTATTGTCATACAATCACATTAACAAATACGACAACTTGATTAGCGCGCACAATCCCGCCTCAAGAGGCGCCACCAGGTGGCGCCCCAACCACTAGTAGATATCAAATGTGCCATGTCCTTCCGCCTCAGGCCATTTGCCCACACATAATCCAAAATGCCCATCTTGGCGCCATTTCCTATGGTGATATTTGTGAGGGTGTAGAAACGGTCCATGCCCGTGACATTGCAGTGTTGCCGCATACCTACATGAGTTATTTTTTGAGTTGTCCATTCAAGCCATGGTTGTGGTAGACGAGAGCACATGCAAATTTGCACAAGTGAAGCAACTGTTAGAAATATATCCTTGAGACAATCATGTGATGACAGTATTTCCTTATTTGTTCGTAAGTTATGTGTATTGTTCTTGAACATCATCATTGATATATATTAATAAGTATGTGACTTGCTTGTGAGACTATATATTGTATGATGATTGTTCTAGTGATTCCTAGTTGATAAGATCATGCGGGCATATTTGACTTGTATATGATTCAATTGATGAATATGTTTCACAAGTTATGGGTATAGAGATGTTAACCCGATAGTACGAACTCGGGGATGAGGATTACCGAGTCATACATATTCACGTTGAGATGCAACGATATATTATTGAAGGAAATATGCCCTAGAGGCAATAATAAAGTTGTTATTTATGTTTTCTTATATCATTATAAATGTTTATTATTCATGCTAAGAATTATATTAACCGGAAACTTAGTAAATACATAGGCAAAACATAATGTCCCTAGTATGCCTCTACTTGACTAGCTCGTTAATCAAACATGGTTATGTTTCCTAACCATAGACATGTGTTATCATTTGATGAACGGGATCACATCATTAGGAGAATGATGTAATGGACAAGACCCATCCGTTAGCTTAGCATTTCGATCGTTACAGTTTCATTGCTACTGCTTTCTTCATGACTTATACATGTTCCTCATACTATGAGATTATGCAACTCCCGAATACCGGAGGAACACCTTGTGTGCTATCAAACATCACAACATAACTGGGTGATTATAAAGATGCTCTACAGGTATCTCTGAAGGTGTTTGTTGGGTTGGCATAGATCGAGATTAGGATTTGTCGCTCCGTATATCGGAGAGGTATCTCTGGGCCCTCTCGGTAATGCTCATCACTATAAGCCTTGCAAGCAATGTGACTAATGAGTTAGTTGCCGGATGAAGCATTATAGAACGAGTAAAGAGACTTTCTGGTAACGAGATTGAACTAGGTATGATGATACCAACGATCAAATCTCAGGCAAGTAACATAGCGATGACAAAGGGAACAATGTATCTTGTTATGCGGTTTGACCAATAAAGATCTTCGTAGAATATGTAGGAGCCAATATGAGCATCCAGGTTCCGCTACCGGTTATTGATCGAAGATGTGTCTCGATCATGTCTACATAGTTCTCGAACCCGTAGGGTCTGCACACTTAACGTTCAATGACGATTTCTATTATGAGTTATGTGGTTTTGATAACCGAAGTTTGTTCAGAGTCCTGGATGAGATCACGGACGTGACGAGGAGTCTCGAAATGGTCGAGACATAAAGATTGATATATTGGAAGGTTATGTTCGGACACCGGAAAGGTTTCATAATGGTTCAGGCATTTTTCGGAGTACCGGGACCCCCCGGGGGAAGTAGTGGGCCTTAATGGGCTTTAGTGGAAAGCAGAGGAGGGCCGCAGGGTGGCCGCGCGCCCTCCCCTTAGCTGGTCTGAATTGGATTAGGAGGGGGTGGCGCCTCCCCTCTTTCCTTCCCCCTCTCCTACTCTTTCCCCCTTCCCCCTCTAGGAAAAGGAAGGGGACTCCAACTAGGATTGGGAATCCTAGTTGGACTCCCCCTATAGGCGCACCCCTCCTTGGCCGGCCTCCTCCTCCTCCCTCCTTTATATACGGGGGTAGGGGGCAACCCAAAGCACAACAGACAATCTCTTAGCGGTGTGCGGTGCCCCCCTCCACAGTTTAACACCTCGGTCATATCGACGTAGTGCTTAGGTGAAGCCATGCGCCGGTAACATTACCAACACCGTCGCCACACCGTCGTGCTGACGGAACTCTCCCTCGTCCTGAACTGGATCAACAGCTCGAGGGACGTCATCGTGCTAAACGTGTGCTGAACACGGAGGTGTCGTACGTTCGGTACTTGGATCGATTGGATCGTGAAGACGTTCGACTACATCAACCGCGTTACCAAACGCTTCCGCTTTCGGTCTATGAGGGTACATGGACACACTCTCCCGTCTCGTTGCTATGCATCTCCTTGATAGATCTTGCGTGATCGTAGGAATTTTTTTGAATTACTATGTTCCCCAATAGTGGCATCCGAGCCAGGTTTATGCGTAGATGTTATATGCACGAGTAGAACACAAAGGGTTGTGGGCGATAATAGTCATATTGGTTACCACCAACGTCTTACTTTGATTCGGCGGTATTGTTGGATGAAGCGGCCCGGACCGACACTACATGACCGCGTTCATGAAACCGGTTCTACCGACGTGCTTTGCACATATGTGGCTGGCGTGTGTCTGTTTCTCCAACTTCAGTTGAGTCGAGTTTGACTACGGCCGGTCCTTGTTGAAAGTTAAAACAGAACACTTGACGAAAAATCGTTGTGATTTTGATGCGTAAGTAATAATGGTTCTTGCTAGAAGCCCGTAGCAGTCACGTAAAACTTGCAACAACAAAGTAGAGGACGTCTAACTTGTTTTTGCAGGGCTTGTTATGATGTGATATGGTCAAAGCATGATGAGATATAAATTGTTGTATGAGATGATCATGTTTTGTAACCAAGTTATTGGCAACTGGCAGGAGCCATATAGTTGTCGCTTTATTGTATGAAATGCAATCGCCATGTAATTGCTTTACTTTATCACTAAGCGGTAGCGATAATCGTAGTAGCAATAATTTGTGAGACGACAACAATGCTACGATGGAGATCAAGGTGTCAAGCTGGTGACGATGGAGATCATGACGATGCTTCGGTCATGAGATCATGAGCATAAGATGATGATGGCCATATCATGTCACATATTTTGATTGCATGTGATGTTTATCTTTTATGCATCTTATTTTGCTTAGTACGGCGGTAGCATTATAAGATGATCCCTTACTTAATTTCAAGGTATAAGTGTTCTCCCTCAGTATGCACCGTTGCAACAGTTCGTCGTGTCGAGATACCACGTGATGATCGGGTGTGATAAGCTCTACATTCACATACAATGGGTGCAAGCCAGTTTTGCACATGCAGAATACTCGGGTTAAACTTGATGAGCCTATCGGTGTACAGAAGTAGAGGTTCTACTTTGTACCCCTTTACCTGTGCACGGGCAGTCAGAGCCACGTCAAGACCCTTGCCGGGTGATAACCCACAATTATAGGGGATCGCAACAGTTTTCGAGGGTTGAGTATTCAACCCAAATTTATCGATTCGACACAAGGGGAGCCAAAGAATATTCTCAAATATTAGCAGTTGAGTTGTCAATTCAACCACACCTGGATAACTTAGTATCTGCAGCAAAGTATTTAGTAGCAAAGTAGTATGGAAATATGAATAAAGATAGCAAAAAGTAACGATAGCAGTTTTGTAGTAATTGTAACAAAGAACAACGGTAAAGTAAATAAGCAAAGCACAATATGTGAAAAGCTCGTAGGCATTGGATCAGTGATGGATAATTATGTCTGATGTGATTCCTCATGTAATAGTTATAACATAGGATGACACAGAACTAGCTCTAGTTCATCAATGTAATGTAGTCATGCATTCCGAATATAGTCGTATGTGCTTATGGACAAGAACTTGCATGCCATGTTTTGTCCTACCCTCCCGTGGTAGCGGGGTCCTAATGGAAACTAAGGGATATTAAGGCCTCCTTTTAATAGAGTACCAGACCAAAGCATTAACACATAGTGAATACATGAACTCCTCAAACTACAGTCATCACCGAGAAGTATCCCGATTATTGTCACTTTGGGGTTGTCGGATCGTAACACATAATTGGTGACTATAGACTTGCAAGATAGGATCAAGAACTGACATATATTCATGAACACATAATAGGTTCAGATCTGAAATCATGGCACTTGGGCCCTAGTGACAAGCATTAAGCATAGCAAAGTCATAGCAACATCAATCTCAGAACATAGTGGATACTAGGGATCAAACCCTAACAAAACTAACTTGATTACATGGTAAATCTCATCCAACCCATCACCGTCCAGCAAGCCTACGATGGAATTACTCATGCACGGCGGTGAGCATCATGAAATTGGTGATGGAGGATGGTTGATGATGACGCCGGCGACGAATCCCCCTCTCCGGAGCCCCGAACCGACTCCAGATCAGCCCTCCCGAGAGAGATTAGGGCTTGGCGGCGGCTCTGTATCGTAAAACGCGATGAAACTTTCTCTCTAATTTCTTTCTCCATGAAAGTGAATATATAGAGTTGGAGTTGATGTTGGTGGAGGTCCAGGGGGCCCACGAGGCAGGGGGCGCGCCCCCACCCCCGTGGACAGGGTTTAGGCCCCCGGGTGATGATTCTTTTGCTAGTATTTTTTATTAATTCTGAAAAGTCGCTCCGTGGATTTTTAGGTCATTCCGAGAACTTCTATTTCTGCACAAAAATAACACCATGGTAGTTCTGCTGAAAACATCGTCAGTCCGGGTTAGTTCCATTCAAATCATGCAAGTTACAGTACAAAACAAGGGCAAAAGTGTTTGGAAAAGTAGATACGACGGAGACGTATCAACTCCCCCAAGCTTAAACCTTTGCTTGTCCTCAAGCAATTCAGTTGATAAACTGAAAGTGATAAAGAAAACTTTTACAAACTCTGTTTGCTCTTGTTGTTGTAAATATGTAAAGCCAGCATTCAAGTTTTCACCAAAAATTATGAACTAACCATATTCACAATAACACTTAGTCTCATGTTTACTCATATCAATGGCATAATCAACTAGCGAGCAATAATAATAAAACTCGGATGACAGAACTTTCTCAAAACAATCATAATATGATATAACAAGATGGTATCTCGCTAGCACTTTCTGAGACCGCAAAACATAAACGAAGAGCACCTTTAAAGATCAAGGACAGACTAAACATTGTAATTCATGGTAAAAGAGATCCAGTCATAGTCATACCCAATATAAACTAACAGTAATGCATGCAAATGACAGCGGTGCTCTCCAGCGGGTGCTTTTTAATAAGAGGGTGATGACTCAACATAAAAGTAAATAGGTAGGCCCTTCAGAGAGGGAAGCGAGGATTTGTACAAAGTGCCAGAGCTCGATTTTGAAATAGAGATAAATAACATTTTGAGCGGTATACTTTCACTGTCAACATAACAACTGAGAGATCTCGATATCTTCCATGCTACACACATTATAGGCGGTTCCCAAAAAGAATGGTAAAGTTTATACTCCCCCACCACCAACAAGCATCAATCCATGGCTTGCCCGAAACAATGGGTGCCTCCAACTAACAACAATCCTGGGGGAGTTTTTTTTTAATTTTTTTGATTTGATTTGAGCATGGGACTGGGCATCCCGGTGACCAGCCATTTTCTCGTGAGTGAGGAGCGGAGTCCACTCCTCTTGAGAATAACCCGCCTAGCATGGAAGATCTGAGACACCTAGTTGATACATGAGGTGTTCGAGCATACAAAACATAATTTCATTTGAAGGTTTGGAGTTTGGCACATACAAATTTACTTGGAACGGCAGGTAGATACCGCATATAGGAAGGTATGGTGGACTCATATGGAATAACTTTGGGGTTTATGGAGTTTGAATGCACAAGCGATAATCCCGCTTAAATGCAGTGAAGGATAGAAAGAGACTGGGAAGCGACCAACTGAGAGAGCGACAACAGTCATGAATATGCATTAAAATTAATCAACACCGAGTGCAAGCATGAGTAGGATATAATCCACCATGAACATAAATATCGTGATGGCTATGTTGATTTTGTTTCAACTACATGCATGAACATGTGCCAAGTCAAGTCAGTCAAATCATTCAAAGGAGGATACCACCCTATCATACCACATCACAACCATTTTAATAGCATGTTGGCACGCAAGGTAAACCATTATAAGCTCCTAGCTAATTAAGCATGGCATAAGCAACTATAATCTCTAATTGTCATTGCAAACATGTTTATTCATAATAGGCTGAATCAGGAACGATGAACTAATCATATTTACAAAAACAAGAGAGGTCGAGTTCATACCAGCTTCTCTCATCTCAATCAGTCCATCATATATCGTCATTATTGCCTTTCACTTGCACGACCAAACGGTATGGATAATAATAGTAGTGCACGTGCATTGGACTAAGCTGGAATCTGCAAGCATTCAATTCATGGGAGAAGACAAGGTAATATGGGCTCTTGGTTAAATCAACAATAATAATGCATATGAGAGCCACTTAACATTTTCATTATGGTCTTCTCCTCTCGACCCCCAAAGAAAAGAAAAGAAATAAAACTATTTACACTGGAAAGCTCCCAACAAGCAAAAGAAGAACGAGAAATCTTTTTGGGTTTTCTTTTAATTATTACTACTAAAAGCATGGAAATTAAACTAACTAATTTTTTGGGGTTTTTCTTAAGGTTGTTCAAACACACAAGAAGAAAGCTAGAGAAGAAATTAAACTAGCATGGATAGTACAATGAAAGAGTATGATCACCGACAACTAGAATGAGTGTGTGAACATGAATGTAATGTCGGTGAGAAATACGTACTCCCCCAAGCTTAGGCTTTTGGCCTAAGTTGGTCTATGCCCATGGATCACGACTACTCTCTTCGGTGTACTAAGGAGTGTCGTCCTGGTACCACTGCCTGACAATCTCCTCCGGATCCCACTGATACCAGGATGGTCGATAAGGGTAAAGTGGTGGTTCCGGCTCAGGCTCTGGGGCTGATGTCTGGCCTCGGAACACATAAGTAGCCTCAGGCAAGACGAGGTAAGGGCCTGCAGTTAAATCAAACAAAGAGGGTGTCTCACTGTGTTTCTTATGAAACCTCAAAATTATACTTAAGCATATTCTCATCATTTTTAACAATAACTCATGTGCTACCATGCTCTTATTATCTAGAAAAGTAGGGGGCAGCAGTTTTTCCTCTTTCTCAAAATGCCTAATAGGTATCCTGAAATGTTAGCAAGGCGTGAAGCATAGATACCTCCAAAGATGGGGCCCTTTGTACGGTTCAGACTTTATCGTTTAGCAATAATAGCGCCCATACTAATAGAGTTATCACGAAATAAAGCATGGAACAAAATAATAATATCCGGAACACTAAGATTTCCACAGTTTCCACGACCAATTAAGCATCTACTAGCAAATATTGCAAAGTAACGTAGAACAGAAAAGTGTATGCTAGTAATTCTTGCATCGGAAACCTTCCTCATTTCCCCTACAGTAATAGTATCAATGAAGCCATCCACATCTTTATGATGTGGTTCCTCTAAGAGGCCCTCGAATGGTATCTTGCAAACCGCACAAAATTCATATAGCGACATATCCCTAGCCACATCATATAAATGAAACTCTACTGAAGGAGGTGATTTCTTAGGATAAAAGTAGAAATTTTGCACGAAAGTATTGGTGAGTAAGAGATATTGTTCGATCTGGTCGTGGAGGAAGTCGGTGAGGCCCGCATTATCAGCCAACGAATAAAAATCATCATGAATCCCAGCTGCTCTCAAGAAGTCATCACATGGCCATTCACACAACCACATTTCCGCGACGCGAGGGAGATTATACTTGGGCTTTTCATTCTCCTTACTTTGTTTATCCTTCGAGCCTTGGCTATAAGATCCCCTCAAAAAGAATCTTTTCATCTTTTTCTGAAAATTTCTGAAATTTTTAGTAACTCAAAATAGAAGTGAACCAAACTCAATAAAATTAATAGCAACTACTCCCACAAGTACCTAGAGGCTATATCATGCATTAGAATTACTTGGGACCACATAAATTTGACATGCAAGCTCAAGAACAGGGTCACCTAGGCAGCAAGAATTTGCAATGAATAAAGCACTTGAACAAAAACTAATTGGACCATTGGAGGAGTCACATACCAAGGAACAATCCCCCAAAGCAGTTTTGTGCATGGAGCTTTGAGCAAGGAGATCGAAAATGGCAGCAAAATGAGCTAGAACTCGTGCTTGAGCTGGATGGTGATTTTTTGGGAGGAAGAAGAAGTGTGTGGGTGCATGAATAAGTGGAGGGGGGCCACTGTGGGCCCACGAGGCAGGGGGGCATGCCCTATAGGGGTGGGCGCGCCCTGGACCCTCGTGGCCTGGTGCTTGCTCCCCCTGCTGTGTTCTCAGCGCCAGATATTCTCAAATATTTCAGAAAAAATCATATTAAATTGGCAGGGCATTTGGAGAACTTTTATTTTCGGGGTACTTTTTATTGCATGAATAATTCAAAACAAACGGAAAATACTATTTTTGCTTTATTTAATCTAAATAACAGAAAGTAAAAAGAGGGTATAGAAGGTTGTGCCTTCTAACTTCATCCATCTCATGATCATCAAAAGGAATCCACTAACAAGGTTGATCAAGTCTTGTTAACAAACTCATTCCGAATAACATGGAACCAGAGAAATTTCGAATAACACTAGGTTACCTCAACGGGGATATGAACATCCCCAAGAATAAGAATATCATATTTCTTCTTGACAGTAGGTAGAGGAAATTCAAAACCTCCAATAGTGATAGTTGGAACTTTTCCAATAGAATTGATGCTATGAACTTGTGGTTGTTTCCTCGGAAAGTGTACCATATGCTCATTTCCATTAACATGAAAAGTGACATTGCCTTTGTTGCAATCAATAACAGCCCCTGCAGTATTCAAAAAGGGTCTAACAAGGATAATCGACATACTATCGTCCTCGGGAATATCAAGAATAATAAAGTTCGTTAAGATAGTAACGTTTGCAACCACAACAGGCACATCCTCACAAATATCGATAGGTATAGCAGTTGATTTATCAGCCATTTGCAAAGATATTTCAGTAGGTGTCAACTTATTCAGTTCAAGTCTACGATATAAAGAGAAAGGCATAACACTAACACCGGCTCCAAGATCACATAAAGCAGTTTTAACATAGTTTCTTTTAATGGAGCATGGTATAGTTGGTACTCCCGGATCTCCTAGTTTCTTAGGTATTCCACCTTTAAAAGTATAATTAGCAAGCATTTTTGAAATTTCAGCTTCTGGTATCTTTCTTTTATTAGTAATAATATCCTTCATGTACTTAGCATAAGGATTCACTTTAAGAATATCAGTTAAGCGCTTACGTAAAAAGATAGGTCTAATCATTTCAGCAAAGCGCTCAAAATCCTCATCATCCTTTTTCTTGGATGGTTTAGGAGGAAAGGGCATGGGTTTCTGAACCCATGGTTCTCTTTCTTTACTGTGCTTCCTAGCAACAAAGTCTCTCTTATCATAACGTTGATTCTTTGATTGTGGGTTATCAAGATCAACAACAGGTTCAATATCTACATCATTATTATTGCTAGGTTGAGCATCAACATGAACATTATCATTAACATTATCACTACGTTCATGTTCATCACCATATTGTGTTTCAGCATTAGAAATAGAAATATCATTGGGATTCTCAGGTGTGTCTACAACAAGTTCACTAGAAGCATGCAAAGTCCTATCATTTTTCTTTTTCTTCCTTTTAGAAGGACTAGCACATATGCCCGTGCATTGCAACGGGAGAGACATTTCTTTGCGAGAAGCAATGAGAGAGATAATTGATGTGCCCAGCAAAAACAATCTCCGCAGCTGTCGGATTTCGGGTTCCGGCAGACCCTTGAGGTTCGAACACTGGGGTGCGCGTGGAGATCCGACCCTCCACCGTCTCGTACCTCGCCGAATCGCAGGGACCTAAACTACTAACGGAGCAGCACAAGAGACACAAGATTTATATTAGTTCGGGCCACCGTTGTGGTGTAATACCCTACTCTAGTTTGTGGTGTGGTGGATTGCCTCTTGGGCTGATGAGGAACAGTACAAGGAAGAACAGCCTCGCGAGGGTCTGTTCTTGGCGGGTGCGATGAACTGCTAGGTGGTGTTCAGTCGCCTCTCTCTATCTCTCGATTGTTCTCTTGCTATCTTTCCGAATGTTCGTCCCCCTACCCTGTGGGTGGCTAGTCCTATTTATAGGCGAAGGCCACAGGCCTCTTCCCAAATATTGAGCGGAAGGGCGCCAACAATTAGCCATTTTGAAGGGGAACAGCGGGTACACTTATCCCGACTAAAGTTGGTCCTCGCTTGCCAAAGGCTCTGGTGGTGACGCTTTGCTTGGGCTCCACGATGACTCCCATCCAGCCGTTGGGCTGTTCTTGGTCTTGTTGCACCAAGCGGATGCCTTTGCTTGATGCTCTCGCTGCGCTTGCTCCCTTTGCACCAAAGAGGAAAGGAGGACAACTGCAGCTGGCGCTATTTGGCGCCCTTGGTAAATCATGGCTTGCGTCATGGGCACCTCGCGAGGTACCCTGCCTTGAACTCTCCGCCTCCTCATGAGCCAGCCTGACGAGGCCGTGCCTGAGGAAGTTCGTCGTCGTCCGCCCCGCGAGGCTTGGCCCCTCGCAAGGGTCTTGAGCTTGCGTTGATGAAGATGGGCTGTCCTGGGCCTCCTTTGAGCCACGCCGCAGGCCACAAAAGTGCAAGTCTGGGACCCCGTTCCTGCAACGCCGACAGTAGCCCCCGGGCCCACGGCGCGCCCGAACTTGGCCGAGTAGAGAGGCGAAAGGGCAAGTGTGAAGCGTCGCGGGCCCTAACAGCCTGCGGCCTTGGGCGCCACGTGGAGGTTGATTGGACGCGTGCGCACTGCTTCCCCACGATGCCTTGGTAACCACCCGGATTCGACAAGTCCCTGCATGCAGAGTTGGTCATGATTACCGGTGATCGTGGAGGCCGACGGTTGGCCTTCGCCGGCTATAAGTACGGAACGGCTCGTGCCCTTCCAGTCTATCCTTCTACTTCTCCTCCTCCTCGTTTCGTCTGGTTGCCATGGCTCCGATCCGCCGGTTCTCCACGGAAGAGAAGGGAAAGGCTCCTCAAGAGGATCCTGACCTGCTCCCCCCAAAGAAGCGGCTTGCCCTCTGGTGTCAGGGCAGGAGCGCTCGCCAGGAGGTGCCCATGCCCCGGTGCGTGCGGCCGCCACCAGGGTTTCCTTTTCCCTTGTAAGCGCAAATTGGTGGCTCTGAAGGAGGCGACGCGGCGCCGGCGGCGCCCGCCGCCCGGCTGACAGCGGTCACGAAGGTGTCGTCTTCCCCGAGTCCACGCCGAGGGCTCTGCCGAATCGTGCCAGCGTCGCCTCGCCTCCTAAGTCTTGGATTCGTCTTCCTTCTTTCTTCGCCTCCGTCGTCCGGCAGGGGGAACCCGTGGGACTCTGGCTGCAGCACGCCGCCTGCGGCACCCTCGCGACCGGGGCAGAGGTCGCGGTAGTTGCCCCGGGCGAGGTCTTCATGACTCGAGGCTGGGGCGAGGTCGCCTGGTCTGCGCAGGACGAGGGCGCCCTCACGATCCACAGGAGTACGATGGTGCTTCGGTGGTGTCCTTCAAGGTCTTCGACGCGGAGGGTCGCTTACTGGAGTGCTGCCGGGAGAGGTGGTCGGGGTCTGCTGCGGTGAGACAGAGGCCGTCCGACCACTCCCTTGGCAGCTCCCGAGCAATGAAGGCGGGAGGATCCAGCGACTCCGCCGAAGCTTTCATGACGCCCGTGGGCGGCGGCGACAACTCTGAGCCTCGAGCTGCGCCGCTCTCGGGCAGGGCGGGCTCGTCGGTCGTCGTCGCCCCTAATCTGGAGGGTTGGCGCGGACCGGTGGCCCATTGTTGATGATGGCGTCTGCAGCGGTGGTCCCTGTAGGTAGGACTCCTTAGGATTCAAGGCTTTTTGTTCCTGCGAGGAGCCAAGAATGTACCCTTGGGGGCTTGTAAGATGTTTGTAGCTTCGTTTGTCAATATGATCCTTATTGTGAGGCAGTGCGAGATGCTCATTCCGGTCTAGCTCTGTTTCTTCCTTTCGGACCTCGTGAGGGCTTGATGCTCTGCGCCGACAGGTCCCAATCCCAAGGCGGCTTCAGCCGTCGCTGGTATGCCAGGTCGCGATGCCGTGGTCAAGGCCAGGAGGTGAGCGGCCCGAGGTCCGGTAAGAGCCTCTGAGTCGCGATGCTCAGGGGGTCCCTTGGCGCTCAAGCAGCCATCATTCGGTGAGAAAGGAGAGCGACGTTGCTAACACGGGGTTGCATTGAGTGTGGGGATGGTGTTGCGATAACTTGTGTGTCCGGAGGGTGACTTATCTCGAGGGTCAGGACAATGCTTCCTGGTGCGGCGCTAGGTCCGTGCCTTGGCCGGTGAGAGATTGCGTGGCGAGGTCGTTTCGTGCTCCTTGGAGGGACCCTGCAGGTTCACCACAAAAGGAACAAGAGCTCGCCGTGGCGATCGTTAGTCCTGCCGTTAGTTGCTTTGGAGAGGCGCGAGAGACCTTGAGGTGTATTGGGGCACCCGTGAGCCAGTAGCAGGACTCACGGGCCCTACCTCAAAGGCGGGTTGCGCTGGCTCTGAGCCTTATCTTGAGTGTGTTCCTGCAAATTTGGCGGATGCGGTGCTCTCGTCTTCGGTCCCGGCTCTCGGGCTGGTCTCGGCCGTCGGCTGGCAAGCCAGTCGCGATGCCATGGACAAGACCAGAGGGTGAGGGCTGGAGAGCCGGTAGGAGCCACGAGTCGCGATGCTCGTGCACTCCCCTTTAACGCAAGCTGGGTTAGATAATGAAACTCTCGTCCTCGGGTCCCGGCTCTCGGGCTGGTCTCGGCCGTCAGCCGGCAAGCCAGGCCGCGATGCCATGGACAAGACCAGAGGGTGAGGGCGGAGAGCGGTAGGAGCCACGAGTCGTGATGCTCGGGCACCCCCTTTAACGCAGCAAGCCGGGTCAGTGTGAAACTCTCGTCCTCGGGTCCCGGCTCTCGGGCTGGTCTCACCGTCGTGGCAAGCCAGGTCGCGATGCCATGGACAAGACCAGAGGGTGAGGGCCGGAGAGCCGGTAGGAGCCCTGAGTCGCGATGCTCAGGCACCCCCCCTTTAACGTGCAAGATTCCGCCACCCAGGAAAAGGCACCGAATAACAAGCATGGTGGAGCGAGAGCATAATCCTAAGGAAAACGCAAGAAGGATACATGCCGCTGGGACAGGCCCGAGCGGCTTGGGGATGATGCAGCCTGAGGGGCGCCCCCAACAGGGTAGGCTAATGACATGAAATACTAGGGATGCATGCCACAGGGACGGACCCACGCGGCCTGGGAATAATGCAGCCCTGAAGGCGCTCCCAGTCGGAAATAAAACTTAAAGATGTCACCTGGTGATGTTGGGGACAAAGGGGTGTTGGTGTAGCAGACTCGGTGGGCTGCGGGAGCCGATCCTCACGAGCCCCCAGGCCCAGGGGCCTCGGTAGGATCCGAAGGCGCTGGCGGCTCCTCGGGAACCATCTCCATCTCCGCCAGGGCTGCATCGTGCCTGACCTCTTGAGCCTCCAGGATGGTCCTCATGAGACGCTAGTGCGCAGCTGTCGCGTTTGGCAGGCCATAAGGCATGCGCCGCGTGGGCGTGGGGCGGACCTGCATAGCGTCCCCACTCGCGAGGGCAGAGGCGTTCTTGAGGCAGCGGCTCGGTTGAGCCCTGGTGCAGCCGATGCAGACGCGCAACCCACCATCCTCGCTGGGACGGGGGCCACGGCCAGGCGGCGGCTACCCCTCATGACCCTTGACTCTGTAGCTCTGAATGGCCTTGGCTGATGAACTCCACGAGGTTCGGCCCTCCTTGCCTTGCTCATGCTTGCGGAAGCGTGCATCAAGCACGCCTCACGTGGTGCCCAAGCGCCTCCCTCAAGACCTTGGCGAGGTCGGCGGCCCTCGAGGAGAGCCCCGAGCCCTGCACGAGGAGGCGCGGGCGCGCTTTCCTATGCGATGGAAGGAGGCTCCCCTGGCCCGGCCCTGAGGGGCCTGCCTCTTGAGGAGCCGGGCCGGTCGATGTCTTCTTCTTCTTGGGTGCGGCCTCGGGAGGCCTCCTGCTGCTGTGGTCTGGGTCTTCTAGCGATGCGGCCTGAAAGGCTCGCTCCAGGGAGCACACTGCATCTCTCTCTTCACAGGGCACCGTGATGACCCCGCCGCTTCCTGGCATCTTGAGGACGTTGTAGCCGTGGTGGGTTACGGCCATGAATTTGGCCAACGCTGGGTACCCGAGGATGGCGTTGTACGGCAGGCGAATGTGGGCGACGTCGAAGTCGATGAGCTCGGTGTGGTAGTTGTCGCGAGCCCCGAAGGTGACAGGAAGGCGGACCTGCCCGATCGGGACCATGGAGCCGTCGGTGACTCCGGAGAAAGGCTTGGTTGGCTGAAGCTGACTGTAAGGCACTTGAAGATTGTTGAATGTCTCCACGGACAGGACGTTGAGCCCTGCTCCGCCGTCCATGAGGGTCTTGGTGACCAGGACGTTGCTGATGATTGGGGAACAAAGCATCGGGAGAACTCCGGCTCTGGCCGCGCACTTGAGCTGATCCGCTGAGCTGAACGTGATGGCGCACGCCGACCACCTGAGAGGGCGCGTGGCCTCGAGCTTGGGGAGGACTGCATTCGCAAGCGGGCGAACTGCTTGAAGATGCGCTGAGAGGCTGGGGCTTGAGCTCCGCCAGGATGCAAGCGATCGCGACGCGCGCTGGAAGCCCCAGCCCCTCGTGGCCGATGACGGTCTTCAATTCTCCTTGGCGGTGGCGGCAGCGGAGGGAGGCCTGCGTTGGCCTGTGGGCGATCCTCGCGAGGCTGATCCCTCCAGCCTCCCTCGCGAGGTGGGTCTTGCCAGCGGTCCTCGCGAGGTTGGTCGCGCCACCCTTGGCGCGGGCCGCGGTCTTCCCAGCGTCCTGCATTCCTTCCTCCCCCTCAGCCGTAGTGGCCGCTGCGCACAAGGGCGTCTGCCGACCCCGCCTTCACGCACGGCCGGAGCTCTTGGCATTCATTGGTGTTGTGGGTGTGGAGGTCGTGGTACACGCAGCACCGGCTGCCCTTGGAGGACTCGGGCTGATCTACGCCTCGCTTGGTATGTCTGGTTCGCGGCACGGCAGCCCCCTGGCGCTTCACGTCCTTGGCCTTGGACTTCTTCTCTTGGGATCTGCGGCAGGCAGCTCGAGGAGGGAGAGGCGCCTCCTCAGCCTGGCGCACTTGGTCGCCAAGTTGAACAGCTCCAAGGAGGTGCACAGATCTTCATGCATCGCCAGCTCCTCCTTCATCTTGACGTCGACGCCGGCCGGAGAAGGCGGAGATGATGGCCTCCTCCGTTACTCCCGGGATCTTGAGGCACGCGTTGTTGAAGCGCTGGATGTACTTTTGCGGGGTTTCCCCTGGCTGCTGTGATTCGGGCGCATGTCGCTCACGGCGGGTGGTCGGTCCAGTACCACGGAAGTTGGCGATGAAGCGGAGTACGCATCTCGCCCAGGAAGAGATCGTGCGGGGCCGATTCAGAGCCAGTGCGGGCTCCGTCCTTGAGCGCCATGGGAAACCAGTTCGCCATGACCTTTTCATCCTGTTGGCAGCCTCGATGCCCAAACAGAGCTGGAGGAACTCCGAGGGTCATTTGTGCCGTCGAAGCGAGGAGGCAGGTCCGGCTTGAACTTGGCGGGCCATGCAACGCCAAGGCCTTCCGGAGGTGAAAGCGCGGCAGCCCGCCATGGCGGGGGGCCTCGGATGACAGAGAGCTTGGTCTTGTGGGCCTCCTGCACTGCTGGGGGGGCAGCGAGGTCTGACGTCTTTGGAGCGGGAGCGCTCGGGCAGCTTCTTGTGGGCGAGGAACTTCTTGACAGCTGCTCTTGCAGCGCCGGCGCCTAAGCGGAGCAGGTTCCACCGAGGGCAGCGCGCTTGGGGCAGGCGCCTTCTTGAGGAGGAGGCGGCCGAGGCGCCCGGGAGCTTTATCGCCCAGCAAGGGGCGGTGCGGTGCAGCGAGACGGACGGTGCGGGGCGCCTCCTGCGGACGCAGACGAGCTCGGGCGGCTTCGGTCGAGCCATTCTTCGTAAGACGTCGTCGACGGGCGGTAGCACAGAGCTCGTTTACGCGATGAGTGCAGCCCGGGCCTCCATGGCGCTGCGAAGTGCGCGTGGACGAAGAACCAGCGGAGGTGAGCGAAAGCGTGGCGGTGCGGCCGTCCCGCCTCATGGGCAGTCTTTGGGGCGATGCTTGCTGCTCGTTCCCGGGCCGGTGGCGGCGTTGACGGCAGGTGACGGGAACGAGGGCGCCCACCGGCAGGGAGCTGTCTGGGCGACATGGGAGGCGAGGGCGGCTCGGCGCCGGCTGTGAGCCCGGCAGGCGTCGAACATGGTTGCGGTGGTCGGGGAAGAACGAGGCGACGAAAGGCATATTCCGGCGCACCCCTACCTGGCGCGCCAAATGTCGGATTTCGGGTTCCGGCAGACCCTTGAGGTTCGAACACTGGGGTGCACGCGGAGATCCGATCCTCCACCGTCTCGTACCTCGCCGAATCGCAGGGACCTAAACTACTAACGGAGCAGCACAAGAGACACAAGATTTATACTAGTTCGGGCCACCATTGTGGTGTAATACCCTACTCTAGTTTGTGGTGTGGTGGATTGCCTCTTGGGCTGATGAGGAACAGTACAAGGAAGAACAGCCTCATGAGGGTCTGTTTGGCGGGTGCGATGAACTGCTAGGTGGTGTTGATCGCCTCTCTCTATCTCTCGCTTGTTCTCTTGCTATCTTTCTGAATGTTCGTCCCCCTACCCTGTGGGTGGCTAGTCCTATTTATAGGGGAAGGCCCTGGGCCTCTTCCCAAATATTGAGCAGGAAGGGCGCCAACAATTGGCCATTTTGAAGGGGAACAGCGGGTACACTTATCCTGACTAAAGTTGGTCCTCGCTTGCCAAAGGCTCTGGTGGTGACGCCTGCTTGGGCTCCACGATGACTCCCTTCCAGCCATTGGGCTGGTCTTGGTCTTGTTGCACCGAGACGGATGCCTTTGCTTGATGCTCTCGCCTGCGCTTGCTCCCTTTGCACCAAAGAGGAAAGGAGGACACTGCGCGGGCTGGCGCCCGGCTAGCGCCCTTGGTCGTCATGGCTTGCGTCATGGGCACCTCGCGAGGTACCCTGCCTTGAACTCTCCACCTCCTCATGAGACAGCCTGACGAGGCCGTGCCTGAGGAAGCTCCTCGTCGTCCGCCCCGCGAGGCTTGGCCCATCGCGAGGGTCTTGAGCTTGCGTTGATGAAGATGGGCCGTCCTGGGCCTCCTTTGAGCCACGCCGCAGGCCGCAGGCAGGCAAGTCTGGGGACCCCGTTCCCAGAATGCCGACAACAGCGGTGTGATAGAGCGAGGAGTTGTGGTCTCCTCGCGGGTCATGTTTGTCTCACGAGATCTTGATAGTCGGTGTGGCGGCAACCATCCTACTCGTGCATTTTTTCCTCCGGGTCTGGCTGCGTCATGTGGTTGTGTCTGCCACTTCATTTGGTAGCTATGTGGCGGTTGTGTCTGCCTCCTTATTTGGTAGCTATGCGGCGACTTTCGGGGCACGGTTGCTTCGATCACTCTCACGATGGCGTAACCAGATGGATTACTAATTGTAGCGCATAAATCCCGTTTCATCAGCATAATTAGCGCATAACCAGATATCAATGACCTTCTTTATTAGGGTTTATTCTCTTTTTTTAGCGCTCATGTGCCCACATTTTTTTTATTCGAGCCAAACCAACATATTCTCTTTTATTGGCACTTCCAAGCTAGCACCAGCAATAATTTATGGAGTCCCTCCTTCTGCTCATGTTTCTCGAGACAACTTCCTTATTTTGATATAAACTTCTTATTACCAAACAACCTATGGACATATACAAACTGGTGGGAATTTACTATAAAGTTTCAAGGCGATACTATTCTCATCATAATTGAAAGATAGATGAGCTAGTTTTGTCCATCGACATAATATAGAAGGTCCATAGTTCAATTCCATCAGGGCTTAAATATTTGTTGCTCATTGGTCTCACAGGAAAAAAATGCATGGGTAGGCCCAGTTCCTCCCACCCGGGATACAAAAAAAAAATCAGGAACTATGAGCGGGCGGAACAAAACCTATATGTATGTTTAATAGGAGGACCGACAATTTTTATGTAACAAAGCCGCTCTAGCTCAGTTGGCATTCGCCTGAGGATGTGGATGCAATGTCGCAAATTCTATTCCTTACAACCGATAAATATTTTTGGCTCCCTCGATGAGGATTGATGGGCCGGAGGCGGACGACCCAGTAGGGGAGTGCAGTTGAGGCCCAATACTGTCTGGGCGACGCAATTTTTTTCTTGGGCCAACTATGTGGGGGCTACTATATGCCGCTAGTTGTGTAAAATAGCATGTTGGACACACATCAGTTCATGTATGGTCCAACACACTTGCAGGCTCCAAGACGACCAATGTTTGTAAGGCGCGCAAAAATCCAAAAAAGGATGTGTTGAAGGATCGAAACCATATCCTCAAAGAACGACTACGTGCTGCTAGCCACTCGAAGAAGCAAGTCCTATCAACCAATGGGCAGCTCAAACCGTTAAGAACATACTCCAATGTCAGATTCAAAACAATTTTTGTTTTTTGCACTTTTTAAAAATATAAATTGCTGAATATTCTTGGAAACATGAATAATTTTGAAAATCCCATTTTTTAATTCTTTACATTTTCAGAAATACACAATAAAATTTTACATGTTTGAAATTCACAATTTTATTTGAAAACATGAACCTTTTATAAAAACATGAACATTTTTTGAATTTGTGTTTTTGAAATGAAACATATTTTAAACATTCAGAACAATTTTAGAAAATTAATTTTCTTTAAACTCGGAAATTATTTTGAATTTGCGAGTATTTCACTAAAAAACATATGTTTCGTATTTGCAACATTTTTAGTGCATTTTTTTGGAAATCGTGAACAACTTTGGAAAACGTAAACAAAAAATGGAACATTTTTTTTAAAATTTGAACGAATTTTGGAATGAGAACAAAGATATAAAGTTCTACAAAACATGAAAGTTTTTGGAATTCTGAACATTTCTCAAAAATCGTTTTTTTTTGAAATTAGGATTTTTTTAAAATTATGAATTTTTGAAGGAAAGGGTGAAAGAAAAATAAACTTGAAAGGAAAAAAAGGAAAAATAATCAGGAAAGAAAAAGGGAAAGAAAAGGAAAAAACGAAATAGAAAAATAATACAGTAGAAAAAAGGTTTAGCCCAGCGTGGACGCACTATGGGAAGGTGCGACTATTTGACGCCACATGCGATTACTAGGGTTTTCTAGGTGGGCGCGAAAATAAATGGGCTGGCTTTGCTGGGCCATATTGCAGGCGGCCTAGGTACGAAATCGGAGAAACGCACCTTGCTTTATTAGTAGGTATAGATATAGACTAGGTGCATCTACATTATTTCTCTGAGAATCTTGCTCAATTCTCTTAGGGTGGCCTTCGGGATACAAAGGTTCCTGAGTCATTTTACCAGTTCTATTAGCCACTCTAACAGCAAAATCATGTTTATTATTTAATTCATCGAGCAAATCACTTTGAGCTTTAAGTACTTGTTACCTTGAGTGTTAATCATAGAAGCATATTTACTAATGAGTTTAAGTTCACCTTTAACTCTAGCCATATAATCACTCAAGTGTCCAATCATGTAAGCATTACTCTTTAATTGTCTACCAACATAAGCATTGAAGTTTCCTTGTCTAGCCATAAAGTCATCAGATTCATCCTCACATTGGCTAGGAAACTTAGTAGATGGGATTTCAACTTTATCATATCTATAGAGAGAATTTAGCTTTACTACCTGTGTCGGGTTATCAAGATTATGTGTTTCTTCAGTAGGTGGTACATTAAGGCCATATATTTCTTCAACAGGAGGTAAATTCTTAACACCTTCAGCTTTAATACCTTTCTCTTTCATAGATTTCTTTCCCTCTTGCATATCTTCAGGACTGAGAAATAGAACACCCCTTTTCTTTGGAGTTGGTTTAGGAGTCGACTTAGGAGTTGGCTCAGTAAGTGTCCAATTATTTTCATTAGTCAACGTATTATTCAATAGCAATTCAGCTTGATCGATTGGTCTTTCCCTGAAAACACAACCAGCACAACTATCCAAGTGGTCCTTGGAAGCATCAGTTAGTCCGTTATAAAGGATATCAAGTATTTCATTTTTCTTAAGAGGATGATCAAGCAAAGCATTAAGTAACCGGAGAAGGCTCCCCCAAGCTTGAGGGAGACTCTCTTCTTCAATTTGCACAAAATTATATATTTCCCTTAAAGCAGCTTGTTTCTTATGAGCAGGGAAATATTTAGCAGAGAAGTAATAAATCATATCCTGGGGACTACGCACACAACCAGGATCAAGAGAATTAAACCAAGTTTTAGCATCACCCTTTAATGAGAATGGAAATATCTTAAGGATATAATAGTAGCGAGATTTCTCATCATTAGTGAACAGGGTGGCTATATCATTCAATTTAGTAAGATGTGCCACAACAATTTTAGATTCATAGCCATAGAAAGGGTCATATTCAACCAAAGTAATTATCTCAGGATCGACAGAGAAATCATAATCCTTATCAGTAACAAAGATAGGTGAAGTAGCAAAAGCAGGGTCATGTTTCATTCTAGCATTTAGAGTTTCCTGTCTCAGGTTAGCTAATAATTTCTTAAGATCAGATCTATCATTGCAAGCAAGAAAATCTCTAGCAGTTTCTTCATCCATAACATAACCCTTAGGAACAACAGGCAATTCATATTTAGGGGGATAACCTTCATCATCACTATCTTCAATAATATTAGTTTCAAGAATTTCATTCTCTCTAGCCCTAGCAGGTTGTTCATCAAGATATTCACCTAATGGCACAGTAGTATCAAGCATAGAAGTAGGTTCATCATAAGTATCATGCATAGTAGAAGTGGCATCATCAATAACATGCGGCGTATCAGAATTAATAGCAGAAGCAGGTCTAGGTGTCGCAAGTTTATCATAACAGAAGGAGAATCTAGTGCAGAGCTAGATGGCAGTTCCTTACATCCCCTCGTAGTTGAGGGATAAATCTTAGTTCTTTCGTCTTTCAAGTTCCTGATAGTGATCAGCAGATATAAATCCCAAGTGACTCAAAGAATAGAGCTATGCTCCCCGCAACGGCGCGGAAAATAGTCTTGATAACCCACAAGTATAGGGGATCACAACAGTTTTCGAGGATAGAGTATTCAACCCAAATTTATTGATTCGACACAAGGGGAGCCAAAGAATATTCTCAAGTATTAGCAGTTGAGTTGTCAATTCAACCACACCTGGATAACTTTGTATCTGCAGCAAAGTATTTAGTATCAAAGTAGTATGGAAGTATGATAATAGTAGCAAAAGTACTTGATAGCAGTTTTGTAGTAATTGTAACAAAGACAACGGTAAAGTAAATAAGCAAATCACAATATGTGAAAAGCTCGTAGGCATTGGATCAGTGATGGATAATTATGTCGGATGCAATTCCTCATGTAATAGTTATAACATAGGGTGACACAGAACTAGCTCCAGTTCATCAATGTAATGTAGGCATATATTCCGAATATAGTCATACGTGCTTATGGAAAAGAACTTGCATGACATATTTTGTCCTACCCTCCCGTGGCAGCGGGGTCCTAATGGAAACTAAGGGATATTAAGGCCTCCTTTTAATAGAGTACCGGACCAAAGCACTAACACATAGTGAATACATGAACTCCTCAAACTACGGTCATCACCGAGAAGTATCCTGATTATTGTCACTTCGGGGTTGTCGGATCAGAACACATAATAGGTGACTATAGACTTGCAAGATAGGATCAAGAACTGACATATATTCATGAAAACATAATAGGTTCAGATTTGAAATCATGGCACTCAGGCCCTAGTGACAAGCATTAAGCATAGCAAAGTCATCGCAACATCAATCTCAGAACATAGTGGATACTAGGGATCAAACCCTAACAAAACTAACTTGATTACATGGTAAATCTCATCCAACCCATCACCGTCCAGCAAGCCTACGATGGAATTACTCACGCACGGCGGTGAGCATCATGAAATTGGTGATGGAGGATGGTTGATGATAACAACGAAGACGAATCCCCCTCTCCGGAGCCTCGAACGGACTCCAGATCAGCCCTCCCGAGAGAGATTAGGGCTTGGCGGCGGCTCCGCATCGTAAAACATGATGAAACTTTCTCTCTGATTTTTTCTCCGCGAAAGTGAATATATAGAGTTGGAGTTGACGTTGGTGGATGTCTAGGGGGCCCATGAGGCAGGGGCGCGCCCTAGGGGGGGCTGATACGTCCATTTTGCATCATGCTTTTATATCGATATTTATTGCATTATGGGCTGTTATTACACGTTATGTCACAATACTTATGGCTATTCTCTCTTATTTTACAAGGTTTTACATGAAGAGGGAGAATGCCGGCAGATGGATTTTGGCCGGAAAAGGAGCAAATATTGGAAACCTATTCTGCATAGCTCCAAAAGTCCTGAAACTCCACGAAAGCCATTTTTGGAATTAATAAGAATTATTGAGCGAAAGAAGTACCAGAGGGGGCCCACACCCTGGCCACGAGGATGAGGGACGCGCCCACCCTTACAGGGTGCGCCCCCTACCTCGTGGGCCCCCTGGTGGCTCTCCGGTGCCCATCTTCTGCTATATGAAGTCTTTTACCCTAGAAAATATCATAAGAAAGCTTACGGGACGAAACTCCACCGCCACGAGGCGGAACCTTGGCGGAACCAATCTAGGGCTCCGGCAGAGCTGTTCTGCCGAGGAAGCTTCCCTCCGGGAGGGGGAAATCATCACCATCGTCATCACCAACGATCCTATCATCGAGAGGGGGTCAATCTCCATCAACATCTTCACCAGCACCATCTCCTCTCAAACCCTAGTTCATCTCTTGTATCCAATCTTTGTACCAAAACCTCAGATTGGTACATGTGGGTTGCTAGTAGTGTTGATTATTCATTGTAGTTGATGCTAGTTGGTTTATCTGGTGGAAGATCATATGTTCAGATCCTTAATGCATATTAATACCCCTCTGATTATGAACATGAATATGCTTTGTGAGTAGTTACGTTTGTTCACGAGGACATGGGTGAAGTCTTGCTATTAGTAGTCATGTGAATTTGGTATTCGTTTGATATTTTGATGAGATGTATGTTGTCTCTCCTCTAGTGGTGTTATGTGAACGTCGACTACATGACACTTCACCATTATTTGGGCCTAGAGGAAGGCATTGGGAAGTAATAAGTAGATGATAGGTTGCTAGAGTGATGAAGCTTAAACCCTAGTTTATAAGTTGCCGTAAGGGCTGATTTGGATCCATATGTTTCATGCTATGGTTAGGTTTACCTTAATACTTCTTTTGTAGTTGAGGATGCTTGCAATAGGGGTTAATCAGAAGTGGGATGCTTGTCCAAGAAAGGGCAGCACCCAAGCACCGTCCACCCACATATCAAATTATCAAAATGTAACGCGAATCATATGAGCGTGATGAAAACTAGCTTGACGATAATTCCCATGTGTCCTCGGGAGCGTTTTTCTCATTATAAGAATTTGTCCAGGCTTGTCCTTTGCTACAAAAAGGATTGGGCCACCTTGCTGCACTTTATTTACTTGCATTGCTTGTTACCCGTTACCAATTATCTTATAACAAAACTATCTCTTACCTACAATTTCAGTGCTTGTAGAGAGTACCTTACTGAAAACCGCTTGTCATTTCCTTCTGCTCCTCGTTGGGTTTGACTCTTACTTATCGAAAGGACTACGATAGATCCCCTATACTTGTGGGTCATCAGGGGTGCGCCCCCCACCCTCGTGGACAGGGTGTGGGCCCCCTGGTGCTGATTCTTTCGCCAGTATTTTTTCTTAATTCTGAAAAGTCGCTCCGTGGATTTTTCAGGTCATTCTGAGAACTTTTATTTCTGCACAAAAATAACACCATGGTAGTTCTGCTGAAAACAACATCAGTCCAGTTTAGTTCCATTCAAATCATGCAAGTTAGAGTCCGAAACAAGGGCAAAAGTGTTCGGAAAAGTAGATACGACGGAGATGTATCACCGGGGCGGCCTCCGCAGCCCCGGCAAGGGCCTTGCCGGGGCAACTTGCCTAATGCCAGTGAAGCGTGCCACCCTTGAGCCCGAGGTTTCCAACATCATCGGCAACATTGGAACCAAGGCTCGGGAGGCACCTCCATGGTGGCATGCAGATCTTTGTGAAGATCATTAACACACAAGATCAGATGAGGACCAGAAGACGAGACCTCCGGCAACATCGGGGATGACCGCGGCGCCACGGAAAGACCCTTGTCGGGGCCCTGGCAAAACCCTTGCCGAGGACATCAGTGGAGCCGCGGCCAGGCCCGCGCACGCCAAGACCCCACCGCCGTTCCCATGCAGCTGCCAGCCCAACCAACACAACAAAAAAATACACTTCCATGATGATACGTGTTTGTCACAGTAGGTCGCGTTTTCTGTCATGCATGTACATCCATGACGATTTTATGATGTAATCAAGATAGTCATACTGTCTTTGTCAGAGAAGTGTCCCATTACATTACCAAAATTATCATCACGGAAGTGGCCACTTCCATGACGATAATTCCCGCGTCATAGAAGTGCTTTCGTCAAGGGTGACCGACACGTGGCATCCACCGTAACGGAACGCCGTTAAGCTATCGGGTCCGGTTTTGGATCCGATAACCCGTTAACAGCCCCGACCAATGGGGATTTTCCATGTGTAAAGTCATCATTGGCTGGAGTAAACATGTGTCATCTCACTGTTGGGACAGATGTCATCCACTCATTGGACCGAAGGCGCCTATGATACGTCGACACGTGGCATGGCCCAACAGAGGCCCATTCTTGTGAAAAGGCCAGCCCGTTTGACTTGGTCAAAAGGTGGCGGGCCGGCCCACGGAAAGCCTGTTAACGGCCTGTTCGCATATAGCCCATTTACAACCCGCAAACATAGGCCCGTTACGGCCTATCCGAATTAGGCCCAGTAGCGTCATCTGGGCCGTCCAATATGATTCCAGCCCGTTTTAACTTCCGGCCCATGTATGGCCCATGACGTCTTTCGGCACATATGAGGCCCTTTGTAACTCTTGCCCCATTAATGGCCCGTGCTGAAACTGGCCCGTAATGAACAGTGTATCACTTTATACCCATTAACGACCCATTATTCCATTGGGCCGTTTCCATCCCATGTTATCTTTCGGCCTTCTCAGGACCCATTTATTCTTGGGCTCATTTCCAGCATTCGGTTACTTACGGCCCGTTACTGTCATTTTTTGCTTGTGGGCCAAATTCAGCCCGTTGTTACAGTCGGCCTGTTTGTGGCCCGTTAATACGTTGGGCCGTTTTCATAGCGTCATCAAATACGGCCTATTAACGACAGCCTGTTATGGTCGGCCTATGAACGAACGATTCCAACTCTAGCCCGTTTACGGTCATAATGCGGTCTGTTATTGGCCCATGTTTGGCCGATCGATCGTCCGGCCCATATAAGGCCCATTGATGATACAGCCCGTAGAAGGCCCATTGTGTCTATGGCCCGTATAAGGCCCATTGTTTCTACGGCCCATAGAAGGCCCATTGTTTCTATGGCCGGTAGGAGGCCCAGTGTCACTACAGTAAATATGTAGCCCATGGTTATTGTGGCCTAGTTTTTAAAAATAGGTTATTGCGGCCACTAGCAAACCGCGGAAAAAGAACTGCACTGACTACAAGCAAAAAAATAAACAAGACAACAAGGAAATAAATAAGCAAGCAACTTATGCTAGGCTATCACGGCTATTACACATATTACATCCACTGGGCATCAAAGTTCGCCACCAGTGCAAATATAGGGAACAAAGCAGCATATAAACGCCGCAGCAAAACAAGTCCAGAACTGAAACCACTTCAGAAGAGCTCAAGAAACAATATCCTGGGTACCCATAATGCTGGCAAGATGCTTAGCAAGCTTATTAACTTTCTCTTGTTTGGCGCTTAAATCCTCCAGTAACTTCTTTGTTGCACAAGAAAATGCATCTGAATTCTGCGAGGACTTCCTCGGTCCTTGACTTCTTGCCTTGACACGGTGGTGATGCCTTTCAGCTTGTAGTGAGGCTGAAGAAAGCGAAGTGATTCAGGCAATGAGTTCGAAGAGCTTGTGCCGGTGATCGCCAAGAATTTGAACACTACATCAACGCAGGACTGTGGGGTTTTCTCACTATCTACAAGATCGTTTTTATCACCTTTCTTGGAGACCAACAGGGTTATCTCACTATCTTGAACCTTATATGCATTACTTTCTCTACCATTGCATAGTGGGGTGCTCTTCTCCAATATTCTGTTTGCATACTACAAGAGAAAGAAGCAGACACATGACATGTTTAGCTTGTAGTATACGAAACTCATTTTGGTAAACCCGTTCAGTAGTAAGGTGGACATGATAATAGCATGAAACAAACATATATCTATGTACTATGATCACTGTATTGTCCATATCATTCTAGTTTATGTTGCCTAATCAAGATAGAGGCACAATTCAACTCATATATTTTTAAGACACAACCGCATAGATAGAATATAAGTGTGAGAAACTACACAACATTGGCAGCACTTGTAATGTGCATCACATGGGAACATAATTGTTTATACAACTTAAACTGAAATCAACATAGAGCAAGAAGTTAGAACAGCAATCCAGTTAAAGAAATAGGTTCAAAACATACCTATTGCGCCATTGGAGTTTCAATTGGATCCTTCAAATTCGAAAGTAGTTGGTATGAGTAAATACAGTGATGCAATAGCAAAGGAGTATGGATCATAGCTACAGAATCGACACGATAACAATTGCTCTTCCGCTTTAAACATGGAGTTTGGGTTAGGCTGTGGTGGTCTTCGTGCTTTGGGCACTGCGAGTAGCTTTACAAACTGCTCGTGTGGGGGTACTCTGTGGTGGACATGGTGCTTTGTCAACTAGAAGTGGGTTACTATCCGCTGGGGTTGCGGTTAGATGGGTTGTAGTTGGTTCTCTGCCCAACGGTGTAAGTGTGCAATCTGGGAGAGTCTCGATTATGTGTGGTGGCTCTAGTTTGTGGGCCAGTACAACCATGGTTCTATCTACATCGACGGGTAGCACTGTCTTTTGTGAAGAACGGGTTTTTGCTCCCTTAGATACTGCCATCACCCCCTCCAATTCAAATGGCTGATAAACAAGAAAAGAAATTGAACGTCTGAGACATTGTATGATGACAGATGTGGTAATTCACATATATGTTGTCTAACCAAACCGGACTGACATGACACAATTTCACATATATGATGCCTAACTAAACAGGATAGCATGACACAGTTTCAGATATATGATGGATAACTTAACAAGATATAATGGCATAATTCAACATATGATGAGTACCTAAACAGGATGACATGACAAAACTATATGATGTCTTTCTAAAATAGGTTGGGATGAAATAATTCACATACATGTTATCTAAGTATACAGGATGACATGATATAATTGACATAATTGATTCATATACTAAGCGGTGGCACTTTCGCATGCATGATCTCTAAACTAAGAAGATGGAATTCAATATTGTGCATATGATGTCTAAACTAAGCAATGCAAGACACCATATGCATCATATGAGAAATATAAACATTGCAACTTAGAGCATACACCTCAGGTGGGATATAGGACTGGTCATACATCTCTGAATCCTCCTCGAGGAGCTCCTGTAACCATCGAGATATATGCTTCAATAGGTACCATTGCACCTTTCTGAAGACCTTGTTTTCCTCCAGATTTTTTCCATAACCGGCTCAAATGGCTGATACACATGAAGAGTAGTTCAATATACACAGATTGTCGACAAATGGAATACGTAATGAAAACAATGGCATGAGATAATTCACATATATGATGCCTGGCTACATGGCGGTGCATAATTCACATATATAATAACTGGCTGAAAAACATGGCATTGCATAATTCACATATCTGATATAGAAAGCAAACAGGAGGCATTCACACAAAGCATGTCTAATCTAAGCAGATGGCATGGCAATGCAAGACACCATATGCATGATATGAGCAATATAACCCAGCCAAGTTAGAGCATGCACCTGGGGAGGAATATGACTGGTCATCTGTCTCTGAATCCTCCTCTGAGGAGCTATCTGTAACTAGCAAGAAATCTGCATCGATAGGTAGCACTTACTGCTCAGAAGACCTTGTTTTCACTCCAGATTTTCCCATGACCGACTCAAATGGCTGATGCACAGGAAGAGTAAATGAATGTATAAACATTGTTGACAAATGGAATACATTATGGAAAAAAATATGGCACGATACAATTCACATATACGATGACTGGCTAAACAGGACGGCTTTGCATGATTCACGTATATGATGCCGGGCTAAAGAAGATGGCATTGCAGAATTCCCATATACTCCCTCCGTTCCTAAATATTTGTCTTTTTAGAGATTTCAAATGGACTACCACATACGGATGTATATAGACATATTTTAGAGTGTAGATTCACTCATTTTGTTCCGTATGTAGTCACTTGTTGAAATCTCTAAAAAGACAAATATTTAGGAATGGTGGGAGTATGATATAGAAACCAAACAGGTGGCATTCCCACAAAGCAAATCTAAACTAAGCTGATGACATATAATATGTATAATGTAAGCAATGCGAGGCGCCATATGCATGATATGACCAACATCAGCATGCCAGGTTAGAGCAAACACCTAAGGTGGTAAACAGGCTTGGTTGGCTCCTTCTGAATCCCCATCTGAACAGTTATCTTCCTCTGGAATACAATCTAGAAATGCAGGAGGGGGGGGGGGCACTTCGCCCATCATGGAGCGTAAGGCCCGCATGACATTATATTCCCATAGCGGTCTTCTCTTTTTCTCTACATGTTCAGTACGATTGTGTACAATATCTGACATGCATAATAAAAAATATAGTTAGATTTTGTAAGGCCTAAGGGGTGCATGCAAAAATCAAGACTGATGGTAGCAAACGAGTGGATGGATCCAAAACTAATGATAGCAGGTAGATTATAGCTTCGGTTTAAAAAGATAGACAATGGATCATCTATTGTTTGTTGCCCACCCAACATGAACCACATAGAAGACCCCAGATGAACCAGATAGTAGACATATACTATTCGTTGCTGGCTCGATATGAGACCCATGGGCATTTAAAAACTCAAGTTTGAACGATAAAGTAGCAGGTAATAATAACTGATGTATAACGTAAGCAACAAACACGAAAGACTGCGACCTCTCTTCCGGAACTGTGTAGTCCTCAGGTTCATCTGCTCAGCCGATGATGGTGATGCAGTTGGCGTGGCTGCCGGCAACGAGGAAGATGATCTGAGGCAGCGAAAGAAAGTCTACAGGGGGGATCTCTGCTGCAGTGAATGCTTCTGTCGATGGTGCACCTCAGGTGGGGTGGATGACGGCACAGCAGGAGCAGGACATAACACACAGAGTTTTCTTTGAAGCCTATCTAAAAATGAAGTAATCCTGTAAGGGCTCCTTAGGATTGGAGGATTCTATAAGCGCAGGGACAGGAAAAACACAGGAATAGGATAGGAATGCACGTGCCAAACAGAGCATTTGGAAACATAGGATTTCAGTCAACCTGGGTGTTTGGTTCACATGAATTGGAAGAACACATGAATGGAGAAACATGGTCAAATTAAAGTCAAACCATGTGAAAATGAAAAAAAATAAGAATCTTATTATGCCAGTAATGCAATTAGTTCTATTCTTCATGCGTATTAATTTGAAAAGGACGTCCAAGTGAATAAAATTCCTACGTTTTTTCTTCAAAAGAGACACCAAATGAAAAAAATCCTCCAGTTTTGCTTTGCTCCACTCCTTCTAACCAAATGCACGAATAGTAGTTCCATAGCAAAGGATCCCTGAGGGATCGACATGAATGCATAGTAACAAAGTGATGCGACTAGTGTACAACCTCTTTGGCATAGCCTTGTGGACCTCAGCATCATTGGGTTGGATGTGGAGGATGGTGATGCTGGTGTGACTGTCTGAGGTGGGGAAGAAGATCTGAAGCCTCTTGAAACGGCGCCGAGGGTACTCCTCAGGGGTGGTGGACGGTTCTGTTGTTGGAGCAGCTCCGGTGAGGTGTACGGTGGCGAGGCTGAAGCAGGACAAGACATACAACGTTAATCTGAAGTGAGACTCTAATATCATCTGCAATAGATGATGTAAAATAGATGATGTAAAATACATCACCAAAATGTGCTAGATTTAAAACGCATCAGCCGCGCCCGCGGCAGCTCCGACGGATGTTGTAAGTACCGTTCACTCTGAACTTAAGCGAAGAAAATGAACTTTAAAGTCAAAACTGAATTTCTTGTCGAAACTGATTGAACTAGTAGCGAGCATTGCAATAGATGTTTAGGGCATTCGAGCACTAGTAGCGGAGAAGCGATGATCTAAATCAGCAGGGCCTTTCGAGCGAGAGCAGCACTAGCAGATAGCAAGTCATGTAGTAGCACCACGAGCGAGTGCTAAAGCAGCAACTCCTATAGCTGCCAGAGGTCGTGAAGCAGCAGCAGCGCAAGCGAGAGCAAGAGCAGAGCAGCAACACGAACGAAAGCAATAGCAGTGCAGCAGCGCGACCGCCAGCAAGAACAGAGCCGCATCGCGAGCGAGAGCCGGAGCAGCTGCAGCTAGTGCCGTTGTGGAAGTTACCACCGAGGAAGCAACGACATGGGGGAGAAACGCCGTGGATGATGTGGCCGGCGACGGTGCCGTCGATGGAAACCCGCCATGTCTGCTCGGTATCGAGCACCGGCAGCCCCGTAAGATCGAATAAAAGATAAAATGCAGCAGTGAGTGCAGAACCTCCTTGGTGGCGCCGAGTTGGCCTTGACTTCATCGGAGGAATTGGTGAGGGTGCTGCGGTTCTGGTGGGGCAGGTCAAGACGACGCTGTGGGGATTGAGGTGGCATGATAGATGAGGCGAACGTCGGGGCAGCTCCTTGGAGGTGGAGGACGGGGTGGATGATCCGGCAGGACGACGAGATCAACGACGGATCCTCATCGGTGCGGTGGATGAGGGACGGCTATTCTTGATGTGGACGACGTAGTCGGTGAAGAGTCTCCGGCTGGGCGGCGGTCGGGAGGCCGACGGAGGAGCATGGGGTTTCGCGGGTTTTGACGGCCTCGGTGTACGAATGGGGGGGGGGGAAGGGGAGGGGCGAGCCAAGCTTAGGGACGCGTTTGTCCGAAATGTAGGGTAAGTTACCAGCGTACCCCCCCCCGAGTTGTCACCACGGCGGGGAGCTTCATTTTCGGTGAGGGTAGAAGGGGATTTCGGCGTGGAGGCTGCGGGACCGATTTCGGATGAGGAGGGAGTTTTCACGCGCGTCGAAATTTCGGGATAACAAGGCGCGGCGCGGGTTGAAGAGGCGGGAGTTTCAAAGCAGGTGAGACAAAAGATACTCGAGCTTGAAAATTTCGGGATAACAAGGTGCGGATTCCTTGTTCGGTAGAACAAACTTAACGAGTAAAAAAAACAATTCATACAAGACACAAGAGAGTCATGTCCCCTTTTACTATATTGCTATAGATGCCATTGAAAAAACTACAAGAAAAATGTAAAAAAATCGGGAGAACAAGATTACCCTGCACAGTACCAAATCGATTCGCACTTCCCTCAACAACAACAAAAAACAAATCAATTCCCACCAAAAGAAAGAGTAATGTCCCTTTTTATATGATTACAAATGCGGGATCTCAATTTCAATTTTTGAATCCATGTTATGTTGAATTCGAATATATCGTTAGGTGACCTTGCGGTTTATAATTGATGTAGTCGTACATTTTGATCTTCCATCATATATGAACATTTTACTCCACCATGTGAACATATATATTGTCGTCTAGCATATGGACTAAATTTGAATCAATTTTCCTTATTTGAATACGATTGTTGTCAAGTTATACAATAATTTAAATATTATCTTGATAACAAAAACATGCATATAGCAGTAATCATATTTCACTATGAACTACATGTACCATACGCTCTCCAATTCAAATATTTGTATCCATTTTATGTTGAATTCAAATCATAGTACATTATTGGTCTAGGTAGCGAGATCTTCGGGATAATCTAAACCCTATTTTCATACATTATAATTTTTGGCTGAATTGGGACAAGTTTTGGTATAAGCTTCTTGCAAAACCGGAGATTCTCTCAACAAGCCTCGTGGTTCCGAGAAGGAGCGTGTCACCTTTGTGTGAAGCGATATCGCTGCCTCCCCTGATTTTCTTCTGAGGGCAACATAGAACTATCTGAGTGCCTGTTAAATTTTGGAACTATTTCGGGTTCATTTGGCCTTTTTATACATTAACTGAGTTTCTGGACTTTTAATGTGCATAATCTAAATATGAACTGCATGCACATGCTCCGGTGCACCAAAGTTGGTTGAAAAATCACATGTGTGTCCTTGGTTGAATTTCTAGGTCCCATGGAAGAAATGAGAATGAAATTCAAACATCTGGGCGTCGTGACTCGGCCGAGAACATTGAGAAACTTAGATTTTAAATTCATGTAAATCCAAAACTCGCTTGGAAATCATGAAACTTGGCATGGTGTTATGTCATGGCACTAACATGTTGTGGTAAAAAATTGGGCCGATTTGGAAGCTCGTGGTTCTAAGAGGGAACGTGCCACCTTTGAGTGTGAAACGATATACGCTGCCCCCCTTGAGTTTCTTAACAAAGACAACATAGAACTACATGAGTGCCCTGTTAAATTTTGGAATTATTCCGTGTTCGTTTGTTGTTTTTATACATTAATTGAGTTTCTGGTCATTTAATGTGCATAAGTCAAATTTGAACTACAAGCACATGCTCTCGTGCACTAAAGTTGGTTGAAAAATCACATCTGTGTCCTCGGGTGAATTTCTAGGTCCCATGCAAGAAATGAGAATAAAATTCAAACATCTGGGCATCATGGCTCGGCCGAGAACATTGAGAAACTTGGTTTTAAAATTCTTGTAACTCCAAAACACGTCTGAAAATCATGAAACTTGGCATGGGTGTCATGTCATGGTACTACCATGCTGTGGTAAAAAAATTGGCCAAATAGGAACAAATTTTGGTATAAGCTTCTTGCAAACCGAAGCTTCTCTCAAGAAGGCTCATGGTTCTGAGAGGGAATGTGCCACCTTTGAGTGAGAAACGATATACGCTGCCCCCCTTGAGTTTATTTACAAAGGCAACATAGAACTACATGAGTGCCTTGTTAAATTTTGGAATTATTCCGGCTTCATTTGGCCTTTTTTACACATTAATTGAGTTTTTGGTCATTTAACATGCATAATTCAAATTTGAACTACAAGCACATGCTCCCGTGCACCAAAGTTGGTTGAAAAATAACATCTGTGTCCTCGGTTGAATTTCTAGGTCCCATGCAAAAAATCAGAATAAAATTCAAACATTTGGGCATCGTGGCTCGGTCGAGAACATTGAGAAACTTGGTTTTAAAATCATGAAACTTGGCATGGTGTCATGTCATGGCAGTACCATGCCGTGGTAAAAAAAATTGGCCGAATATGAACAAATTTTGGTATAAGCTTCTTGCAAATCGGAGCTTCTCTCAAGAAGGCTCGTGGTTACGAGAGGAACGTGCCACCTTTGTGTGCATAATTCAAATTTGAAATACAAGCACATGTTCCAGTGCATCAAAGTTGGTTGAAAAATCACATGTGTGTCCTCGGGTAAATTTCTAGGTTCCATGCAAGAAATGGGAATGAAATTCAAAATTCTGGGCATCGTGGCTGGGCTGGAAATATTGAGAAACTTAGTTTTTTAATTCCTCTAAATCCAAAACACGCATGAAAATAATGAAACTTGGCTTGGTGCCATGACATGGCACCAACATCTTAATGGTAATTTTGCAGTCCGATTTGCGAAGGCGCACACATTAACAATCAACAAAGTCATTTTGGAACAAGTGCTGTCACGTTACAATCAGAAACACAAGTATTATTGAAACTGTGGGCGTTCTATTTACTACCATTTACGTGCCGCCATGCGTCCCCATTTTTTATTAGCTAGGAGGCGCCATGCATGGTAGCTATTTGAGTACGAGAGGTGTGCGATCAGACCCCTACGCGTGCTTATCGGGAGGAGAGCCCTTTGACCTCCATCTGCCGTCCACCTCTCTCCCAAGGTCTCCATTAATGGCGCACGAGCCTCTGTTTAATGGCGGGGCTATGTCTTACTCGACCGAGATTTAAGAGAGAAAAAAGAAAATCTGAAAGCATGGATCTTGATGTAAGATCCGATGGACCTATATAACATCTACTACGACTTATAGCAAGACTGATGAATATATAAGGACGATTAATTGTCTTACATAATTAGAAAGATAATTTAAAAAGCCACATGCGGCAACGCCCGAAATATACAAGGGCAAAAGAAGAAGGAAGACAAGGATCTGGCTCGCTGAACTCTACTTTTTTGATGCATTGCTGCAGGCCACGGGAATTAGTCTTCGCGGCGAGCGGCGATGAGCTCTTTCGTGTCCTCAAGACGCTGCTTGAGAACATCCACGGATTCCTCCACCAGCCTTTGGCGATCAATGCGGACCATGTCATTCTCGTCCATAAGTTTCTTGACGATGACGCCGGTCCTCTTCAACAAGGCACTGGTCTCCTCCTGCTGGTCTGCACTTCGGACGATCTTCACCCTCGGCAGTCGCGCTCGGCCTGGAGCTTCTCATTGCCCTCCCTTAGTTGCCGGATGACGTCGGTAGCCTGTTCAAACGAGGCTTTCATGTCGTCCTGCAACCTCGCCCAGCCGGAGATCTGATCCATCTGGCTATGGATGATCGCATGCATGCGCCCATAAGAGTCGTCGCCTACCCACGAGAAATTTTCCTAGGCCGCCGCGGCGCGGCGGGACATCTCTGCTGCATTCGCGGTGTGGCGGGACATCTCTGCTGCTTCATGACAGCGGCGGACCGATCTGCTGCATCGGCGGCGGCGGGACCTCCATCTTTGCTTCAGCGGTGGCAGACCTTCTCTGTCGCTACTTCAGCGTGGCCAGGACATGTCGGCTGCTTTCGCAGCAAGGTGGGACATCTCTTGTGCTTCCGCTTCCATGCCCGCCTCTCCCTGGTGGCAATCTCTCGACCCAGAACTCACGTTGGCCATGGCAGATGCAAGGGAAGGATGCTGAATGACTTGTTTGTTTTTGTGGATGAGGAGCTGAGAAGGAATGTGCTGTCATCTTGGCATACTAGTATTTATAACCGAGTACTAATACACTCCTAAGTGGGAAACCGTTTAGGTTGTGATCGGTGTGAACAGGTTTGCAATTCAATATAGCGTGGTACTAATACGCTCCTAAGTGGGAAACCGTTTAGGTTGTGATCGGTGTGAACAGGTTTGCAATTCAATATAGCGTGGAGTAATTTGGAATGTGATGAGACGCAAGCTCAAAATTTATTGACGGTTCTAGTTTTGTAGTGTGGCACTATTCCCGGATGGCGTTTCGTGGGCACGTGTTCTCGGCCGTGGTGTAGCATATGCCATGGTAGTTCTTTTTCTACTGTTGTGTACGTGCAATAACTGACACCGTCGTATACATATCTTACGGTTAATGGGGCGTTTGACAAGAATAGCCACGTGGCGAGCTATAGGCTAGTCTTTTTTTCAGACGCATTAAACCTATCTCTCGGGACTTCTCGCACGCACCATCATGGCACCCACAAAAACTTGTACTCTAAGTTTAGTATGTTATACAGGAAGAGAAGAGGTGCATGCACGCACTCGTCCTCTCACACACGCGTCTGTTTTTTCTCGAAAAGGAGGATGATGACCCCCGGCCTCTGCATCTGGGAGTCACACACGCATCTGTAGCTACGACTTGTAGTGTTCTCAACCATCCGATTGGCTCTCTCATGGATGTACCTATATACTAAAACATGTCTAGATACATCTATATTTTGACAAATGGAAGGCATGTATTGTGGAACGGAGGGAGTTCTTGTCATCAAAATGGATAAAAAGGGACGTATCTAGAACTAAAATACTATGTCTACATACATCTCCTTTTATCCATTTTGATGACAAGTAGTACTTCTTACCCAAAGGAACTTTATATCCAACAGACACAAAATATCCGTTCGAATGTTGGAAATTTCTGATCTGATGTCGAAGTAATTGCTGCATCGCCACCAAAACCCACCATTTCTTAAGCTAAAGTAGACCGAGGTAATCCGTATATTAGCATATTACTAAGATAAACAGAAGGCACTGTAGAAACATATAGGACGTGAGCTTGTCAATCTGAATGTGGAGGGACACCAGCTTAGCCCCGGCCAGCAGCTTGGGAGGAACTGTGAAGAAGGTCAGCTCTTGCACGGCGACGTCGCCAGGATCCTTGCTGCTTGTCACCTCCATTTCCACCTTGACAGCGTCGGTCGTGCCTTTGGGCTCCCCCGGCGGGCCGTTCGCCCATAGCTTGGCCATGTGGTGCGGCAGTGGGGACGCCCCCGCTCTAATGTAGACGACCGACACGGTGATACGCGCGCCGATGTCGAGCACGCCGCCGACCAAGAAAAACGCGCAGCCGTCCTCCTCCGCGAACAGCAAAAGCCGTGGCTCCGACAGTGGCACTTGCAGCTAGAGCACCTTGCCGTACTGGATCCTGTGCACGGGCATGGGATGCGCGGTGCTGATGTGGTGGTAAACTGCCGGCGGCGGGCCTTCGTAGCCGCAGACGAGAACGGGGCATTTGCAGGGCGCGAGCAGACACACGCTCTGGTGATCGCCGAGCTTGTGGTAAGTGACGTAGAGCCCATAGCCTTCGTGCGGGCACTTCACCCTCACCGACGAAAGGACGGCGTCCACCACCGTGTTCCGCACGTCAAAGCCACCGCCGTGCTCACACTTCTGACACTCCGCTGGTTCCCGGGGCGCTCGATGCGGCAGTCCGTGCAGGCCAGGTGCCCTCCCTTGTACTGCAGAAATCAATCGAACATGACATCAATCAAGAAACCTGCACCTTGCTCAATCAGCCGAATGGACGAGGTGTATTCGAACCTCACACACTGGAGGCGTCAACGAGCGGAGGCACAAGGGGCAGTGGAGTACGGTGAGGTCCATCGAGACCTTACAGAGCTCCATCGTCGAGTCCTGTTCTGTCTGCATGGTCTCTCCCTCCTCGTGCACAACCATCTCTCGCTTGGGCCGGGGCATTACAAAGCTTTACCGTCACATATTTTATACTACTTCAAGGTGCATTAAATCAACACATGCAAGTATCAAAAGGAGAGTCACGACATGCATGCATGCGTTGTAGTTAATGCATCGGTAAACACAAATTATTGAAATATATCTAGTGTAGTGCTTTGATGTGTCGCGTCAACTCATACATCAACGAGAAGTTTGATCATCCTCTCCCTCGCGAACTTAACTGCACCTACCTTTGGCTGTATGACAGGTTGGCCACCCACCTATCGGGCCCACCTATCATACACGCAAAGGAAGGAGCGTCCCTCCCTCGCCCATGAGCGTGGTGGCTGGCAAGACTAGGAGAAGCTTTCGCTACACGCTCTCCCTCCCACACACGGTGGACATGGAGCAGTTCAATCGATGTCAGATGGCCAGAAGCATACTGTAGTACTCCTCCAGTGCAGTAGTACTCCATCATTGTTTGACTTCCCGAAGAGGCGAAGAGCCAAGCGCAGCCCGGACGCTCGTGTGGCAGTTTCATGTGTAGAGTAGTCTAGTATAGCGTGTACCGTGCCTATAAGCTTAAAATCATTGGGGTCGGCTCCATGCTATGTGGCCATCTCGAAGTTTAAAAAAAAATTAAAATAGTCTTCTGGCCCTACCTGTCACCCTGGTGATTGTAGTTTGCACGCTCATCTGGTCAAGATAGGAATATATATTTTAAATTGTGGTGCGTAAATATTAGAGGTTGCAGCAAATATATTGCACATTGCGGGTCTTCCAGCCAAGTTTAGAGGCAAGCATGTGGGGCCAGTGCTATGATGTGTCGCGTCAACTCATACAACGAGGAGAAGCTTGATTTTGCTACTACACACCTTCTCCCTCGCCCATGCGCGCGGTTGCTCGCAAACGAGGACAGGCTTTTTCTTATAGTACTTCTACAACAAGCTACCCTCCGCTCATGAGACATGCAGCGATGGATTCGACCTTTGTAGAAGCGATAGTAGTAACATCATTGTTTGTCTTCTCGAGAGGCGAAGAGCCAAGCGCAACCCGAGCGTGGCGATTCACGAACATTGGAGCACGCATATAGCCAGGCTCTTGCATGAGACAAAATTGCTATGTGAGCCCACTATTGTACTAGTAGTACAACTACTTGCTAGTATAGCCCTGTAAACCAGAAAGGAGTATTTGCCCTTCTAGAGATTTCAACAAGTAACTAGACTACACCGAGACGGAGTACATATGGAGAAAAATGAGTGAATCTGCACCGTAAATAAATATGTAGTTCTATCGTTATCCTCTCCGAGGTGCACAATATTGAGTATACTGACTAGTCTCTTTTTGACACGCATTTACTTTTTTTGACACAGTACAGACGCAAGCGCTCATATACACGCGCATACACTCACCCCCATGAACGCACACACGCACGACACTATCATCTTGAAATTTACGAAGTCACCGTAGGCACCTCGTCGTCGACGAGAACGTCTCCTGACACGCGATAGATGCGAGTGGCAGTCGCCTCCATGGGTGCTTGAATGCCAAGGAGGGAGAGGGTAGCGGTTCCCGAGATGTTGAACAGTCAATGATGCATCCTCAATTACATGCAGAGGGAATTAATTAGAGAAGCAGAATAGAGCCAGCACAATGTGAATCCAACAGAGTTTGGACTCTCATATATATATAAGCGCCCACCACTCCAACCCATCTACTCCCAAGTCTCTGCGCAACACTGCTCGCTGCAATCCAAGACCAAGTGACCAGAAGCCACAAGCACCTATGGAGGCGATGGGCCAGCAGCGGCGATCGGCTGTGCCAAATCATCAAGCGCCCGGCCTGCGGCCCGCCAGCATAGCGTTCCAGATGGTGCTGGCGACCGCCGCATCGTAGCCTCGCCGACGCTGGGCCGCCTCTCGCATGGACGACATGATGGTCAACTCCATCCGCAAGTTCACCGCCGTCAAGAAGTGCGCGGACGACCTTGCCGTACTGCTCCAGCCCGCGCGCCCAGGCTCCTCATTGCCTGCCACCCTCATCGGCCTCCATGGTGACGAACTCTTTAAAGCCCTGGTGGTCCTGCAGGTGCAGGTGGTCGCAACGAAGAATGTGCACCTCGAGGCCGCGCTCGCCGCGCATCGCCTCGCCATGCAAGAAACCGTCGACCTGCACATCCACGTCTACGAGCAAATCATCTGCATAGGCCACTACAAGGCAAGCGTGGACAGAAAGACGTTGGCCTTCTTCCAGCGGCTGGAATCTTTGTACGCCATTGTTCAGAAGCACGTCGACCTGGACACAAAAGCCGCCGCTACTTAGGCGTCATTCGGTGGGCCGGCGCCCTGAGTCGAGGAGGTGGACGTCGTCGATGGATGCATCTCTTCTTCTTGCCTCCTGTAACCAGCACTGCATCTCCTCGTGGCCTTAATGTTTTATTAGTATAGTACTCCCTTCGTTCCCAAATATAAGTCTTTCTAAAGATTCCAGCAAGTGACTACTACATACGGAGCAAAATGAGTGAATCTACACTCTAAACTATGTCTACATACATCTGTATGCTGTATTCCATTTGAAATAGTATCTAAAAAGGCTTATATTTAGGAACGGAGGGAGTATATGGCATTTTTATTCCAGTCGTAACATTTTCACTGTGAGGTGGAGCCATGGTGAGGAAACCCACCCTTAATCGGGCATCGGCCGAGTTTAGAATTAGAAGAGAGAAAGCGAGGGAGGAGAGCTAGTGTAGCACAGCCTTTGTTGTCAGATGGGACTCGTGTTGATAGAATAGGAGCACTGAGCACTCGTGCCTCTTTTTTTTGAGGGAAAAATTAGTCGTATGTCTAGTACCACTAGTTGGGTGTGTGCGACCTATAGCTGTCATCACTTTAGGTCTCCTTTTCGAACCATAGCTACGCTTCACAGTACATATTTTTTCACGCATTTATCCTCCTATATGTACTCCTAGGCTATTTCCACGTGCTCCCATTCGCCGACATGTGGGACATAGAGCATCTGGGTCGTAGTGCATGCACGACTCGGAGCATATGTCGGGGTACTTTACATTTCAGACCTCACAAATTACATGCAAACCCCCCGCAGAAGAATAAATAAATGAATGAATTACTACATGAAACCGGATTATTTTCGTAGAAACCGGAGCATGTTCATTAAATTTTGGACATAACACGTTTATAAAAAATGACCGGACCTAAACCAGTCTAAGGGCCTCTTTGATTTTTCCCACAAAAAAGGGCCTCTTTGATTTTTCCCGCAAAAAAAGGGCCTCTTTGATTCGCAGGATACTGAAAACACAGGAATGGGGAAAGTATGATGGCGATGAACTAAGACGAGGAGAACTCTAACTCAGTTAGAGGTTAGAGTTAGATTCTAACCCTGAACTGACTCTAAACCAAAGAGGTGTATGGATGGTAGGGTTAGATTGACAATAAATGCTCTTTCTCAATCATTTGACTACTTTGGACCCTATTTCCTCCGGATTTGGTGTGGTCGGCTCTTCTATGGCCTCCTCCCGCTCACAATTGACACAAACAAACCATCTTTACAAATCAAGCATGCAAAACATGATAATTTTTACTTTGTCCATAAAAATGAGATATCCCACTTAAACATACAAGTCGTCAATCAAGCTTCACAAAAAAAAACACTCCATGAAACAAAGCATGAGCTAACTCATCACGAAGTCATGCACGATAGGGAGGGAGCCCGGAGCCCCTCGCGAACCAAGGGAGGAGCTCGCCATCGTCGCTCTGGAGGAAGGCTCTGTAGAGCCCAAGCCCCGGGAACCCCTCCGACGCCGGCCCTTGCGAGTTGAGGTCGACACCGGCATGGGTAGCAGGGCCGCTTGTCACGATCGGGAACTTAATCTTTGGGCCTCTAGAAATAATGCAAGCCTGAATCTAAAATACCTAGAAATGTGAACTGAATCTTTGGGCCTCTAGAAATAATGCAAGCCTGAAACTGAAATACCTAGAAAGGTGAACGGAACCTTTGGGCCTCTAGAAATAATGCAAGCCTGAAACTGAAATACCTAGAAAGGTGAACTGAATCTTTGGGCCTCTAGAAAGATTTATTACCTCCTCAAGCAGCATCAAACAATTCCATGCGTGCACCACAAATCTATAGCAAGTTTGATCAGGATCTACTTTTCCAAATTAGACTTAGCTAGAGCGAGCAAGATCAACGATATTGCCGTGAGGCAGAAGAAGGAACGAACAAACTCACCCTCTCGCGACCTCCCCGGTAGATGCGTTGCCTTGGCGCAACAGAGGGAGAAAACGACCGGTGAAGGGGAGCGGGCAACCTTCAAGGCCGGAGGGAGAGGGCGGTCGGAGTAGGGCGGGCGGAGGCCGGAAGGAGAGGGCGGTGGAGGAGAGAGAGGGTGAGCCGCGATTGGTAGGCGACCCTATGGGGAACAGAGAGGAGTCGTAAGAGAGGGGGAGCGATCTGGCAGTGCCCAGGGGAGATTTTTTTAGTTCTCTTTTAGTGGGCCCGAGGATAACTAACCCAATTAGAACCTCTCCACCGGGCTAGTTTTTTTAGCTGGGTTAGAGCAAACTAGCTCAAACTAACCCCTCGTGTTTTGATAATTTTAGGCTATTTCAACCCAAACTAGCTCTAACTCAGGGATCCAAACAAAGAAGAGTGGTACTGTACATGCTACAGTGTGGACCATAGCACATTGTTTTTTATGGCCATATCACCACATTGTTTTCTACTGCAGGTTCACTGGGCTACCATGGTTCGCACTGCTGGTTCACTGGGCTGCCGTGGTTCGCACTCCTCCGACCTGAGTAGTAGTAGTAGTAGTATATACCGCATCATTCTTTGCTCCTTCTTACTACTCCGGCATGTGGGAGAGCCAACATCCGGGTCGATGTGTCATGCACCAGATTAGAGAGCGGAACGGAAGGGAGGCATCACCCCGGTCGGAGCGCCAGTAATTCATGACCATAGTGAGTGGTCATATCACAAGTCTTTCCAGCAGTAACACGCCGTCAAATCGCACAGCCCGACCTTTCCAGCAGTACATTTGAGAATCCGCCACTCGCTCACCCTCCTCGCCTCTCTGTCAAACTGCCTACCCGAAAACTGCCGCACGTACTGCCCGGGAAAAGCCCCGCCCTCAACTTTTAACTATGCGAAAATAGTTCGAGCTTGTTCGTTCTATATAAATACTTACTGTATGTTTATTCACCCGTGGGTTTGTTCAATGAATGGAGGGGCGGGGAGCACAAGTGAACAATACTAGTACTACTAGTAGTAAGTAGGAGTCGTACAGTAGTCACCTTAAATAGAGAGTTTCTTTTCTTTAATGCCACGTACACAAATTGAAACGCTTGTTGTGGAGAGAAAAAGATAGTCACTCCACTATATATGTACGCAGGGGCCTGAGCACTTGCTTTACTAGGGTTGCTCTCTTCATTCTTTCATCCTCTCTAGATCTAAACAAGACAGTAGTAGCGACATTTTCTCTCTGCTCACCGCTGGTCACAGATCCGGCCGGATCCCTTCGGCCGGTGTGTGTAGAGGACTAAAAGGTACATCATTCACGCGGTCATCACCGCCGAGGGAGGAAACCCACAGCTGCCGGCGGGGCCCGATCCTCTGCCCGTGTCGTTCTCTCCGACACATCGCCGGCTCGGGAGGTCCTCCGACCCTTCTTCCTCCCTGTCGTATTGTGCGCATATCTGAGCTGCCGCCTCTGACATCCCGACGAACCTCAGGTACAAGTTCTTCGAAGACGGCCTTGCTCTACTGCCCCAGCTCCCAACGTGTTTGCATGTGCATCTTTTTCTACTTCCATCAGCTCTTCCAAATCCACCTAAATTTTTAGTATTATTAGCGGTAAAGCTACTTCATGCATTCGAATATAGGACTTGACTCAAACAACGAAGATAGGGGGGAAAGTCGTAGCATGAATCTAGGACTTGATTCAAAGAGGAAATAACAGGGGGAAAGTAGTAGAGACCGGGTACCCAACCAGTCTGTTGGTTGAAAAGGGAAATAATGGGAAAACTCAGTACAAACTGGATAAGGAACAGATCTATTATTGGCTAAAAAATGGACACAAAGTGGCGGCTGGTGGACAAGTCAACATAGTATGTCCAGGATTAGATTTGCTGCCCTCACATAGTAAAAGGTCTCCAGGATTAGATTTGCTGCCCTCACATAGTAAAAGTTCTCCAGGATTAGATTTGCTGCCCTCACATAGTAAAAGTTCTCCAGGATTAGATTTGCTGCCCTCACATAGTAAAAGTTCTCCAGGATTAGATTTGCTGCCCTCACACAGCATGAACAAACTCGGCATCACCACTTTATGCCTCTTTGTAGGTACATTGTGTTGATGTGTCCACTGTCGCATGTCCTTATACCAACCTTTTGCTGTTGTTAATGTAAGGGCGCATGTAAAATGGAGCGATCACACTGTTACCTTAAGGACATGTCTAACCAGTGTTATTGTTAATCTAATGCCTCCAGTGATATGATGCAATTAAACTGTGTTAACAAATGGTACTCCTGTTGTTTTCCCAAGTATGATAAGTAAGTTGCTTCTTTACGCTGCTCAGTGACCTGGTGTCCCCATGGTCCCATGCCCTTAAACCAACTCTTTAGTTGCTGTTGATTTACTGTATCTGGTAAACAAGCAATGCCACAATTAAATTAATCCCATATTTGATGAATGTCATAGTTGATCGAATGCTTCCGCTGACATGAAGCATTACTGACATTTTAAAATTTCTACTGTCCTTGCGTGATTACCAAGAACATAATTAAGATGCTTCTTTTCATTTCGTGTATGTTCCGTATATTCTTATTGACCAGCAACTGTTTACTTTCTATCTTTTTGTGCAGATAGGGATATCCATTTCACCTTGTTGCTATTGTGACCTTTTGGTGAACTGCACAAAACACTTTTTTTGGAATGAGTGTCTTGTGCAGTTCAACTAAAATGTCACGTGGGCAACATCTCTCAATTTTGGTGGAACTACACAAAATGGTGACTGGAGTTCCCAAAATCTCCGTCAAATTCTTTTGGTAATCTCGTGCAACATTTTATTAGCCTTTGCAAGATGAGTCGTCACTGTCACCACAATGGCACTTTATTTAGTGGAACTGCACAAAAGGATAAGCAAATTATAGTTGCACCTTACATGAGCAGGATAGCCAACCTTAATGTTGCTCAATTTTAGTGCAACTACTAAAGAAGAACCTGCCAGATCACGAGAGCAAGTACTTATTGCTAGCTGAATGATGCAATCTTTGCTTCATTTCAGGTGAACTACAGAAAAAGGCGCATGAATTGAATCATGGAGCTGGAGGTTGACCTCATCCGAGTGGAGTTGTAGGTTCACCAGATCGAGTCGTGGCGGCATAGGGCCCCTCACACCGGTCAGTACTATCCTTTATCAACATGATTGTGCTTTGTCATGTTGTGCCAACGTTGTTTTTTTTAAGCAAAGCTATTCTATCGCAATCTTTTCTCATTTTGGAAATAAAGTTTGCTTCAACTAGTGCCACTATTATAGTAATTTCAAGGGATGCATCAAAGATTGACGCATCAGGAACATAGATAGAATTGATGGCCAAAAGAAAAGGCCAATGTTTGTACAACCATCTCTACGGCTGCTAGAGTGCTAAACCCATGCTCTTTCTTATCTGTGCAAACAGGAATACTCTACTACAGATGTTGTGATGGTCAAGAGCATTCGCCAAGTTCTTGGGTTGTATGACACGACTAGCCAAGATGATGTAATCCCGATATTCACTTTATCAAAAGGCTCTAATGGGTTGGTTCTGAATCCTGCAAGCTGGGAATCAATGAGATGTGTAGGCATCTTTGTTGTACTTATTATTTGAATCTTATTTGTTGGTTCTGAATCTTGGAAGCTGGGAATCAATGAGATTTGTAGGCATCTTTGTTGTACTTATTATTTGAATCTTATTTGTTGGTTACGAATCTTGCAAGTCGGGAAACACGGCATGATGATGCAGAGGACAGCAACCATAACAAACTGTTCAAACTTGGTACTATTATGCGTGTGAAAGTGCGGCCAATGTGCCGATCATAAAGGCCCCGAGAATAATAATTCTAATTGTTGTGCATGTTGATCCTGTGGCAATCGATAGAACAAGCCAATGCATTGCTTGTTTTAAGAATACATTTTAATTAAAGCTAATTAAATTTAAGTAAACTGACCACTAACACTTGTTATTACAGTACCAATACAGACTCGCTCGTGAACCGACGTGTGTGGACGGAATAGGTTTCTTAATGGAGGCATTTGAAGGCGCCAAGGGTGCATATTCTAAAGGGCGTGCATTGGGTGAGGGAGGGGTCGTAACTATTGTCGCCTATACACACTCAGTTTACTATTGAATCTAGTTCCCCAAGAGATGAAAAACTAACTGCTGCCGCCGCCTATTCACTCGTTCACTTGAAGAGACTCCAATGGCGATCCGAGGGGTGAGCCTGCTGGATATGGACTTCAGCAAGGAGTTCACCTTTGAGTTCTACGTTCAGTCCCATGGTGGCACCAAGTTGAATGTGATGTACACCAACGATCCGGACTCGATGAAGCTCTGCCTCGCCGAGTTCAAGCAGTACCTACAGGACAAGAAAGCACAAGGTCGCAGGACTAGACCTTGTGCCCATCCATTCGTCTCCTGACAGGGACCAGTGGATCGCAGTCGCCCAGGTACAATAGATTAGAAATCAATTCGAAATTTACAATTTTGTAATGGGACCTTCCCCTTATGCTATTTGCAACTTTAGAACATATACTAACTCATATCTCTTTCTCAACGATTTCAATTGTGATTACGATTCATTTGATAACCTTATTATCTACCACTGTTGTAGGCCCATCAGAGGTTCTGGAGCATTCACCCGTTTCATCGGCAGCGCATACTGCACCTTCGCTACGGTGGAGATAAGGAAGAACACGATGATTCGACCATCTGGTGCAGTAAGCTTGTCGACATCCAGAAGCAATACAAGATCATCGGCAACGGGCAGGAGAAGGACTTCGTGGTTGACCTCGCCGAGACCATCATCAACCCCTGCTACGCCAACATGAAAGAAGACAACGATACCAAGGAGCTCCACCGGCCACCCTGCATCCGAACAAGTCAACCCTCGTACTCCCCTCCGCCTGCGTCTTCCCCCGCTCCGGTTCATTCGGTCCACGGTCTCGACGTCGTCCTCCACCTTGGTGCTGTCGCCGTGGGTCCGCCTTCTGTCGTTCCCAACATGGTCAGCAAAATAAGAGGAATCAGGAGACAACTGTTCATCGAGAGGCTGACAGTCCCGGGCCCACCAGGTCCATGGCCTAGGTTTTGTTGTTTAACATGGGCAGCCCACAAGGACAGGCCGTCGACCCGTTGACTGGGTAGCTTGAGGTTGCTGCCAGCCAACCCGAGTTCAAGTCCTTGGGTTGGTCTCATTTTTTAACATGGCCAGCCCACGACATGTTTCAACGTTTTTTGGATCTAGCGGCCTCTGGGCCTCCCAACCTAGTTTGTCTATAACATCAGCAGCCCAAGTTATGTTTGTTTTTTCAAGACGACGCACAGCTCAGTTCTTTTTTTCTATAAGAATGCAAAACTGAACCTATGTTTTCCCAATAATAATATATATATATATCTTATTTTATTACATACATACATACATACATATATCTATATATATATATATAACATAAGGTTCCATTAAACCTGTCGTTCGTCCAACCATTTTATAGACCGTCCCACTTCCTTTATTTTTTTGTTTTAATTAATCCTATATCTGAATTTTCTTCCTCTTTCTTTTTTGATGTAAACTGAGTTTTCTCTCAGTACATTTCCCTAGAACCAACTCAACTGTCCCACGTCTAGCCTAAAAAATAATAATACTCCACGTCCTATTAACTCATCAAATTAAAATGATATTTTATTTTGTAAATTGAAAGTTCTTACAAAATAATAATAATAATTGTTTATATATAACTTGGCAAGTTAACTCCTAGTGATTGCATACATAAGCTTGCAAAGATTTTACTGACCAATGCAGTAATAGACGTGCAATCATGTGTTTATGTTTTTATAACATTTCTCCGTCCAGCCCAACATGATATTTTCACCCAGCCCAGCAAGTCGCGAATTTTGAGAAAAATGCAAATGGGCTTTAAATTGTACCATATATATAAACGGGCTACATAGATGCTACATCATTGTTTCACCCAGCCCACCAAATAAACTAAAAAAACAAATGGACTGGCTGACATGTGGGCCAGTAGGTCGAAGCCTAAGCAAGGCATTGGATTTACATCCAACAGCCGACATTCTTCTTCAATCTCTCTTCTTCTTCCCCAGTAGCGCCGGGACCGCCTGCTCCGACCTCCGGCGTCCGGTAGCGTTGTTTTCTGGCGCCTCATGATGGAACGCTACCCCGCCGACGGCCAGGCCATCCCTCCACTCCGCACCTCTTGTTATTCTCTGCCGAGTGTAGGCCCACCCCATACCTGAACCAGTCAAGTTTCCCACTCCTCTCCGTCTGCGATTCCACTGCCGTGTCTTCCCCATCTCCGGGTCGTTCCAGTCTGGGGCCTCACCATCGTCCACCGCCTCGCTGCGCTCGGCACGGCGTGGTCAAAAAACTAGAGTCATCGGAAGAGGACTGTATGTGAGAGCCTGACGGCTGGGACCCACGAGGTCCATGGTCGCACGCAAGGAAAGTTCCTCCTTATTAAGCCGTTTCCTTCCCCTGACAGCTGGGACCCACCGGCTGTATCTTTGCACGGAAGGAAGTGCCTCCTTGTTATGCGAACAAAACTATTCCTTCTGATGATAGCTGGGACCCGGCAGATTTGGTAGCTGACTTGTGGACCCGCCATATTTCGTGAAAAAAACGTTCCCCCCGCTGTCAACTTGGACCCACCAGAAGTGCCTCCTTATTACACAAGAAAAAAAATGAATACTCCCCCTGCTAGCTGGGACCCACCTTGGTGGGAGGCTGACTTGTGGGCCTACTAAGTTGACGGGGACGGAGGGCTTTGTCAACTTGGTCAATATGAACGATTCTGGCTCCAGTGGCCGTACGATGTCCATCCAACGACCGTAGTGCTTCTTCAACCTCTGGTCTTCTTGCTCCAGCCGCCCAAAGCGGCGCCGGTCGTGTCGCATGCTCCTGCCTCCCGTGGCTGGCTGTGCTGCAGCGGAGGCCTCACCGCCCCCTACTATTCCCACCGCTGTCCAGGCCCTGCAGCGACGGCAGCCTCACACCGCAGCCGAACCAGTGAACCCTCATACTCCTCTCCGTGCGGGCTTCCACTGCCGCATCTTCCTCGGGTCTGCGTCGTTCCCTTCCTAGGCCTCACCGTCGTCCACCACCCTGGTGCTCTCCGTGCGGCGTGGTCAATGTGGTCAAGGAACGACTTCCATCAAAAGAGTACTCTACATGGAGAGGCTGACACATGGGTCCATGGCGGCTGCAAGAAAGTGCCTCCTTATTACGCGCAAAATAATTATTCCTCCACCTGATAGCAGGGACCCACCGGACGGGCCACCGTATTTCGCGAAAAAATGTTTCTCCCCTGACTGCTAGGACCCACCAGCTACACCTTCGCACGCAAGGAAGTGCGTCCGGGCAAAAAAAATTATTCGCCCCCCTGACTGCTGGGACCCACCAGCTACATCTTCGGACGCAAGGAAGTGCCTGACAGTCGGGACCCACCTGGTCGAAGCGTACGTAGCGTTGTCATTCCGGTCGCGAACGTGTACGTACATACTGGTCGGTGTAGAGGCACGCACATGTCGTAGTAGAGGCGCGCACGTGTCGTAGTAGAGGCGCGCACGTAGCATGTACACGTACGTACAACGGCCAGGGTATAACAAAGTAAATATGGCCACGTACGTACATACGGGCGGGGTCTCGAACGCCTACTCGCGCATACATACGGCCAGGGCTCGTGTACATGGCTGGGTCAGAACGGAGAAACAGCGTCGTCGTCGTGTTCATGTTGAGGCAACGAAATGCATCGTGTTCATTGGGAGGCAACAGAATGCGTCGTGTTCATCGGGAGGCAACGGAATGCGTGGGAGCCAACCGGCTTGGACGGGACAAGCGATGGAAACGAGGCCTGGCGTACCGCAGAACGGAGGAAACGGCCTTGTGTTCGACTGGCCACGTTCGAAACGGGATCCTGTTCATCGGGAGGGGTCTGGTGTACCGCAAAATGAAGGAAATGGACTTGTGTTGGACCTCCTACGATCGAAACAGGGTCCTGTTGATCAGGAGGGGTGTGGCCTACCGCAATACGGAGGAAACGAACTTGTGTTGGAGCGCTATGGTCGAAACGGGGGTCCTGTTCATCGGGAGGGGTGTGGCGTACCGCAAAACGGGACTCCACGGGATACTGTTCATCTCCACCGTCGACCTCCTCCAGCCTCCACAGGCTACTGTTCATCCACCGTCGACCTCCTCCAGCCTCCACCTGCGACTGTTCATCCACGGGCTCCTGTTCATCCAGCCTCCACCGCGCGCTACTCCACTGGCTACTGTTCAACCACCCCTCTCCACGGGCTCCTGTTCAACCACCCCTCCACGGGCTACTATTCATCCACCCCTCCACCGTCTACTGTTCATCCAACCCTCCACGGGTCGTCCTGTTCATCCAGCCCTCCACGGGGTCCTGTTCAACCAGCCCCAACCGGCTCGATCGATCGGGGTCCTGTTCATCCAGAGGCAACACCACGGGGTCCTGTTCATCCCCCCACCGCTCCCGTTCATCCACCCCGCCATAGCGCTCCATCGCTCATCTAGAGGCAGCATCGGTCGGCTTTAGTTAGCAGCAGATGGCGAAGAATCGCCGGAGTTCGATGTAGCGTAGCTTGCGGTCTGTCGCCGGGGTTGATTAAAGCCCAACGCCTCGCTTCGAGTTCGATTAGAGCCAACGCCTCGCTTTTACGCACGTATGTGTACGAGAAAGCAGCGCATCGCTTCGGCCCCGACCACCCACCGTAACCGGAACTCGCAGAAATTTTCCTCGCCCTCGCTTCTACCACGGTTTTTTACATCATGGACGGCCCAAAGAATGTCGTGCTGCGTCTCCGGCCCGCCCAGGACGAAAAGCCCATTTTCTATCATGATTTTTTGTCATAGAAGTAGGAGCCCACCACATCTATGATGATACCGGGTTTTGTCACAATTATCGTCATAGAAGTGTCATAAGTATGACAGAAAAAAATTTCGTTCGGCCCAAAATGTCACGGATGTGTCTTTTTTTTGTAGTGCAGCCAGGCGGGCACCTGCGTGGCGACGTGCGGTCCCGAGGCCGACTCAGCAAGCACCTGCGTGGTGGCATGCAGGTCTTCATGAAGAAGTCGCCACCGCGCCAGCTCAGCAGCCTGCCAGCCTACATGGCACCGCCCACCTCGCTGACTTGGACGCGTGTCGGAGTAGGGCGGGGCGGCGATAAAGCGAGGGGGACACCTCAGGGGCGCATTTAATGCGCCTTGTCCCATAATAGCAAGCGATAAGCTTGTGCACTGTACCCTTTCCACCTCCCGTGTGCCACTGTAGCGCCTCCTTCGACTATAAAAAGAGGCCCGGGGCGTACTGGAAAGGGATTCGACTCTTTGAGCAAAATTACGCATCGTAGCTAGCTCAAGAACCTGGGTATATACACACCAAAGCAGGATTAGGGTATAATGCGATCTCCGCCGCCCGAACCTGGGTAAACGACCTTTGTGCTGGCTCTTAGACCGCTCTTCTCACGACCCCGCGCCCGCAGACCACAGTAGGGGTTCCATTGATCCCATAGGTGTCGTTCCCACCGACATCTTTGGCGCGCCAGTAGGGGGCGCAGTTGTGAAAATCTGGTCTAGCAGCTAGTCCAGCAGCTCTTCGTCGCCATGGCTCCCAAGAGGAAGATGACGACAGCAATCGGCTCATCCGGAGCCGGACTGCCCGTGCCGGTGCGGGCTAGTAGCGGGCCGGTCGTGGACAGAACCCGAGGCGCGACCCGCGAACACCCACATCATCCTGGCAGCCCAGACCTGGCGAGCGGCGTCGTTCACGCGCAAGACGACGGGCCGCACGCCGCAAATTCCAAAGACAGAGTTGGCCCCCCACAAGCGGCGCGGGGCCCTCCAGGGTCGGCGCCATGCCACCCGCCGGTGGCGCGGCGACCTGCAAGATGCCTGCACCGGTGCCCATGATGCGCTCTTCCCAAGTCGTGCGCGACGAGCAGCGTTGCCACGCTGGTGACCCCGGGCGCCGACCTGGGAAGTGTCCAGTGCATCCTTCACAGGACGAAGGAGGTCAGCATGCACGTCGAAGTACTGGCAAAAATGGCGTACCGTCGTGGAGCCGTGATAGAGCTCCTTCTAACATGGTTAGAAGTCGAAGCGCATCACGGTCCACACAACTCTCGCCACCACCCACGCCAGCAGAGGCTTTGGCGCGCGCGCTGCTGCTCCTCGACTTTCCTCCTGCTGCGGAGAAGCTCGACGAGTGGAGAGCCACCGTTTGGAGCCTCGTCGGCATCGCCAACAAAGATGAGCCACGACCAGCGGGGCCCATAGGCCGCCGCTCCGTCGATCCACCGCATGCCAATAGTGGAAGGGTCGGGGGTGATGCAGCCACGGTGCACTCTCCTCCCCCATGCCAACCATCGCGGGTGTCGATCCGTCGTGATGACGCTTGTGATAATATTTCCATAGCGTCGTCCGATCCACGGGCCCACCACGATCAGCGCCAAGTTCTTCGAGAGCGAGCCCTTGAAGAGACACGAACCACCATCGAGCAACGGCGTGATGCACGCCACCAGTCGGATAGACGGGCAGGGCCCACTATGGTCCACCCGACACCAGGAGGCTACAGTGGCCTACCTTACGAGGTGGGTTGCCCAGCCTTTACCCGTGAGCTGCGGTAGTTCCAGTGGCCCTCCCACCGCACCTTCAAGCCGGACGTTAGCGAGAAGTACAATGGCAAGACTCACCCGTCAGAGTTCCTCAGCATCTACACCATTGCGATGCAAGTTGCTGGAGCCTGCGACGACAAGGTGCTTGCCAATTACTTCCCGCTGGCACTTAAGCCCAACGTCATGTCATGGTTGATGCACTTGCCAGCGGATTCCATTTCTTCTTGGCCGGATCTGTGCCACGAGTTTGTTGGCGCCTTCACTGGAGGCCATCAAGCTCATGGCCAGGCAAGCAATCTGCACATCATCCCCCAGAAGGAAGGTGAAAACCTGCGCAAGTACATCTAGAGGTTCAGCCAGGTGTAGTACAACATCCCAGACGTTCACCCCGCCGCTGTGATTAGCGCATTCCATCAAAATGTGCGTAACCGCAAGATGCGTGAAGAGCTGGCGATGAACAAGGTCAAAGATGTGGCCGAATTTTATGTTCTGGCCGATACGTGCGCTCGAGCTGAAGAAGGGAGGAAGTACCCCAGCGAGGACGCCGGTGCGGAAAGCGACTCCACAGATGATGATACCGCCGTCCCGATGAAGAAGGGTCGGCGTCGTAATAGAAAGCGCAAGGGCAAGACTGTGTTTGGCGTCAAGGGATCCGGCCACACCGGCACTGCCAAGAAGGCCAAGGCAAGCGACCCGGCAAGGAACTTGCCGGGTGTGCCGCTTGCTGGGCCCTGGCGGCTGCCGACAAGCCAGGAAGCTCCAACAAGCAGTATTGCAAGATCCACCGCACCAAGGGCCACGACCTCCAAAACTGCCAGCAAGTTGAGCTGCTCGCTGAAAAGCAGAAAGCTGAGTATGAGAGGCGGGACAAGGAGATAGGCCAAGATGGTGCCGAAGGATCCGACAAGAAGTGTGGCGGCCAGGGAGGCTGCCGCGGCAAGGACGACCAGCAAGAGAGGCCCGTCCGAGGTCGCGACAAGAAGCAGGAAGACGATGATCATGACGAGGACGACGAGTCCGGCGACCACGAGTTTCAGAAAGCTACGAAGGCCATGTGCGTCGACGGTGGCGCCTCGCTGCACACCTCTCACCACCAACTCAAGCAGTGGGCGCGTGAGATCACAGCGGTGGAGCCGTCACTCGACGTACGGAAGCCACTGAAGTAGTCCAGCACGCCTATCATCTTTGACACCGAGGACCACCCTGATCGCACAACTGCGGTCGGGTGTTTACTGTTGTTGGTTTCACCAACGATTCGCAACCTCAAGGTGACGAAGATGCTAGTTGATGGCGGGGCCGGTTTGAACTTGATCTCGCCTGTCGTGATCAAAAGGCTGTAGATTCCTGATGGAGATCTCAAAGAGACGGCCACGTTTGAAGGGGTCAACCCGGGAAGAAGCCAGCCGAAGGGCAAGGTCACACTGCCCGTGACATTTGGAGGCGAGTTAAACCACAGGACGGAGAGGATTGTCTTTGATGTGGCCGAGATCCCCTTGCCCTACAACGGGATCCTCGGCCGCCCGACACTTGCCAAGTTAATGGCGGCTTTACATTACGCCTACAACACGCTGAAGATGCCTGGGCCGATGAACATTATCACCGTCCCTTCCGACAACAAAGATGCGCTGATTTGCGCTGACCAACTCTACCGGGAAGCAGTTGCAGCAGTTGCCGCCAAGGCACTTGCTCCTGCCGTTGAAGCCACGGGAGGGAAGAAGGCCGGCGAGACCTCTCGCACCCACTCCGGCAAGCGCACCTCTTCGGGGTGTTATGCTCCCATCGAGGACGTGCCAGAGAGCTCCACCAGCAAGAGCTGCACCACCAGAGACCAAGAAGGTGTCCGTCAAGGAGGATGGCACGGGAGGAGCTTTTACCATAAGCTCCACCCTCGATAGCAAATAGGAAGGAGAGCTCGTCACTTTCCTGCGGGCGAATGTCGATGTGTTTGCATGGCAAGCATCCGACATCCCCGGTGTTCCCAGGGAGGTGATTGAGCACCATCTTGCTGTCTGTCCTCATGCGCGGCCCGTCAAGCAGTGATACGTCTCCAATGTATCTATAATTTTTGATTGTTCCATGCTATTATATTACCCGTTTTGGATGTTTATGGGCTTTATTATACACTTTTATATTATTTTTGGGACTAACCTATTAACCGAAGGCCCAGCCCAAATTGTTGTTTTCTTGCCTATTTCAGTGTTTCAAAGAAAAGGAATATCAAACGGAGTCCAAATGGAATGAAACCTTCGGGAGAGTTATTTTTGGAACGGAAGCAATCCAGGAGACTTGGAGTAGACGTCAGGGCAGCTTTGAGGTGGCCACGAGGCAGGGAGGTGCGCCCTACCCCCTGGGCGTGCCTCCCACCCTCGTGGCTCCCCTGGCCGACTTCTTTCGCCTATATATGTCCATATACCCTAAAAATATCTTGGAGCATAATAGATCGGGAGTTCCACCGCCTCAAGCCTCTATAGCCACCAAAAACCAATCGGGACCCTTTTCCGGCACCCTACCGGAGGGGGGATCCCTTACCGGTGGCCATCTTCATCATCCCGACGATCTCCATGACGAAGAGGGAGTAGTTCACCCTCGGGGCTGAGGGTATGTACCAGTAGCTATGTGTTTGATCTCTCTCTCTCTCTCTCTCTCTCTCTCTCGTGTTCTTGATTTGGCACGATCTTGATGTATCACAAGCTTTGCTATTATAGTTGGATCTTATGATGTTTCTCCCCCTCCACTCTCTTGTAATGGATTGAGTTTTCCTTTGAAGTTATATTATCGGATTGAGTCTTTAAGGATTTGAGAACACTTGATGTATGTCTTGCGTGGGATGCCCGTGGTGACAATGGGGTATTCTATTGATTCACTTGATGTATGTTTTGGTGATCAACTTGCGGGTTTCGTGGCCTTGGGAATCTATGCATAGGGGTTGTCACACATTTTTGTCTTAACTCTTCGGTAGAAACTTTGGGGCAATCATTGAAGTTCTTTGTGTTGGTTGAATAGATGAATCTGAGATTGTGTGATGCATATCGTATAATCATACCCACGGATACTTGAGGTGCCATTGGAGTATCTAGGTGACATTAGGGTTTTGGTTGATTTTTGTCTTAAGGTGTTATTCTAGAACGAACTCTAGGATAGATCGAACAGAAAGAATAGCTTCGTGTTATTTTACTACGGACTCTTGAATAGATCAATCAGAAAGGATAACTTTGAGGTGGTTTCATACCCTACAATAATCTCTTTATTTGTTCTCCGCTATTAGTGACTTTGGAGTGACTCTTTGTTGCATGTTGAGGGATAGTTATATGATCCAGTTATGTTATTATTGTTGAGAGAACTTGCACTAGTGAAAGTATGAACCCTAGGCCTTGTTTCCTACCATTGGAATACCGTTTATGCTCACTTTTATCGCTTGCTACCTTGCTGTTTTCATATTTTTCAGATTAGAAATACCTATATCTACCATCCATATTGCACTTGTATCACCATCTCTTCGCTGAACTAGTGCACCTATACAATTTACCATTGTATTGGGTGTGTTGGGGACACAAGAAACTCTTTGTTATTTAGTTGCAGGGTTGTTTGAGAGAGACCATCTTCATCCTACGCCTCCCACGGATTGATAAACCTTAGGTCAACCACTTGAGCGAAATTTGCTACTTTCCTACAAACCTTTGCACTTGGAGGCCCAACAACGTCTACAAGGAGAAGGTTGCGTAGTAGACATCAAGCTCTTTTCTGGCACCGTTGCCGGGGAGGTGAGTGCTTGAAGGTATATCTTTAGATCTTGCAATCAAATATTTTAGTCTCTTGTTTTATCACTAGTTTATTTTATAAAAGAAAACTACAAAAAAATGGAATTGAGTTTGCCTCATATGCTTCGTCTTTTTAATATCTTTCATGAGAATGATGGAAAGGAAAATTGTGCTCAAGTGCTAGAAGAAGAAGTCTATAAAATGTTTGGCTCTAAATCTTTGAATGATGAGTATGATTGCAATGTTGTTAGTATGAATTCCTTGAATATCCATGATGCTAATGATATGCAAAGCCACAAGCTTGGGGAAGCTATGTTTGATGAACATGATATTTTTTGACCCCCAAGTTTTGATGAGCAAATTTGTTATGATGATAGAATGCCTCCTATTTATGATGATTATTGTGATGATACGTATGCCATAAAGAATAAACTTGCTTATATGGAGAGTAATAAAATTTCTATGCAAGTAGATCGTGAAAATAATGCTTTATGTGTTGGTTATATTGTTGATTTCACTCATTATGCTAATGAAAATTATTATGAGGGAGGAACATATGTGAGGGAGTCCTGGATTAGGGGGTATCCAGACAGCCGGACTATATACTTTGTCTGGACTGTTGGAGCGTGAAGATACAAGACTCAAGACTCCGTTCCGTGTCCGGATGGGACTCTCCTTTGCGTGGAAGACAAGCTTGGCAATCCGGATATTATATTTCCTTCCTTGTAACCGACTCCATGTAAACCCTAGCCCTCTCCGGTGTCTATATAAACCGGAGAGGTTGGTCCTTAGAGGGACGATCACAATCACAATCATCATTGGCTAGCTTAGAGGGTTTAGCCTCTATGATCTCGTGGTAGATCAACTCTTGTACTACTCATATCATCAGTATCAATCAAGCAGGAAGTAGGGTTTTACCTCCATCGAGAGGGCCCGAACCTGGTTAAACATTGTGTCCCTTGCCTCATGTTACCATTAGCCTAAGACGCACAGATCGGGACCCCCTACCCGAGATCCGCCGGTTTTGACACCGACATTGGTGCTTTCATTGAGAGTTCCTCTGTGTCGTCGCTGCAAGGCTTGATGGCTCCTTCAATCATCAACAACACGGTCCAGGGTGAGACTTTTCTTCCCAGACAGATCTTCGTGTTCGGCGGCTTCACACTGCGGGCCAATTCGCTTGGCCAGCTGGAGCAGATCGACAGCTACACCCCTGGCCACCAGGTCAAGTTCGGAAACCTGAACTACACGGCAGATATCCGCGGAGACTTGATCTTCAACGGATTCGGGCCTGTGCCGAGAGCGCCGGAGAGTCATGATGAGCACGGCTTAGACCTGCTGTCGGACAATGCTCGGGATATCACCTCTGCAGTAGCCCCGGTCCTAAATCCCGAGCAGACTGCATTGCCCAAGGATGGGTGGATGGACCCCGCCTCGCAGGCCACACACTCATCGGCGATAGAGCCGAACACAGGCCTCGCCCCTAAAGAAGCCTGTGACACCGGACCCCCGGACTCGTATCCGGCTGTAGGTTCCAGTCCGGGCGCTCCCAAGCCCGCCGAACCTGGTTGGGCTCCTGTAATGGAGTCCGCCGCAGCGGATATCTTCCAGCACTCGCCCTTTGGCGACGTGCTGAACTCGTTAAAGTCTCTCTCTTTGTCAGGAGACTCTTGGCCGAACTATGTCCGGCTCGAGTGGGAAGCGGGCGACGAAGGAATTCGTTGCCCACCCACCACCCACTTCATTGCCACAGTCGATGATCTAACCGACGTGCTTGACTTCGACTCCGAAGACATCGACAGTATGGACGACGATGCAGGAGAAGAACAGGAACCACCGCTCACGGGGCGGTTGACAACCACCTCCTCATACGATATATATATGGTGGACACTCCGAAGGAAACCAATGGCGATGAGGCAACGGAGGATAACCCCTAGAAAAGCAAAGCATGGGCATCGTCGGCGCCGCTCCAAACCCCGCAACAGCAATACCGACCCAGGAGACGAAAACAATCCGGATGGTGCCGAAGAGGAATACAACTCGATCACACGCCTTGGCAGCCGAGAAGGAAGACAGGCAGAGTCAGCCTGCATTTAACAGCGAAGCGATGGACGGATATCCGGAGAAGGACAATTACATGCCCCCTACGAAGGCGAGATTAGCCTCGGCGGCAGCGAGTTCGGCGTGCACTGAGGACCCGTGGAGCGAGGCGCTTTAAGCGCCCGGCTCATGGCCCGCGAGGAGCTGAAAAAAGAAGCGAAGTAGCTCCAAGCTGATCAACACCTGCTCATAGACAGATGGACTGAAGTCCTGGCAGCTAAGGAATACGGACTCGAGCGCCACATGGCTGACCGGCCACCTTGTGGCCAGGATAAAACGGCATATCAGCCCGAATACCAGCCCGCACCCCCACGCCAATACACTATGGCCCGGGGCAATAGGCAAGACCTTCAAGATATACTGGAAAATAAAGCAGGACAGCCAACATCGATCTACGGATCGCGGGGGCGCGCCCCAACACGCGACGATGATCGTCACGCCGAATACACTATGAACAAGTCTGGCCGGGCCGAATACAGCCACCCAGACTCATTCGAACTGCGTAGCCACATAGTGCGACATAGAGGCGCCGCACACCCCCTCTGCTTCACTGACGAAGTGATGGATCATGAATTCCCAGAAGGGTTCAAACCCGTAAACATCGAATCATATGATGGCACAACAAACCCCGCAGTATGGATCGAAGATTTCCTTCTCCACATTCACATGGCCCGCGAAGATGATCTACATGCCATCAAGTATGTTCCCCTTAAGCTCAAAGGACCTGCCCGGCATTGGCTAAACAGTCTGTTGGAAAATTCCATTGGAAGTTGGGAAAACCTAGAATACGCGTTCCTCGACAATTTCCAGGGCACATACGTGCGACCACCGGACGCTGATGACTTGAGCCACATTACTCAACAGCCCTGAGAGTCAGCCAGGAAATTCTGGACCCGGTTCCTAACCAAAAAGAACCAAATAGTCGATTGTCCGGATGCCGAAGCCCTGACGGCCTTTAAGCATAATATCCGTGACGAGTGGCTCGCCCGACACCTCGGCCAGGAAAAACCCAAGTCCATGGCAGCACTCATGACTCTAATGACCCGCTTTTGCGCGGACGAGGACAGCTGGTTGGCTCGTAGTAGCACCACGCCACATTCCAGCACCTCGGATGTCCGTGACAATAACGGCAAGCCACGGCGCAACAGACATAAGCGACGGAGCAAAGGCGACAACACTGAAGGCACGACAGTCAACACCGGATTCAGCGGATCCAAATCTGGTCAGCGGAAAAAGCCATTCAAAAGAAACAATCAGGGACCGTCCAGTCTGGACCGCATACTGGAACGCTCGTGCCAAATTCATGGCACTCCGGACAAACCAGCAAACCACACCAATAGAGACTGATGGGTGTTCAAACAGGCCGATAAAATAAACGCTGAAAACAAGGACAAGGGGCTGCAAAGTGACGATGACGAGGAGCCTCGGCGTCCGAACACGGGGGGACAGAAGAAATTTCCTTCCCAGATGAAAACGGTCAACATGATCTACGCCACCCACATTCCCAAACGGGAACGAAAGCGAGCACTACGGGACGTCTATGCGATGGAGCCAGTCGCCCCAAAGTTCAACCCATGGTCAGCCTGTCCGATCACCTTTGATCGTAGGGATCACCCTACCAGCATCCGTCACGGCGGTTCAGCCGCATTGGTTCTAGACCCAATCATCGACGGATTCCACCTCACGCGAGTCCTTATGGACGGCGGCAACAGCCTAAACCTGCTTTATCAGGACACAGTGCGCAAAATGGGCATCGACCCTTCAAGGATCTAGCCCACCAAAACCACCTTTAAAGGTGTAATTCCAGGAGTAGAGGCCCGTTGCACGGGCTCTATAACATTGGAAGTGGTCTTCGGATCTCCGGATAACTTCCGAAGCAAAGAGTTAATCTTCGATATCGTCCCTTTCCGTAGTGGTTACCACACACTGCTTGGACGAACCGCATTCGCTTGATTCAATGTGGTACCACACTATGCATACCTCAAGCTCAAGATGCCAGGACCGCGCGGGGTCATAACAGTCAACGGAAACATGGACCGCTCTCTCCGTATAGAAGAACATACTGCGGCCCTCGCAGCGGAAGTACAATGCGGCCTTCTCCGACAAACCACCAATCCGGCGACGACGACCTCGAACATCGTCAAGCGAGTCCGGAGCACCCCGCAACAAGATCGCCAGGCACGCCAAGAGCGCGACTAGCAGTTCAGCCTCCGCTCAAGCCCTATCAAAGCAGCATTCATGCCACGCGTACACAATTACGCACTCAAAATACCATGGGCATAGGCGGAGGCGTAACAGTGACTCAGTCAACAACGCTGTATAACCGCAACATACTTTAATAACACCCCCTTATCTTTCAGGACACCGCTTTAGGGCAACCTCTTCAGAAGAGCCGGATTGTCAGACTTACATAGGAGAGAAAACTAAGGAGGCAACAGGCTTTGCGCACAAAGGAAATACCTAGGTGGAGTCTGTTCACAATCGTTATACCTGTTTTATATACCTACATGCAGCCCGCCCTTGGATAGGACATGTTAAATAGTCCTATTTAATACATACGCTTAAACGTATTATTCATCAATGGGAGATAATATATAGTGTCAACTTATTATTCCTATTTTGCGCATTTTTCTTACAAATGTTCCTTTAATATTGCGTTCATACATCTCGGTACGTTCAGTTTGCCAGGGGCTTCTTATGGCGCCCCATAATACGGCAAGACAAGTCCGAATACTTTTAACAGTGCGGAACTTATAGCACTATATGCATCAGCTCCGAATCATGTATTGGGTCAATAGTTGGCTTTGCCTGGCTCCCTTGTTTTGGTCACTTACATTCCGTTATATCGGCTAAGGTAGCGCAGGGAGAACTACTGCGATTGTGTCCCAGTTCTTCCGGACGAGCACCTCAGTAGAGAAAGCCGAAAGCTGACCGGCATGATGCGGCGAGAGCTGGTCGCTGTTCGAGAGGTCTTAAAATCCTTAAAGATTTTTTCCGCTTCAGGCGAGGAATCGGCTTCGTCCGATTTAGGCGTATATAGCGCCCCAATTCGGCTTTCCGAATTCTAGGGGCTTCGCCACAATTTAAAATTGTAGACTTCTATGGCTAAGTGAAATTTATAAAGCCGCATAGTCCGATTGCCTTGTTCGTTGCGCCGGATACCTCCTTAAGGGACCAAAAATTTGGATAAAGAGTGTCCGGGCTTTTCCAGGAACACCCCGGTACTAGTTACGTGGGGGCAGAAGCCGACGACTGGTCTACTTTCATAATTCTATAAACAGCCGCACAGAAGGTGATGTTTTAAATAAAAAAGCGCTTATAGCGCAAATAACTTCATCTTTATATTACAACAACGGCAGAAGTACACTTACTCAAGGATTGTATCCTTGGTACATTCATCGACCACGAGACGAGCGCCTTTCATCACGCCATCATAATATTTCTCGGGACAACGATGCGCCTTGCCCTCTGGCGGCCCGTCCTTCACCAGCTTCTCCGCATCCAGCTTGCCCCAATGCACCTTCGCACGGGCAAAGGCCCGGCGGGCACCCTCAATGCAAACGGACCAGTCGCAGACAGGCATTTACCATCCGCTTTATCAGGCCGAAGTAGCTGGCAGTCAAGGGCTCACCAGGCCACTCCGGACTATGAAATATTTCATAGCCACTTACGCCACTGTGGAGTTCAACCAACCGCTTCAGCTGGTCACTTTCAGAGGCACCGGTGTTCGGCTCCGACATACCGGGACCGTAACAGCTTCTCCGTTGAGCTCCTCCTCGGCACGCAGTAGAACTCCGCAAAGATCGACACGCTGCATGGCAGATCTGCGAATGCCCCTGGAGAGCTCCGAATCCGGGTAAGTAAAATAAATGTCTCCTCCACATGCTTGCTTTGCATAAAGAATCTCTTACCCCCGCTATCTTATTTGCCGCCTGGACTTCCTGTTGTGCCTTTTCGGCTTCGGCCTTGGCGTCTTTCACACTCGCAAGGGCCTTCACAAGCTCAATCTCTTTCATCTTAAGATCATGCTCCAAGGACTTGAACTTTTGGCCGAGCTCTTGGAGCTCTTGTTGTACCTTGCACACTCTAGCATCTTGCTTCTCGCGCTCCTTGCACTCCAGAGCCGCCTTGTCCTTGGATAGTGCTTTCTTCAGAAATGCCACTTCGGTGGTGGCCCCTGTTACAAAGTCACGACGCTTTGTCGTTAGAATAACCAATTTTGTCTATCCTTCGTTATATGCGAACGGGGTATCACTCACCTTTGTTCTCTTTGAGCTGCCTCTTCGTGAGGCCGAGCTCTCCCTGCGCCTGCTCTAGGTCCCGTTTTAGTCCGGCGACCTCGGCTGTGCGGACAGCAGCGGCAAGCAGCACAGCCTGCTTATTCACATGCACACTTACTATTAGACTCCTGCGGATTATAATTGACCCTCTGTTTGGCTTTTCTTTCCGAACACCATATAGAGTATCAGGGGCTACTACCTATCGGGTGGTAATTTCACACATTTTTATTACTTACCTCAAAGCCTGTCAGAGGTCGGTGCGAGCTTCGGTTAGTCCGCTCTTGGCAGACAGAACCTTCTGAATCACCGCACTCATAAGAGTACGCTGCTCTTCATCCATGGAAGCGCCGCAAAGCGCTTCCAGCAGACTATCCGACGCCTCTGGCGTAAAGGAAGTCATCGGCACGGACGGCTCGCCCTCCCTAGCGACGGGCCGCCTGCCCGCATCCGGAACCATCGAAGGTTCCGGCACAGTATCCGGCTGAGAGCCCGACTTGTTGCGGCTCTCATCGGCACGATCCGCGGGGATCTTGTACCCCACGTGTCCGACATCTGGAATTCCGCCTTGGGGCGTCTCCGGAGTCACCTCCCCCTACTCTGGGAGCCTTTGGGACAACAGCTCCGTGTCATCCGCAGGCTGAGGAGTAGTGGCCGTCGAGAGCGAGTTCATCGCCAAATCACTCAAGGACCCATCCGAATACGATACCTCGGGATGGACCCTGACCGGACTGCATATATGTTCGGCGTTATAAAAATACTATGAAGCAAAGTCGCACTAAAGTATAATAGAGTGCGGATACTTACAATCTTACTAGGGGCTTCCCGCTGGGCAGCCACTCCTCCTCGCTATAGGCGGCAGTGGCGGAGTAATCCGGAAAGGACGCCTTTCCCTTCTTGGGCGTCCTAGCCTCCCCCTCCGGGGCGGCTTTCCTCTTCTTCTCCTCCCCAGTATGGGGAGGTAGAGTTTCTTCGTGTTTCCCCCCGCCTCCGCGGCAGGAATCTGCGTCGTCGTCTTTGGACGACAAGGGTATAACGGCCTTGCGCCGGGGACCCTTCTCGGTCCCCTGGCCCGCCTTCTCAGGCCCCCCATCCTCTCCGGATGGGGCGTCCTCTTTCTCTTCTTCCTCCCCTTCGGGGGAGGAGTGTGCCTCATCGTCTTCGGACGAGGCTTCCGGAACAACCTTACGCCGGAGACCTTCCCTGGTCCCCGGGGCCTTCTTTTCGGCCTTCTTCTCCGGCGCCTTGTAGGGCGCCGGGACTAGCATATCCGTTAGGAGAGCATCCATTGGGCCTTCTGGCAGTGGAGCCGGACAGTCGATCCGCTCCGCCGTCTCCACATACTCCTGACCAAATGCACACAATGACTTAAGATTCCCCCATGAGTACATTGGGAAGAACTGAATCCGGTGGAAGTCAGAAAACTCACCGGACGGGGGGCCGCGCGGCGTGAAGTCCGCGATCCTCGGATGTAGGAGGAGGTACTTCGGAGGCCTTGAACAGCGCCTTCCAGGCGCCTTTGTGCGTCATGCCGTAGAGCTTTTGAAGCGTCTGGTGTTCGGCCGGGACGAACCCCCACAGATTAAAAGCCCGTCTTTGGCACGGAAGAATACAGCGGACAAGCATGACCTGGACCACGTTGACAAGCTTGATTTTCTTGTCCTTCATATTCTTGATGCAGTTCTGGAGTCCGGTCAGCTCTACAGGTTCGCCCCAGGCCAGGCCCTTCCTTTCCCAGGAGGTGAGCCGCATGGGGGCTCCAGGATCGGAATTCGGGGGCCGCCGCCCAGTTGGCGTCGCGCGGCTCGGTGATGTAGAACCATCTCGATTGCCACCCTTTCACGGTCTCCACGAAAGAGCCGTCAAGACAGGTGACGTGGGGCATCTTGCCCACCATGGCGCCTCCGCACTCCGCTTGCTGGCCGCTCACGATCTTCGGCTTCACGCAGAAGATTCGTTGCCACAGGCCAAAGTGAGGCCTGATGCGGAGGAAGGCCTCGCACACGACGATAAACGCCGAGATGTTGAGGACGAAATTTGGGGCTAGATCGTGGAAATCTAGCCCGTAGTAGAACATGAGCCTGCGGACAAAGGGATGAAGTGGAAATCCCAGTCCATGCATAAAGTGGGCGAGAAATACGACCCTCTCATCGGGTTCCGGAGTTGGAGTGACCTGCCCCTTGTCCGGCAGCCGATGCGCAATATCTGCGGCCAAGTACCCGGCCGCCCGGAGCTTCGCAATATGCTCCTCCTTCACGGTGGAGGCCACCCACTTGCCTCCTGCTCCGGACATGTTTGGCTGTGCGGAGAAGGCGTGAACCAGGGCACTGGAGCTCGAGGGTGTGGGAATGGATAAGCAGAGGAGGAAGAAGGCGTGGGTGAAAATGGGGAATCCTTATCCCATTGTAGAGGCGACGGATGATGCGCCTCCCCACTTTCCCGTTGAGAATCGGTTATTTCCCAAACGCCACGATTGATTGCGCGGTTGGGTTACCCACACCCGTATTGATGGAAATCCCGTAATAAGGGGGCATGATATCTGCTGTGACAAGACGTGCCAAGGAAACCGTCTCGCAATATGCGCTACGGCTGGTTATGGAAAAACGGTTCGAATAATGACCCAACCGTAGTGTCATGTCACTTTGTCTAAAGTTGTCAGTAGGTTATATTTTGTTAAATATCATCCTCTCTACAGTGGTATGTGAAGATCATCTTGTAGATCCGGACACGGTCTAAGTGTTCGATAAATACTTTGGAGTATTCGGAGATGGAACCCGCCTTGCAATGCCGAAGACAAAATTGCGCGCCGGACTCATTGTCATTGAAGCCTAGTTCAGGGGCTACTGAGGGAGTCCTAGATTAGGGGGTATCCGGACAACCGGACTATATACTTTGTCCGGACTATTGGAGCGTGAAGATACAAGACTCAAGACTCCGTTCCGTGTTCGGATGGGACTCTCCTTTGCGTGGAAGACAAGCTTGGCGATCCGGATGTTATATTTCCTTCCTTGTAACCGACTCCATGTAAACCCTAGCCCTCTCCAGTGTCTATATAAAACGGAGAGGTTGGTCCTTAGAGGGACGATCACAATCATAATCATCATAGGCTAGCTTCTAGGGTTTAGCCTCTATGATCTCGTGGTAGATCAACTCTTGTACTACTCATATCATCAATATCAATCAAGCAGGAAGTAGGGTTTTACCTCCGTCGAGAGGGCCCGAACCTGGGTGAACATTGTGTCCCTTGCCTCATGTTACCATTAGCCTAAGACGCACAGATCGGGACCCCCTACCCGAGATGCGCCGGTTTTGACACCGACAATATGCTTGTAGGAATTGCAATAATATCAAGTTTCCTTTCTATGTGCTTAAAGTTTTAAAGTTATGCTTGTTTAGCCTTCCTATGGTAGTTGATTATTGTCCCCATAAATTGTTTTCTCACAAAATCCCTATGCATAGGAAGTGGGTTAGACTTAAATGTGCTAGTCATATTCTTCATGATGCTCTCTTTATGTTTCAATTCTTATCTATTATGTGAGCATCATTGTCATCATCATGCCTAGCTAAAAAGGCATTAAAGAAAAGCGCTTGTTGGGAGACAACCCAATATTTACCTTTACTGTTTTTGTGTGTTCACATGATTATGCTACTGTATTAATCATGTTTTATAGCTTTTGTTTCATTAAAGTGCCAAGTAAGACCTTTAGGATAGCTTAAGGTTATAGTTGTGTTGATCCTGCTGATAATCAGAAACTTTTGCACCCAGTAAATTAGTTTTGATAATTCACAGAAACATGATTTTGTTCTGATTCCTTTTGATCTGGATTGGTACACAAATTTCTCAGGATTTCCTAATTTTTTAGAAATTTTTGAGTTCCAGAAGTATACGTTTGATACAGATTACTACAGACTGTTCTGTTCTTGACAGATTCTGTTTTCATTGTGTTGATTGCTTATTTTGATGAATCTATGAGTAGTATCGGAGGGTATGAACCATAGAGAAGTTGGAGTACAGTATATATTACACCAATATGAATTTATAATGAGTTTACAACACTACCTAAGTGGTGGTTTATTTTCTTATACTAACGGAGCTTACGAGTTTTCTGTTGAGTTTTGTGTTGTGAAGTTTTCAAGTTTTGGGTAAAGATTCGATGGACTATGGAATAAGGAGTGGCAAGAGCCTAAGCTTGGGGATGCCCAAGGCACTCCAAGGTAATATTCATGGAAAACCAAGAGCCTAAGCTTGGGGATGCCACGGAAGGCATCCCCTCTTTCGTCTTCGTATATCGGTAACTTTACTTGGAGATATATTTTTATTCGTCACATGATATGTGTTTTGCTTGGAGCATCTTGTATGATATGAGTCTTCGCTTTTTAGTTTACCACATTCAACCTTGCTGTACACACCTTTTGGGAGAGACACACATGATTTGGAATTTATTAGAATGCTCTATGTGCTTCGCTTATATCTTTTGAGCTAGACATGTTTGCTCTATGTGCTTCACTTATATCTTTTAGAGCACAACGGTGGTTTTATTTTCTATAAATTATTGATCTCTCATGCTTCACTTAGATTATTTTGAGAGTCTTTTAGAACAGCATGGTATTTTCTATGGTTATAAAATTGGTCCTAGAATGATGAGCATCCAAGTTGGGTATAATAAAAACTATCATTGGAAGTGAATTGGATGCTATGATCAATTTGATGCTTGATAATTGTTTTGAGATATAAAGGTGGTAATATTAGAGTCATGCTAGTTGGGTAATTATGAAATTGATGAATACTTGTGTTGAAGTTGGCAAGTCCCATGGCATGCACGTATGGTAAAAGTTGTGTGACAAATTTGTTGCATGGGGTGCTCTTTTGATTGCCTTCCTTATGTGTGGAGGTCGGGGGCGGGCGATGGTTAACTCCTACCAACCTCCCCCCTAGGAGCATGCGTAGTAGTAATTTTCTTCGAGGGCTAATAAAACTTTTGCAAGAAGTATATGAGTTCTTTATGACTAATGCGAGTCCATGGATTATACGCACTCTTACCCTTCCATCATTGCTAGCCTCTTCGGTACCGTGCATTGCCCTTTCTCACCTTGAGAGTTCGTGCAAACTTCACCGGTGCATCCAATCCCCGTGATACGATACGCTCTATCACACATAAACCTCCTTATATCTTCCTTAAAACAGCCACCGTACCTACCTATTATGGCATTTCCATAGCCATTCCGAGATATATTGCCATGCAACTTTCCACCGTTCCGTTTATCATGACACGCATCATCATTGTCATATTGCCTTGCATGATCATGTAGTTGACATCGTATTTGTGGCAAAGCCACCTTGCATAATTTTTCATACAATCACTCCTGATTCATTGCCCATCCCGATACACCGCCGGAGGCATTCACATAGAGTCATATCTTGTTCTAGTATCAAGTTGTAATTCTTGAGTTGTAAATAAATAGAAGTGTGATGATCATCATTATTAGAGCATTGTCCCTTATAAAAAAATAAAAAAAGTAATGCCAAATAAAAAAAGGGAAAGGCCAAAAAAAGAAAGAAAGGCCCAAAAAAGGGGGACAATGTTACTATCCTTTTCCACACTTGTGCTTCAAAGTAGCACCATGATCTTCATGTTAGAGAGTCTCTTATGTTGTCACTTTCATATACTGGTGGGAATTTTTCTTTATAGAACTTGGCTTGTATATTCCAACGATGGGCTTCCTCAAAATGCCCTATGTCTTCATGAGCAAGCAAGTTGGATGCACACCCACTTAGTTTCTTTTGTTGAACTTTCATACATTTATAGCTCTAGTGCATCCGTTGCATGGCAATCCCTACTCCTCATATTGACATCAATTGATGGGCATCTCCATAGCCCATTAATTAGCCTCGTCAATGTGAGACTTTCTCATTTTTTTCTCTTCTCCACACAACCTCCATCATCATATTCTATTCCACCCATAGTGCTATATCCATGGCTTACGCTCATGTATTGCGTGAGAGTTGAAAAAAGCTGAAGCGCGTTAAAAAGTATGAACCAATTGCTTGGTTGAAACCAGGGTTGTGCATGATGGGAGTATTTTGTGTGATGAAAATGAAACATAGCCTAACTATATGATTTTGTAGGGATAAACTTTCTTTAGCCATGTTATTTTGAGAAGACATGATTGCCTTGTTAGTATGCTTGAAGTATTACTATTTCTTATGTCAATATGAATTTTTTATTTTGAATCATTTTGATCTGAACATTCATGCCACAATAAAGAAAATTACATTGAGAAATATGCTAGGTAGCATTCCACATCAAAAATTCAGTTTTTATCATTTACCTACTCGAGGATGATTAGGAATTAAGCCTGGGGATGCTTGATACGTCTCCAACGTATATATAATTTTTGATTGTTCCATGCTATTATATTACCCGTTTTGGATGTTTATGGGTTTTATTATACACTTCTATATTATTTTTGGGACTAACCTATTAACCGGAGGCCCAGCCCAAATTGTTGTTTTCTTGCCTATTTCTGTGTTTCGAAGAAAAGGAATATCAAATGGAGTCCAAACGGAATGAAACCTTCGGGAGAGTTATTTTTTGGAATGGAAGCAATCCAGGAGACTTGGAGTAGACGCCAGGGCAGCTTCGGGGTGGCTACGAGGCAGGGAGGCGTGCCCTGCCCCCTGGGCGCGCTCCTCACCCTCGTGGCCGCCTCGTGCCCCCCTGGTCGACTTCTTTCGCCTATATACGTCCATATACCCTAAAAACATCGGGGAGCACAATAGATCGGAGTTCCGCCGCCGCAAGCCTCTGTAGCCACCAAAAACCAATCGAGACCCTGTTCTGGCACCCTGCCGGAGGGGGGATCCCTCACCGGTGGCCATCTTCATTATCCCGGTGATCTCCATGACGAGGAGGGAGTAGTTCACCCTCGAGGCTGAGGGTATGTACAAGTAGCTATGTGTTTGATCTCTCTCTCTCTCTCTCTCTCTCTCTCTCGTGTTCTTGATTTGGCACGATCTTGATGTATCACGAGCTTTACTATTATAGTTGGATCTTATGATGTTTCTCCCCCTCTACTCTCTTATAATGGATTGAGTTTTCCCTTTCAAGTTATCTTATCGGATTGAGTCTATAAGGATTTGAGAACACTTGATGTATGTCTTGCGTGGGATGCCTGTGGTGACAATGGCGTATTCTATTGATTCACTTGACGTATGTTTTGGTGATCAACTTGCGAGCTCTGTGACCTTGGGAATCTATGCAAAGGGGTTGGCACACGTTTTTGTCTTGACTCTTCGGTAGAAACTTTGGGGCACTCTTTGAAGTTCTTTGTGTTGGTTGAATAGATGAATCTAAGATTGTGTGATGCATATCGTATAATCATACCCACGGATACTTGAGGTGACATTGGAGTATCTAGGTGACATTAGGGTTTTGGTTGATTTGTGTCTTAAGGTGTTATTCTAGTACGAACTCTAGGATAGATCGAACGGAAAGAATAGCTTCGTGTTATTTTACTACGGACTCTTAAATAGATCGATCAGAAAGGATAACTTTAAGGTGGTTTCGTACCCTACAATAATCTCTTCGTTTGTTCTCCGCTATTAGTGACTTTGGAGTGACTCTTTGTTGCATGTTGAGGGATAGTTATATGATCCAGTTATGTTATTATTGTTGAGAGAACTTGCACTAGTGAAAGTATAAACCCTAGGCCTTGTTTCCTACCATTGCAATACCATTTATGCTCACTTTTATCGCTTGCTACCTTGCTCTTTTTATATTTTCAGATTACAAATACCTATATCTACCATCCATATTGCACTTGTATCACCATCTCTTCGCCGAACTAGTGCACCTATACAATTTACCATTGTATTGGGTGTGTTGGGGACACAAGAGACTCTTTGTTTGGTTGCAGGGTTATTTGAGAGAGACCATCTTCATCCTATGCCTCCCACGGATTGATAAACCTTAGGTCATCCACTTGAGGGAAATTTGCTACTGTCCTACAAACCTCTGCACTTGGAGGCCCAACAATGTCTACAAGGAGAAGGTTGCGTAGTAGACATCAAAGGTCAGGAAGCAAGCATTGGAAAGACAAGAGTTCATCACAGAAGATATCAGAAAGCTAGAAGCGGCAGGCTTGGTGATAGGGGTGCTCCATCCGACGTGGTTGGCCAATCCAGTGGTGGTGCACAAGGCAAATGGGAAGTGGAGGTTGTGTATTGATTACATAGATATCAATAAAGCTTGTCCAAGAGACCCTTTCCCGTTGCCGCGCATTGACCAGATTGTTGACTCCACGGCCGGGTGTGACCTGCTATCATTCCTCGACGCTTACTCAGTATACCATCAGATTTTCATGACGAGGGAAGATGAAGAGAAGACAACATTCATCACCCCATGTGGTATGTATTGCTTTTTACGGATGCCTTCGGGTTGAAGAGTGCTAGTTCGACCTTTGCAAGAGTAGTCCAAATTGGTTTTGGTCCCCAGCTACATAGAAATATGGAAGCTTATATGGATGACATAGTGGTCAAAACCAAGGACAAGGCAACACTGGTGCAATATTTGGAAGAGACGTTTGCAAATGTGCGCAAGATCAACCTCAACCTGAACCCTGAGAAGTGTGTCTTCGGCGTCCCGTCTGGCAAGCTTCTCGGGTTCTTTGTGTCACAACGTGGGATCAAGGCAAACCCTGACAAGATCAAGGCCATTGAGCAGATTGAGGCACCTAGGCGGATTAAGGGTGTGCGTCGGCTCACTGGCTACGTTGCTGCCATGAGCAAATTCATCTCCAAGTCTGCTGAGCGTGCCCTTCCCTTTTCCAAAATCTTGAAAAAGGCGGGCCCAATGGAGTGGACCCCAGAGGCCGAAGCAGCGCTGCAGGACTTGAAGAAGTACCTCTCCTCCACGCCGATACTAGGTGCGCCTAAACCACAAGAGTCGATGCTGCTGTACCTAGCGGCAACGAATCAAGTGGTTAGCGCCATGCTAGTAGCATAGAGGGAGGTTGACGAAGGAGCAGTGGCGACGGCAGGGTTGGCAGATGGTGAGCCAGAGCTCCCCCCAGGGCCTGGTCCCGGCAAGGCGAGGCCCCCGGCAAGGGGCAGGCGCCAGCGGGACAGGGCCTACGCAACCAGGTGAAGTGGTGTAGAAGAAGAAGATGATGCAGCACCCAGTTTACTTTGTCAGCTCCCTCTTGTAGGGGGCTAGGTCAAGGTACTCCGGTGTGCAGAAATTGCTCTGCGGCCTTCTTATGGCCTCGAGGAAGCTGCGTCATTACTTCCAAGCGCACGAGATCACCGTCGTCACCCGCCTCCCGTTGCAACAGATACTGCATAACCCAGACGCAACGGGGAGGATTGTGGAATGGGCTTTGGAGCTCTCAAGCTTTGGTTTGAAGTTTGAAAGCACCTCGACAATCCAGAGCAGAGTCTTGGTGGAGTTCATTGCAGAATGGACCTCGACGCGCGTTGAAGAGATCCAGGAGACCACTCTTCCCGGCAAGGAAACAAGTCGCAACTGGGTTATGTACTTTGATGGAGCTTTTTCGCTACAAGGCGTCGGTGCTGGTGTGCTGCTCGTCGCACCCACCGGGGAGCACCTCAAGTATGTGATCCAGATGCACTTTCCCAGGGAGATGTCAACGAACAACACCGCTGAATATGAGGGATTGCTTGCCGGTCTCATGATCGCGGCAGACCTCAAGGTCAAGAAGCTCATCGTCGGGGGTGATTCACAGCTTGTCGTCAGGCAGGTCAACAAGGATTATCAAAGCCCATTGATGGAAGCCTACGTGGCTGAGGTGAGAAAGCTGGAGGAGCGCTTTGACGGTATATAGGCGGAGCATGTCCCCCGAGTGGAGAACGACATCACCGACTACCTGTCGAAGCGCTCTGCCCTCAAATTACCTGTGGAACCAGGTACTTTTGTGCTTCGGCTAACCCAACCATCTGTTGAACCATCAATAGAGCAGAACAAGTGGAGGAAATCAGGCCCGGACAAGTACTTCCCCACCGAGCTCCCTGGTGCCGTAGGTGAAGATGTTGGCGTGGACACCGAGCCTGCCGTGGGGCAACTGACTCCGGCAGGGCGATAAGCCCTGGCCGTAGAGGCAGTCGCCCCCATGGCAGAGGAGATGCCTTTAGTCCTTGCCGTCGAGCCCCGGGCTCCGGCATGGGCGCAACATACCGTTCGATTCCTCCAAACAGGAGAAAGTAGCCCATCGGTCTGCACTGTACCAGTTTGTTGACAATGTTCTATACAGAAAGAGGCCAAACGGAGTGAAATTGATGTGCATTCTCCGGGAGGAAGGACTGGAGCTGCTAGCGAAGATACATGGAGGCATATGTGGCTCCCACATAGGGTCGAGGGCCCTTGCCGGCAAGGCTTTCCGGCAAGGTTTCTTCTGGCCCACTGCCCTCTAGGATGCGACAACACTAGTAACCAAGTGTGAAGCGTGCCAGTTCCATTCAAAGAAGGTTCATCAGCCAGCTCAAGTCCTTCAAACTATCCCTCTCTCCTGGCCGTTTTTTGTTTGGGGGCTCGACATATTGGGCCCTTTCCCCCGCGCTGTCGGGGGCTTTGAGTACTTGTACGTTGCAATCGACAAGTTCACAAAGTGGCCGGAGGTGGAAGCAGTGAGGAAGGTGACATCACAGTCAGCCGTCAAATTCTTCAAGGGGCTAGTCTGCCGTTTTGGTGTGCTGAACAGAGTCATCACCGATAACGGCACGCAGTTCACAAGCCACATCTTCATGCAATACATTGAGGACCTCGGCAGCAAGGTCTGTTTCGCTTCCGTGGCACACCCACGGAGCAACGGCCAAGCGGAGAGGGCAAATGCTGAAGTACTGCGAGGCCTGAGGACAAAGACTTTTGACAGGCTGCACAAGAGCGGAAGGCACTGGATTGATGAGTTGCCGGCGGTTCTTTGGTCGATCAGAATGACGCCAAATCGAGCCACCGGCCAGACACCTTTTGCCCTGGTATACGGGGAAGAAGCAGCTCTCCCCACGGAATTCATATACGGGTCACCTCGAGTGCTCGCTTATGATGAGCTTGAGCTAGAGTGATTTCAGTAAGATGACGTGACGCTCCTCGAGGAAGATCGTCTTCAGGCGGCTGTGAGAGCAGCATGCTACCAGCAAGCTTTGCGCCGCTACCATAGCCGCAAGGTTCATGCCCGAAGGTTTCAGCAAGGCGACCTTGTTCTTAGGCGCGTTCAATCGGCCAAGTATTCCAACAAGTTGACGCCAAAGTGGGAAGGCCCTTATCGGGTAATACGAGTCACCAGGCCCGGTGCAGTGCGCCTGGAGACCAAAGATGCCATTCCAGTGAGCAACTCCTGGAACATCGAGCATCTTCAAAAGTTTTACCCATAAGGCGCGGTTGCCGGCCCCCCCGGCAAGCCACCTTTTGTACAAGCCTTGCCGGCAAGGCATGTAACCCTCTGTACAAAGCGAGGCGCAGACCCTAAGCATAAATAAACGAAGCGCCGGCGCCCTAAGTTATAGCATGCATGCTAGGTTGAGTCTCTCCCTCGGCTAGGGTTGATAGTGCTTAGCGGCGACTAACCCCTAGCATAGAGGTCGAGTCTGCATCTCTCTGTCCCTTTCCATCCTGTTTGGTTCACACGGTACATGCATTTCTTCTGAGCTGTGTGGAAGAAAGAGAATGAGCTGGCGCTCCGGCCCCGACAAGCCAAGGTTGCCGGGGGCTGAAGACACAAGGGTCCACCCACGGCAAGCCAAGGTTGCCGGGGGGGGCTGCAGATTCAGATAAGTCCTTCCTCCCTTGTTTTACGTTTCCGTACACAAATTGGGACGTAAGAAACCTCATTTTGTTCCTAGAATTACCATGCTCCCCTTTGCTCGTACCCAAGAAACTATCTCCTTGGGTCGGAATCGGGTTGTAGCCGCGGTGACGAGGAAGCAAGCGTAGGGCGTAACCCTACTTCGCCCCTGTCTCCGTCGAAAAGCGTGAGTTTGGTCGAATGAAGTAAGGGAGCGGCAAGGCCTGTTGCCGGGCGACAATGTTTATGTTAAAAATAACAAGGATTCGTTCCTTGGTATGGGCTTCGCTCACACACAAAGAGCCCGATAAGCACCCTTTTTCATTAATAAGTCCCATACAGGTACAGTTCGTACGAAACATAAACATGAGAAAGGAGATTACAAGTTTTAAATTTGACTAAGGCCCGTAGGCTTACAAACTAAAAAGAGATAAGGTGCCCGTAATCCCTTTCTTGTCCCTCTCCTCAGGAAACGGAACAAGAAGGCAAGAGGGAAAAAGGAGCGCCTAGGCGAGGTACGAGCAGCAGAAGGCGCCAAGAGAACATACACTACAAAAAAAGACACATCCGTGACATTTTGGGCCGAACGAAATTTTTTTCTGTCATACATATGACACTTCTATGACGATAATTGTGACAAAACCCGGTATCATCATAGATGTGGTGGGCTCCTACTTCTATGATAAAAGATCATGATAGAAAATGGGCTTTTTGTCCTGGCGGGCCGGAGACGCAGCTGCATGACATTCTTTGGGCCGTCCATGACGGAAAAAACCGTGGTAGAAGCGAGGGGTAGGAAAATTTTGGGGAGTTGCCGGTTACGGTGGGAGGTCGGGGTCGGCGATGCGCATTTCTCTCGTGATCGTGACGCGTGCGTGTGCGAGGCGTTGGCTCTAATCGAACCCGAAGCGAGGCGTTGGGCTCTAATCGAACCCGAAAGTGATTGCACTTCAGGCTACGCGTTCATCGAACCCGAGCGATCGATTGATGGCTGTTAATCGAACCCGATGGAGAGATTCGCCGCTCTGCTGCTAATCAAGGTGATCGATTGGATGAACAAAGTGAGCATTGCGGGGGGTGGGTTGGATGAGCGATGAGCGGTGGCGTTGCCTCTGGATGAACAGGACCCCTTGGTGTGGAGGGCTGGATGAGCGATGAGACGGTGGAGGGGTGGCCGTGGAGGGTGGTTGAACAGGACCCCGTGGTGTGGAGGGCTAGATGAACAGTGAGCGGTGGAGGGATGACCGTGGAGGGGTGGTTGAGCGATGGCGGTGGAGTAAGCAGCGGTGGAGGCTGGATGAATAGGAGCCTGTGGAGGCTGGAGGAGGTCGACGGTAGCCCGTGGAGGCTGGAGGAGGTCGACGATGGAGATGAACAGTATCCCGTGGAGTCCCGTTTTGCGGTGCGCCACACCCCTCCCGATGAACAGGACCCCCGTTTCGACCATAGCGCTCCAACACAAGTCCGTTTTGTCCGTTTTGCGGTACGCCACACCCCTCCCGATCAACAGGACCCCCGTTTCGACCGTAGGAGGTCCGTTTCCTCCGTTTTGCGGTACGCCACACCCCTCCCGATCAACAGGACCCCGTTCCGAACGTAGGAGGTCCGTTTCCTCTGTTTTGCGGTACGCCAGGCCTCGTTTCCATCGCTTGTTCCGTCCAAGCCGGTTGGCTCCCATGCGTTTCGTTGCCTCCCGATGAACACGGCGCATTTTGTTGCCTCCCCATGAACACGACGCATTCTGTTGCCTCCCCATGAACACGACGACGATGTTGTTTCTCCGTTACGACTCAGCCATGTACACGAGCCCTGGCCGTACGTATGCGCGAGTAGGCATTCGAGACCCTGCCCGTATGTACATACGTGGCCGTATTTTCTTTCTTGCACCGTCGCCGCTGTACGTACGTATACATGCTACGTGCACGCCTCTACTACAACACGTGCGCGCCTCTACAAGACCAGTATGTACGTACACATTCGCAACCAGAATGACAATGCTACGTACGCTTCGACCAGGTGGGTCCCGACTGTCAGGCACTTCCTTGCCTGCGAAGATGTAGCTGGTGGGTCCCAACAGTCAGGGGGGCGAATCGTTTTTTTTGCCCGGACGCACTTCCTTGCGTGCGAAGATGTAGCTGGTGGGTCCCAGTAGTTAGGGGGAAACGTTTTTTTCGCAAAATACGGTGGCCCGTCCGGTGGGTCCCCACTGTCAGGTGGAGGAATAATTATTTTGCGTGTAATAAGGAGGCACTTCCTTGCTGCGGCCTTGGACCCAGCTGTCAGCCTCTCCATGTACAGTCCATGTCCGATGAAAGCCATTCCTTGACCACGTTGACCACGCCGCGCCGAGAGCACCAGGGCGGTGGACGACGGTGAGGCCTAGGAAGGGGACGACGCGGATCCGGGGAAGACGCGACAGTGGATGCCCACGCGTAGAGGAGTACAAGGGTTCACCGTTCGGCGGTGTGAGGCTGCCATCGCCGCAGAATAACAGGGGTGTGGGTGAGTAGAGGGATGGTGCGGCCAGCGGTGGGAGTAGTAGGGGCGGTGAGGCCTCCGCTGGCCGCAGCCCGACCACGGGAGGCAGGAGCACGTGGCACGACCGGCGCTGGTTTGGGCGGCTGGAGCAAGAAGACCAGAGGTTGAAGAAGCACTACGACCGTTGGATGGACATCATACGGTCACTGGAGCTAGAATCGTGCATATTGAGTAAGTTGACAAAGCCCTCCGTCCCCGTCAACTTAGTAGGCCCACAAGTCAGTCTGCCACTATACTGGGTCCTAGCTAACAGGGGGAGTATTCATTTTTTTGTGCGTAATAAGGAGGCACTTCCTTGCGTGCGAAGATATAGCTGGTGGGTCCGAGCTATCAGCAGCGGTAACGTTTTTTTCGTTAAATACAAAGGCCCTTTCGGTGGGTCCCTGATGTCAGGTGGAGGAATCATTATTTTGCACGTAATAAGGAGGCATTTCCTTGCGTGCGGCCGTGGACCCAGCTGTCAGCCTCTCCACGTACAGTCCACTTCAGATGCATGTCGGTCGTTGACCATGTTGACCAGGCCACGCCGAGAGCACCAGGGCGGTGGACGACGGCGAGGCCTAGGAAGGGAACGACACAGAGGCAGGGAAGACTCGGCAGTTGTTTCCCACGCGGAGGGGAGTACGACTGTACGAGGGTTTACTTCTTCGTCTGCCGTCGCCGGAGAATAATAGCAGGTGTGGGTGAGTAGAGGGATGGCTAGGCCAATGATGGGGAGTACGGTGGGGCGGTGAGGCTGCAGCGGCAAAGACGGCCAAGCGAGGAGGAGGGAGCAGGCAGTCCCGCCGGCGCTTGTTTGAGCGGCTGGAGCAGGAACATCAGAGATTGAAAAAGCATGACGGCCGTTGGATGGACATCCAACAGTCACTGCTTGTGTGTCAACCTTTTTTTTAGGAAAGCCTCAAATCTGTGGAAAACAACGTACATCCCATCTGCCATTATTTCTAATAATTTATAGCCCATTTGCTAATTCTTAAGGTTTTTTTGGAGCCCATATTCTTTTTGTTAGCATTACAGCCCATATTGTGGCCACGGTTAAAAAATTATACGAAATTTTGCATATTTCGGTGCGGTCCGAACTGTTTTTAATCCTGAAATTTTGACTCACACTCAAACTGATTTTAAGAATAAATGTATATCAATATAAAATCCAAAAAATTCTCCATGCATAAAAATTAATGTAATTTAAAATCTCAAAATGAAAAAAAAAGATATTTGAAACTAATTGCCGGTTTGATGTGTTTTAAAAATGTACATCCCATTTCTCATTACTGATAGGCCATTTCCTCGGCCAGCCGAATGAAGCTCTCCTCGTCTTGAAAGATTTGCAGCCCAACAGGCCTGACAAAGTGACTTACTTGGCAAATCACAAAAAGCGGGTTGTGGCCATGGACCCGGTATCGGCCTCTCCACGTCAAAGTACTCTTCCGATGGAAGTCGGTCGTTGACCACATTGACCACGCTTGGCACGAGAGCACCAAGGCGGTGAACGACGGTGAGGCCTAGGAAGGGGACGACACGGAGCCGGGGAAGACGCGGCAGTGGATGCCCACGCGGAGAGGAGTACGAGGGTTCAGTGGTTCGGCTGCGGCGTGAGGTTGCCGTCGCCGCAGAATAACATGGGGTGTGGGTGAGAAGAGGGATACCCTGGGCCAGCGGTGGGAGTAGTAGGGGGCGGTGAGGCCTCCGCGACATCATAGCCGGCCACGAGAGGCAGGAGCACGCGGCACGATCGGCGCTGCTGCTTATGCTGGCCGGAGCAAGAAGACTAGAGGTTGAAGAAGCACTATGGCCGTTGGATGGACATCGTACGGTCACTGGAGCTAGAATCGTTCATATTGACTAAGTTGACAAAGCCCTCTGTCCCTGTCAACTTAGTTGGCCCACAAGTCATCCTCCCACTATGGTGTTCCCAGCTAGCAGGGTGGGTATTCATTTTTTTGTGCGTAATAAGGAGGCACTTCCTTGCGTGCGAAGGTATAGCTGGTGGGTCCGACATGTCAGCGGGGGGAATGTTTTTTTCCCGAAATAGAGAGGCCCTTCCGATGGGTCCCAGCTGTCAGGTGGAGGAATCATTATTTTGCGCGTACAGTCCACGGCCGATGGATGTCGTTTGTTGACCATGTTGACCAGGCCGCGCCGAGAGCACCATGGCGGTGGACGACAATGAGGCCTAGGAAGGAACGACACGGAGCCGGGAAGACTCGGCAATGGTTGCTCACGCGGTGGGGAGTACTGAGGGTTCTTGGTCCATTGCCGCTTGCGGAAAATAACAGGAGGTGTGGGTGAGTAGAGGAATGGCACGCCAGCAATGAAGTAGGGTGGGCGGTGCGGCTGGCAAAGACAGCCGACCACGGGTGGCGGGACCAAGCAGTCCCACCGGAGCTGGTTTGGGCGGCTGGAGCAAGAAGATAAGATATTGAAGAAGCAGCACGGCCGTTGGATTAACATCCAACGGTCATCGCTGCTAGAATCGCTTAATGGACTAAGTTGACAAAGCCAAAGTACAAGTCAACCTAGTAGACCCACATGTCGACCTCCAAATCTGTCCCAAACAAAGATACTGCCCGAAATTTCTAGCGATTCAAATTAATTTGAAATCTAAATATACCTTAATTTAAATTCAATGAAATTTTACCGACAAAAAACAATGAAATTTAAAATATCAAAATCGAAAGAAAAGCAGTATTTGGGAACTAATTGCCTGCTTGTTGTTGTATTTTTTCATTTTACAGCCCATTTATTATTACTTATAGCCCCTTTCTTATTACTTATAGCCCATTTCTTATTACTTATAGCCCATTTTACGGGCAAAATGCATCCCTCCTCGTCTTGAAAGATTTCCGGCCCAAATAGGCGTAGAAAAGCAAGTAGGCCTATGTTGGTTATTCTACAAAAACAAAATAGCTGGCTAGCCATTTTTCAGAAAGGAAAAAAACAAACTGAGTTGGTCATGTGCTAAACATATGAAATAAAAGCCTGGGCTAGATGGGCCACGGGTCCCGCACAATCCAGTTGATACCCTTCTCCGTCCCGAAAAAACAAAATTACTGCAGCTTCTTGGGTCCCTCTTGTCATCCTCACCATGTACAGTCATCTCCTTATTCCTCTCGGTTGTTGACCATGTTGACAACACTGGAGGGCGGCGCCGCGGCGAGCGAACCAAGGCGGAGGACGATGGTGAGACCTCGGACGGGAACGAACAGGAGCCGGTGAAGATCACAACCAGCCATGGGAGGCGGGAGCAGGCGGTCCCGCCGGCACTGATTTGGCTTTGGCGGCTCGAGAAAGAAGAGACTGAAGAAACGCGACAGACGTTGAATGTCAATCCAATGGTCAAGGTTGGCACAATCATTTTTTGACTAAGCGGACACCAATTAGCATACTTTTTGATATATAGGAAGAAAACTGTGAGGAAAATGCGTTGGTCAGTCGTCCTCCTCACAGGGAACTTTCGCCACATAAGTGACTAGCACCCTTGGTTTTCAACCGAGAGGTCTTGGGTTCGAGTCCGAGGAACTCTCAATTTTGTCCTCCTTCCTTCCTTGCAAAAAAAAGGGAAAGAAAATCAAAGACTTGGGAAGGCGTACAGAACAAGCTAGTGTACCAGTAAAGAGACGTTGCCGAGTTTTAGAAAAAAGAAAGACATGCTCCTGTAGCTGCTTCGAATCCAAACCTAGACTATGCTTATATATGGTGCTATGCTACTCTGCAAGTAATGAAACTGACATATCCAACATTCGCTTCTCCTCTTCTCTACTTACTCTGCCTAGCATCAGAAGCTCTGGCCGCAACAACCATGTTCGTTGGCTGCTCGTCCACCTGCTCTTTAGCAGGAAACAACTAGATATGCACCAAGTTGCCACCCGTACCATCGCCTGTGGGTCTCATCGCAACCCACTGCCGTTGGTGTGGTGCCACTGCTGCAAATCACGCAGAGTCATCCATCGCGTCTCAACCACAATCCGCGACCCTGGCCGAGTCTTCTACAAATGCCCGAATCATGGGGAAATAATATGCATAAGTGTTGTTCTGCTGCTTTCAGTTGCTGATATAATAGTTTGGTTGATGATCTTCCAATTTGATTCATGCAGAAAAGGGAAGATTCGTGTGATTTGTATTTCTGGGAAGTTGCTGATGTGGGGGAATGCAACTACGCTGATTATTTGGTTAGCCGAGGAATCCCAATACCAGCAGGTTGGGGTGTTGGACAAGTAACTGAAGGAACGATAGAAGAGGAAGATACAGAGCAGAAGGTTAAAGATGCAGTTCCTCTGATCATGGCCAAGCAACGACTCTTGAACGGCCATGACAAAGCAATGAGGAGATGAAAGAGCTTGTGAAGATAATGGGAAAAATCGATGTGCTCAGAGGGATGATTGTCTCTTTATTTGCAGTGTATGTAGCACTCGTAATGTATTCAATTAGCTACGACATGAGCACTTTTTGAAACTAGTAATGAATGAAACACATGTAGCAGGCTGGGCGTAGTGTTGTGAACATCTAATGATTTCTATTAATGGAAATCAGGGGTATCCCTTTGCTCATATAAATAAATAAATAGCGAGAGGCCTGTCGGGTCAGCTTTGTTACGATTCGAAGACGTCGAGCAAATTGCAGTCCAACATCAAACTTTGTCATCAAATTCAAGTTTCACAGCCAAATATGAGTACAACTAAACAACAATGTCATCATGTTTTAGTTGTCATACAATAACCAAACACAAATCATCATACATAACAAGTGATGTTCTCACAAAGAAAATACTAAACAACATGTTCATCAGGTTTCATTGTCATAGCAAACACAATTTCACATAGTAGATAAAAACGCCTTCCGATGTGCAAATACGACAAAAGCAATGTAATCATCATCCGCAGCAAAGATCGCCAACATCTTCGCCATGTGTATCGGGCCCCGATCGTAATTCCCCACGGTGTCATCTTCTTCTTCGTCCTCAACGTCCTCGAACGTTGGCTTCTTCTTGATCAACTCTTGTATGTCCACAAAGACGACAGGCAATCTTTTTCACAAGGCGTCATTGACGTGATGGTTCTCAAAGATATTAGGAACATCTGTGTTATCTTGTACATCAGGAGAAGCGTAAGCATCATCTTGTTGTGCAACTTCATTAAACGAATTCCTCTGCTCAAACCTTTGCAATACTCTCCAATCATCGCTACGTGCAAATGTGTCTTCCAAGAAAAATATCTGTGTTGCTTGATCTGCCAAAATAAAAGGCTCGTTGATCCGATGCACGCCTTGACATTGATGGATTTGAAATAATCATCAGACTCTGGGTTTTGCGATCACGGAAAACAGGTTATACCAACGACAAAGACAATGTAACCACACACCGATGATCCTCGAAATCGAGATATATCGCAATCGAACAATGTACATTATGTTAGCATACATTTCAGTTGTCTCTTTGTCATAATGATCTGCGTGCTCATGATGGCACTGCTTTTGTGTCTTCCCGCCTTCGTCTCGTGCAAGGGTGTTGTAGCGCACATCTCCAACAATGCAAGATTCATAATGTCTTACCCGAGTATCGGGACCCATTGCTAGTGAGTAAAGGGCATCATCAATCGCCCATATCCTCCCGCATATTCTTAACCTATGGTTAGAATAGACAAGCTGATCATCTTATGTACTCAATATATTAAAAAAGCGGCGGTGCACTTCAAAAGCTTACATGGTTCTTGAACCATTTCGCAAATCCCGCCATAACCAGTTTGTCAATGTTTCTTGGATTTTGCTGCAGTAACTCCTCTTTGTAGATGCTGCACAACATAGTGATCGCATCAAACATCTAAATATATAAGAATGTGCTACAAGTTTAGTAGATTACGATGTATAAGCTGCGATCGCACTTACTTGATATAAGGTAGTATCTCGTGACGCTTATTCAACACATACCAAACCATTTTGTCCAAATCCTTAGGTTTGTCCTCTTGTCGACTCTTCCCTCAGAATCGAATGGAATAATCGAAAACATTGAGCCCGGGATTGTCTTCACCCACCTCTTTGCTAAGCTTTGGTCACTGTTTCAATGTATTTTGAGCAGAATGTCAACGCTTCTGTAGCAATGTAGGCCTCTGCAGTGGAACCCTCGGGTCTAGCTCTATTCCTAACATAGCCCTTGAAAGTGCCTAGCCGCCTTTCAATAGGGTACATCCAGCCATAATGTACTGGACCTCTAAGTAGTGCCTCATCAGGTAGATGAATAGCCAAATGCACCATCACATCAAAGAAGGCTGGAGGATATATCTTCTCAAGGTCGCATATGATAGTTGGTATCTTGTCTCTAAGACGCTCCAAACCATCTATCCTGATATTTCTACTACAGAGTTCATCAAGAATTGTCCCAACTGCAATCGCTCAGTATAAGTCGTATGCCCAATCCTCTAAGGATAACAGGTAAAACCCTTTGAAGTAGGACGTGGCAGTCATGAGTTTTCAACCCTTGTACCTTGTTTCCATCTCAGACCGACTCTCCTTTTAGGGTTGGAAGCAAATCCATGTGGGAATCTCACACGTGATGGACCTCGCAGAATTCTTTTCTTTTACCTTGTCCAAGGCATTACAGCCGGTGCCATATCCCGTGGTTTACCTTCATCTTGCACCTGCAAATCCTTTCTCGATACCTGTGTGTGTCAAATCAATACTAGATTTTAAGGTATCTTTCGTCTTGCCTTCAATGTTAAGAAGTGTGCCGATAATGTTGTCACATATATTTTTCTTGATGTGCATCACATCAAGATTATGCCGCAGATCCAAATCTTTCCAATACTCCAAGTCCCACAAAGTGGAACTGCGGGTAAACAATAATCTCTCTTCTACCGTGCCACGCTTCCTTTTCCCGCTACCATTACCAGGATGGTTTCCTGGTGTAATATATCTGCCCTTCTCTAATTCCACTTGCAACTCATCGGCGGTGAGCCTCTTTGGCGCATCACGGTTTTCATGCTTTGCATTGAACACATGTCTTCGGTATTTTCTAGGACGCGGCTTGTCCTTGGCAAGGAAAGCAGCGGTGTCCAATGTAACAGATCTTGATAAGTATTATGTATGACAATGATTCCTGTCACAAATAACACATGCATTGTAACCTTGTGTCGCTCATACGACATAGTGCCCAAAGCCGGATAATCATGGATGCACCAAATTACAACAAAGACGCGGAAAGATATCACCGGTGGGCTGCTATATAGGTCTCGACCGAGAACACCCTTCCATAGCTGTTGAAGTTCCTCCACAAGAGGCTCCATGAATAAATCAAAATCCTTTCAGTGACTTTTTGGACCTGGGATGAGCAAGGCCATCATGTAGTTTGATTCTTTGGTGCAAACATTTGGAGGCATGTTGTAAGGGATAACAAGCACTGGCCACATGCTATATGTGGCGCCTGGTGGCCAAATGGGTTAAATCCATCTAAAGCTAAGCCAAGTCTAATGTTTCTCGGGTCAGCAGCAAACTCTTTGTGTTTATCATTGAAGCTTTTCCACTCACTACCATCAGATGGATGGCTCATTACATTCTGATCTCTGTACCCTTGGTTCCTAGAATGCCATAGTACATCCTCTCTTGTTTCAGCATCATGAAACAACCTCTGCAATTTTGGCGTAATTGGAAAATGTCTCAGAACATTATGAGGAACCCTCTTCACAACATCGCCATCTTTCCATCTTGATGATTTGCATTTCGGGCATTCACTTAAGTTGGCATAATCCTTAGGAACAAAACACAATTATTCTTACAAACATGGATCATATCATATCCAATTCCAACCGCACGAAGTAAATTCTTCATTTTTTGTAGGTGTGTGGCAGCTCAGACCTTGTCTGGGAAAGATTTGCGGAAAGCAGCCAACATCGCATCGAATGATTTGTTGGTCATCCGCTCAGATGTCTTCACCTGAAAAAAGGTGACCATAGCTGAGAATACTGACAGCTTATTTCCTGGGGTGACAGCAAAGTTGCATTGTTCCAACATGCGGGCCCACCGTTTTTCTTCTGCAGGTGAAAGTTCACGGAATGCACGAGCATTTCGTAGCATTGTTTCAATGTTGGTCAAACTCACAGGCTCCGCCACCACCACCTCCTCCTCCTCTTCCACCTGAGCATCAAGCAGATCAAGATGGTGATCTGCTGCTTCCACGTAGTCAATAACATTGACGTTCACAACTTCACCATGATGAACCCACCTAGTATATGTGACCGACATCCCATACAAGTATAGATGATCTTGCACAGTTGACTGGGGTCTTGTAACTGAATTCATACAACTGCTACACGACAGAAAGCACATCTGATTTCGGACCACCGTACTCAGCTCGATAAAGTTCATGAAGTTTTCAACCCCTCGACATATGCAGCGGAGAATCTTCGAGCAGAAGTTATCCAAGTCCTGTCCATCTGTTAGACATACAAATTAGTTCTTCTACTAGATATTACAGGAAAAAGATATATGCTTTTTTATGAAGTCCATAAAAAAATAACTAGGTCGATGTCTAAAGCTATGGCAAGATATTTGGACGAGCAGATCTAAGTAATGAAATATATGTAAAGCTAATTCAGCAAACAGATTTGAGTGCTAAATTATGGCAGGCTGTTTCAAAGATCAATGAGGCCGAGCACACAGCCATCGAACTATCGAAGGCCATCGCAGGAACAAAGATCGAGTATAAAACGGTGTAGAGCTATTTCACCTAACAGATTGACTACTAGACCATGGCAATCTACGTCACAATAAATATATGGTAGGATATTTTAGCAACTAATCGGCCTTGGCATGCCATCTCACCTAAGCAGATTGAGTGCAGAAAGGGCAAGGAAGCTTCTTAAGCAGAGCATATTGACAGTAAACTACTTCGGCAAACAGTGAGATTAAGAGCGTCTATCAGCTAACATTCAGCGCTACACCGACATGAACGGGGCATCAGTCTAGAATGCACGTACCGTGGGAGAAGCTGACCGCCGTGCGTCTCCACACGAACGTTCCCAACGGTGGTGGTGCTGACCGCCGTGTGCCTCCACAAGAACGTAGCCAGAGGTGGCGGCGCGGCTAGAGGACGGTAGTCTACGAGAGCGTACTGTGGGAGCGAGAGGATCTCTGTGCGTCCCCTTGACGAACCGCGGCACCGACATATCGGCGCGGCGGGGAGGGCGGCTTTGGCAGAGCGAATGGAGTGGAGGGGGGCGGGGGGAGGGGGTTTGGGGAATATTTGGCCGAAGGGCGGTTGAATCGGATTTGGGGGGAATTTGTGTGTGTGTGTGGGGGGGGGGGGATTTTCAAGCGGTGGGCGGGGGGAGTTTGGCGCATGGTCGGTTTCTCCAAGTGCATTCCCACGTGTCAGTGAAGAGGCAAGCTGAAGCCCGTTCCGTTTGCGTGAGCCGTGTGCAGGACCGAACGTGTGTGGGGTGCAATGCGACCGCGACAGGAGTGCTGTGAGTGTACCGCCTTTTTTCCTTTTAAACTAGGTGCTTCGCCCCCTCAAAAAAAAATGTTGCTTCGCGCGATCCATCGATACTACTACTAGTAATCCGGTAATCCCGACTAAAACGGCGCGGCCGGGTCTTTTCCCGCGCGATATGCTGGGAGGTTGGCTTAGTTGGGTTTTTTAGATTTGTCTCGGTTCAATAAAAAGCAGAGTTGGTGATGATGGTGTGCCTGTCATCCTGCAATATAGGCCGTCCGATCTATATCTAATGGATAGGAAGGAAACTATGACAATTTACCCGCACTCCTCTCCACATTTGCAGATAAGGCTTTCCCTCGTTCATCCTTTTCTCCCACAAGATCTTGATCTTCCGTGCAATGTACGGGCATCTTGCTAGTACTCCTACAATATGTATATTATTGTGAAAGTTCATATACACCGGCCGAGATTAATGCAAACACGGCAGATTTTCATTACATTTCAAACTTTTATAGGACAGAAAAATAAAAGAAACCCGACCCTAAACCTATTCTACGGCAGCGACCGACATCCTCCATCTGCGATCTCTATGTACGGGGCGGGGTTCAAGACCCGTGAAGTGAAGGTTCAGTCTCCGACGAGGAAGAGTAGAACTCGGGATACAGACCGGCCAGTTGGCACACCATGCCATGCCGCCTCCCATGCCCTACTCATACTCGGAGGAGTCCCCGACCTTGGCGGTGTCGGACGTTGGACGGCGGCAAGTAGGACGAGTGGCTGATGGTGCTCCCATCGTCGGCCGCCAGCGTGGCCACCGCTTGTGCGGTCGCGTCCGCGTCCGGCTACACCGCTATTGCGTCGCGAGAGGTGACTTAAGCAAGGGCGGCGACCTCGAGCTTCATCTCTGAAAACAAGCTCTCCCGCAGAGCGTTCGCACTTGCGGTCATGGCGGATGTGCTGCCAGGTAGGGGGACGATGCGCTATGGTGTGGAGGTTAGCTGGGCGTTGCCGCTTTAAGTAGCGCATTCCGGTGAGGCCAAGCGTCCGGGTGCGTCATTAAGTCACCGGAGTTGGTTCCTCGGGCACCGAGCCTCTTAACAACGACATACGAACGGACGACATGAATGCGGGCAGCTGGTGCCGGCTGGGAACACACCGCGCGACGGCGCGAGGGACGAGGGCTTTGGTGTGCCAGGTTAGTCAGCTGCGGTCGTGGTAACGTTGGAGATGCCCTTTGCTCAAATGCGATCCCCGCATGTCATTGAAAAAGCAAGATGACCCGGCATGGTCTCAGGTCTAGAGGATGCAGTTGGCCGCGCTACACCACTCCACGGACACGTCACGGCGCCCCGTGCATCCTCGATGAGCCGGGTGTTGGGGTGTGTTTGGATTGTGGCCAAAGTGCACCTTACCATAATTTTGGTCATGACCCAAAGATTGGTCTTTGTTTGGATGGTTGCCATTTTTTTGGCATGCCAATGAACTCTAGCCAACTCTAGTTCATTTTTCTTGCCAATGTCGGACAAATCATGGGCAACCAATACCTCAACCAAAATTTTGGTCATGACCCAAAGATTGGTCTTTGTTTGGATGGTTGCCATTTCTTTGGCATGCCAATGAACTCTATTCTAGTTCATTTTTCTTGCCAATGTCGGCCAAATCATGGGCAACCAATACCTCAACAAAAAATTTGGCTACCTAATGCTTTGATGGGGCAACCTTGGGCACAAACCAAACATACCGTTGGTCGTGCCACAACACTAACGCCACCCTCGACACATTGAAACCGACCGTGCCTATCGATGATATGAGCGTGTCGCACACCACAGTCGCCGTGTCCAGAGGTGGTGCTGGAGCTGCGCCCCGTTGTTGGCCCCAACGACCCACATGAACGGTTGTCGGTGGCGAGGAGGTCATGGGCCAGCTCCTCCATTGGACTAGTCTGCGCTACGTCATCCCGACGGGTGTGCCCCACATGTCGGTTTCCCTGTTTTCCCGGCCATATTCGGGCGTCAGTGCTCTGCGTTGCGCATTAGGCCTTTCACTATGTAGGCGAAGCGAGACAACTTATTGTTTATTTGAGCCGTTCAAGTGTAATCATGTGGCGTTTGCTTATTTCTCGTTCCTCTCCAACCCTCTTCTCCATCGATCATGTCGCCTCCGCCGAGTCCATCCTCCCGCATGCCTCATTTGAACATTCCGCCGAGTATCATTCGCATGTACCCACCCTAGTCCTCTTTCAATAGATCTCCGGACCCCGAGATGAAATCGAGAGGGAACGAGTGGGGGCACGTGATACCTAAGGTGGATTCAAAATTTTGAACCGGTGATCATAGCACCCGCAAATCATATATAAATGGTATTCAATGTTCGTTTCATTTTTGAACGTACAATATACTCCCTCCTATCCTTTCTACTTTACATATAAGTTTTATGTGTAGTCAAAGTATCTCTACTATGATAAAAAAGGTATCAACATTCAACAACGCCCAATCAATATTGTTAGATTCGTATGTACTCCTAGATTTGTACTCGAGATGGTTTCCAATTTGACTATTGACAAGATTAATAGTACTCCCTCCATCTAGGTGAGTAAGTCATCTTAGGTTGTGCACCGTGACCAAGGAGGAGGGGAAAACGAGAGACATTAATATTTATTTGCTAATTAATATTATTGCATGCAATGAACTAACCACTACATGTCATGTTTGATAGTCTCAGGTCATTAAAAGCATGCACACCCTCATCTCTCATTGGTTGATATGTCAAGAAACAAGAAACGAGGTAGAAGTTAATGCACCGCTCCTACGTGTTTTGGGATTATTTGGTTTTCGTAAGATGAATTATACACCTAGATGGAGGGAGTACATGAGATGTATAATGTGAAAATTATATCATTGGAAACTCCTTTCACATACGAAATTGACCGTATGCTTTGTCTAAGATGCATGTCATATATTATTACTCTAACATTTGGTCAAAGTTAGCCTCGAAAAATGCATTAGACCCTGTATGCTTTGTGTAAGTTGCATGTCATATATTATTACTCTAACATTTGGGTAAGTTGCATGTCATATATTATTACTCTAACATTTGGTCAAAGTAGTATAGTGGAAGTGGATCCTCTGACGTAGGTATCCCTGCCTTACCCTCTCTTTCGGTCACTTACTGGCGGACCCCATGCTTGCTAGGCCCCGCATGTCAGTTACTCAATGGGTTCGGCCACGTCAGGGGATCCTCATCCGTAGTATACTCCCTCTGTTTTTATTTACTCCGCATAAAACAGACGGAGTGGTGGTATAATAAATGACGCGGGCGGGGGAGGGGGGGACGTCGGTTTGCTCTCAACTGCGGTCCCACAAGCGAGCGAAAATGCAAGACGAAGCGAGTTCCATTCGGTGAGCGACGTGGAGGGTACAGCGTGTCGGGCTGCAACGCGAACACGACAAGAGCGATGTACAGTCAAAACCGATTGACCGGTCGTCACCGGAACCACTATTCACACCGTAACCTTCGCCGCCCACGCCTCGCCAACGCCGAAAACCACATCAAATCTCCAGCCCATTCTCCCACCTTTCGATCCCCTAGCCCGCATCAAGCATCCCCTAGTTCGCCAGAAAGCCATGGTGCGCTGCAAGATCACTTACTACAAGATGCTAACGCCGGAGCGCCGTGCAGAAATCGCGGCGGCGGTCGGTGCCACAGACCTCCGTTCCCAAGCTCGCTTTGCGGCGGGCCAATCCCCGAGTTCTCTAGAGCCAAGCTACGAGGAGGAGGAAGCCGATCCAATGTTTAGTGCGGAGGTCGCGGCGCAGAAGGCCCCCGATGGGTATGAGACGATGGACGTCGACTTCGTGCCGGCGTCCAAGTCCCCGATGGTGCAGGCGGACCAGCGGTTCAACATGGCGATACTAAAGGAGGACCGGGAGGCAGAGGCTAAACTCAACGCGGAGCGCGCGCATGCCGCTGCCATCAAGGCTCTCCTGCAGGCGGAACCGGATGTCGTGGATGTGAACCGGGTGGCGGAGGCTCAACTTGAGGCGGAGCGCGCGGATGCCGCTGCCATCGAGGCCCTCCTGTAGGGGGAACCGGACGTCCTAGACATGAACCGGGCGGTAGAGGCTCGACTCGATGCAAAGTGCGTGGATGCCGCTCTCATTGACGCCCTCCTGCAGGCGGAACCGGAAGTCCTGAACTTGAACCAGGCGACGGAGGCTCGACTCGACACGGAGCGCGTGGATGTCGCTGCCATCGAGGCCCTCCTGCAGGTGGAACCGTACGTCCTCGACTTGAACCGGGCTGTGCTCTCATCCGTGCAGAGCACCCGCACGCTTCGCTTGAACGAGTAGCTAGAGGCCGAGGACAACCATGGTGCGGAGACACACGTCGGCAGCGATGGCTGGTTCGCGCTGGCAGCCAAAGACGACGAGGCCGTCTCTTTCCGCGAGCAGTGATAGTTTTTCTTTATGTTGTTTTTTTATTTGTTATGCAAGTCGCCTGACTTGGGTCAGTCTACCATTTCAGGCGGTTGGATGAATATCCTACGTCTCCTAACCCTTCTTTCCTTCTTCCTCACCTCTTCTTCTTCCCCAACAGACCACCGCACGGGTCAGACGGATACTCCCCAACATGCGGTTGGATGAACATACTCTATGAACGAAAATTACGTGTCAGCGATAGGATGGCTGAGTTTGGTTTGTTCACATGCGACAAAGACGTGTCGCTGAGGGTGCGTTCCCTTGGTTGGGTTTGCAGCGTGCGGGAAGCGTTGTGTGAGGGTGCGGTGCGACTGGCGTGCAGGAAGCGACCGTGTGAGGGTGCGGTGCGACCATGACAGCCGTGTGCAAGTGTACCTCCTTCTCATTTTGAAAACTTTAGGCAAGCTTGGCAAAAATGTGTTTAAGTTTGGCAATGCAAGGCCTAGACCCAAACAGGATAAGTACGCATTACTAGGAGTACTAGTGTTAAAAAATAAAGGCGGGTTTTCCTTCACAGGATTTAATCGATACAAATCCTCGTTTCACGTGTCAATTAATGCGTATTTTTTCTCGAAAGACCAAAGAGCTAACCATCTCACTCCTCATCGCTTGATTAATGCAGCGCCATGCAAACGAACCTTCTCACTTCCGCATGCATGCAGGGATATTAATGTCCTTGGTTGCTAACCCCATCAATTTTGCCTCGATTAGTGTTAGTGGCCCTTTGCAAATTGTAATTTTTATATACCGCCTTATGCATAAAAAAAAATGGAGGTAGTAACTATATTTGAATTCCTTGCCCATTGCGGTGACGTCCACGATTTTTTGTGTGGTTTGGCGAAGTGCGTTCGACGGAGAACACCATTGAGGGAGACCACGGTAAGTCGTTCGCAAGTGCCGCCTACAAGCCGAGACAACCGCCTTATTTGCATCCAGGAAGTCCTTTACTAGTACTACTACTAGGAGTACTAGTGCGGTGAGATGGTTTCTCGAAGAAGACGATGGAGAAGCGGAGTCGTGAAGAGTGAAATGATGGTTGCTTCATCCGTGCTTTGTGATTTGACGCCTCACTGCTTTGTGATTTGTGATAGAAGGGACAGGGGAGTAGACTCTATGCTCTATACTGTACTACATGCGTCCAAGCATAGGAGAAAGAGGAGAGATGTTGCATTTTTCTATTCCTTCAATCAATCAATCAGGGAGCTTCGGTTCCATCTTTTTTGGCTTTGGCAACACCGTCTACAAATGGTTCCCACAATGCCAAAAGCTATTTTCACATTTGGCTACACATTGTGGATGCCCTTAACCGTATCACTTGGTTTTGCTCCTGTGTGCTATCTATACAAATCTCAATTATATTGATCTAAAAAATTATAGAATCAAAGATTAGTAAAAAGGAGGTGATTTTGCCACGCGGATGGCGGGGGAGGTTTCTTATTTTTCGAGGACGTTGTCCTGGCGGTTTGCTAACATGCGGTCCCACGTGTCAGTGCCTTACCAAGCCGATCCATGTCCCACATGAGGCAGAACAACGGCAGAAGCAACACGTGGTTAAGTTGAAGAAGATGAGGGAGAAGCGGATTCAGCAACACGAGTGAAATGATGGTTGCTTCGTCCCTCCAACTTCTTTTTTTAGCATTATTACTTCGTCCCTCCAACTTAATCAAGGGAAAGGTGTAGCTTTGTGACTTGACGCCTCATTGCTCATTACTACGCCGTGCCATGACTGGGGTGCTTCACCCGGCTGTTGTGCAATCGTATTCCAAAGATGGCACGTGGACCCGGTAGCTTGATGTCCCACATGTCGGCGAAAGGGACTAGAAGATTTATGAAAGCGAAGCGCCCACTCTTACGACGGAGGAGTAGATTTACACGACGCCCAAAGTTGAATCTGTCACTTGTACTGTATAGTACTATAGTTTTGCTGTTTCGCATGATCCATTGATAAACAGGAAAGGGCGGGATTTTTCCCGCGCGGTAGATGATACTGGCCATACATTTCAAAGGCAATTTTAATGTATGCAAACTGAATAATTATAAGTAACAATATGATATCTAGTAAAACTAAAAACACATATGATTTATTGTGTTAGAGTGTAGTAGTAGTGTGTATTGCATAGTTGTTAGATGTAACATGCAAGAACGTTTAGAGATGTAGTTTTGGAGGGCCTACAGAGAGAAAATCGTAATACGTTCACCGAACATCAGAAAAAGCTGAAAACGGAAACTATATATGATTTGAGGTGATTATCCGGTCACTTGCTCACAGCTCACATCGATTGCACTCATTGACCGCCAAATAGTCCGCGTGGTGCCATGTTGACTAGTTAAATTGACCACGTTCCTTGTGGGTCCCACCTGCCGATTCGCATAGGGAAAAGGTCGAGATAAACACAAATTTACGCTTGGTAGCGACAAGGCTCCAACCCATGCGCTGGAATCACCTGGTTGTGTATATGTCTGTCAGGGCCTGATGTGCGCATGCACGTGTAGGTTGAGCACTTGAGCGTGAGAGTGTGTGTTGGTCGTGTGGTGTACTGGTGTGTGCATGCATGCGTGCGTGTGTGCGTGTGAGTGTTGCGTGCATGCATGGCTGCGTGTGTACGTGTGAGTGTTGCGTGCGTGCGTGGGTGCATGTGTTTGTGTGAGTGTTGCGTTGAAAGTGCGTTATATCGACTAGAGGGGGGTGAATAGGCGATTTTTATGAATTCTTCAATGAGGAATTTGTCGGTGAGGAAATTCCTAAGAGAAGAACTACTTGCAAATGAATAAGTACTCAAGTAAGCATAAGAGAATGCGGGCATGGTCATCATGATGAAATGAAGACAATCAAAGAGCATGTAAAGCGTAAACACAGGATAGCACAAGATGAAGACAAACAGATCAAGAAATTGAACTGAGGAAATTGAGAAAGTCTTCTACCAAAGTCTTCAAACACAGATATGAACGAACACTCAACACAAAGAATGAGGAAATGAAAGAGTTGAGGAAATAGAACCAGTTAGGTTGGTGAAGACAATGATTTGGTAGACCAGTTCCAACTGCTGTCTCGGTTGTACGTCTGTTGGAGCGGCTGAGTATTTAAACTCGAGGACACACAGTCCGGACACCCGGTCGGCCGAGCACGCAGCTCGTGACACCAAGTCCTCACCAGATTCTCCTTGAACTAAGGTCACACAGACCTGCTCAATCACTCGTGGTAAGTCTCAGGCGACTCCAAACCTTCATGAGACTTGGTCACTCGGCGATCCACAATTCCTCTTGGATGCTCTAGACCATGACGCCTAACCGTCTCGCGTATACAGTCTTCAAAGGTAACAAGCGTCGGATCCACGCAGGATCAATCTCTTGATGATGCTATATCACTTTGGGTTTGTAGGGTTTGGTTTTGGGTTTTTCCTCACTTGATGATTTTCGCTCAAAGTCCTCGGAGGATGGGTTGCTCTCAAATGACAAGTGTCAAGTTCTCTCGAGCAGCCAACCAGCTAGTGGTTGTATGGGGCGGCTATTTATAGCCTAGGGAGCAGCCCGACATGATAAGACATAAATGCCCTTCAATGATATGACCGTTAGGTGGATAAGATATTTTGGGACAGCCATGACAAAGATAGCAACGGTCGGAAATTTGACTCTCAAATTCATCAGGCTATCATGTTCCTCATCGTAGGCAATCCGCCTGGCGAATTCCTAACTCCTCGGTCAGAACAAATTCTCAATGACCGTAAGAACTTCGTCTCACATCAAGAAATTGACTGAACTGTATGAGATTTCCAAAGGCTTCACTCGAAGGGTGTGGTAGGTGTAGGATTTTGAGTTGAGCATCACATGGAAATTTTTCCTTAGTATTTCCTAATCCGCCTTTTAACAAAGACGGTGTTTCCGATGAATCAAGAAAGAGAAAACGAAACTACGAAAACAAAAGTCTTCACGCTTCATGTTCCTCAAATGAATACCAAGTCTTCAAGGTCACACCAATTTCTTCACTTTCAAAGTCTTCGGAAAGTCTTCAGAATATCAAAGTCTTCAGTCGAAGAACTTCATTTTTAGGGGTCGACTTTCTCTCAAAATATCAAACTCCTCATAGACTTATAGACATGTGTACACTCATAAACACATTAGTCCCTTAACCTATAAGTCTTCAATACACCAAAATCACTAAGGGCACTAGATGCACTTACAATCTCCCCTTTGGTGATTGATGACAATATAGGTTAAGTTTTCAACGGGGATAAACATATGAAGTGTAAGTACTGATATTGAGGAATTTGATGGCAAGATATAGAAGAACTCCCCCTGAGGATGTGCGTAGTGAGGAATTTTGCTTTTGAGGCATTGCACATTTGAAGAGTTGAATCATGGAGATCTCCCCCTATATCTTGTAATTCATACACGCATTTGACATATAATATGAAGAATTTGAAATGCATGATGAAATATGGTGATCGATGTAGTTCAAAGATGCGTGTATTAACATATAATGAGGAATAAGCATGCAGAGGAACACATCAAAAGTATCAGAGCACCATCGGGTTTAAGATTACAACTCGATCCAATAAAGTTTCAGAAGAACGAGAGTTGTAACTTAGCAAAAAAAATTGCCCATATAATAGACCCGCTTGAAGACTAACTCACATTTCTCCCCCTTTGTCATCGAATGACCAAAAGGATCGAAACTGAGGACTAACGCTCCCGAAGAATTTCAAGTTAATGAAGGAGCGCCAGCATTGTTGGGGTCGGTTGTCGTAGTAGGGCCTGCCGCAGTGTCGTCCAAGTCTTCATTTTCATCAGTGTCGCGCGATGAAGAATAGGAGCTGGCCACCAAGGAAGGAACTTTGACCTTTTTGTATTTCTTCGGTGGAGGTGCAGACCAGTCAAATTCTTCCTTGAGACCCATTGTCTTGATTCTTCCGCTGTAGACATTAGAAAGAATAGCCCAGGTGCGGTTGAAGGTTTCATGGAGGTAGTATTGGTTTTTCTTCACTGCATTGTGTGTAGAGGTCATGTTGTGAAGAATTGAACCAAACTGACGCTTGACCCATTTATGATTGACATCAACCTTTTGATGAAGACTGAGGAGTAACTCACGATCAGTCATCACCCTGGGTGCTGTGGCTTGAGGATTTTGCTTGGCTGAGGTATTGGCGGCAGAGTCATGTGTGGCGGAGTCATCATTGGTGGAGTAGGATGCAGCTTTGTGAAATTGACCATCCAATGGACGAATGCCTTCATCTATCACAGCAGTTGCCTTGCCTTGCCCTTGTCATCAGCTGAGGAAAATGTCCGTTTGAGGACTTCAATTGGAGGCAAGTAGCTGCAGTGGTTCAGAGTATCAGCCTTGTAATTGAGTGAAGACCTTGTCCTGATGAACCTCATAATCCATGGTGCATAAGGCTTCAGCTCAAAAGGTGACATAGCAATGTTTGCCGAGTCCTCATGAAGAAATCATGGAAGTTGAAGGAACGCCATGAATGATATTGAAAAGCATATTCTTCATGATGCCAACGACTTCTTCATCATTTGAGTCGTGGCCTTTGATAGGACTCATTGTCTTCGTCGAGAATCCGATAGACAGTCGAGGCACATATAGTAATTCCTTGACGAGGAATTTGGTTCGAGGTGCCCGCCCCGGCTTCAAAGGCTTCATCAAGACTTGCATGTAGTGATTTGAAAGCTCAGCTTCATTGTAGATACAACGAGAACCATCAATGGGAGGATCGAGTGGTAGGGCACGAAGCAATTCGATTCTTGGTGCCTTTGTAGTGAGTATTTTCAGACATCCAGTCCAACACCCATGAGTTCACATCTTGACGTCTCGGTGATATGCAGGGTCGCATAGAATTGAAGAATAAGTTCCTCATTCCAATCGCAGATGTCAGTGCAGAAATTTAGAAGTCCTGCATCATGAAGAACACTGAGGACTGGCTCGAAGCCTGGCAGAGATTCCATGTGCACATGAGGAATATGTGCATGATCGAAGACTTTGTCTTTGTTGAATAGCACAGAGGAATAGAAGTTGGCTTGACTAGCAGTCCAGAAATGCCTCTTCCTTATGCGAGCAGAGTCATATGGGTTGTAATCCGTGAAGAAAACGTGCTCGCCAAAGAAGTCTTCAGCCTTGAACTTTTGCTTAGTTGAGAATGGAATCTTTGGCTTTGGCAGTGGAGTGTCAGTGAGTTGCATCACGACCTCTGGAATCGCAATCCGTGTTCTTCAGGTGAGGAATTTCTGGTTCCTCTACATGTGCAGTCCCGAGGATCGGCGGCAGCAGGTTCATCGGCACTAGTGGCTGGAATTTCTTCATGCATGATGAAGTGGGATGAGTTTCTTCAGAGCCCATTTGAACTGTTGGAGCAGGGGACTGAGGAATCTATTGGATTGGGGTGAAGAGTGGAGAATTTGGATGCTGACTTTCCCAAAAGTCATCGTTCATCATTGGCATTGTGCTTCCAATGTCCACATCTTCTTCAATTTCCTCAACACCAGCCTCTTCAGCAGTGAACTGAGGCATAGGCGAGGAGATGATTGGGGTTGAAGGGATTGCTTCCACTTCAATTTCTTCATCAATCTGCTCTGACGAAGCAGCAGAGTGATTTTCTTCATCAAATCCGCTTGGGATCTCATAATCTTCACCAAAAGGAACAAGGTCCTTTGAGGGCATGGAGGAAATTGGAACAACATCAATGGGATTTTCAACTGAGCTGGTCATTGTCTTCATCTTCTTCGGGGCTAAAGAATTTTAAGCAGCAGATGCTTTCCTTTCCTTCACTGCAGCTCGTTCTGCAGCCTTGGTCTTCTTCACATCAAATGCAGATGGAAGGATTGGAGTTGGTGTAGGCGCAGGAGGAGCTGAGGAATCTGGTTGAATTTCCTCAGGCGCAACTGATGCAGTTGCCCTGACTTCTTTAGTTTCTTCAGGCGCACCACTAGTGGATGCCCCGCAATTTCTTCGGGCTGGAATGGAATCATCAGCCCTGGAACTAGCATTGTCTCAGACCTGAACTTCATCGGCCGGTCTTGGCATGTTCTTCAACCACTGAGCAGAGGCTCCACTGAGGAATTTCTTGTTGCGTTGGGGCTGCAACATTTGAGAACTTCTTTGTCGATTGACAAATCTGACTTTGGCTCCTTGCCAATCAGCATAATATGAGTCAAATTTGTCGCCGAGGGCTTTGATGTCACCGCATCTTGATAAGTTCTTGATTGTCATCTTGACAACATTTTTCTTCAGCAGTTTCTCCTTTCTGTACTGCGATTTCTTGATCTCTCTGGTCGTATCAAATTTCCATTTCTCCTCTTGGATGAAATGAGTCAGCATGTGACTTTGGCCAGGTGTCAACTTGAAGTCAGGCATAGGAGTGTTTGGGTCCTTGTGCCAGAGATCAATGTAGTCTAGGATCGCCTCGGGATCCAACAATGAAGGCACAGGTGTGCCTTTGGCTCTAGCGGCCCTTTCTTGCCGGTCTCTCGATGATTTCCGCAAGTTCATCATCATCAGCCTCATCATCTTCGTGTGGCTCTTGAAGGCGACTGCTTTCTTCTTGGGACTTGGCCGAGGACCTCGTCCAGCTGTGGCCTTAGTCTTCAGCAGAGTTGGGCCAGATGAAGAATTTGGTGCAGCTGAGGAACTTGCTGAGACACCAGAGGCAATGGAGATGCCTGCAGTCCTTTGGCACGTGGCCAGATGCACAGGTGCTGAGGACTTTGTCGGAACTGCTGAGGACTTTGTAGGAGCTGAGGATTTGGGAGGAGCAGGAGCAGCATGAGGAATTGGCCGTGAGGGCACAGCTGAGGAACTTGGCCGTGAGGGCACTGTTGGTGAAGCACTTGGCTTGCGTGCGGGCTTCTTTGCCATAGATTTTCTTGGCTTGACAGAGGCCTCAGTGGCAGCAGCAGTAGCAGAGTCCTCATTAAATTTCCTCACTGCCTCGTTGGCTTGCCTCGCCAACTTGGCTTGGCGCTTGGCCCATTCTTCAGGAAAGTCCTCACCACGCTTGATGCTGGTGGGGTCAGCTTCTTGACCAGGTGCCAATGGAGCTCTTGGGCATGGAGGATTGAGAGCGAATTTCTTCATGTACTTTGGAGTAACATATCTGTACTCCCTCCATTCCCTTGCCCATCTCCTTTCAATCCTTTGAATGCGCACCTTGCGCTAATTTTTGTTTTCTTTTCCGAACTCGGCTTCATCAGGTGTGCAATAATCAGCGTAGATGTCCTCAGGTATCTCAAACGCAGTCATGACCTTAGGCCTCTTTCCTCCTTTCTGTGGCTTCTTTCCTTCTGCCATATTCTTCGGTTGAGGAATTTGAACAATCGAATTCTCTGAAGAAGTATGCAACTTTTCTTCGAGGAATGCTGCAAATGAGTTAAGTTGATGAGAACCTAGTGATTCAGCAGCGGACATGAGTACCTGTGAACGGAGTATAGTTGCGAGGAATTTTGGAGAGGTCATATGCGTTCTCAGAAGGTTTTTTAAAAAGAACTAGTTTGAGGAATTTGACCAGATGAGCCTTGAAGAATTTTACTAAGCGATCTTTGTCTTAGGTTCCAGAGTTGTATAGATCGAGGATCCACACAATTGAGGAATCTTGAAGATAAAATCATTGCTTAGAGAAACGAATCAAGCGCATATTTCGTTTGAGGTGTTCATATGTGTGAAGATTTGAAGAATAAACACCTTTGAAGATTTTCAGGAAGGTTTGAGAATCAAAGCGAGTAATAAAAGTAACTTTTAATTACCCGAAGTGAAGAACACGACAAACTGAGAAGAACAGATGGGAAGTTCGTCAGGTTAGACCTTCCACGCCCTAACTTGGCCGAGGAAGACAGCTACGGCGGCGGCGGAGTGAAGATTTCCGCGGTCGGCGCGAGTACGACGGCGACGAGGTCGAGGCAGTGAAGCTCTTCCTCACCGGAGACGATGGAGTAGCAGCGTCGCTAGGGTTTGAGAAGCTCGAGCGAGAGAGAGAGAGCGGTCGAGCGGAGTAAAGGAAGTGAGGAAGGGGAGAGGGGGTATATATAGCCACGGTGAAAAATTGTTCGCGATTTTGGACGAACGTGCCCCTGACCCTTCTCATTCGCTTGACATGTGTCACCCACGTACTGAAAAGTGGAGATCGTGTTAGATCGTGGGTGAATAGATAAGTTTATCATGGGATGCGGAACGGTTTGAGCGGCAAAAACGAAAGTTTGGATAAGATCAGTTTTAAAGTTCCGTTTGCAATTTCTTCAGCTGACAAGGACAAAATGAAGATTTTGAACGAGTTTCAAATAGAACGCACATGAAGAATTTGTGAATAGATTGGGTTGAGTATAGCATAGAGGGGGAAGGGTCCGATCACATTCACTTAGCGTAAAAAAGCAACTTGAAGAAATAGTCATAAGTGAATGATGTAGAGGACATAAACCCATATATATATATATATATATATATATATATATATATATATATATATATATATATAGATATAGCCAATGAAGAAAGACAACGGAAACAGTGAAGATTTTGCAAAGTTGAAGAATTTGAAAAACTGAAGAATTTCAAAACTGTGGAGAAACTCAAATTGAAGATTTTCAACTTTGGTGGTTGCGTGACCCACCGTATAAGAATGATGATTTCAGACACCGCATACAATTGTCGTAGGGTTCTGAGAATCAAGTTCTTCATTAATTTCTTCACACTTAGAGTGTTATTCTTCATTGATTGAAGAGAAACGTTTCTTCATGCGTTGCACATCTAAGTCATCAATTTTGCATAAGTGTCAGGATGTGTGTCCTTTTCAAAGAACATTCGAAGATTCTAAGATATTTAGCTCACATCGCAACTTGCTAAATCTCTTCTCATCCAAGGGCTTAGTGAAGATGTCAGCTAGTTTTTCTTCAGTCTTCACATGCTCGATGGAGATGTCGCCCTTCAACACATGATCATGAAGAAAATGATGATGAATCTGAATGTGCTTTGTCTTCGAGTGCTGAACTGGGTTGGGAGCAATCTTGATGGCACTCTCATTGTCACAAAGAGAGAGGCACATTCTTCACGTTGATGTCGTAGTCCTTGAGAGTTTGCTTCATCCACAGCAATTGAGCACAACAAGAGCCAGCAGCAATGTACTCAGCTTCCGCAGTAGACAGTGATACGCAGTTTTGTTTCTTCGAGGACCAATAGACCAAAGATAGTCCGAGGAAATGACAAGTACCAGATGTTGACTTGTGGTCCACACGATCACCAGCGTAGTCAGAGTCAGAATATCCAATGAGATCAAAGGTAGAGCCCTTGGGGTACCATAATTCTAGTGTTGGTGTGTGAGATAGATATCGAAGAATACGCTTCACAGCCTTATGGTGTGATTCCTTTGGTGTAGCTTGAAATCGGGCACACATGCAAACAGTAAGCATTATATCTGGCCTAGATGCACATAAGTACAATAGAGAACCAATCATGGAGCGGTATACCTTGTGATCGAAGTCAATACCATTTTCATCAAGGCATAGATGGCCATTTGTGGGCATAGGAATTTTGACGCCTTTGCAATCTTGCATGTCAATTTCTTCAGGACATCTTTGAGGTATTTCTCCCGAGATATGAATATGCCATTGTGCTTGGATTTAATTTGAAGACCTAAGAAGAATTTCAACTCTCCCATCATAGACATTTGATATTCTTCACTCATCATATATGCAAGTTCATCACTATAACGTTGGTCAATACAGCGAAAGATAATATCATCAACTTATATTTGACACACAAATATTTCAACATCATATTATTTAGTAAAGAGAGTAGGGTCGAGTGAACCGTGTGTGAAGCCATTCTTCACGAAGAATTCCTTCAATGTATCATACCACGCCCGTGGGGCCTGTTTGAGACCATAGAGGGCCTTGTTGAGTCTGAAGACTTTGTCGGGATTCTTTGGATCTTCAAAACCTGGGGGTTGAGCAACATATACTTCTACCTCAAGCTTACCATTAAGGAATGCACTTCTCACATCCATTTGATATAAGGTGATATTATTATTGTTAGCATAAGCAAGTAGTATGCGAATAGCCTCAAGTCTAGCAACAGGTGCAAAAGTTTCATCGAAATCAATTCCTTCAACCTGTGTGTAGCCTTGAGCTACAAGTCGTGCCTTATTCCTCACCACAAGGCCATTTTCATCTTGCTTGTTGCGGTAGATCCACTTTGTGCCAATGATATTATGCTTGCGAGGATCCGGACGTTTGACCAGTTCCCAGACATTGTTGAGATCGAATCGATGTAATTCTTCTTGCATGGCCTGAATCCACTCAGGCTCCAGAAATGCTTCATCTACCTTAGTGGGCTCTGTGATAGAGACAAAAGCATAGAGCCCACAAAAGTTAGATAATTGTGAAGATTTTGAGCGTGTGAGAGGACCTGGTGCTTCAATGTCATCGATGATCTTGTCAACTTGCACTTCTTTTGCAATGCGAGGATGAGCTGGTTGTCGTCGAGGAATTTGGTCAGCATTTTCTTCAGTACCATTTTATTTAGCATTATCCTCAGGTGCATCAGCTCGACGTTCTTCGCGTATAGGAATGAATTCTTCAGCAGATTCTTCAGTAGGAATGACATCCTCAGTTGCCTTGAACTTGATAGATTCCTCAGGTGCTGGTTCATCTAACACAAAAGGTAGGTGCTCTATTGGGTTTCTTGTCAGTGAGGAGTTCATAGGCAGTCTTCTTGAAGAATTTGTGAAGATATACTCTGTTGATGATGTGGCACACAGTATCAATTGCATCAATCCAAAAACGACGAGGCGTTTTGTATTCATCAAGCATAGTGCGAGCCATCTCAACAAGAGTTCTGTTCTTGCGCTCCACAACGCCATTTTGCTGAGGAGTATAGGGAGTAGATAACTCATGAGTAATACCAAGTTCATCAAGATAGGCATCAAGACCGGAATTCTTGAACTCAGTTCCATTGTCACTCCTGATGTGTCTGATCTTCACACCAAAGTTGGTTGAAGCCCTCGAGGAAAATCGTTTGAAGACTTCCTGCACTTAATTTTTGTAAGTAACAATGTGTACCCATGTGTAACGAGAGCAATCATCAACAATAACAAAGCCATATAGAGATGCATCATTAGTGACTGCTGAGTAATGATTAGGACTAAAGAGGTCCATGTGAAGCAATTCGAATGGACGAGTAGTGTTCATGATAGTCTTCGCTGGATGCTTGGCCTTGGTCATTTTTCCAGCTTCACGGGCTCCACGCAAGTGATCCTTGAGGAATTTGACATTTTCAATGCCAATGACATGCTTCTTCTTCGCAAGCATGTGCAAATTCCTCATGCCTGTGTGACCAAGTCGTCGATGCCATAGCCAACCTTCTAGAGCTTTTGCAAGTAGACACACGGCTGGTTGTGGTCCTGTAGAGAAATCAACAATATACAAGTCTCCTCTCCTAAAGCCTTCTAAGACTTTGGAATTGTCAGCTTCCATGATCACAACACAACGATACTTGCCAAAGACAACAACCGTATCAAGATCACAAAGCATTGAGACTGACATGAGGTTGTATCCTAAGGACTCAACAAGCATGACTTTGTCCATGTGTATGTCCTTAGAGATCGCAACCTTACCAAGACCCAATACCGACTTTTGCCTTTGTCAAAGAAAGATGATATGCTTCAGATGTGATGGTGATAAGGGAGCATCCATCAATAGATTGTTGTCACCAGTCATGTGATTTGTACATCCACTATTGAGGACCCACTCATTGGCTTTGGGTTGATCATCCTGCAGATGAATTAGTGCAACTTACGATCTCATATACTTCATCAGTGAAGAATATGATATCAATTTCATCAGATGAATTCATCAGCAAAGATAATGTATAAGCAAAGATGAGGACGTGTGAAATGAAAGTTCATTTCTTCATGATTAGCTCAAGGCCCTTTCAGTGCATGTTTGTCGTGCCCCCAAAGAAATTCTTCAGACGTTCCAGCACGTCTGGAGGCCTGACCCTGCAGAAGAGATTAGTTCTTTTTCTTCACCACCCACATCTGAAGGGGTGGCAAAGAATTCATCACTCTGCGAGCTCCATATGAGAATGGTGGCATAGAGGCCAATCCATTTCGTTTCACATAAGAGGGGTTAGGGTAAGCATATGAATAAGCAGAGAAATTCTTCGAGGACTTATGAACATATTGGTTTGAAGAATAATGCACATATTCATAGCCCTTAGCTCTACCCTACGAAACAGAGTTGTTAGCACGATGATGATCATATGAGGACTTTGATCCTTTTGAGGAATTTGGTCCGTATGATGACTTGGATCCATATGAAGAATTTGGTCCATATGAAGAGTTTGATCTGGGGTTCCTATTCTTCACAAGTGGTGTCATGAGGACATGCACCTGAAGACTTTCAAGGCACTTCTTGGGAACCCAGATTTTCTTCATAGGGGAAACTGCTCCTGCAGTTAGTGCCAACATATCTAGCAAATAATTCACCATTCGATTTTTGAACAGTTTATAGTTGGAGTCAAATGACTCATCAGAAGAATGAGGAGCTTCACATGTAAAGCCAGATAAGTTAGATGGATCAACTGGAGGTCCCTTTGCAGCAACCCATGAGGTTTTGGGGTACTGCTTAGGCTTCCAATATGTTCCATCAGCATTGAGTTTCCTCTCAAAGGCAATACCCTCTTTCCTAGGGTTTCTGTTGAGGATCTGCTTTTAAGCACATCACAAAGAGTCTGATGCCCTTTGAGGCTTTTGTACATGCACATCATGTACAATTCCTTCAGCCCTGCATCACAAGTGATACTAGCAATGTCCTCATATGAGGAATTAGTGATAGCAAGAGGCAGGTGAAGAAATTGTAACAGCTTGAAGCATTTGAACATTCAGGTGAAGAATTAGTAGATTCACGCTCAATGCACTTTAAGCATGGAGGAACAAATTCTTCTCGAGAAGCGCTGATTTGTTGAGCAAGTAATGAATCGCGCTCCTTCGAAGATCTTCATAACTCACTCTTAGCTTCTCAAGATCTTGCTTTCTTTGAAGAAATTCATAAGAAAGTTTCTCATGATCGAGATAAGAGAGTGTTATGATGACCTTGAAGGTTGTCAAACCTAGATCAAGTCTCTGAAGATTTTCAACCGTGGCCTTAGTGCGATCCATTTCCTCACCCAACATATCATCACTTTTGTCTAGCATGTTTTGAACCTTCTCAAAAGCCCTTTGTTGTTTTGCAGCAATCTTAGCAAGTTTTGAGTAGCTGGGCTTGAGATCTTCATCAGATTCATTTTCACTAGATTCAGAGGAGGTATATTTGAGTACCTTGGAACCCTTTGCCATGAAGCAATAGGTGGGAGCATAGTCATCACTATCTTCCTCAGCTTTGTTGGTGAGGTCATTTTCTTCAGAGTTGAAGATGGACTTGCTGACGAAAGCAGTAGCGAGAGCCAGACTCGCCACACCAGAATCGGATTCTTCTAATGCCTCCTCTTCCTCATGTTCCTCAGATTCAGCTTCAGAATCCATTTCCTTGCCAATGAATGCCCGAGCCTTCTTGGAGCTGCTCTTCTTGTGAGAAGAAGACTTTCAGGATTTTGATGATGAAGATTTCGATGATTTCTTCTTCTTCTTAGCGTCGTCAGAACTGTAATCCTTGTATTTCTTCTTCTTTAATTTGTCACGACCGGTTTTTCAATAAAAATATTTATTAAACAACCGACCTATGAAGTCCAATATGAGGAAAATCCTCCATACCGGTAGACAAAACTTTGATACAATAAGCCAGTAGCATTACAATATTACAGGTCGGATGAAGATGCCCAACCAATTATTACAAACACGCCGATAATTATACATGATGGCGGATATGACACAATGGTGTGGGGTGGAAATACTACCGACTCGAGATATGAGTGGTTGGTGGAATAACACAGTGGGATGGTTAATAAGTTCATCAAGATCGGCGGCTCATCGGCGTCGAGGTGAGGCTCGATGAATTTATTTGGGTAGCGGAAGCGGATATATCACAATGACTAATCCAGGGTCGCACGAGATCGACCGATTCCTCTAGGCGCCGGACTCGCTATCGAACTCTTCATCCATGAGATCGCCTTTCACAAGATTCCGCCAAATCAACAAGCCAGGTGAGTACTTTGAAAGTACTCGCAAGACAGTTCGGACAAAATATATAACAAATGAATGCATGAATGCGACATGATTAATTTTTAACAATGTTCAATTTAATCCATATAGCAAAGTAAATAAGAAGGGAATCGGCGGTAGTCCGCTCGGAAAAAAAACCAAAGAAGATAAAACTCAAAACCGATCGGGTGTCTGAAGCGACGCCTCGAGGGGTGAACAATTAAGTAAAACATGCCACAGTCGGGCGTCTAAGCGACACCTCATAAAGGGCTTATATTAAAATAAAAATACATGCGTGTCGCAGTCGGACGTTGGAGCGACATCACAGAAAGGGCTTATAATAAAAGTAAATAATAACAATGCCGCAGTCGGACGTCTGAGCGACATCGTAGAAAGGGCTTATAATGAATTTAAATAACAACAATGCCGCAGTCGGACGTCTGAGCGACATCGCAGAAAGGGCTTATAATGAATTTAAATAACAACAATGCCGCAGTCGGACGTCTGAGCGACATCGCAGAAAGGGCTTATAATGAAAATAAATAACAACAATGCCGCAGTCGGACGTCTGAGCGACATCGCAGAAAGGGCTTATAATTCATTATTCATAACTGACAAGATATAGTGCTCACGGAAAATATTCATCACAAGACAATAAGCGGGTTAGTCCATTCACAGGAAATAAACATTTAACACTCAAGTAGTTATCGGGAGTCTCTGTCACCGAGACTGATATCTGACAAGATAAGGTGAACACGGTACTTGGACATGAGTAAGATGAATTCAAGAATTTTGACTCTGCAGAGTTTGTACCAAAATTGTCCACAGCCAACGGATTTCCGTAGTCACGAAGGACTAGTTCCGTTTACGGTATTTCAGAGGAAACACAACTAGCTAGTACACACCCATCATACCTCACGTTGTCAGGAATCACCCTAGACAGCGTTTAAGAAAAACTTTGAGATGGGGAGATCACAATCTCGAATAGCATGGGATCAAATTTATTTACGCACGCTCTAAGGGGTGCCCCCCTCTCGGTCCCAATTGGAAACACCCATGCCCCCTGACCGGATGAAACGCTTTAATCCAGGGCCATGGAACCTTCATCCCGGCCTCTCGATTTGGTGTGTACCAGGAAGTGGTTTGCGACTTGTTGAGACAGAATGTTTGGATTGCCCAATGTGGAAGGAGAGATTTTTTTGGAAAGATTTTTACCATGTGGTGTATGGTAAAATCATGAGGGGTTTCAAATATTGGAAAGGATGCAGAACTCCTAGAGTTCCTTTTTGAAAGAAAAAATAAACTCCAAAGATTTTTCTTGAAGTTTTGAGAAGAGGGCAATCAGAAGAAAAAATTTAAAAACCAAACACCAGAGTTGAAGGAGATGCAAAAATAAAATATTTTCTAAAGGGAAAAAAGCTTTTGAGAGAGATTTTTGGAAGGGCTTAGAAGACCTCCTTCAAATCCAACAAAATTTTTGAAGAAAACCAAAAGAATATTTTTGGAGTGTCACAACACCTACCCCCTTAGGAAAAATCTCGTCCCCGAGATTTCAGCTGATCCTCAAATAATTGTGGGTGCTCTGACCAAAGGAAACCCTCTCTTTCCCAAGTGGCTTCACTTTCGGTGTGGTTGCTCCACTGAACTTTGAAGAACTTGATGGTTTTCTGTCGGGTTCTCCTTTCAGACTCTTCCAAGAATTTTATCGGATGCTCCCGATATGTAAGGTTTGGCTGCACGTCAATGTTTTTATGGGGTACTTGTTTCTCTGGGTTGCTTACGCACTTCCTCAATTGGGAGACGTGGAATACGTCGTGGATGTCGGATAATTCTTCGGGTAAGTCTAGCTGGTAGGCCACCGTGCCTCTTCGTGCTACTATGCATAATGGTCCGATGAATCTTGGTGCTAGCTTCCCTTTAATCTTGAATCGATGCAGGCCTCTCATAGGGGATACTCAGAGGTACACAAATTCACCGGTGCAAAATTTACTCCACGATGCTTACGATCGTAATAACTCTTTTGTCGACTTTGGGCTGTCTTGAGTCGGTCCTTAATCACCTTGACCATATCTTGACCTCTTTGAGCAGGTGTCCGTCAAGATATGATTGTCTCCGGCTTCCGACCAATTTAGTGGGTACGACATCTTCGCCGTCTGAGCTTCAAATGGTGCCATTTGCAGGCTGGATCGATAGCTGTTGTTATATGCGAATTCTGCGTATGGTAAGCTCTCTTCCCAACTGGTCCCATAGGTGAGGACACATGCTCTCAAAGATATCTTCTAGAATCTGGTTTACTCGCTCGGTCGCCCATCCGTCTGCAGGGGATGGTATGCGGTCTTGAATGCAGTGAGTTCCGAGCTTGTTGTAAGTGATCCCAAAATCAGGAGACGAATTGAGTGCCTCCGTCCGAGATTATTTTCTTTGGGACTCCATGTAAGCAAACGACACGGGAAAGGTAGAGCCTAGCAAGCTTCTCGAGTGGTGTGTGTTGTCTTCACGGGATGAAGTGTGCTACTTTAGTCGATCTATCGCTGATGACCCATATGGCATCATGTCCGTGTCGTGACCGAGGTAGTCCAACAATAAAATCCATTCCAATCTCGTCCCATTTCCACTCGGGTATCTTATTTGGTTGCAATAGCCCGGCCGGTTTCGGTGCTCGGCCTTGATGCGTTGACAAGAGTCACAGATGCAATAAACGTGGCTATGTCTCTTTTTATACCATGCCACCAAAATGTTTCCTGAAGATCTTTGTACATTTTTGTTCCTCCAGGATGGATTGAATATGGAGCGGTGTGGCCTTCAGCCAGGATTTGTTGTTTAAGGTCATGGATATTTGGTACGCAAAGCCTATTTCCGTACCACAATATTCCTTGCTCACCAATAACGAATTCTGAGGCCTTGCCCAACTTCATCTTCCGTTTCATGCCTTCAATGCTGGGGTGTCCACGTTGAGCCTCTTTAACCTTCTCTATCAGGGTAGGCTGTAATTCTAAGTTCGACAGACTGCCTTCGGTGACCACCATCAGATTGAGCTTTGCGAATTCCTGCTGGAATTCAGGTCTTAAGTTTGGCATGATGTCGTTGTCCGGACTGGAGTTCTGACTCAGAGCATCTGCTACAACATTTGCTTTGCCTGGGTGGTAGTGGATTCCAACATCATAATCCTTTACTAATTCCAACCAGCATCGCTGCCGTAAATTCAGTTCTGGTTGTGTGAAAATATACTTGAGGCTTTTGTGGTCCGTGTATATTTCACAACGATTACCAAGTAAAAAGTGTCTCCATTCCTTGAGTGCATGAATAACTGCTGCTAATTCCAGGTCATGTGTAGGATAATTTTCCTCATGCTTATGGTTGTGCGGAAACATATCGACAACCTTGCCTTCTTGCATCAAGACGCACCGAGGCCCTTTCGAGATGCGTCACAAAATACCTCAAAATTTTTGTGTATATCTCGCACAATTAATCTTTGGTCGTCGCCGGTTTCCACTTCAGTTCTTGGAAACTTTTCTCGCAATCTTCCGTCCATTCAAACTTCCTGTCTTTCTTGAGTAGTTGCGTCATTGGCTTTTCTATGGTGGAGAATCCTTCAATAAATCTCCGGTAGTATCTTGCCATTCCCAAGAAACTTCGTACATCCGTCACGCTGCCTGGTGGCTTCCAGCCAAGTACGGCCTTGACTTTTTTCGGGTCAACGGCGATACCTTCTTAGGTCAGTACGTGGCCCAGAAAACCTACTTGCTTTAGCCAAAATTCACACTTGCTGAATTTAGCGTACAACTGATGTTTCCTGAGTTCTCCTAGTACAATTTGGAGAACTTCAGCGTGCTCTTCCGGGTGTTTTGGAGTATACCAGAATATCATCGATAAATACCACAACAAACTTATCCATAAACTTCATGAATACTTTGTTCATGAGGTGAACAAAATATGCGGGGGCGTTTGTTAGTCCGAATGGCATTACGGTGAACTCATAGAATCCGTATCTGGAGGTGAAAGCTGTCTTGGGAATATCTTCGGTTCGCACTTTCAGTTGATGGTATCCCGATCTCAAGTCAATCTTTGAGAACACCTTGGCCTTAGCGAGTTGATCGAATAAATCATTTATTCATGGCATCGGATATTTGTTCTTGATTGTGACCATGTTTAGCGCTTGATAGTCTATGCACAATCTCAGTGTTCCATCCTTCTTTTGGCAAACAAAATTGGTGAACCCCAAGGTGAGGAACTGGCTCGTATGTACCCTTTTTCCAATAATTCCTTTATTTGCTTCTTCAGTTCTACCAATTACGATGGTGCCATTACTGTATGGTTTCTTGTATATGGGAGCGGTTCCGGTGCTAGCTCAATGCTGAATTATATCTCTCGATCCGGTGGCATGCCCGGTAGCTCTTCGAAACACATCCGGAAATTCACACACCATCGAACCTTGCTCAATTCAGAAATATCCACCTTGTTCAATCTCGGTTGCCGGGATATTTTTCTTTCCTTGGCTGAAACCTTTATGGTCTTCCCGTGGTGATGGGTGAGAATTACGGTCCTGTTGAAGCAGTCAATAAAACCTTTGTTGGTGGTTAGCCAATCCATCCCTAAGATGACATCCAGTCCTTTATTTTCCAACACGATAAGATTTGCGTGAAACTTCAACCCTTCAAACTCGATAACCACACCCCGCAATAATTTCGGGTAACTTGCTTAATTCTGTGGGACTTGACGATCATAGATTTTTCCAAGGGAAGCATCGAAAATTATTTTGCAAAGCAAAACTTTTCAAACGAATGAGTGAGAAGCTCGAGAATCAAACAAAACCATGGCAGGTGTATTGTGTTGATGTGAAACGCATCGGTACGATATCTGGGGCGTTTTGTGCTTCCTCTTTGGTCATGTGGTTCAGATGACCCTTCCTGTGGTTGTTATTTGGGTTGAAATTGTTGCGCTTTGGCGCTGAATTATTGCCTCCGTTGTTCGGCTTTGGGGTCGAGTTCCTTGGCTTGGGGCACTGCTTGGCATAGTGCCCTTCTTCTCCACAAGCGTAACAGGTAACGCTTGGGCGGTATGTGAACTCCTTGTCCCTTGCATGGAAATTCTTGATTGGGCGTGACGCTTGCCGTGGGTTTGGGTGTCCAGTTTTTACGAACATCTGTCTTGTCATGGTGGTTGCGGCGTGATTAGTCTGGTCCCTCTTCCGCTATGGAAATCTTCTAAGTTGCGTCTCTCATTTTCCAAGGTAATGGCCTTATCCACCAGCGTCTTAAAATCTGGAAAGGTGTGTACGACCAATTGGCAATGAAGCGCGGGTGTCAGACCGTCAAGGAATTTCTCCATCTTTTTGTTTTCCGACATACGCTCCTCGTTGGCGTAGCAAGACAGCAGAGTAAACTGACTATTGTATTCTGACACCGTCATTGTCCTTTGCTTGAGGTCATCAAATTCTCTCTTTTTGATCTTCATAAGAGTCTTAGGAATATGTGCCCCACGAAAACCTTCTTTAAATTCCTCCCATGTTATATTATTTTCGTTGGGGTGCATGTGTAGGAAATTTTCCCACCACGATGCGGCTGCTCCAGTGAGATAGTGCGGAGCATAAAGCACTTTCTCAAGATCTGAACACTGGGCAATGATTAATTTTCTTTCCATGTCTCGAAGCCAGTCCTCGGCTTCAAGATGTTTGTCAGTGTGAGAAAATGTTTGGGGACGCATCTTCTGTAGCTCAGATAACTTTGATTGCTGTTGATACTGTCCACATTTGGGAAAGTGCCGTTTCACTGTCCTGTTGACTTGTCTGCCCCTGTGTGAAATTGTTGCATGGGGGTGTGCCATAATTTTCCTCTGTCGGAGTTGGCATGGAGCGCGTCCAAGGATGAGACATAGTTCACTCTGGGGATATATTTTGAAACACTCATAAGAAAAGAAATTGAGCCGCAAAAATCAATAAATTCAAGAAGATGCAAAAAGTTGCAAATGCTCCAAGATTTTTTTTAAGAGAATACACATTTGCGCACGGAGAAGGACTGTTCGTTACATATCTTACACGCAAGCAGTAATTATACAATACATCACTCAGGATATGCGTACATAATCCTGACATGTTATTTAGTCTAGTGCACTCCTCTAGATCCTACATGATGCGCAAACAAGCTACTTCTCACAGCCTATTTACATATAAACATATCGCACAAATCGGTACATCGCATGGCGGCTAAGCGTACTTAGTCGGAGATGGTAAGGATTTCCCTTGGCATGCCAAGGGTGAGGCGTAGTGAGGCTGGGGACTCAACGTCCTCTTCGGAGATAGGCTCCAGACGTGAGGTGCTGCGCTGAGTTGGTGGAGCAGGTGCCCTGTGCGGGACAACTCGAACATGAGCGGGCACGAGGGGTGGTGCAGAACGAACCAGAGTAGGCGCAATGACATGGTTGAACTCCTCCGTGGTAGGCAGGCGACGAGTAGCGGTGCGGGCGAGGAGCAAGCGATCTTGATGACGAGACGAAAGTCGGTGGAGGTGCGGCGCGCAGGAGCTCCGCCCTGTTAGCGGCACAGCCATGGACTGAGTCCATGCGGGCAGCTACAAAGTCGTCCACCAGGTTGTCGAAGGCTGCCTCCAAAGCCCGGAGATATTCGATGAGCATCTCAAAAGCTTCGTCCCGTTCTCCTCTGGGGCAAGAGAACGTGTAGTGGCAGGTGTATGGCACGTGACATGGCAGGTAGCGGTAGCGACGAGTCTTCATCGAAGGAAGGATATCCCTGAGACGAGCTATCGCCTCACGGGCTGCCATTTGCAGTGCATGCTTCTCTGTGGGCATGGCTCTCCCCACGAACCGGTAACGCTCAACTCGCCCTCTCTTGAATTCCACCGCGGCTTGGTGCATGGTTAGACGGTCATTGACCTTGTGCTGAGAGAGAGAGAGAGAGAGAAGCTGGCGACATCCGCCCCATCGCGACTTGGACGATGAAGGAGAGAAGCTTGATGAACCCATCGGGCATGTTGGCGAACATCTGCGACTCGCAGTCGTTTCCAGCCATCTACAAAAGTAGGCAAAAATCCTGAGTAGTCAAACCATAAATATATGCTGACTGTCAGAAATTGACTACATTTGTGAAAATAATAAATAGCTCTATTCTGCTAATTACCGATTAGCGATCGCACCTAGTGGCTTCCTATAGTCAGCCTGGCTCTGGTACCAAGCTTGTCACGACCGGTTTTTCAATAAAAATATTTATTGAACAACCGACCTATGAAGTCCAATATGAGGAAAATCCTCCATACCGGTAGACAAAACTTTGATACAATAAGCTAGTAGCATTACAATATTACAGGGTCGGACTGAAGATGCCCAACCAATTATTACAAACACGCCGATAATTATACATGATGGTGGATATGACACAATGGTGTGGGGTGGAAATACTACCGACTCGAGATATGAGTGGTTGGTGGAATAACACAGTGGGGTGGTTAATAAGTCTCATCAAGATCGGGCGGCTCATCGGCGCCGAGGTGAGGCTCGATGAATTTATTTGGGTAGCGGAAGCGGATATATCATAATGACTAATCCAGGGTCGACGAGACCGACCGATTCCTCTAGGCGTCGGACTCGCTATCGAACTCTTCATCCACGAGATCGCTTTCACAAGATTCCGCCAAATCAACAAGCCAGGTGAGTACTTTGAAAGTACTCGCAAGACTGTTCGGACAAAAGATATAACAAATGAATGCATGAATGGGACATGATTAATTTTTAACAATGTTCAATTTAATCCATATAGCAAAGTAAATAAGAAGGGAATCGGCGGTAGTCCGCTCGAAAAAAAAACCCAAAGAAGATAAAACTCAAAACCGATCGGGTGTCTGAAGCGACGCCTCGAAGGGTGAACAATTAAGTAAAACATGCCACAGTCGGGCGTCTAAGCGACACCTCATAAAGGGCTTATATTGAAATAAAAATACATGCGTGCCGCAGTCGGACGTCGGAGCGACATCACAGAAAGGGCTTATAATAAAAGTAAATAGTAACAACGCCGCAGTCGGACGTCTGAGCGACATCGCAGAAAGGGCTTATAATGAATTTAAATAACAACAATGCCGCAGTCGGACGTCTGAGCGACATCGCAGAAAGGGCTTATAATGAATTGAAATAACAACAATGTCGCAGTCGGACGTCTGAGCGACATCGCAGAAAGGGCTTATAATGAATTTAAATAACAACAATGCCGCAGTCGGACGTCTGAGCGACATCGCAGAAAGGGCTTATAATGGAAATAAATAACAACAATGCCGCAGTCGGACGTCTGAGCGACATCGCAGAAAGGGCTTATAATTCATTATTCATAACTGACAAGATATAGTGCTCACAGAAAATATTCATCACAAGACAATAAGCGGGTTAGTCCATTCATAGGAAATAAACATTTAACACTCAAGTAGTTATCGGGAGTCTCTGTCACCGAGACTGATATCTGACAAGATAAGGTGAACATGGTACTTGGACATGAATAAGATGAATTCAAGAATTTTGACTCTGCAGAGTTTGTACCAAAATTGTCCACAGCCAACGGATTTCCGTAGTCACGAAGGACTAGTTCCGTTTATGGTATTTCAGAGGAAACACAACTAGCTAGTACACACCCATCATACCTCACGTTGCTGTGAATCACCCTAGACAGCGTTTCAGAACACCTTTGAGACGGGGAGATCACAATCTCGAATAGCATGGGATCAAATTTATTTACGCTGGCTCTAAGGGGTGCCCCCCTCTCGGTCCCAACCGGAAACACCCATGCCCCCTGACCGGATGAAAGCTTTAATCCAGGGCCATGGAACCTTCATCCCGGCCTCTCGATTTGGTGTGTACCAGGAAGTGGTTTGCGACTTAGTAAGCCGTATCCCTTGCGGGAAACAGGTGGTAGTACGAAAGGGAAGACGGACCGGAATTCTGACTGATTTGTGTTGACACGGGGTCAATGATCTGGCGTAAGCCTGGCATGCTACAACACTGCCATCCTACCCATACTCATGCCAACTCATGGCCATGCAACAAGTTTCCAGCAACTCATGGATTTACCGAGCTCATTAGCCTCAACTCCTATGAGATAAACTATCATCGAAATTCTCATGAACGTGCCATGATAAAAGAAATAATGCAAACATGCCCAAACACTCATCATATCAGAAGTTCAAACATTGCTTGCCTGGTTCGGAGTAGTCGGGGTCTAGCTCGGCGAAGTTCGCGGTTCCGTCACCTCCTTCGGTATCTACGGTACACAAAACACGCGCTAACGTAAATACCGTGGGGTACATAAAGTTGATCCAAATATTTTTCAAATAAATACGATAATAAACTAGACAAAAATTTGAAGAGGACAGAAAAAGAATCACTCAAAAATTCCTTTCTGTTAAAAAGTTATAAGGGTTTTGGTCCAAGGACCCATCTGTAATGAAACGTAAAACTTCCTGTGGGCTTTGCGTAAAAGTCTAGAAAAAGCGGTTCAGAGTGGAAGCGTATTTGCGAAAGTACGCTTTCAGAAAACGATTCAAAAAAACAAAGAGAGGTCGACGGGCGGGTCCCACCGTCAGTTTGAAATTTCAAATGAGAGAGACGGGGCTCGGCTGGCGAGAGCCGTGGTGGTGGCCGGCGATCCACGGTGAGTCGAGGAGATCGGAGGGTACCTCCGTGTTCGTGGCGCCATTCCGCGTCTGTGGGTGGTGGTGGTGGTCGCCGGCGAGTACCACGTCGACGGCGACGCTTGCTCCGGCGGACGGCGGTTCGGGTGGTCGTGGGCCTCGTCGGAGAGAGCTGTGAAGATCAAATTGGAGTGGGGGTTAGACTCTTAGTTGCCCGAGAGGGTCGCTGACGAGGTTAGGGTGCCGGAGACGACCTCACCGGAGTGAATCGAGGTGGAGGCCGAGGCGGAACGAAGCGGCCGGAGTCGAGGGAGGAGAGCTCCTCGAGGCCTTTCTAGGGGCTTGGCGAGGACTAGTGAGGTGGTGGAGGTGTGCGGGGGCGAGAGCAAGCTCGGGGGGTGCTATTTATAGCCGGCCTGAAGTCGATTGCCGAGAACGGGTTCTCCGCAAGAAAGTTCTGTGGCGTGGGGCGTTGATCGGGGAGGTTCAGAGGTTGAGCGTCGTCGTGGGGTTCCTGGTTCCGTTTAGGTGCTAAACGCGTTGGGGTTTGGTTGCTTAGGGGAGCTTGGCCGGAGCAGGCGGCGCGGGCCCGTCGGCGGCAGGGAGCATGCTCTGTGCTTGTCGTGCCACGGCGACGGTGCTGCATGCGTGCGCTGGCAAGGAAATGGCCACGCGGGGCTACCAGGAGGTTTGGGCGGCACCGAACAGCGTTATGCCGCAGTTTTGCTCCCTGTCGGCCGCTACGGTGGTTCTGCCGCCGCAAGACACGCTGGCGCAGGTGGGCCAGGGTGCCACCGCCGCCAGGAACGTGCCAAGCACGCGTGTGAAGCTTCGGACAAGCAGGCTAGGCTGTGAGCAACGTGCCAAGTGCACTATGGGCATGTGACTGAAACTCTGACGGAGAACGACACTGAAATCTGAATTTAACTGAAGATGAACAGTACTAGTGCATGCAAGGTGTTCGACAGAATGATCTAGGCATGTAGGGATTTTTCCTTGAGCTGGTTTTTGGTGGAGGGGCCTCTCATTGCATCTAGAGGCTGCTTGAATATTTATGGAATTTTTAGAGCAGAGAAGATATGAATTTCACCTGACAAATCTGGTCCAAACTTGCAGAGACTGAAATTTGAAATCTTTGAACAGAAGAGGAGTGGATCTTGATTGTTCTAGGTTGTGGGTACCAAGGACTATCCAGGGGAGTTGGATTGAGGTCAAAACTCAAATGCATTTTGGTACTTGCTTTGCAAATCACCTAGGCTCAAAATAATGGACAAAAAAGATTTGGGAGGAGAATTTAAATGAAATAAAATTCAGAAAAGGGTTGACCTTGTTGAGACAGAATGTTTGGATTGCCCAAAGTGGAAGGAGAGATTTTTTTGGAAAGATTTTTACCATGTGGTGTATGGTAAAATCATGAGGGGTTTCAAATATTGCAAAGGATGCAGAACTCCTAGAGTTTCTTTTTGAAAGAAAAAATAAACTCCAAAGATTTTTCTTGAAGTTTTGAGAAGAGGGCAATCAGAAGAAAATTTTAAAAAACCAAACACCAGAGTTGAAGGAGATGCAAAAATAAAATATTTGCTAAAGGGAAAAAGCTTTTGAGAGAGATTTTTGGAAGGGTTTAGAAGACCTCCTTCAAATCCAACAAATTTTTTGAAGAAAACCAAAAGAATATTTTTGGAGTGTCACATAATTCCTTTTCCCACTGAGGACAATCTTGAATGTAGTGACCAGGTTTCTTGCATTTGTGGCATAGTCTTCTCTTATAGTCACTGGATGAGGAATCACTGCTCCTTGAGGATTTTCCAAAGCGACCACGTCTTGAGAACTTCTGGAATTTCTTCATGAGTAGTGCTAGCTCCTGGCTCAATTCTTCAGGATCTCCAAGGCTACTACCAGAGTCTTCACAATCAGATTCAGACACAGCCTTGGCCTTCAGGGCACGTGATTTTCCATAGCTAGAACCATAGATATCTCTCTTTTCAGCAAGCTGGAACTCATGAGTATTTAGCCTCTCGAGGATATCAGCTGGATCAAGTGACTTGTAGTCAACACGCTCTTGTATCATCAGTGCCAGAGTATCAAATGAGGAATCAAGCGATCTCAACAATTTCTTCACCACCTCATGGTCGGTGATGTCAGTGGCACCAAGCGCTTGAAGCTCATTTGCGATGTCAGTGAGGCGATTGAAGGTTTGTTGAACATTTTCATTGTCGAGTCTTTTGAAGCGGTTGAAGAGATTTCGAAGAATATCAACTCGAGAGTCACGCTGAGTTGAGACTCCTTCATTTACTTTGGACAGCCTGTCCCAGATGAGCTTAGCAGTTTCCAAAGCACTCACTCTTCCATACTGTCCTTTGCTCAGATGGCCACATATGATATTCTTCGCTTGAGAATCGAGTTGCTTGAATCTCTTCACATCGGCAGCGTTCAGTGAGGGTGAGACAGAGGGAACACCATTTTCCACAACACACCAGAGATCGTTGTCAATTGCCTCAAGATGCATTCGCATCTTGTTCTTCCAAAGAGGGGTAGTCCGTCCCATCAAAGGTAGGACACCCACCGAGACCTTGATCATACTGCGGTCGACATAACTAAAACTCCAGGTGGTTAAACCAAAATCACACAGAACAAGGGAGTACCTTGCTCTGATACCAATTGAAAGTGCGTTATATCGACTAGAGGGGGGGTGAATAGGCAATTTTTATGAATTCTTCAATGAGGAATTTGCCGGTGAGGAAATTCAGAAGAGAAGAACTACTTGCAGCGGAATAAGTACTCAGAAGTAAGCATAATAGAATGCGGGCATGGTCATCATGATGAAATGAAGACAATCAAAGAGTACAAAAAGCGTAAACACAGGATAGCACAAGATGAAGACAAAGCGGTGAAGAAATTGAACTGAGGAAATTGAGAAAGTCTTGATCAAAGTCTTCAAACACAGGATATGAACGAACACTCAACACAAAGAATGAGGAAATGAAAGAGTTGAGGAAATAGAACGATTAGGTTGGTGAAGACAATGATTTGGTAGACCAGTTCAAGCTTCTTTGTCTCAGTTGTACGTCTGGTTGGAGCAGCTGAGTATTTAAACTCGAGGACACACAGTCCCGGACACCCAGTCGCTGAGCACGCTGCTCAGGACACCGAGTCCTCACCGTATTCTCCTTAACTAAGGTCACACAGACCTCGTTCAATCACTCGTGGTAAGTCTTCAGGCGACTTCCAGACCTTCACAGACTTGGTCACTCGGCGATCCATAATTCCTCTTGGATGCTCTAGACCATGACGCCTAACCGTCTGGAAGAAGCACAGTCTTCAAAGGTAACAAGCGTCGGATCCATGCAGGATCAATCTATTCAGTGATGCTCAATCACTTTGGGTTTGTAGGGGTTTGGTTTTTGGGTTTTTCCTCACTTGATGATTTTCGCTCAAAGTCCTCGGAGGATGGGTTGCTCTCAAATGACAAGTGTCAAGTTCTCTCGGAGCAGCCAACCAGCTAGTGGTTGTAAGGGGTGGCTATTTATAGCCTAGGGAGCAGCCCGACATGATAAGACATAAATGTCCTTCAATGATATGACCGTTAGGTGGATAAGATATTTTGGGACAGCTGGCGCGCAGCACAGCCACGGTCGGAAATTTGACTCTCAAATTCATCAGGGCTATCATGTTCCTCACTGTGTAGGAAATCCGCACTGGCGAATTCCTAACTCCTTAGTCAGAACAAATTCCTCGGCGACCAGAAGAACTTCGTCTCACATCCTTTGAAGAAATTGACTGAACTGTATGAGATTTCCAAAGGCTTCACTCGAAGGGTTTGGTAGGTGTAGAATTTTGAGTTGAGCATCACATGGAAATTTTTCCTTAGTATTTCCTCGACCCCTTTAACAAAGACGGTGTTTCCTATGACTCAAGAAAGATAAAACGAAACTACGAAAACAAAAGTCTTCACGCTTCATGTTCCTCAAATGAATACCAAGTCTTCAAGGTCACACCAATTTCTTCACTTTCAAAGTCTTCGTAAAGTCTTGAGAATATCAAAGTCTTGATCGAAGAACTTCATTTTTAGGGGTTGACTTTCTCTCTAAATATCAAACTCCTCATAGACTTATAGACATGTGTACACTCATAAACACATTAGTCCCTTAACCTATAAGTCTTCAATACACCAAAATCACTAAGGGGCACTAGATGCACTTACATGCGTGGATGCAGTTCGTGTGCATGTGTGCGTGTCTATAATCACCACACCAGCTCTTGTGTGTTAAAACAGACGGCTCAGCATACCAATACAAGGCCACCTTGTCCGCTATGCCCACGGTCATGACTTAGAACCACCGTCAAAATATTTTTTTGTCATTTGTTTTCATTCTTACTAGCAAGATGCCCGTGCGTTGCACATAACATCAAGATGCATTTGTATGACTTGTTTATCTTGTGAGAGAAAAGGATGAACGAGGGAAGGCCTTATTTACAAATGTGGAGAGGTGTGTGGGTACCTTTTTGCAAAATTGCCATACTTTCTTTCCTATCCGCCGATATAAATCGGACGGCCTATATTGCAGGATGGCGGGCACACCATCATCACCAACTCTGTTTTTTATAAGAGTGTATTTTATGTATTTTATAAGAGTGTAGATGTAGAGTAGATACAAGTCGACAGTGGGCATGATGGTAGTGAGATAATGTGATGCAACACTAGAGGTGCCACGTGGAGCGTTTAATCGGTCAACTAGTCATGTCATGAGCAAATACAAAGTTGTACGGTGAGCCCGTGATCGTATACTAACCACTAAACGTAAACGGTGACCGTAATGAGTGGATTATGAAGTCCAATGTATGTATCGTGCTTTCGCTTCAAATACAATGATCGTCATTGCATATATCGCGAGAGAAAGATGAAACACGCGTGAATTTTCTGGGGGCTTACTTTTAGAGGACCTGGAGATAGTTTTGTGTGCATATGTGAAAAAGTCGTACAGGGGGGGTATGCGATGGAGAGAGGGATGCTCTTCGTTTCTCTTTATTGTGACTAACTTTGTATATAGTATAAAAATATACAAATTCACAGTGCAGAATAAATATCATTGTGGGCACCATGCAATGCAAATTAGCGTTCGTACTCCTCCATATAACTTTGTAATGTTGTATATATGTAGAAACTCTAAAATAATTTTTGGCCACACTTTATTCAAAAGGAATGTTGTATGCGAAATAAACGTGAAGAGAGGGCTTTTAGATCAATGGGGTATGTGATGTAACATGTGTGAATGTGTAGTTGATGCATTTGGCGGGCCTAGAGAGGTATGTGTGTGTATTACGATTCGAGGGAGGCATGGATAGAGGGGCCGACTGGGGCGGGAGAGATAGCACGAGAAATGAGAGTGGTCTAGAGAGAGAGAGACGAATATGACGTCACTACAAGAGATTCCATTCCCTTGAGTGTGTATATGCAAGGGGGGAGGGAATAGAGGCACCAGGAGAAATTTTCTGTGTGTGTGGTGTTTGTGTTGGTATGTGTGGGTGTGAGAAGATAATGAGACGTGGGGGCAGAGGGTGTGTCACCGCGTGAGGTCCAGTGGGTCGAGGTGAGGCCCTTCGTTCGGTTCCGTCCTGAGCCACATTGGTCGGCCCATGACACATTTAGGAAGACCCATGGATGACTAGTCGTACAAGACAAAGATAGCAGAATTATGAAGGACTCTGTGTCCACTGACAAAGCCGTCTAGGATTTGTAACCCTAGGTTCTCGGACTAAGGTAACCCATTTATCTCTGATATTACTATTCATCCAACCTAACTTTAAGGGGCATCCTACAGAATGCTCTGCTAGAATCATACTCGTCGATTAGGAAGAGAGGTGTGAGATAATGCGTGAGAGACAGGCATAAAGATAATGTGCACGTAGGCAGGTCCATGTATATAGAAAGGGTCGATGAGGATTGTGCGTGTGTATGTTTGTGAGAGGAAGAGTGCTTGTGATAAAGGTTAGTGAAAACAGTTGTAAATGGTTACGAGAGGGAGGGAGGGTTATATCTAGAGCATGTGTGCGAGAAAGACACCTCGGGGGAGAGTGTGTGAGCATGTGTGAGAGACCACCGATGGAGAGCGAAACTACACGTAAAAGACTGCTCTACACATTGATTAAAGATATAAATTTTATCCAAATATTAGGATGGGATCATGATATTTGCAATTCGCGCAAGGAGCGGTCATTGATCCATCAGACATCTAGATTCTATCGAATTTGAGCATGTCTATGTTATTATTTGACACAATTGATCCACATAGTTAGTATTTTGAACTCCAGACAATGCATCGCTTTAGCAATCGAATATAAACGTGAGTATAGTTCATGTTGTGTGTAAAGCACATTATACATACGGAAGTTACACGATGGACATTTATAAATAGCTACCTATGAACTAGCATCATTTTTTTCAACTTAAGGTGGTTTAAAAAAATCGAATTCAGCATGAAGTCCATTCAATTATTTGAATTTGATATCATGGCATTTGTAAACCATACCTAAATTATGGGGGCACCAATCTTTGCTCTGATTTTGTACATAATAGCATATGTAGTCGTGTACAAAATAGATTCAAATTTAGCTCCTCCATTCCAAAATAATCGTAGTTATAGGATTTTCAAGTGTCAAAATTTCAAAAAGAAGCGGATAATTTAATGAGGTTTTCAAACATACAAGGTCAAATATAACGTTGTCTATTTAGGTCAATCCTCATAGTTCAAGAGTACTCTAAACGTGAATGCTTGTGTTTCAAAATTTCGAACGAAGCGCCAAAAGAGCCTCTACTTGCCCGAAACCGCGTGAGACCAATGTTTGGTAGTACAAGGAAATTACTTTTCTAATAACTCCGACCTGTGAAACCTACCGGCCGACGTCCAAAGGTCTAAACCGGGGTAGGTTTGTAGCTTCATCTAGACGCCACGCAACCGCCTCCAAAAAACATTCATACACAATGGCAGCCTAAGCACACATGCGCGCGGCCGAAATCGCTTCCGCCCACTATTTGGGCCACCTGGGATTACCATCCTACCCCCGACCCGCAGTAGGTCCGAAATTTAAGAGGGGGGCAAAGTTTGTACTTTCTCCAAATTTCAAACAAGCGTGTCCCATATTCTATTCAAAAAAGCCAAAAACAAGCGTGTCCCAGACCGAAACATGGTTCCCCCCCACCCATCTGATTCCCCATTCGTACTCCGTGGGCGCCAAAACTACCTCTCCACCAGTCATGAACACCGGCGCCCTCCGTCCGCCACCCCATCCCACCCATCAACCGCCGCCTCCTCCATCACGCCGAGCCGATACCCCGACGCCGCCGTCCCACCGCAACCTCAACCGCAACGCCCTCCACACCTAGTAGTTGAAGCCGAGGCCGAGCCATCCGCATTCGAGCCAGTTCAACCACGCCTGCCTGCGCCTCACCGTTGCCGCTCCAACTCGCCACCCTCCACCGCACCGGAGCTGTTCTGCACGCCGTCGCCCGCCGCCTGGATCTGCTTCCCCTCCGCCGACATCGGCCCACGACAACACTGATCAACAATTTGGCCATGGGTTCGTCCAAGCTCGCACCTCCGAACATCGGTTTCCCCGGTAAAAAGAAGAAGATCGGCACGACATGTGGAGGTGACCACACCGGCAAACGAAGAAGTTACTCCTCTTCCCTTATTCGTGCAAATATTACGTCTCTGCTTGCACGGTGTTCATCCCACAGAAGACACTAGTTGACCGCTTCTTCTTGATACTAGATGTTCCTAGTAACTCGCGATGCACAAGGTTTCTCCTCATATACTATTTCACCTTAGCTAGAGGTCCGCCGCCTCAATTTCAATTTCGCCGCTTGATTCCCAATTAACGGAAGCATTCCCAAGCGTAACAGGCGCTAGTACGACTATTACGCCGGGGAAGCAGCACCTTGGTGTTTATCTTAGGGGCGTGTGCGGCCTAGAGCTACTGGCGCCCGATATGGAGGTCGGCCAGGATTAAAGGGGTGGCCTGGGGCGCTGCCAAGCACGGTGGTGGTGTGAGGTCGATGGTTGTGCGGGGCGGCAGAGGCATGGGTCTGGGCCGTTGGTCGTTGGCGCTTCGAGAAATATCGTTCGTCAACAGTGACTGGCGGGAGGTAGACGAAGGCCATCTGCCCGTCCCTTATAGATCGTACGGTTCATTAAAAAAAATCGACTGACCTATTTATTTTCAGTCGACTGTTATCTTAGATATGACCACATGTGGTGGTGTGCTAGAGGAGTACCTGCATTTCCTGTGCTCATATATTACAAAATCATACGGAGTAGAATCTAATTTTGTTTGCCATGCATGTTGTAGAGCTATCATATGTCTCCTGTCATTTTTTTTCAGCCACCTGCTATCTCGCTACTTTTTACAAAGGCACTAGTTCTGCACACACTTCACCCATACTCTCACTATTGTGTTTTTATGCAAGGGTATTTCAGAGTCTGCCGAAAGAGACGCAAAAAAGAAAAGAGACAAGTCGTGCCAGCTTTCTACGTAGCTAGGCACGGCATGTTACAGCGCTATAAAGGGTGCATTGTCAGCAGATGGTGACAGTAAACATTGCTCTGGAGTTGATGACCTTGCTCGCAATGAACCACCATCCCAGGTGCTTGCTTTAACTTCGCGGTGTCATATGTGGTTGCATGTTCCATATGGTGTCTAGCTTGTATTCGAAAGGCCGAAGTCGGTCTTTATTAAGATAAGGAAAGATATTTTTACATGAACCACCATCTCGTGAGCACCAGAAGACAAATAGCTAGTCAGGGCACTAGCCGAGCCATTAACAAGCCCAGCAAAGACAGGCATCACCTGGAAGCCAACTAAAATTCCGCGATGGTGGTGAAGCAGCCCGCCTCCCACCAGGCTCTCAGGTCCTAGATGATCATGTTCACCACTCCAGCCGGATGTCTAGCTTGTATTGATTCCAATTTGGTTAAATTGCATCTGCTTAGCTTACACATTATACCTTTGAATATGACATGCCTTTACATTTTGGTACATACTAGTACATCCGTATTAACCATGTTCTTACATCAAACTAATGTTCTTGTGTATCCCTCATCAATCACTTATGACGAGGCAGGCAGGCAAGGGGACTAATCCTCATTTAAAGAATGCAGCGTCTGCCTCCCGACATGATTCTCAAGAAACAGAAATGCCGATGAAGATAGTGAACGTAGCTCTGTAGTTGATTACTGACATTTCCCTACACTAGCATCGCAGTGCTTGCTCTAAATTGGCAGCGTGATATGTGGTTGCATGTTGCATATGGTGTCTAGATTGTAATTCTTCCAATCTGGTTAAACTGCATGTGCTAGTCTCGCTTAGCTTATACTCCCGTAAATGTGACATTATACCAAGTAATGTTTCATGCCTTCCTGTATTTAGTACATAGTACATATGTCTATTAAATATGTCCTTACATAAAACTATTGTTTTTTGTATCCCGCATCAATCAATATGACGAGACACCTTTAATATATGCAGTGCGATATTAGTTGCATCTTTCATATGATTTATAGCATGCAATGCTTCTAATTTGTTGAAATTCCATTTATGATGGGACCCTTTTAACTTGGCAGAGTCATATTGGTTGCATCTTTCATGTGGTGTCTAGCTTGCATTGCTTCTTATTTGCTGGAATGGTTTCTGCTTAGTTTACACAAACAGTTGTGAACATGCCATGCCGTCTGTTTTTCGTACATATTCCATCCTGGTATCATGTGTTTGCCTTACATCAAAGTAGTGATTGTCAAGATCATGCATGAATGAGTTACGAAGAGAGAATTTTATTGCTTTTTCTTGTCGGTTTTACTGGACAATTCAAAATCAATAAAGCGGAAGGAAGTTAGCAAGGCAGCGGATAAAGGTGCTCCTTCCGAACGGAGGGCCTCGACAGTTTCTACTCCTCCACACCCCCAAGATGATTTCCAAGACAACACACGCATAGACACTCAACAAAGCTGTGTTTATGATGATCATGTCTCCCCTAGTGCAGCATCACTGGTGCTCCCTCTAACTTGGCACTGTTATATGTGGTTGCATGTTATGTGTGATGTCTAGCTTGTATTGCTTCTAATTTTGTTGAATCCCATCTGCTTACTTTACACATTATACTTGAATAAGACACGTGTTCCTGCTTTCTAGAACATACAATATCATCTATCACACCATGTTCTTACATCAAATTACTACTGTTGTGTAACCTGCAACAATCACTTATCATAAGACACGTTTGACTCCGGAGTGTGATATAGGTTACATCTCACATTCTTTTCTAGCTTGTACTACTAATTTGTTGAAATGGCACTTATGACGAGACAATTTTAACTTGGTAGAGTGATATTCTTGCATCTTTCATATGGTGTCTAGCTTTCATTGCTTCTATTTTGATGAAATGCCTTCTCCTTAGTTTACACATCATAAGCTGTGAATATGCAATGGCACTAATGACGAGAGACCTCTAACATGGTAGTGTGATGTTGTTTGCATATTGCATATGATTTATTTCTTGTCTTGCTTCACATTTGTTTAAACGCCATTTATGATGAGACAACGTTAACTTGGCAGAGCGATATTTGTAGCATCTTTCATATGGTGTCTACCTTCCATTGCATTGCTTCTAATTTGGTGAAATGTCTTCTTCTTAGTTTACACATCATAGCTCTGGTTATCTCTTCTGTCCTGTTTTTCATACATATTACATCCTCCTATCATGTGGTTGTCTAACATCAAAGTTCAGTTCGTCTGCATCACGCATCAATTTGTTCTGAAGAACTAAATTGTTATTTGTTTTTCTTGTCGGCTTGACCTAACATGGCACAGAGAAAGAGGAAGAAACACAGAATGGCAGGGAATGAGAAGCGGATGAATCCTGCAGATTCTGCTGGTACTGATGGTGCAATAGAAGGTGAAAGTCTAGCGGAAAATTCTACAAATACGGCATCCCATGCTACACGAGCTGCAAAAAAGCCAAACAGAAACAAATAGCTGCCACCAAACAAGTAGAGAAAGCCCTAGTTCTTGCAACACCTACCACAGTACTACCAGCTGCACGACTTACTCGTGTGTCAACTGAGCTAACAGCATGTTTCCAAGCTCCCTTGCCACCTGACACTACTTCCCAAGCACTATTGACACAAGACGAGTTGGCAATATCAGATGAACCTTGTGAGCTTCAACAGCAAGAAGGTAGTTGCTGGAGTCAAGTTCTGATTGCATGCTTCGTTATATGTAGTCTCACAGTTTGATGTACAATAACACTTCCTATGTTTGTTGTTGGACTAGCACCTAGGTGCAAGAGGAAACAAACATCAGGGATAATGCTCGATAGGTTAACTAAATCTAGAGGAGAAAGAATGGAGATCCGTTTTGAGGCAGGTTTAAAAAGGCCACGTGATGCTGAGAGTCACCAAGTTAGTATCGAGGCAGCGGTTGCCGTTAGGTGTCATGTACGTATCCTCCCAACATGGATTCAAGATAGGAATGACAAAGACGAAACCCAGTTCAACACCTTCCTCGACCATTTATCTCGTAAGTATGGTTACGTATGGAAACTAGTAATATCGTCTTGCTACATCCCATATTTTCTAGGTTGTCGATAATGAGACTCCCATAATTTTCAATAGATGAGGTTCAAGTTGGATAGCCAAGATGATGCAACCGGACAAGCTTGCACCCATGTTTTCAAGTCTTCTCATGACAAGATTGGTATAACTTGAGGAAAACTCACTTTGAAGGCAAGGCTAATAAAGGTGAACTTTCCCAAACATCTCCGATGGAAAATATATCGGATGAAGACCGGAGGGGCCTTGTTAAACATCGGTCCGATCCAAGTATCACGTACATTATATATATGTGATCAGATCACATGTTGAAGTCCTATTTATGCATGTGCCACACAAATCTATCTTCTTGTAGGTGAACTGTTCAAAGAACAAGGCCAACCGTACAAAAGTGAAATTCCAACAGACGACAGGATCTCGTACCTATATTGCACACTGCGAGGCTCTTGTAATTAGTCATTGCTTTCACTCTTTTCATTGTACCATATTATCAGATCTATATTGACTTGTTCGAAATGCAGAGGAAAGCCCGCAAGGACCAAAAAGTACCTGAACCAAATGCTGTGGAAATCTTCAAGGACTGTCACACCAGCAAGAAGAAGGGCATGACTACACCAGTCAAAGACGCTATTGTAAGTCCTTAATTCTCGTGCCTTTTAACTACTACTTACTCTGACTTGTGCCTTGAACTGCATGGTTTGCGGACAATGTCTATTACTCTTTTCAATTTTATACACAATTGTCTTAGCGTATCATTGCACCTTACAAGGTTTAAAAGAGAGGAGTGATGTTCCTTTGATCTTGACCAGTAATCTAGTTCCGTGCTGGACTTGCCCACACAATGTTACAATTGCCTGTTTGTATGTTCTCAGTTGTTTTGTGATATGAATGGTGTCATACTATGCTTACCATATTATAAACTTCGTCTCTTTATCCTTAGCCCTCAATACAATGTGAAGAAATAGACAATACATTAGCGATGGTACATGGTCATATGTTTGGAACCTGGTTTTATTATGTACTTTGCAATAAAATACAACTAATATTTTACATGGGTTCACGAATAAGTTACGTATATAGACCAAAGCTATTTTGTTTGGTTTTTCCGCCTCCTTAATATCTTCTCGCTCTAGTACTACTAATGTAAAACCTCAACTTTTCAATGAGCTATGGAAAAATGGTGGAACCGCCACCTTACGAAGGTGGCAAGGCAACTATAACCGCAATGTCGACTCTTGCTGCAGTGGGTCGATACATGTCCACTAACATTGCCAAAAGCACGTTCTGCGTATCTTGGGTTGGTTGTTAAGGCAATATCGTCCAAACTGCCTCATGATCAAGATATGCAAGCTCAAATCAATGTTGTATCTGCGCTCCAGACACAAGTCCATTCCCTAACAGAGGCCCTTTGTGAAACAAGGAGAAACATTGCTCAATGTCGTCAAGATATGCACGGTTTTGAAACCAGACTATCAGACATTTGCTATGTTGTTTAGGAGCCTAGGGGAAATGAAGGCGAGGGTTGTGGTGCTCCATCGGACAATTGACATGAAAACATAGATCGGTCAAATGAACCGAGCTTACGAACTTACGGTGGTGCATTTATCTCGCTAGATCATTAAGTTTTATGCCAACCTTACTTTTGTTATATAGTTGTAATTTGTTTTGGTGCGATACAAAATTTATTCTTAACGTGCAGCCACCGGCTTAAGAAAACAGCAAGCCATTTTTTGTATAGTATAGGGTGTTCCCTATATTTGCACTGGTGGCGATCTTTGATGCCGAGTCGATGTAATCTATGCAATCGCCTTAATAGCCTAGCACTAGTTTCGGCCTTATTTATTTCCTAGTCTTCTTTTTCCCTGGTTTGCTAGTGGCCGCAACTACCATGGGCCATATACGGGCCGTAGGATCCATGGGTCTCCTACGGGCCGTCGATAAATGGGCCTATAATCGGTGGGCCTCGGGCCGTCGGATAAATGGGTCTACATGGGCCGTAATCGGGCGTAATTGGTATCGGCCCAGCACGGTAACGGGCCGTTAACAGGCCGTAGGACTGCAAAAGCTTAATTCTGTCACAAGCATAACGGGTCGTTAATGGGCCAGAATATAGGACGGGCTGGCCAGAAACGGGCCGACTCTTGCCATGGGCCGAATTTGGCCCATTAGGGTAACAGGCCAGTAACGGGCCGACTCTTGCCATGGGCCGAATTTGGCCCATTTGGGGAACATGCCAATAACGGGCCGACTCTTGCCATGGGCGAATTTGGTCCATTAGGGAACAGCCAAGAACGGGTAGGAAGTAATCGAGGGCGAAAGGAGCCCAAGAATGGATGGGCCGTCAATAGGCCGAAAGCTAACACGGGCTGGAAACGGCCCATGTAAATCACGGGCCGTTAACGGGTACAAAGAAAATTACTGTTCATTATGGGCTAGAGTCACCGTGGGCCTGTAAAGGGCTGAAAGACGTCATGGGCCATACATGGGCCGAAAGTGAAATGGGCTGGTGTTATATTCGACGGCCCACATGATGTTGTTGGGCCAATTTCCTTTAGTACCTAACGGGCCGTGAGTTAACGGGCCGTAAAATGTGCTATTTTCAAAGAGACCGTTAACAGGCTTTTCATGGGCCAGCCCGTTAACTTTTGACCAAGTCAAACGGGCTGGCTTTGTAAGCTAAATGGGCCAGTGGTGGTCCGTGGCACGTGTCAACATATCATAGGCGCCTATCTGACCCAATCGACGAGCCGACACGTGTTTCGTCCGCCAATAAGAATTTTACATGTGGAAATTTCCCATTGGTCGGGCTGTTAACGGGTTATCGGATCCAAAACCCGACCCAATAGCTTAACGGCCTTCCGTTACGGTGGATGCCACGTGTCACCACCCTTGACGAAAAGCACTTCGCGGACACGCGATTTATCGTCATGGAAGTGGACACTTCCGTGATGATAATTTTGGTAATGTCATGGAACACTTCTACGACAAAGACAGTATGACTATCTTGATTCTGTCATAAAATCGTCATGGATGTACATGCATGACAAAAAACGCGACCTACTGTGACAAACACGTATCATCACAGAAGTGTATTTTTTCTGTAGTGATATCGGCGGCCGCCTAGGAGAGGGCTGGTGATGGTGGTGCCGGGAGAAAAGCTGGAAGATGAGGCAACGGTCCGCCAATACGCTACGAAGGCGTCGGTGCCATCGTACTCCGACTTGATGGCCTGCCACCCGCCTTCTTCGCCTTCTCTAGCCTTCCCACGCCAGCCGCCCAAGGAGGCGACCCCGATGCAGATGATGCTGCTGCTGGCACCGCCTGGGGACGCGGGCCCGACGCCTAGTCGGGCCCGTCATCCTCCCTCCTGCTACCCTCGTTGTCGTTGTCGCTGTCCTCCGCGTCACTTTCGCTCGAGGAAGAGTCTTCGTCATCAGAGGAGCTCTCCACGCAGCACTTTAGGTGAGTCCCGAAGTCTCCAAAGACCTTGACAGAGAGCAGGCCGTTCTCCATTAGTTTGAAATAGAGAATGAGCCCCGCCGTCAGGCTGTGGATGCGAGCGAAGGTCTTCCAGCCACGACGAAGATACTTGACATGAGGGGCTGGGAAATCAACGCCAGCCCATGTGCCGCTATTCCCGCAACCCCTCATATGCAGTCTTAGAGCCTGCGGCGGGTCGAGCTCCATCTCCCGAGAAAATGGAGTAGGGAGATGGAGACGACGTTATGCCGGCCTGTGCAGCCTGATGAAGAATTCGCGAGGCTGGTCCCCGACGTGGCCCTCCATTGGGGGAGGGGCCGCCGGCGGAGGCGAGGCTGATGCGCCGCCCCGTCCTCCTATTCCCCGAGCGCCACGGTGACCTCGGCCTCGCCCCCTCCCCCTTCCCCTCACGGTCGGCTTCACCGCCACGAACCCTTGGGGAGGAGGGACGCGTTGTCGAGCGGAGACCCTTGCCGCCACCGTCGAAGCATCAGCGCGCCCTCTCACCATAGCAGAAGAAAGAAGGGAGCCAAGATGGGAGGAGGCGGATGGCGAAGGATTGAGGTGTGTCGTCCCTCCCTCTCCCCTCCTTATAAAGGGGTGGGATCGGGGCTCGGCCGCCTCTCTCCACCAATCCAGTTCATCAAGATGGTAGCAGGCGAGGCCGTCGACCGCCCTCCTCGCCCAATTGAAGGCGCATGGGTATTGACCCACGCGCGCGTCTTCCCACATTCCACATGCCTGTCACCTGCCCCGCGCCATGCATGCGGCGTACGTGGCGCAAGGGATGGGCATAGTGGGAAACCTGGACGGCGGTTCCAAGGCGAAGAAAGTAAATGAGAAGCGGCCCTGCGGTCTTAAAGGGACACGCAAGCCGCCTCTTTACTGTTCACCGCAAGATGACGCCAGCATGCTTCGGTCACCCCACGCATGATCCCCATGTCACGCATTCAATGCAAGTCGTGGGGAAGCGCAGCGGACGAAGGAGTTACCACGGTAAAAATCGGCCCCGCCTGCCCGCGCACCGTCCTGGGCCTAGCCCAACAACGCGTCGCGCCTATGTGTGGCCCAGGCCCGGGGGCTCCTGTCGGTGTACAAAAGTAGGGGTTCTACTTTGTACCCCTTTACCTGTGCATGGGCAGTCAGAGCCACGTCCACGACCACACTTAGGGGGGAAGGTGAGGGAAGCCAAAGCCACGAGACGATCAAAGCAACGCCAAGACAGAAACGCAAGAAGCAGAGAGGGCAAGGTGGACTCCCCCGGCAAGACCCTTGCCAGGGCGGCCTCCGCAGCCCCAGCAAGGGCCTTGCCGGGGCAACTTGCCCAATGCCAGCGAAGCGTGCCACCCTTGAGCCCGAGGTTTCCAACATCATCAGCAACATTGGAACCAAGGCTCGGGAGGCACCTCCATGGTGGCATGCAGATCTTTATGAAGATCATTAACACACAAGATCAGATGAGGACCAGAAGACGAGACATACGGCAACATCCTTGTCGGGGACGACCGCGGTGCCACGGCAAGACCCTTGCCGGGGCCCCGGAAAGACCCTTGCCAAGGACATCAGCGGAGCCGCGGCCAGGCCCGCGCACACCAAGACCCCACCGCCGTTCCCATGCAGCTGCCAGGCCAGCCAGCCAGGCGGGCACTAGCGTGGCAACGTGCGGTCTCGAGGCCGACTCGGCAAGCACCTGCGTGGTGGCATGCAGGTCTTCGTGAAGACGTCGCCACCGCGCCAGCTCAGCAGCCTGCCAGCCTACATGGCACCACCCACCTCGCTGGCTTGGACGCATGTCGAAGCAGGGCGAGGCGGCGATAAAGTGAGGGGGACACCTCAGGGGCGCATTTATTGCGCCTTGTCCCGTAATAGCAAGCGATAAGCTTGTGCACTGTACCCTTTTCCACCTCCCGTGTGCCACTGTAGCGCCTCCTTTGAGTATAAAAGGAGGCCCGAGGCATACTGGAAAGAGATTCGGCTCTTTGAGAAAAATCACGCATCGTAGCTAGCTCAGGAACATTCATATACACACCAAAGCAGGATTAGGGTATTACGCGATCTCCATGGCCCGAATCTGGGTAAACGACCTTTGTGCTGGCTCTTAGACCCGCTCTTCTCATGACCCCGCGCCTGCCGACCACAGTAGGGATTCCGTTGATCCCATAGGTGTCGTTCCCATCGACAGAGCCTAGCATATGCAGATATGGCCTCGGAACACTGAGACCGAAAGGTCGAACGTGAATCATATAGTAGATATGATCAACATAGTGATGTTCACCATTGAAAATTACTCCATCTCACGTGATGATCGGACATGGTTTTGTTGATTTGGATCACGTGATCATTTAGATGACTAGAGGGATGTCTATCTAAGTGGGAGTTCTTAAGTAATACGATTAATTGAACTTTAATTTATCATGAACTTAGTCCTGATAGTTTTTGCATGTCTATGTTGTTGTAGATCAGTGGCCCGTGCCACCATTCCCTTGAATTTTAATGCGTTCCTAGAGAAAGAAGTTGAAAGATGATGGTAGCAGTTACACAGACTGGGTCCATAACTTGAGGATTATCCTCATTGCTGCATAGAAGAATTACGTCCTGGAAGCACCACTAGGTGTACCACCTACGCCAGCAACTGCAGACATTGTGAATGCCTGGCAGACGCGTGTTGATGACTACTCGATAGTTCAGTGTGCCATGCTTTACGGCTTAGAATCTGGACTTCTAAAACATTTTGAACGCCATGGAGCATATGAGATGTTCCAAGATTGAAGTTAATATTTCAAGAAAATGCCCGAGTTGAGAGATATGAGGTCTCCAACAAGTTCTATAGCTGCAAAATGGAGGAGAATAGTTATGTCAGTGAACACATACTCAGAATGTCTGGGTACCATAACCACTTGACTCAGTTGGGAGTTAATCTTCCTGATGATAGTGTCATTGACAGAGTTCTTCCGCTATCGCCACCAAGCTATAAAGGCTTCGTGATGAACTATAATATGCAAGGGATGACGAAAATGGTTCCCGATCTCTTCGCAATGCTAAAGGCTGCGGAGGTAGAAATCAAGAAGGAGCATCAAGTGTTGATGGTCAACAAGACCACTAGTTTCAAGAAAAATGGCAAATGGAAGAAGGGGAACTTCAATAAGAATAGCAAGCAAGTTTCTACTCCCAAGAAGAAGCCCAAGTCTGGACCTAAGCCTGAAACTTAGTGCTTCTACTGCAAAGGGACCGTCATCGAAGCGGAACTGCCCCAAGTATTTGGCGGATAAGAAGGATGGCAAAGTGAAAGGTATATTTGATATACATGTTATTGATGTGTACCTTACTAATGCTCGTAGTAGCGCTGGGTATTTGATCTCGGGTTACATTGCTCATATTTGCAACTCGAAACAGGGGCAATGGATTAAATGAAGATTGGCTAAGGACGAGGTGACGATGCACGTCGGAAATGGTTCCAAGGTCGATGTGATCGCCGTCGGCACGCTACCTCTACATCTACCTTCGGGATTAGTTTTAGACCTGAATAATTGTTATTTGGTGCCAGCGTTGAGCATGAACATTATATCTCGATCTTGTTTGATGCGAGACGGTTATTCATTTAAATCAGAGAATAATGGTTGTTCTATTTATACGAGTAATAAATTTTATGGTCATGCACCCTTGTTGAGTGGTCTATTTTTATTGAATCTCGATCATGGAGATACACATGTTCATAATATTGAAGCCAAAAGATGCAAAGTTGATAATGATAGTGCAACTTATTTGTGGCACTGCCATTTAGGTCATATTGGTGTGAAGCGCATGAAGAAACTCCATGCTAATGGGCTTTTGGAATCACTTGATTATGAATCACTTGGTGCTTGTGAACCATGCCTCATGGGCAAGATGACTAAAACTCCGTTCTCCGTAACAATAGAACAAGCTACTGACTTATTGGAAATAATACATACTGATGTATGCGGTCCAATGAGTGTTGAGGCTCGTGGTGGGTATCGTTATTTTCTTACCTTCACAGATGATTTGAGCAGATATGGGTATATCTACTAAATGAAGCATAAGTCTGAAACATTTGAAAAGTTCAAAGAATTTCAGAGTGAAGTGGAAAATCATCGTAACAAGAAAATAAAGTTTCTACGATCTGATCATGGAGGCGAATATTTGAGTTATGAGTTTGGTCTTCATTTGAAACAATGTGGAATAGTTTCGCAACTCACGCCACCTGGAACACCACAGCGTAATTGTGTGTCCGCATGTCGTAACCGTACTTTATTGGATATGGTGTAATCTATGATGTCTCTTACTGATTTACCACTATCTTTTTGGGGTTATGCTTTAGAGACGGTTGCATTCACTCTAAATAGGGCACCATCAAAATCTGTTGAGACGACGCCTTATGAACTGTGGTTTAGCAAGAAACCAAAGTTGTCGTTTCTTAAAGTTTGGGGTTGCGATGCTTATGTGAAAAAGCTTCAACCTGATAAGCTCGAACCCAAATCAGAGAAATGTGTCTTCATAGGATACCCAAAGGAAACTGTTGGGTACACCTTCTATCACAGATCCTAAGTCAAGATATTCATTGCTAAGAATGGATCCTTTCTAGAGAAGGAGTTTCTCTCGAAAGAAGTGAGTGGGAGGAAAGTAGAACTTGAGGAGGTAATCGTACTACTACCTCTTGAGCACTGCGTTGGTTTTCCCTTGAAGAGGAAAGGGTGATGCAGCAAAGTAGCATAAGTATTTCCCTCAGTTTTTAAGAACCAAGGTATCAATCCAGTAGGAGGCTCCTCAAAAGTCCCTCGTACCTACACAAACAAACAAGAACCTCGCAACCAACGCGATAAAGGGGTTGTCAATCCCTTCACGGTAACTTGCAAAAGTGAGATCTGATAGAGATAATAAGATAAGATAAATATTTTTGGTATTTTTATGATATAGATTAGAAATTAAAAGATGCAAATAAAAGTAGATGGGAAACTTATATGATAAAAGATAGACCCGGGGGCCATAGGTTTCACTAGTGGCTTCTCTCAAGATAGCATGATTATTACGGTGGGTGAACAAATTATTGTCGAGCAATTGATAGAAAAGTGCATAGTTATGAGAATATCTAGGCATAATCATGTATATAGGCATCACGTCCGTGACAAGTAGACCGACTCCTGCCTGCATCTACTACTATTACTCCACACATCGACTGATGCCTGCCTGCATCTAGAGTATTAAGTTCATGAAGAACAAAGTAATGCATTAAGAAAGGTGACATGCTGTAGAGGGATAAACTCAAGCAATATGATATAAACCCCATCTTTTTATCCTCGATGGCAACAATACAATACGTGCCTTGCTACCCCTCCTATCACTAGGAAAGGAGACCGCAAGATTGAACCCAAAGCTAAGTACTTCTCCCATTGCAAGAAAGATCAATCTAGTAGGCCAAACCAAACTGATAATTCGAAGAGACTTGCAAAGGTAACCAATCATACATAAAAGAATTCAGAGGAGATTCAAATATTTCTCATAGATAGGCTTGATCATAAACCCACAGTTCATCGGATCTCGACAAACACACCGCAAAAAGAGTTACATCAAATAGATCTCCAAGAAGATCGAGGAGAACTTTGTATTGAGATTCAAAGAGAGAGAAGAATCCATCTAGCTAATAACTATGGACCCGAAGGTCTGTGGTAAACTACTCACAACTCATCGGAGAGGCCTTGGAGATGATGTAGAGGCCCAGCATGGTCGATTCCCCTCCGGCGGAGCGCCGGCGAAGGCTCCAAGATGGGATCTCGAGGATACAGAAGGTTGCGGCGGTGGAAATAGTTTTCCGTGGTGCTCCTGGATGTTTCAGGGTACGTGGATATATATAGGTGAAGGAGGTAGGTCAGGGGAGCCACGAGAGGTCCACGAGGGTGGGGGCGCGCCCACCCCCCTAGGGCACGCCCTCCTGCCTTGTGGCCGCCTCGGCTGCTTCTTGACATCCACTCCAAGTCTCCTAGATTGCGTTTGTTCCAAAAAGATCGCTCCCGAAGGTTTCATTCTGTTTGGACTCTGTTTGATATTCCTTTTCTGTGAAACACTAAAAATAGGAAAAAACAGCAATTTGGGGTGGACCTCCAATTAGTAGGTTAGTCCCAAAAATGATATAAAAGTGTAAAGTAAAGCCCATAAACATCCAAAACGGGTAATATAATAGCATGGAACAATCAAAAATTATAGATACGTTGGAGACGTATCAAGCATCCCCAAGCTTAATTCCTGCTCGTCCTCGAGTAGGTAAATGATAAAAATAGAATTTTTGATGTGGAATGCTACCTAGCATATTTCTCAATGTAATTTTCTTTATTGTGGCATGAATGTTCAGATCCAAATGATTCAAAATAAAAGTTCATATTGACATAAGAAATAGTAATACTTCAAGCATACTAACTAAGCAATCATGTCTTATCAAAATAACATGGCTAAAGAAAGTTCATCCCTACAAAATCATATAGTTAGGCTATGTTTCATTTTTCATCACACAAAATACTCCCGTCATGCACAACCCCGGTTTCAGCCAAGCAATTGGTTCATACTTTTAACGCTTGACTTTTTTTTCAACTCTCACACAATACATGAGCGTGAGCCATGGATACAACACTATGGGTGGAATAGAATATGATGATGGAGATTGTGTGGAGAAGACAAAAAGGAGAAATTCTCATATTGACGAGGTTAATCAACGGGCTATGGAGATGCCCATCAATTGATGTCAACATGAGGAGAAGGGATTGCCATGCAACAAATGCAATAGAGCTAAAAAATGTATGAAAGCTCAATAAAAGAAACTAAGTGGGTGTGCATCCAACTTGCTTGCTCACGAAGACCTAGGGCATTTGAGGAAGCCCATCGTTGGAATATACAAGCCAAGTTCTATAAAGAAAAAAATCACTAGTATATGAAAGTGACAACATAAGAGACTCTCTATATGAAGAACATGGTGCTACTTTGAAGCACAAGTGTGGAAAAGGATAGTAACATTGTCCCTTCTTTATTTTTGGATTTTTTTTAATTTTTTTGGCCTTTTTAAGTGACAATGCTCTAATAATGATGATCATCACACTTCTATTTATTTACAACTCATGAATTACAACTCGAAACTAGAACAAAATATGACTCTATATGAATGCCTCCGGCGGTGTACCGGGATGGGAAATGAATCAAGAGTGACATGTATGAAAAATTATGCATGGTGGCTTTGCCACAAACACGATGTCAACTACATGATCATGCAAGGCAATATGACAATGATGATGCGTGTCATGAAAAACGGAACGGTGGAAAGTTGCATGGCAATATATCTCAGAATGGCTATGGAAATGCCATAATAGGTAGGTATGGTGGTTGTTTTGTGGAAGATATAAGGAGGTTTATGTGTTATAGAGCGTATTGTATCACGGGGTTTGGATGCACCGGCGAAGTTTGCGCCAACTCTCAAGGTGAGAAAGGGCAATGCACGGTACCGAAGAGGCTAGCAATGATGGAAAGGTAAGAGTGCGTATAATCCATGGACTCACATTAGTCATACTTATTGCAAAAGTTTTATTAGCCCTCGAAGCAAAATAATACTGCGCATGCTCCTAGGGGGAGGTTGGTAGGAGTTAACCATCGCGCGCCCCCGACCTCCACACATAAGGAAGGCCCCACACATAAGGAAGGCACTCAAAAGACCATTCCATGCAATAAATATTTACACAACTTTTACAATACGTGCATGCTACGGGACTTGCCAACTTCAACACAAGTATTCCTCAATTTCATAATTACCCAACTAGCATGACTCTAATATTACCACCTTTATATCTCAAAACAATTATCAAGCATCAAATTGATCATAACATCCAATTCACTTCCTATGATAGTTTTTATTATACCCAACTTGGATGCTCATCATTCTAGGACCAATTTTATAACCATAGCAAATACCATGCTGTTATAAAAGACTCTCAAAATAATATAAGTGAAGCATGAGAGATCAATAATTTCTACAAAATTAATCCACCGTCGTGCTCTAAAAAGTATGAGTGAAGCACTAGAGCAAAAACTGTCTAGCTCAAAAGATATAAGTGAAGCACATAGAGTATTCTAATAAATTCCAAATCATGTGTGTCTCTCCCAAAAGTTGTGTACTGAAATGATGATTGTGGTAAACTAAAAAGCAAAGTCTCATATCATACAAGACGCTCCAAGCAAAACACATATCATGTGGTGAATAAAAATATAGCTCCAAGTAAAGTTACCGATAAACGAAGACGAAAGTGGGGATGCCTTCCGGGGCATCCCCAAGCTTAGGCTTTTGGTTGTCCTTGGATTATCTTGGGGTGCCATGGGAATCCCTAAGCTTAAGCTCTTGCCACTCCTTATTCCATAGTCCATCAAATATTTACCCAAAACTTGAAAACTTCACAACACAAAACTCAACAGGAAATCTCATAAGCTCCGTTAGTGCAAGAAAGAAAAACCACCACATAAGGTACTGTAGTTAACTCATTCTTTATTTATATTTGTGTTAAACCTACTGCATTCCAACTTCTCTATGGTTCATACCCCCCGATATTAGCCATAGATGCATCAAAATAAGCAAACAACACACGAAAAACAGAATCTATCAAAAACAGAACAGTCTGTAGCAATCTGTAACTTTCGAATACTTCTGGAACTCTAAAATTCTACCAAAATAGGAAGTCCTAGGAAATTTTTCTATTGATATACTGAAAAAAGAATCAACTAAAATTATCGTTTCCGTGATTTATTAAAATTATTCTCGTGCATGCAGAAGTTTCTGTTTTTCAGCAGAATCAAATTAACTATCACCCAAGATGATCCTATAGGTTCTACTTGGCACAAACACTAACTAAAACATAAAACAACATCTAAAAAGAATGTAGATGATTTATTTATTACTAAACAGAAACAAAAAACAAGGAACTAAAATAAAATTGGGTTGCCTCCCAACAAGCGCTATCGTTTAACGCCCCTAGCTAAGCACAAAAGCGAGAATAGATCTAAGTATTGCCATCTTTAGTTTTCAGTTTTTTAGCGGAGTCATGCTCGAATCCGGGAGGTTCTTTACGTTTCCCTTCATACTCGGAAATTTTTAGATCTAAAGAGTCCAACCGCTTATTGCAAAGAGTAATCAACATATTCATGCGGTGAAGATTTCCGCTAACACTTTTAAGAGGTTCAAGAGACTTTTGTAAGATTTTTGTTACTTCGCAATTTTTTTCAAAAACTTGTGTCTCTTCTTGGGTATGATGTGGACCCCCTTTTTGAGGTAGTGTTCCCACTATTCCCTCTATAATTTCATGCGCAATACTGGGATCAATTTCAATAAAATTTCCTTTGGCAATGCAATCCAAGAGTTGTCTATGGGACATATTTAGTCCAACATAAAAATTGCGAAGTAAAATTCTAAATTTCACCTCTAAGGTGCAATTACGATAAGATTCCATCATCCTATACCAAGCATCTTTTCAGTTTTCTCCTTGCCTTTGCTTGAACTGAAGAACTTCAAACTCGGGAGACATGGGAGCAGATAAGGGACTAGCCATGACGACGAGATAAGCGATCACACGAGCACACAAGAGACAAGCGAAAAAAAGAGGCGAACGGAAAAGAGAGGGCGAACAAAACGGCAAGGGTGAAGTGGGGGAGAGGAAAACAAGAGGCAAATGGCAAATAATGTGATGCGAGGGAGATAAGTTTGTGATGGGTACTTGGTATGTCTTGACTTGAGCAAAGAACTCCCCGGCAACGGCGCCAGAAATCCTTCTTGCTACCTCTTCAGCACTGTGTTGGTTTTCCCTTGAAGAGGAAAGGGTGATGCAGCAAATAGTGTAAGTATTTCCCTCAGTTTTTGAGAACCAATGTATCAATCCAGTAGGAGGCTCCTCAAAAGTCCCTCGTACCTACAAAAACAAACAAGAACCTCGCAACCAATGCAATAAAGGGGTTGTCAATCCCTTCACGGTAACTTGCAAAAGTGAGATCTGATAGAGATAATAAGATAAGATAAATATTTTTGGTATTTTTATGATATAGATTGGAAAGTAAAATATGCAAATAAAAGTAGATGGGAAACTTATATGATAAAAGATAGACCCGGGGGCCATAGGTTTCACTAGTGGCTTCTCTCAAGATAGAATGATTATTACGATGGGTGAACAAATTACTGTCGAGCAATTGATAGAAAAGTGCATAGTTATGAGAATATCTAGGCATGATCATGTATATAGGCATCACGTCCGTGACAAGTAGACCGACTCCTGCCTGCATATACTACTATTACTCCACACATCGACCGACTCACCGCATCTAGAGTATTAAGTTCATGAAGAACAGAGTAGCATTAAGAAAGATGACATGATGTAGAGTGATAAACTCAAGCAATATGATATAAACCCCATCTTTTTATCCTCGACGGCAACAATACAATACGTGCCTTGCTGCCCTCACATCCGGGAAAGGACACCGCAAGATTGAACCCAGAGCTAAGCACTTCTCCCATTGCAAGAAAGATCAATCTAGTAGGCCAAACCAAACTGATAATTCTAAGAGACTTGCAAAGATAACCAATCATACATAAAAGAATTCATAGGAGGTTCAAATATTTCACATAGATAGGCTTGATCATAAACCCATAATTCATCGGATCTCGACAAACACACCACAAAAGGAGTTGCATCGAATACATCTCCAAGAAGATCGGGGAAACTTTGTATTGAGATTCAAAGAGAGAGAAGAAGCCATCTAGCTAATAACTATGGACCCGAAGGTCTGTGGTAAACTACTTACAACTCATCAGAGAGGCCTTGGAGAAGATGTAGAGGCCCTCCATGGTCGATTCCCCCTCGTGAGCGCCGATGAAGGCTCCAAGATAGGATCTCGCATGAATCTGAGAAGGTTGCGATGGTAGAAATAGTTTTTCGTGGTGCTCCTAGACGTTTTCGATTATGCGTGGATATATATAGGCGAAGGAAGTGGGTCGGGGAGCCAAGAGGGGCCCATGAGGGTGAAGCGCGCCCACCCCGTGAGGGCACTGTTGAAAGAACATGCGGTGCCCCCATGTTTGGTTTTGGTAATTGATGACAATCTCTATGGACTAATGGTTGTCTTGAGTTAGTTATATTTGAAGGATCTGTCCATAGGCTTGTCTTGAATTCCCTGTGTTGGTTTCAAGGAGTTTATGAGTTGACCAAAGTGCTATTAAGGTTTTATCCAAAGATTGGTCATGTGAGTGTTGAGCTTATTGCAAGCATGTCTTGAAGAAGAAGATTGTGTGATCATTCATGTTTACCTTCAAGACATCATCCAAATGAAGAGAGCTGGAAAGATTCAAGGTTGATCAAGACTAAGTCAAAGAATGAATCAAGAAAGGTGGTCCATCTTGAGGAGGAGAAGATCGTCATCATCTAGCTCAAGTGGATCATGTTCAAGGCAAAGGTTTGCCCTTGATACGTTTTCTTTTTTACCGGTCTCACGGTAGTTGTGGGAGACAGGGTTATAGGATTGATTGTCGTACTATCAAGGGGGGCTCTCGATGAGTTGCTTGATCGTATCGTTCAGTAAGAGCTCAAACCATTGCATCCTTGCATCATCTTTTTGGTTCTTGTTTGGTTCTTCTCCTTGTGAGATTTGGATCTTATGGTCTTTTTTATGACAAGCTCGAGTTCATCAAAAACGGAGTTCTCATGCATCTTCTAAGATGTTTTCGATGTTGGAGGGTATGCCGGTTCTTCTCGTTTGGAGGTTTCACTCCTTTGTTTGCTAAGCATACCTCCCCTGCCTCTTCTTTCTTTAACCATAATTCATCGGATCTCGACAAACGCACCACAAAAGGAGTTGCATCGAATAGATCTCCAAGAAGATCGGGGAGAACTTTGTATTGAGATTCAAAGAGAGAGAAGAAGCCATCTAGCTAATAACTATGGACCCGAAGGTCTGTGGTAAACTACTTACAACTCATCGAGAGGCCTTGGAGAAGATGTAGAGGCCCTCCATGGTCGATTCCCCCTCCGTGGAGGCCAAGCGAAAGGCTCCAAGATAGGATCTCATGAATCTGAAGGTTGCGGTGGTAGAAATAGTTTTTCGTGGTGCTCCTAGATGTTTTCAGTGTGCGTGGATATATATAGGCGAAGGAAGTGGGTCGGGGAGCCACGAGGGGCCCACGAGGTGGGCGCGCCCACCCCGTGAGGGCACTGTTGAAAGAACATGCGGTGCCCCATGTTTGGTTTTGGTAATTGATGACAATCTCTATGGACTAATGGTTGTCTTGAGTTATATTTGAAGGATCTGTCCATAGGCTTGTCTTGAATTCCATGTGTTGGTTTCAAGGAGTTTATGAGTTGACCAAGGTGCTATTAAGGTTTTATCCAAAGATTGGTCATGTGAGTGTTGAGCTTATTGCAAGCATGTCTTGAAGAAGAAGATTGTGTGATCATTCATGTTTACCTTCAAGACATCATCCAAATGAAGAGAGTTGGAAACATTCAAGGTTGATCAAGACTAAGTCAAAGAATGAATCAAGAAAGGTGGTCCATCTTGAGGAGGAGAAGATCGTCATCATCTAGCTCAAGTGGATCATGTGCAAGGCAAAGGTTTGCCCTTGATACGTTTTCTTTTTTACCGGTCTCACGGTTGTTGTGGGAGACCGGGTTATAGGATTGATTGCCGTACTATCAAGGGGGGCTCTCGATGAGTTGCTTTATCGTATCGTTCATAAAGAGCTCAAACCATTGCATCCTTGCATCATCTTTTTGGTTCTTGTTTGGTTCTTCTCCTTGTGAGATTTGGAGCTTATGGTCTTTTTTATGACAAGCTCGAGTTCATCGAAAACGGAGTTCTCATGCATCTTCTATGATGTTTTCGATGTTGGAGGGTATGCCGGTTCTTCTCGGTTGGAGGTTTCACTCCTTTGTTTGCTAAGCATAACTCCCCTGCCTCTTCTTTCTATAACCATAATTCATCGGATCTCGACAAACACACCACAAAAGGAGTTGCATCGAATAGATCTCCAAGAAGATCGGTGAGAACTTTGTATTGAGATTAAATGAGAGAGAAGAAGCCATATAGCTAATAACTATGGACCCGAAGGTCTGTGGTAAACTACTTACACCTCATCGAGAGGCCTTGGAGAAGATGTAGAGGCCCTCCGTGGTCGATTCCCCCTCGTGAGCGCGGCCGAAGGCTCCAAGATAGGATCTCATGAATCTGAGAAGGTTGCGGTGGTAGAAATAGTTTTCGTGGTGCTCCTAGATGTTTTCGGTGTACGTGGATATATATAGGCGAAGGAAGTGGGTCGGGGAGCCACGAGGGGCCCATTGAGGGTGGGGCGCGCCCACCCCGTAGGGCACTGTTGAAAGAACATGCGGTGCCCCCATGTTTGGTTTTGGTAATTGATGACAATCTCTATGGACTAATGGTTGTCTTGAGTTATATTTGAAGGATCATCCATAGGCTTGTCTTGAATTCCATGTGTTGGTTTCAAGGAGTTTATGAGTTGACCAAGGTGCTATTAAGGTTTTATCCAAAGATTGGTCATGTGAGTGTTGAGCTTATTGCAAGCATGTCTTGAAGAAGAAGATTGTGTGATCATTCATGTTTACCTTCAAGACATCATCCAAATGAAGAGAGTTGGAAACATTCAAGGTTGATCAAGACTAAGTCAAAGAATGAATCAAGAAAGGTGGTCCATCTTGAGGAGGAGAAGATCGTCATCATCTAGCTCAAGTGGATCATGTGCAAGGCAAAGGTTTGCCCTTGATCGTTTTCTTTTTACCGGTCTCACGGTTGTTGTGGGAGACCGGGTTATAGGATTGATTGCCGTACTATCAAGGGGGGCTCTCGATGAGTTGCTTTATCGTATCGTTCATAAAGAGCTCAAACCATTGCATCCTTGCATCATCTTTTTGGTTCTTGTTTGGTTCTTCTCCTTGTGAGATTTGGAGCTTATGGTCTTTTTTATGACAAGCTCGAGTTCATCGAAAACGGAGTTCTCATGCATCTTCTATGATGTTTTCGATGTTGGAGGGTATGCCGGTTCTTCTCGGTTGGAGGTTTCACTCCTTTGTTTGCTAAGCATACCTCCCCTACCTCTTCTTTCTATAACCATAATTCATCGGATCTCGACAAACACACCACCAAAGGAGTTGCATCGAATAGATCTCCAAGAAGATCGGGGAGAACTTTGTATTGAGATTCAAAGAGAGAGAAGAAGCCATCTAGCTAATAACTATGGACCCTAAGGTCTGTGGTAAACTACTTACAACTCATCAGAGAGGTCTTGGAGAAGATGTAGAGGCCCTCCTTGGTCGATTCCCCCTCCGGCGGAGCGCCGGCGAAGGCTCCAAGATAGGATCTCATGAATCTGAGAAGGTTGCGGTGGTAGAAATAGTTTTTCGTGGTGCTCCTAGATTTTTTCAGTGTACGTGGATATATATAGGCGAAGGAAGTGGGTCAGGGGAGCCACGAGGGTGGGGGCGCGCCCACCCTCCTAGGGCACGCTGAAAGAACATGCGGTGCCCCCATGTTTGGTTTTGGTAATTGATGACAATCTCTATGGACTAATGGTTGTCTTGAGTTATATTTGAAGGATCTGTCCATAGGCTTGTCTTGAATTCCATGTGTTGGTTTCAAGGAGTTTATGAGTTGACCAAGGTGCTATTAAGGTTTTATCCAAAGATTGGTCATGTGAGTGTTGAGCTTATTGCAAGCATGTCTTGAAGAAGAAGATTGTGTGATCATTCATGTTTACCTTCAAGACATCATCCAAATGAAGAGAGTTGGAAAGATTCAAGGTTGATCAAGACTAAGTCAAAGAATGAATCAAGAAAGGTGGTCCATCTTGAGGAGGAGAAGATCGACATCATCTAGCTCAAGTGGATCATGTGCAAGGCAAAGGTTTGCCCTTGATACGTTTTCTTTTTTACCGGTCTCACGGTTGTTGTGGGAGACCGGGTTATAGGATTGATTGCCGTACTATCAAGGGGGGCTCTCGATGAGTTGCTTGATCGTATCGTTCGTAAAGAGCTCAAACCATTGCATCCTTGCATCATCTTTTTGGTTCTCGTTTGGTTCTTCTCCTTGTGAGATTTGGAGCTTATGGTCTTTTTATGACAAGCTCGAGTTCATCGAAAACGGAGTTCTCATGCATCTTCTATGATGTTTTCGATGTTGGAGGGTATGCCGTTCTTCTCGGTTGGAGGTTTCACTCCTTTGTTTGCTAAGCATACCTCCCCTGCCTCTTCTTTCTATAACCATAATTCATCGGATCTCGACAAACACACCACAAAAGGAGTTGCATCGAATAGATCTCCAAGAAGATCGGGGAGAACTTTGCATTGAGATTCAAAGAGAGAGAAGAAGCCATCTAGCTAATAACTATGGACCCGAAGGTCTGTGGTAAACTACTTACAACTCATCAGAGAGGCCTTGGAGAATATGCAGAGGCCCTCCATGGTCGATTCCCCCTCCGGCGGAGCGCCGGCGAAGGCTCCAAGATAGGATCTCGCAGACATCTGAGAAGGTTGCGGTGGTAGAAATAGTTTTTCGTGGTGCTCCTAGATGTTTTCGGTGTGCGTGGATATATATAGGCGAAGGAAGTGGGTCGGGGAGCCACGAGGGGCCCATTTAGGGTAGGGGGCGTGCCCACCCCGTAGGGGCACTGTTGAAAGAACATGCGGTGCCCCCATGTTTGGTTTTGGTAATTGATGACAATCTCTATGGACTAATGGTTGTCTTGAGTTATATTTGAAGGATCTGTCCATAGGCTTGTCTTGAATTCCATGTGTTGGTTTCAAGGAGTTTATGAGGTGACCAAGGTGCTATTAAGGTTTTATCCAAAGATTGGTCATGTGAGTGTTGAGCTTATTGCAAGCATGTCTTGAAGAAGAAGATTGTGTGATCATTCATGTTTACCTTCAAGACATCATCCAAATGAAGAGAGTTGGAAAGATTCAAGGTTGATCAAGACTAAGTCAAAGAATGAATCAAGAAAGGTGGTCCATCTTGAGGAGGAGAAGATCGTCATCATCTAGCTCAAGTGGATCATGTGCAAGGCAAAGGTTTGCCCTTGATACGTTTTCTTTTTTACCGGTCTCACGGTAGTAGTGGGAGACCGGGTTATAGGATTGATTGCCGTACTATCAAGGGGGGCTCTCGATGAGTTGCTTTATCGTAGAGCTCAAACTATTGCATCCTTGCATCATCTTTTTGGTTCTTCTTTGGTTCTTCTCCTTGTGAGATTTGGAGCTTATGGTCTTTTTTATGACAAGCTCGAGTTCATCGAAAACGGAGTTCTCATGCATCTTCTATGATGTTTTCGATGTTGGAGGGTATGCCGGTTCTTCTCGGTTGGAGGTTTCACTCCTTTGTTTGCTAAGCATACCTCCCCTACCTCTTCTTTCTATAACCATAATTCATTGGATCTCGACAAACACACCACAAAAGGAGTTGCATCGAATAGATCTCCAAGAAGATCGGGGAGAACTTTGTATTGAGATTCAAAGAGAGAGAAGAAGCCATCTAGCTATTAACTATGGACCCAAAGGTCTGTGGTAAACTACTTACAACTCATCAGAGAGGCCTTGGAGAAGATGTAGAGGCCCTCCATGGTCGATTCCCCCTCCGGCGGAGCGCCGACGAAGGCTCCAAGATAGGATCTCATGAATCTGAGAAGGTTGCGGTGGTAGAAATAGTTTTTCGTGGTGCTCCTAGATGTTTTCAGTGTCACGTGGATATATATAGGCGAAGGAAGTGGGTCAGGGGACCCACGAGGGGCCCATCTTGGGTGGGGCGCGCCCACCCCGTGAACACTGAAAGAACATGCGGTGCCCCCATGTTTGGTTTTGGTAATTGATGACAATCTCTATGGACTAATGGTTGTCTTGAGTTATATTTGAAGGATCTGTCCATAGGCTTGTCTTGAATTCCATGTGTTGGTTTCAAGGAGTTTATGAGTTGACCAAGGTGCTATTAAGGTTTTATCCAAAGATTGGTCATGTGAGTGTTGAGCTTATTGCAAGCATGTCTTGAAGAAGAAGATTGTGTGATCATTCATGTTTACCTTCAAGACATCATCCAAATGAAGAGAGTTGGAAAGATTCAAGGTTGATCAAGACTAAGTCAAAGAATGAATCAAGAAAGGTGGTCCATCTTGAGGAGGAGAAGATCATCATCTTCTAGCTCAAGTGGATCATGTGCAAGGCAAAGGTTTGCCCTTGATACGTTTTCTTTTTTACCGGTCTCACGGTAGTTGTGGGAGACCGGGTTATAGGATTGATTGCCGTACTATCAAGGGGGGCTCTCGATGAGTTGCTTGATCGTATCGTTCGTAAAGAGCTCAAACCATTGCATCCTTGCATCATCTTTTTGGTTCTTGTTTGGTTCTTCTCCTTGTGAGATTTGGAGCTTATGGTCTTTTTTATGACAAGCTCGAGTTCATCGAAAACGGAGGTCTCATGCATCTTCTATGATGTTTTCGATGTTGGAGGGTATGCCGGTTCTTCTCGGTTGGAGGTTTCACTCCTTTGTTTGCTAAGCATACCTCCCCTGCCTCTTCTTTCTATAACCATAATTCATCGGATCTCGACAAACACACCACAAAAGGAGTTGCATCGAATAGATCTCCAAGAAGATCGGGGAGAACTTTGTATTGAGATTCAAAGAGAGAGAAGAAGCCATCTAGCTAATAACTATGGACCCGGAGGTCTGTGGTAAACTACTTACAACTCATCAGAGAGGCCTTGGAGAAGATGTAGAGGCCCTCCGTGGTCGATTCCCCCTCCGGCGGAGCGCCGACGAAGGCTCCAAGGTAGGATCTCGCAGATACAGAAGGTTGCGGTGGTAGAATTAGTTTTTCGTGGTGCTCCGAGTGGTTTTCAGGGTACGTGGATAGATATAGGCGACGGAAGTGGGTTAGGGAGCCACGAGGGGCCCTGAGGTGGGGGCGCGCCCACCCCGTAGGGCACTGTTGAAAGAACATGCGGTGCCCCATGTTTGGTTTTGGTAATTGATGACAATCTCTATGGACTAATGGTTGTCTTGAGTTATATTTGAAGGATCTGTCCATAGGCTTGTCTTGAATTCCATGTGTTGGTTTCAAGGAGTTTATGAGTTGACCAAGGTGCTATTAAGGTTTTATCCAAAGATTGGTCATGTGAGTGTTGAGCTTATTGCAAGCATGTCTTGAAGAAGAAGATTGTGTGATCATTCATGTTTACCTTCAAGACATCATCCAAATGAAGAGAGTTGGAAACATTCAAGGTTGATCAAGACTAAGTCAAAGAATGAATCAAGAAAGGTGGTCCATCTTGAGGAGGAGAAGATCGTCATCATCTAGCTCAAGTGGATCATGTGCAAGGCAAAGGTTTGCCCTTGATACGTTCTCTTTTTTACCGGTCTCACGGTAGTTGTGGGAGACCGGGTTATAGGATTGATTGCCGTACTATCAAGGGGGGCTCTCGATGAGTTTCTTGATCGTATCGTTCGTAAAGAGCTCAAACCATTGCATCCTTGCATCATCTTTTTGGTTCTTGTTTGGTTCTTCTCCTTGTGAGATTTGGAGCTTATGGTCCTTTTTATGACAAGCTCGAGTTCATCGAAAACGGAGTTCTCATGCATCTTCTATGATGTTTTCGATGTTGGAGGGTATGCCGGTTCTTCTCGGTTGGAGATTTCACTCCTTTCTTTGCTAAGCATACCTCCCCTGCCTCTTCTTTCTATAACCATAATTCATCGGATCTCGACAAACACACCACAAAAGGAGTTGCATCGAATAGATCTCCAAGAAGATCGGGGAGAACTTTGTATTGAGATTCAAAGAGAGAGAAGAAGCCATCTAGCTAATAACTATGGACCCGAAGGTCTGTGGTAAACTACTTACAACTCATCAGAGAGGCCTTGGAGAAGATGTAGAGGCCCTCCGTGGTCGATTCCCCCTCCGGCGGAGCGCCGACGAAGGCTCCAAGATAGGATCTCACAGATACAGAAGGTTGCGGTGGTAGAAATAGTTTTTCGTGGTGCTACTAGATGTTTTCAGTGTACGTGGATATATATAGGCGAAGGAAGTGGGTCAGGGGAGCCACGAGGGGCCCAGGAGGGTGGGGCGCGCCCACCCCGTAGGGCATAAGTCGAAAGAACATGCGGTGCCCCCATGTTTGGTTTTGGTAATTGATGACAATCTCTATGGACTAATGGTTGTCTTGAGTTATATTTGAAGGATCATCCATAGGCTTGTCTTGAATTCCATGTGTTGGTTTCAAGGAGTTTATGAGTTGAGCAAGGTGCTATTAAGGTTTTATCCAAAGATTGGTCATGTGAGTGTTGAGCTTATTGCAAGCATGTCTTGAAGAAGAAGATTGTGTGATCATTCATGTTTACCTTCAAGACATCATCCAAATGAAGAGAGTTGGAAAGATTCAAGGTTGATCAAGACTAAGTCAAAGAATGAATCAAGAAAGGTGGTCCATCTTGAGGAGGAGAAGATCATCATCATCTAGCTCAAGTGGATCATGTGCAAGGCAAAGGTTTGCCCTTGATACGTTTTCTTTTTACGGTCTCACGGTAGTTGTGGGAGACCGGGTTATAGGATTGATTGCCGTACTATCAAGGGGGCTCTCGATGAGTTGCTTGATCGTATCGTTAAGTAAAGAGCTCAAACCATTGCATCCGTGCATCATCTTTTTGGTTCTTGTTTGGTTCTTCTCCTTGTGAGATTTGGAGCTTATGGTCTTTTTTATGACAAGCTCGAGTTCATCGAAAACGGAGTTCTCATGCATCTTCTATGATGTTTTCGATGTTGGAGGGTATGCCGGTTCTTCACGGTTGGAGGTTTCACTCCTTTGTTTGCTAAGCATACCTCCCCTGCCTCTTCTTTCTATAACCATAATTCATCGGATCTCGACAAACACACCACAAAAGGAGTTGCATCGAATAGATCTCCAAGAAGATCGGGGAGAACTTTGTATTGAGATTCAAAGAGAGAGAAGAAGCCATCTAGCTAATAACTATGGACCCGAAGGTCTGTGGTAAACTACTTACAACTCATCAGAGAGGCCTTGGAGAAGATGTACAGGCCCTCCATGGTTGATTCCCCGTCCGGCGGAGCGCCGACGAAGGCTCCAAGATAGGATCTATGAATCTGAGAAGGTTGCGGTGGTAGAAATAGTTTTTCGTGGTGCTCCTAGATGTTTTCAGTGTACGTGGATATATATAGGTGAAGCAAGTGGGTCACGGGAGCCATGAGGGGCCCATGAGGGTGGGGGGCGCGCCCACCCCCGTAGGGCACGCTGAAAGAACATGCGGTGCCCCCATGTTTGGTTTTGGTAATTGATGACAATCTCTATGGACTTATGGTTGTCTTGAGTTATATTTGAAGGATCATCCATAGGCTTGTCTTGAATTCCATGTGTTGGTTTCAAGGAGTTTATGAGTTGACCAAGGTGCTATTAAGGTTTTATCCAAAGATTGGTCATGTGAGTGTTGAGCTTATTGCAAGCATGTCTTGAAGAAGAAGATTTTGTGATCATTCATGTTTACCTTCAAGACATCATCCAAATGAAGAGAGTTGGAAAGATTCAAGGTTGATCAAGACTAAGTCAAAGAATGAATCAAGAAAGGTGGTCCATCTTGAGGAGGAGAAGATCGTCATCATCTAGCTCAAGTGGATCATGTGCAAGGCAAAGGTTTGCCCTTGATCGTTTTCTTTTTACGGTCTCACGGTAGTTGTGGGAGACTGGGTTATAGGATTGATTGCCGTACTATCAAGGGGGCTCTCGATGAGTTGCTTGATCGTGTCGTTCGTAAAGAGCTCAAACCATTGCATCCTTGCATCATCTTTTTGGTTCTTGTTTGGTTCTTCTCCTTGTGAGATTTGGAGCTTATGGTCTTTTTTATGACAAGCTCGAGTTCATCGAAAACGGAGTTCTCATGCATCTTCTATGATGTTTTCGATGTTGGAGGGTATGCCGGTTCTTCTCGGTTGGAGGTTTCACTCCTTTGTTTGCTAAGCATACCTCCCCTGCCTCTTCTTTCTATAACCATAATTCATCGGATCTCGACAAACACACCACAAAAGGAGTTGCATCGAATAGATCTCCGAGAAGATCGGGGAGAACTTTGTATTGAGATTCAAAGAGAGAGAAGAGGCCATCTAGCTAATAACTATGGACCCGAAGGTCTGTGGTAAACTACTTACAACTCATCAGAGAGGCCTTGGAGAAGATGTAGAGGCCCTCCGTGGTCAATTCCCCCTCCGGCGGAGCGCCGACGAAGGCTCCAAGATAGGATCTCGCAGATACAGAAGGTTGCGGTGGTAGAAATAGTTTTTCGTGGTGCTCCTAGATGTTTTCAGTGTACGTGGATATATATAGGCGAAGGAAGTGGGTCAGGGGAGCCACGAGGGGCCCACGAGGGTGGGGGAGCGCCCACCCCCGTAGGGGCACGCTTGAAAGAACATGCGGTGCCCCCATGTTTGGTTTTGGTAATTGATGACAATCTCTATGGACTAATGGTTGTCTTGAGTTATATTTGAAGGATCTGTCCATAGGCTTGTCATGAATTCCATGTGTTGGTTTCAAGGAGTTTATGAGTTGACTAAGGTGCTATTAAGGTTTTATCCAAAGATTGGTCATGTGAGTGTTGAGCTTATACCAAGCATGTCTTGAAGAAGAAGATTGTGTGATCATTCATGTTTACCTTCAAGACATCATCCAAATGAAGAGAGTTGGAAAGATTCAAGGTTGATCAAGACTAAGTCAAAGAATGAATCAAGAAAGGTGGTCCATCTTGAGGAGGAGAAGATCGTCATCATCTAGCTCAAGTGGATCATGTGCAAGGCAAAGGTTTGCCCTTGATACGTTTTCTTTTTTACCGGTCTCACGGTAGTTGTGGGAGACTGGGTTATAGGATTGATTGCCGTACTATCAAGGGGGCTCTCGATGAGTTGCTTGATCGTGTCGTTCGTAAAGAGCTCAAACCATTGCATCCTTGCATCATCTTTTTGGTTCTTGTTTGGTTCTTCTCCTTGTGAGATTTGGAGCTTATGGTCTTTTTTATGACAAGCTCGAGTTCATCGAAAACGGAGTTCTCATGCATCTTCTATAATGTTTTCGATGTTGGAGGGTGTGCCGGTTCTTCTCGGTTGGAGGTTTCACTCCTTTGTTTGCTAAGCATACCTCCCCTGCCTCTTATTTCTATAACCATAATTCGTCGGATCTCGACAAACACACCACAAAAGGAGTTGCATCGAATAGATCTCCAAGAAGATCGGGGAGAACTTTGTATTGAGATTCAAAAAGAGAGAAGAAGCCATCTAGCTACTAAATATGGACCCGAAGGTCTGTGGTAAACTACTTACACCTCATCAGAGAGGCCTTGGAGAAGATGTAGAGGCCCTCCATGGTCGATTCCCCCTCCGGCGGAGCGCCGACGAAGGCTCCAAGATAGGATCTCGCAGACATCTGAGAAGGTTGCGGTGGTAGAAATAGTTTTTCGTGGTGCTCCTAGATGTTTTCGATTACGTGGATATATATAGGCGAAGGAAGTGGGTCAGGAGCCACGAGGGGCCCATCTTGGTGGGCGCGCCCACCCCGTAGGGAACGCTGAAAGAACATCTGGTGCCCCATGTTTGGTTTTGGTAATTGATGACAATCTCTATGGACTAATGGTTGTCTTGAGTTATATTTGAAGGATCTGTCCATAGGCTTGTCTTGAATTCCATGTGTTGGTTTCAAGGAGTTTATGAGTTGACCAAGGTGCTATTAAGGTTTTATCCAAAGATTGGTCATGTGAGTGTTGAGCTTATTGCATGCATGTCTTGAAGAAGAAGATTGTGTGATCATTCATGTTTACCTTCAAGACATCATCCAAATGAAGAGAGTTGGAAAGATTCAAGGTTGATCAAGACTAAGTCAAAGAATGAATCAAGAAAGGTGGTCCATCTTGAGGAGGAGAAGATCGTCATCATCTAGCTCAAGTGGATCATGTGCAAGGCAAAAGTTTGCCCTTGATACGTTTTCTTTTTTACCGGTCTCACGGTAGTTGTGGGAGACCGGGTTATAGGATTGATTGCCGTACTATCAAGGGGGGCTCTCGATGAGTTGCTTGATCGTATCGTTCGTAAAGAGCTCAAACCATTGCATCCTTGCATCATCTTTTTGGTTCTTGTTTGGTTCTTCTCCTTGTGAGATTTGGAGCTTATGGTCTTTTTTATGACAAGCTCGAGTTCATCAAAAACGGAGTTCTCATGCATCTTCTATGATGTTTTCGATGTTGGAGGGTATGCGGTTCTTCTCGGTTGGAGGTTTCACTGCTTTGTTTGCTAAGCATACCTCCCCGCCTCTTCTTTCTATAACCATAATTCATCGGATCTCGACAAACACACCACAAAAGGAGTTGCATCGAATAGATCTCCAAGAAGATCGGGGAGAACTTTGTATTGAGATTCAAAGAGAGAGAAGAAGCCATCTAGCTAATAACTATGGACCCGAAGGTCTGGTAAACTAATTACAACTCATCGGAGAGGCCTTGGAGAAGATGTAGAGGCCCTCCATGGTCGATTACCCCTCCGTGGAGCTGACGAAGGCTCCAAGATAGGATCTCGCAGATCTGAGAAGGTTGTGGTGGTAGAAATAGTTTTTCGTGGTGCTCCTAGATGTTTTCGGTAATGCGTGGATATATATAGGCGAAGGAAGTGGGTCAGGGAGCCACGAGGGGCCCATGAGGGGGTGGGCGCGCCCACCCCGTAGGGCACTGTTGAAAGAACATGCGGTGCCCCCATGTTTGGTTTTGGTAATTGATGACAATCTCTATGGACTAATGGTTGTCTTGAGTTATATTTGAAGGATCTGTCCATAGACTTGTCTTGAATTCCATGTGTTGGTTTCAAGGAGTTTATGAGTTGACCAAGGTGCTATTAAGGTTTTATCCAAAGATTGGTCATGTGAGTGTTGAGCTTATTGCAAGCATGTCTTGAAGAAGAAGATTGTGTGATCATTCATGTTTACCTTCAAGACATCATCCAAATGAAGAGAGTTGGAAAGATTCAAGGTTGATCAAGACTAAGTCAAAGAATGAATCAAGAAAGGTGGTCCATCTTGAGGAGGAGAAGATCGTCATCATCTAGCTCAAGTGGATCATGTGCAAGGCAAAGGTTTGCCCTTGATACGTTTTCTTTTTTACCGGTCTCACGGTAGTTGTGGGAGACCGGGTTATAGGATTGATTGTCGTACTATCAAGGGGGCTCTCGATGAGTTGCTTGATCATATCGCTCAGAAGAGCTCAAACCATTGCATCCTTGCATCATCTTTTTGTTCTTGTTTGGTTCTTCTCCTTGTGAGATTTGGAGCTTATGGTCTTTTTATGACAAGCTCGAGTTCATCGAAAACGGAGTTCTCATGCATCTTCTATGATGTTTTCGATGTTGGAGGGTATGCGGTTCTTCTCGGTTGGAGGTTTCACTCCTTTGTTTGCTAAGCATACCTCCCCGCCTCTTCTTTCTATAACCATAATTCATCGGATCTCGACAAACACACCACAAAAGGAGTTGCATCGAATAGATCTCCAAGAAGATCGGGGAGAACTTTGTATTGAGATTCAAAGAGAGAGAAGAAGCCATCTAGCTAATAACTATGGACCCGAAAGTCTGTGGTAAACTACTTACAACTCATCAGAGAGGCCTTGGAGAAGATGTAGAGGCCCTCCATGGTCGATTACCCCTCCGGCGGAGCGCCGACGAAGGCTCCAAGATAGGATCTCGCAGATACAGAAGGTTGCGGTGGTAGAAATAGTTTTTTGTGGTGCTCCTAGATGTTTTCGATTACGTGGACATATATATAGGCGAAGGAAGTGGGTCGGGGAGCCACGAGGGGCCCATGAGGGTGGGGGGCGCGCCCACCCCCGTAGGGCACACTGAAAGAACATGCGGTGCCCCCATGTTTGCTTTTGGTAATTGATGACAATCTCTATGGACTAATGGTTGTCTTGAGTTATATTTGAAGGATCTGTCCATAGGCTTGTCTTGAATTCCATGTGTTGGTTTCAAGGAGTTTATGAGTTGACCAAGGTGCTATTAAGGTTTTATCCAAAGATTGGTCATGTGAGTGTTGAGCTTATTGCAAGCATGTCTTGAAGAAGAAGATTGTGTGATCATTCATGTTTACCTTCAAGACATCATCCAAATGAAGAGAGTTGGAAAGATTCAAGGTTGATCAAGACTAAGTCAAAGAATGAATCAAGAAAGGTGGTCCATCTTGAGGAGGAGAAGATCGTCATCATCTAGCTCAAGTGGATCATGTGCAAGGCAAAGGTTTGCCCTTGATACGTTTTCTTTTTTACCGGTCTCACGGTAGTTGTGGGAGACCGGGTTATAGGATTGATTGTCGTACTATCAAGGGGGGCTCTCGATGAGTTGCTTGATCGTATCGTTCGTAAAGAGCTCAAACCATTGCATCCGTGCATCATCTTTTTGGTTCTTGTTTGGTTCTTCTCCTTGTGAGATTTGGAGCTTATGGTCTTTTTTATGACAAGCTCGAGTTCATCAAAAACGGAGTTCTCATGCATCTTCTATGATGTTTTCGATGTTGGAGGGTATGCCGGTTCTTCTCGGTTGGAGGTTTCACTCCTTTGTTTGCTAAGCATACCTCCCCTGCCTCTTCTTTCTATAACCATAATCCATCGGATCTCGACAAACACACCACAAAAGGAGTTGCATCGAATAGATCTCCAAGAAGATCGGGGAGAACTTTGTATTGAGATTCAAAGAGAGAGAAGAAGCCATCTAGCTAATAACTATGGACCCGAAGGTCTGTGGTAAACTACTTAAAACTCATCAGAGAGGCCTTGGAGAAGATGTAGAGGCCCTCCGTGGTCGATTCCCCCTCCGGCGGAGCGCCGACGAAGGCTCCAAGATAGGATCTCGCAGATACAGAAGGTTGCGGTGGTAGAAATAGTTTTTCGTGGTGCTCCTAGATGTTTTCAGTGTACGTGGATATATATAGGCGAAGGAAGTGGTTCAGGGAGCCACGAGGGGCCCATGAGTGGGGGCGCCCACCCGTAGGGCATATTTGAAAGAACATGCGGTGCCCCCATGTTTGGTTTTGGTAATTGATGACAATCTCTATGGACTAATGGTTGTCTTGAGTTATATTTGAATGATCTGTCCATAGGCTTGTCTTGAATTCCATGTGTTGGTTTCAAGGAGTTTATGAGTTGACCAAGGTGCTATTAAGGTTTTATCCAAAGATTGGTCATGTGAGTGTTGAGCTTATTGCAAGCATGTCTTGAAGAAGAAGATTGTGTGATCATTCATGTTTACCTTCAAGACATCATCCAAATGAAGACAGTTGGAAAGATTCAAGGTTGATCAAGACTAAGTCAAAGAATGAATCAAGAAAGGTGGTCCATCTTGAGGAGGAGAAGATCGTCATCATCTAGCTCAAGTGGATCATGTGCAAGGCAAAGGTTTGCCCTTGATACGTTTTCTTTTTTACCGGTCTCACGGTAGTTTTGGGAGAGCGGGTTATAGGATTGATTGCCGTACTATCAAGGGGGGCTCTCGATGAGTTGCTTGATCGTATCGTTCATAAAGAGTTCAAACCATTGCATCCGTGCATCATCTTTTTGGTTCTTGTTTGGTTCTTCTCCTTGTGAGATTTGGAGCTTATGGTCTTTTTTATGACAAGCTCGAGTTCATCGAAAACGGAGTTCTCATGCATCTTCTATGATGTTTTCGATGTTGGAGGGTATGCCGGTTCTTCTCGGTTGGAGGTTTCACTCCTTTGTTTGCTAAGCATACCTCCCTGCCTCTTCTTTCTATAACCATAATTCATCGGATCTCGACAAACACACCACAAAAGGAGTTGCATCGAATAAATCTCCAAGAAGATCGGGAGAACTTTGTATTGAGATTCAAAGAGAGAGAAGAAGCCATCTAGCTAATAACTATGGACCCGAAGGTCTGTGGTAAACTACTTACAACTCATCAGAGAGGCCTTGGAGAAGATGTAGAGGCCCTCCATGGTCGATTCCCCCTCCGGCGGAGCGCCGACGAAGGCTCCAAGATAGGATCTCGCAGATACAGAAGGTTGCGGTGGTAGAAATAGTTTTTCGTGGTGGTCCTAGATGTTTTCAGTGTACGTTGATATATATAGGCGAAGGAAGTGGGTTAGGGGAGCCACGAGGGGCCCACGAGGGTGGGGGGCGCGCCCACCCCCGTAGGGCACGCTGAAAGAACATGCGGTGCCCCCATGTTTGGTTTTGGTAATTGATGACAATCTCTATGGACTAATGGTTGTCTTGAGTTATATTTGAAGGATCTGTCCATAGGCTTGTCTTGAATTACATGTGTTGGTTTCAAGGAGTTTATGAGTTGACCAAGGTGCTATTAAGGTTTTATCCAAAGATTGGTCATGTGAGTGTTGAGCTTATTGCAAGCATGTCTTGAAGAAGAAGATTGTCTGATCATTCATGTTTACCTTCAAGACATCATCCAAATGAAGAGAGTTGGAAAGATTCAAGGTTGATCAAGACTAAGTCAAAGAATGAATCAAGAAAGGTGGTCCATCTTGAGGAGGAGAAGATCGTCATCATCTAGCTCAAGTGGATCATGTGCAAGGCAAAGGTTTGCCCTTGATATGTTTTCCTTTTTACCGGTCTCACGGTAGTTGTGGGAGACCGGGTTATAGGATTGATTGCCGTACTATCAAGGGGGGCTCTCGATGAGTTGCTGGATCGTATCGTTCGTAAGGAGCTCAAACCATTGCATCCTTGCATCATCTTTTTGGTTCTTGTTTGGTTCTTCTCCTTGTGAGATTTGGAGCTTATGGTCTTTTTTATGACAAGCTCGAGTTCATCGAAAACGGAGTTCTCATGCATCTTCTATGATGTTTTCGATGTTGGAGGGTATGTCGGTTCTTCTCGGTTGGAGGTTTCACTACTTTGTTTGCTAAGCATACCTCCCCTGCCTCTTCTTTCTATAACCATAATTCATCGGATCTCGACAAACACACCACAAAAGGAGTTGCATCGAATAGATCTCCAAGAAGATCGGGGAGAACTTTGTATTGAGATTCAAAGAGAGAGAAGAAGCCATCTAGCTAATAACTATGGACCCGGAGGTCTGTGGTAAACTACTTACAACTCATCAGAGAGGCCTTGGAGAAGATGTAGAGGCCCTCCATGGTCGATTCCCCCTCCGGCGGAGCGCCGACGAAGGCTCCAAGATAGGATCTCGCAGAATCTGAAGGTTGCGGTGGTAGAAATAGTTTTTCGTGGTGCTCCTAGATGTTTTCAGGTACGTGGATATATATAGGCGAAGGAAGTGGGTCGGGGAGCCACGAGGGTCCCACAGTGGGGGCGCGCCCACCCCGTAGAGGGCACTGTTGAAAAGAACATGCGGTAGCCCCAGGTTTGGTTTTGGTAATTGATGACAATCTCTATGGACTAATGGTTGTCTTGAGTTATATTTGAATGATCTGTCCATAGGCTTGTCTTGAATTCCATGTGTTGGTTTCAAGGAGTTTATGAGTTGACCAAGGTGCTATTAAGGTTTTATCCAAAGATTGGTCATGTGAGTGTTGAGCTTATTGCAAGCATGTCTTGAAGAAGAAGATTGTGTGATCATTCATGTTTACCTTCAAGACATCATCCAAATGAAGACAGTTGGAAAGATTCAAGGTTGATCAAGACTAAGTCAAAGAATGAATCAAGAAAGGTGGTCCATCTTGAGGAGGAGAAGATCGTCATCATCTAGCTCAAGTGGATCATGTGCAAGGCAAAGGTTTGCCCTTGATACGTTTTCTTTTTTACCGGTCTCACGGTAGTTGTGGGAGACCGGGTTATAGGATTGATTGCCGTACTATCAAGGGGGGCTCTCGATGAGTTGCTTGATCGTATCGTTCATAAAGAGCTCAAACCATTGCATCCGTGCATCATCTTTTTGGTTCTTGTTTGGTTCTTCTCCTTGTGAGATTTGGAGCTTATGGTCTTTTTATGACAAGCTCGAGTTCATCGAAAACGGAGTTCTCATGCATCTTCTATGATGTTTTCGATGTTGGAGGGTATGCCGGTTCTTCTCGGTTGGAGGTTTCACTCCTTTGTTTGCTAAGCATACCTCCCCTGCCTCTTCTTTCTATAACCATAATTCATCGGATCTCGACAAACACACCACAAAAGGAGTTGCATCGAATAAATCTCCAAGAAGATCGGGGAGAACTTTGTATTGAGATTCAAAGAGAGAGAAGAAGCCATCTAGCTAATAACTATGGACCCGAAGGTCTGTGGTAAACTACTTACAACTCATCAGAGAGGCCTTGGAGAAGATGTAGAGGCCCTCCGTGGTCGATTCCCCCTCCGGCGGAGCGCCGACGAAGGCTCCAAGATAGGATCTCGCAGATACAGAAGGTTGCGGTGGTAGAAATAGTTTTTCGTGGTGCTCCTAGATGTTTTCGATTAATAGTGGATATATATAGGCGAAGGAAGTGGGTCAGGAGCCACGAGGGGCCCATTTAGGGGGGGCGCCCACCCCGTAGGGCACGTTGAAAAGAACCTGCGGTGCCCCCATGTTTGGTTTTGGTAATTGATGACAATCTCTATGGACTAATGGTTGTCTTGAGTTATATTTGAAGGATCTGTCCATAGGCTTGTCTTGAATTACATGTGTTGGTTTCAAGGAGTTTATGAGTTGACCAAGGTGCTATTAAGGTTTTATCCAAAGATTGGTCATGTGAGTGTTGAGCTTATTGCAAGCATGTCTTGAAGAAGAAGATTGTGTGATCATTCATGTTTACCTTCAAGACATCATCCAAATGAAGAGAGTTGGAAAGATTCAAGGTTGATCAAGACTAAGTCAAAGAATGAATCAAGAAAGGTGGTCCATCTTGAGGAGGAGAAGATCGTCATCATCTAGCTCAAGTGGATCATGTGCAAGGCAAAGGTTTGCCCTTGATATGTTTTCCTTTTTACCGGTCTCACGGTAGTTGTGGGAGACCGGGTTATAGGATTGATTGCCGTACTATCAAGGGGGGCTCTCGATGAGTTGCTGGATCGTATCGCTCAGAAGAGCTCAAACCATTGCATCCTTGCATCATCTTTTGGTTCTTGTTTGGTTCTTCTCCTTGTGAGATTTGGAGCTTATGGTCTTTTTTATGACAAGCTCGAGTTCATCGAAAACGGAGTTCTCATGCATCTTCTATGATGTTTTCGATGTTGGAGGGTATGCCGGTTCTTCTCGGTTGGAGGTTTCACTCCTTTGTTTGCTAAGCATACCTCCCCTGCCTCTTCTTTCTATAACCATAATTCATCGGATCTCGACAAACACACCACAAAAGGAGTTGCATCGAATAGATCTCCAAGAAGATCGGGGAGAACTTTGTATTGAGATTCAAAGGAGAGAAGAAGCCATCTAGCTAATAACTATGGACCCGAAGGTCTGTGGTAAACTACTTACAACTCATCAGAGAGGCCTTGGAGAAGATGTAGAGGCCCTCCATGGTCGATTCCCCCTCCGGCGGAGCGCCGACGAAGGCTCCAAGATAGGATCTCGCAGATACAGAAGGTTGCGGTGGTAGAAATAGTTTTTCGTGGTGCTCCTAGATGTTTTCAGTGTACGTGGATATATATAGGCGAAGGAAGTGGGTCAGGGGAGCCACGAGGGGCCCACGAGGGTGGGGGGCGCGCCCACCCCCGTAGGGCACGCTGAAAGAACATGCGGTGCCCCCATGTTTGGTTTTGGTAATTGATGACAATCTCTATGGACTAATGGTTGTCTTGAGTTATATTTGAAGGATCTGTCCATAGGCTTGTCTTGAATTCCATGTGTTGGTTTCAAGGAGTTTATGAGTTGACCAAGGTGCTATTAAGGTTTTATCCAAAGATTGGTCATGTGAGTGTTGAGCTTATTGCAAGCATGTCTTGAAGAAGAAGATTGTGTGATCATTCATGTTTACCTTCAAGACATCATCCAAAATGAAGAGAGTTGGAAAGATTCAAGGTTGATCAAGACTAAGTCAAAGAATGAATCAAGAAAGGTGGTCCATCTTGAGGAGGAGAAGATCGTCATCATCTAGCTCAAGTGGATCATGTGCAAGGCAAAGGTTTGCCCTTGATACGTTTTCTTTTTACGGTCTCACGGTAGTTGTGGGAGACCGGGTTATAGGATTGATTGTCATTACTATCAAGGGGGCTCTCGATGAGTTGCTTGATCGTATCGCTCGTAAAGAGCTCAAACCATTGCATCCTTGCATCATCTTTTTGTTCTTGTTTGGTTCTTCTCCTTGTGAGATTTGGAGCTTATGGTCTTTTTATGACAAGCTCGAGTTCATCGAAACGGAGTTCTCATGCATCTTCTATGATGTTTTCGATGTTGGAGGGTATGCCGGTTCTTCTCGGTTGGAGGTTTCACTCCTTTGTTTGCTAAGCATACCTCCCCGCCTCTTCTTTCTATAACCATAATTCATCGGATCTCGACAAACACACCACAAAAGGAGTTGCATCGAATAGATCTCCAAGAAGATCGGGGAGAACTTTGTATTGAGATTCAAAGAGAGAGAAGAAGCCATCTAGCTAATAACTATGGACCCGAAGGTCTGTGGTAAACTACTTACAACTCATCAGAGAGGCCTTGGAGAAGATGTAGAGGCCCTCCATGGTCGATTACCCCTCCGGCGGAGCACCGACGAAGGCTCCAAGATAGGATCTCGCAGATACAGAAGGTTGCAGTGGTAGAAATAGTTTTTTGTGGTGCTCCTAGATGTTTTTAGTGTACGTGGACATATATATAGGCGAAGGAAGTGGGTCAGGGGAGCCACGAGGGGCCCATGAGGGTGGGGGGCGCGCCCACCCCCGTAGGGCACACTGAAAGAACATGCGGTGCCCCCATGTTTGCTTTTGGTAATTGATGACAATCTCTATGGACTAATGGTTGTCTTGAGTTATATTTGAAGGATCTGTCCATAGGCTTGTCTTGAATTCCATGTGTTGGTTTCAAGGAGTTTATGAGTTGACCAAGGTGCTATTAAGGTTTTATCCAAAGATTGGTCATGTGAGTGTTGAGCTTATTGCAAGCATGTCTTGAAGAAGAAGATTGTGTGATCATTCATGTTTACCTTCAAGACATCATCCAAATGAAGAGAGTTGGAAAGATTCAAGGTTGATCAAGACTAAGTCAAAGAATGAATCAAGAAAGGTGGTCCATCTTGAGGAGGAGAAGATCGTCATCATCTAGCTCAAGTGGATCATGTGCAAGGCAAAGGTTTGCCCTTGATACGTTTTCTTTTTTACCGGTCTCACGGTAGTTGTGGGAGACCGGGTTATAGGATTGATTGTCGTACTATCAATGGGGGCTCTCGATGAGTTGCTTGATCGTATCGTTCATAAAGAGCTCAAACCATTGCATCCGTGCATCATCTTTTTGGTTCTTGTTTGATTCTTCTCCTTGTGAGATTTGGAGCTTATGGTCTTTTTTATGACAAGCTCGAGTTCATCGAAAACGGAGTTCTCATGCATCTTCTATGATGTTTTCGATGTTGGAGGGTATGCCGGTTCTTCTCGGTTGGAGGTTTCACTCCTTTGTTTGCTAAGCATACCTCCCCGCCTCTTCTTTCTATAACCATAATCCATCGGATCTCGACAAACACACCACAAAAGGAGTTGCATCGAATAGATCTCCAAGAAGATCGGGGAGAACTTTGTATTGAGATTCAAAGAGAGAGAAGAAGCCATCTAGCTAATAACTATGGACCCGAAGGTCTGTGGTAAACTACTTAAAACTCATCAGAGAGGCCTTGGAGAAGATGTAGAGGCCCTCCGTGGTCGATTCCCCCTCATGAGCGCCACGAAGGCTCCAAGATAGGATCTCGCAGAATCTGTAAGGTTGCGGTGGTAGAAATAGTTTTTCGTGGTGCTCCTAGATTTTTTCAAAGGTAATGCGTGGATATATATAGGCGAAGGAAGTGGGTCAGGGGAGCCACGAGGGTGGGGGCGCGCCCACCCTCCTAGGGCACGCTGAAAGAACATGCGGTGCCCCCATGTTTGGTTTTGGTAATTGATGACAATCTCTATGGACTAATGGTTGTCTTGAGTTATATTTGAAGGATCTGTCCATAGGCTTGTCTTGAATTCCATGTGTTGGTTTCAAGGAGTTTATGAGTTGACCAAGGTGCTATTAAGGTTTTATCCAAAGATTGGTCATGTGAGTGTTGAGCTTATTGCAAGCATGTCTTGAAGAAGAAGATTGTACGATCATTCATGTTTACCTTCAAGACATCATCCAAATGAAGAGAGTTGGAAACATTCAAGGTTGATCAAGACTAAGTCAAAGAATGAATCAAGAAAGGTGGTCCATCTTGAGGAGGAGAAGATCGTCATCATCTAGCTCAAGTGGATCATGTGCAAGGCAAAGGTTTGCCCTTGATACGTTTTCTTTTTTACCGGTCTCACGGTAGTTGTGGGAGACCGGGTTATAGGATTGATTTCCGTACTATCAAGGGGGCTCTCGATGAGTTTCTTGATCGTATCGTTAAGAAAGAGCTCAAACCATTGCATCCTTGCATCATCTTTTGGTTCTTGTTTGGTTCTTCTCCTTGTGAGATTTGGAGCTTATGGTCCTTTTATGACAAGCTCGAGTTCATCGAAAGCGGAGTTCTCATGCATCTTCTATGATGTTTTCGATGTTGGAGGGTATCTTAGGTTCTTCTCGGTTGGAGATTTCACTCCTTTCTTTGCTAAGCATACCTCCCTGCCTCTTCTTTCTATAACCATAATTCATCGGATCTCGACAAACACACCACAAAAGGAGTTGCATCGAATAGATCTCCAAGAAGATCGGGGAGAACTTTGTATTGAGATTCAAAGAGAGAGAAGAAGCCATCTAGCTAATAAATATGGACCCGAAGGTTTGTGGTAAACTACTTACAACTCATCAGAGAGGCCTTGGAGAAGATGTAGAGGCCCTCCGTGGTCGATTCCCCCTCCGGCGGAGCGCCGACGAAGGCTCCAAGATAGGATCTCGCAGATCTGAGAAGGTTGCGGTGGTAGAAATAGTTTTCGTGGTGCTCCTAGATGTTTTCGATTAAGGTACGTGGATATATATAGGCGAAGGAAGTGGGTCAGGAGCCACGAGGGGCCCATTTAGGTGGGGGGCGCGCCCACCCCCGTAGGGCACGCTGAAAGAACATGCGGTGCCCCCATGTTTGGTTTTGGTAATTGATGACAATCTCTATGGACTAATGGTTGTCTTGAGTTATATTTGAAGGATCTGTCCATAGGCTTGTCTTGAATTCCATGTGTTGGTTTCAAGGAGTTTATGAGTTGACCAAGGTGCTATTAAGGTTTTATCCAAAGATTGGTCATGTGAGTGTTGAGCTTATTGCAAGCATGTCTTGAAGAAGAAGATTGTGTGATCATTCATGTTTACCTTCAAGACATCATCCAAATGAAGAGAGTTGGAAAGATTCAAGGTTGATCAAGACTAAGTCAAAGAATGAATCAAGAAAGGTGGTCCATCTTGAGGAGGAGAAGATCGTCATCATCTAGCTCAAGTGGATCATGTGCAAGGCAAAGGTTTGCCCTTGATACGTTTTCCTTTTACCGGTCTCACGGTAGTTGTGGGAGACCGGGTTATAGGATTGATTGCCCGTACTATCAAGGGGGCTCTCGATGAGTTGCTTTGGATCGTATCGTTCAGAAAGAGCTCAAACCATTGCATCCTTGCATCATCTTTTTGGTTCTTGTTTGGTTCTTCTCCTTGTGAGATTTGGAGCTTATGGTCCTTTTTATGACAAGCTCGAGTTCATCGAAAACGGAGTTCTCATGCATCTTCTATGATGTTTTCGATGTTGGAGGGTATGAATGTTCTTCTCGGTTGGAGGTTTCACTCATTTGTTTGCTAAGCATACCTCCCCTGCCTCTTCTTTCTATAACCATAATTCATCGGATCTCGACAAACACACCACAAAAGGAGTTGCATCGAATAAATCTCCAAGAAGATCGGGGAGAACTTTGTATTGAGATTCAAAGAGAGAAGAAGCCATCTAGCTAATAACTATGGACCCGAAGGTCTGTGGTAAACTACTTACAACTCATCGAGAGGCCTTGGAGAAGATGTAGAGGCCCTCCATGGTCGATTACCCCTCCGGCGGAGCACCGACGAAGGCTCCAAGATAGGATCTCGCAGATACAGAAGGTTGAAGTGGTAGAAATAGTTTTTTGTGGTGCTCCTAGATGTTTTCAGTGTACGTGGACATATATATAGGCGAAGGAAGTGGGTCAGGGGAGCCACGAGGGGCCCATGAGGGTGGGGGCGCCCACCCCGTGAGGGCACTTCTGAAAGAACATGCGGTGCCCCCATGTTTGCTTTTGGTAATTGATGACAATCTCTATGGACTAATGGTTGTCTTGAGTTATATTTGAAGGATCTGTCCATAGGCTTGTCTTGAATTCCATGTGTTGGTTTCAAGGAGTTTATGAGTTGACCAAGGTGCTATTAAGGTTTTATCCAAAGATTGGTCATGTGAGTGTTGAGCTTATTGCAAGCATGTCTTGAAGAAGAAGATTGTGTGATCATTCATGTTTACCTTCAAGACATCATCCAAATGAAGAGAGTTGGAAAGATTCAAGGTTGATCAAGACTAAGTTAAAGAATGAATCAAGAAAGGTGGTCCATCTTGAGGAGGAGAAGATCGTCATCATCTAGCTCAAGTGGATCATGTGCAAGGCAAAGGTTTGCCCTTGATACGTTTTCTTTTTTACCGGTCTCACGGTAGTTGTGGGAGACCGGGTTATAGGATTGATTGTCGTACTATCAAGGGGGCTCTCGATGAGTTGCTTGACCGTATCGCTCAGAAAGAGCTCAAACCATTGCATCCTTGCATCATCTTTTGGTTCTTGTTTGGTTCTTCTCCTTGTGAGATTTGGAGCTTATGGTCTTTTTATGACAAGCTCGAGTTCATCGAAAACGGAGTTCTCATGCATCTTCTATGATGTTTTCGATGTTGGAGGGTATGCGGTTCTTCTCGGTTGGAGGTTTCACTCCTTTGTTTGCTAAGCATACCTCCCTGCCTCTTCTTTCTATAACCATAATTCATCGATCTCGACAAACACACCACAAAAGGAGTTGCATCGAATAGATCTCCAAGAAGATCGGGGAGAACTTTGTATTGAGATTCAAAGAGAGAGAAGAAGCCATCTAGCTAATAACTATGGACCCGGAGGTCTGTGGTAAACTACTTACAACTCATCAGAGAGGCCTTGGAGAAGATGTAGAGGCCCTCCATGGTCGATTCCTCCGTGAGCGTAAGCCGTGAAGGCTCCAAGATAGGATCTCGCAGATACAGAAGGTTGCGGTGGTAGAAATAGTTTTTCGTGGTGCTCCTAGATGTTTTCAGTGTACGTGGATATATATAGGCGAAGGAAGTGGGTCAGGGGAGCCACGAGGGGCCCATGAGGGTGGGGGGCGCGCCCACCCCCGTAGGGCACGCTGAAAGAACATGCGGTGCCCCCATGTTTGGTTTTGGTAATTGATGACAATCTCTATGGACTAATGGTTGTCTTGAGTTATATCTGAAGGATCTGTCCATAGGCTTGTCTTGAATTCCATGTGTTGGTTTCAAGGAGTTTAATAGTTGACCAAGGTGCTATTAAGGTTTTATCCAAAGATTGGTCATGTGAGTGTTGAGCTTATTGCAAGCATGTCTTGAAGAAGAAGATTGTGTGATCATTCATGTTTACCTTCAAGACATCATCCAAATGAAGAGAGTTGGAAAGATTCAAGGTTGATCAAGACTAAGTCAAAGAATGAATCAAGAAAGGTGGTCCATCTTGAGGAGGAGAAGATCGTCATCATCTAGCTCAAGTGGATCATGTGCAAAACAAAGGTTTGCCCTTGATCGTTTTCTTTTTACCGGTCTCACGGTAGTTGTGGGAGACCGGGTTATAGGATTGATTGCCGTACTATCAAGGGGGCTCTCGATGAGTTGCTTGATCGTATCGTTCATAAAGAGCTCAAACCATTGCATCCGTGCATCATCTTTTGGTTCTTGTTTGGTTCTTCTCCTTGTGAGATTTGGAGCTTATGGTCTTTTTATGACAAGCTCGAGTTCATCGAAACGGAGTTCTCATGCATCTTCTATGATGTTTTCGATGTTGGAGGGTATGCAGTTCTTCTCGGTTGGAGGTTTCACTCCTTTGTTTGCTAAGCATACCTCCCTGCCTCTTCTTTCTATAACCATAATTCATCGGATCTCGAGAAACACACCACAAAAGGAGTTGCATCGAATAAATCTCCAAGAAGATCGGGGAGAACTTTGTATTGAGATTCAAAGAGAGAGAAGAAGCCATCTAGCTAATAACTATGGACCCGAAGGTCTGTGGTAAACTACTTACAACTCATCAGAGAGGCCTTGGAGAAGATGTAGAGGCCCTCCGTGGTCAATTCCCCTCCGGCGGAGGCGCCGTGAAGGCTCCAAGATAGGATCTCGCATGAATCTGAAGGTTGCGGTGGTAGAAATAGTTTTCGTGGTGCTCCTAGATGTTTTCGGTGTGCGTGGATATATATAGGCGAAGGAAGTGGGTCAGGGGAGCCACGAGGGGCCCACGAGGGTGAAGCGCGCCCACCCCCGTAGGGCACGCTGAAAGAACATGCGGTGCCCCCATGTTTGGTTTTGGTAATTGATGACAATCTCTATGGACTAATGGTTGTCTTGAGTTATATTTGAAGGATCTGTCCATAGGCTTGTCTTGAATTCCATGTGTTGGTTTCAAGGAGTTTATGAGTTGACCAAGGTGCTATTAAGGTTTTATCCAAAGATTGGTCATGTGAGTGTTGAGCTTATTGCAATTATGTCTTGAAGAAGAAGATTGTGTGATCATTCATGTTTACCTTCAAGACATCATCCAAATGAAGAGAGTTGGAAAGATTCAAGGTTGATCAAGACTAAGTCAAAGAATGAATCAAGAAAGGTGGTCCATCTTGAGGAGGAGAAGATCGTCATCATCTAGCTCAAGTGCATCATGTGCAAGGCAAAGGTTTGCCCTTGATACGTTTTACTTTTTACCGGTCTCACGGTAGTTGTGGGAGACCGGGTTATAGGATTGATTGCCGTACTATCAAGGGGGGCTCTCGATGAGTTGCTGGATCGTATCGTTCGTAAAGAGCTCAAACCATTGCATCCTTGCATCATCTTTTTGGTTCTTGTTTGGTTCTTCTCCTTGTGAGATTTGGAGCTTATGGTCTTTTTTATGACAAGCTCGAGTTCATCGAAAACGGAGTTCTCATGCATCTTCTATGATGTTTTCGATGTTGGAGGGTATGCCGGTTCTTCTCGGTTGGAGGTTTCACTGCTTTGTTTGCTAAGCATACCTCCCCTGCCTCTTCTTTCTATAACCATAATTCATCGGATCTCGACAAACACACCACAAAAGGAGTTGCATCGAATAGATCTCCAAGAAGATCGGGGAGAACTTTGTATTGAGATTCAAAGAGAGAGAAGAAGCCATCTAGCTAATAACTATGGACCCGAAGGTCTGTGGTAAACTAATTACAACTCATCAGAGAGGCCTTGGAGAAGATGTAGAGGCCCTCCATGGTCGATTACCCCTCCGGCGGAGCGCCGAGGAAGGCTCCAAGATAGGATCTCGCAGATACAGAAGGTTGTGGTGGTAGAAATAGTTTTTCGTGGTGCTCCTAGATGTTTTCAGTGTACGTGGATATATATAGGCGAAGGAAGTGGGTCAGGGGAGCCACGAGGGGCCCATGAGGGTGGGGGCGCCCACCCCGTGAGGGCACGCCGAAAGAACATGCGGTGCCCCCATGTTTGGTTTTGGTAATTGATGACAATCTCTATGGACTAATGGTTGTCTTGAGTTATATTTGAAGGATCTGTCCATAGGCTTGTCTTGAATTCCATGTGTTGGTTTCAAGGAGTTTATGAGTTGACCAAGGTGCTATTAAGGTTTTATCCAAAGATTGGTCATGTGAGTGTTGAGCTTATTGCAAGCATGTCTTGAAGAAGAAGATTGTGTGATCATTCATGTTTACCTTCAAGACATCATCCAAATGAAGAGAGTTGGAAAGATTCAAGGTTGATCAAGACTAAGTTAAAGAATGAATCAAGAAAGGTGGTCCATCTTGAGGAGGAGAAGATCGTCATCATCTAGCTCAAGTGGATCATGTGCAAAACAAAGGTTTGCCCTTGATCGTTTTCTTTTTACCGGTCTCACGGTAGTTGTGGGAGACCGGGTTATAGGATTGATTGTCGTACTATCAAGGGGCTCTCGATGAGTTGCTTGACTGTATCGCTCAGAAGAGCTCAAACCATTGCATCCTTGCATCATCTTTTGGTTCTTGTTTGGTTCTTCTCCTTGTGAGATTTGGAGCTTATGGTCTTTTTATGACAAGCTCGAGTTCATCGAAAACGGAGTTCTCATGCATCTTCTATGATGTTTTCGATGTTGGAGGGTATGCGGTTCTTCTCGGTTGGAGGTTTCACTCCTTTGTTTGCTAAGCATACATCCCTGCCTCTTCTTTCTATAACCATAATTCATTGGATCTCGACAAACACACCACAAAAGGAGTTGCATCGAATAGATCTCCAAGAAGATCGGGAGAACTTTGTATTGAGATTCAAAGAGAGAGAAGAAGCCATCTAGCTAATAACTATGGACCCGAAGGTCTGGTAAACTACTTACAACTCATCGGAGAGGCCTTGGAGAAGATGTAGAGGCCCTCCGTGGTCGATTCCCCCTCCGTGAGCGCCGTGAAGGCTCCAAGATAGGATCTCTGAATCTGAGAAGGTTGCGGTGGTAGAAATAGTTTTTCGTGGTGCTCCTAGATGTTTTCAGTGTACGTGGATATATATAGGCGAAGGAAGTGGGTCAGGGGAGCCACGAGGGTCCCACGAGTGTGGGGGGCGCGCCCACCCCCGTAGGGCACGCTGAAAGAACATGCGGTAGCCCCATGTTTGGTTTTGGTAATTGATGACAATCTCTATGGACTAATGGTTGTCTTGAGTTATATTTGAATGATCTGTCCATAGGCTTGTCTTGAATTCCATGTGTTGGTTTCAAGGAGTTTATGAGTTGACCAAGGTGCTATTAAGGTTTTATCCAAAGATTGGTCATGTGAGTGTTGAGCTTATTGCAAGCATGTCTTGAAGAAGAAGATTGTGTGATCATTCATGTTTACCTTCAAGACATCATCCAAATGAAGAGAGTTGGAAAGATTCAAGGTTGATCAAGACTAAGTCAAAGAATGAATCAAGAAAGGTGTTCCATCTTGAGGAGGAGAAGATCGTCATCATCTAGCTGAAGTGGATCATGTGCAAGGCAAAGGTTTGCCCTTAATACGTTTTCCTTTTTATCGGTCTCACGGTAGTTGTGGGAGACCGAGTTATAGGATTGATTGCCGTACTATCAAGTGGGGCTCTCGATGAGTTGCTTGATCGTATCGTTCGTAAAGAGCTCAAACCATTGCATCCTTGCATCATCTTTTTGGTTCTTGTCTGGTTCTTCTCCTTGTGAGATTTGGAGCTTATGATCTTTTTTATGACAAGCTCGAGTTCATCGAAAACGGAGTTCTCATGCATCTTCTATGATGTTTTCGATGTTGGAGGGTATGCCGGTTCTTCTCGGTTGGAGGTTTCACTGCTTTGTTTGCTAAGCATACCTCCCCTGCCTCTTCTTTCTATAACCATAATTCATCGGATCTCGACAAACACACCACAAAAGGAGTTGCATCGAATAGATCTCCAAGAAGATCGGGAGAACTTTGTATTGAGATTCAAAGAGAGAGAAGAAGCCATCTAGCTAATAACTATGGACGAAGGTCTGTGGTAAACTACTTACAACTCATCGAGAGGCCTTGGAGAAGATGTAGAGGCCCTCCGTGGTCGATTCCCCCTCCGTGAGCGCCGTGAAGGCTCCAAGATAGGATCTCGCAGATCTGAGAAGGTTGCGGTGGTAGAAATAGTTTTTCGTGGTGCTCCTAGATGTTTTCAGTGTACGTGGATATATATAGGCGAAGGAAGTGGGTCAGGGGAGCCACGAGGGGCCCACGAGGGTGGGGGCGCGCCCACCCCCGTAGGGCACGCTGAAAGAACATGCGGTGCCCCCATGTTTGGTTTTGGTAATTGATGACAATCTCTATGGACTAATGGTTGTCTTGAGTTATATTTGAAGGATCATCCATAGGCTTGTCTTGAATTCCATGTGTTGGTTTCAAGGAGTTTATGAGTTGACCAAGGTGCTATTAAGGTTTTATCCAAAGATTGGTCATGTGAGTGTTGAGCTTATTGCAAGCATGTCTTGAAGAAGAAGATTGTGTGATCATTCATGTTTACCTTCAAGACATCATCCAAATGAAGAGAGTTGGAAAGATTCAAGGTTGATCAAGACTAAGTCAAAGAATGAATCAAGAAAGGTGTTCCATCTTGAGGAGGAGAAGATCATCATCATCTAGCTGAAGTGGATCATGTGCAAGGCAAAGGTTTGCCCTTAATAAGTTTTCCTTTTTATCGGTCTCACGGTAGTTGTGGGAGACCGGGTTATAGGATTGATTGCCGTACTATCAAGTGGGGCTCTCGATGAGTTGCTTGATCGTATCGTTCGTAAAGAGCTCAAACCATTGCATCCTTGCATCAACTTTTTGGTTCTTGTCTGGTTCTTCTCCTTGTGAGATTTGGAGCTTATGGTCTTTTTTATGACAAGCTCGAGTTCATCGAAAACGGAGTTCTCATGCATCTTCTATGATGTTTTCGATGTTGGAAGGTATGCCGGTTCTTCTCGGTTGGAGGTTTCACTCCTTTGTTTGCTAAGCATACCCCCCTGCCTCTTCTTTCTATAACCATAATTCATCGGATCTCGACAAACACACCACAAAAGGAGTTGCATCGAATAGATCTCCAAGAAGATCGGGGAGAACTTTGTATTGAGATTCAAAGGAGAGAAGAAGCCATCTAGCTAATAACTATGGACCCGAAGGTCTGTGGTAAACTACTTACAACTCATCAGAGAGGCCTTGGAGAAGATGTAGAGGCCCTCCATGGTCGATTCCCCCTCACGTGAGCGCCACGAAGGCTCCAAGATAGGATCTCGCAGACATCTGAGAAGGTTGCGGTGGTAGAAATAGTTTTTCGTGGTGCTCCTAGATGTTTTCGGTAATGCGTGGATATATATAGGCGAAGGAAGTGGGTCGGGAGCCACGAGGGGCCCACGAGGGTGGGGGCGCGCTCACCCCGTAGAGGGCACGTTGAAAGAACATGCGGTGCCCCCATGTTTGGTTTTGGTAATTGATGACAATCTCTATGGACTAATGGTTGTCTTGAGTTATATTTGAAGGATCTCCATAGGCTTGTCTTGAATTCCATGTGTTGGTTTCAAGGAGTTTATGAGTTGACCAAGGTGCTATTAAGGTTTTATCCAAAGATTGGTCATGTGAGTGTTGAGCTTATTGCAAGCATGTCTTGAAGAAGAAGATTGTGTGATCATTCATGTTTACCTTCAAGACATCATCCAAATGAAGAGAGTTGGAAAGATTCAAGGTTGATCAAGACTAAGTCAAAGAATGAATCAAGAAAGGTGGTCCATCTTGAGGAGGAGAATATCGTCATCATCTAGCTCAAGTGGATCATGTGCAAGGCAAAGGTTTGCCCTTGATACGTTTTCCTTTTTACCGGTCTCACGGTAGTTGTGGGAGACCGGGTTATAGGATTGATTGTCGTACTATCAAGGGGGGCTCTCGATGAGTTGCTTGACTGTATCGTTCGTAAAGAGCTCAAACCATTGCATCCTTGCATCATCTTTTTGGTTCTTGTTTGGTTCTTCTCCTTGTGAGATTTGGAGCTTATGGTCTTTTTTATGACAAGCTCGAGTTCATCGAAAACGGAGTTCTCATGCATCTTCTATGATGTTTTCGATGTTGGAGGGTATGCGGTTCTTCTCGGTTGGAGGTTTCACTCCTTTGTTTGCTAAGCATACCTCCCCTGCCTCTTCTTTCTATAACCATAATTCATCGGATCTCGACAAACACACCACAAAAGGAGTTGCATCGAATAGATCTCCAAGAAGATCGGGGAGAACTTTGTATTGAGATTCAAAGAGAGAGAAGAAGCCATCTAGCTAATAACTATGGACCCGAAGGTCTGTGGTAAACTACTTAAAACTCATCAGAGAGGCCTTGGAGAAGATGTAGAGGCCCTCCGTGGTCGATTCCCCCTCCGGCGGAGCACCGACGAAGGCTCCAAGATAGGATCTCGCAGATACAGAAGGTTGCGGTGGTAGAAATAGTTTTTCGTGGTGCTCCTAGATGTTTTCAGTGTACGTGGATATATATAGGCGAAGGAAGTGGGTCAGGGGAGCCACGAGGGGCCCACGAGGGTGGGGGGTGCGCCCACCCCCGTAGGGCACGCTGAAAGAACATGCGGTGCCCCCAACAAGCTTGAGTTTGCTCAATTCGGAGCTCATATGAAGAAGTTATGGCAGTTCTGGTTTTCCTTGGGGTATTCTTTGTTTTCGTGGTTGTGGCATAAGGTTGGCCCCTACGGTAGTACCGCTCTCAGAGCGGTAGTACCGCTCCAAGCGGTAGTACCGCTCTCCGAACGGTAGTACCGCTTGGGATTTTCGGCCGTAGTAATGCATTTGTGTCCAGGCTACTTCCGCCTCGATTCTCGAACAAAGTTTTTTGGTCGGGTTTTGCGGCACTAAGGGAGGTAGTAGGAGCGGTAGTACCGCCCTAAGCGGTAGTACCGCTCTTCCCTAGCAGTAGTACCGCTCTGGGGCTGTGGCCTTGACCTCCTCGTCGGTGGCAAGATCAGCTGGGTGAGAGCGGTAGTACCGCCCTCGTGAGTAATGCCGCCACCTAAGCGGTAGTACCGCTCTGTGAGGATGTTCGATGGGGTAACGGTTGGATTTTCCCCTCCTATAAAAGGGGGTCTTCTTCCCCATTGAACCTTATCCTTTGAGCTCGTGTTCTTCCCCCATTGTTGACCTTCTCCGAGCTTGCTATCTCTCAGTCCCTCCATGGATTCTTGCTAGTTTTTGGGGGAAAATAGAGAGGAGATCTAGATCCACATTTCCACCAATCACCTTCTCCTCTATGTGAGGGGAACCCCTTGGATCTAGTTCTTGGTGTTCTCCTTCTTGTTCTTCCTCTGATTTTCCTCCCTAGCATTAGTTGCTTTGGTGGGATTTGAGAGAGAAGGACTTGGGCACTCTATGTGCCCTTGCCATTGCATTTGTGCATCGGTTTGAGTTTTCCACGATGATACGTGGAAGTTACAAGTTGAGAAGCTTATTACTCTTGGGTGCATGGTGCCCTTGAGCTTGTTCCTCTTGGGTGCTTGGGCGCCCTAGTCGGTTGGTGGTGTTCGGAGCTCAATCATTGTGGTGTAAAGCTCCGGGCAAGCGTCGGGGTCTCCAATTAGGTTGTGGAGATCGCCCCGAGCAAGTTGACGGGTTCGGTGACCGCCCCCAAGGGTTGCCATTTTTACGGGTTCGGTGACCGCCCTCAAGGGTCCCTTAGTGGATTCACGGCATCTTGCATTGTGCGAGGGCGTGAGGAGATTACGGTGGCCCTGGTGGCTTCTTGGGGAGCATTGTGCCTCCACACCGCTCCAAACGGAGATTAGCATCCGCAAGGGTGTGAACTTAGGGATACATCGTCGTCTCCGCGTGCCTCGGTTATCTCTTACCCGAGCCCCTTTACTTATGCACTTTACTTTGTGATAGCCATATTGTTCTTTGTCATATATCTTGCTATCACATAGTTGCTTATCTTGCTTAGCATAAGTTGTTGGTGCACATAGGTGAGCCTAGTTGTTGTAGGTTTTGTCTTTGGACAAATTAACCGTGAGGTTTATTCCGCATTTGTTCAAGCCTAAACCGTAATTATTTTAAAGCGCCTATTCACCCCCCCCCCCCTCTAGGCGACATCCTCGATCTTTCACACGCCCTCCTGCCTCGTGGCCGCCTTGGCTGCTTCTTGACGTCCACTCCAAGTCTCTTTGATTGCGTTTGTTCCAAAAAGATCGCTCCTGAAGGTTTCATTCCATTTGGACTCTGTTTGATATTCCTTTTCTGCGAAACACTGAAGGCAAAAAAACAGCAATTCGGGTTGGGCCTCCGGTTAGTAGGTTAGTCCCAAAAATGATATAAAAGTGTAAAGTAAAGCCCATAAACATCCAAAACGGGTAATATAATAGCATGGAACAATCAAAAATTATAGATAAGTTGGAGACGTGTCACGTACCTTCTCCCGAATTGGGAAGTAGTTCATCACATAAATCAGTTCTAGTGATTCCTACACCAATTAGTGAGGAAGCTAGTGATGATGATCATGAAACTTCAGATCAAGTTACTACCAAACCTCATAGGTCTTCCAGAGTAAGGTCCGCACCAGAGTGGTACGGTAATCCTGTTCTGGAAGTCATGTTATTAGACCATGATGAACCTACGAACTATGAGGAAGCGATGGTGAGCCCAAATTCCACGAAATGGCTTGAAGCCATGAAATCTGAGATGGGATCAATGTATGAGAACAAAGTATGGACTTTGATAGATTTGCCCGATGATCGGCAAGCCATAGAAAATAAATGGACCTTCAAGAAGAAGACTGACGCTGATGGTAATGTTACTTTCTACAAAGCTCGACTTGTTGCAAAAGGTTTTCGACAAGTTCAAGGAGTTGACTATGATGAGACCTTCTCACCCGTAGTGATGCTTAAGTCTGTCCAAATCATGTTAGCAATTGCCGCATTTTATGATTATGAAATTTGGCAAATGGATGTCAAAACAGCATTCCTTAATGGATTTCTTGAAGAAGAGTTGTATATGATGCAACCAAAAGGTTTTGTCGATCCAAAGGGTGCTAACAAAGTGTGCAAGCTCCAGCGATCCATTTATGGACTGGTGCAAGCCTCTCGGAGTTGGAATAAACGCTTTGATAGTGTGATCAAAGCATATGGTTTTATCTGAGACTTTGGAGAAGCCTGTATTTAAAAGAAAGTGAGTGGGAGCTCTGTAGCATTTCTAATATTATATGTGGATAACATATTGTTGATTGGAAATGATATATAATTTCTGGATAGCATAAAAGGATACTTGAATAAGATTTTTTTCAATGAAAGATCTCGGTGAAGCTGCTTACATATTGGGCAGCAAGATCTATAGAGATAGATCAAGGCGCTTAATTGGACTTTCACAAAGCACATACCTTGATAAAGTTTTGAAGAAGTTCAAAATGGATCAGTCAAAAAAAGGGTTCTTGCCTATGTTACAAGGTGTGAAGTTGAGTCAGACAGAATGCTCGACCACTGCAGAAGATAGAAAGAAAATGAAAGTCATTCCCTATGCCTCAGCCATATCATGTATGCAATGTTGTGTACCAGACCTGATGTGTGCCTTGCTATAAGTATAGCAGAGAGGTACCAAAGTAATCCAGGAGTGGAGCACTGGACAGCGGTCAAGAACATCCTGAAATACCTGAAAAGGACTAAGGATATGTTTCTCGTTTATGGAGGTGACAAAGAGCCTGCCATAAATGGTTACGTTGATGCAAGCTTTGACACTGATCCGGATGACTCTAAGTCACAAACCGGGTACGTATTTGTATTGAGTTGGTGCAGTTCCAAGCAGAGCGTCATGGCGGGATCTACGTGTGAAGCGGAGTACATAGCTGCTTTGGAAGCAGCAAATGAAGGAGTCTGGATGAAGGAGTTCATATCCGATCTAGGTGTTATACCTAGTGCATTGGGTCCAATGAAAATATTTTGTGACAATACTGGTGCAATTGCCTTGGCAAAGGAATCCAGATTTCACAAGAGAACCAAACACATCAAGAGACGCTTCAATTCCATCCGGCATCAAGTCGCGGAGGGAGACATAGAGATTTGCAAAATACATATGGATCTGAATGTTGCAGACCCGTTGACTAAGCCTCTTCCACGAGCAAAACATGATCAGCACCATGACTCCATGGGTTTTAGAATCATTACTATGTAATCTAGATTATTGACTCTAGTGAAAGTGGGAGACTGACAGAAATATGCCCTAGAGGCAATAATAAAGTTGTTATTTATATTTCCTTATATCATGATAAATGTTTATTATTCATGCTAAGAATTGTATTAACCGGAAACTTAGTACATGTGTGAATAAATAGACAAAACATAGTGTCCCTAGTATGCCTCTACTTGACTAGCTCGTTAATCAAAGATGGTTATGTTTCCTAACCATAGACATGTGTTGTCATTTGAGGAACAAGATCACATCATTAGGAGAATGATGTGATGGACAAGACCCATTTGTTAGCTTAGCATTTTGATCGCTACAGTTTCATTGCTACTGCTTTCTTCATGACTTAGATTAAGATTATGCAACTCCCGAATACCGAAGGAACACCTTGTGTGCTATCAAACATCACAACGTAACTGGGTGATTATAAAGATGCTCTACAGGTGTCTCCAAAGATGTTTGTTGGGTTGGCATAGATCGAGATTAGGATTTGTCATTCCGTGTATCGGAGACGTATCTCTGGGCCCTCTCGGTAATGCTCATCACTATAAGCCTTGCAAGCAATGTGACTAATGAGTTAGTTGCAGGATGAAGCATTACGGAACGAGTAAAGAGACTCGTCGATAACGAGATTGAACTAGGTATGATGATACCAACGATCGAATCTCGGGCAAGTAACATACCGATGACAAAGGGAACAACATATGTTGTTATGCGATTTGACCGACAAAGATCTTCGTAGAATATGTAGGAGCCAATATGAGCATCCAGGTTCCTCTATTGGTTATTGATCAGAGATGTGTCTTGATCATGTCTACATAGTTCTCGAACCTGTAGGGTCCGCACGCTTAACGTTCAATGACGATTTGTATTATGAGTTATGTGTTTTTGATAACTAAAGTTTGTTCGGAGTCACGGATGAGATCACGGACGTGACGACGAGTCTCGAAATGGTCGAGACATAAAGATTGATATATTGGAAGGTTATGTTCGGACACCGGAAAGGTTTCGGAATGGTTCGGGCATTTTTCGGAGTACTGGAAGGTTATCGGAACCCCCCGGGGAAAGTAGTGGGCCTTAATGGGCTTTAGTGGAAAGGAGAGGAGGCCGCAGGGTGGCCGCGCGCCCCCCCTTAGTTGGCCCGAATTGGACTAGGAGGGGGCGGCGCCGCCCCTCTTTCCTTCTCCCTCTCCTACCTTTCCCCCTCTCCCCTCTAGGAAAAGGAAGGGGACTCCAACTAGGATTGGGAATCCTAGTTGGACTCCCCCTATAGGCGCGCCCCTCCTTGGACGGCCTCCTCCTCCTCCCTCCTTTATATACGGGGGCAAGGGGCACCCCAAAGCACAACAAACAATCTCTTAGCCATGTGCGGTGCCCCCCTCCACAGTTTAACACCTCGGTCATATCGTCGTAGTGCTTAGGCGAAGCCCTGTGCCGGTAACATCGTCAACACCGTCACCACACCATCGTGCTGATGGAACTCTCCCTCGTCCTCAACTGGATCAAGAGCTCGAGGGACGTCATCGTGCTGAATGTGTGCTGAATACGGAGGTGCCGTACATTTGGTACTTGGATAGGTTGGATCGTGAAGACGTTCGACTACATCAACCACGTTACTAAATGCTTCCGCTTTCGGTCTATGAGGATACGTGGACATACTCTCCTGTCTCGTCGCTATGCATCTCCTAGATAGATCTTGTGTAATTGTAGGATTTTTTTTGAATTACTATGTTCCCCAACAATTATCACATGTTAGTCTTAAGTACAATGTATATGTCAATGTCATAGACTTGAGAGGTCTTCACATGTACTCGGCAGGGCTGGACCAAAAGCTCGTAGGCTTAATGAGCGCTCGATAATTCAGCTTGTTAAGCTCGTAGCTCGCTTCTTAATGAACAGAACCAATAATTGATTTCAGCTTGTTAATCTTAATGAGCTTAACGAACGAGCTAACGAGTTTCACGAGTAGCTTGTTAAGCTCGTTAATAACAACACAACACATATTTTAATCTTATATGACAAACTTTTTGTAGCACCTCAGCCCATCTATTCAATCTAATCGACATATGAGGCGACAAAGCAGTGCATTTTTTTCGTAGTCACCATATTTCATCTTGAAAACTACACCTACACATTCATCCTATAGACCATAACACATTATAATATGTTAACGAGCGCTCGCGAGCACTCACAAGTTTAACGAGCTTCAAACGAACCGAGCCGAGCAAGGTTTTCTTCTCGTTCATCTTAATGAGCTTAACGAGTCAAGCCTTAACGAGCACAAGCTTAATGAGTATGAGCTTAACGAGTCGAGCCGATTGACTTACTTAGGGTCATCAAACCCCCACTCTATAATTGAGTAGTTGTAAAGGTAACTTTCAGGTTAGTCGTGAAACATGTTTTAGGACATGGTTGGCCTAATATGAGATTTGGTCCTTCAATTCGGAGAGATTTCTTTGGGCCCTCTCAAGTGGTCAGATTCGAAAGTATGGCCATACGACTTGGTTTAAGGGTTAAGGAATCTTATACAAATATGAGAAGAAATGTCGAGCCACTAACAAGGGTGACACGTACCCGTCTTGAACTTGATAACATATCCTGTTGGGGATATAACTATTTGTGTAAGCCGCCCAGGAGGGGCCGGGTTACGCAAAGAAGATTCACCAGAAAGAAGCCCAAGACCAAGCATGAAGATGGCGGTTCAATAAAGGGCCTAAGGCCCACAGGCGACTTAAGACCCGTTGTAGTAAACCGCCACAATAGCATGACTTATATCATAAGGTAGATTTAACTAGTCACCGAGCCGGATACTGTCTATAAGCCGGCCGAGACTCTGTAAGCCGCAGGGCGTCAACCCGTGTATATAAGGGGACGACCTGTTGGCGGCTTAGGGCAAGAAAACAACCCATCGAGAGCCGGGCATAGCGTATTTCGCTCCCTGGTCATTGAAACATCAAGTAATTCCAACCCAACTAGACGTAGGCTTTCCTTTACCGCAAGGGGCCGAACTAGTATAATACCTCTCGTGTCCTTTGTCCCGATTAACCCCTTTAAGCTTCCTAGTTCCGATGGCTCCACGACTAAGTCCTTGCACGCGGACATCTGCCATGACAATTCCACGACAGTTGGCGCCCACCGTGGGGCGCCGCAGTGGATTTGAGTTCTTAAAGGGCAGCTTCAAGGGCTCAAGGGATACAAAGTGGGCCGGATGACCAAGAGTCGTCGCGGCAAGATCTACATCGACAATGAAGGCTGGGGCCCCGAGGCCGACTCAATTGAGTACGGGTACCGGGTCCCCTTTGGCGGAATCCACGTCTTCATCGGCCGGATTGGTGAGCCGGGCCTTGAGCCGGACAACTGCACCGACCTCGTCGAGACGGCTCAGCGTGCGAGACCCGCCCGAGTTCAACCCGTCATGAAGCGTGCCTTCGTGGGTTGTGTCCATGGAGAAGAACTTCCTGAAGGATCTAAAGATGGCGGAGAGACTGCCGTCCCATCGGATGATGATTCGTCCGCCAGTTCAATGATTCTTTGTATCAGGTCCAAGAGGGCATGCTTGGGGTCCTGCTACGGCGACTCTAGCATTCCGGATTTCTATGAGCCGCCGAAGCTGGGCAGGAGTCTTCATGGCTGGTACTCAACCCGGTCAAAACTTCGATGCGGCTGCAACAGCAATAACGTCCGGTCGAGAGCGGCCGGGCGGGGAGGCTCTGTGCGCCCGCCGGCTCAGGTGCTGATGGATCTTATGGACAAGTTGACGGCCCTGATAACCACCACGGTTATTCCTGCAAATCAAGATGAGCATAACGCGGAGGTGGCAAAGGTGCGTGAGGACATAGCCCTGGCTAAGGAGGCCTTGGCGGCTGAGGATACCAGGTTAGCTACGGAGCGGGCGGCTTTGGACGCACGGGCGCAACGGCTCCGGTCGAGGCTTTCGACAACATGAGTCTGAACGCATCCAATGAGGTCATGAGAAGGAGACATCGAAAACCCGGTCCGTCTGCCTCCGGTTTACGATCCTCGAAATCTTTTCACGACACCCGGAGCTGGTCCTAGCAACCCGCCCGAAGCCAATCAGTTTATGACACCCGGAGCTGGAGGACCGGTTCAGCCCCGAGAGATGGCACCTCCTCACGGGAGTATGGCCCCGCCCCGATACATACCAATACCACCGGGTCACTTCTCCAACCCCATGGAGAACTTGATAGCAGCATCGGCGCGTCTGGCGGCTCTTCCAGTGGACGGTGATGACCCGACGGCGGTGGAAACCCGGAGGGTCGAGATCTTATTCAGACGGCCTTGGCGCAGCAGGAGACCTATTCTTACAGCAGGGACAAGATTCATTCAACTCCTCCGCCTTGGCTAGCACCTCGTCAAAACCGGAGCCCGAGTTACAGCAGGCATATGGAGTCAGAAACTTTATCAAGCAACGCCCAGCGTCGTAACCAGCCCGGTGGCTATAACCCGGTGTAGGACCGAATACGTCAGGAGGACGAACGGGCGGCCCAGTTAGCGGCTCAGCAGGCGGCATATGAAAGTCTCCCAGAGTATCCGACGACTTCTGTTGGAGCAGGAGTGGCCACTAGAACCGGTGGTGTCCTTTGTTTGGTGTCGGCTCTGTAGGATGTACGGCCATGGCTAAGTATTTCACCATGATGTTAGATGGAACGGCCCGGTCTTGGTTAAAAGTTTTGCCTCCCAATTCCATCAGTTCATGGGCAGAGCTAAAGGCCCGGTTTATCCAGAACTTCAAGGACACTTGCAAGCAGTCTATGTCAATTGTGGACTTGACCAATTGTAAGCAGGAGGAGGGTGAATCCACAACTCATTGGGTGTGCCGGGTCAAGGAAATAATACACTCATCTGATAAGATGGATGCCGGCTATGCGGTACTTATGTTGGAGAAGAATTGTCGCTTTGAGTCACCGAGGCAGAAGTCGGGCGCCTTAAGCGTGATTGCAATGATATGGGTATGTTGATGGCGGTATGGGGTGTCAAAACCGGCGGATCTCGGGTAGGGGGTCCCGAATCTGCGTCTAGGCGGATGGTAACAGGAGACAAGGGACACGATGTTTTTACCCAGGTTCGGGCCCTCTCGATGGAGGTAATACCCTACTCCGCTTGATTAATATTGATGATATGGGTAGTACAAGAGTAGATCTACCACGAGATCGGAGAGGCTAAACCCTAGAAGCTAGCCTACGGTATGATCGTTGTTCGTCCTCTGAGACTAAAACCCTTCGGTTTATATAGACACCGAATAGGGTTAGGGTTACCTGAGTCGGTTACAATGGTAGGAAATCTACATATCAGTATCGCCAAGCTTGCCTTCCACGCCAAGGAAAGTCCTATCCGGACACGGGACGAAGTCTTCAATCTTGTATCTTCATAGTCCAGGAGTCGGGCCAAAGATGATAGTTCGGCTATCCGGACACCCCCTAGTCCAGGACTCCCTCAGTAGCCCCCGAACCAGGCTTCAATGCTGATAAGTCCGGCGTGTGGATTGTCTTCGGCATTGCAAGGCGGGTTCCCCTCCGAATCCTTTGTTGAATAGTGTCCGGCTTTCTTGTGAATATCGCGCTTCTCGGCTTCCACGCCCAATAATGGCCATCTTCCACATGTCGAACGAATGTGAAAAGTCAGGGTATCTTTACATTTACCCCCTTGTTGTGCAAATGAGCAGTTTATAAAAGAGACGGGGATCCAGATCCGGATCACACCATCCTCCCTTCATGAGCCTTCATCAGGCGCCTTTGACAAAAAGCCCACTCCACCATGGGCCGATCGCTGGCTCCTCCTCTCGCGTTCCCGGCCCTCGGCCCGGAGATTGGGCGAGATGCTCGATCCCCGACAAATAATTGGTGGTGCTCCAAACCAAGGATTCCTTCCCCCGGCCTTCATGGTTCGGTGCGTTCCGGACTCGCCACTTATAAGGGCGGGAAGCAGGCGGAGAGCGTCCCCGATCCCTCTAAGGGAGAGCGGGTATGCTTCGTCTCTTACCTAATGAGAGGACTCGGATTTCCAATCCATCTGTTTCTCCGGGGGCTTCTGGAGTTCTACGGCCTCCAGCTGCACAACCTTACGCCTGCCTCCATCTCGCATATAGCGGGCTTTGTGGCCCTTTGTGAGCTGTTTCTGGGTGTTGAGGCCCATTTCGCTCTGTGGAAGAGATTGTTCTGCCTTGTGCCTCGTTCTCACGAAGGGTCAATATATCAAGTGGGCGGAGCCGAACTATGGCGCATCGCCGGGACCGGATACTTATCCGGAAGCCCAAAGAAGGCGTCCGAGGACTGGCCCTCGGAATGGTTTTACTTGGAGGAAGTCCCGCTGTCGGATCCTGTTCGGATCGGCCTTCCGGAGTTTAGCAACGCTCCTCTGAAGAAGCGCCTAAGCTGGCACCATGAGCCCAGAGGGAAAATGACCGGGATGTCCTTTACTTGACGAGCCGAATAAGATTACTGGCTCATGGCGGATTGACCATGATTGGAGTCATGGCAATCTGCATTATGAGGGGAGTGCAGCCGCTCCAATATAGGGGCCACCCCATGAGGGACTTCAACGGGGAGGACGATGCCACCCTCCATGGCCGCAAAGGGCCGGGATCGGTCACCGAACTGGTGAAGACCTTGTCCGCCATATACAAAGGGGAAGAGGAGGATTTTCTTCGTGTCAGTCCACTGAACGGGTTTTCTTCGAATAATCCTCGAAGTTGGGTAAGCAAATATCTTTGTGGCCTGTCCGATCCATGTTCCCGTGGCTAAATATCTCATTTCATGGTTTCTCTAGGAGGCTGCGCCGGCCGTGGAGAAGATACACAGCCCGCCCCACAACCCGAGGATCCGGAGCGGTCCCTCGATCCGCCTCCAAAGAGGACCCGGATATAAAGGTGGAGCTGATCGTGGGTGTTCCACCAACTTAGCATCGACAATGCTTTGGTTGCCATTACGGCCGACTACCCCGGATTATTTCGGCCTCCTGTAACCGTGGATCAAGTCCGGATACCATGACCCACCCGTGCTTTACTTCTAATCACCATGTATTTGATGGTGTTTCGTAGGGGTGCCTTGAGCAGGGAAGCCGAGCCTGCACCTTGCCGTCGAACAAGGGCAGCTCGGCCCAGCAGACGGAAAAAGAAGTGCGATGCGACTCGAGATGTCGCCATAGCGGTATGATGTGCCATCGTGTTTTAAGGAGAGGTTCTGGGAGGCACTGCGACGCCGTGGTTTTTTCAGGAAAAAGAGCGCTCGCCGGACTGAGTCCGGAGAAGTTGCCAATCGGACCTCCGCCAACCAGGCTCAAAAGCCGAGTTCGGAAGGAGGTACAAACACGAGGCGTGTGTCGGATGCTCCTCCAACGGAGGATGCCGATGCATCTGTCCGCCACCAAGTCGGAGGTGGAGAGCGCCATGAATCATAGGCGCCACGGACTATTCTACGTGACGCATGTTTCTCCCAAGAGGCATTGGGCGCCTTTAGTTCGGGAGAAGCGCACCTCCGTGCCGCTCAAGATGGCCTAGCCAGAGCCACGGAGCAGTATGTGAAAGACATCTGGTAAGGAATTTTGACGATTATATATGCCAAGTAGCCCCGAGACTTAAAATAGTTAGGATAAGCGATTTAAGGATCATCTGGAATCTGATTCTTACCGAAAAGAATACCCGTTTGTCCCGGGGAGCTTGAAGAGTGCAAGGCCCAACTTGAGGTCAAGATCGCAATGACCGGGAAGCCATGAAGACTCCTCTGGTAATATATGCCCTTCAAAGTAGAAATAGTTTCGCAAAGTGCGGCGTGTGCATAAATCTGACATTAACATTGCAGATAGCGCTGGGATGGATCCGGACATGCAACAGCTCCTGCGCCAGCTAAAGGCTGGTGAGAGCGTGCTTACGAGGGTGCGGCAGGAGAAAAATAACCTCCAAGATGCCAACACCCAACTGGGTGAGGAACTAAAGGATGTTCGTGCCCGGTTGTCCGACTCCGTAAGGAGAATCGGCAACCGTCAGCGGCATTTTCAGTAAGTGCTTAAACAAACTTTGAAAGAGTTCGGCGAGGAAGGCGACTGACATAAACATGTATGTAGGTTTGCTCACAGGTCGTCCTGAGGAGGAGATGCCCAGTTCTTCGGGTGATCTTCTTCCCGAACTGCGTCAGCTGCACGAACGAGTTCAGCAGGTGATGAAAGGCGTCGCCCAGGCCTTGTGGCCATCTATCTCCCTGCCCGAAGGTATTGGGGAGCTGGCAGAGCGGCTTCAAGGAGCACGGCGGCGCTTACGACTATGGAAGATATAGGCCAGCCGTCAAGGCGCCAGGGAGGCCAGGGCCATGGTAAAGACGCGGTACACGGTGACCCAAACCACATGGCCGAGGTCGAACCTGTGGGGCCTGATGGGAAGGAGATCCTGTAAGCTTAGTGTATGCGGCCAAGTAGAATTGGCCGCCAAGTACTCCCAAAGCAAGATTGTAAATTAGATAGCCTATTAGATGGCATTGAGGAGGAATACAATTAGTCGAGTTGACTATGTAATTGAATATGACATGAAAAATGTCTTCTAGCCGGATTGTAGATCGTTTGTCATAGCGGACCTTTTCGCCCGACCTCGGGACCCAATAGTCGGTGTGTCCGAATACCCTGCGGTTATGTAAGAACCGGGGCATGCATGGAGACAAGGCGTAGGGGTCATTATTGTTGTATCGGACAAGTGCCCAACTAGTTATGTTATATTACATGGATAGTAAGAAATATCTTCCGGGGAGAATAGTTCCGTTAAGGGTTCCTTTCCTCGGGAGGCATGCCCTAAAGTGCATGTCCAAACTGCTAAGAAAGCGAAAATCATCTGGGGCAGATGGATAAATAGTTAAAAATCATCTTTCAGTTCACCGTGCGAATATTCCCTTAAGAACGCTAGCTTTCAACTTCACCCGGTCGAGGTACACATCTGGTGACCCGTGATAACAATCGCAGAGGTGCTCCCTTTACCACCTAGCGAACAATCGGGAGCGTAGGGGTAAGCACAGAGCCAGGCAACCCAGCTTGGCCAAAACTTAAGTCATATCGATGCATATAATGGTGAGTAAAAGGTACATGCGGAAGTTTGACACATGTGTTGGGCATGAAGCCCGTATAAATAAGCTTACATTAAAGAAGCCCCCAGTATAATGAGCGCGGACAGCGCGTCAAGTATCATCTTGAACAAAGCGCAAACGAGCCTCTAAAGGCTTCAAGAAGAAGGAGGAGGAAGGAGAGAAATAAAAGACAGCAAAAATAGAAAATGTGGACGGAGGAAGGAGGCGAACTCGAGTCCGGCGCTTAAGCGTAGAATCTTCGTGGGACGGGCTGCGTTCCATGGGTTCGGCTCGAGTCGGTTATCCGATGCGTTACGCAGACGGTATGCTCCGCGGTCGGGACCTGGTCGATGATGAAGGGACCTTCCCATTTGGGCTTGAGTTTGTCCTTTTTCTTGTCCGTGAGCGTAGAACTAGTTCGCCAATGTTGTAAGCTTTGGCCGTGCTTCCTGCTTTGATATCTTCGAGCCTGCTGTTGATAAAATGTAGAACGAGCTTTTGCCACGTCGTGCTCCTCCTCCAATGCGTTCAAACTGTCCCGCCGATCGAGCTCGGCTTCTCTTTCTTCATACATGCGCACACGAGGTGAGTCATGCATTATGTCGCAGGGCAAGACTGCCTCTGCGCCGTACACCATAAAAAATGGTGTGAATCCGGTAGTACGATTCGGCGTGGTCCGCAGCCCCCAGAGTACGGAGTCGAGCTCCTCAACCCAATGCGTGTTAGATTCCTTGAGGGACCGCACTAGTCTGGGTTTAATGCCGCTCATGATTAGACCGTTTGCTCGCTCGACTTGACCGTTGGTTTGAGGGTGATAGGCGAGGCGTGTCGAGCTTGATGCCCATTTTTGCACCATAATTTGACCTCATCGGCCGTGAAGTTGATGCCGTTATCGGTGATGATACCGTGGGGGACGCCAGAACGGTGCACTACCCTGATATGAAGTCTATCACCGCCCGGATTCGGTCGATTTATGAGCTTGGCCTCTATCCATTTGGTGAATTTATCCACCATGACCAATAGGTATTTTTGTTTGTGGGTTCCTCCCTTAAGGGGTCCAACCATGTCAAGCCCCGGACATGAACGGCGGTGTGATGGGTATAGTTTTGAGGGCGGTGGGTGGCATGTGGCTTTTGGTTAGCAAAAAGCCGGCAACCGACGCATTGTTGGACTAAATCCTGCAGATCTGCCCGGGCCGTCCACCAATAAAATCCTGTCTTGAAGGCCTTGCCTACAAGGGCCCGGGCTGCGGCGTGGTGCCCACCAGTCCGGCATGAATTTCAGCCAAGAGGTTTCGCCCTTCCTCTTCGGAGATACACCTTTGAAGGACTCCTGTTGTGCTTTTCTTATAGAGCTCTCCCTCATGGACTTTATAGGCTTTGGATTGCCGTACTATGCAGCGAGCCTCATTTTGGTCTTGGGGAGTTCTGCCTAGTTAGGTAGGCTAGGAATGGTCCCGTCCACGGGGCGATAACCGCCATTATTTCGTGGGCGGAGGGTGTTATCTCGTTGGCAGAGCCTCCGATTGTGTCAGAGTGTTCGGTGTCAGGCAGTGCGGTTGGGTCCGGATTGTTATTCCCGGACTCCCATTCCCATAGTACGGATGGCTTGAACAGCCGTTCGAGGGAAGATGTTAGGCGGGCGGCATCGCGTTTTGCGCCGATGCGTGCCAATACGTCCGCCGCTGGTTGTTATCCGGGCTATATGATGAAATTGAGCCCTTGAACCGTCTTGACATTTTTAGGACCGCATTGCGCACGCTGCCATTCGGATCGTTGGCATCAAAGTCTCCGTTTATTTGAGATATCGCGAGGTTGAATCGCGCACCTCTAGGCGTTTAATGCCCATGGAGATCGCCATCCGGAGGCCGTGCGAAGGGCCTCGTGATTCGGCTGCGTTGTTGGAGTCCGTATACATTATCGAAGGGCGTATTGGACTGTGTCCCCGGTTGGGGACGCCAGACGATGCTAGCCCAGTGCCGCCAACATTTTGGAGCCGTCAAAGTGCATAATCAATTGGAGTATGCGCCGTACTCTTTAGGGAGTTCGGCCGGTCCATTCGACCACGAAGTCGGCCAAAACCTGCGACTTAATAGCTCGTTGTGGCTTATAGGTTATGTCGAATGGAAGGAGCTCTATGGCCCATTTAGCAATCCGCCCGTCGCGTCGCGTTGTTTATAATGTCGTTAAGAGGTACTTGGAGGCTCTTGTTACGAACACTCTTGAAAGTAGTGTCGCAGCTTCCGGGATGCCATGAACACCGTGTATGCTATCTTTTGATAATGTGGGTACGGGACTTGCATGGAGTTAGGACGGTGGACACATAGTAAACCGGTTTTGAAGAGGGAACTGTGTCCGTCCGTTTCTCGTTCGACGACGAGCACCGTGACAACTTGATGTGTTGCGGCGATATATAATAGCATTGGTTCGCCCATGTTGGTAGCGGCCAGGACCGGTTGTTGCCACTATGGCTTTTATTTCTTCGAGTCCGGCCGTGGCGTATCAAATCCACTTGAAGTGTTCGGTCTTGGCCGGAGGAGGTGATAAAGGGTAACGCCTTTTCTCCCAAACGGGAAATAAAGCGGCTTAGAGCCGCTACGCATCCAGTCAATTTTTGTATTTGTTTGAGGTCTTTTGGAATATCCAATTGTGACAGAGCTCGGATCTTGGCTGGGGAGCTTTCCAGCTGGAATGCCGAAGACGCATTTTTCTGGATTGAGCTTAATGTCATATTTTTGGAGATTGTCGAATGTGAGCCTCAAGTCGTCTACTAGAGTTTCGACATGCTTGGATTTGACGACCACGTCATCTACATATGCTTCCACTGTTTTGCCGATCTGGTTTGCGGACATATACGAATCATCTTGCCGATATGTTGCGCTGGCGTTTTGAGCCCGAAGGGCATTGTGTTGAAGCAGAATGGGCCGTATGGAGTGATGAATGCTGTTGCGGCTTGGTCTGGCTCCGCCATGTTGATTTGGTGGTAGCCGGAGTACGCGTCGAGGAAGCACAATGAGTCGTGTCATGTTGTAGCGTCGATAATTTGATCAATGCGAGGGAGGGGGAAGGGATACTTTGGGCAAGCCTTATTAAGGTCTTTGAAATCAACACATAGGCGCCAGGATTTATCCTTCTTTGGTACCATCACCAGATTTGCTAGCCAGTCCGGATGTTTTATATCTCCGATGAATCCGGCTTCCGGAAGTTTGGCTAGCTCCTCTCCCATGGCCTGTCTCTTGGGTTCGGAAAAGCGCCAAGAGCCTGTTTGATCGGCTTGAATCCTTTTAGGGTATTTAGGCTGTGCTCGGCCACCGACGTGGGATTCTGGCATGTCTGAAGGGTGCCAGCAAAATGTCCCAGCTTTTCTCGTAGAAATTCTCGTAGTCTGGCGTCTACATCGAGGTTTAATTGTGCCCCAATGGAGGCCGTCTTTGCGAGGTCCGTTGGGTGGACATGGAATTTGACTATTTCATCTGCTGGTTTAAAAGAGGTGGACTTGGATCTTTTATCAAGTATCACATCATCCTGTTCACCGTGGAGCGCATCGCGATGAGTTCCTCGGCCGCTAGGTCTTCGGATAGTGCCTCGAGGGCTAGTGCGGCTGTCTTGTTTTGGTGCGGAGTGCTATGTTGGATCACTAGCGAGAGTGGTGATTCCGTTAGGTCCGCATTTTAAGCTTCATGTACCCATAATGGGGTATAGCTTGAAAAATTGTGAATGCCTCTCGCCCTAATAAAGCGTGATATCCGCCGCTGAACGGGCCACTTGAAATGTGACCTCCTCGGACTGTAATTGTCCGTGAGCCGAACACTACGTCCGATGTGATTTTTCCTGTGCAGCATGCTTCCGGCTAGGGATTATTCCTCTAAAGGTTGTCTTTGCTTCGCTCAATGTGGTTCCAGTCTATTTCCATTTTTCGGAGGGTTTCCTCGTAGATGAGGTTTAGTCATTGGCGCCATCCATGAGTACCTTAGTAAGGCGTAAAGTCGTCCACTATTGGACCGAGGACCAATGCGGCTGGTGCTCGGGCTGTTTGGAATTTGGGTTAAATACGGCATTAAAGGTAATAGCCGTGTCCTCCATGGATTTATTGTTGCTACTTGGTGGACTTGACAAGGTTATGGAGTGTTCGTTTCCGCATGTTATTTGATGCGAAAGTCTCGAAGACTGTTAATACCGTCTTTGGTGTTCTTTGGGCTGGGATTACGAGGCTAGAAGCTCTTCGCCACTTTTGGCCACCTGCCATAGTATCCAACATGCTCAAGGCTATGAGTTGGAGTGGCGCCCTACGTGCTATGAATTTTGCAGGTCCGTTTAGCCAATCCTCCAAAGACAGTTCCGTGCCCTTTAGGGGTTTTTGTTTTTGATGTTTAACCTGGTGCTTGGTGATGATGCACCCTTTTATTTTGGACTAGGGCTGTATTCGGGGCGGATTATCCCAAAATTTACTTTCGGTTTTCCAAACACTCTCCATCGCACAAGATACTTTTGTACTATGGTCACCAAGTCAGCAAAGCGTGTAATTTCATGACGACTTATGGCGTTTAGGATTCCCTTATGCGTGCAATTATTGCGAGAAAAGTGAGATTGCGTCCTCCTCTCGGCGATCCTTTATCCTGTCCATAACCCGCGGAATCGGCCCGATAATGATGTCTTTGTTTCAGCGGGCTCTTGCCGAATTCGGGATAGATCGCTAATGTTTGGGTGGGCGGGTGGAACTAGATCCGGAACCCCGTCCAATTTAAGACTCAGGGGCCAAGAAGTTTCCGAACTTGGAAGTTTGGATTTTTGAATGCTATCCAATGAATCCAAAGGGCTTGATCGACATCCGTCCCTCTGCGGGAATCCGGCATGGAGGGATCGGGAATCCGGACGTAGCTAGTCCTTAAGATAGAAGAAGAATCGTCGTATTGCTCCTCTACCACAGCAACATGATGGGTAGCCTAGGGAGAGTTGATCTCTCTCAGATCAGTTTTAGGCCCGATCTGGTCGTAGTCTGTGGCGACTCCCAGGGCGGCTATGCGATCCAAGAGCTCGTTTACGGAGGAGAGCTCGATCGGATCTAACCGCCGGCAAGTTCGAGTTAACGTGAAGATTGGTTTCGAGTCATCGTCGGTAGCGGTGGCGAAGCTGGCGGTCATAAGAAAACCACCTAACGAAGAGTCGACCCGGTGGCCAAGGCTCCTTTGGCGATAGTATCGTCTTTAAAAGGCGGGATGAGGCATCCTTCACGGGCGGCAACGCAGAGGAACTCTCAATGAAAGAACCAATGTCGGTGTCAAAACCGGCGGATCTCGGTAGGGGTCCCGAACTGTGCGTCTAGGCGGATGGTAACAGGAGACAAGGGACACGATGTTTTTACCCAGGTTCGGGCCCTCTCGATGAAGGTAATACCCTATTCTGCTTGATTAATATTGATGATATGGGTAGTACAAGAGTAGATCTACCACGAGATCAGAGAGGCTAAACCCTAGAAGCTAGCCTACGGTATGATTGTTGTTCGTCCTACGGACTAAAACCCTTCGGTTTATATAGACACCGAATAGGGTTAGGGTTACACAGAGTCGGTTACAATGGTAGGAAATCTACATATCCGTATCGCCAAGCTTGCCTTCCACGCCAAGGAAAGTCCTATCCGTACACGGGACGAAGTCTTCAATCTTGTATCTTCATAGTCCAGGAGTCGGGCCAAAGATGATAGTTCGGCTATCCGGACACCCCTAGTCCAGGACTCCCTCAGTAGCCTTAGTCAAATACGCCGATTCTGATAGTACCAAGGATCCCGTGTCTGATGAGGAAAAGACAGGGAAGGGAAAGAAGAACGACAATGGAAAGGGTCAGCAGCATAACCCGGTAAGTCAAGGAGGCAACAAGCGTAAGGCGGAGGGTAACCCGGAGTTTGTGGCCAATGCTAATGCACAAGGTAACAACCAGAAACGTAAGGGAAGACCGCCCCCTCGATCTGGCGGCTGAATGGTGGGCAATACCATGTGTTCACCACTAACTTGTGCAAACGTGACCAGAAGGTTCATAAGAGGGCTGTGAATTCTTTTGAGCCGGCGGTTCCCCGTTACTTGAGGTGGTCAGAGCAGCCCATCATATGGAGCAGGAAGATCACCCCTCCGGTTGATAACCCGGTCGGTTAACCTTGGTGGTGGCCCCTCGGGTTGGTGGATATAAATTCACTAAGGTACTCATGGACGGAGGAAGAAGCATCAATATTCTCTATTATGAGACCTTTCGCCGCATGGGGTTGGTGATAAGGACTTGAGGACGTCCAACAACATCTTTCATGGGGTGGTACTCGTAAATCGGCATATCCAGTTGGTAAGATCGAGCTGGAAGTAGCCTTTGGAGATGAATATAATTCCAGGGCTGAGAAACTGACGTTTGAGGTAGTCAAAATCAAGGGCCCGTATCACGCTTTGTTTGGACGACCGGCTTATGCCAAGTTCATGGCACGACCGTGTTATGTTCATCTAGAGCTCAAGATGTCAGGTTACAAGGGCACCATCACTGTGCATGGGAGTCGAAAGGTAGCCTTGGAATGCGAAGAAGGCGATGTGGCTTATGCTGAATCTGTTTGTGCCGAAGAGGAGCTGAAGTTTTATCAAAATAATGTTGACCCGGCGGATATGACCTCTTTAAAGAAGCCAACCACAGAGCAAGACTCAGCGTCGAAATTTAAGTCGGCCGCCGAGACAAAACTGGTCGACTTCACCTGTGCGACTCTTCCAAGTAGTTCAGCATCAATACCAATTTGGATCCCAAATAGGAAGGCGCTCATCGAGTTCATCCGTGAGAACCGGGACATCTTTGCATGGAAACCTTCTGACATGCCGGGTGTCCCGAGAGAACTCGCTGAGCACACTCTTAATATTGATCCGAAGTATAAGTCGGTCAGGCAATTTCTCCGACGGTTCAATGAGGAAACACGGAAAGCTATCGGGGAAGAGGTCGCTCGGCTCTTAGCGACTGGTTTCATCGTGGAAGTTTTTCACCCGGAGTGGTTGGCTAACCCGGTGCTTGTGCTCAAGAAAAACGGCACCTGGCGGATGTGTGTAGATTACACGGACTTAAATAAAGCTTGTCCGGCTGATCCCTTTGCTTTACCCCGTATTGATCAAATCATTGATGCTACTGATGGGTTGCGGCGTTTGAGTTTTTGGATGCTTACTCTGGTTATCATCGAGATCAAAATGGCGGTTAAGGACCAGGAGAAGACGGCTTTTATTACTCCGTTTGGAGCCTTACGCTATGTATCTATGCCATTTGGGCTCAAGAGTGCCCAGCGACTTATCGGTGGTGTGTATGTAATTGTCTCCACAATCAGATTGGGCGCAATGTTCATGCTTATGTAGATGACATTGTGGTGAAGTCGAGAGAAGGAAACCTTGATATCTGATTTAAAGGAAACCTTTGATAATCTCCGGGTCTATAAGATGATGCTTAAACCGGACAAATGTGTATTTGGTGTACCGGCAGGCAAACTTTTGGGATTCCTGGTCTCAAACAGGGGCATTGAAGTTAACCCGGAGAAGATCAAGGCGATTACCTCTCTGGCTAAACCGGCGTGCATCAATGATGTTCAGCGACTGGCGGGTCGCGTCGCTGCTTTAAGCCAATTCATAAGCCGGTTATGTGAGAAGGCTCTACCACTATATCAGATGATGAAGAAAACAAACACTTTTGTCTGGAGTGAGGCTGCTGATGCTGCCTTTGAAGATTTAAAGAGACAATTGTATGAGCCGCCGGTTCTTGCAGCTCCCATTGATAAAGAGCCGTTGTTGTTGTATGTTGCTGCTAACTCACGAGCTGTTAGTGTTGCCATCGTGGTGGAGAGTAAGGAGGCTGGCAAGGAGCATCCGGTTCAACGGCCGGTTTATTACATCGATGAGGTGCTCATAGAGTCCAAGCAAAGATATCCGCATTGGCGTAAACTTGTTTATGGGGTGTTCATGGCAAGCGGAAGCTAAAGCGGTACTTCCAAGGTCATCCTATAATCGTGGTAAGTTACGCCTTGGGGGACATCATCGAGCAGTGGAAGCCACGGGATGAGTCGCCAAGTGGGCCATTGAGCTTGGGCCTCACGGTTTGAAGTATATGCCACGTACATCTATCAAGTCTCAAGCCTTGGTGGACTTTATCAATGATTGGACGGAGTTGCGGGCACGGAGGAGAAGCCGGATAACACGCATTGGACTATTCACTTGATGGGTCCAGGCGGTTGGAAGGCTCGAAATTTGGAGTCGTCTTAACTTCCCCGAGGTGACAAATTTTGCTATGTGCTCGGCTTATGTTTCCTTGTACTAACAATGCAGCTGAATACGAGGCTTTACTCCATGGTCTCCGGATGGCCAAAGAGATGAATTTGAGCCGGGTAAGGTGCTTGGGCGATTCAGACCTCGTTGCTCAACAGGTGTCAGGCACGTGGGACTCCAAGGATCCCCTTATAGTGGCTTATCATCGTGAAGTTGATGCGGTGGCCGGGCACTTCAAAGGATATCAAGTAGAGCACATTGATCGAAGGAAGAATGAGGCGGCTGATGCTTTAAGCCGGCTGGGGTCTCAGCGTAAGCCGGTGCCGCCTAACACCTTTCTTGACGTTTTGCATAACCCTCTCTGTCAGAGTGCCTACAGAGGAAGAGCTAGCAGTGCCAGACCCGGAGGCACAGCTGGTGGCGGCTCTCCACGCCATCCCAGATTGGACAGTCCCATATTTGGCCTATATGACCCGGGGAGAGTTGCCTGAGGACGAGACCTTGGCAAGACAAATCATCAGGCGGTCCAAATCCATAACAATTGTTCATGGCGAGTTGCATCACCATAGCGTCACTAGGGCGTTTCAATGTTGCGTATCGCCTGCGGAAGGTCAGGAGATACTTCATGAGATTCATGAAGGAGATTGTGGTCATCATGCCGGCTCAAAATCTCTGGTGGCCAAGGCTTTTCGTCATGGTTTCTATTGGCTGACGGCTCATGCAGATCACGGAGGATCTGGTCGACAAATGTGACGGATGTCAAAAATTCTCACGACGAGCTCATGTGCCGGCTCAAGAATTGAGGATGATTCCAATTACTTGGCCGTTTGCGGTCTGGGGGCTTGACATGGTTGGACCTTTCAAAAGGTCTAAGGATAAGAAGACACACCTGTTGGTAGCAGTGGATAAATTCACCAAGTGGGTTGAAGCAGAGCCGGTCAGTAAGTGTGATGCAGCCACAGCGGTTCAGTTCATGAAAAAGGTGATCTTTCGTTTTGGCTTTCCACACAGCATTATAATTGATAACGATACTAATCTCTCCAAAGGTGCCATGGAAGAGTTACATCAGCGAGAGCACATCCGGCTTGATGTTTAATTTGTTGCTCACCCTCGATCTAATGGTCAAGGCGAAGAGCTAATCAAGAGATCTTGAAAGGTATCAAACCCGGCTCTTAGTTCCCTTGCGGCGAACTCCGGGTTGTTGGGTGGAGGATTTACCCTACGTGCTATGGAGCATCAACACAACGCCTAATGAGATCTACAGGTTATACACCTTTCTTCATGGTGTACGGAGGCGAGGCGGTTACGCCAAGTGATATCCGGCATGATTCACCCCGAGTGGCGGCTTACGTTGAGGCTGATAATGAAAAAGCTCGTCGGGATGCACTTGGCTTGTTGGATGAGGAAGCGAGACTTGGCAATAGCCCGCTCGGCGATTTACAGCCAAGACTGCGTCGTTATCACGGCCGCGAGTTAGAAGCGAGAACTTTTCGGGAAAGGCGATTTAGTGCTCCGGCTCATCCAGGATCGATATGATATGCACAAGCTATCCCTCCACAGGAAGGACCTTTTGTGGTCGATGAAGAATCTGAACAACGGGTCATACTACCTCATCGATGTTCGAGAGCACAAAGACTCACGTAAGTCGGAGGAAGAGACCCGCCTACCGTGGAACATAGCTCATCTTCGCCCTACTATACTTGAGCCACCGGCTCTCGAGAATATATATGTTTTTTCTTTTTAGCAATGTATATATTATATAAAGCAATAAAGCAGGACCTCTTTTCTTTCCACCCTCCAAGGTTTATGTATCTTCTTTACCAGGTGGTGGAAACAACCAACAGGGAGCGGATCATATCTGAATCCGGCTTTCCCTTTGGTCCGGCTTATGATCATATCTGAATCTAGCCATGGTCACTTGGGGGCTTCCTGTTCAAACATAGGTCGTATTCGAACCAAAGAGAACATAGCTGTCGATACCCAATTGATCGGCATACTGCCAAACCCACTTGAGGGCTTCTTGATCATATTTGAATCATAGCTTAACCCCTTTGGGTCTGACGTGGATCGTATTCGAATCAGCGTCATTAAACAACTCTCATGGTCACTTGGGGCTTCTGTTCAAACATAGGTCGTATTCGAGCGAAAGAGAACATAGCTATCGACACCCACTTGATCGGCATCGCCAAAGCCACTGGGGCTATATGATCGTATTCGAATCTTAGCTTAACCCTCTCGAACGGTTTCTTGATCGTATTGAATCGAAGCCTTTGAAAATTAAGTTTATTATTCGTTATACTCTGTAAGTATTATTGAAGGCCAGGTAAACATTGTATGTGCCGACTTTCAGGAGTTCAATTAACTCTCTGTTTCTGGGTCGCATAAGCCGATGAAGTATATACCAGGTACGATAGCAAGTACGTTATTGTGGTTATAATCATAAACCGGTTTTTTCACATGGTGTTTTGGTTCATACTCCGGGTTATCAGTGCTTCATATGACCCCGGATGTGATGAGTCGCCAAGGGAATTCTATTTTGTTTTATACACAGGATAAAGCAAGAAGGTTTGGACGTCAAGGAAAAATTAACATAAGTCGGAAGTATACAACGATGGCGGCTTATGACAATATTAAGCACCACAAACATGCGGGAAGGCATGACAGAGTTAAGAGGTTTTTCTACCCTATTACAAGACTCCCCGAGTCTGAATAAGGAAGCATCATTTTTTCAAAAGCATAGCACCAGGCGAGTTACTCCTTTGGTGGGCTTGAAGATTCCGGGTTATCCTTCTCCGCCTCTCCGTCTGCTACTTTGTCCTGGAAGGTTGACGAGGTCCAGTCAATGCCGCTTAAGGCTTCAAATTCAGCTTCATCATCTATTAAACCGGCTGGGTCAACTTCAGGAGCAAAGGTATGCTTACAGTTGGAGGAATCGGTGGCGTCATCATAATGAGGAGTTGGAATCCTCCGGTTCTCGTTGTCGTAACCGGTGATACTTGGTAAGATCAATATCATTGCCAATGATGGTGGCCACAGACGTCACGACTCTCACACGGTGGTGAAGTCGATTCATCGAATCTGAGCCATCCTCCTTCAAGCTGGGATATCCAAGAGCAACGTCTGCGGTGTCTAACTCGAAGCAACGCCTTGGCCCGGCTTAAAAGCGGCTATGGCCCAGTTCTAGCAGATGCCCGCCTTAGCTCCTGAATCCGTTGGGGTAACACGGCAAGCCATTTGAGCACATCCTGCAGGAGATAAGGAGCATCATTTGATAAAGCCACAACGGCCAAAGCACGTTGTGACCCGGTGTATAGCTGTTCCACCAGAGTGTACACCGCCTTAAGCTTGATTAGCATATTCTACTTGAGGTTTGTGCTCCTGGGGCCTGCGTTTATACATATAAGGTAAGCCGGAGATAATAATTGAAATAGTCATCAAAGGAACCATGGTGATATTCACGATTATACATAGTAATTTCTGAAGATTCTGAGACCATTTGAGATATCTGGCGCTTTAAAGCAGACATTTCGGCGGTTGCTTGGCAAGAGTTGCTTCATTTGTCTCGGCCGGGTCACAAGTGAGGCCTTTTCATCTGCCCAGATTTTCTTCTCCGCATCAAAATTCTTCTTCAACTTCTCTTGTTCAGAGACGCTAAATGTAAATTTGGAGTTGGCCTTTTGAATTTCAAGTTCTTGGGCTGCCAGACGAGTCTTGTGTCAGCAATCTCCGACTCAAATTATTTGGTGGAGGCCTGCGTTGATGCCGGGTTATAATTAAGGTTATGGTAAGATATCATTAAGTCCCAAGCACTTTGCAAGCAAAGACACTTGACACTTGGGAGCTAATGTATCTTTGAAGAAAATTTTAATTTATAATCTTTGGATTATGTATATTAAAGTCTCAAGCACTTTACAAGTAAAGATACTTGACACTTGGGGGCTAATGTGTATCATACGTTCTAAGTTATCATATTATGACCGGGTTAAATATATTTTCTTTTAAACCGCATTTAACTAACAATAAGTTAGTATCCGAGTCTACAGATATTTATTCATAAGCGATAGACTTGGGGGCTGGTCTGATAAGTAAGATTCAGGAGAATAGTATGAGTTATACCTTAGATTTGTCTTTGTATTTGTTTCACCATGTCAATTTCAGTGTCGGCCGTTATGCACTTGATTCAGATAGCTCGAGACTATATCACCAATGCTTAAGTGAGCATAATCAGCGATGTCTGTTTGGTCTTCGGCGTCGACAAGTTCTTCCTTGGCGATTACATCCGCAAGGATGAGGGCCCGCCGGTTCAACAAAGCGGCTTTTCAAAATTTCAACCTCCGGGTCGGTCGTCTTGACCGGGCTAGGAATTCTGGATTATCGAATTGTTGAAAGTATCTTGGCAGGGTGGAAGATGGCGCTGGAATTTCATATGCGGTTCGGGAGGTGGTTGATGAGTAGAAGCATCGAGGGCAACTGTTAGAGTTCCGGCTCGATTGCTACCGGGTCTTCGGATGGCTTATTCTTTTTGCCCTCTTCTTGGGCTTCACACGCAGCTGTGGACAAAACAGAAGGGTGAGTACAAAATATGAGTAAGGCAAAGCATAAGGATAACAAAAGGTATATTACCCAGGCAGTCTTGAAGGCCGACATATTGGATTGCATAGACTTCACGGAGGAAGGAGAGGTATCACGATAATTGGAGTCATATGAATTGAGAGGTTGACGAATTAAACCCGCCAAAGGATAAACAGAACGTAAATCGGAGATGACCTCGGTCCGACGCTTCCTGCTTACGTCGGGTAAGCCGGAAGAGAGTTCTGCATCCTTGCTGGTCCGGCTCTGCCTCCGGCTTTCAAGCTGTTGTTGCTTCAAAAGAAATTGAGGATCTTGATAAGCTAGAGGATGTGAAAATCTTACTTTCCGGTCACCCGTCGGATTTTGTGCTTTGGCAAAGGCTCGACTCGGAGGAGATTATAGTTACCTCTTTGCCAGGAGCTTGGTTGTTCTCATATCCTCTGAAAGGCGGAAATGTCAATAAAATAATAACAAAGGAGTTAAGAGAGTAAGGGATTACCTCTTCCTCATACGAAGAAGAGTCATCCAATTTGAACAAATCGAGGCGTTGGGTTTCTTCTTCTTTGAAGTTCCCTTCTTGGCGGCTTTCCTTTCGGTCTTCTTGGCTGCCACGGCTTGTTTGGCAGCCTCGTGGGTCGATTTGACCTTCCGTAAATTACCACCGCCTGTGGAAAAAGATAAAGAATTATAAGTACAAAGGAGGTAAACATGTTAAAGAATATTTATTAAGATTGGTAACTTCTTGCATGGGTCGGGTTCTTTTGCGAAGGGAAGTAAACCGAAGGCATTGCTAATAACAGTGCCCTCCTTCAGCAGTGACTGGGTTGTAGCATCCACCACATCATCTGGTAAGTCGTCAGGACTATGACGCATTGGGTCGTCCTTTTCGCCTGTATAAGTACACATTAAGCCGGAGCGGCGGCTTAATGGGAGTATTCGCCAAGTGACCCAGACTCGGACCAGATCGATGCCATTTAAACCATTTCCCAAAAGAGCTTTAATCTTCTTGATGGTGGGATTAAGAGGCAGACGTTCAACAACGGTCAGTTTATCCGCCAGCGGATGGTTGGACTCAAGGCGCAGGGTGCGAAAGCCGGGCAGAGGCTTCTCATCAGCCGGAGAAGTGTCCTGACAGTAGAACCATGTCTGGTTCCAATCTTTTGGGTGACTCGGCAGCTCAAAGATAAGGAAAAAGCGATCTCTCCGTCGCTGGATCGAGATACCGCCAAGCTCAAGACTAGGCCCGTTTGCACGTTCATTCTGCCGGTTCAAGTAAAAAAGTTCTCTGAACAAAAGCAGACTTGGCTCCTCTCCCAGGTACACCTCGCAGAAGACTTAGAAAATGCAAAGATTTGACACGGAATTGGGTCCAATGTCTTGAGGTCTAAGGTCAAAGAAATTCACAACTTCTACGAAGAACTTTGAGCCGGAGGGCAAATCCCGGCTCATGTGATCCGTGAAAATATCACCTCCCTTCTTTGGGTTGAGGCTTTTCTTGAGATGGAGTCAGAACACGATAAGACATGACCTCCTTTTTTGGCGAGATGGCGAGACTTCACAAACTCAGCCAGTTTACTCTTAGTGACTGTGGATGGGACCCGATTGCGTGTTACAGGAGCTTTGGTCGCCTTAGGTGCCATGACAACAGTTGGCCTATTACAAAATAAGAAGTTAGGTTCAAATTTTAACCCGGGAGAAAATATCCAAATTCTTGAAGGTAGCGGCTTACGAAGGGCCTAATGACATAAGGATAAGCGTGCAACAATATTTAAGCCGCTATAAGCATCAAGAGCAGTTCAAAATTCTTAAAGATATGAGAAGTAGGCAAGGTTCACAGATCAGTGTTATTCATTTAAGCCGGACACCTGGACAGTTATGTTTAAGGGCATTTAACAGAAGAAGTTCTCCGAGTGATAAAAACAGGTTTCATAATCTTCTGCTAAAATTTGAGATCAAAGGTCTGCATTACGATAAGAAAATTTTCTAGACCTAAAACCGACGCAGATGTGTTCATAGGCTCGAATGAGGCTTTTATCTGAGAAAGGGATCTGCTTTTATCCAAAACAAGTGCGAAAACAACTATCATGGCCATTTTATATCATTCTCGGATCGGAAGAGGCGTCGAAGAGGAAAGCTAACAAGGGTTTGGCTCTAATGGCGATGAACTACGGCGAACTTCGAAGAAGCTTTAATGCGGACCTAAGCAAGGAAGGGAAGGGAACTTACGGATCTGGATGAGCTGCAGAGGTTCGTCGTGTTTCTCTGATCCAACCAGGTTGATGCAGCGGCCTGAGACGGTGAAGACAGGGAGTTCGACAGCGGCGGCGGCCAAGCTCGAGAGGAGGCAAGAGGAAGAAGATGACTGGAAGGAGGAGAATGGGAGACCTAGGTCGCACCTATTTATAAGGAGAAGATAACTGAGATGGTGCGGGAAACGAGGAGATAAGAGTTATTATCCGGTGCCCCGACGCCTCGATTTTCGGAGCAAATAATAAAAGCAGAGATCCGTTGAAAGATACGGTTGAATAGAAAAGGAATTTAAGAAAGGATGGCGTCACGCCGGGTTAACACGGATTCAAAAGATGACGTCATGGCGGGTTAAAGAAAGCTCTCTACACAGTCAGAAGACTAAAGATTTATTTCTTAAGGTATTTTAAGATTGACATGAACAGGTTCAAATCAATCTGGGGCCTAATGTTGGGGATATAACTATTTGTGTAAGCCGCCTAGGAGGGGTCGGGTTACGCAAAGAAGATTCACCAGAAAGAAGCCCAAGACCAAGCATGAAGATGGCGGTTCAATAAAGGGCCTAAGGCCCACAGGCGACTTAAGACCCGTTGTAGTAAACCGCCACAATAGCATGACTTATATCATAAGGTAGATTTAACTAGTCACCGAGCCGGATACTGTCTATAAGCCGGCTGAGACTCTGTAAGCCGCAGGGCGTCAACCCGTGTATATAAGGGGACGACCTGCTGGCGGCTTAGGGCAAGAAAACAACCCATCGAGAGCCGGGCATAGCGTATTTCACTCCCTGCTCATCGAAACATCAAGTAATTCCAACCCAACTAGACGTAGGCTTTCCTTTTCCGCAAGGGGCCGAACTAGTATAAAACCTCTCGTGTCCTTTGTCCCGATTAACCCCTTTAAGCTTCCTAGTTGCGATGGCTCCACGACTAAGTCCTTGCACGAGGACATCTGCCATGACAATTCCACGACATATCCCGTGAGGCAAAGTTGCATATGACACATTGTAAGGGTTCGCCAATTATGACTTTGCCCACACATGGGAGTTGACACGTTCGGTTAGGAGCCGCTACTAGCTATCGACTCAGGTTGTGTCCATGTATACATATGGTCGTGCGCTTAAGCAGAAAGACCCCATTTGGATTCGATTCGAGTGGAAATTGAGAGAGTCCTAACGTGGCGCAAGTGTTGAGTCCGCCTTGACCTCTATATAATTAGAGAAAGGGTTCGACCAGTCCCACGCCGCCGTCGCCATTCCCTCCCACGCTATGTCATGTGATTGGGCCTAGTAGTTTGCTACCCGTCGTTCCTCCCTGCACGCGCGGATACCATGTAGGGATTGTACCTGTGACGTTGTGACAAATCATTTGAGAGAACCACGAGGAAATGTTCAAGGGATCCGCGAGGAGGAGACAGAGACGCGCTTCGCAACTCTTCTTCCGCTCTCATGACTGTGTGTCTAGTGGCAAAACTAGTTCTGTGATCTATCTACACAACATGTTCCTGGTTCGCGCGGTAAAAAATTTCTTTTGCGACCGCGTGCCCCAACAACAACACCCCAATCCCTCCAACAACACTTGGATGACAAACCATCTTTCAATTAAGAAACAGTAAGATTAAGCGACCTACGCGCCTCCAGAGCGATTTGAGTTTACCGGCCGTCCGATCACGTTGACCAACGTTCCAGATTTCCTGATCTTCCGTCCCCAGCAAACCCCCGCTCAGCCCATCGGGCCGCTACTCCTCAGGTTGACCTAGACGTTATCTCCTTAACTGGGCCAGTCAAAATTTACAACCGAGCCGCGAAGGAAACTCTCAGCCCGTTCTCTGCGTTCGCTATATCTCCATCCCCACAATGCGTCTCCTCGTCTGCTCAGCGGCGGCGCGGGCGGCCGCCAACTGTGCCTCCCGATTACTCCATCTCTCCTTCACTACATGAATCACAGAATCAGAACAGGACAATTAGATACTGCAGTGCTGACAAGTACGTCATCATCTACCTAGCACAACATTTTCCCTCTGTATCACCGTGTTGGTCCTTTCCTTTTTTGATATTGAAATTTGTAATCTTATTTCTTTAGCGGCCACAACTAATGAAAAGGAATATGCCATGCATTTTTTTCAGAGTCTGTGTGACTCAAGTCGTGAGGTGGAACTATATTTGTGTTTTTGCTATACAAATCTCTGTATGTACTCAGTTTCAGTTCTAGCTTTTTATGTGCTGATTCTACAAAAATTTTCCTGCGGGTCCAAATCATTGGTTTACTGTTGAAAATATGTTTTGTCCTTAAACCTTAATTTCTAGAGTATGCAGCCGATATGACCACTAAACCAGCGCTCTTATGTGTATCTCTGATTCGGATTGATAGCCTCAGTCTGCTCTTTATTTATTTATATGTTCAAACATCTCATATTATACCTACAACTTTGAATAAATATACTATATGACTACATTGACACACTATGATATGTTTATTTTTAACTGTTCACTTTGTCATCTTAAATAATTATAATATTATCAAGATGGCTCGCGCAGCAACGCGCGCTTACATGTTCTAGTTTATCTTACAACTCCCACTAGAGATTACATGTGAACCCGAACCAATCATGGCAATGAATGTGTTAAAAAATCATGGCAACCAAGGGGGGGCTGAAGAGGGTCTTTCAGAAATTGATTATTCATACATCTTAAAACGTTAATGTTTTTCATTTTTCATGTCATTTTCTTATTAGAATTTGTACTGTCTTAATATTATTTGGACCAATTTATTAATAAGGCGCCAAAAAGGCTAGTGACCCCATTTTTCTTCAAAGTTTGATCATTTGCACCCTCCCCCTCGAGATTGACGGGTGGGGCCAATGTCACTGGCAGACAAGTCAGGGGCAAATCACCAAACCCCATGTAAAGTGGGGCAATGATCCAAATCCTTTTAAAAGGCTAGCCTCAAAGGATCTCTCTCTCCCTCCAGAAAATTCCTAAAGAAAAAAGATACGCGATGATATAATTGCTTCTGAGAGGCACTTTACACTGCAGTGATTTATTTCCATAAAAAGAATGAGTAAATCTCTCTCAGAGTGGAAGGGAATAAATTTCCAATTTTTTATATTCAGGCATGATATTGGGAACAACCGTAAAATCAGCTTCTGAGAGAAAATAAATAAAAGAGAAAAAGAAATATAATAGAAACAACGAATAATAAATAAATGAATAATGAAAATTGAAAAGGAAAGACCGGCAGACAGGGAGAAGTGGGGCGTCGTGCTCCAGGCGATCCTCCCGTGCCGCGTGCCTATCCGCACGCACACCCGCTGCCGACACAGCCGAACCACCCAGCTGACGGAGCGGGCCCGTGCTCCCTCCGGACCCACTTCTCATGGGAGAAGCCCGACCGCACCGGTGTCCCCAGAATCAAGCATTCTGTTCAACGCTGCAACGGCTACTACCAAAAAGCCCAAAAAGCCTGCGAAGTGCCCGTTGGGCTCGGCGCCGTCATCCCACGCTCGCACAAAGACAGGGGAAAAAAGAGGATCTCTCTCTCTACTCCGCTCTGCGCTTGCCATTTCCCCAAATCTGTCAGAGAGAGAGAGAGAGAGAGAGAGAGAGAGAGCTAGGTTTTCCCTGCGCCCGAGCGATCCAGCAGGAGCGGCCATGAACATCTTCAAGAAGAAGGTCGACCCCAAAGGTACGGCCCAGTTCCTGGATTCGCGTTGTTCTTTTGGTTTAGATTGGGGGGTTTCGGCGATTCTAGCGGGGTTCTAGCCCCGCCTCGATTTGTCCCCCACTCCCCGTCCCGCCGATTTGGTGTCATCTGCAGCCCGGGCTGCGGTGCTGCGGGCGTTTCTGTGATCCAAAGGCGAGATCTTTGCTGGATTTCGGCCTTCTTGAACCGGATTTTTTTTTATCCCCGGGTGCTTCGATGGGTAGGGTTTTAGGGTGACCTAGCGCTTGTGTGGATGGAAGGTAAATCGAGAATGTTCTGGGTGTCGGAGTGGAGAAACTCGCTGAATTCTTTCATGGGTGTACAACTTGCGGATTAACAGACAGTGTGGAGTTTGGTGTCGCGAACTGATGGCGTGATGCTTTTGTCACCTGCAGAGGCTCTCAGGACGAGCAAGCGAGAGATGTCAGTCGCCACAAGAGGTGAGAGCAAAATCTCCTCTTCTTTTCCTTCCGGTGTTCTGTCAACTTGTCCCAGGCATTCCCTTCAGTTCTTATTGGTCCCTAACATACATGGCTTAAATACCACCGATTCAGCAATGTTATTGTGAATTTGTCATGTACTCCCTCCGTTCCTAAATATTTGTCTTTCTAGAGATTTCAACAAGTGACTACATACGGAGCAAAATGAGTGAATCTACACTCTAAAATATGTCTATATATGTGGTAGTCCATTTGAAACCTCTAAAAGGACAAATATTTAGGAACGGAGGGAGTATGTGTGACATTTGAACATGTGCTATATTGACAGCAAACCTGCACAAGTTCAGAAATCGGCGTCTTTTTAAAGGCAATCGATGATATATCATGTAACAGAATTTCACAGGATAAGGTTACAACAGACAGAGATACTAGCTTAAGTAGCAGCTTTTGAAGAAAAAATGTAGTTGGCAATGTGCTAATTTCTGACACCATTTCTCTCCTTTTGCGTATTTTAGGAGTTGAGCGAGAGATTGGCTCCCTGCAAATGGAGGTATGTAGTAAGTGAAGGGCCTTTTCTTTTTCTTTCCACAATGCAAACAATTGACAGAATTCACAAAGTTGCTTGGTTGGGTTGAATCCACTGTTCTCACATAGTATCAGTAACTGATTAATACGAACAATATGCTACCGTCTTGTTGCCCATAGGAATTTTTTCTTCTAGGAGTTTGATAGTAGTTCCACTGCCATACTGAACTAGAATAGAATGGATGCCAAACTCCCACCAGACAAGAGGCAAGACTGACTCGGTCGAGATTAGGTAGCGCTGCCACTGTTGATCTTATTCCAATATTATGCTTCTGGTGTGCCATGGACCAGACAGCAGGTTTACTCTTGAGATGTTTTGGATAGCACCAAAAACAACTTTTCTAGAAAATAGCTCACTATTTATTTTTGGGATCTTTGTTCAGGAATTAAAGCAACAAATTGCAAATCTGATCAGTGCCATATTGCAGTTGATACTTCATTTTGGACCTTGCACTTAAATTTATGTCTTGGTTTTCTTCGATAAAATTGCATTAAACCAAGTGAAAATTGTGCTAAAATAATGTTATTTTTGCAACTGAAATGTTTATACACACTTTTATTGAGGCTGTGAGGTGCCTCAAGCTCCTAGAGGTCTTCATGCCCTCTTCTGCTGCCATACCCTCATGCTCTAGGAGTGGAAACCACAGCAGTTTAGTCCAGAAAGGGCATGAAACAGCAACATCACTTTGCATCTTTATTTATTATTACTGTATCATTATGGTAGTTCCACTTACCACTCTGCAATAGCTCATGCTATAGGAGTGGAAACCACAGCAGTTTAGTTCAGAAAGGGCGTGAAACAGCAGCATCACTTTGCATCTTTATTTATTATTACTGTATCATTATGGTGGTTGCAGTTACCACTCTGCAATAGCTTGTGTGTATTGTATTGTTTGGTTTCCTAACGCCGTAGTGGTACCATTCCAGGAGAAGAAGCTGGTTGCTGAGATCAAGAAGACTGCCAAGACTGGAAATGAGGTAAGTATGCTAGGATTTTGTGTAAGATCCCTAATCCATAACAACTTTCTTATTGATGTCTTAAAATACGTGTTCTGTATGTCTATAGGCTGCAACCAAAATTCTAGCCCGGCAACTAGTCAGGCTTAGGCAACAAATCGTCAATTTACAAGGTACACGGGCGCAGATACGTGGAGTAGCTACTCACACACAGGTATTCCTAGCTTTCAGTTTGATTTATACAACTGCAAATTTTGACCATGGACAAAATACACTTACTACTGTGTGTGAACTATCTATTTGTCAAGGCAATGTATGCTGGAACTTCAATATCTGCTGGAATGAAAGGCGCAAGCAAAGCGATGGCAGCAATGAATAAGGTATGACGAAAGACAGCCATGGTTGGTTGGCTATTCTTTAACCATCGACCTTTTCCAATCTCTAGTCAGTCTTTTCCTGTGAACTTATTTGTGAACTGTGTATCCTGAGATGGCTGGTGCAATTTATTATTTTTGTTCCAGCAAATGGAACCAACGAAGCAGATGAAGCAGATGAGAGAGTTCCAGAAGCAATCATCTCAATTGGACATGACGGTAATAGCATTTAGGATACTCTTTAATTGTTTATTGTGGTGTTTAGTGCAAGTGCGTAGTTATATCGCATTATATAGATATATGTACCTCCGTCCCAAAATTCTTGTCTTAGATTTGTCTACATATGGATGTATCTATTCACATTTTAGTGTTAGTTACATCCGTATCTAGATAAATCTAAGACAAGAATTTTGGGACGGAGGGAGTATGAGTTAGCCGTGATGGTAATAAAATTGTGGACATGCCTTATTTCTTTACTGTAGTGTTAAGTGGATATTCTTAGATATATCACATTATGTAGATGGGTTTGTTGGTTAGTTATTACTTGTTCAGCACATATGAATAAACTAGATCAGGGAGCCCAGACCAGATGCAATCATTGTTGCGTGGGGATGATTCATCCATTTATTGCATTTACTGTGGATTTCTCATGATCTACACTGTATGAGATGAGCATTCTGAGATACCATCCACTCAAATTGTTAGCGCTTCCACTCCATATTCATCTGTTCTGAAAGTTCGTTTTGTAATTTTATACTCAGATTGACTATGTTTCAGATATTCTTATGAAGTATGAATCAGTACAGCATCTTAGAATAATAGTTGTTTCATCCTATTTATTGTACAGCAATCATTGTTTTCTGTGGATGATTCATCCTATTTATTGTGGACTTTTCATGATCTACACTGTATGAGCATTCTGGGATATCCACTCAAATTGCTCACTCCATAGCCATGTGTTCTGAGAATTCCTTTTGTAATTTTGTACACACATTAGCTATGTTTCCCTCCATTGTGTCGTTTCATATATACTCCCTCCGTCCGAAAATACTTGTCATCAAAATGGATAAAAAGAGATGTATCTAGAACTAAAATACGTCTAGATGCATCCCCTTTTATCTATTTTGATGACAAGTATTTCCGGACGGAGGGAGTATCTATGAATAGTTAGCTATTTTAGTGTCTTCATAACTTATTTGTCAGTTCGGTCAGATATGTCAGTATTCCTACAGATGTACTCAAAGAAATGTTCTAGCTGTCAGCTTGAGATCAATAACTTATTGCCAAGATCCCTTTAAATTGTTGTTTTTTTTTCTGAAAATTAAGATCAACTATTTCCATGCAGCTTGAGATGATGTCTGATGCCATCGATGAAACACTAGATAAGGATGAGGCTGAAGAGGAAACAGAAGAGCTCACGAACCAGGTAAAATGCTAATTATATTCTGCATTTTGACGAGGGAGAGCGTTTTGGCTCCCTGGTGGGCAAGCATTTTTGGCACGGTTGTTAGCTGCCTGGCAAAGCTAACTTTCTTACATGTTTGCTACCAAACGGATCCCCTCATTGCTAAGCAAGATTAAACAAGACCTTGTATTGAAACGTTCCCTAACTGTTTCATGATATGTGATATATCCCTCTGCCCTCGATGCAGGTTCTGGATGAGATTGGTGTTGATGTGGCTTCTCAGGTAAATACGCCTGTTCATTCTACACTACCAGCGTGCTGAATCTTAATTCTAAATGCTGATTTTGACGCATTCGTGATACTGCAGCTGTCTTCTGCACCTAAAGGCCGTATTGGAGCCAGTAACAAGAAAGCCGAGAACAACCAAGCACGGTATACAATCATTTCTTCCCCCACAATCATAGCTAAAAATGTCCATCTCAACAGATGAGCAAACCGTGTTCTTTTATTCTGGGCCTCTGTATCTGTTTGCCTTTTACCTGATGGAGATGTCATGCTATCAGGAATGCGGCTCCAACGAAAAATGTGGCGCCTGAACCTAATGCCGCTGAAGTTGATGATCTGGAGAGGAGACTGGCATCTCTCCGCCGCATCTGAGTTGCTGCGGCAAGAAAGTTTATATAGCCTTATATATGTAAATCTGTTTACTGGTGCCTTGTTTCCAAATTCTGGTAGCTTAATATTGTAACCAGGAAACAAGCTAGTACATGTGACTTAATAGAACCTGGATTTTCTGTTTGGTGCAGCATAAACTGTCGTGTTGCCAATCAAATGTGGCTGAAAAGAAATATGGTGGAGCATAAATTATTTATGAAGTGAACACACAAGTTTAGGGCACAATTACGGGGAAGAAAATAGAAGGACCCTGCGCATGTTTTCTTTTTGCCTGGCCAAACACTTCAGAAATTGCAGGCAACATATATGATGATGATTCACAACTAATATCAAACACACCGAATGACCCTAGGGGACGAGTATTTAGAACGTGATGCCTGCGCAAGTGAAAGTACTATGCCCCATGCCTCTATTTTCATCGTTGTTATACATTTTTACACTATGTTTGCTACTTCTAAATAGCTCTTTAAATTTGTGCGAAAATACAATCTCTTGCTTTTAATCAATTTCGCTTATAAGGACAGCTCTTCTAGTGTGTTTTGCTTGACGCTTTTGGGATACTTACCCGAAGGTGCTACACTACCATGTGTGTCTTGCAGGCCATCAGGGCTGACGTGATTCACCTTCTATATTACAGCACAAGCATGGCAACCGAGGACTCCACTCAACTTCCATTTCCCACATCTACATGTCCTATTGAACAACTTGACTTCACAACTTTCTTGGCCACCCATCACCTGATAAACACAAACTCTGGATGTATATGGTGTGTAGTATTTCACTCTAGCCTCTGCTCTCTCCAACTTCTTACTCATGGCTAGAGTAGTCTCCCAGCCTGCACTTTCTGCTCCACTTTGTTTTAGAGCCATTCTTGTCATGATTCTGGTCCTAATGAGTTCTATCATTGTAACAATAGGCTTGTCCCTGTAATCCAAGATATACTTGTTTACATCAGATGAACTGTTGACAACCAGATCCGTTTTAGACCTTGGACTTAGCATGCCGGCTGATTTGTTGATTAGGAATATGCCTGACCCAAGGCCATGCATCCTTGTTGTACTTCTTGAAGTACCTATGTTGTGCTATTGAGAAAAATTCTACTCATTAATTGTGCTAGCATATACAATCTTGTCAAAGTAAACTTTGAAGACCACTCCCTTGAATTCAACATATGAGGAAATGGCTAGAACATGTCTTTTGCAGTACCTTGTTGTGCCATTGGGAAAAATTCTCAGATGCCACCCACAAGTCCCTTTTGCCTATCAGACATAAGTGTCCATCCTCCATGCCTCTCCCTATCCTATTGCAGCGTTCAAGTTGTCTCAGGAACCATGTCCAAGTGGAAAAATCTTCAATGTTCAGAACTGCAAAGGCGCCAATGGGAACTTGCACACCATTTGTAGATGCAACAAGCACTTGCACACCATTTGCAAGCATCACAAAACAGCCATCCAGACCAATGAAAGGCCCGCAACCACTTTAAAACCCTTTAATTTGATGCACAACAATTCACTGTTAGAAAGACATGTTGCAAACATGCAATTAAGCACTTTTGAATATAAAAAATGTTGCACATAAATATTTGCACTGTGCGATGTCTCTTGACATTGGGCCAATGCCAAAAAGTTGATTACTAGTAACCGCCGTGCAGTTATTCCATTCTAACAGGGAGCATCTTAAAAGTTTTTTAATAGTCCGGCCTCAGTCACATTAAATTATGGATGCCGATAACTGCCACACGTGTGGTGTATCGGGTGGTTGTGCCGCACGCCCTGTGTGGCACGGAGACACCCCGCCCGCACGACGGCGTCCGGGCGCACCCCGCCATAGCCTACATGTTCGTGCAACATGATCGCTTCAAAGACGAGCATCGCCCCGGCGAGCGAAAGCACGCGCCCGCGACGACTTCGCCTCGGTTGCCGCCTTCTCCTCGTCATGAAGCCACACGCCTGCTGGTATAAGAACCACGCTGGCCCGCCGCTGATTGCCATGGTCCGGACCCTCTTGATTGCCATGTTGCCATGTTGCGAACTGCGATTGCCATGTTCTTTGAACTACGATTGCCATGTCGGACAACTTCTGATTGCCATGGTTGCTCAACTGCAGTTGCCATCTTAGGTCAAGTGTCGGATGCCATTTTTGGGCAACTGCAGCTGTTGCCATGTATGGTCTGGTCTATTAAAGTTACCATGATTTGAAAAACTTTAGGGGTTGCCACCTACTAACACTGGACAGTTGCCATGTAGCACTAAAAAACATGGCAAAAAATATGTTTCGGGTAAAAAGAGAGTTGCCATCTGCTTACAAGCACGCTAGGGCAGTTGCCATGTACATCTGTAAAAACACATGGCAACTGATGGCTTTTGGTGTGTGGGAGAGGGGACGGGCATGTGGGCGACGGTGGTATCTTTAGGAGTTGCCACCTACTAACACTAGACAGTTGCCATGTAGCGCTACAAACAGACGTGACAATAAATAACACGTTCGGGTAAAAGAGAGTTGCCATCTGCTTACAATCACAAATAGGGCAGTTGCCACGTATTCTTCAAAAACATGGCAAATGACAGCTTGGGTGTGAGAGAGTGGGAGAATGGGCAGTCATGGAAGACGGGGAACAGAGGTGGTGCGCGGCGTGCGGGCGTGACAACAGTTCCATTGCACGCCCCGACTGGCAACCGTTGATCGCGGAGAGAAAACCAGCGTGTGGGCGAACTCCCTCACACGCCACACACACGAGTTGTCCTATGTGGCACACAAAAACAGCATTTTCATGCCAAGATTCATGCAAAAGGCGCTGGACGGCGATGGAAGCGTGTGGCGAGTTGGCTAACGCTCACACATGTGGATGTTAATGTTTTCGTAAATTATTGGTCATCTTGATCTTGTTTAGTTGCATTTATTTCCGCTCATCCGCTGCCTTATATTGTTTAATCCTGCAACTCCTTTAATCATTTGTTTCCAGCTATTGAGCCAACTCATCGCTGGTTTTTTGTTAAGAGAAGTTCGTGTACCTGGCAACTGGGAGACGGGGAGAGCGATATGATGGGGATAGGATACATACTGCCGGACCAAAATTATCCGTACACACATGCATGCAGAGGACCAGCCATTTGCCCGGACTTTACCTCAGGCCGCAGAATATATAAACACCAAAAATAAGTAAATAAATATAACATGGTCATGAGTCCATGAAAATAAATCACAGAAATAAGAAAATAATCGTGAAAGAAAGATAAACCAAACTAACCCTTGCAACATTGGTCTAACTATCTACTCCTCTGTCTATAGTGATATAAAACGTCTCACATTTGTTTACAGGGGGACTGGGAGTATATTATAGTCACCCATTATTTTTCTTGCAGATACCTCTGTGACTGTGATGCCAATGTGAACGGCGGAGACCCAAGACTTAGTCTACATGATTACAACAATTACTCCCTCCGTTCCCAAATAATTATCTTTCTAGCCATCTTAAATGGACTACAACATACGGATGTGTTGGAAATATGCCCTAGAGGCAATAATAAAAGCATTATTATTATAGTTCCTTATTCATGATAATTGTCTTTATTCGTGCTATAATTGTGTTAACCGGAAATCGTAATACATGTGTGAATAACAGACAACAACAACATGTCCCTAGTGAGCCTCTAGTTGACTAGCTCGTTGATCGACAGATAGTCATGGTTTCTCGACTATGGACATTGGATGTCATCGATAACGGGATCACATCATTAGGAGAATGATGTGATGGACAAGACCCAATCTTAACATAGCATAAGATCGCGCAGTTCGTTTGCTAGAGTTTTCCAATGTCAAGTGTCCTTTCCTTAGACCATGAGATCGTGTAACTCCCGGATACCGTAGGAGTGCTTTGGGTATGCCAAACGTCACAACGAATCGGGTGACTATAAAGGTATGCTACGGTATCTCTGAAAGTGTACATTGGGTTGACATGGATCGAGATCGATTTGTCACTCCGCTTAACGGAGAGGTATCACGGGCCCTCTCGGTAATGCATCATCACAATGAGCTCAATGTGATCGAAGTGTTTGATCACGGGATCATGCATTACGGTAACGAGAAAAGTGACTTGCCGATAACGAGATTGAGCGAGGTATTGGTATACCGACGATCGAATCTCGGGCAAGTAAAATACCGATTGACAAAGGGAATCGTATACGGGATTAATTGAATCCTTGACATCGTGGTTCATCCGATGAGATCATCGTGGAACATGTGGGAGCCAACATGGGTATCCAGATCCGCTGTTGGTTATTGCCCGAGAGCCGTCTCGGTCATGTCGCTTGTCTCCGAACCCGTAGGGTCTACACACTTAAGGTCTTGTGAACGCTAGGGTTATAGGAATATGTATGTGCAGTAACCCGAATGTTGTTCGAGTCCGGATGAGATCCCGGACGTCACGAGGAGCTCCGGAATGGTCGGAGGTAAAGAATTATATATAGGAAGTGCTGTTTCGCCATCGGGACAAGTTTGGTGATATCGGTATTGTCTGGGACCACCGGAGGGGTCCCGGGGTCCACCAAGTGGGGCCACCAGCCCCAGGGGGCCACATGGGCCCTAGGTGGTGCGCCATGGCCCACATGGGCCATGGGGAACCTGCCCCATGGGGCCCATGCTCCTAGGGTTTAAGGAGGGAAGAGTCCATGAGGGGGAAGGCACCTCCGTGGTGCCTTGGGAGGGTGGACACCTCCCCTCTCTTGGCCGCACCCCTCCCTTGGAGGAGGGGGCAAGGCGCCCTCCCCCTCCTTGGCACCTATATAAAGGGGGAGGGAAGGGGCAGCAGCACCTTTGCCTCGACGCCTCCTCTCCCTCTCCAACACATCCTCCTCCTCCGTAGTGCACGCGAAGCCCTGTAGAATCGCAAGTTCCACCATCACCACGCCGCCGTGCCGCTGCTGGAGCCATCTTCCTCAACCTCTCCTTCACCTTGCTGGATCAAGAAGAAGGAGACGTTACGCTGACCGTGACGCGTGTGTTGAACGCGGAGGTGCCGTCCGTTCGGCACTAGATCATCGGTGAATTGGATCGCGGCAAGTACGACTACCTCATCCACGCTCACTCCGACGCTTGCTATGCGATCTACAAAGTGGTATGTAGATGCTATCCAATCTGAATACTCGTTGCTAGATGAACTCATAGATGGATCTTGGTGAAACCGTAGGGAAAAATTTTAATTTTCCGCAACGTTCCCCATCGGTGGCATCATGAGCTAGGTCTATGCGTAGTTCTTCTTGGCGCGAGTAGAACACAATTTGTTGTGGGCGTAGATGTTGTCAATTCTTCTTGCCGTTACTAGTCAATCTTGATTCAGCGGTATTGTGGGATGAAGCGGCCCGGACCAACCTTACACACGCTTACGTGAGACCGGTTCCACCGACTAACATGCACTAGTTGCATAAGGTGGTGGCGGTGTCTGTCTCTCCTACTTTAGTTGGATCGGATTCGATGAACAGGGTCCTTATGAAGGGTAAATAGAGATTGACAAATCACGTTGTGGTTTGAACGTAGGTAAGAAAACGTTCTTGCTAGAACCCTAATTCAGCCACGTAAAACTTGCAACAACAATTAGAGGACGTCTAACTTGTTTTTGCAGCAAGTGCTTTGTGATATGATATGGCGAGAAGTTGTGATGAATGATGAATGATCTATATGTGATGTATGAGATGTTCATGCTATTGTAATAGGAATCACGACTTGCATGTCGATGAGTATGACAACGGCAGGAGCCATAGGAGTTGTCTTTATTTTTTGTATGACTGCGTGTCATTGAAGAACGCCATGTAAACTACTTTACTTTATTGCTAAACACGTTAGTCATAGAAGTAGAAGTAGTCGTTGGCGTGACAACTTCATGAAGACACGATGATGGAGATCATGATGATGGAGATCATGGTGTCATGCCGGTGACAAGATGATCATGGAGCCCGAAGATGAAGATCAAAGGAGCTATATGATATTGGCCATATCATGTCACTACTTTATATAATTGCATGTGATGTTTATTATGTTTTATGCATCTTGTTTACTTAGAAAGACGGTAGTAAATAAGATGATCCCTCATAATAATTTCAAGAAGTGTTCCCCCTAACTGTGCACCGTTGCTAAGGTTCGTCGTTCCGAAGCACCACGTGATGATCGGGTGTGATAGGTCCTTACGTTCGCATACAACGGGTGTAAGACAGATTTACACACGCAAAACACTTAGGTTGACTTGACGAGCCTAGCATGTACAGACATGGCCTCGGAACACGGAGACCGAAAGGTCGAGCATGCGTCGTATAGAAGATACGATCAACATGAAGATGTTCACCGATGTTGGCTAGTCCGTCTCACGTGATGATCGGACACGGCCTAGTTGACTCGGATCATGTAATACTTAGATGACTAGTAGAGGGATGTCTATCTAAGTGGGAGTTCATTAAATTTGATTAAATGAACTTTATTATCATGAACTTAGTCTAAATATTTACAATATGTCTTGTAGATCAAATGGCCAACGTAGTCCTCAATTTCAACGCGTTCCTAGAGAAAACCAAGCTGAAAGACGATGGTAGCAACTATACGGACTGGGTCCGAACACGAGGATTATCCTCATAGCTGCCAAGAAAGATTATGTCCTAAGAGCACCGCTGGTGACGCACCTATTCTCCCTGCAGAACAAGGCGTTATGAACAGCTTGGCGATCACGCTGCGATGATTACTCCCTCGCTCAAGGCGGCATGCTTTACAGCTTAGAGCCGGACTCCAAAAGCGTTTTGAGAGACATGGAGCATATGAGATGTTCAAGAGCTGAAAATGGTTTTCCAAGCTCATGCCCGGTCGAGAGATATGAAGTCTCCGACAAATTCTTTAGGCTGTAAGATGGAGGAAAATGGCTCACAAGGTGAACACATACTCAAAATGTCCGGGTTGCACAACCGCTTGACTCAATCGGAAGTTAATCTCCGGATGAAGCGGTCATTGACAGAATCCTCGATCGCTTCCACCTAGCTACAAGAGCTTTGTGATGAACTACAATATGGGGGATGGTAAAGACCATTCTGAAGTATATGCTATGCTGAAATCAGCAGAGAGGTAGAAATCAAGAAGGAGCATCAAGTGTTGATGGTGAATAAAACCCGATAAGTTCAAGAAGGGCAAGGGTAAAAGAACTTCAAGAAGGACAGCAAGGAAGTTGCAGCGCCCGGTAAGCAAGTTTCCGGAAGAAGCCAAAGAATGGACCCAAGCCCGAAATCGAGTGCTTTTATTGCAAGGGAAGTGGTCCTTTGGAAGCGGAACTGCCCCAAATACTTAGCGGACAAGAAGGCCGCAAAACCAAAGGTATATGTGATATACATGTAATTGATGTGTACCTTACCAAGACTCGTAGTAGCTCTTGGGTATTTGATACCGGTGCGATTGCTCATATTTGTAACTCAAAGCAGGAGGCTGGAATAAACGGAGACTGGCGAAGGGCGAGGTGACGATGCGTGTCGGGAATGGTTCCAAGGTCGATGTGATCGCGCGGCACACCGCCTCTGCATTTACCTCACGGGATTAGTTTTAAACCTCAATAATTGTTATTTAGTGCCAAGTTTGAGCATGAACATTGTATCTGGATCTCGTTTAATTCGAGATGGCTACTCATTTAAATCCGAGAATAATGGTTGTTCTATTTATATGAGAGATATGTTTTATGGTCATGCTCCGATGGTTAATGGTTTATTCTTAATGAATCTAAATGCGTGATGATACACATATTCATAGTGTGAATACCAAAAGAGTTAAAGTTGATAACAATAGTCCCACATATTTGTGGCACCGCCGCCTTGGTCACATAGGTGTCAAACGCATGAAGAAGCTCCATGCAGATGGACTTTTAGAGTCTCTTGATTATGAATCATTTGACACGTGCTGAACCATGCCTCATGGGTAAAATGACCAAGACTCCATTCTCAGGGAACAATGGAGCGAGCAACCAACTTATTGAAAATCATACATACCGATGTGTATGCGGTCCAATGAGTGTTGAGGCTCGCGGTGGCTATCGTTATGTTCTCACCCTCACCGATGACTTGAGTAGATATGGGTATGTCTACTTAATGAAACACAAGTCTGAGACCTTTGAAAATTCAAGGAATTTCAGAGTGAGGTTGAAAATCAACGTGATAGAAAGATCAAGTTTCTACGATCGGATCGTGGAGGAGAATACTTGAGTCACGAATTTGGCACACACTTAAGAAAATGTGGAATAGTTTCACAACTCACGCTACTGGAACACCTCAAGCGTAATGGTGTGTCCGAACGTCAGAATCGCACTCTATTAGATATGGTGCGATCTATGATGTCTCTTACCGATTTACCGCTATCTTTTGGGGCTATGCTTTAGAGACCGCATTCACTTTAAATAGGGCTCCGTCGAAATCCGTTGAGGCGACACCGTATGAATTATGGTTTGGGAAGAAACCTAGTATCGTTTCTAAAAGTTTGGGGATGCGATGCTTATGTCAAGAAACTTCAACCCGAGAAGCTCGAACCCAAGTCGGAAAAATGCGTCTTCATAGGATACCCGAAAGAAACTATTGGGTATACCTTCTACCTCAGATCGAAGGCAAGATCTTTGTTGCCAAGAATGGATCCTTTCTACGGAGAAAGAGTTTCTCTCGAAAGAAGTAAGTGGGAGGAAAGTAGAACTTGATGAAGTGTTACCTCTTGAACCGGAAAATGGCGAAACTCAAGAAATCGTTCACGAGGTGCCTGCACCAACTAGAGAGGAAATTAATGATTATGATCAAGATACTCGATCAAGCTCCTACTGAAATTCGAAGGTCCACAAGGACACGTTCCGCACTGCAGTGGTACGGGAACCCTGTCTTGGAAATCATGTTGTTAGACAACGGTGAACCTTGAACTATGAGGAAGCAATGGCGGGCCGGATTAGACAAATGGCTGGAAGCCATGAAATCCGAGATAGGATCCATGTATGAAAACGAAGTATGGACTTTGACTGACTTGCCCGTTGAACGGCGAGCCATAGAAAATAAATGGATCTTTAAGAAGAAGACAGACACGGATGGTAATGTGACCATCTATAAAGCTCGGCTTGTCGCTAAGGGTTATCGACAAGTTCAAGGGGTTGACTACGATGAGACTTTCTCACGGTAGCGAAGTTGAAGTCCGTCGTAATCATGTTAGCAATTGCCGCATACTATGATTATGAGATATGGCAAATGGACGTCAAAACGGCATTCCTTAATGGTTTCCTTAAGGAAGAATTGTATATGATGCAGCCGGAAGGTTTTGTCGATCCTAAGAATCTTTGACAAGGTGTGCAAGCTCCAACGCTCGATTTATGGGCTGGTGCAAGCATCTCGGAGTTGGAACATTCGCTTTGATGAGATGATCAAAGCGTTTGGGTTTACAGACTTATGGAGAAGCTTTGTGTTTACAAGAAAGTGAGTGGGAGCTCTATAGCATTTCTCATATTATATGTAGACGACATACTTTTGATGGGAAATGATATAGAACTCTTGGACAACATTAAGGCCTATTTGAATAAAAGTTTTTCAATGAAGGACCTTGGAGAAGCTGCTTATATATTAGGCATCAAGATCTATAGAGATAGATCGAGACGCCTCATAGGTCTTTCACAAAGCACATACCTTGATAAGATATTGAAGAAGTTCAATATGGATCAATCTAAGAAGGGGTTCTTACACGTGTTACAAGGTGTGAAATTGAGCTCAGCTCAATGTCAAACCACGGCAAAAGATAAAGAAGAGATGAGTGTCATCCCCTATGCCTCAGCCATAGGTTCTATTATGTATGCCATGCTGTGTACCAGACCTGATGTAAACCTTGCCGTAAGTTTGGTAGGAAGGTACCAAAGTAATCCCGGCAAGGAGCCTTGGACAATGATCAAGAATATCTGAAGTACTGAAAAGGACTAAGGAAATGTTTCTCGTTTATGGAGGTGACGAAGAGCTCGTCAGAAAAGGTTACGTCGACGCTAGCTTCGACATGCATCTGGATGACTCTAAGTCACAAACCGGATACGTGTATATTTTGAATGGTGGGGCGATGGTAGTGCGATTTGCAAGCAAAGCGTCGTGGCGGGATCTACATGTGAAGCGGAGTACATGGCAGCCTCGGAGGCAGCACATGAAGCAATTTGGGTGAAGGAGTTCATCACCGACCTCGAGTCATACCCAATGCGTCGGGGCCAATCAAGCTCTTACGTGACAACACTGGAGCTATTGCACTTGCAAAGGAGCCCAGGTTTCACAAGAAGACTAGGCACATCAAGCGTCCGCTTCAACTCCATTCGTGAAAATGTTCAAGATGGAGACATAGAAATTTGTAAAGTGCACACGGATCCGAATGTCGCAGATCCGTTGACTAAACCTCTCCCTAAGGCAAAACATGATCAGCACTGTAACTCTATGGGTGTTCGATTCATCACAATGTAACTAGATTATTGACTCTAGTGCAAGTGGGAGACTGTTGGAAATATGCCCTAGAGGCAATAATAAAAGCATTATTATTATATTTCCTTATTCATGATAATTGTCTTTATTCGTGCTATAATTGTGTTAACCGGAAATCGTAATACATGTGTGAATAACAGACAACAACATGTCCCTAGTGAGCCTCTAGTTGACTAGCTCGTTGATCGACAGATAGTCATGGTTTCGACTATGGACATTGGATGTCATCGATAACGGGATCACATCATTAGGAGAATGATGTGATGGACAAGACCCAATCTTAACATAGCATAAGATCGCCGCAGTTCGTTTGCTAGAGTTTTCCAATGTCAAGTGTCCTTTCCTTAGACCATGAGATCGTGTAACTCCCGGATACCGTAGGGAGTGCTTTGGGTATGCCAAACGTCACAACATAACTGGGTGACTATAAAGGTATGCTACGGTATCTCACGAAAGTGTACATTGGGTTGACATGGATCGAGATCGGATTTGTCACTCCGCTTAACGGAGAGGTATCACCGGGCCCTCTCGGTAATGCATCATCACAATGAGCTCAATGTGATCGAAGTGTTTGATCACGGGATCATGCATTACGGTAACGAGAAAAGTGACTTGCCGATAACTTGAGATTGAGCGAGGTATTGGTATACCGACGATCGAATCTCGGCAAGTAAAATACCGATTGACAAAGGGAATCGTATCACGGGATTAATTGAATCCTTGACATCGTGGTTCATCCGATGAGATCATCGTGGAACATGTGGAGCCAACATGGGTATCCAGATCCCGCTGTTGGTTATTGCCCGAGAGCCGTCTCGGTCATGTTCGCTTGTCTCCGAACCCGTAGGGTCTACACTAAGGTTTGTGAACGCTAGGGTTATAGGAATATGTATGTGCAGTAACCCGAATGTTGTTCGAGTCCCGGATGAGATCCCGGACGTCACGAGGAGCTCGGAATGGTCCGGAGGTAAAGAATTATATATAGGAAGTGCTGTTTGACCATCGGGACAAGTTTCGGTGATATCGGTATTGTCTGGGACCACGGAGGGGTCCTGGGGTCCACCAAGTGGGGCCACCAGCCCTGGGGGCCACATGGGCCCTAGGTGGTGCGCCTAGGCCCACATGGGCCAAGGGGAACCAGCCCCAAGGGGCCCATGCGCCTAGGGTTTAAGGAGGGAAGAGTCCATGAGGGGAAGGCACCTCAGGGTGCCTTGGGGAGGTGGACACCTCCCCTCTCTTGGCCGCACCCTCCCTTGGAGGAGGGGCAGGCTGCGCCCTCCCCTCCTTGGCACCTATATAAAAGGGGAGGGAAGGGGCAGCAGCACCTTTGCCTGGACGCCTCCTCTCCCTCTCCAACACATCCTCCTCCTCCGTAGTGCACGTGAAGCCCCGCCGAGATCTTGCAAGTTCCACCATCACCACGCCGCCGTCTGCTTCTGGAGCCATCTTCCTCAACCTCTCCTTCACCTTGCTGGATCAAGAAGAAGGAGGCGTTCTGACTGACACGTGTGTTGAACGCGGAGGTGCCGTCCGTTCGGCACTAGATCATCGGTGAATTGGATCGCGGCAAGTACGACTACCTCATCCACGTTCACTCCGACGCCTTCCGTTGCGATCTACAAAGTGGTATGTAGATGCTATCCAATCTGAATACTCGTTGCTAGATGAACTCATAGATGGATCTTGGTGAAACCGTAGGAAAAATTTTAATTTTCTGCAACGTTCCCCATCAGGATGTATGTAGACATGTTTTAGAGTGTAGATTCATTCATTTTGCTCTATATGTAGTCACTTGTTGAAATCTCTAGAAAGACAATTATTTAGGAACGGAAGGAGTATATCTTTGTCCAGCTCTTAAGTGACCCCAACAAACATATCGGCTATTTGAGCCTTTCCATTGCTCCTCGACTTGCAATTGCTTTAGAATACTCACAAAAATACAAAAGTAGATAAATCCAATGACTTGATGCAAGTATGAAGATAGTCTTCGGTAATTGCCTTTGGCTCCTAGGTGCATATACACCCATTGTTGAAATACACATTTCGAAAAATTAAAAAATTCGGAACAAAATTCCGTGTGTATATCCGGACATTTTATGTGCGTGCACAAGGTTTCAGTGAAAAACGACGTTTTTTGTGGCTTGTGTAAAAAAGACAATTTCTGATGCTTTATTCTAACTATTCACGAGGCATTTCTTTATCTTTTTTACACAAGACACAAAAGACGTTGTTTTTCACCGAAACTTTGTGAACGCACATAAAATGTTCGGATATACATGTGGAAATTTTGTTCCAAATTTTTTAAATTTTCGAAATATGTATTTCGACAATGGATGCATATGCACCTAGCAGCCAAAACGCCGCTCTCGATAGTCTTTAAAATTAGACTTGACTTGTTACTTTCGCTATTCTTCAGCACTTAACATGTACGTATTCCCTACTGCTTAGTCTTGAGAATAGTGCAAGAAAACTGATGTTTCCCTGCGGGGTGACCGTGAAGGACGAGGGAGCACCGAAGACCAAAGACCAGTACGCACGTGGGGTGAGGTTAGGTGCAATGGAAGTTTCAACTGATCTGTTGTTTAGTGTTTTCGTGGGTTCCCTTTTATCTTATTATAATCGAGCTACTCTATCAGTCGGTGCCTACTCTGGGCAGAAAAGCCGCGGTTTTCATTGATCTGGGATAAGAGTTACATCATCTGCTATAGCAGCACGAATAAAATCTGGGGGTTTTTGTCACATTTGGTCCCGTACTAGATTGAGCTAACATATGGGCTGCCCTATTAGCCTCCCTAGGATAATGTGAAAAAATTTACATGAGTAAAATTGAGACAAAGGAAAGTGCACTCCTCATAGATAGCTGGGGCCACGCCTAGTGAGTTACCGCCATTCTGCATGACTTGCACCACTTTCATACAATCACTCTTGACTAGGATCCTGTTACATCCAACGTTTTCTGCAATGAACAGACCATCAGAGTGCACACACCTAAGCAATTGATGGTGTATCGATTGTAGGGATGCTCCAACTACCACCTGCAATTAGAGTTCCCATACAGTCACGAATAATAGCACCCGTCCTCTCCGAACTTGTGACCACATCAAATGCCGCATCCACATTCAATTTGGCAAAACCCTCTTGTGGTTTGTTCCGACCATGTCTAGTGATTTGCGTCGTTCTCAATTTGTTCACTATGGAGTAATTCAATGCCAACACCGAAATTGCTTGAGCAGACCGAATGGATGCTTACAAAGACTCTCCACGAGTAAACTTTCTTTGTTCCCAGGGGCGAAGCTAGGCACCAGGCACCCAAGGCCCAGGCCCAGGAAAATGTAACAGGCTATTGTTATATATGATTTCTGCAGGCCTGGGGTGCAGCCCAGTGAAAGAAAGCAACCCAAAGCCTTGATGGGCTGTGTTAGGCCTTGTACAATGCAAGGTGCTTAAGGGAGGTGCTTAGAAAAATAAACCAAGCTTTTCTTAAAGCACCGGTGCTTATTTGTACAGAATAAACGCTTAACTAAGCATCTCTTTTGTAGAAATAGACACCGGTGCTTCAGGAAAACTTGGTTTATTTTTCGAAGCACATCCCTAAGCATCTCCCATTGTATAAAGCCTTACGTGAAACATACGCACGAGGAAAGACCACCATCCCACGATCTAACAATTCTCAAAACAAAAAAAATCCTACGATCTAACTCCCACGCACGAGACGCAGCGCTGTTGCTAAAAAAAGAAAAGGAAACGCAGCGCTCGCGCGGCCGCCGCCGAGTCACATCAATCTCCAGAGTCCAGATCCCAGCGCTCGCGCGGCGCCGCCGTCCGCAGTGGCGTCGCATCCGCCCCGTCACTCCCTCTGCTACCGGTCGCCGCCCTCCTATCCTATTCTTCGTTTGCCCCGCGGCATCCTTGGCTATTTCGCTGCTTGCTGCCGCTGCCGCAGCTTGTATGTTTCTAATTTTCGTTGAAGCATTTTCTGTTTCCCCCTGATCAGTGTATAAACTGCTTCGAACTGAAACTTAATTAAAATAATATGTGTATGTATGCATCCAGTCATATATCTAGGGTATTGTTGAACTCAAATTGATGTAATTGCCAATTTCATTTCATATTGCAGAAAATGAAGATAAAGAGATTTTTTTTCACCGGTTTGCTAAATAGAGCAAGATGTATTTGCAAGTATTGACGATGGTGATATTTTATATGGCTTTCAAACATATATAGGTCTCACAAAGGGCTTTTATCTCGTTGAAGTGGTAAGTTTTTACATTTGTATTAATGATTATTGTTTCACTTCAGGTTTATGCCTTCTCTTATGAAAAATTTCTTTTGATGTCTTGAAGGTGTTGGCTCTTCTTACACCGTTCATGAGGTTACGGGAGGCACAAGTGAAGCAAACCATTGATTTGGTATATTTTTTTATCATGTACTGTTCATTGTTTAACATGTTTTTATCTATTTTGTTTTATTTGTTAGAATAATCCAAGGCACTCCATTGATCTATCGAGGATCAAGCAATCACACGAGCACGATATCGAGATTTGTTAACGAGGTTTATCATCATGGCTACATCCCCGAGGCCTGACTACGGGCGCTCCTCCCCGTGACACCGCTACAATACTGCACCACGCCCGCCCGGGCGCCGGCACTCCGCTGGTTCCCCCGCGTGCCTGTGCTATTATGTTGGCATAGGTTACATCGTGTGTCTACTCTCGATATATATGAGAGGCCTATGATACACGTGTTCTATTAGGACACAACTCCTACCCTGTCTACACACAGTCCAAAACCAAGTCCATCTGTCTTTTGCTTTGATCGACATCCCCGTCGATCCATCAGACTGTCCAGTCCGACCCAGCCGAAATTATCCGACTGCAATCATGCTCCACCCTGCGTCTTGTCCGCCTCACACAACCGTGCATTGCCTTGACGTCCTGTGTTTGCATGATCCTGTCATGACGCACTCCAGACTCCTTCGAGCCTTACACGTCAGTCCTTACCGTACGCAAACCAAGCCTATCAACGAACTTGACCCAAAGAAACAACGTGTGTAGAACTTGACCTTTGATGGATCCCTCCTGTACACATTTTTTCGTTGCAACTGGTAGCTTCTTCACGTACCTACGAGGCTGCTCTTTTCCTTTTAACAAACCTCACACAGCCGAGTCAAACTCACGGTCGCTCCTGGCTCCCGGATGCAACCCGCTCGCTCACGCATCTCAGCCGGCTCCGCCTCGGCCTTTCCTTGCTGGGCCTTCGCAGACAGCGCCGCCCCCCGGCCGCCCCGCTTGGGCCTTTGCGCGCCTTTAGGCCCCGCTGGTCCTGCCTGGCTGCTGGACGGCCTGTGCCACTGTTGTGCGCCATGACTGCTTGCATCTAGGCGTAAGCCTGCAACGACCATCGTGAACAGATCGATCCGCTGCTGCACGTCCATCCGATCTGCAAGACCCCCAGCTACTCGCCTGTCGTCGCCTGCTTCCGATCGCTTCAGTATTCGCCGACTTCTCTGATCGCTTTCCTGCTGCACCTACAGACTATACCGATCCATGTCGAACTTTCCTCCTCCTCTAGATCAACACCACGGCCTCAAATTGAACCTTGCTCATAATACCGCTTGTTAGAATTAACCGAGTCACTTCATCGATCTATCGAGGATCAAGCAATCACACGAGCATGACATCGAGATTTGTTAACGAGGTTCACCATCGATGCGGCGGAACCAAGAAGCGGCAGGGCTAGGCCCCCCAAGTGACCAGGGATACAATCGTACGTATGCACATAGCCGCCCCCTATACGTGTGTATTTTAGAGAAAAGGAAAGAAGCCCATGTGGAAGCCCACTAGCGGCCGCGCCAGATTGGCAAATTGGCCTCCGCTGTAGTCTCGTGAGTTGCGCTCTCCTTCCGTGATTAGCGTTAAATTAAAGTCGTGCCGCCGCCGTCCTATGCCTTTGCTGCCATTGGCGCTGCCTGCCTCTGATCTCCTTCCTCCGCTGCTCATGATCCGATTCATCTGCTGAGTCTACGACGAAGCCTACTTCACTCCTCCAGCCAATGAACAAGCCAAGGTTAACACATCAGACTATATTAACCTCTCAATTCTTATATTGCATCAGTTTTATACTCCCTCCGTTCGGAATTACTTGTCTCGGAAATGGATGTATCTAGAACTAAAATACATCTAGATACATCCATTTCTGCGACAAATAATTCTTAACAGAGGGAGTACATCAGATTTTAGTTGGTTTGTGTGATTTGAGATGGTATGAAGAGTTTATGTCTTGCACGTGCCTTATAAATATCATGATGCAAATTATCTTGTCCGAGTTTCTATTTGTGATGCAAATTTTTCCAATGCCGTACTAATACAATATAGCTAATACTATTGAAATTATTAATATTTTTTATCTTGTTGACGTGTAGAGGCCAATTTTTTAAAAAAATGCAATTGTAATAATGTTTGTGTATCGTCGAAGGGGAACCTTGTTCTACTCCCTCGGTTCCAAAATATAAGGTGTATTAATTTTTTAAATGTCAAACTTCTCTAACTTTGGCTGGGGTTGTATGGGAAAATATCAATGCCTATGAGACCAAATCATTATAATTAGATTTTTTCATGAAAAATATTTTCATATTTTCTTTATTTAATATATTGATATGTTGATATAACTTAATATAAACTCAAACATAGAAAAATGTTATATTTTGGAACTCGATGAATAAAAGATTATTTTGTGATATTTTTCTCTCTACTTGGCTTGCCCCCCCTATACCTAAATCATGGCTCCGCCCCTGTTCACCATCATGGCTACATCCCCGAGGCCTGACTACGGGCGCTCCTCCCCGTGACACCGCTACAATACCGCACCACGGCTGCCCGGGCGCCGGCACACGCCGTTGGTTCCTCCGCGTACATGTGCTATTATATTGGTATATGTTACATCGTGTGTCTACCCCGATATATATGAGAGGCCTAGGATACACGTATTTTATTAGGACACAACTCCTACTCTGTCTACACACAGTCCAAAACCAAATCCAACTGTAAACTATCTTGTACAATAATATTCGACATAACTCTAACATTATTGTTAAGCATTGAATTTAAAATTCTATTTTTTCGTGTAATTGAGCCATATTTTAGGGTGTCTTTTGAGGTAGCTAAAAGCCTTATGAACATCGAGTTTTTTTCTCCGGGTGGAAAAAAAATTTAGGCCTGGGGCTTGCTTCAATCCTGGCTCCGCCACTGCATATACTACCCACAAAACGCGGTCCAGAGGTTCACCATTAGCAGCCCCGTCCTCCAGAAGCAAGGAATCCAGAAGCTCGCGCTCGTCTCCTTCTTCTCTGCTGCGAGGTACCAATCTTATTCCCTCGTCTTCTGTTTTACAATATTTTTTCGTTCTCTGTTCCAACTTCGCCAGTCTTCTAGGCTAGCATGCCAGCTGGCGGCGAACCGCACGGGATGGCTGCCTTTCACATTCCCGTTATCGCTGGGATGGCTGCCTTGCACGCGCTTTATGTTCCAGCTATCGCTGGGATGGCTGTCTTGCACGCGCTTTACGTTCCAGCTATCGCTACTGCTGGCAGCTTTGTGGGGTACTGGCAGTGGCGGAGCTATGTTGGGGCCAGGGGGCCGCTGCCCCCTCCCCCAGCCTTTTGGCAAAGCCCTCTTGTGGTTTGTTCCTACTACGTCTAGTGATCTGCGTCATTCTCAATTTTTTGACTCTAGAGTAATTCAATGCCAAAATTGCTTGAGCAGACCGAATGGATGCTTGCAAAGACTCTCCACGAGTAAACTTTATTTGTTCCCACCATTTGTACTAGCACACAACAATAACAAGATCACACCGTTGAACACCTGCCAGGGTACGCTATTTGTATCTAGTAGTGGCCTTTCTAGGGGCCCGACCCCGTTGACCACCGCAAAGCAAGCTTCGTCAGTGGTTTTGTCGTTCCCAGGAACGTCCAGATCTATTTTACCCTTGAGCATGTGAAAAACATATGGTTTATACTTTCACATCAATGGAGCATATAGGGCATTGACTCCGGCTCTGAATATGGCGCTTTGCTAGAACGCCATGACATGGGTTTGATTGCCACATACAGTGATTGCCGGCAATGAATTTTCACTTTTGCCGACGTCTTCAATTCCCATAATGCCTTCTAGACCGGATTCTTCATAGATGAATCATATCGGCAACATTTCCCGGTGGGTTCACGGCAGTGCGACGTCAGGATGCATGCAACGAGTACCCGCAGCTTGTTCTTTTTTTTTAGCATCAGTACAGACACAAGCGCTCATATACACGCGCATACACTCACCCTATCCCTATGAGCACCTCCGAGAGACTGAGCCGGCATATTATCTTGAGATTTACGAAGTTACCGTAGGCGCCTCGTCGTCGACGGGAACGTCTCCTTCCACTAAAAGCGCATCACCGGAAATCCTGAAATAAATCCAGGAATAATGCGAGCACCAGGATTTGAACCCTGGTAGGTTGAGGATACCACTGTCCACCTAACCAACTCAACCACAGGTTGATTCGCACCCGCAGCTTGTTTACCTGGTGGATTTTACCTGCTAAAAGTTATGTGTTTGGTAAAGAAGAATACCCACAGGTATATATGTAATTGGTAAAAAAAAATTTACCCGCCACCGGATATATATAAATAGGTTACCCCCAAAGCCCACCAAACATACAGTACAAAATACAACCCTTCGAAAAAAAGAACATACAAAATGCAAACAGGACTTGATCAGCGGCTGGCGCTCTGAATCAGCTCAACATATATGCTCGCCTAGAGGGAGCTGATCGGTGCGGAAAGTTGTTGACCAGCCTATAACAAAATGCCGCGGCTCCTCCTGCTTCTCTTCCTTTGCGTCTCGGTGTTGGCCGCTGCACCTGCACAGGCCTATCAAGACAAGTGCGACATCAAAGCCGCCGTTGGCAACGATTCAGACACCGGCAAAAATGAGGTATCGTATCTGTACTCGATCTGTAGTAGCATGCAGCATGCTTTTTTTTCATGGTAATACGTGTCTTATTTATAAAATAAAGATCCGGTTACAAGGCACGTAAGCACCGACATTACAAGACTGAAAAGATAGGATAATCCTATGCAAAATACCAGCGCCTGTTCCTTTCCTCCGACACCACCGAAGCGGCCACCAAAGGAAAAGAAAACAGATCACCTCTTCACCCGAGCTCGACGCGGCTCCATCACCGATCGCCAGCTTTTACGGACCTCGAAAGTAGTTTACCGTATAAAACCATTGCCGTTGAAAGAATCAGACCGGGCAACATGTCCCCGACACGCCATCGAACTCTAGATCGACACCCCGCACGACAACGACGTCGAAGGAGGAAACCGTAATCGCCAACCACCAACCACAAACCCAAAGACGGATGCACCATCTTCCAACATCACTTGCGCAGACAACCGTCTCGCACGCATTCTGGATGACAAAACCTCCTCGCTCCACCATGACGTCGGAGACAACGCCACAAAGAACCGGACAGAGCGGAAGGAGAGACACACCGATGAAGTCACCGCCGCCGCCACCGACATCATCCATGAACCCTAACACGGCCCGGTCACGAAGGATCGGCAATCACACAATGCCATCAACTCCGAGACGCCGCCATGAACGGCACCGCCGGTGTGGGAGTGAATCTGAGGCAGATTTATTCGTCCGGGCGCCGCTCCCATCACCCGAACGACACATCACGACCTACAAATCCAAAACCTAACTACAGAACGAAGGAACGGGGTGCCCCCTCCCTCCTGCCGCCGGAGCAGCCGAAGGGAGAGGGGGCCAACGCCCTGGCCGGCTGAGATCGGAGGGAAAAAAGTCGCCTCCCTAGTCGCCTGGCGTGGCGGCGGCTAGGGTAGGGAAGTCGTGCGCGGAGTACGAGTAGCATGCAACATGCATGGCTTTTAACTTTAAAAGTGCGGTAGTACTAGTAATTATGGCGGGACTGGCTACAAGTCAGCTGACTGAAAAAGATTTGGACCAGTCGACTGGCCCAAACAAGTTTCAGTCAAGCGTGCCTCTAGCCGTAAGGTGCATGCTTCATTATGTTAACGCTCTTTTTTTTTACCTTTTTCATATTTTACTCAAATTGATTTTTTAAGTTGTGGCTGCATGCGTACAGACCATTCATGCATACACCGATACACATACACTTGTGAACTGTTGCTTTCATACATAAATATAAGGTGTACATAAATATAAGACGATTTGAATATTCCAACAGGGACTACGTACAAACTAGAATGAATGAACAAACATAGTAAAACGCTTGTGGCATGGATATTACATTTTCGGACAAATAAACTAAAATGAAATTAAAATAATGAAGTTTTCTAAGAAAGAATGAAGGCCTTTAAGAAAAAGGAAAAAGAAATATAAAAAACTTTCGAAAGTTGCACACAATTTGCACTGATATTACACTTTTTGAAATATGCAAAGAAGAAGCATGTAATAGTGCATTTTTTGCATCCTACTATAATTTCCACAGAATGTAACTGAAACAATTTATTTCCTTTAAAAAGAAAGAGAACTAAAAAGCACTTGCGCAACTTTGCACCGAAATTGCACTTTATCATAATATGCAAAAATAATCATATAATCATGAAAATTTGGCACATATTATATAGTATTTGTTTCTATAAAATTACACTCGGCCAAAAACCCACACAAAACGAAAATAACCAACAAAGGAAAGAAAAAAAGGAAAAAGAAAAACCATAGAAACAGATAACATAAATAGAAAATGAAGCAAAAATACCCTCATAGGAAAGGCAATGATATAGAAAACTAAAACAAAATAATGACAAATTTGCACACAATCCGCACATAAATTGCGCTTTGTTATATAATATGCAAGAATAAACACATAATAGTGAATTTTTTCAAGAAAAAGAAAATTTTCTAAAGAAAGAATAAATTGGTGGAATTGCTATTTGATCCATGGTGTCTCTACTTCTCGGATCAAAATAATGAATTAGTGATTTCGGATTAACATTTAAGAAGACAAAAAAGTAAAAGAAAAAACAATAATGACAAAATTTGCACACGGTTTGAATTGAAATTGCGCTTTTTTCTAATATGCAAGAATAAGCACCATTTGTGAAATTTCACAAAAAAAAGTTTCCTAAGTAGGAATGAATTAGAAGTATTGGTATTACCCTTAAAGAATAAATAAAATTAAGTAAAAACTTAAAAAAATTAAAATAGTGAAGTTTTCTAAGAAACAATGAATTAGTGTCATTGGTTTCCCGTTAAGAAAGGAATTGAAAACAATAAAACAAATAATGAAATATTCTGCAAACAATTTGCATAGAAGTTGCTCATTTTTATAATATGCAGGAATAATAACATAAAAGTCTAATTTTCACAAAAAGGATGTTTCCTGAGAAGAAATGAATTTGCGGCATTGGTATTATCATTAAAGACTAAAGGAAATATAATAGTACTAAAAAACTAAAATACAAAACTTTTCAAGAAAGAAATAAAAACTAGAGCACAATCAAAATAATGAGGTTTTCTAAGTAAGAATAAATTATTAACACTCGTATTACACTTTAAGAAGAAGAAAATAAAATAACACTAAACTAAATCAAAATAATAGAAAGATTAAATTAGTGTCATTAGTTTTACTCTTTAAAAAGAAACAAAAATAAGGAAGGATGAATTAGTAGCATTATTATTACCCATTAAAAAATTACAACTAAAGTTTGCAAAACTTGCACACAACTTAGCTCTTAAATTAAACTTTTTTAGTACGCAAACAATAATCATATAGTAGTGTAATTTTCGCACATATTGCAAATTATTTATGTGTGTACATTACACTCACCCAACACCCCAAAAATATCAACAAAATAAAAATAATAGCAACTAACAAAGAGAAACTAAAAAAAAAGCAAAAGCACATAAACAGAAAAAATGTTTAAAAACGAAAGGAGAAAGCGGAGGGCTGGATCGCACAGTTAGTGGGCTTCAGCCCAGAAGGAAATCGACTGACCCCAAATAAGGGTCAGTCAAAAAAAGAAAAGGCCCACACAACAAATAAGACAGGCCAGGAAAAAACACACAGCACGAATCATATAGAAAAATCTAATGGCCACAAAATTGACTGACGCAAAAGTAAAATTTCAGCTGACTGAATTGTAGCTAAAATGAATTATGGCTGCGTGTGCATGTACGTACTGGTGTACCAGGCGCCCGGGATCGAGGATCTGTTCTATGCTATGGACATCGACATCGAGCTCGAGCAGGGCACCGGCTTGGAATTGGGTTTGACTCAGGGTGATGCTATCGAAATGGACCAACCTATTCCTAGTACCAGCGCCGCCTTCCAATCACCGGATTTGATCAACTGCCGGGCGATCAACTGGTAAGAACATTAACTATTTCCGTGCAATATGGCATGCATCCTGAAGCCCTACCTGTTTGAAATCACGCTCTACTTCGAACCAAAATACATACATACATATATACATACATACTCTTTTCGTCCGAAAATACTTGTCATCAAAATAGACAAAAAGAGATGTATCTAAAACTAAAATACATCTGGATACATTCCCTTTTATTTATTTTGATGTCAAATGTTAGACAGGAGACTCGGTCCACCAAGTCGCCCCACGATCTGCGCACGACTGGGCGCACGTACTCAGTTACGTTGGGCGTGGCCCTCCTATATGTACTCTATCTTGTATTCTGAATGAATTAAGAAAAGATCCCAATCAGTTTTCATAGTATCAGATAACCATCTCACGATCCTTTCCTAAACTTCAGCGCCATGACCAACCCCGGCGCCGGCAATCCTTCCCAGCCCGTCGCCGGCAATCAAACCAGCCCGGCGACCTCTACTACCCTCACCATCCCTTCTCTCTCCTTCAGCGACACCATCACCGACGTGACCCCCTTCATCCCCATCGTTCTCGATCTTCACAGCCGGAACTACTATCACTGGCGCCATCTGTTCGAGATCCACCTCGGCCGCTGCTCTCTCCTCCATCATCTCTCCGATGACTCACCTCCGGAGCCTCACAATCCACGCTGGCTCAAAGATGATCTCGCCATCATCCAATGGCTCTACACGCGCATCGCCACCGAGCTCTTCAACCTCGTCGTCAAGGACGGCGCGACGGCGCGCGATATCTGGGTGGAGCTCCGTCGTCTTTTACGTTGGGCGTGGCCCTCCTATATGTACTCTGTCTTGTATTCTGAATGAATTAAGGAAAGATCCCAGTCAGTTTTCAACAAGTATTTCCAGACGGAGGATACATACCTACATACAAAATCACTATGAATATGAATGTTATCTTGTAGGACGATTGAGGAGTATCGCCGTGCTTGCCTGGCCCGCATTGTTAGAGTATAAAGTCTATTCGTATTGTAATCTATCTCTATTAGTCTAGTCTTGGAGCCCAAGCTTTGTAATCTATATAAACAGCCCTTGAGGCCCCAATCAATACAACAATTACTTCTTCAATATCTCAATCTATCATGGTATCTGACGCCTAGGTTTTCTCAGACTGGTATGGCTCCGCCACCACGCCGCCGCCCGGCCGATTCGACCCCTCTTCTCCATGGTCGAGTTCCGCGGCCACGGCGCCCATCCCCTACCTCTTCCTCTACAACTACCCAAACACCTCCCCCAAACCCGTCATCCACCGCTCCGCGCCACCAGCTCTGTCGTCATGGCCTCCTCAAGATGATCCTTGATCGGCCTCGCCTGTGCTTGGTCGATGCCTTGGTCGGCCCCTCGCCAGTATGGTGCCCCTCCTCACAGACACGGCACGTGGAGCCCCGGTCTTCGCCGACCACCGGCTCTCCGGGACTCCTTGGACCCAGTCACGGCGCAAGACGTCTACACCGCCACTCCCACTCCGCCTACCAAAGACGCAAGGACCGCCGTCGCCTCCAACACCATGCCGGTCTTCTACGGCAACATGCAGAGCCCCAATCGCATACTACCCATCCGCTATCCCCTACGCCAACATGCAAGCTCCTCGGCCCTCTGCTCCTTCCCCAACAGCCGGCTTGGGACCAAGCCGCCTTCATCAACGCCATGAACAATTTTGTCCTCAACGACGCAGTACGGATTGGATTTTCGATTACGGTGCATCAATGCATATGTCTTCAAATATGAATTTATTGTCGAGCTTGTTTTCCTTCGCTTTTCCACTATCACCATTGGCGATGGCTCCACCATCCTCGTTTCATGCACCGTCACTCTTACATCCCTTCCTCTCATGCCAATTTTCTTCTCCGCAATATTCTTGTGGTTCCTTCCATCATCAAAAATCTTATTTCTGTTAGACAATTTTGCATTGACAACAAAGTTATCCTCGACCTTTGACCCTTTTGGTTTGTCTGTGAAGAATCGACAACAGGCGGTCCTCCTCGGTACAATAGCACGGCGATCTTTATCCTCTTCATGGCGCCCACATCCACCCTCGTGCCATGCTCGCATCCGTTGATCTATGGCATCGTCGCCTCGGTCATCCCAGCAAAAACACTTTGACGCCTTTACTCCAAGAATTTTGTATCCCTAGTTCTAGCAGTCCCCATAATCCCTCTCTCTGTAATGCATGTCAATGCGGCAAACATGTTAGATTGCCTTTTGGAACCTCTACTACCATTAGTACTTTTCCTTTTGAGTTACTTCACTGTGATTTATGGACCTCCCAGGTCCCTAGTGTTTACGGTTATAAATATTATCTTGTGATCTTGGATGATTATTCTCACTATACTTGGATCTTTCCTCTCCGCGCTAAATCTGAAGTACCTGCAATCTTTCTCAACTTTCGACAATATGTAATCACACACTTTGGCTTGCCAATTCGATTTATTCAATGTGATAACGGTCGTGAATTTGATAACACCCAAAACCGCACCTTCTTTCTCTCCCAAGGCATTCTTCTTCGCTTTTCATGCCCTCATACATCTTCTCAAAATGGTAAAGCTGAACGCTGTCTTCGCTCTATTAATGATGTTCTTCGCACATTGCTTTTACAAGCCTCTCTTCCTTCCCGTTTTTGGGTTGAAGCCCTTCGCACCGCCACACTCCTTCTTAATATTCGACCAACTAAAACTTGCCCTCTTTATTCGCCTTTCCAATCTCTTTTTCTCTCCCACTCTGACTATTCTTTTCTGCGTGTTTTTGGCTGTCTATGCTTTCCCAACATCGCCTCATCGCCTCCAACAAACTAGAACCACGCTCACTACCTTGCATTCGACTTGGTCTTTCCGATGATCACAAAGGATATCGTTGTTTCGAACCATCTTCCGGTCGTATCATTCTCTCTCGTCATGTCACATTCGATGAAAATACTTTTCCTTTTTCTCATCACTACAACCACAACACCAATTCCACCACAATCCGCCACCACCAAAACCCTTCCCTAGTTCGGCCTTCGGTCATCTCTGCTGCCATGGAATCTTGTTCCGTCTCTCACCGGAATCGCCCAACGTTAGCCACCCTCCTGCCCCGTCCCCCACCTCTCCCAAGAATCGCATCCTCTACCACAGCCGTCTTTTCCTCACCACATCCTACCACGGCAACCCCCTCGACACCCACCACCTCTGATTCTTCTTCCTCACTGTCCTCTTCAACCGAAAACCCACTGCCACCCAATGCCGTTCTTATACCACCACTCACCAATGATCATATCATGTGCACCCGTGGAAAACGAGGATTTCTTCTCCCCACCAAACGTCTCAATCTTACCGCCACCCCAACCATCTCTCCTATTCCAACCAGTTATAAGCGAGCTCTTCTTGACCCTCTCTGGCTTTCTCGCTATGCGCGATGAATTTGAAGCTCTTGACAAAATAATACATGGACTCTTGTTCCCAAACCTCCCGGTGTTAACATTGTTTACGGCAAATGGGTTTTTCGTCATAAATTTCATTCCGATGGCACTCTCGCCGTTACAAAGTTCGTTGGGTGTGTCGTGGTTTCTCCCAAAGAGCCTAGTATTGACTTTGATGAGACTTTTCTCCTGTTGTTAAACCAAGCACTATTCGTGTTGTTCTTAGTCTTGCTGCTTTCCTCTTCTTGGCCTATTCATCAACTTGATGTTAAAAATGCTTTTCTTCATGGCACTCTCAATGAAACTGTTTATTGTCGGCAACCCTCTGGTTTTGAGAATCCCTCATCTCCAAATTTTGTTTGTCTCCTCAACAAATCTCTTTATGGCCTTAAACAAGCTCCTCGTGCATGGTTTCAATGCTTTGCTACTTTTATTCAAACCATAGGCTTTATTCCTCCAAATCCGATTCTTCTCTCTTTGTTTATCGCCTTTCTACTCACACTGCCTACCTCTTGCTTTATGTTGATGATATCATTCTCACGGCTAGTTCGATTCTTTTCTTCAACATACCATCTCTTCTCTCAGTCAGGAGTTTTCCATGACTGATCTTGATTCTCTTCATCATTTTCTAGGTATTCATGTTTCTCGCACAAAATCTTTCCTCTTTCTTTCTCAACGGTCATACATTTTGGACTTGCTTTCTCGTTCTGGTATGTCCGATTGTCAACCCTCTCGTACTCAACCGACGTTGGTGCTAAACCGTTACCGATGGTGATCCTCTTTACGATCCTACTTTATATCGTAGCATCATCGGGCGCTCTTCAATATGCCACTCTTACTCGTCCCGAAATCTCCTATTCAGTTCAAAGCAAGCTCGTCTCTTTATGCATGATCCTCGTGCTCCTCATCCTGCTCATGTCGACGCATTCTCCGCTATTTAAAAGGCACTCTTGATCACGGTCTCCTTATTAATTCTTCTTCACCTACAAGCTTGACAGTTTATTACGATGCAGATCGGGCAGGTTGTCCAGATACTCGACGATCTACATCCGGATTTTGCGTTTATTTGGGTGATAATCTTGTTTCTTGGTGTTCTAAAAGGCAGGTAACAGCTTTCCGTGTCTTCTGGCGAGGTGAGTATAGGGCGGTTGCTCACGCTGTGGTCGAGGCGGTGTGGCTACGACGACTTCTCGTTGAACTTCATCGTCCGCCCCACGTGCTATCATTGCTTAATGTGATAACATCTCTGCAGATACATGGCTTCCAATCCAGCTTCAACATCGTCAGACAAAGCACATTGAGATTGACATTCACTTTGTTCGTGAAAAGGTGGCTCTTGGCGAGGTTCGCGTTCTTCATGTTCCTACAAGTGCCCAATTTCTTGACATTTTTACCAAAGGACTCTGATCGCATCGTTCATCGACATACGCTCGGCCTCAACATTGTTTCACCCGACGTTGAGATCATGGGGATCTTAGAGTATAAAGTCTATTCGTATTGTAATCTATCTCTATTAGTCTAGTCTTGGAGCCCAAGCTTTGTAATCTATATAAACAGCCCTTGAGGCCCCAATCAATACAACAATTACTTCTCCAATATCTCAATCTATCAGTCAGTCATGTTTACTCCAGGGAGAAGAAAGCTATCCCCCTAAGTCCCGAAACAGGCTTCCGCCTCCACGGGGAGCCGCTCGAGGACGGCGACGACGTCTATGCTGCCATCTACGAGTACGTGGGCCAAGGCCGTGAGGACAAGTCCGCTCCGCACCTGATCGTCGCCTTCCGAGGCACCGACCTGTGCTGGAAACAGAGGGCAGCGAGGGATGTCTGGTTCAACTGCCTAATCACTTTAGACGCCTTCAAGTACGCCTGTCGCTTCAAGCTCGCCTACCAAAAGCTCGGCCACCTCATGCTGGATAATCCAGGTCGCCCCGTTTAGCTCACCGGGCACTCTCCCGGCGCGTCCCTGGCGCTGCACGTCGGGACTCATATGGTGCTCAAGAAGGAGATCAAGCTCCTGACTTTCGCCTTCAACCCACCGGTGGCCATACTTGGCTGGCTGCCCGTTCCCATGGGCGTAAAGAAGCTCATTGGACCGCTGATCCCGTCCAAGCGCAAGCAATCGCTGAAGCTGTGCAGTTGGACTCCGGTGCTGTACGTGCACCAAAGAGACTTCTTCTTTTGCAGGAGGATCATTGGTTGCTTGGAGAAGCCGACCAAGTTGGACAAGTGGGTGATCCACCTGCCGTCCCTGACCATGTGTGCCAACTCTGCCATTGTCCAAGCCGGAGGAGAGCAGTGTGGACCACACAACATTAAACAGTGGTTTAGTCCCAATAGCGAGCTCAACATGACCTGTCAAGATATAACCTGTCAAAATATCCAAGAATATCGGAAGCATATTCCTGAGGGAGCACCGAATAGTGCAAGTAAAACTGATGTTTCCCTGTGTGGTGACCGTGATGGACGGAGGGAGCACCGAAGACCGAAGACTAGTACGCACTTGGGGTGAGGTGAGGTGAGGTGCAATGGAAGTTTCATCAGAGCAGGTGTTTAGTGTTTTGGTCGGCCCCATGTTATCCTTATTAATCGAGCTACTCTATCACCTACTCTTGGCGACAACCTTCAAAGAACTCTCCGCGACATTTCCCGGTGGGTCCCCATGGCGGCGCGACGTGCGGATGCATGATAATGGGTACCCGCAAGCCGTTTACCCGGTCGGTTTTACCCGCTAAGGCCTCATTTGGTTGTTGGGGAGAAAACATCCAGGGAAATAGGCCCCTAGGGAGATATCTTCCTGTGCATACGAAATCCTCCCACCACGGGGGGAAATGTTCCCACTACCCCATGTGCTCAAATGGCAACAAGGGAGGGAAGGAAACCCCTCACATACAACATACAGATATAACACAACAGATCAAAGATGATAAAAAAAAGATCAAAGATAAAAATTGCACAAATAATTTTTTCAAAAAAAAAAGACGCATACGAAAAACTTCAGAATTCATGTAAACTATAATTTCATAAAAAAAAAAAAACAACTGATATCCATCACTTCACCAAGATTCAAATATCCATCGCTTTGCATTTCATTGCAATCAAGCGTTGACCTAAACCGTTTTTCGTGTGCCAACATAAAAGCAATCAATACAATTGGCATTGATGCACCATTGTTTAAGTTTGTTCACTACAAAAGGTTCTGAATTATCACATGTCCAAGGCATACACACTTTCGAATAGGATTGAGTTGCAAGGTGAAAATCACTAGTCCTACTCAGGTCTTTTCGCCACTCCGCATCGACATCAAGTACCACAACTCGATGTTCGTTGAACTACAAAAAAAAATTAAGAAAGTTAGCACCATGTATCCAACTGAGAATTGTAACAATTACATGAACACATGATGACTATAGCTTAGATTTTTAATAACAATCAGCAGAACTTGTTGAGAAAAAAGATAAGAGCCAGAATACTAACTTCTGTTTCAGGTTATAGTGTCATACATTTCAGTAATAATTACTAAATAACTTAAGACGGAAGAATGGAAGATGATAAGCAATATATCTTTATTGTGAAGCTTCCCGCCAATATATAATTCCAAAATTAGTAAAAATGGGGACAAAAAAATGTATGAGGGGAAAAGTAAGGACAAAACAAACATGGATTTTTTAGTGCGGAGAAGTAAAGGACTCTATCTATAAAAGGACGTAAGGCAGCCAAACAAACAATTCACAAACAATGTATTCTCCAGTAGTGTCGTAAGTGTAAATGAATGCATAGCAGAACTTCTGCAACAAATATAAAAAAATGTTATTGTTCTTCAGAAGAAGACCCTAACCAACAGTAAGCATCACTTCTAAAAATATAGTACTAAGGAAGATTCAAACCTGGAGCTAGCACAAGCACGATGGAAGTACCAAATTACTAATAGATATATGGCATGTGCCCACACTCCTCTGCTGTTACAAGTTACTTCCCTGATGAGTGAATCTGTAACTAGCTAGTTGATACTTGGCAGTACTTTCTCTTGCTTAAGCAAGACCCTGCAGTTATTTGCAAGAAAGGAAAATTAACATCAGTGTAAAACTTTTGCTGTTACTAATTGGCACTTCTTAAGCTGGCAGTGCTATATCCATGCGTTGTGTTTCTTGCTTAATCAAGGTCTGTGAGTCAATGCCATCTAACTAGACAGCCAGAAGGAATAACATCACCAACCAGGCAACCGCATCTCTTGCTGACTAGTCAATCAATTTATACCAACAGATAAATTTAAGCTTCTTCACATCACATCTTATGATTGTGTGACAAAACTAAGGAGAAGGCATCCAGGGATGACTTTCACATACCTTTCTTCATCAGATGAAATCTTTTCAATGACCAACGAACCAAAAGGCACTTAGCCACTGAACACAACGCTGCCGCCACCGCCTAGCGTTTTCGGATAAAGCAAATCATTTGCTAATGTCAGAGGCTCAGGGCACCTGCATTTGGCACACAATCGAATACTTATCAGTTCAGGACACAAAAGTTTGCGTGAAAATGCACGAAAACACAGACTGTAGGAAAGGCAACACACATCTGCACCACGAAACACAAAAACAACACCATAAGAAAATGCAAGACGTGTGTTAGTGTTGTGATGAATATATGAGCTATCCGAGAAAACTATGAGCCAACATGTACCGAAATGCAAATTATAGGCAATTATATACGAATCATTATATGAATTTAATCTTCTAAAATGCTAGTTGCGGAGCTCTTTGTGTGCATGTAAGTGAAATGCATGATTATAGTGTATTAATTATGATACAACCATGCATTATGATACTATCTGATAATTGTCCATACCATCATGCTCCTAATGAATTGATCTTACACTAGGTCTCCAATATTTTTGCCTACTATTAACTGTGATTTGATTAGATGTCAACTGCTGCTGAACCGATCAACGGTTGCTCCAATTATCTCTCAAATAAGTACACTTTGACATTGGCACCGCTTGTGCATTGGTGCCCTTGTATGAAAATTAGTTGTCTTGACTAGTATAGTAATTTACTCCGACTTAAGCTTTTTCCCCTTTCAGAAAGGAACAACACAGGAATAAATGAGATGGACTCTTACTAACCAATGAAGTAAATTTTGTCTACGCCATGTGGAATTATTTAGAAGAGAAGGCTCGGGTTCTTGGATCTGGACCAACAAGTTCAGGCATCAGTTTCCCTAAAAAAAAGTTCAGGCATCAGTGCATGGACGGTGAGTGGATGGACGGGAGAAAAAAAAATGAGGTGGAAGAGGAGGGGGGCTAACCTTGGTCGAAGTAGGTGGAAGTTGACCGTGGAACCGCCGGCGTTGCCGTCACCGGAGGGGACGGGAACTTCGAGGAGGAGGGGAGATCTGGGGAAGGAGGAGCACGACGACCACGGACGTTGTGGTCGCTGGTGGACGGAGCATGGAGGCGGAGCACCGGAGGGAGGGGGCGGTCCGTCTCTCCGATCGTCGCCGCTTTTCTTCGCCGCGGGGTCTCGCCGAGCCGTGGCTTCTCTCCCGACCCACGAGGCGTGGAACGCTTCCGGGAACGACGCGGTAGGGCAGGATGCCCCCCCAACGAATCCGTCCAAACGTCGCGCTCGATTTCCCCGGCTTGATCTGGCCCGTGCTTTTACCGCCCGGGGAATAAGCGGGGTTCCCTCCGGGATCCCATGCAACCAAACGAGGCCTAAAACGTATAGGTTTCGTAAAGAAAAATATCCATGGTATAAATGTAATTGGTAAAATATTATACCGGATGGGTTTCGCGGGTACGCGTTAGGTAAGGGTAAACCCATACCTGGCTATAACGTTACATGACATGTGGGACACTGTGTCATGCGTATAAACGATTAGAAATTTAAAATCTATGTTAATATTAAATTTGATAATACATGATATTTTTTGCGAGAAGATAATACATGATATTTGAAATATATGTAAATTTATAATTAAGATTTAAGATTGAGGTTCACATTGAGAACCAAAATATGTGATTGTGTATTGCTCTGAGTACGGTGAGGTGGGTGCGGGCTCTCTTACCCGGCCGGGTGATCGGTTTGGAAAAGAAGTTATACCAACTAATGGTGCAGGGGGCCGGTACGGGTTTGGTAATGGCAAGCCCATACCCGACCCGGCCGGGTGCAACGACCTAACGAGAGTATTAAGATGTTGAGCTTCTTTCCTACTGTACTTGCAGATACGTCCAAGATTTTGTTTTGCATTACTGAAAGAAAGATGTCCGTAAGATGCTAATGTGAACGGCGGAGACCAAAGACTTGATCTTCATGACTGCAACGATTATTTTTGGCTAACACCTCGTTTGTGGCCAAAGCAAGCGACAAACATTGGGAGAAGGGTCAATGTGGCAACGCGGTGCCAACCTATACTCAACAAACATATACAAATATAAATAGGTTATCCCCAAAGCCCACCAAACATACAAAATACAAAATACAACCCTTAAAAAAAACATACAAAATACAGAACAGGTCTTGAGCAGCAGCACGCGCACTGAATCAATCAACCATACATGCTCGCCTAGAGGGAGCTGATCGGTGCGGAAAGTAGTTGACCTACAACAAAATGCCGCGGCTCCTCCTCTTTCTCTTCCTTTGCGTCTCGGTGTTGGCCGCTGCACCTGCACAGGCCTATCAAGACAAGTGCGACATCAAAGCCGCCGTCAGGAACGATTCAGACACCGGCAAAAATGAGGTATCGTATCTGTACTCGATCTGTAGTAGCATGCAGCATGACTCTTAACTTTAAAAGTGAGGTAGTATAGTAATTATGGCTGCGTGTGCATGTACATACTCGTGTTCGTGTACCAGGCGCCCGGGATCGACGATCTGTTCTATGTTGTGGACATCGACGAGCTCGAGCAGGCCACCGGCTTGGAATTGGGTTTGTCTCAGGGTGATGCTATCGAAATGGACCAACCTATTCCTAGTACCAGCGCCGCCTCCCAATCACCGGATTTGATCAACTGCCGGGCGATCAACTGGTATGAACATTAATTACCTCCATGCAATATGGCATCCTGGAGCCCTACCTGTTTGTTTGTTTGTTTTTGTGGGGGAAGCCCTACCTGTTTGGAATCACGATGCATGCATGCATGCATGGTTTGACTTTGTTTCTAGTCTAGTTCGAATTAATTCGAACCAAAATACATACATACAAAATCACTATCAATATGAATATTATCTTGTAGGACGATTGAGGAGCGCCGTCGTGCTTGCCTGGCCCGCATTGTCAGTCATGTTTACTCCAGGGAGAAGAAAGCTATCCCCCTAAGTCCCAACACAGGCTTCCGCCTCCACGGGGAGCCGCTCGAGGACGGCGACGACGTCTATGCTGCCATCTACGAGTACGTGGGCCAAGGCCGTGAGGACAAGTCCGCTCCACACTTGATCGTCGCCTTCCGAGGCACCGACCTGTGCTGGAAACGGAGGGGGGTGAGGGACGTCTGGTTCAACTGCCTAATTACTGTAGACGCCGTCAAATACACCGATCGCTTCAAGCTCGCCTACCAAAAGCTCGTCCACCTCATGCTGGATAATCCAGGTCGCCCCGTTTGGCTCACCGGGCACTCTGCCGGTGCGTCCCTGGCGCTGCACGTGGGGACTCATATGGTGCTCAAGAAGGAGATCAAGCTCCCGACTTTCGCCTTCAACCCACCGGTGGCCATACTTGGCTGGCTTCCCATTCCCAAGGGCGTAAAGAAGCTCATTGGACCACTCATCCCATCCAAGCGCAAGCAATCGTCCAAGCTGTGCAATTGGACTCCGGTGCTGTACGTGCACCAAAGAGACTTCTTCTTTTGCAGGAGGATCATTGGTTGCTTGGAGAAGCCGACCAAGTTGGACAAGTGGGTGATCCACCTGCCGTCCCTGACCATGTGTGCCAACTCTGCCATTGTCCAAGCTGGGGAGAGCAGTGTGGACCACACAGCATTAAACAGTGGTTTAGTCCCAATAGCGAGCTCAACATGACCTGTCAAGATATAACCTGTCAAAATATCCAAGAATATCGGAAGCATATTCCTGAGGCTCTCAGCCGGTTCAGCCTAGGAGGCTATGCTAGCAACGGCTTACATGCTAAATATCAGGGCTATGGTTTTCCTCTCTTCAGCTCAGATGTACCACAAGCACCCTAAGTCCATTAAATACTTGCAAGTAGGATTTGTGTACCGCTACAAGGTTTCCCTGCATCTATTAAAGAGTCTGTCTGTAAGTTTTCTTATTTTCCATGTTGTGCAATCTGTGGACTTCATAAGTCCATTAATTAAATACTAGCAAAAATGCCCATGTGTTGCAACATGGAAAATAATTAGCTTCTTCAATAAACTATTTCATTTTTTGCTTTAGGAATTTTGATCGATGTATATGAGAACTATCGCATATTTTTCAGAAAAGGGATGAAAAATCCCACTATCTTAAGCCCTAGAGCCCACAACTTGTGAGATAGAAAGTGAGTATGAGCAGAGATGCATCATGCTTGTATTCTTCCTCTTGGGTAGAGGAATGGAAGCTTGCACAAGGGAGTTTATGAAGGGATTAAGCATGGGAAATAGATATTTACTCCTATTCCCTTGTTTGGTATATGATGGGAATTAGTATGGGATGAAACTCTCCCCACGAATTAACAGGGTACCCCGTGGGAAGAAAACAATGAGAATTGGCTTCCTCAACTCTCATTTCCTTTCCCACTTAAACTCTCATTCTCCTTGAATCAATTCAGTGGATTTTTAATCTGAACACGCTGTTGGGGTAATTAAATAGAGCACATGAGAGAGAGAGAGAGAGAGAGAGAGAGAGAGAGAGAGAGAGAGGACTCACGCAGACGACAACCTAACTACCAATCCTATCTCTATGTGAGTGTGGCCGTGTAGTATAGTCTAATAGCCCCCGCGGTGTCACCGTGGGCTTGGCGAACGTTGAGACTGAACCGGAATTCGGCGAGGGAAGTCGAGCCAACATGAGTGACGTGCATGGATTGTCCATTACCAACGTAAACATGGGGATAACACGAAACGGAGCAGAGCGGCGAGAGCATACCTGGATCGACGACGAGGTGCGTGGAGGCGCCGGAGTCCGCGATCCAGCCGTTCGTGGAGTTCTGCAGTCGGTTGTGCAGGGCACCCATGAGCGGGGCGTGATATGCTCCAGGTGGCATCGTGCAGGGGTGGAGTGGGGCTGCTGCAACGCCGGGGTGCAGTGCAGTACCGTAGCCTGGTGTGGCGTAGTGGAGCGGGCGCAGAAGCGGTGCAGCGCGATGGCGGACGCGACCCGACGATCCTTGGCGCCGTAGGCGGGCGTGGGCGGAGGAGGGAGCACCCTGGTTGTTGCCGTTGTTGGTGAAACGACGGTGCTTGTTGTTTCCCTGGTTCGGCGATGGAGAGTCGGGCTTGCCGCCGCTGGTGCCCGCACCAGGCGGCTTGGTGTTGCTACCCGAAGTGCCACCAGAGGACGGGCTGGGAGCAGGATGCTGGGTGTGGGCGGCGAGGGCGCTGTGGGATTCGGAGAAGTCATCGCTGGAGGCCATCTTGTCCTGCACGAACATGCCCACAACGACGTCAAACGCCAAGGGATGTGGTCTTCTCAATGATCTTCGTCATCATCTCATCCACCGGTCTGCCGAAGTTTTGCAGCTCATCCGCGAAGGACTTAGTCGGATGCGGAAGGTGGAGATGCAAGAGTCGCCTTGGCAGATCCCATGGAGCTCGAATTTTAGGTAGAATTGCCGAGAGCGGCGATGGTTGAGGAACAAGGCCTCAATTGCCGACCAGATCTAAAAGGCAATGACCTTTCGATTGAGGACGGAGCCGACGAGCTCGGGCTCATGGTCTCGTAGAACCATTGAAGTCGGGACAGATGTGGCCGGTGACGTCGTATTGTTTGATTGTCTCCAACATGAGGTCACGCCAGACCGAGTAGTTGGCCCCTTTCATGTCCACATGAACACGCACATGATTGTGAATGTTGGCTCCCTCGACACGGATGTCATTTGCGAGGGCCGGGAAGGCAAGAAACTCAGGACCCGTGGCGCGGTCTGGAGGGGAAGAGGAGTGGTGACCACCGCCAAGGGTGGGGAGGCCAGGGGAAGAGAGGAGGTGGGAAGAGGCGCAGAGGCCATGAGGAAGGAGGGAGCGGATCAAAAAACTGATACCATGATAGGAAATCAGTATGAGTAGAGATGCATCATGCTTGTATTCCTTTTCTTGGGGGAATTAAGTAGAGGATACATCAAAGAGAGAGAGGAGGACTCACGCACACAACAACCTAATTAACCACCAATCCTATCTCTACTGAGTGTGGCGGTGTAGTGCATGGCGCATGCATAGGAGATAAGGCCGTGACCGGTTCATCTCCTTGAGAATAGCTCAAGCCAGTATAGTCTAACAACTTGAACCCACATCAAGCGATGCATTCCCCAATCCCCATCGCGCCGGAAACCCAGCCAGCGGCGGCGACTCTGCTTCTCACACCGACCCAAATCGCTGCAATTTCTCCCTGCCGCGGCACAGGAGCTGCCGGCCATGAATCCCGAGGAGCTCTTCGGGCTTTTCATCGGAAAGGTTAGATGGAGGCGCCTCCGATTCCGATTCCTCCTCCGTCGTCGTCACGCAAGGGGCTGATTTTCTGCCGCTGATGTGATGCAGGAGCGTGGGGAGGCGATTCAGGATCTGGAGATCTCCCTGCGGGCCAAGGTCTCGCTCCTGTGTTTCACTAGTTGCTGTTACTTGACTGGTGCTGGACTGGTGGTTTCTTGCTTCCCTTTGCAGGGTCCGCTCACACAGGCGGAGGACGACACGCTGCGGAAATTCAGCACCGCCGCCGACGTGGCCTACGCTGCGAGCTCTACGTTGTTCACTCTTCCTCTCTGTTTTACCATAAATAAAGGTGCCTCGACCTCCATTCCATCTATAATCATGAGATGTGAATTGCCCTTCAACCTAGTACGCGATGATAGATACAGTTATTTGTGAGCTACAACTCTAAATGAAATCCTATTCTGGACGAAGAAACCTTTTATTCGACCCAGTGGTCCAAGTTATATGTTCCAGCAAAGATCAGGGGATCTGTCAGATTAGATAAAGAATGTAAAAAATCACTACTACTCCCTGTGTCCCATAATGTAAGTCGTTTTTTGACACTAGTGATTATGGGACGGAGGGAGTAGTTGTTATTTGCCAGGTTGGTAATAAGTTATTCAGAAGTGCACCTATTATTCAGCTTTTTTTCTGAGGGGTACCTATTATTCAGATTGGAAGTGTAAGACGAATTTACTAGTAACCCATTTGGAATATGGGTATTCATAATGAGGAGTATCAATGTTGGAAACCTGCAAAGCTAATCATTGTTGAATTTGTTGCTAGATGCTTACTTATACTCTTTTATGCAGCACATAAATTGCTTGCTATTCCACCTCCGCATAGATTACTGACGTTGGCATACTCTGCTGGTAAATCTCATGCCTTCTTAACCTGTTTCTATCTTGCTGAAATCTCTAAACATGAAGATAATATTTTAATTTAATTTGGAATCGTACGGATTCAGGGCATGCATGAAGTTTGGACAGAAACTTTAGAAACGCCATCCCTAGTCTTTTTCACTATAAGTGCTAATTTTATGAACCAATGTACCAGGCGGTGCTTGCGTGCTCGGGAAGTTGACATATTATCAGTGCCATTATGGATTTGCTATAAATATTTTGACGATGGTGAAGAACGCATGAAGATGGAGCTAGCTAACATGTGTGGATCATTAACTAATGATGCTTTATTTACTTTCATTGCCAGTCAAAGATACTTTATATATATTAATAATTTGTTTCATTTACAGAATACTTACTAAGCATAGCAATGAAAAAAAACTTGTTAAAGCTGTTAAAAAGCACTTCATAGCTGAGCATCTGTTCAGTGATCAGCATCAAGATGGTCCACTTTTCAGCTGGCGCCAACGCCATTCATATGTGGACAGCAGTTTTGTGGAAAGGGAGAAGGAGACTGAAGCAAATAACTCTACCGGGGCCAGATCAATTTCTGGACAGACAATTGTAGACACTGTGAGTTACGACCAAGTAATTTTGCAGTTTGTTAGATCCAATGAATCCACATCGTTAACTTATATGAAACTAAATAGCTAAAAAAAACAATATTGACCTAATTTTATGTTTGTTGCAGATTGAAAAGGATCCATTGGCTTGTATTGGCTCTCCAGACATCAACAAGCTCTCGGTGGACAAAAGCACCATTCTGACGAGACAACAGCTGCAAGCCCACAGAAGTTAATTACCGGCATCGTCCTAGGCATGCTGAGAAAACTATGCTATAAATTCTTAATGATCAGAAGAAGCGGCATTTTATATGGCGACTTGAACGTGATTTCTGCTCTTATATTCCATAGGTTCCCGTGTTCTTAGAGTCATTGGCAAATGGGCACTAGAAGTCTTACTTGCCTAATGTGTCTCCTTGCAGTGGCGGAGCTTGGGCCGAATCTTTGGAGGGGCAATGGGAGAAGCAGGGGCAAAACTATGAGATTTAGGCTGTTTTTACTGAACATATGACAGAAAAACTAATGAGTAGTAGGTGTTTTTTTCTTGGGTTGGGGGGGCCACCGCCCAGGTTGGCCCCCATGAAGCTCCGCCACTGTCTCCTTGGTTGTTGGACCTTCCAGAATTGAATATGCAAATACCACAATGTACTTGTAGACATGCTTAATGCATTCTCTTTTCTTAATACATTCTCTTGAATTTTGTAAGTATCCTAAATTTAACATAGAGGCTTATATTCCTAGAAAACTCGAAGATGCTTGGGAACCAATTACTAAAATTTGCATAGGTCCATACTATTGTTATTCTTTTATGTGATTTGGGTGCTAGTATTTCTACTATGCCTAAAATGCTTTTTTATATGCTTGATCTTGGAAATATGGAACCTAGCAATTTGACCATTAACCTTGTCGATTCATCTAGTAAGAAAGCTCTAGGAAGAAAAGATGATGTGAAGGTTGAAGTGCAACTGAATATTATTCCCACTGATTTTATTATACTTGATATGAAGTGTGATTTTACTTGACCTATTATCTTGGGTAGACCTTTTCTAAGAACCGTAGTGCCATGTTTTTCTCGCCTAACCTAGGCGGTTAGGCGGCCAGGACAAACTCCCCCCTCCAGATTTCACCGGCAAGCCCATGGATTCGTCTCCCCTCTGCCTACCGCTCTGGCGGTCAGTGGCGGGGAGGGGAATCATGGTGCCTCCGCTCCGGTTAGTAGTTTAGGTCATGGTTTTTTTAGTTTTCGTAGGTGCGGCGCTCAGGCTGATGGCGGCGCTTCTTCTTCGAGTTTGTCTTCCGGGCTTCGATCTTTCTCGAGTTCGTCCGTGGCATAGTCGACGGAGCTCCGGTGTAGATTCCTGCCATCTACTTGGGGAGGTGAGGTTAGAGTTTCTCATCATGTGATGAGATTTGGTGTGAGGTGCTTCAGGTCTATGCAGGGTTTAACAGCGCCGACTACAGCTCCAGGGTGCTGGTCTTTAGGGGCATTTGCACGAGGACTTCCCGGCTGTCACCGACTTCCCGGCAACAACGGCACGTCAACTTGTTGGTCTTGGAATCTCGATGTAATTTCTATTATGTTTGAGATACTTTGTACTTTCGATGAATTTTCATAATATATTTGATCTTTTTCGCAAAAAAAAGGAATCTACATGCCCAAATTCACATGAAGGAAGACACTTACAAGTTCAAGTTGCCACAAAATCAAGTTTATGGCCAGTTCCGTAAAAAGAAGTTCAAGCGTACAAGTGGGAAGGTCAATTTAAGTGACTTTTCGTAAGCTTTCAAAAATGGATAGAGGTAACAAAGCCTTGCCTTAGGCTTTGAACAAAAGCACCTGTAATATAGTTTATCTTTCTGCAGTTTACTTTTAGTACAATAAAATGCCATGCTTAGTCTTCATCATGGTTTTAGGGGAATTTTCTGAAATTGGCTAGGTAAAATTTCATATCTTGTGTATCCGGAGCTTTGGGTATTTCTTTTTCTTCACATGAAAAACCATATATGTGATTATAATAATCCTGTGAACATCACGTAAAAACGAGGACCACACGACCAAGGCCGGTGAGCCCACGCGGCCCGCCCAGCCTGGGCGCACCACCTGGGCACGCCAAGCCCTGGTTGCTCTGCTGCGTGTCATTCTTTTTTTTTTGAGGGTGCATGTCATTTTTTTTGGACGATAATAATGCCCACAAGTGCGGTGGGAGCAACACCTGCGCCCATACTGCCTACAACAAATAGGTTGCGCCACGTCACTGCATGCATGCATGTGGGAATCTTTTTAGATTTCTAGTTTTTAAAATATTTTATCTTTTATAAATGAAAAATCCGATTGAAGATCCGTTTTTATTATTAAATTCATCGCGACGAGATCTTCGAAACTAGATCTCATATCAATATGTTTCGACGACTTCTTTTTGGATTAAAAGTTGCCATGTCTATTGCACATGAATCGCATTGGTGTTTACACTGAAGTTGCCATGATATGTTTCAGCTATTTTTTCTTCTACCTTTAAAAGTAAATTTTGACACATTATAAAACAGGGAATTAAGAAACTAGACTTGCCATGAACCAAAAACTAAACTTGCCATGATACATGCACTTAAAATTGCCATGGTTCATACAAAAAAAAATCATGGTCAAAGTACTGGAATTGCCATGTCAAAATACTAAAATTGCTATGATCTAAAACTAAAATTGCCACATGACAACTTTAGTGTAAACACTATGGCAAGTACAGTATAAACATCATGGCAACTTTTGGCGAATTTTTTTTCCGTCAAAACATATTAACATGAGATCTAGTTTTGAAAATCTCGTCGAGACGGATTTAATCGTGAAAACGGATTTTTTAATTACGAGATAAAACATTTTTAAGCTGAAAATCAAAAAGATTCCCGTTGATGTCATCTGTTTTGACGTGACAAAATGAATGGTAATGGAGACGTTTGGGTCATATTGCTTTGTGTCACACGTGTTGGGCATTATCATTTGGGTTTACTCCGTATTTAGCACCCTTATCACTGTCCTGATTTTTGATATCTACGTCTGGTAATAGTTTTCTGTGTGAGCAATTATTTCAGTTTCTAGTGCTTCAAGCTTATTGCTTTGGTTGAATTTTCATATGAGATAAATTGTCTTTCCCATGATTAATTTGTCAAGCTCTTTTTAGTACTGGTGGATGGTGGTACATTGTTGCTGTTGTTACAGCAAACAACCAACATATCAAAATCCTAAGAACACAGGGTGTACCACTGGAACGTCCACTTAGGTTCAGCGAAGAAGGGCCACTTTTAGCTGCTAGACGCTATGGGGTCAAAATGCCCGGAATTGCGGTTCTAGACGGACGGGTTAGCGGTTCGTCTTCAGGGCTTGATGTTCCTCGTCAGTCATCATATACTTCTTCCTCCTCGGGTTGCGACGACGACTGCCCGAAAGCTAGCATGGCCATATGCCTGGTTCCTTCTGGTATCATGGCTCGGACTACCTGCAAGTGTACCAAGCGCAGTTGTAAGGAAAATGATGTGACGCTAGGGAAACGATAAGGCCAATTGATCATTAGATAATCTTTTCTTTTTTGCATGAAGTACTTTTTTCGTTTAAATGGCTAATCAATATAGCAGGCATGTCCAAATGTCTGAGTCACATGATGACGGCTTCGACTTATGATGCGTATATGACTTGGGAGCAGGTAAATAATACGGTATGAAAAGTTTCAGATCAAATAGTGGTGAGGTAAATACTCGCAGTTGTTCTAGCAGATTCTAAACAGACCAGGTGTACAATCAAACAAACCTTTTCTATCTCATCGCAGACGGTTGGGTTTTCTCGGAGATACTGCAGTGCCTTTTCTCTACCTTGACCTAGTCTGCACACAAAAAGAGGAACACATACTCATTGTTATTTTAATTCGAATGAAGTTATATGATAACTTAACTACGATTATGTCCCTGTTTGGAATGTGCAAATCCAACAACAGATCTCCGAAGCAGTATATAGAAACAATCATTAAAACATGAAAACACAAGGAAATTATGTGAGACCACCTTGGAGTTTCCTGTATGGATATATGTAACAGACGTTCATATCCTCAAATTTAAGCAATGAACATGAAGTAGAATTCAGACAGTATAGGCTACATAAAGTTACTGGAGTTCCACAAAAAGAGAACAGGAATTCAGTACATGTGATATGATATGATGGTTCTCCAGAATCAAAGGGCACATATAGCCAGCCGAAACACATGAAGTTCGCATGGTAATAAGACTGGGGAGAATGGCATGAAAAGATAGCTGCTAGAAGGTTGTGTTCTGCTAATACATTCACAAGCCGTAATGAAATTCTTCTAAAGCTACTGGCATACCTTATATCTTTGTAACTATACCATGAACCCTTCTTTGCAACAACTTCCATCAGCTCAGCACAATCAAGAATGCAACCCTGCATGAATTCTCTCTTTAGCAAAAGATCTAGTGAGATCCAATTAGAATAGCTGAAAACTTTGTACACCAACCAATTTACTAACGCCCTCCCCAAACATGATCTCGAATTCAGCTTGCTTGTAGGGCCTGGATACCTTGCAAAGAACAAAAGAAAAGACGCTCATGCCCAATGTACAAAGTGTGAAGCAAAATACAAAACAAGAACTAGACATCTTCACGACATACTTTACTCTTCTGCACTCTGACACGGACCTTGACACCAATATCTTCATCTCCCTTGGCCTTGGCAAAATAAGATGAATTTTCTCAAGTCATGTCTTACGGAAGGTGAAATATTTTGTTTATCTTACAGATTTTATCTTCCCAATGTGTCGTATCTCTAGGCGAACTGATGCGAAGAACTTCAAAGCTATCCCTCCACTAGTGACTTCAGGGTTCCCATAGAATACCCCAATCTAGAAAAAACAAAATTTATCACATGACGGAATAAGATGGAAATGAACAGTGAGCTGAAAGCTAATGTAGAACACCTTGTATCTTATTTGATTCAAGAACATTAGAGTACAACCAGCCTTTGACGCATTGCCTGACATCTTTCTCAATGCTTGACTCATCAGACGAGCTTGTAAACCCATCTGCTGCATCCCTATCTCACCCTAGCAAATAACTGAATCATATTTTTCATGCATCATATTGAATATAAAACTATACTAAAAACAAAAAGGAAATAGAATCATACTTCAATTTCCGCACGTGGAGTGAGAGCTGATACTGAATCAATACAGATGAGATCTATTGCTCCAGATCTGCACATGCGGTCTGCAACTGGTAGAGAAAGAGACATATTAGTCAAATCACGAAAACAGAAGTCTCGCAACCTCTAGGCTGTGTATGGCATCACAGGTGGATTCTGATAATCTTGTTTGCACACCATTAACTAAGTATACCTTCAACCGTAGCAGGTGCTTGAAATAGTATATGTACCAAAATAGAAATAGATATGTATGAACACATTAAAGTTACAATCCCAGAATTTCTGGTCATCAAATCAAAATACATCTATGAATAAGAGTTAACTTCAGAAGGGCCAAATCATTTTTTTGGCAAAAGATGCTAAAAATATATTAGATGCCACAAATGCCAGGAAAATTATAAAGTTGAAGTGTCATTAATTATTGTTACATGCCAATCAGGTGGTAAAAGATAAAATGTCACGCAAAAATTCCTCTACTGCAATAGAAACTCTGTGTGCGGAAAATACAAAATAGTCACTAGTATGCGAAAGATCCAAGTTAGTCGCTACTCACTATGTAACCCTGTTTACAGGACAATATTATAACAGATGCAAGCAAGATTATTCAAACAAAAGGTACTGAGCCCTCATAGTAGAGAATGTATTACTTTCTAGTGCCATCTCTCCATTGTCAGGCTGGCAGACAATCAGATTTTCAATATCTACCCCAAGTGCTTTTGAATAAGCTGGATCAAAAGCATGCTCTGCATCAACAAGCATGGCATTTCCTCCTAGCTTCTGCAGTTAGGATGTTGGGAGTTTTAAGTATCGTTAAGTTCTAAGGGAATCATGAAATACAATGGCGTCATACTCTAATACAGGAAGAAAAAAACCTGTATTTCAGCAATGGCATGCAGAGCTAGAGTGGTCTTTCCACTGCTTTCTGGACCATACACCTTCAATTTATTGTAAAGTTGCAAATATCAGAGCAAATGGTGATCCGAAGGTGCCACGATAAAAGAAGATTAAACTATAGTAAGTTACCTCTACTACTCTTCCTTTTGGAAGGCCACCGCCCAAAGCAAAATCTAGTGTTAAGCAACCACTGGAAAAGTCTCACTGGGTAGACAAGGTAACAGTAAGTATGAACAGCATGCATGGAACTTATAAGGGGATTTCGATACATTTAAGCAACTAAGAACATACACAAAAGCACCACCAGCACTGCCTAGTCTTGTAACGCTTCCTTTTCCAAAAGAATTGTTTATGTCAGTCATTGCTGCATCAAGAGCTTTTTGCTGTACATGGAATTGTAAAGAGTATGTCATTTGTCTTGATAAGAAGCAATAATTAACTGTTTATCTGCATCAACTTGGGAAAACATAGCATAGCTATTTCACAAAGAATGCCACAACCTTGTATGGAAAAAATTGACATGCCTATATAAAGGAGACAGGATGCCTCTCTTAGGGAAACATCTATACTGAGAATAATACATCTGAAGTTCAGTATATATAGAACTAAAGCATTGTTTACAGTTTTATCCCCAGTAAATTGCACAACAGAGGGTTGTCTTTTAAAGTTCATTGTCATTATTCTTGTCCAAGTCAAACTTAGCATAACCACAGCAGTCAATAAGAGAGACCAGTAAGAATGTAAGATGGCAAGCAAATGCTAAACTATAAGACAATAGTTTCCTGAAGTATCGGAAGTACACTCCGGTCACTGCATTGCCACCATGCACCCTAGGTGTTCGACACAATGCACAGCCCAGGAAAAGCAATATAAGCAGCAGCAGCAACAACCTATGTCGTAGAAAAGGCTACAATTGTTCTTGCTTCAAAGTTCCACCTCACGGCGGCGCCACACTCCAGGCTCTCAGCGCCAGGGGAACGCACCGCGCCTTACCCGGACCGTGCATCACTTGTTCGGCCGAATGGCCAGAGGAAACGAAAAATGGGAAGGGAAAGAACAAGAGACAAGGAACGGGGAAGCTTCTTACGCGGTCTATCAGTCGAGGGTCGTCCTCGCCGGAGAGCGCGCCGTTCCCGACGCTGGCAACGAACTCACAGCGCAGCCGGCGGTTGCCGCGTCCGGAGGCGCTGCTCGCTGAGGCGCACGGCGCGGGGACCCTCCTGCGGGGACGGGGCAGGATGGCGGGGCTGAGACGTGCGGCGGCGGCGGCGGCGGCTGTGGCCATTGGTTGCGTGGCGGCTGAGGTCCACGGCGCGGAGTGCTCGATTTGTGTACGGGGTGGAGCGAGGGGGGAGAAGTGCTTCAAGAAGTTCGGACAGGGAGGGTTTAGAGCGGCGGATCGATCGCGTCTAGATTCGTGCAGCGACACAGTGGGTTTAGGCCGTTTGGTTCATGATGATAGGATAGGAACGTCCTCAGAATAGGAAAGCTATACAAAATGAAATGGCATGTATCTTAAATTTATGAACATGAACATGAAAATAAAACGGCATGTATCTTAAATGGTCCATATGATAAGATTTTTTTTCGATTGAGTCCAAGATAATGTTCTTTTTTCCCCCTTTAAAATACGAAGGATAGGAGTCAATCCTGTATGGAAATGTAATTCTATTCCTATAAACCAAAGGACTAAAAGAATATTTTATAGGGAAATCCTTTCATACAGAATTCTTTCAAAATTCATGTAAACAAAAGGAGGCCTTAGTCTTTTTTCGACAAAACTTTTGATCTATTCTTCTCCAATCATAGCAGTACAACCCATAAATAATAAAAATTACACTCATATTCATAGTCTATCTAGCGACGACTACAAGCACTAAAGTGAGCCAAAGGCGCGCCGCCATCATCGCTCCTCCCTCGCCGGAATCGGGAAAAACCTATTGTAGTAGACAGTCGGGAAGTTGTCGTGCTAAGGCCCCATAGGACCAACACATAAGAACAACAACCGCCGCCGATGAAGAGTAGCGTAGATCTGAAGAATGCAACCTGAAGACACACGAACGTAGACGAACGACGAACATATCCGAGCATGCATATCCATAAAAGATATATTTGCCAGAGACAGACCTCCACATGCCCACCGACAATTCTAGACGCACCGTCGGAACGGGGGCTAGGCAGGGAGCACCTTATTCCATCTTCAAGAAGCCGCCGTCGTCTCGCCTTCTTGAGCAGGACACAAACTCTAAGAAAACTCGAAGTAACATCTAAAAGCGGGGCCCTCCCACTGACAAGGGCTTGGATCCACCACATCCCTATGGCCCTAAGGCCACCGGAGACGAGGCGGACCAACGGCGGCGGGGGCGGCGGGAGGCAGAGAAACCCTAAGGTTGAGAGAGGAGGCCTTAGTTGAATGGATCTTGGATGTATGACCATCTTGTATTGTTGGTGCAGCGGCGGATTTTCCACTGTCACGGGAGATGTGGAGGTAGGGGAGAAGGGTGGTGCAAGCGGCGCAGCCGTCGAGAGGCTGTTAGAGGAAAATTTGATAGTGGCGGGAGATGGTGGTTGGGGACGGAAATTTTCACAAGTAAAAAACATGTGTTGGGAGATGGATTGGAGACCCAAAACATCCCGACTGTCGGGGGTGTCATGCGACATATGCCAAAGGATGGCTTGTCATGGAGGGGGCTAATATTATGTCACCGGTGCCAGGAAACGGGATAAGGCGCAAACATGCACGCCGGCGAATCTTTCCCAAGTTTGGGGCTCTCCTAGGAGATAACACCCCTACTCCTGCTCTGCAGGGTCTTCGCATGATCACTCAAGCAACAATGGTGGCTACAAGCTTGCTCTTTGAGCTGCTTCTCTAGAGGAGGAAGAAGAACAAGGCTAGCCCTAGCTCCCTCTCTCTGTATGTGTGTGTAGATGAACTAAGGTCTGAACCCTTTGCATGGGTGCTCTGGGGGGTTTATATAGGCCTACCCCCCAGGGGGTACAAAGGTAATCTGGCCGGGTGTAGGACCCGGCCGTCAGTGTCTATGGTCGCCGGCTTCTCCGCCGGCCGCTGGGGCCTGCCATCTGGTGGGACTCACGGCTATCTCAGACGGCCGACCGCCGCTACCCGACGGGTCCTGTCTGCTGCTTAGTACTGTGGCAATGCCACTGATGATGTAGGCTTTGTCGGGGAGGCGTGCCTATAGTACCGTCGCCTGGCGGGCGATCACTGTAGCCACACCCCGTCTCCTCCGATTAATGGCGCGCGATCTTCGAGGGAGGGGAAGGGGCCGCCTACTGGGGGTCGGCTCCCTCTTGCGTCGACTGGTCAGGGCTCGCCGCCTTCTCGCTTCTCACGGACAGGTAGGGCCCACCACCTGTGGGCCGTACCGACAGCCCGTAGTGGGAGCATGGCCATCTCTGTCATGGGTGATGTCATGGGCTGCATGGCAACAGTGCAGCGCCGGGCGGGGGATGTTCGCCCAGTACGATGCACTGTGGCCCCGCTCGGCCTTGGATTCGGGGGTGGCTGACCGCACTGTAGCCACGCCCCGTCTCATCGTCATAATGTGGCACAAACTTTGAGGGCGCTTGGGGCCGCCTGCTAAGAGTCGGCCTCTCTGGAGGCCGCCTGCTAGGAGTCGGCCCACCTCAGGGCCGTCTTCTGGGCCTCGCCGTCTTCCGCTAGCCGGTCGCTGGGACCAGCCGGCCGTAAGAAGGAGCTAGTTGATCTTTGAGTCTTGAGGGGCGCAGCCGGCCCCGATGTGTTGAAATGCCATGGGGAGTTGATAAGGCTACCCGTGGCTAATTACTCCGACAATAGTCCCCGGAGCTGGTGGGGCGCCGTGGCTGAAAGAGGCGAGGGTCCTCAGCGGCTTCCTACTCTGAGTGCTTCATTGATCTTGCTTCGTCCGTCTTCCGGAACGTCGACTGCCAGGAGCCGGACACGACCAAGCGGGCCGCCTGGTGGTTTTTGAAACGTCGCTGCTGGAGCCAGGTGGCGCGCCAGCCAGGCGCGAGGCTCGCCGCCAGCCATCTGCACGCCATGTGGCGCCAGCCGGTGATACGTCTCTGTCGTATCTACTTTTCCAAAAACTTTTGCCCTTGTTTTGTACTCTAACTTGCATGATTTGAATGTAACTAACCCGGATTGACGCTGTTTTCAGCAGAATCGCCATGGTGTTATTTTTGTGCAGAAATAAAAGTTCTCGAAATAACCTGCAACTCCACGGAGATTATTTTCGGAATTAATAAAAAATACTGGCGAAAGAATCAAGGCCAGGGGCCCACACCCTTTCCACGAGGGTGGGGGCGCGCCTACCCCCTGGGCATGCCCCCCTACCTCGTGGGCCCCCTGGTGCTCCACCGACCTCAACTCCAACTCTATATATTCACGTTTGGGGAGGAAAAAATCAGAGAGAAGGATTCATCACATTTTATGATACGGAGCCGCCACCAAGCCCTAAACTCTCTCGGGAGGGATGATCTGGAGTCCGTTCGGGGCTCCGGAGAGGGGAATCCGTTCGGGGCTCCGGAGAGGGGAATCCGTTGCCATCGTCATCATCAACCTTCCTCCATCACCAATTTCATGATGCTCACCGCCGTGCGTGAGTAATTCCATCATAGGCTTGCTGGACGGTGATGGGTTGGATGAGATTTACCATGTAATCGAGTTAGTTTTGTTAGGATTTGATCCCTAGTATCCACTATGTTCTGAGATTGATGTTGCTATGACTTTGCTATGCTTATTAATGCTTGTCACTAGGGCCCGAGTGCCATGATTTCAGATCTGAACCTATTATGTTTTCATGAATATATGTGAGTTCTTGATCCTATCTTGCAAGTCTATAGTCACCTACTATGTGTTATGATCAGGCAACCCCTAAGTGACAATAATCGGGACCACTCCCGGTGATGACCGTAGTTTGAGGAGTTCATGTATTCACTAAGTGTTAATTCTTTGGTCTGGTACTCTATTAAAAGGATGCCTTAATATCCCTTAGTTTCCAATAGGAACCCGCTGCCACGGGAGGGTAGGACAAAAGATGTCATGCAAGTTCTTTTCCATAAGCACGTATGACTATATTCGGAATACATGCCTACATTACATTGATGAATTGGAGCTAGTTCTATGTCACCCTATGTTTTAACTATTACATGAGGAATCGCATCCGGCATAATTCTTCATCACCGATCCAATGCCTACGAGCTTTTCACATATTGCTCTTTGCTTAGTTACTTTACCGTTGCCACTGTTGCAATTACTACAAAACTACTAATGCTACTTTTATCATTGCTATCACATTTCCATACTACTTTGCTACTAAATACTTTGCTGCAGATATTAAGTTATCCGTGTGGTTGAATTGACAACTCAACTGCTAATAGTTGAGAATATTCTTTGGCTCCCCTTGTGTCGAATCAATAAATTTGGGTTGAATACTCTACCCTCGAAAACTGTTGCGATCCCCTATACTTGTGGGTTATCAAGACTATTTTCTGGCGCCGTTGCAGGGGAGCACAGCTCTATTCTTTGAGTCACTTGGGATTTATATCTGCTGGTCACTATGAGGAACTTGAGAGACGATAAAACCAAAATTTATCCCTCAACTACGAGGGGAGGTAAGGAACTGCCATCTAGCTCTGGACTTGATTCACCTTCTGTTTTGAGTAAGCTTGCAACACCTAAACCTGTTTCTGCTATTCATTCTGATATGTCGCATGTTATACGATGATGCCACTTCTGCTATGCATGATACTTATGATGAAACTACTTCTATGCTTAATACTACTGTGCCACTAGGTGAATTTCTTGATGAACAACTTGCTAGGGCTAGAGACAACGAAATTATTGAAACTGATAATATTGATGAAAGTGATGATGAAGACTCTCCCCCTAGATATGAATTGCTCACAGCTCGAGGGTTATGTTATGGATGAAGAAACTGCTAGAGACTTTCTTGCTTGCAATGATAGAAATGATCTTAAGAAATTATTAGTTGTTGAAAGAAAAATCTTTGAATGCTAGAATGAAATATGACCCTGCTTTTGCTACTTCACCTATCTGTGTTACTGATAATGATTATGATTTCTCTGTTGATCCTGAGATAATTACTTTGGCTGAATCTGATCCTTTTTATGGCTATGAATCTAAAACTGTTGTGGCACATCTTACTAAATTAAATGATATAGCCACCCTGTTCACTAATGGTGAGAAAACTCGCTACTACTATATCCTTAAATTATTTCCGTTCTCATTAAAGGGTGATGCTAAAACATGGTTTAATTCTCTTGATCCTGGTTGTGTGCGTAGTCCCTGTGATATGATTTATTACTTATCTGCTAAATATTTCCCCGCTCATAAGAAACAAGCTTCTTTAAGGGAAATATATAATTTTGTGCAAATTGAAGAAGAGAGTCTCCCACAAGCTTGGGGGAGGCTTTTCCAATTACTTAATGCTTTGCCTGATCATCCTCTCAAGAAAAATAAAATACTTGATATCTTTTATAATGGACTAACCGATGCTTCCAGAGACCATCTAGATAGTTGTGCTGGTTGTGTTTTCAGGGAAAGAACTATTGATCAAGCTGAATTGCTATTGAATAATATGTTGACTAATGAAAATAATTGGACACTTCCTGAACCAACTCCTAAGCCAACTCCGAAGAAAAGGGGTATTCTATTTCTCAGTCTCAAGATATGCAAGAGGCAAAAAATCTATGAAAGAAAAAGGTATTAAAGCTGAAGATGTTAAGAATTTACCTTCTATTGAAGAAATACGTGGTCTTAATCTGCCGCCTGTTGAAGAAATACATGGTCTTGATAACCCGACACAGGTAGTAAAGGTAAAGGTGATATTCCTCATTATAAGTCTGCTAGCCAATGCTTAGATGAGTTTGATAATTTTATTGTTAAACAAGAAAACTTCAATGCTTATGTTGGTAGACAATTGAAACGAAATGCTTATATGATTGAACACTTGAGTGATTATATGTCTAGAGTTAAAGGTGAACTTAAACTTATTAGTAAACATGCTTCTATGATTACCACTCAAGTAGAACAAGTGCTTAAAGCTCAAAATGATTTGCTCAATGAATTAAAAAATAGGAAAAATGATAATGCTGCTAGAGTTATGACTCGAGGGGGCAAAATGACTCAGGAACCTTTGTATCGTGAAGGCCACCCTAAGAGAATTGAGCAGGATTCTGAGAGAACTAATGTTGATGCACCTAGTCCTTCTAAAAGGAAGAAAAAGAAAAATGATAGGACTTTGCATGCTTCTAGTGAACCTGTTGTTGACACACCCGAGAATCCCAAATGATATTTCTATTTATGATGTCAAACACAATCTGCAATGAACATGAACCTAGTGATAATGTTAATGATGATATTCATGTTGATGCTCAACCTAGTAATAACAATGATGTAGAGATTGAACCTGATGTTGATCTTGATAACCCACAATCAAAGAATCAACGTAATGATAAGAGAGACTTTGTTGCTAGGAAGCACGGTAAAGAAAGAGAACCATGGGTTCAGAAACCCATGCATTTTCCTCCTAAACCATCCAAGAAAAAGGATGATGAGGATTTTGAGCGCTTTCTTTGAAATGATTAGACCTATCTTCTTGCGTATGCGTTTTACTGATATGCTTAAAATGAATCCTTATGCTAAGTATATGAAAGGTATTGTTACAAATAAAAGAAAGATACCGGAAGCTGAAATTTCCACCATGCTTGCTAATTATACTTTTAAGGGTGGAATAACTAAGAAACTAGGAGATCCAGGAGTACCAACTATACCATGCTCCATTAAAAGAAACTATGTTAGAACTGCTTTATGTGATCTTGGAGCCGGTTTTAGTGTTATGCCTCTCTCTTTATATCGTAGACTTGATTTGAATAAGTTGACACCTACTAAAATATCTTTGCAAATGACTGATAAATCAACCGCTATACCTGTCGGCATTTGTGAGGATGTGCCTGTTGTGGTTGCAAATGTTACTATTTTAACGGACTTTGTTATTCTTGATATTCCCGAGGACGATAGTATGTTAATTATCCTTGGTAGACCCTTTTTGAATACTGCAGGGGCTGTTATTGATTGCAACAAAGGCAATGTCACTTTTCATGTTAATGGTAATGAGCATACGGTACACTTTCCGAGGAAACAACCTCAAGTCCACAGTATAAATTCTATTGGAAAAATTCCATCGATTATTATTAGAGGTTTTGAATTTCCTCTTCCTACTGTCAAGAAGAAATATGATATTCTTATTATTGGGGACGTGCATATCCCCGTTGAGGTAACCTAGTGTTATTCGAAATTTCTCCGGTTCCATGTTATTCGGAATGAGTTTGTTAACAAGACTTGATCAACCTTGTTAGTGGATTCCTTTTGATGAGCATGGGATGGATGAAGTTAGAAAGCACAACCTTCTGTACCCTCCTTTTACTTTCTGTTATTTAGATTAAATAAAGAACAAATCGTATTTTCTGTCTGTTTTCTGAATTATCCGTGCAATAAAAAATTACCCTAAAAATAAAAGTTCTCCAAATGCCCTGAAAATGAAATATGATTTTTTTTAGAATATTTGAGAATATCTGGCACTGAGAGCACATCAGGGGGAGAAAGCACTGCCACGAGGGTCTGTGGCGCGCCACCACCACCCCGGGCGCGCCTACGCCTCATGGGCCTCGTGGCCCTCCACTTATTCTTGCACCCACACACTCCTTCCTCCTCCCAAAAAATCACCAACCAGCTCAAGCACGAGTTCTAGCTCATCTTGCTGCCATTTTCGATCTCCTTGCTCAAAGCTCCACTCACAAAACTGCTTTGGGGGATTGTTCTTTGGTATGTGACTCCTCCAATGGTCCAATTAGTTTTTGTTCTAGTGCTTTATTCATTACAAAATTTTGCTACTTAGGTGACCCTGTTCTTGAGCTTGCATGTCAAATTTATATGGTCCCAAGTAGTTCTAATGTAGGATATAGTCTCTAGGCACTTGTGGGAGTAGTTGCTATCAATTTTGTTGAGTTTAGTTCACTTTTATTTTGAGTTACTAAAATTTTCAAAAAAAATTCAGAGGAAGAAATATGTTTAGGAAAATGTACCAAGGTAGTTCTTCAAGGAAGCAAGGACCCAGGCCCGCAATACGGGAGCCGGACGATGAACGACCGAGGGACGCTCAAGTGTGGCCTTGTGAATGGCCGTCAGAGGAGTTTATGGTCCAAGCAGGCATCAAGGATGAATTTGACGCATATGTGCGTAATGCTGAACTCGAGGGCTTCATGATAGATAAGTGCCCTCAGTATTACCACTTCACTGATTCCTTTGTGAGAAGATTTAAATTTACATCTTCACGCAATTCCCACAATGTCCTATTTGATCTTTATGATCAATCTTATACCATGGACTTAGAAGATTTTGATACTGCTTGTAAACTCCCGCAATGGGGTAGTGCTAGTGAACCTCGCAAAGCTGAGTTAGATTTTCTTGGTAGTAGTACTGTGGGGGAATCTAGAGAAATATCACAAGCTACCATAGGAAGCATTCATTTTCCTGCTATACATTATTTTGATCTCTTTATAGGTAGATGCATAAATTGTAAGGATGAGACATGTCACAAGTGTGTTCCAGATCTTAGTGTTCTCAAGAGTGATGTGCTAGGAGATAAACAATATAACTTGGGGGGGGGGGAATCGTTGCATGTAGGTTGCATAATAATGGTTTAAGTGGAGACTTGTTCGGTGGGATTTATGCAACCCGTGTAGCTAATTATCTTGAGATACCCATACATGAAAGTGATATGGAATTGCCTCCTGCTTATCTAGATTACAATGCTATGGTTCATCATTAGTTTGTTGGGAGGAACGAACAGTTCCTCCAGTATCGACTAATCTATGACAGACGCCGTACTGTCCATGTTTCTCTCCCTGCTCCTGGTTTCTTTGACTTTCAGGCAAAAAGGAGATATACTATAACCAAGGAGGAGGTGAACGAGTGCGAGAGGAGGACGGAGGTAGCTCGCCTCCAAGCTGCAGCTCATGAGGCAATAACTGCTGCTTCTCAGTACGACCCCAGCTATAACTTTGATCCATGGGCACAGACCAACTTAGGCCAAAAGCCTAAGCTTGGGGGAGTACGTATTTCTCACCGACATTACATTCATGTTCACACACTCATGCTAGTTGTCGGTGCTCATACTTTTTCATTGTAATATCCATGGTAGTTTATTTTCTTTCCTAGTCTTCTTCTTGTGTGTTTTAAAAACCTTAAGAAAAACCAAAAAAATAGTTGTAACTTTTAGCTAGTTTACTTTCCATGCCTGTAGTAGTAGTAGTTACTAAAAGAAAACCCAAAAAGATTTCTTATTCTTCTTTTGCTTGTTGGGAGATTTCCCGTGTAAATAGTTTTATTTCTTTTCTTTTCTTTGGGGGTCGAGAGGAGAAGACCATGATCAAAATGTTGAAGTGGCTCTTATATGCATTATCGTTGATCTAACAAAGAGCTCATATTAGCTTGTCTTCTCCTTTGTACTAAAATGCTCGCAGATTCCAGCTTAGTCCAATGCACGTGCACTATTATTATTATCCACAACGTTCGGTCGTGCAAGTGAAAGGCAATAATGACGATATATGATGGACCGATTGAGATAAAAGAAGCTGGTATGAACTTGACCTATCTTCTTTTTGTAAATATGATTAGTTCATCGTTCCTGACTCAGCCTATTATGAATGAATATGTTTGCAATGTCAATTAGAGATTATAGTTGCTTATGCCATGCTTAATTAGCTAGGAGTTTATAATGGTTTACCTTGCGTGCCAACATGTTATTAAAATAATGGTGATGTGGTATGATAGGGTGGTATCCTCCTTTGAACGATTCGAGTGACTTGACTTGGCACATGTTCACACATGTAGTTGAAACAAAATCAGCCGGCCAGGCCGCCCGCCAACCCACGCGCGCGACGGGACATTGCCGTAGACCGGGGCCCACCACTACCATGCCTTGGCACATGCGTGGATCCGCTGTGGCCGAGGCAAACTGTTGGGATTCCGTGGCGTGATTACTCCATGCCGTTACTGCATGGTTAATGCGGGGTCGTGGGGTCGTGGGCACAGTTAATCCCACGATCCCCACGCCCCGTTCCCTCGGCTTCGCAACCTAGGGCTATAAGTAGGGGGAGGAGGGGGGCGGCTCTGGCACGCGCGCCCTCCTCTCCCTTTGCTCTACTCTTCCTCTTCTCTGCCGCCGCCGCACTCCCGTGCCATGCCGAAGTGCTGCGCGGCCTGTCGTCACCAAGCCCCGTTTCTTCGTCACGCCGTGCCTCGTCAAGCCCGAGCTTCCATGGCGCGAGAGTGAGCCGGCGACTGGGATGGCTCGAATGTCATCGAAGACCACATCTCTTACCTCTGCAACACGTGGCGGGTGCCCGGCGAGGGCTACGTCAAGATGAGCGTCCCGCCTGAGGAGATCTCGCCGGCGCCGGAGGAGGGCGAGCGCGTCATCTTCCACTCGCACTTCCTCCGGGGCTTCGACCTGCGGGCGAGCGGCTTCCTCCGGTCCTTCCTCCAGTTTTACCACCTGCAGCTGCACCACCTCACACCGAACACGGTGGTGCTGCTGTCGGCCTTCATCACATTGTGCGAGGGCTACCTCGGCATTCTCCCCACTCTCGAGTTGTAGGGAGAGTTCTTCTACTCCAAACTTGGTGTTTCCACCAAGAATGAGGCGACCCAGTGCGGCGCCTTCGTCGCGGTGCGGTGCTCGGGAGCCGGCGTCAACCCGGTGCTGGACTTCGTCAACCTGCCAACCTACGAAGCCGGCCCGCCGGCTGAGCCGCGCACCAACTGGACCTTCAAGCCGAAGCATCTATCGTCTGCCTCCACCGCCGCCATCGCCAGGCTTAAGGTCATGACGGATTCGGAGGGCCTCCAGGCCTCCGACTTGTTGACCGCCTTCAGGGTGCACTGGGTTGTCCCTCTCCAAGGCCGACCTCATCTGATCAGTCAGATGAGTGGGCACCGAGACCCATGCCGGCTGTCCACCCGAGAGATGCCGGTCATGGAGGTGGCCCGCATGGTGAACGCAATCTCGAACTGCAAGCTCTCGGAGTCGGAGTGGCAGTTCGGCAAGCGGCCGTACTCCCGCGCGCATCTGCCTCCTGCCGTACGCTCTCGACTCTCCTTCCCTTTATTGGTATTTTCTTCTTCTGCCGAGTTCTGTTTTGCCGACTGACCAGTCGGACGTGATGCAGCTTCTCACAACCCAGCAGGCAACCGATGCTCCGGCGCGAGGCCAGGAGTTCTTGCCAGACCGAACGGTGAGTGACGCGGACGACCCCGACTTGGGGGCGGCTGCTTTGGTGGAAGACGACGCCACAGGCGGTGGTGACGGGGCAGGCAGCTCCGATAGAGGAGGCAGCGTTGAGACATGGCCGGATGACGAGGAGGAGGAGGCCGAGCCGCGCTACCCGCCGGTTGCTAACAGGGCGGGGGTGAGCTCTTCAGTGGCCCCACCCGCACCAGACGGAGCACCGAAGCGTCGAGATGGTGCGCAGTTGCAAGGCGGCCGGCCGAAGAAGCCCAAGGGCTTGGCCGCAGCGACCAGGCGGGAGGAGGCTGCCACGAAGGTAGCCTGGTTCCAGAGGGCCCCGAAGCAGCCGCCGACAGTGTCCGCGTAAGAGTATATCTTTCCTTGTGTCTTCCTTTGTTCTTTCTATGTCTTTTTTCGCAAACCTTCACTGAATTCTTCTTGTCTTGTGTAATCAGAGCCCCGCTCTCTCTTGAGTGGTCGGCCTCCACCTCCATCACCGGGGGGATGGAGGGCTCCTCCAACACCCGCCGCATAGACCAGCTCGCCGACCTCCAGGAGGCGACGGAGAAGAACGCGTGGGAGGCCCATGAGGAGAAGGAGAGGGTGGAGTAGGCAAAGGCGAATGCGGCCAAGGCGGCGCAGGAGGAGGCGGATGCGGCGGCCAAGTGAAAGTGCAACTATCCCTAGGTGGTTTTGGTAATTCATAACAACATATAGCTCATTGAGCTAATGCTATTCCAAGACTATTATTTCAGGAAAGCTCAATGAATGGCATGGCATGGATGATGAAAGTGGATCCTCAAAATACTAAGGACAAAGGATTGGCTCAAGCTCAAAAGCTCAAGACTCTTCATTTTACATTTTAGTGATCCAAGATCACATTGAGTCTATAGGAAAAGCCAATACTATCAAGAAGGGATGAGGTGTTGCTTAATGGGCCTCTTGCTTCATGTGCTTAGTGATATGCTCCAAAACCCTCAACTACTTTCCCACATCCACAAATGACCTAAACCTAAAGCCAAAATCGGTCACACCGATTCTTTCTATCCGGCGCCACCGATTCCAAAAGTCATAGCCACTGCCACAAACCCTAAGCAAATCGGTCTTACCGATAGGGATCTCAGTCTCACCGAGATGGGGTTGCAATCTCTCTGTTTCCCTTCGTAACGTTTCGGTCTAACCGAAATGAGGTCCCACCGAGATTGCAATGTAAACTCTCTGTTTCTCACCAAAAAGAGCAAATCGCGTCCCACCGAGTTTACCTGACCAACTCTCTGGAAAGCTTATTACCAAATCGGTCTCACCGAGTTTGTGTAATCGGTCTCACCGAGATTACGTTATGCCCTAACCCTAACCGAATCGGCCTCACCGAGATGCATGTCAGTCCCACCGAAAATCACTAACGGTCACTAGGTTTACTAAGTCGGTCCGACCGAGTTTAATGATTCGGTCCCACCGAGTTTGGTAAATTGTGTGTAACGGTTAGATTTTGTGTGGAGGCTATATATACCCCTCCACCTCCTCTTCATTCGTGGAGAGAGCCATCAGAATGAACCTACACTTCCAACTTACATTTTGAGAGAGAACCACCTACTCATGTGTTGAGGCCAAGATATTCCATTCCTACCATATGAATCTTGATCTCTAGCCTTCCCAAGTTGCTTTCCACTCAAACCCTCTTTCCACCAGATCCAAATCCTATGAGAGAGAGTTGAGTGTTGGGGAGACTATCATTTGAAGCACAAGAGCAAGGAGTTCATCATCAATGCACCATTTGTTACTTCTTGGAAAGTGGTGTCTCCTAGATTGGCTAGGTTTCACTTGGGAGCCTCCGACAAGATTGTGGAGTTGAACCAAGGAGTTTGTAAGGGCAAGGAGATCGCCTACTTCGTGAAGATCTACCGCTAGTGAGGCAAGTCCTTCGTGGGTGACGGCCATGGTGGGATAGACAAGGTTGCTTCTTCGTGGACCCTTCGTGGGTGGAGCCCTCCGTGGACTCACAAGGCCGTTACCCTTCGTGTGTTGAAGTCTCCATCAACGTGGATGTACGATAGCACCACCTATCGGAACCACGCCAAAAACATCCGTGTCTCCAATTGCGTTTGAATCCTCCAAACCCTTCCCTTTACTTTCTTGCAAGTTGTGTGCTTTAATTTCCGCTACCTATACAGTCTTTGCATGCTTCCTTGAATTGTGTGATGATTGCTTGACTTGTCCTAAAATAGCTAAAATCTGCCAAACTCTAAAATTGGGAAAAGGTTAAGTTTTTATTGGTCAAGTAGTCTAATCACCCCCCCTCTAGACATACTTTAAGGTCCTACAAGTGGTATTAGAGCGTTGTTCTCCATTTGCTTTGATTTCCAGAACTTTTGGTGGTCATAGCCTTGGTTTCACAACCTAGGAGAGTATGGCGTCTAGCGAGGGAAATTATCACCGTAGAGGTCCTTACTTTGATGGTACTAATTTTTGCTAGTTGGAAGCATAAGATGAAAATGCATATTCTTGGACATAACCCCGCCGTTTGGGTAATTACTTGTATTGGCTTGCAAGGTGAATTCTTCGATGGGAGAGAACCGAACCGTGAAGCCAATGCGGAAGAATTGAAGATGTTGCAATACAATGCTCAAGCATGTGACATCATCTTCAACGGATTGTGCCCCGAAGAATTCAACAAAATCAGCCATCTTGAGAATGCAAAGGAAATTTGGGATACTTTGATTGATATGCATGAAGGTACCGAGTCCGTCAAGGAATCCAAGTTGGATGTGCTCCAAAGTCAGCTTGACAAGTTCAAAATGAAGGATGGTGAAGGTGTCGCTGAAATGTACTCTAGGCTTGCTCTTATCACAAATGAGATTGCCGGCTTAGGGAGTGAAGAGATGACCGACAAATTCATCATCAAGAAAATCCTAAGAGCATTGGATGGAAAGTATGATACCGTGTGCACATTGATCCAAATGATGCCAAACTACAAAGATCTCAAGCCAACGGAAGTCATTGGAAGGATTGTTGCTCATGAGATGTCACTCAAGGATAAGGAGGAACTTCACAACAAGTCAAGTGGTGCTTACAAAGCCTCAAGTGAAGCCCCCACATCATCAAGTGAGAAAGCAACCTTCAATGAAGAATTGAGCTTAATGGTGAAGAACTTCAACAAATTCTACAAAAGTAGAAGCAAAGAAAGAAGCTCCAAGTCAAGGTCTTACAATGACAAGAGATCTTCTAGTCGAGAGCGCAATTGCTACAATTGTGGGAAGCATGGACACTACCCCAATGAGTGTACGGCACCCTACAAAAGAAGAGAAGATTCTACAAAAAGAAGAAGCAAAAGAGAAGAATCACCACCAAGAGAGAGGAGGAGTAGAGATGATCGTTATGAACGAAGACCCTCACGGAGAAGTAAGGATTCGGAAAGAAAGGACAAGTCATCAAGTAGCTACACAAAACGAAGACATCAAGCTCACGTTGGCGAATGGGTTTCCGGCTCCGACTCCGACAATCACTCCGAGAGAAGCTATCACTCCGACTCCGAATATACTCAAGATGAAGGTGTTGCCGGTCTAGCAATTGTGTCAACCAACTCCTACGACATATTTGACTCACCAAATGAAGGTGTTGGAAGATGCTTCATGGCCAAAGGTCCAAAGGTAACACATCCTGAGTATGTTGATTTTAATAGTGATGAAGATGACTTGCTTGTGGATGATGATTTACTTGTTGACAACTCTAGTGATGAATACTATGATGAAACGTCAATTAATCATGCAAATCAAACGAATGACAATGATAAGGATAAAATTGAGCTTCTAACTAAAGAACTAAACACTCTTAAGTTGGCTCATGAAACTATCTTCGAAGATCATCGAGAACTTTTAAGGGCTCATGAGAAGTTACGCTTTGAAAAGCTCAATCTTGAGCAAGAGCATGAGTTCTTAAAGGCAATCAATGATGATCTCCGCAAGAAAAGTTCTTCCTACATTGCCAAGCGTTTACTCTTATCTACTTACATGCCTCAAGTCAAGTCTAGTAACAAGTACAAGAAAGATACTTCCTCTAGTAGTAACAATAATAATGTCAAATCCAATGTTGTTGCTTCTAGTATTCTCTTGATTCCACTAATGATTCTCTTAGCCAAGTTACACTTGAGCAAGAAAATAGTTTATTGAAGGGAATTATAGAGAAAGGTGTTTACAAGAGCCTTGCCGGGAGTAAGCAATTCGAGGAAATTGTACGCAAGCAAGGAAGGCACCGGAAGAATCACGGTGTTGGTTTTGAACGAAAGTCCAACGCCAATGGAGTTGAGTGGGAAGAAGATCAATACCCCAAGACAAAGTTTGTTCCTCAACAAGATAAGTATGATCCTACTTCCTTCAAGGGGACACAAGCTCAAGATGATCTTCCACGACAAGACCACAAGAACAAAGGCAAGGACAAGCTTCAAGAAGAGACTGATGCATTTGAAGAAGCACCTAAAGCCTCGTTCAAGTGGGTCCCCAAGACTACGTCAAGTTCTACTTCATCAAGTACAACTACAACTCCAAGGATTTCCATCAAGATGATGTGGATCCCGAAGAAGAAGAACTAGAGAGTTCTTGAGAGTGACTCCGCCAACATTCTTCACTCATATCATTTTGGCAAGAACAAGTGCAATCAACTTTCACATCTTGCACTAGTTCAAGGAGTCACAAACCCTCATGTTGGTAAGGCAAGGGACAAGGTAACCTAATGATTTCATGGACATCATCTTGTGTGTGCATCACTCTATGTCTATGGATATTCTTGTTTGTTCCTTGTGGGACTAACCCATGTAGGCAAGTTGAAAGTGCAACTCACTCCAAAGGATTGCTCCAAATGATCTACATCAACATTGAGCATCTACATCTTCAACACCTACATGAAGTCATCATCGAAAAAACCCAAGGTTAGTTCATCCCTCTAAGGGGGGATCTCACATCTAGGGGGAGCTTAACTCTAAGAATTGAGTCAAAGCAACTCTAATGGTGTGAACACATTAATGCATTATGTAAAAGTGGTAACCCTACTTGAGCTTAAACGATGAGTATGACCTATGATCAAATGTTCTCATTTGACTCCTAAGTCAATATACTCATATATAGATGACCTAGTCAATGCCAATTGCTTGATAGATGCTAAAATTGGTTGTGCATGCTTTGCCACATATTTCAATTGCCATCTTATTGTGTGAGCATGTTGGTGCATATTTTACTCATTCAAGGACATCCACTTGTTGTTTTGTTTGTTTGGATTCTTTTCTTTGTGCCAAGTGGATGGACAAGAATGCCTAAGAACCTTCTTTAGCTATCTATGCTTTTCTCGTCTCAAACTCTATTCATGCTACATCACAAAATTTGATCAAGTCAGATTCGAACCACTCTGTGTGAGGAGCACTCGGAGTCCCGATTCGTCATAGACTTAAACTTCCAAAACCTCTTAGTGATTAATCCTTCCATTTCGGTCCTACCGAGATCATCAAGTTGATCTGAGTTTTCAATCTCGGTGCAACCGATTTGAACTTTCGGTCTCGTCGATTTGTCAGAATCGAACAGTTATGCATCTCGGTGCCACCGAGTTGTTCCACTTCGGTCACACCGGCGTGGTCGAGCTATATATAACCACGGGCAAAATTTTGGAAATTTCTCCGAAACCCTTCGCCAGCGCAGCTCGCCTCGCCATCGTGGTCTCCGGATCATCTCCTCATCGCCACCGCCTCGTTTGGTCTCCGCCGCCAAATCGGATTTCGTCCCGTCGTTGCCGCCGTAGCAAGTCCACCGCCAAGTTAGGGTATGGACTTAATCTTTGTGCTATCCACGTCGATTCACGGCACATTGTTTTCATATTGATTCTTGCTACGATTGAAACTCTTCTATCCAGCCAAAGTAGTTCATAGATTAGATGTGATTCAAATTTTTAGGGTTAGGTTTCATGAAACCATCTTGGACCCACCGAGTTGAAAACTTCGGTCTCACCGATTTGGCTTATGCCATTGCACTAGTGACTCTCGATGCGACCGAGAATTACTAATCGGTGCAACCGATTTGAGGATTCTGTGAAACCCTAGCAGTCTCGGTACCACCGAACTGAAACTCGGTCCAACCGAGATCATCAGTTTAGGTTCCAAAACTGCTTCGGTATCACCGAGTTTGAAAATCGGTGGATCCAAAATGCTTTCTATGGAAAACTAAGACTGAACTTTTGAGTCATTCTTTTGCAAAAACCTCTGCATTTTGTGATGCTCATCTTTTCTATCTCATCTATAACTCTTCATGTGGTCGTGATCGACTTTTGTAGTATGTCTGATCAAAGTGAGAGCCAGAACAAGTCAGAAGAGTAGATGGACTTGAATGAGGGCACTAGTCCCTCAACTTCAGATGAAGGGAGCAGAAGTACTCCTAGCAATTTGCCTAAGGCTGCAACTAGGCAAAGGAGGAAAAGAACTCCAGATTCAGAGGATGAAGATTACAAAGTGAGGAAGATGAGGCTACTTCCAAGAAAGAGGTGCTCAAGAAGGAATATGTCTGCAAAAGGATACAAAGCCGTGCATGAAGACCAAAAGGCCTGCAGGAAGACAACCAATGTCCAAGGCCGTAACATCAACTCAATCACTGAAAGGCTGATCCCAAAGATCCATTTCTTTGAAGGAAAGAAGAGGAAGGAAAGGGTCAAGAAGACCATGGCCAAAATTGTTGGTCAACCTTCCATGATGGAAGAGGAAGAGCTTTCTGCACCAACACCAAAGTCACCAAAGCTTATGGGTGATGCTATTAAATCTGGGGCTGCAACATCTAAGCCCAAGGAAGCACCCAAAGCTGCCCCCAAGGCCAAGTCTGCACCAAAGAGGAACACCAGGAGTATTCCAGCTGCTGAGAAGAACAAGGCCCCAGTGCCCAATGTTGCTGAAGATTCAGATGAAGAAGGACAGGTTCTAAGGAAGTTCAAGCCAAAGATACCAGATCACAATGATGCTCATCCTGTGGCTGAGGACATGAGAATTGGGAAGGACTCAGGATTGAGGATATGGAGGATGGCAGATCCATATGCCACAAGGAGAAAAACTGTTGTTGACTACAGGTTCCACACAAAGGAACAGCAGGACTTCTATGAAACAATTCTGTTGGACAAGAAGCCCATAGTCTGTGACATGAGGTGGGTTGACTGGAAATTCATCAATGAAAATGAACAGCACTATCCTGGAGTGCAAGACATGAATGATTTTGTTGCTTGTGGAGTTGCAGATTTTGTTGGACAGAAGTTCACCAACTGGAATGATGAGCTTATCATGCAGTTCTACTCCACAGCACACTTTTACCCAGATGGAAGAATTGTTTGGATGTCTGAAGGTACAAGGTACCAGTCCACTATTGAAGAATGGGCAAGTCTGATCAATGCCCCCAAGGAGAATGAGGATGACCTAGACATTTATGCAAAGAAGAAGATGGGTCACAATTCAATGGCTCACATGTACAAGGAAATTCCAGACAAGGCATTAGAGACTCACAAGTTTGGATCAGTTCACTTTCTGCTGTCAGGGTTGCCAACCATAAATTGGATTCCGAGGCACACTTTGTTGCCCAAGTCTGGTGACCATAACATGATCAAAGGGCATGCCATCAACATGTTGCATGTGTTTGATGTGCCACGAAGTTCAAAGTCATGAGCACGATCATTGAAACAATCAAGAGGATCAGAGGCATCGTAAGAGGAGCTGTGGATATGCACCTCGATTCAAGAATTGATAAACTCAAAGATGGGCACAGAAAATATCAGTTGGATAAGGAACACTTTCCACTTTATCCAGACTTTGAGGACAATGAGGTTGTCATGAATGAAGATGATCCACAATCAGTTCAAGCTCGGGAGAAGAAGGAGAAGGCAAAGAGGGAGAAGGCTGCCAAGATGCCAACTCAAGAGGAGGCATCTGAATATTTCTTGAAAACCAAACAGAGCAGCTTGGTTACTTGATAGCATCATCTCGAGGATTGAGAAGGGGTTGGCCACCCTAACTCAAAACCAGAGAGCCTGGAAAGAATCATGGAACCAAAATTCTATGATCTAGATGTCAAGGTAATCGAGATTGATCGGTTGTGGAAGCATTGCAGGATGACATGCAGGAGAGGAAGGGCAAGACAACCACCAATGTGTTTGCCAAAGTGCCCAGAGCCCAGAGGTCGGGCCAGCACAAGGATGTACACTAGAGCAACAACTTCAAAGACCAGCCACCGCCTTGCTGGGGCCCAAAGGCAACCAGCCCAAAGACCAACTCCTCCAGCTCCATCCACTTCAAGCTGAAGCCTTCATCCAAGGAGCCATCTCTACACCACCACCGGAAGATCAAGCACGAGAGTCGATCTAGCACTATGCATTTTCTATGAACTTTTGGTAACTTGTTGCCAAAGAGGAGAAAAAATGTATAGATCATAGGCTTCGAGAGAGAGTGTGTTGCTTTTGTTCTCCCTTGCTTTATTTGGTGGTTTTTTAATCTTTGTTTGCTTTTGGTTGAGATACTATGCTTGTGAGACATTGATGATCATGTGTTTGATCATAAGCTACACTTATGCATCCTTGATATTATCCTATCTATCTTATGTGATCACTCACTATGCTTGGTGATGAGTGCATGTATTCATTGTTTATTATTTTGAGCGCTCCACCAAGATGTATGTGACATGGAAGAGTAACCCACGAGCCTAATTCATTGTGCATTTGCAGTCAAAGCAAATCTAAAACTATGCACAAATTTAGGGGAGCTCTTGCTTATCTCATACTTCTCAAAGCGACGATGTTATTTAAATTTTATTATCATTTGTCGTAGCTTTGATCTATATGTTGTCATCAATTACCAAAAAGGGGGAGATTGAAAGTGCAACTATCCCTAGGTGGTTTTGGTAATTCATAACTGTTGGGGAACGTTGCAGAAAATTAAAATTTTTCCTACGGTTTCACCAAGATCCATCTATGAGTTCATCTAGCAACGAGTATTCAGATTGGATAGCATCTACATACCACTTTGTAGATCATAGCGGAAGCTTCGGAGTGAACGTGGATGAGGTAGTCGTACTTGCCGCGATCCAATTCACCGATGATCTAGTGCCGAGCAGACGGCACCTCCGCGTTCAACACACGTACGGTCAGCGTGCGTCTCCTTCTTCTTGATCCAGCAAGGTGAAGGAGAGGTTGAGGAAGATGGCTCCAGCAGCAGCACGACGGCAGGCGTGGTGATGGTGGAACTTGCAAGATTCGGCAGGGCTTCGCCGTGCACTACGGAGGAGGAGGATGTGTTGGAGAGGAGAGGGAGGCGTCCAGGGCAAAGGTGCTGCTGCCCCTTCCCCTCCCCTTTATATAGGTGCCAAGGAGGGGAGGGCGCAGCCTTGCCCCTCCTCCAAGGGAGGGTGCGGCCAAGAGAGGGAGGTGTCCACCTCCCCAAGGCACCCCTGAGGTGCCTTCCCTTCATGGACTCTTCCCTCCTTAAACCCTAGGCGCATGGGCCCCTTGGGGCTGGTTCCCCTTGGCCCATGTGGGCCTAGGCGCACCACCTAGGGCCCATGTGGCCCCCAGGGCTGGTGGCCCCACTTGGTGGACCTCAGGACCCCTCCGGTGGTCCCAGACAATACCGATATCACCGAAACTTGTCCCGATGGCGAAACAGCACTTCCTATATATAATTCTTTACCTCAGGACCATTCCGGAGCTCCTCGTGACGTCCGGGATCTCATCCGGGACTCGAACAACATTCGGGTTACTGCACATACATATTCCTATAACCCTAAGCGTTATCAACCTTAAGTGTGTAGACCCTACGGGTTCGGGAGACATGCGAACATGACCGAGGCGGCTCTCGGGCAATAACCAACAGCGGGATCTGGATACCCATGTTGGCTCCCACATGCTCCACGATGATCTCATCGAATGAACCACGATGTCAAGGATTCAATTAATCCCGTATCGATTCCCTTTGTCAATCGGTATTTTACTTGCCCGAGATTCGATCGTCGGTATACCAATACCTCGTTCAATCTCGTTGCATCGGCAAGTCATTTTTCTCGTTACCGTAATGCATGATCCCGTGATCAAACACTTCGATCACATTGAGCTCATTGTGATGATGCATTACCGAGAGGGCCGGTGATACCTCTCCGTCAAGCGGAGTGACAAATCGATCTCGATCCATGTCAACCCAATGCAGACACTTTCGGAGATACCTGTAGCATACCTTTATAGTCACCCGATTACGTTGTGACGTTTGGCATACCCAAAGCACTCCTACGGTATCCGGGAGTTACACGATCTCATGGTCTAAGGAAAGGACACTTGACATTGGAAAACTCTAGCAAACGAAGTATGCGATCTTATGCTATGTTAAGATTGGGTCTTGTCCATCACATCATTCTCCTAATGATGTGATCCGTTATCGATGACATCCAATGTCCATAGTCGAGAAACCATGACTATCTGTCGATCAACGAGCTAGTCAACTAGAGGCTCACTAGGGACATGTTGTTGTACATTATTCACACATGTATTACGATTTCCGGTTAACACAATTATAGCACGAATAAAGACAATTATCATGAATAAGGAAATATAATAATAATGCTTTTATTATTGCCTCTAGGGCATATTTCCAACAGTCTCCCACTTGCACTAGAGTCAATAATCTAGTTACATTGTGATGAATCGAACACCCATAGAGTTACGGTGCTGATCATGTTTTGCCTTAGGGAGAGGTTTAGTCAATGGATCTGCGACATTCAGATCCGTGTGCACTTTACAAATTTCTATGTCTCCATCTTGAACATTTTCACGAATGGAGTTGAAGCGACGCTTGATGTGCCTAGTCTTCTTGTGAAACCTGGGCTCCTTTGCAAGTGCAATAGCTCCGGTGTTGTCACGGAAGAGCTTGATTAGCCCCGACGCATTGGGTATGACTCCGAGGTCGGTGATGAACTCCTTCACCCAAATTGCTTCATGTGCTGCCTCCGAGGCTGCCATGTACTCCGCTTCACATGTAGATCCCGCCATACGGCTTTGCTTGCAACTGCACCAGCTTCGCCCCACCATTCAAAATATACACGTATCCGGTTTGTGACTTAGAGTCATCGGATCTGTGTCGAAGCTAAGCGTCGACGTAACCTTTTCTGACGAGCTCTTCGTCACCTCCATAAACGAAACATTTCCTTAGTCCTTTTCGTGTACTTCAGGATATTCTTGACCGCTGTCCGGTGTTCCTTGCGGGATTACTTTGGTACCTTCCTACCAAACTTACGGCAAGGTTTACATCAGTGCGGTACACTGACATGGCATACATAATAGAACCTATGGCTGAGGCATAGGGGATGACACTCATCTCTTCTATATCTTACGCCGTGGTGGGACATTGAGCTGAGCTCAATTTCACACCTTGTAACACAGGTAAGAACCCTTCTTAGATTGATCCATATTGAACTTCTTCAATATCTTATCAAGGTATGTGCTTTGTGAAAGACCTATGAGGCGTCTCGATCTATCTCTATAGATCTTGATGCCTAATATATAAGCAGCTTCTCCAAGGTCCTTCATTGAAAAACTTTTATTCAAATAGGCCTTAATACTGTCCAAGAGTTCTATATCATTTCCCATCAAAAGTATGTCGTCTACATATAATATGAGAAATGCTATAGAGCTCCCACTCACTTTCTTGTAAACACGTGCTTCTCCATAAGTGCATGTAAACTAACGCTTTGATCATCTCATCAAAGCGAATGTTCCAACTCCGAGATGCTTGCACCAGCCCATAAATCGGCGTTGGAGCTTGCACCTTGTCGACATTCTTAGGATCGACAAAACCTTCCGGCTGCATCATATACAATTCTTCCTTAAGGAAACCATTAAGGAATGCCGTTTTGACGTCCATTTGCCATATCTCATAATCATAGTATGCGGCAATTGCTAACATGATTCGGACGGACTTCAGCTTCGCTACGGTGAGAAAGTCTCATCGTAGTCAACCCCTTGAACTTGTCGATAACCCTTAGCGACAAGTCGAGCCTTATAGATGGTCACATTACCATCCGCGTCTGTCTTCTTCTTAAAGATCCATTTATTTTCTATGGCTCGCCGTTCAACGGGCAAGTCGGTCAAAGTCCATACTTCATTTTCATACATGGATCCTATCTCGGATTTCATGGCTTCCAGCCATTTGTCGGAATCGGGCCCGCCATTGCTTCCTCATAGTTCGAAGGTTCACCGTTGTCTAACAACATGATTTCCAAGACAGGGGTTCCCGTACCACTCACAGTGCGGAGCGTGTCCTTGTGGACCTTCAATTTCAGTAGGAGCTTGATCAGAAGTATCTTGATCATAATCATTAATTTCCTCTCTAGTTGGTGCAGGCACCTCAGGAACGATTTCTTGAGTTTCGCCATTTTCCGGTTCAAGAGGTAACACTTCATCAAGTTCTACTTTCCTCCCACTTACTTCTTTCGAGAGAAACTCTTTCTCCGAAAGGATCCATTCTTGGCAACAAAGATCTTGCCTTCGGATCTGAGGTAGAAGGTATACCCAATAGTTTCTTTCGGGTATCCTATGAAGACGCATTTTTCGACTTGGGTTCGAGCTTCTCGGGTTGAAGTTTCTTGACATAAGCATCGCATCCCCAAACTTTTAGAAACGACGACTTAGGTTTCTTCCCAAACCATAATTCATACGGTGTCGTCTCAACGGATTTCGACGGAGCCCTATTTAAAGTGAATGCGGCAGTCTCTAAAGCATAGCCCCAAAAGATAGCGGTAAATCGGTAAGAGACATCATAGATCGCACCATATCTAATAGAGTGCGACACGACGTTCGGACACACCATTACCTGAGGTGTTCCAGCGGCGTGAGTTGTGAAACTATTCCACATTTTCTTAAGTGTGTGCCAAATTCGTGACTCAAGTATTCTCCTCCACGATCCGATCGTAGAAACTTGATCTTTCTATCACGTTGATTTTCAACCTCACTCTGAAATTCCTTGAATTTTTCAAAGGTCTCAGACTTGTGTTTCATTAAGTAGACATACCCATATCTACTCAAGTCATCGGTGAGGGTGAGAACATAACGATAGCCACCATGAGCCTCAACACTCATTGGACCGCACACATCGGTATGTATGATTTCCAATAAGTTGGTTGCTCGCTCCATTGTTCCCGAGAATGGAGTCTTGGTCATTTTACCCATGAGGCATGGTTCGTGACGTGTCAAATGATTCATAATCAAGAGACTCTAAAAGTCCATCTGCATGGAGCTTCTTCATGCGTTTGACACCTATGTGACCAAGGCGGCAGTGCCACAAATATGTGGGACTATTGTTATCAACTCTTTTGGTATTCACACTATGAATATGTGTATCATCACGTACGAGATTCATTAAGAATAAACCATTAACCATCGGAGCATGACCATAAAACATATCTCTCATATAAATAGAACAACCATTATTCTCGGATTTAAATGAGTAGCCATCTCGAATTAAACGAGATCCAGATACAATGTTCATGCTCAAACTTGGCACTAAATAACAATTATTGAGGTTTAAAACTAATCCCGTAGGTAAATGCAGAAGCAGTGTGCCGTGGCGATCACATCGACCTTGGAACCATTCCCGACACGCATCGTCACCTCGTCCTTCGCTTGATCTCCGTTTATTCCGCAGCTCCCGCTTTGAGTTACAAATATGAGCAATCGCACGGTATCAAATACCCAAGAGCTACTACGAGTAATCGGTAAGGTACACATCAATTACATGTATATCACATATACCTTTGGTTTTGCCGGCCTTCTTGTCCGCTAAGTATTTGGGGCAGTTCCGCTTCCGGTGACCACTTCCCTTGCAATAAAAGCACTCGGTTTCGGGCTTGGGTCCATTCTTTGGCTTCTTCCGGAAACTTGCTTATCGGGCGACAACTTCCTTGCCGTCCTTCTTGAAGTTCTTTTTACCCTTGCCCTTCTTGAACTTAGTGGTTTTATTCACCATCAACACTTGATGCTCCTTCTTGATTTCTACCTCTGCTGATTTCCAGCATAGCATATACTTCAGAATGGTCTTTACCATCCCCTGCATATTGTAGTTCATCACAAAGCTCTTGTAGCTAGGTGGAAGCGGCTGGAGGATTCTGTCAATGACCGCTTCATCCGGGAGATTAACTTCCAGTTGAGTCAAGCGGTTGTGCAACCCGGACATTTTGAGTATGTGTTCCTTGTGAGCCATTTTCCTCCATCTTACAGCTAAAGAATTTGTCGGAGACTTCATATCTCTCGACCCGGGCATGAGCTTGGAAAACCATTTTCAGCTCTTGAACATCTCATATGCTCCATGTCTCTCAAAGCGCTTTTGGAGTCCGGCTCTAAGCTGTAAAGCATGCCGCCTTGAACGAGGGAGTAATCATCGCTTGGCGTGGCCCAAGCGTTCATAACGTCTTGTTCTGCGGGGAGAATAGGTGCGTCACCCAGCGGTGCTCTTAGGACATAATCTTTCTTGGCAGCTATGAGGATAATCTCGTGTTCGGACCCAGTCCGTATAGTTGCTACCATCGTCTTTCAGCTTGGTTTTCTCTAGGAACGCGTTGAAATTGAGGACTACGTTGGCCATTTGATCTACAAGACATATTGTAAATATTTAGACTAAGTTCATGATAATAAAGTTCATTTAATCAAATTTAATGAACTCCCACTTAGATAGACATCCCTCTACTAGTCATCTAAGTATTACATGATCCGAGTCAACTAGGCCGTGTCCAGATCATCACGTGAGACGGACTAGCCAACATCGGTGAACATCTTCATGTTGATCGTATCTTCTATACGACTCATGCTCGACCTTTCGGTCTTACGTGTTCCGAGGCCATGTCCGTACATGCTAGGCTCGTCAAGTCAACCTAAGTGTTTTGGCGTGTGTAAATCTGTCTTACACCCGTTGTATGCGAACGTAAGGACCTATCACACCCGATCATCACGTGGTGCTTCGGAACGACGAACCTTAGCAACGGTGCACAGTTAGGGGGAACACTTCTTGAAATTATTATGAGGGATCATCTTATTTACTACCGTCGTTCTAAGTAAACAAGATGCATAAAACATAATAAACATCACATGCAATTATATAAAGTAGTGACATGATATGGCCAATATCATATAGCTCCTTTGATCTTCATCTTCGGGCTCCATGATCATCTTGTCACCGGCATGACACCATGATCTCCATCATCATGATCTCCATCATCGTGTCTTCATGAAGTTGTCACGCCAACGACTACTTCTACTTCTATGACTAACGTGTTTAGCAATAAAGTAAAGTAGTTTACATGGCGTTCTTCAATGACACGCAGGTCATACAAAAATAAAGACAACTCCTATGGCTCCTGCGGTTGTCATACTCATCGACATGCAAGTCGTGATTCCTATTACAATAGCATGAACATCTCATACATCACATATAGATCATTCATCATTCATCACAACTTCGGCCATATCATATCACAATGCACTTGCTTGCAAAAACAAGTTAGACGTCCTCTAATTGTTGTTGCAAGTTTTACGTGGCTGAATTAGGGTTCTAGCAAGAACGTTTTCTTACCTACGTTCAAACCACAACGTGATTTGTCAATCTCTATTTACCCTTCATAAGGACCCTGTTCATCGAATCCGATCCAACTAAAGTAGGAGAGACAGACACCGCCGACCACCTTATGCAACTAGTGCATGTTAGTCGGTGGAACCGGTCTCACGTAAGCGCACGTGTAAGGTTGGTCCGGGCCGCTTCATCCCACAATACCGCTGAATCAAGATTGACTAGTAACGGCAAGAAGAATTGACAACATCTACGCCCACAACAAATTGTGTTCTACTCGGCAAGAAGAAGAACTACGCATAGACCTAGCTCATGATGCCCTTTGTTGGGGAACGTTGCAGAAAATTAAAATTTTTCCTACGGTTTCACCAAGATCCATCTATGAGTTCATCTAGCAACGAGTATTCAGATTGGATAGCATCTACATACCACTTTGTAGATCATAGCGGAAGCTTCGGAGTGAGCGTGGATGAGGTAGTCGTACTTGCCGCGATCCAATTCACCGATGATCTAGTGCCGAGCAGACGGCACCTCCGCGTTCAACACACGTGCGGTCAGCGTAACGTCTCCTTCTTCTTGATCCAGCAAGGTGAAGGAGAGGTTGAGGAAGATGGCTCCAGCAGCGGCCAGCAGGCGTGGTGATGGTGGAACTTGCGATACTCGGCAGGGCTTCGCGTGCACTACGGAGGAGGAGGATGTGTTGGAGAGGGAGAGGGAGGCGTCCAGGGCAAAGGTGCTGCTGCCCTTCCCTCCCCCTTTATATAGGTGCCAAGGAGGGGAGGGCGCAGCCTTGCCCCCTCCTCCAAGGGAGGGTGCGGCCAAGAGAGGGGAGGTGTCCACCTCCCCAAGGCACCTCGGAGGTGCCTTCCCTTCATGGACTCTTCCTCCTTAAACCCTAGGCGCATGGGCCCCTTGGGGCTGGTTCCCTTGGCCCATGTGGGCCTAGGCGCACCACCTAGGGCCCATGTGGCCCCCTGGGGCTGGTGGCCCCACTTGGTGGACCCAGGACCCCTCCGGTGGTCCCAGACAATACCGATATCACCGAAACTTGTCCCGATGGCGAAACAGCACTTCCTATATATAATTCTTTACCTCCGGACCATTCCGGAGCTCCTCGTGACGTCCGGGATCTCATCCGGGACTCGAACAACATTCGGGTTACTGCACATACATATTCCTATAACCCTAGCGTTCACGAACCTTAAGTGTGTAGACCCTACGGGTTCGGGAGACATGCGCAGAACATGACCGAGGCGGCTCTCGGGCAATAACCAACAGCGGGATCTGGATACCCATGTTGGCTCCCACATGCTCCACGATGATCTCATCGAATGAACCACGATGTCAAGGATTCAATTAATCCCGTATCACGATTCCCTTTGTCAATCGGTATTTTACTTGCCCGAGAGATTCGATCGATCGTCGGTATACCAATACCTCGTTCAATCTCGTTACCGCAAGTCATTTTTCTCGTTACCGTAATGCATGATCCCGTGATCAAACACTTGATCACATTGAGCTCATTGTGATGATGCATTACCGAGAGGGCCCGGTGATACCTCTCCGTCAAGCGGAGTGACAAATCGATCTCGATCCATGTCAACCCAATGAGACACTTTCGAGAGATACCTGTAGCATACCTTTATAGTCACCCGATTACGTTGTGACGTTTGGCATACCCAAAGCACTCCTACGGTATCCGGGAGTTACGATCTCATGGTCTAAGGAAAGGACACTTGACATTGGAAAACTCTAGCAAACGAAATGCGATCTTATGCTATGTTAAGATTGGGTCTTGTCCATCACATCATTCTCCTAATGATGTGATCCGTTATCGATGACATCCAATGTCCATAGTCGAGGAGACCATGACTATCTGTCGATCAACGAGCTAGTCAACTAGAGGCTCACTAGGGACATGTTGTTGTCTGTTATTCACACATGTATTACGATTTCCGGTTAACACAATTATAGCACGAATAAAGACAATTATCATGAATAAGGAAATATAATAATAATGCTTTTATTATTGCCTCTAGGGCATATTTCCAACAATAACAACATATAGCTCATTGAACTAATGCTATTCCAAGACTATTATTTCAGGAAAGCTCAATGAATTGCATGGCATGGATGATGAAAGTGGATCCCTCAAAATACTAAGGACAAAGGATTGGCTCAAGCTCAAAAGCTCAAGACTCTTCATTTTACATTTTAGTGATCCAAGATCACATTGAGTCTATAGGAAAAGCCAATACTATCAAGAAGGGATGAGGTGTTGCTTAATGAGCCCCTTGCTTCATGTGCTTAGTGATATGCTCCAAAACCCTCAACTACTTTCCCACATCCAGAAATGACCTAAACCTAAAGCCAAAATCGGTCATACCGATTCTTTCTATCCGGCGCCACCGATTCCAAATGTCATAGCCACTGCCACAAACCCTAAGCAAACCGGTCTTACCGATAGGGATCTCAGTCTCACCGAGATGGGGTTGCAATCTCTCTGTTTCCCTTCGTAACATTTCGGTCTAACCGAAGTGAGTGATCGGTCCCATCGAGATTGCAATGTAAACTCTCTGTTTCTCACCAAAAGAGCAAATCGGTCCCACCGAGTTTACCTGACAAACTCTCTGGAAAGCTTATTACCAAATCGGTCTCGCCGAGTTTGTGTAATCGGTCTTACCGAGGTTACGTTATGCCCTAACCCTAACCGAATCGGCCTCACCGAGATGCATGTCAGTCCCACCGAGAATCATTAACGGTCACTAGGTTTACTAAATCGGTCCGACCGAGTTTAGCGATTCGGTCCCACCGAGTTTGGTAAATTGTGTGTAACGGTTAGATTTTGTGTGGAGGCTATATATACCCCTCCACCTCCTCTTCATTCGTGGAGAGAGCCATCGTAACAAACCTACACTTCCAACTTACCATTTCGAGAGAGAACCACCTACTCATGTGTTGAGGCCAAGATATTCCATTCCTACCATATGAATCTTGATCTCTAGCCTTCCCAAGTTGCTTTCCACTCAAACCCTCTTTCCACCAGATCCAAATCCTATGAGAGAGAGTTGAGTGTTGGGGAGACTATCATTTGAAGCACAAGAGCAAGGAGTTCATCATCAACACACCATTTGTTACTTCTTGGAGAGTGGTGTCTCCTAGATTGGCTAGGTGTCACTTGGGAGCCTCCGACAAGATTGTGGAGTTGAACCAAGGAGTTTGTAAGGGCAAGGAGATCGCCTACTTCGTGAAGATCTACCGCTAGTGAGGCAAGTCCTTCGTGGGCGACGGCCATGGTGGGATAGACAAGGTTGCTTCTTCGTGGACCCTTCGTGGGTGGAGCCCTCCGTGGACTCAAGGCAGCCGTTACCCTTCGTGGGTTGAAGTCTCCATCAACGTGGATGTACGATAGCACCACCTATCGGAACCACGCCAAAAGCATCCGTGTCTCCAGTTGCGTTTGAATCCTCCAAACCCTTCCCTTTACTTTCTTGCAAGTTGCATGCTTTAATTTCCGCTGCCTATACAGTCTTTGCATGCTTGCTTGAATCGTGTGATGATTGCTTGACTTGTCCTAAAATAGCTAAAATCTGCCAAACTCTATAATTGGGAAAAGGTTAAGCTTTTATTGGTCAAGTAGTCTAATCACCCCCCCTCTAGACATACTTCAAGGTCCTACACCAAGGCCCAGGACAATGCCGCGGCCAAGGCCCGGGAAGAGGAGGCGATCAAGGCCCAAGCGGACGCGGCTGCCAAGGCACAGGCGGGAGCAGCCGCGGGTAGCCAGGCTCCACAGCTGGTCAATCCGCTGCGCTCCATGCCGCCATCGACAGAGTTTCCAGCGCCGACTGGAGGAACCGGCAACGACCAGCCGGTCATGGAGAGGGAGGGAGGTGACGCCGTCATCCCGAGGACGGAGGTGTCCCAGCAGACGCCGGCTGCCGAGGCTCAGGCGATTGGCTGACGCAGCCGAGCGCTGGGCGAAGCCGGTGGTGGGGCGACTCCTGCCGCCAGACTCGACGCCGCCGGCGAGTGACGAAGGCGACCTCAGCGCCGCGGCCTCAGGAAGTCGGAGCCACGAGCTCGTCGGCCTTGAAAGCGGAGGCCACTAGTGCCTTCCCGCGAGAGTGGACTTCTGGGGGCGGGACGGGCGTCCTGAACAAGGCTGCACAGGAAGTCCGGACCCGGCTTCAGGCCCAAGGCGACGCCCTCCAGAACTACACGCAGACGTTCCTGGCATCGTGAGCCACCGTCCGGGTATGCTCCTTATGCTGTTGCTTTCAATCTGTGCAATCTTACGTGAGGCGGCGCACTCCATCGGGTGTAACCCGAGTTCGGTCGGTTTCGAAAGCGGTGACTCGGAACTTAAAGGTAAGTTCCAAGTGCTGACCCTTTCTTTTCTTCTATTAATTCTGTTGCAGGATTACCACAACCTTCCTGCGGCTGCCTACAACTCCTAAGTCCAGGAGCTAGCCAAGCGGACCGCCGAGCTGACCGACAGCCGGCGTAAACACTCTATTCTTCATTTTCGCGGGGGCGCACTAGCGCACCCGCGGGGTGTAGCCCCCGAGATTCGGGCCGACTGCTGAGCAGTCGGGTCGGATCTTCCGGCAACTACCTTTTCTTATTTCCTTCCTTGAATCGCTCAATCCTTAGTCTCGCGGGGGCGCGCCAGTGCAGCCGCGGGGTGTAGCCCCCGAGATTTGGGCCGACTGCTGAGCAGTCGGGACGGATCTTCCGGCAACTACTTCTTTCCTTGTTGATTTGCTGACCTCTTCTCTCTCTTTTCTTCTGCAGGAGCCAATGCCGCCTTGCGGCAACAAATGGGCGAAGCACAAACCTCACTGCATGCCAGGGAGGGGGAAAGCCTCAAGGTGGAGCAAGAGCGAGACTGCCTGGCCAAGCAGTTGGCTGACCAGGCAGACAAGCACAAGGCGGAGCTGCAAAAGCTCAAGGACGCGGAGGACGCCCTTCAGGCCGAGTTCGAGACCCAATGCTCGAACTAGGTCGAGAAGGAGAAGGCCTTGTCAGACGGCTACGGCGAAATCGAGGACCTGCTTGACGGTAAGTTGTCCTTCTATTTCTTCCGCCCGCCGACTTGTCATATGAGCTGGCTTCTGGCTTCATATTTCTTTTTCCTTCTTATGCAGAGTATTTCCCTGGTTACTCTGTCGCCGCCAGCCAAGCCGTCGAGGCTCGCCGTTACGAGTGGAGGCTGGATGGTGCGGCAATCGCACCCAACGCCCCTCGGACTCTCGCCAAGCAGATGCTCGCCATTCAGGCTCGTCTCCAGCCAGCGCATCAGGCCCTCCATCGTGTTTAGCGCGCCGGAGCCCAGGTGGTTTCCGCCCTCTGGTCGGGTACTCCCGTTCAGCGCACCGCCAGTCGGACCTCCGACTAGTTGGAGGTGGCCATCGGTCGCATCGAGGCGTGGAAGGGCTCCTCCGCCTGGGCGGGTGCATGCCGAGCCTTGGAATTCATCAAGGGGTGGTACCCTGGGCTAAACTTAAACCAGCTGGCCACGCTCCATGCTGAAGCCGGCGCAGAACTGGATGCGGTGGCGTCCGAGCTCTATCACCGTGCCGTGGCGATCACCGAGTATACGGACACCAGCGCCTTTCTCCCCGAGCTGGACGAAGCGGTCGCCGAGGTGCCTCCCAACTAGTTTGGGCTGGACCCAGAAGACGGCGAGGACTCAATGGAGGAGATCGCCTCCAGTGATGAGGGCGAGGAGGATGAAGATGAGGACGAGGACGGCGAAGACGATGCGCTGGGTGATGGAGACGATGGCCGGCCTCATCCTGACTAGGTTTCGACCAATGAACGGCACACCGGCAAGTCGACTGCTGCCGATGCCGACCAAGATGAGACTAACCAGATGGCCGTTCCACCACCCGGAACCTTGACCTCTGTCGACCCTTATGATCCGGCTGTTGCTCCTCTGGCCTAGGCGGCCAAGTTATCTTTCTTTCCTGTTTTGTAATCTCTTTGAACAAATTTGTTAGACTTGCGTAGTTCCACCCACTGGGGGTGTATTCAAACTCCGTTGAATGCTGGCCGAGGGCCTTTTGCTATGTAAATTGTTTTTTTGCCGATTTTCGACTTGTCTTGCTTTTCTGCTCCTTTGGCTTTTTCCTTTGCCGCCTTCCGTTAGCTGCAGTCTTGCCAGTCGGACAGCCGCTCTGCGGTTTGTGGCTGGGTCAAGTACTTGGCCGTTTTTGGGAAGGCAAGTACTTTAGCCGTGGGTAGAGTGTAGCAATTTTAAGTTAGAAATCGGCGGGCAGGCTGTTCAGCAGCCGGACGGTAGATGAGGAGCCGGCTCGGCCTATGCAAATACTTTGGTCCTTAGCCATTTTTCGTGTGGGCACCGTTTCCTGCCTTTGACTCTTGTCGGCCGGGCAGTCGCTTTGCGAGCTGCGGCTTGTGGCAAGAGAGGGCTTAGGTGTCGGCACACTACTTGTCCGACTGCAGGTAGTATTGACATAGTACAAGGTGGCTAGCCCCCGGGCCGACTGGTCGAACCCGGTGCCAGGCAGAATAAAGTAACACATTCATAGGCATAGATCTTATCATATAGATAAAGAGGGGTAGCCCCTGAGTGCTCCTCAAGGGACCCGATATCTTAGTGCTTAATACAAAAGGCAACGTGGTACATACTGAATCAACTATAAAATCTTCGGAGGAGATTTGCATTCCATGGGCGCTCCGATTCCTTGCCCGAATCGTCTCTCTTGCATGCTCTGGGCTTCTACGCGTCGATGAGGTAGTAGGAGTCGTTGCCCAATGCTCTGCTGATGATGAAGCAGCCTTCCCAAGGGGCCGAGAGCTTGTGCTGGCCAGCTGTTCGCTGGATCAGCCGGAGCACAAGATCTCCCTCTTGGAAGGATCTTGGCTTGACCTTCTGACTGTGGTAGCGGCGCAGACTCTATTGGTAGATAGCGGACCGGCTGAGTGCCAACAGCCGACCCTCTTCCAACAGGTCGACGCCGTCTTCTCGCGCTTCCTTCGCCTCTGCTTCTGTGTACATGGTGACGCGGGGTGAGTCAAACTCAATGTTAGTTGGGATGATGGCCTCGACATCGTATACGAGGAAGAATGGAGTGAAGCCGGTTGATTTGTTCAGAGTGGTGCAGAGGCTCCAGAGGACGGCCGACAGCTCGTCGATCCAGCAGCCGGCCGACCGCTCCAGTGGCTCGACCAGTCAGGGCTTGATGCCGGAGAGGATGAGGCCGTTTGCTTGCTCGACTTGGCCATTTGACTGTGGATGGGCAACAAACGCTAAGTCTAGTCGGATGCCCCGCGTCACGCAAAAATGGGCCAAGGCTCCCTTGGCAAAGTTCGTGCCATTGTCGGTGATGATGCTGTGTGGTACTCCATACCGGGTGGTGATGTCTGCAATGAAGGTCACAATAGTTGGGCCATTCAACTTCTTGTTTGGCTTTGCTTCAATCCACTTGGTGAACTTGTCCACGACAATGAGCAGATGGGTCATGCCGCTGCGTGCTGTCTTGAATGGTCCCACCATGTCCAACCCCCATACGGCAAAGGGCCAATTGAGGGGGATAGTCTTGAGTGTAGAAGCCAGCAAATGTTGCTTGGAGCTGAACTTTTGGCATCCTCTGCAATGCTTGACCAACTCCTTGGCATCTTCCAAGGCAGTCGGCCAGAAGAAACCATGACAGAAGGCTTTGGCAACAAGGGATCTGGAGGCCGCGTGGTGTCCGCACTCGCCTAGGTGGATATCTTTGAGGATTGCTTGCCCCTTCTCTGGTTCTACGCAGCGCTGGAAGACTCCAGTCACACTGCGTCTGACAAGCTCTCTGTTTACTATCGTGTAGGCTCCTGCTCGGTGCTGCACTTGCCGGGCCGAGATCTCATCGGTCGGTAGCTCTTTGTTTACAAGAAACTTGAGGATGGGTAATGCCCATGAAGGTGCTTGAATTTCTTCTACTGCCACTACAACCACTTGTATGAGGGCGGTTGGGCTGGGATGCAGCGGGTTAGAGTTGGTTTCCGCTTGCTGCATTGCTGAAGTCTCCGGGCCGACTGCTGCAACCCCCGGGCCGGGTTGCAAAGTCCCCGGGCCGGGTGTGACTGCTTCAGTCCCCGAGCCGCTTGGTGAAGTCCTTGGGCCGACTGCCGCAGCCCCCGGGCCGGGTTGTGAAGTCCCCGGGCCGGGTGCGACTGCTGTAGTCCCCGTGCCGCCTGCCGAAGTCCCTGGGCCGGTTGCTGCAGCCCCCGAGTCGGATCCGACTGCTTCGGGAGGAGCCGGCACAAAGATGGACTTAGATTCTGGAGAAGGCTTGATCGACGGCTTGCGGAGGCACTAAAGGGAAATGCCGACTGGTATTGCTTGACGGGTGGAGCCGATCCGTGCCAAGGAGTCTGCCTGCTCGTTGTCGTTTCATGGCACGTGAAGGAACTCACACCCTTCAAAGTATCCGCTGAGTTGCTGGACGAGGAAGCGGTAGCTTGCCATGTTTGCATCCTTGGCGTCCCAGTCACCAGAAGACTGTTGGACCACCATGTCAGAGTCACTGTAGCATAGGATCCGGCGGATGCCAATCTCTTTGGCCAACCGGAGGCCATGTATTAGTGCTTCATACTCGGCTACATTGTTGGAGGCGGCAAAATGTATTTGCAATGTGTATCTGAGCTTGTCGCCTTTGGGAGAGGTGAGAACAACGCCGGCTCCCAAGCCGGTGCGCATCTTCGAGCCATCAAAATGCATTCGCCAATGGTGGAGTCCGGAGCTAGCGGCAGGTACTGGGTCTCAGCCCAGTCGACAAGGAAGTTGGCCAGTGGTTGGGACTTGATGGCGGTGCGTGGCTGGTAGAAGATGGTATAGGGGGCCAACTCGATGGCCCTTTTGGCCACTCGGCCAGATGCATCTTTGTTTCCAATGATCTCGGCAAGTGGGGCAGTGCAAACAACCGTGATTGGGTGCTCTTGGAAGTATGGCTTCAGCTTCTTAGCGGCAAAGTGCACGTCGTAGCACATCTTCTGGTAGTGAGGGCAGCTCTGCTTCGAGGTTGACAGCACCTCGCTCAAATAGTACATGGGCCTTTGGACCGGCTGTGCTCTGTCGTCCTCTGGGCGCTCTACTACCATGACAGTGCTGAACACCCGGCTGGTGGCGACGATGTAAAGGTACATGGGATCTTTAGCAGCCGGAACCGCCAGAACAGGCGGCGTGGTCAACATCTTCTTTAACTGGAGAAAAGCTTCGTCCGCCTTGTCATTCCACTCGAAATGAGTGGTCTTCTACATGAGCTGGTACAGGGGAAGAGCCTTTTTGCTCAGCCGACTGATAAAACGGCTGATGGATGCCAAACAGCCGGTAAACTTCTGGACATCTCTCAGTCGGGTGGGTTTCTCTATCCTCTCGATGGCCTTGATCTTCCCAGGGTTGCACTCAATGCCACGCTCTGAGACCAGGAAGCCAAGGAGCTGGCCGGCCGGTACTCCAAAGACGCATTTCTCTGGGTTGAGCTTGATCTGAAACCGGCACAGATTTTCAAAAGTTTCCTTGAGATCTTCCAAGAGGGTACCACGCTTCTCCGTCATCACCATAATATCGTCTACATAGACGTGGGCATTTCTGCCGAGTTGCTTGAGGAGGCACTTCTGCATGCAACGCTGAAACGTGGCACCGGCATTTCTCAGGCCGAATGTCATGGTCAGGTAGCAGAAGGCTCCGAATGGTGTGATGAAGGCGGTCTTCAGGCGGTCTGCCTGGTTCAACTTGATCTGGTGATAACTTGAGTAGTCATCCAAGAAACTCAACAGATCACATCCGGCTGTGGAGTCTATCACTTGGTCAATCCGGGGTAACGCAAACGGATCCTTGGGACAGGCTTTGTTGAGACTGGTGTAATCAATGGACATACGCCACTTGTTATTCTTCTTCAGTACCAGGACTGGGTTGGCGAGCCACTCAGGGAAGAAAACTTCCATGATGAAGCCGGCTGCCAACAGGCAGGCGATCTCTTCTCCAACAATCATTCTCTTCTCCTCTGACAGTCGGCGGAGGGGTTGCTTGACTGGCTTGGCATCCGCTCTGACATGTAGCTTGTGCTCGGCGAAATCCGTCGGAACACCCAGCATGTCCTTGGGAGACCATGCCAAGATGTCCCGATTCTCACGGAGGAAATCGACGAGTTCGCTTTCCTATTTGCTATCAAGGTTGGCACCTATGACAGCGTACCTCTCCGGGTGCTCAGGGTTGCTACCTCTTGAGCACTGCGTTGGTTTTTCCCTTGAAGAGGAAAGGGTGATGCAGCAAAGTAGCATAAGTATTTCCCTCAGTTTTTGAGAACCAAGGTATCAAGCCAGTAGGAGGCTCCTCAAAAGTCCCACGCACCTACACAAACAAACAAGAACCTCGCAACCAACATGACAAAGGGGTTGTCAATCCCTTCACGGTAACATGCAAAGGTGAGATCTGATAGAGATAATAAGATAAGATAAATATTTTTGGTATTTTTATGATATAGATTGGAAAATAAAAGATGCAAAATAAACGGTGCCAGAAATAACTTGTTGACGGAAGATTAATATGATAAAAGATAGACCCGGGGGGCATAGGTTTCACTAGTGGCTTCTCTCAAGATAGCATAAGTATTACGGTGGGTGAACAAATTACCATCGAGCAATTGATAGAAAAGCGAATAGTTATGAGAGTATCTAGGCATGATCATGTATATAGGCATCACGTCCGTGACAAGTAGACCGAAACAATTCTGCATCTACTACTATTACTCCACACATCGACCGACTCCTGCCTGCATCTAGAGTATTAAGTTCATGAAGAACAGAGTAACGCTTTAAGAAAGATGACATGATGTAGAGGGATAAACTCATGCAATATGATATAAAACCCATCTTTTTATCCTCGATGGCAACAATACAATACGTGCCTTGCTGCCCCTAACATCCTTTGGGAAAGGACACCGCAAGATTGAACCCAAAGCTAAGCACTTCTCCCATTGCAAGAAAGATCAATCTAGTAGGCCAAACCAAACTGATAATTCGAAGAGACTTGCAAAGATAACCAATCATACATAAAAGAATTCAGAGGAGATTCAAATACTTCTCATAGATAAACTTAATCATAAACTCACAATTCATTGGATCTCGACAAACACACCGCAAAAAGAGTTACATCGAATAGATCTCCAAGAAGATCGAGGAGAACTTTGTATTGAGATTCAAAGAGAGAGAAGAAGCCATCTAGCTAATAACTATGGACCCGAAGTTCTGTGGTAAACTACTCATGACTCGTCGGAGAGGCCTTGGAGATGATGTAGAGGCCCTCCGTGGTTGATTCCCACTCCGGTGGAGCGCCGACGAAGGCTCCAAGATGGGATCTCGCGGATACAGAAGGTTGTGGCGGTGGAAATAGGTTTTCGTGGTGCCCCTAGATGTTTTCAGGGTATATGGAGATATGTAGGCGAAGGAGGTAGGTCATTGGAGCCAAGAGGGGCCCACGAGGGTGGGGGCGCGCCTGGCACCCTTGTGGCCGCCTCGGATGCTTCTTGACGTCCACTCCAAGTCTCCTGGATTGCGTTTGTTCCAAAAAGATCGCTCCCGAAGGTTTCATTCCGTTTGGACTCCATTTGATATTCCTTTCCTTCGAAACACTGAAATAGGCAAAAAAAACAGCAATTCGGGCTGGGCCTCCGGTTAGTAGGTTAGTCCCAAAAATGATATAAAAGTGTAAAGTAAAGCCCATAAACATCCAAAACGGGTAATATAATAGCATGGAACAATAAAAAATTATAGATACGTTGGAGACGTATCAAGGGTCCAAGGGGATCTTCTTTGTCTCTTTGGCCGGCTGGAAGGAGCCCTGGGTTTCTGACTCTTTGGGCTCTGGGGACATGTCCGGCTGCTTGCCGGCCATGGCCACCACCCGTTCCAGGAGCTTCTTCTCAGCAGCAATCACAAGGGACTCGGCCAGCCGGCTGCTGGCTGCAGCACAGGCAGGCGACTTCTCATAGTCTCCACTGATCGCGATAATGCCCTTCGTTCCTGGCATCTTCATCTTGATGTAGGCATAATGAGGCACTGCCATAAACTTGGCTAGAGCGGGCCGGACTAGAAGCGCATGGTAAGGACTCTCCAGGTCAACCACCTCAAACCAAATTGCTTCATGGCGGAAGTGATCCTTGTCCCCGAAGAGTACGTCTATCTTGATCTTGCCGATTGGTGAGCAGGACAAGCCGGGCACAATGCCATGAAAAATGGTCTGACTAGGCAGCAACTGCTTCTCTTTGATTTTCAACTTCTCGATGGTATCACGGTAAAGGATGTTGATGCTGCTACCGCCATCTATCAGGATCCGGGAGAAACGAGCAGCTAGCCTTTCTGTTGCAAGGGTAGCATCCAACACCAGGGCAGAGGAACCCGGAGAAGGCATCACTTCCGGGTCGTCAGCTCGGCTCCAGCTGATAGGCCTCTCAGACCAGTGCATGAACTCTGGGGCAGCCATAGCGACAGTGTTTACTTCATGGTGCTGTTGACGCCGGCTGTGTCGGTCGTTGGCCATACTGGTGAAAATAATGTAAGCACCATGTTCTTCAGGGTAATTGCCTTGGACTTGGCCGACTGCTGGACGGTCGGCCGGCTGCGAAGGAAGCAGAGCCGGCGAGCCATCAGGCGGAGGAGGCAGTCCTTCTTCCTTGGCGATACGGACAAGCCAGTGGCACTTCCAAGTTGTGTGGTTGGACGGCTTCGCACCACTGTGGAACTTGCAGGGTGCATCGAGGGTCTGCTCAAAGGAGAAGGCGGGCAACCAGGCTGGCTTGCCGCCCTTATGGCGCTTGGGGGATGGCTTCCCTTCAGACTGCTGGTCCTCAGCTGTCGCCACCTGCCGGCTGGTGGAAGCCGGCTGGGGGGCTTTGTGCTTGTTGTTGTTCGGCTGCTGGCGGCGGCTGTTGTCTCCAGCAGGCGTTCGAGGAGCCAGAGGGAGCACCTTCCAAGAGGTATCTACTCGGAGCTCCGACTTCATGGAGGAGTCGGCAGTGGCGTACTTGTCTACTGTAATTAGCAGCTCGTCGAGCGTGGCCGGCTCGTCGCAGAGGAGTCGGTGTTTGAGTAAGATGCCCTCTCGGCACCCGGCAGTGAAGTACTTGATTGCTTGGACCTCGTGCACCCCTTCGCAGGAGTTGCGCAGGTCAGCCCACCGTGCAAGTAGTCGCGGGTGGACTCGTTGGGGTCTTGGACGCACAGCGAGAGCTGGCGAGGCTTGGGGGGCCGCTTGTAAGTGCTGGTGAAGTTGCGGACGAAGATTTCAATGAAATCTACCCAGCTGTTGATGTTGCGGGGCTTCAGGCTGTTCAGCCATGTCCGGGGCGTGCCCTAGAGCATGAGCGAAACGTACTTCACAGCAACAAGTTTGTTGCCGTTTGCTATGCTGACGGCCATGGAGTAGTCGACCAGCCAGTCTTCCAGCTTCACAGAGCTGTTGTACTTGGGCGTATCTCGTGGAAGCGTGAATCCTTTGGGAAAGGGATCGTCGCGGATGCGGGGGCCGAAACAAGGCGGGCCCAACACGTCTTGCTCTTCTAGCGCCAGGGATCGATTGAGACGGTCGATCCGGTGGAGGGCGTCATTCTCTCCGATTCCCTCTCGGCGGCCCAGCTGGTCGCCGAGAGTTGGGTGGTCAACAGGCGGCGGGGAGGTATGCCTCTCCCTCCGAGAAGGAGGAGGTGGCGGGCAATCATCCCGTCGTTCCACTGCTCGTGGGCGGCCATCTTGGTCGTGTTCGATGGTGAGGCGTGTGCGGCTGCGGCTGGCAGCCGACTCTTTGTCTCGTCTATCGCGGACGCCACCAGTCGGTGTCCGGGAGTTAGCGCCTTGATCTCGACGAGGGGGCGGGTTCTCAACCCGCTGGCCGAGTCCTTCTGTGTGGCAGCCGGTTTCTTGCTGCGCGGCAGCCGCGTCAATGAGCTGCTGGATGCGCTCCGTCATGTAGCGATGCTTGTCGCCCTCAAGGTTGTCCAGCTCATCTGCTGCCGCCTGGGCAGCTCGTATGTTCTCCACGGGAGTGGCGTAGACAGGGCAGCATGCCCTAAACATGCTGGCAATGGTAGCGCCACACTGCCGGACCATGCCAATGTGACTGGGCCCGCCGGCAGCCGGCGTGCCGCCAACAGCGTGGTCGATCTCGCGCTAGTGGGCCTCTGAGAGGCGTCTCATGGTGGCCAACTTCTTGGCTCTTTCGATGAGCGAGACGCGGCGGGCTTCCAGCGTCTCGGTGTTCTACGATGGGTGTAGACAAGTCTCACAGCGCCGCCTCGAGCGGGTCTTGGGTGCCGCCATGTCACGCCCTCGATGCGGCTATATCTCCCACGTGTCGAGGCACGACTTAGAGGCATAACCGCATTGAAAGCAATGTCGCAAGTGAGGTAATCTTCACACAACCCATGTAATACATAAGGGAAAGAGATACATAAGGAAACATCCATCATTGAGTACACTCAAGGTCCGACTACGGAACCAAAAATAAAAGAAGATACCCCAAATGCTACACAGATCCCGATCGTCCCAACTGGGCACCACTACTGATCATCGAGGAAAAGACACATAGTAACGACCACGTTCCTCGTCGAACTCCCACTTGAGCTCGGTTGAGTCACCTGCGACCTTTGGCATCGTCAGCACCTGCAACTGTGTTGGAAGTATCTGTGAGTCACGGGGACTCAGCAATCTCACACCCGCGAGATCAAGACTATTTAAGCTTATAGGAAGGACAGAGTAGTACAGTGGAGCTGCTGCAAGCGACTAGCATATATGGTGGCTACATCGCAAAAGAGAGCGAGAAGAGAAGCAAAGCACGGACGTGAAGCCAGTAGCGATCAAGAAATGATCCTGAACTACTTACGTCAGACATAACTCCAACACCGTGTTCACTTCCCGGACTCCGCCGAAGAGACCATCACGGTTACACACGCAGTTGATGTGTATTTTAATTGAGGTCAACTTCGGGTTTTCTACAACCGGACATTAACAAATTCCCATACGCCTCATAACCATGCACGGCTTTGAAAGATATTACCTGCGAGGGTGTCCCAACTTAGCCCATTATAAGCTCTCACGGTCAACAAAGGATATTCCTTCTACCGGTAAGACCCGGTCAGTCTCGGAATCCCGGACTACAAGGCATTTCGACAGCAATAAAACAAGACCAGCAAAGCCGCCCGATTGTGCCGACAAATCCCGATAGGAGCTGCACATATCTCGTTCTCAGGGCACATCCGGATGAGACATCCTATGAGTAAAACCAAGCCTCAAGTTTCCCGTGGTGGCCCCTTGATCTGCTCATTTCGCCCGGCACTCGAAGGAGCACTGGTCCGGGGGGTTAAAATAAAGATGACCCTCGGGCTCGCGAAAACCGGGGAAAAAGGCTTAGGTGACAAGCTGGTAAAATCAATGTTGGGCCTTCTTTGGAGGAGTCTTATTCAAAGCGAACTGTCAAGGGGGTCCCATAAATCACCCAACCGTGTAAGGAACGCGAAATCAAGGAACATAACACCGGTATGACGGAAACTAGGGTGGCAAGAGTGGAACAAAACACCAGGCATAAGGCCGAGCCTTCCACCCTTTACCAAGTATATAGATGTATTAATTATAGCAGATATATATTGTGATATCCCCAACAAGTAAACATGTTCCAATAAGGAACAACATCTCCATGTTCCAACAAGGAACAAACTTGACTTCACTCGCAACTAGCAACGCTATAAGAGGGCTGAGCAAAGCGGTAACATAGCCAAACAACGGTTTGCTAGGAAAGGATGGTTAGGGGCTGACATGGCAATATGGGTGGCATGATATAGCAAGTGGTAGGCATCGCAGCATAGGCATAGCAAAAGAGCGAGCAACTAGCATAGCAAAGATAGAAGTGATTTCGAGGGTATGGTCATCTTGCCTGCAATGATCTCAGAGTTGTCGAAAGCTTGATCCTCGTAAGCGTTCTCAACAGGTTCCTCGTTCACGTACTCGTCTTCCGGCTCTACCCAAAGCAACAACACAAACAAAGGAACCACAATAAATCACGGTGCAATGCACAATCAACATGATGCAAAACATGGCATGATATGCGGGATGTGATATGCAATGCGTATGTGCGCTCGAAAGGAAAATGATGAACCAGGCATCAACTTGGCAAACCAAGTATGCCACTGGAAAGATGAGATGATTTCGGTTGAAATCGATATAAAGATCACCGGAATCGGATGCACGGTTTGGAAATGACAAGCAAAACAAGAATGGCACAAATCTGCCATTAACAGCATGATGCCACTTAGCAAGCAACAAGAAGTTAAGCTACTGCACTCAAACGTACCAACAAAGTATATGGAAGTGATCTACACAAGATGCTTGACAAAAGATGAGCACTGAGCTTCGGCTAAATCACATCATAACAGGTCCAAACATGCATGGCAAAAGTGCACAAAATATCAGGCTGGACATGGCAAAAATAGCATCAGGTAGCAATATTCAGAGCAAGAAAACTACATGCTACAAGAACTTAAAATAGCAAAACAAGGCATGGCATGAATCTACTCAAAGAATAGAACAAAAGTCCCTTACTGACCATAAGCCAAAAAGGATCAGAAAATATAGTAACATCCATGTAAATATTGAAAGTTTCGTTAACAGATTCAGCAACATGGCATGTCAAAACTGATAACAAGTAGGCATGTTTACAAGCTCAATGCACTCACTACAGAGCCTTAAATGATAAACTAAGCATACATACATCAAGAAGACATGGCATAGAAGACACACATGGCAAGAACAATAACATAGCATACATGGATCAACCACAACAACCTTGGCAAAATTGAATAACATGTAAACAATCTGCCAGGAAACATTTTATAGCAAAAGTAGAGCTCGATTGACTCAAGCTATGATACACCATAATTGCAAACAAGGACATGGATGGATAGAGCAAGACATGTTTATCAAAACATCCTTACTGAAGTATCTCAAAATATGCATGGATCTCTCGGTAGCATCAAGTTAACATGGCATCAAAATATCAGCAAAACAGAGCTGAAAACAGCAACATGAGGACACCTACTTTGCATGCTTGTGCTAGTCCTGGAAAGATGGCATACACCCCTGGAAAGATGGCATGGCATATTACAAAACACATGTAGGACTCAAATTCATAGGGTGCACACATTAATCATGGCAAAAATAACAAAAGTGCAAGTTCTGTTAAGAAACAGAAACTAACATCACATAGCCCTCTTCCAACAGCACTTCGGGCATCAAGATGAGCTCAAATGAAAGCAATGTAATGAGATGAAATGATCTACTCTTTGCGACGAACATTTTGATATATTATACGTGCAAAATGGAGCTACAGATGCAAAGTTACACCACGTGGAAAATGCTACAAAATATCAATGATATAAAAGACAGAAGGAAAAAAAGGAGGGGGAGAGAGGTCAACGGGAGCTCGGTCCCGATCGGATCCGGCCGGGATCCGGATCGGCGACGGGCGGCGCGGCGGCGCGTGGGCTCGCCGAAGCCCGGGCGAGGAGGAGGAGGCGGCGCCGACGGGCGGTGGTGGCCGGCGTGGTGAGGCGGCGACCACCGCGGCGGCCGGGCGGATCCGGTGGTGGCGCCGGGCGGCAAGGCCGCCGGGCGAGGGCGACGGCGGGCCGGCCGTGGCGGGCGGTGGCGCCGGCTGGTGGCGGACGGTGGAAGCGGGCGGTTTTGGGCGCCATGCGGCGGCGCGACTCGCCGGAGGGGCGGGCGAAGGCGCGGCCGAGGCGGCGATCTTGGGACCGGCGCCACATGGCACGCCCGGTTGGGGCGGCAGCAGGCGGATGTGTCCGCCCAGATCGGACACGTCCGTGGCGCGAGGAAAATTTGCTAGGGTTTCGGGGAGGATGATCCGGGATTTGGAATGGGGTTGCTTAAATAGGCATAGAGGGAGCTAGGAGAGTCCAAATGAGGTGTAGTTTTCGCCCACACGATCGTGATCGAACGACGGAGAGCATGGAAGTGACTTAGATGGGTTATTGTGCTGTTTTGAAGGGGTGTTGGGCTGCAACTTAAAAGAGGCCTTTGCGAGAGTGCGGTTAACCGTTGGAGCACCAAACGAGCTCCAAATGACCCGAAACTTGACCAGTGGTCTACGGGTGGTATACCAAGGCCACTAGACAAACCTCGGTCCATTCCGAGAAGGTTTAGTATCCGCACACGGAAAAACGTAAAAAAGGGCCGCCGGGGGAGATAGGAGTGTCGGATTGCAAAACGGACAACGGGAAAAATGCTCGGAATCATGAGACGAACACGTATGCAAATGCGATGCACATGATGACATGATATAAAATGCATGACATGGACAAAATGCAAAAAGGAGAAAAACCCAACCACGGAGGGAATATCATATCACAATGCCGAAAATGGCAAGAGTTGGAGTTACAAATATGGAAAGTTACATTCGGGGTGTTACAACACTCCACCACTACAAGAGGATCTCGTCCGAGATCTAGGACTGAAAGAACTCGGATATTCGAACGGAGGTGATCCTCGCGCTCCCGGTGTAGCTTCTCGGTCGGAATGGTGTGACCACTTCACTTTCAGGAATTTGATTGACTTGTTGCGAGTCTTGCGCTCGGTTTCTTGAGAATAGCAACGGGGTGCTCATGATAAGAGAGATCTTCTTGAAGGTCAATTTCTTCGAAGTTGATAGTGCGTTCAGGAGTCTTGAAGCACTTGCGAAGCTGTGACACGTGAAACACATCATGCACGTTTGCAAAGTTGGATGGAAGCTCAAGTTGATAGGCGAGATCGCCTCTTTTGCCAATGATCTTGAAAGGACCCACGTATCTAGGGGCAAGCTTCCCTTTTATACCCGAGCGGCAGTGCCTTTCATTGGAGAGACGCGGAGGTAGACATGGTCTCCGATTTCAAAAGCCACATCACGGTGCTTATCATCATAATAGCTCTTCCGGCGCGATTAGCGGCGGCTTTGAGATTCTCACGAATGACTTGGCACATTTCTTCCGCTTACGTGATCAAGTCATTGCCAAGAAGTTGGCGTTCACTGTCTCAGACCAATTGAGAGGAGTACGGCACTTTACGCCATAGAGAATTTCGAATGGGGCCTTGCCGAACTCGCTTGGAAGCTGTTGTTGTAGGAGAACTTCGGCATATGGAAGACAATCTTCCCACTTCATACCGAAAGAAATGACACAAGCCCCGAGCATATCTTCAAGGATTTGATTGACTCGCTCGACTTGGCCACTTGTTTGAGGATGGAAAGGCTGTCTTTGAAAGCGAATGTTGGTGCCCATGGCCTTGAAAAGAATCCCAGAACTTGGAGGTGAAGATGCTGCCGCAGTGCAGAAGAGATCACTTGTGGAATGCCGTGCAAGGAGACAATCCACGAGGTGTATAGCTACGCCAACCGAGCTGCTTTGTGATGGATTCTTTGATAGGACGAAAATGAGCCACTTTAGTAAGCTTGTCAATGACAACGAAGATAGCATCATTTCCACGCTTGGACTTAGGAAAACCAGTCACGAAGTCCATTTCAATATGATCAAACTTCCATTCGGAATAGCAAGAGGTTGGAGGAGACCAGCTGGTCTTTGGTGTTCTGCTTTCACTCTTCTGCGGACATCACACTCATTCACGAATTGAGCAATTTCTCGCTTCATTCGAGTCCACCAATATGACTGCTTGAGATCATGGTACATCTTCGTACTTCGGGATGAATGGATAGAAGCGAATTGTGAGCCTCGTTCATAATAACTTTTCGTAGATCACCCTTTGGAACCACAATCCGGTCCTCAAAGAAAAGAGTATCTTTGTCATCAACGTGGAAGCACTTGTACTTGGAAATGCCCTTGTCGATACCACGTTTCACCTTCTTCACCATGGTATCCAGAAGTTGAGCCTCCACGAATCTGATCTTCCAAAGTAGGAGAGACTATGAGGTTGGCAAGAAAGCCTTGAGGAACAACTTGAAGATTCAGCTATGGAAAGCTTCACAAAGATCCGGTGAAAGGGCTTGAGGATTAGACTGTTGCGATAAGCCTTCCTGCTCAAAGCATCTGCAATGACATTGGCCTTGCGGAGTATATTCAATACTTGGGTTGTACTCTTGAATCATTTCGACCCATCGAGTGCACTTTGAGGTTGAGGTTGGGCTGAGTGAAAATGTACTTGAGACTCTTGTGATCGGTGAAAATGTGCACTTTCCTTCCCAACAAGAGATGTCTCCACGTTATCAATGCATGGACAACTGCCGCCAACTCAAGATCGTGAGTGGGGTAGTTCTTTTCGTTGGGCTTCAAGCTGGCGAGAGGTATAAGCCACAACTCTCTTCTCTTGCATTAACACAAAGACCGAGACCTTGAAGAGAAGCATCACAGAAAACTTGAATGGCTTGGATTCATCGGGAGGAGTCAAGACAAGAGCTGTGACGAGTTTCTCTTTGAGAGTATTGAAAGCAACATCACAATCGGGGAGACCAGACATACTTCACATGCTTACGGAGGAGGTTGGAAAGAGGCTTTGAAATCTTGGAGAAGTTCTCAACGAATCTTGACAATAGCTAGCAAGACCAAGAAAATCATGAGCTGCTTGACATTACGAGGAGGTTCCCAATTCACAATTGCGGACACCTTCTCGGGATTAACAGCGATGCCCTTGGCGGAGATGATATGACCAAGATAAAGCACTTCATCAAGCCAAAATTCACATTTGGAGAACTTAGCGTAGAATTGATACTCTCTGAGCTTGTCTAGGACCAATCGCAAATGTTTGGCATGATCCTTCTTATTCTTGGAGAAGACCAAAATATCATCAAGATAGACCAAGACGAATTCATTGGTATAGGGGTTGAAAATGAAGTTCATCATCCGAGAGAATGTTGGAGGAGCATTGACGAGGCCGAAAGACATGACAGTATATTCATAATAACAAAATCTTGTTATGAATTCTGTCTTGGGAATATCTTGTTCACGAATGCGAATCTGATGATACCCCATACGAAGGTCAAGCTTGGAGAACACTTTAGCACCTTTGAGTTGCTCGAAAAGCTCATTGATGTTGGGAAGTGGATACTTGTTCTTGATTGTCTTCTTATTCAATGGACGGTAATCGACGCCTGATCGGTCCGTGCCATCCTTCTTACGGACAAAAGAACACCACAACCCCAAGGAGATGAACTCGGTGCGATCAAACCAGACGCTCTTGTTCATCGAGCTGCTTCTTCAATTCCTTCAGCTCATTAGGTCCAAGCTTGTATGGACGCTTGCAAACGGGTTCGATGCCGGGCTCAAGATCAATAACGAACTCAAGCGGCGGTGAGGAGGCATTCTGGAAGCTCTTCGGAAAGACATCTTGGTACTCACAAACGATTTGGAATCTGAGAGATAGCATCCAACTCGCCCTTCTCATTGAGAGAAAACAACCGAATGGTTTCATCACGGCGGCATAGATGATCACATCATTAGAAGAGTGAGTCAATTGAATTTCCTGGCAGCACAATCAAAGTGAGCTTTGTCTTTGAGAAAGCCGATCCATCCGAGAATAAGATCAATATCCGAGTCACCAAGAACAATTGGTTTAGCCAGAAATCTATAGTTGCCCATCTTGATAGTGACATCGAGAGCAAACAAACTAGAAGTCATAAGCTTTCTGGGAGAAACAACTTGCATAACTTTGGACAAAATCTCTGTGTCAACATTGTGCTTCGATGCAAAAGGATATGACATGAAAGAATGTGATGCACCCGGTATCAAATAAGACTTTTGCAGGAATATCATTAAGCGGAAGATTACCCATTATCACATCGAAGATTCCTCTGCTTGAGCTGGATTCATCATGTTCACCTTTGAGACTTGGGATTATGCTTGACCACTGCATTGCTGGAAGATTTCACAGAGGAGGAGGCGGAAAGGCGCCTTTGGTTGAAGCACTTGTTCGCATAGTGACCTTTCTGGCGACATTTGTTGCAAGTCACCTCGAGAGCGGACGGTGGTAAGGAGCACTTGACCTTGGAGCTTGAGAATTAGACTTGTTCTGATAGCTTGGGTTGGGTGGGTGGGAAGATCCACGGCCACCTTAGTTCTTCTGCTGATAAGGCTAACGGAACGGAGGAGGAGGAAGGTAAAACTTCTGCTGCTTAGCTGCCACTTGAGAGGAAGAAGAAGACTGAACTGCATCCCTGATTCTCTTCTTAGAAGCCTCACATTTGAGCTGGGCAGCTTCTTGCTTCAAAGGCCATGTTGTAGAATTCATCATACTTATCTGGCTCAAAAAGCACAAGAGCTAATTGCAGATCTTCTCTCAGACCACCTCTGAATTGATAGATCATACTCTTTTCATCAGGAACGTCTTTCTTAGCAAAACGAGCGAGCTTCTGGAACTGGATATTGTATTGATAGACAGACATGTTGCCCTGCTTGAGATTGCGGAACTCCTCACGCTTGCTCTCAACAACACTTCTCGGAATGTGGTGAGCTCACGAAATCACTGACGGAACTCATCCCGGTAATGACACGACCTCCTCTGGAATCTTTGTATTGCCGGTACCACTCGGCTTGATCCTTGAGTTGAAACGATGCAAACTTGACAAAGTCCTCAGTGCGACATTGCTACAATCAAAATGCTTGCAGATGTCCACAAGCCAATCGTCAGCGTCTGTGGCCTCGACACAGAAACTGAAAGACTTCGGCTGATTAGCGAGGAACTGACTAAGAGTAGCAAAGTGCGGCTGATTGTTGCCTTGACCTTGATTTCCTTGACTGCCTTGCCCTTGAGTACGTTCTTGCAAGAGCTGCAAAATCATCTGAGCATTGGCATTGGTGGCTGCTATGATAGCTTGCCAGGCCTCTGGAGGCGGAGGTGGAGGTGGAGGTGGAGGTTCGGTGATCCCCATCATTGCGATCCGGATTGAGACGTTGGCGGAGCCATCTGGAGAGGGTGACATCCGTTAGTCCTTTGATAGACAAATAGTCAAGTTGAATCAGCGGATAGAAATTGCAAAATATATTCTTAACAATAAACATTCGAACAAGAATGAACGAATGAATTCCAAAGTTAACATCACACGTCCATTAAGGTGAGAAGCCACTTAGATAAAGGATATGGAAACAACATCTGTCTTAGAAACAAATCGAATAACACAACTGAAAACAAAAGATTGGCTTCTAGAATGAGCCGGAACAAACACATGATAGAGATTTACGCCCAAAGTGTTCGTGGTGGGGCCCACCGCAGACACTGACGATATAGCGGCCGTCATGAATGACAAACAAGACGTCCCGAATCAGCATAGCCAAGGATTCTTTAAGGCGTCTCGCGACCCTAATAAATCGACCGTGAATGGGCGGACCACTAGACGTTGAACCCCAATCTCAAATCATACATCCGTCGGAAAGATATCACGTAAGCTACTAGAATTCCCACCTATAAACTCCGAAACTTTCTGGTTATGCAATCTGGTGTTGGGGATACAGGGACACAAAATATATCACCCAAACTAACAATACCTAGATCCATTTGTATCCATCCGTCAACACATAACCAAGAAATCCTCGGAAATCGTGTACCTCGACCTTGAAAAACATCCGTTATACAAGTCATGGCAATACTCCACTTTTCGCCTCGATCTTTGGGCTATCGAGGTTATCTCACCAACAAGCGCACAAAAGAGATTTCGATGTCGGCAAAACTCAGGTATTCGAGAATCGCAACGATAAAATTGTGACGACAACACCTCGGAGCTCAACTCCCGGGACACCGCCACAACCCCTAAATGTCGGAGGCACCAAGAACAATGTTCTCGTCACAAAACCATCTAACGATTCCAAGATACCCACGTGATCCTAAATTTTTTAGTGAAATTTGAGGAGAGAAGAGTCAAAACACTACGTCGGGATACCTCACGAGGCGGACGAAGGGACTGGGAAGTAAAAGAATCCTACTCTCCGATATATATATAATCCTAAGACTCAAAACATTTTTCCATTCTAGACTCAACAACGCCGACAAACAATCAAGTAGGGGCTCCTAAGTCGGGAAGGCTCGATTACCAACTTGTCACGCCCTCGATGCGGCTATATCTCCCACGTGTCGAGGCACGACTTAGAGGCATAACCGCATTGAAAGCAATGTCGCAAGTGAGGTAATCTTCACACAACCCATGTAATACATAAGGGAAAGAGATACATAAGGGAAACATCCATCATTCAGAGTACACTCAAGGTCCGACTACGGAACCAAAAATAAAAGAAGATACCCCAAATGCTACACAGATCCCCGATCGTCCCAACTGGGCACCACTACTGATCATCAGGAAAAGACACATAGTAACGACCACGTTCCTCGTCGAACTCCCACTTGAGCTCGGTTGAGTCACACCTGCTTGGCATCGTCGGCACCTGCAACTGTGTTGGAAGTATCACGTGAGTCACGGGACTCAGCAATCTCACACCCGCGAGATCAAGACTATTTAAGCTTATAGGAAGGACAGAGTAGTACAGTGGAGCTGCTGCAGTTTACTAGCATATATGGTGGCTACATCGCAAAAGAGAGCGAGAAGAGAAGCAAAGCACGGACGTGAAGCGATGGCGATCAAGAAATGATCCTGAACTACTTACGCCGGACATAACTCCAACACCGTGTTCACTTCCGGACTCACGAGAAGAGACCATCACGGTTACACCTTGATTGATGTGTATTTTAATTGAGGTCAACTTGGGTTTTCTACAACCGGACATTAAAAATTCCCATCGCCTCATAACCAAGGCACGGCTTTGAAAGATATTACCCTGCAGGGGTGTCCCAACTTAGCCCATTATAAGCTCTCACGGTCAACAAAGGATATTCCTTCTCTGGAAGACCCGATCAATCTCGGAATCCCGGACTACAAGACATTTCGACAAAGAATAAAACAAGACCAGCAAAAGCCGCCCGATTGTGCCGACAAATCCCGATAGGAGCTGCACATATCTCGTTCTCGGGCACATCCGGATGAGACATCCTACGAGTAAAACCAAACCTCGAGTTTCCCGTGGTGGCCCCTTGATCTGCTTTCGTTTCGGGCCCGCTTTTCGAAGGAGCACCGGTCCGGGGGTTAAAATAAAGATGACCCTCGGGCTCGCGAAAACCGGGGAAAAAGGCTTAGGTGACAACTGGTAAAACCAATGTTGGGCCTTCTTTGGAGGAGTCTTATTCAAAGCGAACTGTCAAGGGGTCCCATAAATCACCCAACCGTGTAAGGAACGCGAAATCAAGGAACATAACACGGTATGGCGGAAACTAGGGTGGCAAGAGTGGAACAAAACACCAGTGCATAAGGCCGAGACTTCCACCCTTTACCAAGTATATAGATGTATTAATTATAGCAGATATATATTGTGATATCCCCAACAAGTAAACATGTTCCAATAAGGAACAACATCTCCATGTTCCAACAAGGAACAAACTTCACTTCACCGCAACTAGCAACGCTATAAGAGGGCTGAGCAAAGCGGTAACATAGCCAAACAACGGTTTGCTAGGAAAGGATGGTTAGGGGCTGACATGGCAATATGGGTGGCATGATATAGCAAGTGGTAGGCATCGCAGCATAGGCATAGCAAAGAAGCGAGCAACTAGCATAGCAAAGATAGAAGTGATTTCGAGGGTATGGTCATCTTGCCTGCAATGATCTCAGAGTTGTCGAAAGCTTGATCCTCGTAAGCGTTCTCAACAGGTTCCTCATTCACGTACTCGTCTTCCGGCTCTACCCAAAGCAACAACACAAACAAAGGAACCACAATAAATCACGGTGCAATGCACAATCAACATGATGCAAAACATGGCATGATATGCGGGATGTGATATGCAATGCGTAAAAGCGCTCCGAAAGGAAAATGATGAACCAGGCATCAACTTGGCAAACCAAGTATGCCACTGGAAAGATGAGATGATTTCGGTTGAAATCGATATAAAGATCACCGGAATCGGATGCACGGTTTGGAAATGACAAGCAAAACAAGGATGGCACAAATCTGCCATTAACAGCATGATGCCACTTAGCAAGCAACAAGAAGTTAAGCTACTGCACTCAAACGTACCAACAAAGTATATGGAAGTGATCTACACAAGATGCTTGACAAAAGATGAGCACTGAGCTTCGGCTAAATCACATCATAACAGGTCCAAACATGCATGGCAAAAGTGCACAAAATATCAGGCTGGACATGGCAAAAACAGCATCAGGTAGCAATATTCAGAGCAAGAAAACTACATGCTACAGGAACTTAAAATAGCAAAACAAGGCATGGCATGAATCTACTCAAAGCATAGAACAAAAGTCCCTTACTGACCATAAGCCAAAAAGGATCAGAAAATATAGTAACATCCATGTAAATATTGAAAGTTTCGTTAACAGATTCAGCAACATGGCATGTCAAAACTGATAACAAGTAGGCATGTTTACAAGCTCAATGCACTCACTACAGAGCCTTAAATGATAAACTAAGCATACATACATCAAGAAGACATGGCATAGAAGACACACATGGCAAGAACAATAACATAGCATACATGAATCAACCACAACAACCTTGGCAAAATTGAATAACATGTAAACAATCTGCCAGGAAACATTTTATAGCAAAAGTAGAGCTCGATTGACTGAAGCTATGGTACTCCATAATTGAAAACAAGGACACTTATGGATAGAGCAAGACATGTTTAACAAAACATCCTTACTGAAGTATCTCAAAATATGCATGGATCTCTCGGTAGCATCAAGTTAACATGGCATCAAAATATCAGCAAAACAGAGCTGAAAACAGCAACATCAGGACACGTACTTTGCATGCTTGTGCTAGTGACCACATAGATCACAAAAATACATGGCATACAACCCTGGAAAGATGGCATGGCATATTACAAAACACATGTAGGACTCAAATTCATAGGGTGCACACATTAATCATGGCAAAAATAAAAAAAGTGCAAGTTCTGTTAAGAAACAGAAACTAACATCATATAGCCCTCTTCCAACAGCATTTTGGGTATCAAGATTAGCTCAAATGAAAGCAATGCAATGAGATGAAATGATCTACTCTTCGAGGCGAACGTTTTGATATATTACACGCGCAAAATGGAGCTACAGATGGAAAGTTACACCACGTGGAAAATGCTACAAAATATCAATGATATAAAAGACTTAGAAGGAAAAAAAGGAGGGGGAGAGAGGTCAACGGGAGCTCGGTCCCGATCGGATCCGGCCGGGATCCGGATCGGCGACGGGCGGCGCGGCGTGTGGCTCGCCGGAGCCCGTGAGGAGGAGGAGGAGGCGACGCCGCGGGGCGGTGGTGGCCGGGCGTGGTGAGGCGGTGACCATCATGGGCGGCCGGGATCCGGGTGGCGCCGGGCGGCGACGCCTTGCCGGCGAGGGCGACGGCGGGCCGGGTGGCGGGCGGCGGGCGCGGCCGCTGGTGGCGGACGGCGGTGGAGCGGGGCGGGTTTCGGCGCCCGGGCGGCGGCGAAGCCGGAGGGCCTGCGGGCGGGCGGCCGAGGCGGCGATCTGGGGACCGGGCGCCACGTGGCACGCCCCGGTTGGCCGGCGGCGACGGGCGGACGTGTCCGGCCCGAATCGGACACGTCCGGCGGCGCGGAGGGAAAATTTGCTAGGGTTTCGGGGAGGATGATCCGGGATTTGGAGTGGGGGTTGCTTAAATAGGCATAGAGGGAGCTAGGAGAGTCCAAATGAGGTGTAGTTTACCACACGATCGTGATCGAACGACGGAGAGCATGGAAGTGACTTAGATGGGTTATTGTACTGTTTTGAAGGGGTGTTGGGCTGCAACTTAAAAGAGGCCTTTGCGAGTCACGGTTAACCGTTGGAGCACCAAACGAGCTCCAAATGACCCGAAACTTGACCGGTGGTCTACGGGTGGTATACCAAGGCCACTAGACAAACCTCGGTCCATTCCGAGAAGGTTTAGTACCAGCACACGGAAAAACGTAAAAAAGGGCCGCCGGGGGAGATAGGAGTGTCGGATTGCAAAACGGACAACGGGAAAAATGCTCGGAATCATGAGACGAACACGTATGCAAATGCGATGCACATGATGACATGATATAAAATGCATGACATGGACAAAATGCAAAAAGGAGAAAAACCCAACCACGGAGGGAATATCATATCACAATGCCGAAAATAGCAAGAGTTGGAGTTACAAATATGGAAAGTTACATCCGGGGTGTTACACGCCACCAGAGGCTCCGTCGTGGCTGATGACAAGCACCTCCCTGACGGTGCTTCCGCCGCTCTCGGCGCGAGGGAGCGGGTCGTCGATGACCACCACGTTGGTGGGGAAGGCGTCAAGGGATGCGGTGTCGGAGTCGACAAGCATCGGGTCGGTGGAGCCGATCGACTCCAGGTCGGAGGTCGGCTCGTTGGCGATGTCGAGCTTGCCAAGGAGGTCGATGAGGCAGCTCTCGGAGCTAGCTACGCCCGCGCCTGGCGCGGGCTCGTCGGAGAGGCGGATCTCGCCAACAAGGTCAGCGAGCCCAGCCGCTGCGCAGGCAAGATCTGCACCACGCAACGCATCGTGCAACGCCACCGGGCATGCCGGGCTGGTTACGATCGCTGGGGAGGAAGAGGGTTCCCATCCAGAATAGATCTCCGGACGACGGTGCACCTAGACCCATGGTGGGCGCCAAATGTCGGGGGTGTTGTGCGACATATGCTAAAGAATGGCTTATCATGGAGGGGGCTAATAGTATGACGCTGGTGCCAGGAAACGGGATAAGGCGCAAACATGAACGCCGATGAATCTTACCCAGGTTCGGGGCTCTCCTAGGAGATAACACCCCTACTCCTGCTCTGCGGGGTCTCCGCATGATCACTCAAGCAACAATGGTGGCTACAAGCTTGCTCCTTGAGCTCCTTCTCTGGAGGAGGAAGAAGAACAAGGCTAGCCCGAGCTCCCTCTCTCTATATGTGTGTGTAGATGAACTAAAGTCTGAACCCTTTGCATGGGTACCCTGGGGGGTTTATATAGGCCTACCCCCCAGGGGTACAAAGGTAGTCTGGCCGGGTGTAGGACCCGGCCGTCAGTGTCTATGGTCGCCGGCTTCTCCGCCGGCCGCTGGGGCCCGCCATCTGGTGGGACCCGCCGGCTGTCTCGTACTTGGCCGACCGGCCGCGCCCGCCGCTGACGGGTCCTGCCGGCTGCTTAGTACTATGGCAATGCCACTGATGATGTAGGCTTTGTCGGGGAGGCGTGGCTACAGTACCGCCGCCTGGCGGGCGATCACTGTAGCCACTCCCCATCTCCTCTGATCAATGGCGCGCAGTCTTTGAGGGAGGGGAAGGGGCCGCCTACTGGGGGCCGGCTCCCCCTTGCGCTAACTGGTCAGGGCTCGCCGCCTTCTCGCTTCTCATGGACAGGTAAGGCCCACCACCTGTGGGCTGTACCGACAGCCCGTAGTGGGAGCATGGCCATCTCTGCCATGGGTGATGTCATGGGTTGCATGGCAATAGTGCAGCGTCGGGCGGGGGATGTCCTCCTAGTACGATGCACTGTGGCCACGCTTGGCCCTGGATTCGGGGCTGGCTGACCGCACTATAGCACGCCCTGTCTCATCGTCATAATGTGGTGCAAACTTTGAGGGCGCTTGGGGCCGCCTGCTAAGAGCCGACCTCTCTGGAGGCCGCCTGCTAGGATCCGGCCCATCTCAGGTCGGCGGCTGGGACCAGCCGGTCGTAAGAAGGCGGCTAGTTGATCTTTGAGTCTTGAGGGGCGTAGCCGGCCCCGATGTGTTGAAATGCCATGGGGAGCTGATGAGGCCACCCGTGGCTAATTACTCCGACACTGACTCACTAGGAGCTCCTAAAAGATCCTTTTGAGTCTCCTCCCATTTGAACTTCCTCTGGTTACGTAAATATTATTATTGCTTTCCTATAAAAGCGAGCAAACCGATGGATTGACCGGTGAAAACCTAAACAACAAGTTTTTAAAGTATATGGATGGATTGTTGGTCCAATTTCTTGAAGTATGTCCATAATTGCTTTACTCCCAATAGCGGCAATGTGGTACATCTCCAATGTATCTATAACTTTTGATTGTTCCATGCTATTATATTACCCGTTTTGGATGTTTATGGGCTTTACTTTAAACTTTTATATCATTTTTGGGACTAACCGGAGGCCCAACCCGAATTGCTGTTTTTTTTGCCTATTTCAGTGTTTCGAAGCAAAGGAATATCAAACGGAGTCCAAACGGAATGAAACCTTTGAGAGCGATCTTTTTGGAACAAACGCAATCCAGGAGACTTGGAGTGGACATCAAGAAGCAGCCGAGGTGGCCACGAGGGTGCCAGGGGTGTGGGTGCGCCCCCCACCCTCGTGGGCCCCTCGTGGCTCCCCTGACCTACCTCCTTCGCCTATATATACTCTTATACCCTAAAAACATCCGGGGGCACGACGAAAAACTATTTCCACCGCTGCAACCTTCTGTATTCGCGAGATCCCATCTTGGAGCCTTCGCGGCGCTCCGCCGGAGGGGGAATCAACCATGGAGGGCCTCTACATCATCTCCAAGGCCTCTCCGATGAGTCGTGAGTAGTTTACCACAGACCTTTGGGTCGATAGTTATTAGCTAGATGGCTTCTTCTCTCTCTTTGAATCTCAATACAAAGTTCTCCTCAATCTTCTTGGAGATCTATTCGTTGTAACTTTTTTTGCGGTGTGTTTGTCGAGATCCAATGAATTGTGGGTTTATGATCAAGTTTATCTATGGGAAATATTTGAATCTCCTCTGAATTCTTTTATGTATGATTGATTATCTTTGCAAGTCTCTTCGAATTATCATTTTGGTTTGGCATACTAGATTGATCTTTCTTGCAATGGAAGAAGTGCTTAGCTTTGGGTTCAATCTTGTAGTGTCCTTTCCTAGTGACAGCAGGGGCAGCAAGGCACATATTGTATTGTTGCCATCGAGGATAAAAAGATGGGGTTTATATCATATTGCATGAGTTTATCCCTCTACATCAGGTCATCTTTCTTAATGCGTTACTCTGTTCTTCATGAACTTAATACTCTAGATGCACGCAGGAGTCGGTCGATGTGTGGATGCAGAATTGTTTCGGTCTACTTTGAAGGAAATATGCCCTAGAAGCAATTAGAAAGTTATTATTTATTTCCTTATTTCATGATAAATGTTTATTATTCATGCTAGAATTGTATTAATTGAAAACTTGATACATGTGTGAATATATAGACAAACTTACTGTCACTAGTATGCCTCTACTTGACTAGCTCGTTGAATCAAAGATGGTTAAGTTTCCTAGCCATAGACATGAGTTGTCATTTGATTAATGGGATCACATCATTAGGAGAATGATGTGATTGACTTGACCCATTCCGTTAGCTTAGCACTTGATCGTTTAGTATGTTGCTATTGCTTTCTTCATGACTTATACATGTTACTATGACTATGAGATTATGCAACTTCCGTTTACAGGAGGAACACTTTGTGTGCTACCAAACGTCACAACGTAACTGGGTGATTATAAAGGTGCTCTAGAGGTGTCTCCGAAGGTACTTGTTGGGTTGGCGTATTTCGGGATTAGGATTTGTCACTCCGATTGTCGGAGAGGTTTCTCTAGGCCCACTTGGTAATGCACGTCACTATAAGCCTTGCAAGCATTGCAACTAATGAGTTAGTTGCGGGATGATGTATTACGGAACGAGTAAAGAGACTTTCCTGTGACGATATTGAACTAGGTATTGAGATACCGACGATCGAATCTCGGGCAAGTAACATACCAATGACAAAGGGAATAAACGTATGTTGTTATGAGGTTTGACCGATAAAGATAAATCGTAGAATATGTGGGAGCCAATATGAGCATCCGTGTTCCGCTATTGGTTATTGACCGGAGACGTGTCTCGGTCATGTCTACATAGTTCTCGAACCCATAGGGTCCGCACGTTTAAAGTTCGATGACGGTTATATTATGAGTTTATGTGTTTTGATGTACCGAAGGTAGTTCGGAGTCCCGGATGAGATCGGGGACATGACGAGGAGTCTCAAAATGTCGAGACGTAAAGATCGATATATTGGACGACTATATTCGTACATCGGAAAGGTTCCGAGTGATTCGGGTATTTTTTGTAGTCCGGGGAGTTATGGGAATTCACCGGGAGAAGTATTGGGCCTTATTGGGCCATACGGGAATAAAGGAGAGATGCCAAAAGGAAGGAGGTGCGCGCCCCCCTCTGGTCCGAATTGGACAAGGGGTGCAGCCCCCTTTTCCTTCTCCCTCTCCCCCTCTTTCCTTCCTCTCCTACTCCTACTTGGAAGGGTTCCTAGTTCTACTAGGAAAGGGGGAAATCCTACTACCGATGGGAGTAGGACTCCCCTAGGGCGCGCCATAGAGAGGGCCGACCCTCCCCCTCCTCCACTCCTTTATATACGGGGGAGGGGGCACCCCATAGACACAACAATTGATCTCTTGGATCTTTTAGCCGTGTGCGGTGCCTCTCTCCACCATAGTCCACCTCGATAATATCGTAGCGGTGCTTAGGCGAAGCCCTGCGTCGGTAGAACATCATCATCGTCCTGCACGCCGTCGTCTTGTGGAACTCTGCCTCAAAGCTCGGCTGGATCGGAGTTCGAGGGACGTCATCGAGTTGAACGTGTGCAGAACTCGGAGGTGCCATGCGTTTGGTGCTTGATCGGTCGGATCATGAAGACGTACGACTACATCAACCGCGTTGTGCTAATGCTTCCGCTTTCGGTCTACGAGGGTACGTGGACACACTCTCCCCACTCGTTGCTATGCATCACCATGATCTTGCGTGTGCGTAGGAAAATTTTGAAATTACTACGTTATCCAACAGTGGAATCCGAGCCAGGTTTTATGCGTTGATGTTATTTGCACGAGTAGAACACAAGTGAGTTGTGGGCGATACAAGTCATACTGCTTACCAGCATGTCATACTTTGGTTCGGCGGTATTGTTGGATGAAGCGGCCGAGACCGACATTATGCGCACGCTTACGCGAGACTGGTTCTACCGATGTGCTTTGTACACAGGTGGCTGGCGGGTGTCAGTTTCTCCAACTTTAGTTGAACCGAGTGTGGCTACGCCTAGTCCTTGAGAAGGTTAAAACAACACTAACTTGACGAACTATCGTTGTGGTTTTGATGCGTAGGTAAGAACGGTTCTTGCTCAGCCCGTAGCAGCCACGTAAAACTTGCAACAACAAAGTAGAGGACGTCTAACTTGTTTTTGCAGGGCATGTTGTGATGTGATATGGTCAAGACGTGATGCTATATTTTATTGTATGAGATGATCATGTTTTGTAACGGAAGTTATCGGCAACTGGCAGGAGCCATATGGTTGCCGCTTTATTGTATGAAATGCAAACGCCCTGTAATTACTTTACTTTATCACTAAGCGGTAGTGATAGTCGTAGAAGCAATAGATGGCGTAACGACAACGATGCTACAATGGAGATCAAGGTGTCGCGCCGGTGACGATGGTGATCATGGCGGTGCTTCGGAGATGGAGATCACAAGCACAAGATGATGATGGCCATATCATATCACTTATATTGATTGCATGTGATGTTTATCTTTTATGCATCTTATCTTGCTTTGATTGACGGTAGCATTATAAGATGATCTCTCACTAAATTTCAAGGTATAAGTGTTCTCCCTGAGTATGCACCATTGCGAAAGTTCTTCGTGCTGAGACACCACGTGATGATCGGGTGTGATAGGCTCTACATTCAAATACAACGGGTGCAAAACAGTTGCACACGCGGAATACTCAGGTTAAACTTGACGAGCCTAGCATATGCAGATATGGCCTCGGAACACTAAGACCGAAAGGTCGAGCATGAATCATATAGTAGATATGATCAACATAGTGATGTTCACCATTGAAAACTACTCCATCTCATGTGATGATCGGACATGGTTTAGTTGATTTGGATCACGTGATCACTTAGATGATTAGAGAGATGTCTATCTAAGTGGGAGTTCTTAAAGTAATATGATTAATTTGAACTTAAATTTATCATGAACTTAGTCCTGATAGTATTTTGCAAATTATGTTGTAGATCAATAGCTCGCGTTGTTGCTTCCCTATGTTTATTTTGATATGTTCCTAGAGAAAACTATGTTGAAAGATGTTAGTAGCAATGATGCGGATTGGATCCGTGATCTGAGGATTTTCCTCATTGCTTTGCGGAAGAATTATGTCCTTGATGCACCGCTAGGTGACGGACCTATTACAGGAGCACATGCAGATGTTATGAACGTTTGGCAAAGCTCGGTATGATGACTACTTCATAGTTTAGTGCACCATGCTTTACGGCTTAGAATCGGTACTTCAAAAATGTTTTGAACGCCACGGAGCATATAAGATGTTCCAAGAGTTGAAATTGGTATTTCATACTCATGCCCATGTCAAGAGGTATGAGACCTGTGACAGTACTTTGCCTACAAGATGGAGGAGAATAGCTCAAGCAATGAGCATGTGCTCAGATTGTCTGAGTACTACAATCGCTTGAATCAAGTGGGAGTTAATCTTCCAGATGAGATAGTGATTGACAGAATTCTCTAGTCACTGTCACCAAGTTACTAGAACTTCGTGATGAACTATAATATGCAAGGGATGACAAAAACGATTCCCGAGCTCTTCACGATGCTGAAATCGGCGAAGGTAGAAATCAAGAAAAAGCATCAAGTGTTGATCGTTGACAAGACCACTAGTTTCATGAAAAGGGATAGGAGGGGAACTTCAAGAAGAATAGCAAGCAAGTTGTTGCTCAAGTGAAGAAGCCCAAGTCTGGACCTAAGCACGAGACTAAGTGCTTCTCTTGCAAAGGAACTGGTCCTTTGGAAGCGGAACTGCCCCAAGTATTTGGCGGATAAGAAGGATGGCAAAGTGAGCAAAAGTATATTTGATATACATGTTATTGATGTGTACTTTACTAGCGTTTATAGCAACCCCTCGATATTTGATACTGGTTCAATTGCTAAGAGTAGTAACTCAAAACGAGAGTTGCAAAATAAACAGAGACTAGTTAAGGGTGAAGTGACGATGTGTGTTGGAAGTGGTTCCAAGATTGATGTGATCATCATCGCACACTCCCTATACTTTCGAGATTAGTGTTGAACCTAAATAAGTGTTATTTGGTGTTTGCGTTGAGAATGAATATGATTTGATCATGTTTTTGCAATACGGTTATTCATTTAAAGTCAGAGAATAATTGTTGTTCTGTTTACATGAATAAAACCTTTGGTGGTCCTACACCCAATAAAAATAGTTAGTTGGATCTCGATCGTAGTGATACACATATTCATAATATTGAAAACAAAAGATGCAAAGTTAATAATGATAGTGCAACTTATTTGTGGCACTGCCGTTTAGGTCATATTGGGGTAAAGCGCATGAAGAAACTCCATGTTGATGGGCTTTTGGAATCACTTGATGCTTGCGAACCATGACTCATGGGTGTTGGAAATATGCCCTAGAGGCAATAATAAAAGCATTATTATTATATTTCCTTGTTCATGATAATTGTCTTTTATTCATGCTATAATTGTATTATCCGGAAATCGTAATACATGTGTGAATACATAGACCACAATACGTCCCTAGTGAGCCTCTAGTTGACTAGCTCGTTGGTCAATTGACAGATAGTCATGGTTTCACGACTATGGACATCGAGATGTCGTTGACAAGCGGGATCACGTCATTAGGAGAATGACGTGATGGACAAGACCCAATCCTAAGCATAGCACAAGATCGTGTAGTTCGCTTTTGCTAGAGATTTTCCAATGTCAAGTATCTCTTCCTTAGACCATGAGATCGTGTAACTCCCGGATACCGTAGGAGTGCTTTGGGTGTACCAAACGTCACAACGAATCGGGTGACTATAAAGGTGCACTACGGTATCTCTGAAAGTGTCATTGGGTTGACTCGGATCGAGATTGTGATTTGTCACTCCGTATGACGGAGAGGTATCTCTGGGCCCACTCGGTAATGCATCATCATAATGAGCTCAAAGTAACCAAGTGTTTGGTCACGGGATCATGCATTACGGTACGAGTAAAGTGACTTGCCGGTAACGAGACTGAACGAGGTATTGGGATACCGACGATCGAGTCTCGGGCATGTAACGTACCGATTGACAAAGGGAATAGTATACGGGGGTTGATTGAATCCTCGACATCGTGGTTCATCCGATGACATCATCGAGGAGCATGTGGGAGCCAACATGGGTATCCAGATCCCGCTGTTGGTTATTGACCTGAGATCGTCTCGGTCATATGCGCATGTCTCCCGAACCCGTAGGGTCTACACACTTAAGGTTCGGTGACGCTAGGGTTATTAGGAAGACTTGTATGTGATTACCGAATGTTGTTGAGTCCGGATGAGATCCCGGACGTCACGAGGAGTTCCGTAATGGTCCGGAGGTAAAGATTTATATATGGGAAGTTGTCAAGCGGACCTTTGGAAAGTTTCGGGGCATACCGGTATTGTACCGGGGCCACCGGAAGGGTTCCGGAGGTCCACCGGGAGGGGCCACCCCTCCCGGGGGGCCACTTGGGCTGCGTGGGAAGGGGCCAGCCCCTGGTGGGCTGGGCGCACCCCCCTCCCTTGGGCCCTTGCGCCTAGGGTTGAGGGGGGGGGGAACCCTAGAGGGGGCGCCCCCCTTGCTTGGGGGGCAAGCCCCCCTCCCCTTGGCCGCCGCCCCCCCTCTAGATGCATCTAGAGGGGCCGGGCCCCCTCTCCCTTCCCCCTATAAATAGAGGGGTGAGGGAGGCTGCAAACCAAAGCCAAGGCGCAGCCCTCCCTCCCCAACACCTCTCCTCCTCCGTGCGTGCTTGGCGAAGCCTGGCCGAGATCTTCGCACCAACATCACCACGCCGTCGTGCCGTTGGAGCAATCTTCCTCAACCTCTCCTTCCCCTTGCTGGATCAAGACGGAGGAGACATCGTCTGCACTGCACGTGTGTTGAACGCGGAGGTGCTGTCCGTTCAGCACTTTGGTCATCGGTGATCCGAGTGCGACTCCATCATCACCATCCCTTGAACGCTTCCGCACTTTTCGATCTACAAGTGGTATGTAGATGCAAACTCACTCCCTTGACTCGTTGCTTAGATGAACTCATAGATGGATCTTGGTGAAACCGTAGGAAAAATTTTAATTTTCTCGCAACGCGTTCCCCAACGGTGGCATCATGAGCTAGGTCTATCGTAGTTCTCTATTGCACGAGTAGAACACAATTTGGTTGTGGGCGAGATCTTGTCAACTTGCTTGCCGCTACTAGTCTTATCTTGCTTCAACGGTATTGTGGGATGAAGCGGCCCGGACCAACCTTACACGCATTTCACGTGAGACCGGTTCCACCGACTAACATGCACTAGTTGCATAAGGTGGCTGGCGGGTGTCTGTCTCTCCCACTTTAGTTGGAGCGGATTCGATGAAAAGGGTCCTTATGAAGGGTAAATAGAAGTTGACAAAATCACGTTGTGGTTATTCGTAGGTAAGAAAACGTTCTTGCTAGAACCCAATTGCAGCCACGTAAAAGATGCAACAACAATTAGAGGACGTCTAACTTGTTTTTGCAGCAATTGTCATGTGATGTGATATGGCCAGAAGTTGTGATGAATGATGAATGACATATTGTGATGTATGAGATCATGTTCTTGTAATAGGAATCACGACTTGCATGTCGATGAGTATGACAACGGCAGGAGCCATAGGAGTTGTCTTAATTATTGTATGACCTGCGTGTCATTGATTCAACGCCATGTAATTACTTTGCTTTATTGCTAAACCGTTAGCTATAGTAGTAGAAGTAATAGTTGGCGAGCAGCTTTATGGAGACACTATGATGGAGATCATGATGATGGAGATCATGGTGTCATGCCGGTGACAAGATGATCATGGAGCCCCGAAGATGAAGATCAAAGGAGCTATATGATATTGGCCATATAATGTCACTACTATATAATTGCATGTGATGTTTATTATGTTTATACATCTTGTTTACTTAGAACGACGGTAGTAAATAAGATGATCCCTTACAACAATATCAATAAGTGTTCTCCCCTAACTGTGCACCGTTGCTAAAGTTCGTCGTTTCTAAGCACCACGTGATGATCGGGTGTGATGGATTCTTACGTTCACATACAACGGGTGTAAGACATATTTACACACGCAAAACACTTAGGGTTAACTTGACGAGCCTAGCATGTACAGACATGGCCTCGGAACACGGAGACCGAAAGGTCGAACACGAGTCGTATGGAAGATACGATCAACATGAGAATGTTCACCGACGATGATTAGTCCGTCTCACGTGATGATCGGACACGGCCTAGTCGACTCGGATCGTGTAACACTTAGATGACTAGAGGGATGTCTAGTCTGAGTGGGAGTTCATTGAAATAATTTGATTAGATGAACTTAATTATCATGAACTTAGTCTAAAACTTTTGCATAATATGTCTTGTAGATCAAATGGCCAACGCTCATGTCAACTTGAACTTCAACGCGTTCCTAGAGAAAACCAAGCTGAAAGATGATGGCAGCAACTATACGGACTGGGTCCGAAACCTGAGGATCATCCTCATAGCCGCCAGGAAACAATATGTCCTAGAAGGACCGCTAGGTGACGCACCCGTCCCCGAGAACCAAGACATTATGAATGCTTGGCAATCTCGTAATGATGATTACTCCCTTGTTCAGTGCGGCATGCTTTACAGCTTAGAACCGGGGCTCCAAAAGCGTTTTGAGCATCACGGAGCATATGAGATGTTCGAGGAGCTGAAACTAGTTTTCCAAGCTCACGCCCGGGTCGAGAGATATGACATCTCCGACAAGTTCTATAGTTGTAAGATGGAGGAAAATAGTTCTGTCAGTGAGCACATACTCAAGATGTCTGGGTTGCACAACCGTATGACCCAACTGAATATTAACCTCCACGATGAGGCGGTCATTGTGAGAATCCTTGATCGCTCCCACCAAGCTACAAGAGCTTTGTGATGAACTACAATATGCGAGGATGGTGAAGACCATTCCTGAAGTATTTTCAATCTTTGAAGTCGTGAGAGGTTGAGATCAAGAAAGAACATCAAGTGTTGATGGTCAATAAGACCACTAAGTTCAAGAAGGGCAAGGGCAAGAAGAACTTCAAGAAGGACGGCAAGGATGTTGCCGCATGTAAGCCCGATTACGGGAAGAAGTCAAAGAATGGACCCAAGCACGAGACCGAGTGCTTTTATTGCAAGGGAAGGGTCCTTTGAAGCGGAACTGCCCCAAATACTTAGCGGATAAGAAGGCCGGCAACACCAAAGGTATATTTGATATACATGTAATTGATGTGTACCTTACCATTACTCGTAGTAACTCCTGGGTATTTGATACCGGTGCCGTTGCTCATATTTGTAACTCACAGCAGGAGCTGCGGAATAAGCGGAGACTGGCGAAGGACGAGGTGACGATGCGCGTCGGGAATGGTTCCAGAGTCGATGTGATCGCTGTCGGCACGCTACCTCTACATTTACCTACGGGATTAGTTTTGAACCTTAATAATTGTTATTTGGTGCCAAGTTTGAGCATGAACATTGTATCTGGATCTCGTTTAATGCGAGATGGCTACTCATTTAAATCCGAGAATAATGGTTGTTCTATTTATATGAGAGACATGTTTTATGGTCATGCTCCGATGGTCAATGGTTTATTCTTAATGAATCTCGAGCGTAATGTTACACATATTCATAGCATGAATACCAAAAGATGTAAAGTTGATAACGATAGTCCCACATACTTGTGGCACTGCCGCCTTGGTCACATTGGTGTCAAGCGCATGAAGAAGCTCCATACTGATGGACTTTTGGAGTCTCTAGATTATGAATCATTTGACACATGCGAACCATGCCTCATGGGCAAGATGACCAAGACTCCGTTCTCCGGAACAATGGAGCGAGCAACCAACTTGTTGGAAATCATACATACCGATGTGCGGTCCAATGAGTGTTGAGGCTCATGGAGGATATCGTTATGTTCTCACTCTCACAGACGACTTGAGTAGATATGGTATGTCTACTTGATGAAACACAAGTCTGAGACCTTTGAAAAGTTCAAGGAATTTCAGAATGAGGTAGAGAATCAACGTGACCGAAAAATAAAGTTCTTCTGATCAGATCGTGGAGGAGAATATTTAAGTCACGAATTTGGTACACACTTCAGAAAATGTGGAATCGTTTCACAACTCACGCCGCTGGAACACCTCGGTAATAACGGTGTGTCCGAACGTCGTGTCGCACTCTATTGGATATGGTGCGATCTATGATGTCTCTTGCCGATTTGCCGCTATCATTTTGGGGATACGCTCTAGAGACAGCTACATTCACTTTAAATAGGGCACCGTCTAAATCCGTTGAGACGACACCGTATGAATTATGGTTTGGGAAGAAACCTAAGCTGTCGTTTCTAAAAGTTTGGGGATGCGATGCTTATGTCAAGAAACTTCAACCTCGAAAAGCTCGAACCCAAGTCGGAAAATGCGTCTTCATAGGATACCCTAAGGAAACCATTGGGTATACCTTCTACCTTAGATCCAAAGGCAAGATCTTTGTTGCCAAGAACGGATCCTTTACGGAAAAGAGTTTCTCTCGAAAGGAGTAAGTGGGAGGAAAGTAGAACTCGATGAAGTACTACCTCTTGAACCGGAAAGTAATGCAGCTCAGGAAAATGTTCCTGTGGTGCCTACGCCAATTGGAGAGGAAATTAATGATGATGATCAAGGTACTTCGGATCAAGTTACTACTGAACTTTGTAGGTCCACTAGGACACGTTCCGCACTGCAGTGGTACGGCAACCTGTCACGGAAATCATGTTGTTAGACAATGGTGAACCTTGAACTATGAAGAAGCGATGGCGGGCCCAGATTCCAACAAATGGCTAGAAGCCATGAAATCCGAGATAGAATCCATGTATGAAAACAAAGTATGGACTTTGGTGACTTGCCCGATGATCGGCGAGCGATAGAAAACAAATGGATCTTTAAGAAGAAGACGGACGCAGATGGTAATGTCACCATCTATAAAGCTCGACTTGTCGCTAAGGGTTATCGGCAAGTTCAAGGGATTGACTATGATGAGACTTTCTCTCCGTGGCGAAGCTTAAGTCCGTCTGAATCATGTTAGCAATTGCCGCATACTATGATTATGAGATATGGCAGATGGACGTCAAAACAGCGTTCCTTAACGGGCATCTTAAGGAAGAGCTGTATATGATGCAGCCGGAAGGTTTTGTCGATCCTAAGAATGCTAACAAAGTATGCAAGCTCGGCGATCCATTTATGGGCTGGTGCAAGCATCTCGGAGTTGGAACATTCGCTTTGATGAGATGATCAAAGCGTTTGGGTTTATGAGACTTATGGAGAAGCCTGCGTTTACAAGAAAGTGAGTGGGAGCTCTGTAGCATTTCTCATATTATATGTAGATGACATACTTTTGATGGGAAATGATATAGAATTCTTGGACAGCATTAAGGCCTACTTGAATAAGTGTTTTTCAATGAAAGACCTTGGAGAAGCTGCTTATATATTAGGCATCAAGATCTATAGAGATAGATCAAGACGCCTCATAGGTCTTTCACAAAGCACATACCTTGATAAGATTTTGAAGAAGTTCAAAATGGATCAGTCCAAGAAAGGGTTCTTGCCTGTACTTCAAGGTGTGAGATTGAGCTCAGCTCAATGCCCGACCACGGCAAAAGATAAAGAAGAGATGAGCATCATCCCCTATGCCTCAGCCATAGGTTCTATTATGTATGCCATGCTGTGTACCGGACCTGATGTAAACCTTGCCGTAAGTTTGGTAGGAAGGTACCAAAGTAATCCCGGCAAGGAACACCGACAGCGGTCAAGAATATCCTGAAGTACACGAAAAGGACAAAGGACATGTTTCTCGTTTATGGAGGTGACGAAGAGCTGGGCGTAAAGGGTTACGTCGACGCTAGCTTCGACACAGATCTGGATGACTCTAAGTCACAAACCGGATACGTGTATATGTTGAATGGTGGAGCAGTAAGCTGGTGCGGCTGCAAGCAGAGCGTCGTGGCGGGATCTACATGTGAAGCGGAGTACATGGCAGCCTCGGAGGCAGCGCATGAAGCAATTTGGGTGAAGGAGTTCATCACCGACCTAGGAGTCATACCCAATGCGTCGGGGCGATCAAACTCTTCTGTGACAACACTGGAGCTATTGCACTTGCAAAGGAGCCCAGGTTTCACAAGAAGACCAGGCACATCAAGCCGCTTCAACTCCATCCGTGAAAATGTTCAAGATGGAGACATAGAAATTTGTAAAGTGCATACGGATCTGAATGTCGCAGATCCGTTGACTAAACCTCTCTTCATGGGCAAAACATGATCAACACCGTAACTCTATGGGTGTTCGATTCATCACAATGTAACTAGATTATTGACTCTAGTGCAAGTGGGAGACTGTTGGAAATATGCCCTAGAGGCAATAATAAAAGCATTATTATTATATTTCCTTGTTCATGATAATTGTCTTTTATTCATGCTATAATTGTATTATCCGGAAATCGTAATACATGTGTGAATACATAGACCACAATACGTCCCTAGTGATCCTCTAGTTGACTAGCTCGTTGGTCAACAGATAGTCATGGTTTCGACTATGGACATCGATGTCGTTGACAACGGGATCACGTCATTAGGAGAATGACGTGATGGACAAGACCCAATCCTAAGCATAGCACAAGATCGTAGTTCGTTTTGCTAGAGCTTTTCCAATGTCAAGTATCTCTTCCTTAGACCATGAGATCGTGTAACTCCCGGATACCGTAGGAGTGCTTTGGGTGTACCAAACGTCACAACGTAATCGGGTGACTATAAAGGTGCACTACGGTATCTCCGAAAGTGTCATTGGGTTGACACGGATCGAGATTGGGATTTGTCACTCCGCATGACGGAGAGGTATCTCTGGGCCCACTCGGTAATGCATCATCATAATGAGCTCAAAGTAACCAAGTGTTTGGTCACGGGATCATGCATTACTGCATGCGAGTAAAGTGACTTGCCGATGCTTGAGACCGAACGAGGTATTGGGATACCGACGATCGAGTCTCGGGCATGTAACGCACCGATTGACAAAGGGAATAGTATACGGGGTTGATTGAATCCTCGACATCGTGGTTCATCCGATGACATCATCGAGGAGCATGTGGGAGCCAACATGGGTATCCAGATCCCGCTGTTGGTTATTGACCGAGAGCGTCTCGGTCATGTTCGCATGTCTCCGAACCCGTAGGGTCTACACACTTAAGGTTCGGTGACGCTAGGGTTATTAGGAAGACTTGTATGTGATTACCGAATGTTGTTCGGAGTCCCGGATGAGATCCCGGACGTCACGAGGAGTTCCGTAATGGTCCGGAGGTAAAGATTTATATATGGGAAGTTGTCAAACGGACCTTTGGAAAGTTTCGGGGCATACGGTATTGTACTGGGGCCACGGAAGGGTTCCGGAGGTCCACCGGGAGGGCCACCTCCCGGGGGCCACTTGGGCTGCGTGGGAAGGGGCAGCCCCTGGTGGGCTGGGCGCACCCCCCTCCCTTGGGCCCTTGCGCCTAGGGTTGAGGGGGGGAACCCTAGAAGGGGCGCCCCCCTTGCTTGGGGGGCAAGCCCCCCTCCCCTTGGCCGCCGCCCCCCCTCTAGATGCCATCTAGAGGGGGCCGGCCCCCTCTCCCTTCCCCCTATAAATAGAGGGGTGAGGGGAGGGCTGCAAACGAAAGCCAAGGCGCAGCCCCTCCCCTCCCCAACACCTCTCCTCCTCCGTACGTGCTTGGCGAAGCCCTGTCGGAGTACTGCTGCACCAACATCACCACGCCGTCGTGCTGCCGTTGGAGCAATCTTCCTCAACCTCTCCTTCCCCTTGCTGGATCAAGACGGAGGAGACGTCGTCCGTACCGTACGTGTGTTGAACGCGGAGGTGCTGTCAGTTCAGCACTTTGGTCATAGGTGGTCCGAGTACGACTCCATCATCACCATCCCCTTGAACGCTTCCACTTTTCGATCTACAAGTGGTAAGTAGATGCAAACTCACTCCCTTGACTCGTTGCTTAGATGAACTCATAGATGGATCTTGGTGAAACCGTAGGAAAAATTTTAATTTTCTGCAACGTTCCCCAACAATGGGCAAGATGACTAAGACTCCGATCTCCAGAACAATGGAGCGAGCAACTGACTTATTGGAAATAATACATACTGATGTATGCGATCCGATGAGTGTTGAGGCTCGCGGCAGGTATCGTTATTTTCTGTCCTTCACAGATGATTTGAGCAGATATGGGCATATCTACTTGATGAAACATAAGTCTGAAACATTTGAAAAGTTCAAAGAATTTTAGAGTGAAGTGGAAAATCATCGTAACAAGAAAATAAAGTTTCTACAATTTGATCGCGGAGACGAATATTTTGAGTTACGAGTTCGGTCTTCAATTAAAACAATGTGGAATAGTTTCACAAATTCATGCCACCTGGAAAACCATAGAGTAATGGTGTGTCCGAACATCATAACCGTACTTTATTAGATATGGTGCAATTTGTGATGTCTCTTACCGATTTACCACTATCATTTTGGGGTTATGCATTAGAGACAACTGCATTCATGTTAAAAAGGGCACCATCTTAATCTGCTGAGACGACACCGTATGTACTGTGGTTTAGCAAGAAACCTAAGCTGTCATTTCTTAAAGTTTGGAGTTGCGATGCTTATGTGAAAAAGTTTCATCCTGATAAGCTCAAACCCAAATTGGAGAAGTGCATCTTCATAGGATACCCAAAAGTAACTGTTGGGTACACCTTCTATCACAGATCCGAAGGCAAGATATTCGTTGCTAAGAATGGATCCTTTCTAGAGAAGGAGTTTCTCTCAAAATAAGTGAGTGGGAGGAAAGTAGAACTTGATGAGGTAATTGTACCTTCTGCCAAATTGGAAAGTAGTTCATCACAGAAATCAGTTCCAGTGATGCTTACACCAATTAGTGAGGAAGTTAATGATGATGATCATGAAGCTTCGGATCAAGTTACTACCAAACCTCGTAGGTCAACCAGAGTATGTTCCGCACCAGAGTGGTACAGTAATCCTATTCTGGAGGTCATGTTATTTGACCATGACGAACCTACGAACTATGAGGAAGCGATGATGAGCCCAGATTCCGTGAAATGGCTTGAGGCCATGAAATCTGAGATGGGATCCATGTATGAGAACAAAGTGTGGACTTTTGTTGACTTGCCCGATGATCGGCAGGCCATCGAGAATAAATGGATCTTCAAGAAGAAGACTGACACTGACGGTAATGTTACTGTCTATAAAGCTCGACTTGTTGCAAAAGGTTTTCGACAAGTTCAAGGGGTTGACTACGATGAGACTTTCTCACCCGTAGAGATGTTTAAGTCTGTCTGAATCATGTTAGCAATTGCCGCATTTTATGATTATGAAATTTGGCAAATGGATGTCAAAACTGCATTCCTGAATGGATTTCTGGAAGAAGAGTTGTATATGATGCAATCGGAAGGTTTTGTTGATCCAAAGGGAGCTAACAAAGTGTGCAAGCTCCAGCGATCCATTTATGGACTGGTGCAAGCCTCTCGGAGTTGGAATGTACGCTTTGATAAGTTGATCAAAGCATATAGTTTTATACAGACTTACAGTGAAGCCTGCATTTACAAGAAAGTGAGTGGGAGCACTACAACCTTTCTGATAAGTATATGTGAATGACATATTGTCGATCGAAAATGATGTAGAATTTTCTGGAAAGCATAAAGGAGGTTTTGAAAGGAGTTTTCAAAGAAATACCTCGGCGAAGATGCTTACATATTGAGCATGAAGATCTATAGAGATAGATCAAGACGCTTGATAAGTTTTTTCAATGAGTACATACCTTGACAAGATTTTGAAGTAGTTCAAAATGGAACAGTCAAAGAAGGAGTTCTTGCCTGTGTTGCAAGGTGTGATGTTGAGTAAAGACTCAAAACCCGACCACGGCAGAAAATAGAACGAGAATGAAAAATTCATTCCCTATGCCTCAGCCATAGGTTCTATAAAGTATGCCATGTTGTGTACCAGACCTATTGTATACCCTACCCTGAGTTTGGCAAAGGGAGTACAATAGTGATCTAGGAGTAGATCACTGGACATTGGTCAAAATTATCCTTAGAGGAGTAAGGATATGTTTCTCGATTATGGAGGTGACAAAAGGTTCATCGTAAAGGGTTACGTCGATGCAAGTTTTGACATTGATCCAGATGACTCTAAGTCTCAATCTGGATACATATTGAAAGTGGGAGCAATTAGCTAGAGTAGCTCTGTGCAGAGTATTATTGACATAGAAATTTGCAAAATACATACGGATCTGAATGTGGCAGACCCGTTGACTAAACTTCTCTCACAAGCAAAACATGATCACACCTTAGTACTCTTTGGGTGTTAATCACATAGCGATGTGAACTAGATTACTGACTCTAGTAAACCCTTTGGGTGTTGGTCATATGACGATGTGAACTATGGGTTTTAATCACATGGTGATGTGAACTATGGATGTTAAATCACATGGCGATGTGAACTAGATTATTGACTCTAGTGCAAGTGGGAGACTGAAGGAAATATGCCCTAGAGGCAATAATAAAGTTATTATTTATTTCCTTATTTCATGATAAATGTTTATTATTCATGCTAGAATTGTATTAATTGAAAACTTGATACATGTGTGAATATATAGACAAACTTACTGTCACTAGTATGCCTCTACTTGACTAGCTCGTTGAATCAAAGATGGTTAAGTTTCCTAGCCATAGACATGAGTTGTCATTTGATTAACGGGATCACATCATTAGGAGAATGATGTGATTGACTTGACCCATTCCGTTAGCTTAGCACTTGATCGTTTAGTATGTTGCTATTGCTTTCTTCATGACTTATACATGTTACTATGACTATGAGATTATGCAACTCCCGTTTACCGGAGGAACACTTTGTGTGCTACCAAACGTCACAACGTAACTGGGTTATTATAAAGGTGCTCTAAGGTGTCTACGAAAGGTACTTGTTGGGTTGGCGCACTTCGAGATTAGGATTTGTCACTCCGATTGTCGGAGAGGTATCTCTGGGCCCATTCGGTAATGCACATCACTATAAGCCTTGCAAGCATTGCAACTAATGAGTTAGTTGCGAGATGATGTATTACGGAACGAGTAAAGAGACTTGCCGGTAACGAGATTGAACTAGGTATTGAGATACTGACGATCGAATCTCGGGCAAGTAACATACCAATGACAAAGGGAACAAACGTATGTTGTTATGCAGTTTGACCGATAAAGATCTTCGTAGAATATGTGGGAGCCAATATGAGCATCCAGGTTCCGCTATTGGTTATTGACCGGAGACGTGTCTTGGTCATGTCTACATAGTTCTCGAACCCGTAGGGTCCGCACACTTAAAGTTCGATGACGGTTATATTATGAGTTTATGTGTTTTTATGTACCGAAGGTAGTTCGGAGTCCCGGATGAGATCTGGGACATGAAGAGGAGTCTCGAAATGGTCGAGACGTAAAGATTTTTATATTGGACGACTATATTCGGACATCAGAAAGGTTCCAAGTGATTCGGGTATTTTCCGGAGTACCGGGGAGTTACGGGAATTCACCGGGAGATGTATTGGGCCTTATTGGGCCATACGGGAATAGAGGAGAGATGCCAAAAGGAAGTAGGCGCGCCCCCCCCCCCTCTGGTCCGAACTGGACAAGGGGTGCAGCCCCCTTTTCCTTCTCCCTCTCCCCCTCTTTCCTTCCTCTCCTACTCCTACTTGGAAGGGTTCCTAGTTCTACTAGGAAAGGTGGAAATCCTACTCCCGGTGGGAGTAGGACTCCCCTAGGGCGCACCATAGAGAGGGCCGGCCCTCCCCCTCCTTCACTCCTTTATATACGGGGGAGGCGGGCACCCCATAGACACAACAATTTATCTCTTGGATCTTTTAGCCGTGTGCAGTGCCCCCCTCCACCATAGTCCACCTCGATAATATCGTACCGGTGCTTAGGCGAAGCCCTGCGTCGGTAGAACATCATCATCATCATCACCACGCCGTCGTACTGACAGAACTCTCCCTCAAAGCTCGGCTGGATCGGAGTTCGAGGGACGTCATCGAGTTGAACGTGTGCAGAACTCGGAGGTGCCGTGCTTTCGGTGCTTGATCGGTCAGATCGTGAGGACGTACGACTACATCAACCACGTTGTGCTAACGCTTCCGCTTTCGGTCTACGAGGGTACGTGGACACACTCTCCCCACTCGTTTCTATGCATCACCATGATCTTGCGTGTGCGGAGGAAAATTTTGAAATTACTATGTTACCCAACATATTTGTCACGGACGTGATGCCTATATACATGATCATGCCTAGATAATCTCATAATTATTCGGTTTTCTATCAATTGCTCGACAGTAATTTGTTCACCCACCGTAATACTTATGCTATCTTGAGAGAAGCCACTAGTAAAACCTATGGCCCCCGGGTCTATCTTTTATCATATAAGTTTCCCATCTACTTTTATTTGCATCTTTTACTTTCCAGTCTATATCATAAAAATACCAAAAATATTTATCTTATCATATTATCTCTATCAGATCTCACTTTCAGATTCTTTGTGAAGGGATTGACAACCCCTTTATCGCGTTGGTTGCGAGGTTCTTGTTTGTTTGTGTAGGTGCGTGGGACTTTTGAGGAGCCTCCTACTGGATTGATACCTTGGTTCTCAAAACTGAGGGAAATACTTACGCTACTTTGCTGCATCACCCTTTCCTCTTCAAGGGAAAAACCAACGCAGTGCACAAGAGGTAGCAAGAAGGATTTCTGGCGCCGTTGCCGGGGAGGTCTTCGCTCAAGTCACATACCAAGTACCCATCACAAACTCATCTCCCTCGCATTACATTGCCACCACTTCACCCTTGCCGTTTTATTCGCCCTCTCTTTTTTTCGCCTCTCTTTCGCTTATTCCTCGTATTTTCTGTTGCTATGTCTGAAACTGGGGAGGTTATTGTCAATAAGGACAATAGTAATAACATGGGGAACTTTGATGCTTTTGATGATCCTGTTGAAGAACCACCTACCTTACATACTAAAAAGTTTCGAATCGGTAGTGGTAATATTATTGGAAAAGGGGTTATTCAAGATTTCTTTACTTGTGCCGGTGCTTTACCTTCTATGGTGGTTCTATTCTTTAAAAAACTAGTAGTCTTGCGGATGCTATCGCCATGCTCATAGTTGAACTCAAAAGACAATTTGTGCATATGCATCCTTGCATACAAAGGATTTTCCTAGAATTTTCCAATATTGAACATTCTTCTGTTAAACGTGCAGCTACTATATTTTTGGCTCATGAGTTTAGATTTATAATAAAAGAAGCCAAAGAAATTTTTGGATAATGTTGCTTTTAATGAAAACCTTAGAAAGAAGGTTCCTACCACTATTCTAGTTGATAGAATTTCCGAACTTAATAATGATTTCTCTATTCAAAATAACGAGTTAGGGTATTCGCTTGAGTATAGACTCATGAAGTTTTGCCAAAAGAATGCTTATAACGATGAATTGGTTGTGCAATATGAAGGGCCTAAGGCGGAACCCATACCTCCCGAGATTGATCTTCGGGACTTCTGTCCCACTAAATTTAGCCCTTTTGATTACTTTTGCTTGCCACAAAGGAAACTTGCTGCTGAACGTAGGGAATATGAGATGAGTTTTCATGATTTATCTTATTATTATGGCAATACGTAGATCTATTCTTGCTTTTATGCCTAGCTAGGGGCGTTAAACGATAGCGCTTGTTGGGAGGCAACCCAATTTTATTTTTGTTACTTACTTTTTGCTTATGTTTAGTAATAATTATTTGATATAGCCTCTGGTTAGATGTGTTTTTATGTTTAATTAGTGTTTGTGCCAAGTGAAACCTATAGGATCTTCTTGGATAATACTTATTTGATCTTGCTGAAAAAGTCAGAAACCTTCTGTTCACGAAAACAATTGTTTAAAATCATAAGAACGTGATAAAATACTGATTCCAATTGCAGTAGATTAATAAACAAATTATCTGGTGTTTCCTATTTTAGTAGAATTTTTGGAGTTCCATAAGTACTCTAAAGTTACAGCTTTCTACAGACTGTTCTGTTTTTGACAGATTCTGTTTTTCGTGTGTTGTTTGCTTATTTTGATGAATCTATGGATAGTATCGGGGGGTTTAAACCATAGAGAAGTTGGAATAAAGTAGGTTTAACACCAATATAAATAAAGAATGAGTTCATTACAGTACCTTATGTGGTGGTTTTTCTTTCTTGCACTAACGGAGCTTACGAGTTTTCTGTTGAGTTTTGTGTTGTGAAGTTTTCAAGTTTTGGGTAAAGATTTGATGGACTATGGAATAAGGAGTGGCAAGAGCCTAAGCTCGGGGATTCCCATGGCACCCCAAGATAATCCAAGGACACCAAAAAGCCTAAGCTTGGGGATGCCCCGGAAGGCATCCCCTCTTTCTTCTTCGTTTATTGGTAACTTTACTTGGAGCTATATTTTTATTCACCACATGATATGTGTTTTGCTTGGAGCGTCTTGTATTATATGAGTATTTTCTTTCTAATTTACCACAATCATACTTGCTGTACACACCTTTTGGGAGATATAAACATGAATTGGAATTTATTAGAATACTCTATGTGCTTCACTTATATCTTTTGAGCTAGATAGTTTTGCTCTAGTGCTTCACTTATACTTTTTAGAGCACGGCGGTGGTTTTATTTTGTAGAAATTATTGATATCTCATGCTTCACTTATATTATTTTGAGAGCCTTTTAGAACAGCATGGTATTTGCTATGGTTATAAAATTGGTCCTAATATGATGGGCATCCGGTTGGGTATAATAAAAACTATCATAGGAAGTGAATTGGATGCTATGATCAATTTGATGCTTGATAATTGTTTTGAGATATAAAGGTGGTAATGTTAGAGTCATGCTAGTTGAGTAGTTGTGGATTTGAGAAATACTTGTGTCGAAGGTTGCAAGTCCCGTAGCATGCACGTATGGTAACCGTTGTGTAACAAATTTGAAACATGAGGTGTTCTTAGATTGTCATCCTTATGAGTGGCGGTCAGGGACGAGCGATGGTATTTTCCTACCAATCTCCCTAGGAGCATGCGTGCAATGCTTGGTTTTTTATGACTTGTAGATTTTTGCAATAAGTATGTGAGTTCTTTATGACTAATGTTGAGTCCATGGATTATATGCACTCTTATCCTTCCATCATTGCTAGCCTCTTCGGTACCGTGCATTGCCCTTTCTCACCTTGAGTTATGGTGCAAACTTCGCCGGTGCATCCAAACCCCGTGATACGATACGCTCTATCACACATAAACCTCCTTATATCTTCCTCAAAACAGCCACCACACCTACCTATTATGGCATTTCCATAGCCATTCCGAGATATATTGCCATGCAACTTTCCACCATTCCATTTATTATGACACGCTTCATCATTGTCATTTTGCTTTGCATGATCATGTAGTTGACATTGTATTTGTGGCAAAGCCACCATGCATAATTTTTCATACATGTCACTCTTGATTCATTGCATATCGATTACACCTTGAGGCATTCACATAGAGTCATATTTTGTTCTAGTATTGAGTTGTAATTCTTGAGTTGTAAGTAAATAAAAGTGCGATGATCATCATTAATAGAGCATTGTCCCAAATAAAAAAATAAAAAAAGAAAGGCCAAAAAAAGGAAAAAAAAGAAAGGCCAAACTAAAAAAAGAGAAATAAAAAGGGACAATGCTACTATCCTTTTTCCACACTTGTGCTTCAAAGTAGCACCATGATCTTTATGATAGAGAATCTCCTATGTTATCACTTTCATGTACTAGTGGGAATTTTTCATTATAGAACTTGGTTTGTATATTCCAACAATGGGATTCCTCATTGCCCTTTCTCACCTTGAGTTGTGGTGCAAACTTCGCCGGTGCATCCAAACCCCGTGATACGATATGCTCTATCACACATAAACCTCCTTATATCTTCCTCAAAACAGCCACCATACCTACCTATTATGGCATTTCCATAGTCATTCCGAGATATATTCCCATGCAACTTTCCACCATTCCGTTTATTATGACACGCTTCATCATTGTCATATTGCTTTGCATGATCATGTAGTTGACATCGTATTTGTGGCAAAGCCACCATGCATAATTTTCCATACATGTCACTCTTGATTCATATCCCGGTGTACCGCCAGAGGCATTCATATAGAGTCATATGTTGTTCTAGTATCGAGTTGTAATCATTGAGTTGTAAATAAATAGAAGTGTGATGATAATCATTAATAGAGCATTGTCCCAAAAAAAGAAAGGCCAAATAAAAAAGGGGACAATGCTACTATCCTTTTTCCACACTTGTGCTTCAAAGTAGCACCATGATTTTTTTATGTTAGAGAGTCTCCTATGTTGTCACTTCATATACTAAGTGGGAATTTTTCATTATAGAACTTGGCTTGTATATTCCAACAATGGGCTTCCTCAAATGCCCTAGGTCTTCATGAGCAAGCAAGTTGGATGCACACCCACTTAGTTTCTTTTGTTGAGCTTTCATACATTTATAGCTCTAGTGCATCCGTTGCATGGCAATCCCTACTCCTTGCATTGACATCAATTGATGGGCATCTCCCTAGCCCATTGATTAGCCGCATCGATGTGAGACTTATCCTTTTTTGTCTTCTCCACATAACCCCCATCATTATATTCTATTCCGCCCATAGTGATATATCCATGGCTCACGCTCGTGTATTGTGTGAAAGTTGGAAAAAGTTTGAGATTACTAAAGTATGAAACAATTGCTCGGCTTGTCATCGGGGTTGTGCAAGATGAGAGCATTCTTGTGTGACGAAAATGGAGCATGACCAAACTATATGATTTTGTAGGGATGAACTTTCTTTAGCCATGTTATTTTAAGATGATTACTTTGTTAGTATGCTTGAAGTATTACTATTTCTTATGTCAATATGAACTTTTGTTTTGAATCATTTGGATCTGAACATTCATGCCGCAATAAACAGAATTACATTAAGAAATATGCTAGGTAGCATTCCACATCAAAAATTTTATTTTTATCATTTACCTACTCGAGGACGAGCAGGAATTAAGCTTGGGGATGCTTGATACGTCTCCAACGTATCTATAATTTTTGATTGTTCCATGCTATTATATTACCTGTTTTGGATGTTTATGGCCTTTACTCTACGGTCTAACCTACTAACTGGAGGCCCAACCCGAATTGTTGTTTTTTTGCCTATTTCAGTGTTTCGAAGGAAAGGAATATCAAACGGAGTCCAAACGGAATGAAACCTTCGGGAGCGATCTTTTTGGAACAAACGCAATCCAGGAGACTTGGAGTGGACGTCAAGTAGTAGCCGAGGCGGCTGTCGATGTCAAAACCGGTGGATCTCGGGTAGGGGGTCCCGAACTGTGCGTCTAAGGCGGATGGTAACAGGAGGCGGGGGACACGAGGTTTACCCATGTCCGGGCCCTCTCGATGGAGGTAATACCCTACTTACTGCTTGATTGATCTTGATGATATGAGTATTACAAGAGTTCATCTACCACGAGATTGTAGAGGCTAAACCCTAGAAGCTAGCCTATGGTATGATTGTTGTTCTTGTCCTACGGACTAAACCCTCCGGTTTATATAGACACCGGAGGGGGCTAGGGTTACACAGAGTCGGTTACAAGGGAGGAGATCTACATATCCATATTGCCAAGCTTTCCTTCCACGCCAAGGAGAGTCCCATCCGGACACGGGATGAAGTCTTCAATCTTGTATCTTCATAGTCCAATAGTCTGGCTAAAGTATATAGTCCGGCTGTCCGAGGCCCCCCTAATCCAAGACTCCCTCAGTAGCCCCCGAACCAGGCTTCAATGACGATGAGTCCGGCCCGCAGATTGTCTTCGGCATTGCAAGGCGGGTTCTTCTCCAAATCCAGAGTACCTATTTTGTAACGAGTAATGTCCGGCTTCCCATTAATGTTGCACTCCTCGGCTTCTGTGCTTTAATAATGGTTATTTCCATGTGTCGAACAGATGCGAGAAGTCAGGGCATTTTTACCTTTGCCACCCTGACCATGTAAGTAAATCGTCTATTTAAAGAGACGGGGATCCTCAGATCCAAACCACACCATCCTCCCATAGCGAGTATCCATCAGAGCGTGCCCGCAAAAAACCATCCCATCATGGACGGCCATCGTAGCTCCTCCTCTCGCTCCCGTAGAACTAAGCCAGGCGATTGGGAGAGGTGTTCCGTCCCCCATAGCCAATTGGTAGAGTTGCAGACCCAGGGGTTTCTCCCTCCTGCGTATATGGTCCCCTCTGAGCCGGACTAGCGACTTATAATGGCGGGGAGCAAGCGGAGAGCTTTCCCAACCCATCCAGGGGGGAGCGGGTATGCATTGTCCCTTACTTACTGAGGGGACTCGGATTTCCAATCCATCCTTTCCTCCGTGGGCTCCTGGAGTTCTACGGCCTCCAGCTGCATAACTTTACTCCCGCCTCCATATTACACATCGCTGGCTATGTTGCCCTTTGCGAGCTGTTTTTGAGCTGCGAAGCTCATTTCGAGCTATGGAAGAGGCTATTCTGCCTTGTACCCCATACACAGGAGGGGTCAATATATCAAGTGGGCGGAGCCGAAATATGGCGCATCGCCGGGACCGGATACCTGTCCGGCACTCCAAAGAAGACATCTGAAGACTGGCCTTCGGAATGGTTTTATATGGAGGACGTCCCCCTTCCAGACCCTATTCGGATGGGCCTTCCTGAGTTCGACAACGCTCCCCTAAAGAAACGCTGCAGCTGGAGCCCTCGGAGCCCCCAGTCAGGATTGATAGTAATCGAGGTTATGTCAATATGTATAATGCGGGGGGTGCAGCCACTTCAATATCGGGGGCAACCCATGTGGCTCTTCAATGGAGAAGATGATGCCACCCGCTATGGTCGTAAGGGACCGGACTCAGTCGGCGCTCTAGCAAAAATCCTGTCCGATTTGTACAAAGGAGAGGAAGAGGAGTTCGTCCGCGTCAAGCCACGGGATGGATTCTCCATGTACAACCCTCCAAGCTGGGTGAGCTGCTACTTTTACTCCAAACCATCCTGCATTCTTCGTCATAAGTATTTACCTTGCCATTTCATAGAAGGAACTGCGAAAAGCCGTAAGGGAGGTCCACAACCCGCCTCCACAACCGGAGGACCCTGACCGGGCCCTCGACCCCGGACTCGAAGAAGATCCGGACACATTTGTGGAGCTTATTAACAGGAAGTTCTATCAATTAAGCTGCGATGGTGCCATTGTGGCCATCATAGCCGATTATCCGGGACTACTCCCTGCATCACATGTAAGTAAAACCAGAGTCCTAACTTCCAAGAAGGATCCCTTTTTCTGCACTTCACCTACCACACACATATGGTGTCTTACAGGGAAGGCCCTCGGGACGCCGTGCCGAACCCGCAGTGACTCACCAACAAGGGGCACCAAAGCCAGGTAGGCTTAAAAGGAAGGCGGTCGGGACTGAGACGCCGTCGCAGAGGTATGAAAGAGAACCCCGCTCCGTGGTGGTCGTCTTTTAAAATATAATAACGCCCATGTTTCCTAGTAGGAAAAACGCTCGCCGGACTATATCCGGTGAGGTTGCCGGTCACGCCTCCACCAGTCGGGCTCCCGAGCCGGACTTAGAAGCAGACGCTAACATGGGGCCAACGCCGGATATTCCTCCTACAGAGGATGCGGATAGGCTATCCGCTACAAATTCCGAAGTGGAGAGCGCCATGAATCACAGGCGTCGTCGGGCCGTCCTCCGTGACGCTTGTTTCTCCCAAGAGGCGTTTGATGCCTTCAACTCAGGAGACGCGTACATCCGAGCTGCTCAAAATGGTCTTGCCAGAGCCACAGACCAGTATGTAAAGGATATACGGGTAAGAAAATCTAATAATTATGTATATCAGTAGCCCCTGAGACTTGAAACAGTTGGCACAACTGATTTAAGGATCATTATTTGCATAGGTTCTTACGGAGAAGAATACCCAGTTGTCTCAAGAGCTGGAGGAGTGAAAAGCCCAGCCTTAGGCCGCAGTTGCCGCGGTGAAGGAGTCCAAGAAGGCCCCATCTGGTAACACTTGTTTTCTTTGCAAAGAATGTCATGTACCAGGTAGTATGCGGCATGGGTGCAAATCTAACAATAGATTCTGCAGATGACTCTGGAGTGAATCCGGAGGTCATGCGAGGGGATGAGAAATATGCTAACCGACAGCTAAAGGCTAGCGAGCGCGTGCTTACACGGGTTAGGCGGGAGAAAAACAATGTCCAAGACGCCAATACCCGGCTGGGCTTTGAACTGTAACATGTTCGAGCCCAGCTTGTTGACTCCGTAAAGGAGAATAAGAGGCTTCGACGTGACATTTTCAGTAAGTGTTTGAACGAACTTTTAAAGAGTTCGGCGAAGAAACCGGCTAACAGTGTTATATCTGTAGGTATGCTGACGGGTCGTCCCGCAGAGGAGATGCCCGGGTCTACAGGCGATCTTCTGCCAGAGCTTTTACAACTGCACGAACAAGTACGGCAGGTGATGTAGGGCATTGCCCAAGCCTTGTGGCCATCCACCTCCCTGCCAGGAGGCATGAGAGAGCTTGTAGAAAAGCTCAAGGGAGCGCGGCGACGCTTCCGCTTATGGAAGATATCAGCCTGCCGACAAGGTGCAAGATAAGCCTGTGCCATTGTGAAGACGCGATATACCAAGGCTGACTCGAACCACATGGCCGAGGTCGGACCTATGGGGCCTGATGGGAAAGAGATCCCCGTCAGTTTTGTTTATGACCAGGTAGAATTAGCCGCAAAGTATTCCCAACAGGACTGCAGGCTAGACAGCCTGTTGGATGGTATAGAAGAAGAATTTAGTCAGTCTAAGTGACTATATACTTCAAGTGACATGTGTTGTCCCTAGCCGGATTGTAAATCATTTGTCATGGCGGACCTTATCGCTTCGACCTCCGGACCCGACAGTCCGGAGTGTATCCGAATACCCGCTCAGTTATGTAAAATCCGGGGTATGCATGGAAACCAGGCGTAGGGGTCATAAGTGCTTGAACAGAAAAGTACCCAACTAGTTATGTTATATTACATGGATAGTAAGAAACATCTTCCAGGGAGAATAGTTCCGTTAAGGGTTCCTTTCCCTGGGTACGTGTGCATTAATGTGCATGTCCGAAATGCGAAAAGAGACGCATGATATAAACATCTGGGGGCATGTAGTACAATAGATAAAAATTGTCTTTTGTTCACCGACCGAATATTCCCTTAAGAACGCTAGCTTTCGGCTTCACCCAGTCTGAGGTAGACATCCGGATGATCCGGCAGTAACAATCGCAGAGGTGCTCCCCTTATGCCCTAGCCGAATTAGCGGGAACGTACGACATAAACACTAGAGCCAGGCAACCCAGCTTGGCCAAAACTTAAGTCATATCGGTGCATATAATGGCGAAAAAAGGTACATGTGAAAGTAACACATGTGTGGGGCCTAGAGCCCGGAATGTAGCTATAATAAGCTTATGTATAAGAAGCCCCAAGGTATCATGAGCGCGGCTAGCGCGTCAAGATTGTGTAGTCAAGACACATTTTAGCCTTTTAAGGCCTTGAAGAAAAAAGGGAAGAAAGAAAGAAAGAAAGAAAAGACAGATAACGAATATATAAAAAATTGACATAGGTAAGGAGACAAACATAGAGTCCGGCACTAGGCGTAGAACCTTCGGAGTCTGGCTGCGTTCCATGGGTTTGGCTCGAGTCGATTGTCCGATGCATCCCGCAGACGGTACGCTCCACTAGTCAGAACTTGGTCAATAACGAAGGGACATTCCCATTTGGGCTTGAGCTTGTTCCTTTTCTTCTCCGGTAGGCGTAGAACGAGTTCGCCAATGTTATAAGTTTTGGCCCGTACTTCTCTGCTTTGATACCTTCGAGCCTGTTGCTGATAGAATGTGGAACAGGCTTCTACCATGTCACGCTCCTCCTCAAGTGCGTCCAAACTGTCCTGCTGATCAGGCTCGACCTCTTTCTCTTCATACATGCGCACTCTAGGTGAGTCATGAATTATGTCACAGGGCAGTACCGCCTCTGCACCGTACACCATAAAGAACAGTGTGTATCCGGTAGTGCGATTCGGCATGGTCCGCAGCCCCCATAGCACAGAGTCGAGCTCCTCTACCCAGTGCGTATCGGATTCCTTCAAGGATCACACTAATATGGGTTTAATGCCGCTCATGATAAGACCATTTGTTCGCTCGACTTGACCGTTAGTTTGTGGGTGATAGACAGAAGCATAATCGATCTTGATGCCCATGTTGTTGCACCAAAATTTTACCTCGTCTGCTGTAAAGTTCGAGCCATTATCGGTGATGATGCTGTGGGGAACGCCATAAAGGTGTACAACCCCGGATATGAAGTCTATCACTGGTCCGGATTCGGCCGTTTTAACTGGTTTGGCTTCTATCCATTTGGTGAATTTGTCCACCATGACCAATAAGTATTTTTTCTTATGGCTTCCCCCCCTTAAGGGGTCCGACCATATCAAGCCCCCAGACCGCAAAGGGCCAAGTGATGGGGATTGTTTGGAGAGCGGTAGGTGGCATATGGCTTTGGTTTGCGAAAAGCTGACAACCGACGCAACATTGAACGAGGTCCTGTGTGTTTGCCCGGGCTGTAGGCCAATAAAAACCTGTACGGAAGGCCTTGCTTACAATGGCCCGAGCTATGGCATGGTGGCCGCCAAGTCCAGCATGAACTTCTGCCAAAAGTTGTCGTCCTTCCTCTTCGGAGATGCACCTTTGAAGGACTCCGGTAGTGCTTTTCTTATAAAGTTCTCCCTCGTGGACCTTGTAGGCTTTAGACCGTCGCACAATGCAACGTGCCTCGTTTGGGTCCTCAGGTAGTTCCTGCCTAGTTAGGTAAGCCAGGAAGGGTTCTGTCCACGGGGCGATGACGGCCATAATCACGTGGGCCAAAGGTGTTATATCGGTGGCAGAGCCTCCGATTGCGTCAGAGTGTTCGGTGTTTGGTGTTGTGGCCGGGTCCGGACCATTGTTACCGGTCTCTCCTTCCCATACCACGGATGGCTTAAACAGCCTATCCAAGAAGATATTAGGTTGGACAGGGTCGCGCTTAGCGCCGATGCGGGCGAGGATATCCGCCGCCTGATTGTTTTCCCGGACCACATGGTGGAATTCAAGCCCCTCGAACCGAGCTGACATTTTGAGGACGACGTTGTGATAAGCCGCCATTTTTGGATCCTTGGCATCGAAGTCTCCATTTATTTGAGATATTGCAAGGTTCGAGTCCCCACGCACCTCCAGGCGTTGAATGCGCATGGAGACTGCCATCCGGAGACCATGTAACAGGGCCTCATATTCTGCTGCGTTGTTGGAGTCTGTGTATAGTATTTGGAGTACGTATTGGACTGTATCTCCGGTGGGGGATGTCAGGACGACGCCAGCCCCCAGACTAGCCAGCATTTTAGAGCCGTCAAAGTGCATGATCCAATTGGAGTACGCGCCGTACTCTTTAGGGAGTTCGGCTTCTGTCCATTCGGCGATGAAACCAGCCAGTACTTGTGACTTCATGGATCGCCGTGGTTTGTATATTATGTCGAACGGGAGGAGCTCAATAGCCCATTTAGCAATCCGGCCTGTGGCCTCGCGGTTGTTTATTATATTGTTGAGTGGTACTTCGGAGGCCACCATAATTGAGCACTCTTGAAAGTACTGTCGTAGTTGTCGGGATGCCATGAAGACGGCGTATGCTATCTTTTGATAATGTGGGTACCATGATTTGCATGGATTCAGGACAGTGGATACATAGTATACCGGATTTTGAAGCGGGAATTTATGTCCGTCCGTCTCTCGTTCGACGACGAGTACTGCGCTTACAACTTGGTGTGTTGCCGCTATATATAACAGCATTGGTTCACCGACATTTGGCGCGGCCAAGATTGGGTTTGTGGCCAAAACAGCTTTTATTTCTTCTAGTCCGGCCATGGTCGCATCCGTCCACTCAAAGTGTCCGGTGCGTCGAAGAAGGCGATAAAGAGGCAGTGCCTTTTCTCCTAATCGGGAGATGAAGCCGCTTAAGGCAGCCACGCATCCAGTTAGTTTCTGGATTTGCTTGAGGTCTGTTGGGATGGCCAACTGTGACAGAGCTCGGATTTTAGCCGGATTTGCTTCTATTCCTCTGTTGGAGACGATGAAGCCTAAGAGCTTTCCGGCAGGCACTCTGAAGACGCATTTTTCCGTATTGAGCTTAATGTCGTATGTTCGGAGATTGTCGAACGTGAGCCTCAAGTTGTCTATTAAGGATTCGACGTGTCTGGTTTTAATGACCACATCGTCTACGTATGCCTCCACTATTTTGCTGATCTGTGTCTCCAAGCATGTCTGAATCATGCGTTGATAGGTTGCACCGGCGTTTTTGAGCCCGGAAGGCATGGTGTTAAAACAGAAGGGGCCATATGGAGTGATAAATGTCATTGCGGCTTGATCGGACTCCGCCATCTTAATTTGATGATAGCTGGAGTATGCGTCAAGGAAACACAATGAGTCGTGTCCTGCGGTAGCGTCGATAATTTGAAGGATGCGAGTTAGGGGGAAGGGATCCTTGGGGCAAGCCTTGTTAAGGTCCTTGAAGTTGACACATAGGCGCCAGGATTTGTCCTTCTTTGGTACCATCACCAGTTTTGCTAGCCAGTCCGGATGTTTTATTTCTCGGATGAATCCGGCCTCCAGTAACTTGGCTAGCTCCTCTCCCATGGCTTGTAGCTTAGGCTCAGAGGAGCGCCGAAGAGTTTGCTTGACCAGCTTGAATCCCTTTAGAATGTTAAGGCTATGCTCGGCCAGCCTGCGTGGGATTCCTGGCATGTCTGAAGGATGCCAGGCAAAGATGTCCCAATTCGCGCGCAAGAACTCCCGTAGCGCGGCGTCTACCGTGGGGTTTAACTGTACCCCCATGGATGCTGTTTTTGTAGGGTCCATTGGATGGACTTGGAATTTGACTATTTCATCCGCTGGTTTAAAAGAGGTGGACTTGGATATTTTGTCGAGTATCACGTCGTCCCTGTCCACTGTGGAATGCATCACATTTATTTCTTCGGCCGCGAGGGCTTCGGATAACGCCTCGAGGGCCAGTGCGCTATCTTATTTTCGGTGCAGAGTGCTATGTCCGGATCACTAGCTAGAGTGATGATTCCATTGTGCCCGGGCATTTTGAGCTTCATGTACCCGTAATGGGGTATAGCGTGGAAGATCATGAATGCCTCCCGCCCTAGAAGGGCATGGTATCCGCTATTGACCGGGGCCACTTGGAATGTGATTTCTTCGGACCTATAATTCTCCGGCATGCCGAATACCACATCTAGTGTGATTTTCCCAGCACATCGTGCCTCCCGACTAGGGATGATTCCTCTGAAGCTCGTGCTGCTTTGCTCAATGCGGCTTTTGTCTATCTCCATTTTTCGAAGATTCTCCTCATAGATGAGGTTTAATCCGCTGCCGCCGTCCATGAGCACTTTTGTAAGCCGGAAGCCGTCCACAATTGGACTAAGAACCAAGGCGGCTGGTGCTCAGGCTGTTCGGAATTTAGGTTCGTCACTGGCATTGAAGGTGATAGCCATATCACTCCATGGATTTATTGCTGCCACGTGGCAGACTTCGGCAAGGCTGCGGAGTGCTCGCTTACGCCTATTATTTGAGGCAAAGGTCTCGAAGACTGTCAATACTATATTGCTGTTTTCCACGGGATGGTGCTCTGCGGTATTGTTGATGAGGAGATCCTCACCGCTCTTGGCCACCTGCTGGAGTACCCAACATGCTCTAAGGCTGTGGGTTGGCATGGTATCCGCTGTACTGTGAATTTTGCATGGCCCATTCAACCATCCCTCCAATACGGTTCCACGCCCTGTAGTGGGCTTTTGTTTCTTTGTAATTGAATCGGGTGACTTACGAGAGTACACCCTTTTAGTTCGGACGGGGGGTTTTGTGAGAGCCGGAGGATCCCAAAATTTTGTTTGGTTTTTCCAGGCACTTTCCATCGCACAGTACTTCCGTACTATGGCCGCCAAGTCAGCGAAGTGTGCTATGTCACAGCGACTTATGGCGTTGAGGATTCCCCTGTCCATGCAATTTTTGCAAAATAATGAAATCTTCCTCGCGACAGTCCTTAACCTTGCTCATTACAAGGAGGAATCTGGCCCAATAGTTGTGTACTGTCTCTTGGGGCTCTTGTCTAATGTGGGAAAGATCACTTATATCTGGGTGGGTGGGTGGATTTAGGTCCGAACCCTGACCCGATCTGAGACCCAGGGGCGAAGGAGTTTCCGAGCTTGGCAGTTCGGGCTCCGGGATGTTGTCCAATAGGTCTGGCCTGCTGCCTGATTCTAGGTTCAAGGCTTGGGCCATGTCCTCCTGTAGACGAGTATTCGGCTCGGAGAGCTCGGGAATCCAGACATAGTTTGTCCGCAAGATAGAGAAATAATCGCTGAGTTGCTCCTCCACCACTGCTACCTGATGGGTGACCTGCGGGGAGTTAATCTCCCTTTGGTCGGGTTTAAGCCCGATCTGATCATAGTCCGTAGCGACTCCCAAGGCAGCGATGCGATCCAAGAGCTTGTTTAAGGAAGAGAGCTCCATTGGATCGAACTGCTCGACGAATTCCGAGCTGACATGGAGGCTGTTTTCGATGACCCGAGAAGTCATCATCGGCGCAGCGGCCGAACAGGCGGTCATGACGAAACCGCCTAGTCGGAGAGTTTGGCCTACAACCAGGGCTCCCCCAGAGGTGATGTTGTCCTTGACAACGATACGAGCCATCTAGTCTTATGATGACGACACAGTGGAACTCTCAATGAAAGCACCAATGTCGGTGTCAAAACCGGCGGATCTCGGGTAGGGGGTCCCGAACTGTGCGTCTAAGGCGGATGGTAACACGAGGCGGGGGACACGATGTTTACCCAGGTTCGGGCCCTCTCGATGGAGGTAATACCCTACTTCCTACTTGATTGATCTTGATGATATGAGTATTACAAGAGTTCATCTACCACGAGATCATAGAGGCTAAACCCTAAAAGATAGCCTATGGTATGATTGTTGTTCTTGTCCTACGGACTAAATCCTCCGGTTTACATAGACACCAGAGGGGGCTAGGGTTACACAGAGTCGGTTACAAGGGAGGAGATCTACATGTCCGTATTGCCAAGCCTGCCTTCCATGCCAAGGAGAGTCCCATCCGGACACGGGACGAAGTCTTCAATCTTGAATCTTCATAGTCCAAAAGTCCGGCTAAAGTATATAGTCCGGCTGTCCGAGGACCCCCTAATCCAGGACTCCCTCAGCGGCCACGAGGGTGCCAAGCGCGCCCTAGGGGGGTGGGCGCGCCCCCACCCTCGTGGGCCCCTCGTGGCTCCCCTGACCTACCTCCTTTGCCTATATACACTCTTATACCCTGAAAACATCCGGGGGCACGACGAAAAACTATTTCCACCGCCGCAACCTTCTGTATCCGCGAGATCCCATCTTGGAGCCTTTGCCGGCGCTCCGCCGGAGGGGGAATCAACCATGGAGGGCCTCTACATCATCACCAAGGCCTCTCCGATGAGTCGTGAGTAGTTTACCACAGACCTTCGGGTCCATAGTTATTAGCTAGATGGCTTCTTCCCTCTCTTTGAATCTCAATACAAATTTCTCCTCGATCTTCTTGGAGATCTATTCGACGTAACTCTTTTTGCGGTGTGTTTGTCGAGATCCGATGAATTGTGGGTTTATGATCAAGTTTATCTATGATAAATATTTGAATCTCCTCTGAATTCTTTTATGTATGATTGGTTATCTTTGCAAGTCTCTTCGAATTATCAGTTTGGTTTGGCCTACTAGATTGATCTTTCTTGCAATGGGAGAAGTGCTTAGCTTTGGGTTCAATCTTGCGGTGTCCTTTCCCAAAGGACAGGGGGGCAGCAAGGCACGTATTGTATTGTTGCCATCAAGGATAAATAGATGGGGTTTATATCATATTGCATGATTTTATCCCTCTACATCATGTCATCTTTCTTAATGCGTTACTCTGTTCTTCATGAACTTAATACTCTAGATGCAGGCAGGAGTCGGTCGATGTGTGGAGTAATAGTAGTAGATACAGAATCGTTTCGGTCCACTTGTCACAGACGTGATGTCTATATACATGATCATGCCTAGATAATCTCATAATTATTCGCTTTCCTATCAATTGCTCGGCAGCAATTTGTTCACCCACCATAATACTTATGCTATCTTGAGAGAAGCCACTAGTGAAACCTATGGCCCCCGGGTCTATCTTTTATCATATAAGTTTCCCATCTACTTTTATTTGCATCTTTACTTTCCAATCTATATCATAAAAATACCAAAAATATTTATCTTATCATACTATCTCTATCAGATCTCACTTTCGCAAGTTACCGTGAAGGGATAACCCCTTTATCGCGTTGGTTGCGAGGTTCTTGTTTGTTTGTGTAGGTGCGTGTGACTTTTGAGGAACCCCCTACTGGATTGATACCTTGGTTCTCAAAACTGAGGGAAATACTTACGCTACTTTGCTGCATCACCCTTTCCTCTTCAAGGGAAAAACTAACGCAGTGCTCAAGAGGTAGCACAATGTCTTCTGCATTCTGACTTTTAAGGGATCTGCTAGAGAATCTCTAAGGACATCTACATAGCCTAACTCAATCATACCATGTAGAGCAATTGCTCTTGTGAAATTGTGAATATGAGAGAAATAGGAAAGGGAATGCTATGTTCTCTTATTCTTTTTATTTATGCTAAGTTCTTGTGTTCATTGTGCAAACATCTCGGGGGTGGATACTGTTGGGGAATGTAACATGCAATTTTGAAAAATTTCCTACGCTCACGCAAGATCTATCTAGGAGAAGCATAGCAACGAGAGGGGGAGAGTGTGCCCACGTACCCTCGTAGACCGAAAGCGGAAGTGTTAAGTTAACGTCGTTGATGTAGTCGAACATCGTCACGATCCAACCGATCTAGTACCAAACGTATGGCACCTCTAAGTTCAGCACACGTTCAGCTCGATGACATCCCTCGAACTCTTGATCCAACAGAGGGTCGAGGGAGAGTTCCGTCAGCACAATGGCGTGGTGACGGTGATGGTGATGTGATCCGCGCAGGGCTTCGCCTAAGCACTACGACGCTATGACCAGAGGACTAAACTGTGGAGGGGGGCACCATATACGGCTAAGAGAACAAATGTTGTGCCTTGGGGTGCCCCCTGCCCCCGTATATAAAGGAGGAGGGGAGGAGGCTGGCCACCAAGGGTGCGCCATGGAGGGGGGAGTCCTACTAGGACTCCACTCCTAGTAGGATTCGGCCCCCCTCTTTTTCCTTCTTACGGAGAGGGGGAAAGGGGGAAGAGATGGAGAGGGAGACGGGAAGGGGGGCCGCACCCCCCCCACCCCTTGTCCAATTCAGATTGGCTTGGGGGGCGCACCACCTGCTGTGGCCTGCCTCCTCCTCTCCACTATGGCCCATGGGGCCCATTATCTTTCCCGGGGGGTTCCGATAACCTCCCGGTACTCCGAAAAATCCCTGAACCTCTTCGGAACCATTCAAGTGTCCGTATATGACCTTCCAATATATCAACCTTTACCTCTCGACCATTTCGAGACTCATCGTCATGTCCGTGATCTCATCCGGGACTCCGAACAAACTTTGATCACCAAAACACATAACTCATAATACAAATCGTCATCGAACGTTAAGCCTGCAGACCCTACGGGTTCAAGAACTATGTAGACATGACCGAGACACATCTCCGGTCAATAACCAATAGCAGAACCTAGATACTCATATTGGTTCCTACATATTCTACGAAGATCTTTAACGGTCAAACCGCATGACAACATACGTCATTCCCTTTGTCATCGGTATTTTACTTGCTCATCATACCTAGTTCAATCTTGTTACCGGCAAGTCTCTTTACTCGTTCTGTAATGCATCATCCCGCAACTAACTCATTACTCACATTGCTTGCAAGGCTTATAGTGATGTGCATTACCGAGAGGGCCCAGAGATACCTCTCCGATACTCGGAGTGACAAATCCTAATCTTGATCTATGACAACCCAACAAACACCTTCAGAGACACCTGTAGAGCATCTTTATAATCACCCAGTTACGTTGTGATGTTTGATAGCACACAAGGTGTTCCTCTGGTATTCGGGAGTTGCATAATCTCATAGTCATAGGAATATGTATAAATCATGAAGAAAGCAATAGCAGTAAAACTTAACGATCATTATGCTAAGCTAACGGATGGGTCTTGTACATCACATCATTCTCTAATGATGTGATCCCGTTCATCAAATGACAACACATGTCTATGGTCAGGAAACATAACCATCTCTGATTAACGATCTAGTCAAGTAGAGGCATACTAGGGACACTCTATTTTGTCTATGTATTCACACCTGTACTAAGTTTCCGGTTAATACAATTCTAGAAAGAATAATAAACATTTATCATGATATAAGGAAATATAAATAACAACTTTATTATTGCCTCTAGGGCATATTTCCTTCAGTCTCCCACTTGCACTAGAGTCAATAATCTAGTTCACATCGCCATGCGATTTAACACCAATAGTTCACATAACCATGTGACCAACACCCAAAGGGTTTACTAGAGTCAATCATATAGTTCACATCTCCATGTGATTATCACCCAAATAGTACTAAGGTGTGATCATGTTTTGCTTGTGAGAGAAGTTTAGTCAACGGGTCTGCCACATTCAGATCCATATGTATTTTGCAATTTTTTATGTCTACAATGCTCTGCATGGAGCTACTCTAGCTAATTGCTCCCACTTTCAATATGTATCCAGATTGAGACTCAGAGTCATCCAGATCGGTGTTAAAGCTTGCATCGACGTAACTCTTTACGGTGAACTCTTTATCACCTCCATAACCAAGAAATATTTCCTTAGTCCTCTAAGGATAATTTTGATCGCTGTCTAGTGATCTACTCCTGGATCACTATTGTACCCCTTTGCCAAACTCATGGCAAGGTACACAATAGGTCTGGTATACAGCATGGCATACTTTATAGAACCTATGGCTGAGGCATAGGGAATGACTTTCATTCTCTCTCTATCTTCTGTTGTGGTCGTGTTTTGAGTCGTACTCAACTTCATACCTTACAACTCAGGCAAGAACTCCTTCTTTGACTGATCTATTTTGAACTCCTTCAAAATCTTATCAAGGTATGTACTCATCGAAAGTCTTGTCAAGTGTCTTGATCTATCTTTATAGATCTTGATGCGTAATACGCACTACTGCAGGAGACTGCTAACCCGACACTACGATCAGAGACCCTTTGCCGAAACTGTGTGTGATGCAATAATCGCAAACGGGGGTGTAAAAAACCGTCAAAAAGGTGCAAAACGTTTGTGATGATGTATGCATCAAACATGGTTAAGGTTTTAGTTGCATGTGCTATGAAGGGCATATGGTTAATCCATTCAAACTGTCTGTGATGAGGCAGAACAACAGAAACGGGTAGCCATAACAATGCGTGTGCGATGCAGGGCACACGGTTTATCCATTCGAACTGTTCGTGATGAGGTAGAACAACAGATACGGGCAGCCATATCAATGTGTGTGCGATATATGGCATACGGTTAACTCGGACGAACTGTTTTCGATTAGGGAACACAACAAAAACGGTTCAACTTAACAAGATGTGTGTGATATGCAGCATACAATTCACATGGATGAACTGTTTGCGATGAGCCAAAAGAACACAAACGAGTCGTGTAAACAAGATGTGTGTGATACGTGGTAAACAGCCGACTCAGATGAACTGTTTGCAATGAGAAATTACAACACAGACGTCAATACAGTTAGTTCATGTGTGATTCTGTGTGTACAAAAAACTTTAAAAAATGCAAACTAGTTGCTTGAGGTGGCTAGGAGTATCGCACATGATGCGTCTGCGATTACTCGTGTGCGATGATTAGTATGTTACACATACGTTTCCTTATGTGAACATGTGCGTGAATTTGCAATATGGACAGTTAATATGCAAATGCCTTCTGGACGTCGGGCACACGCTTAAACTCAATGAACTGTGTACAATACTAATACTTTCCATGAAAATTTATGAACTTGGGTAACAACATTTGAGTAACATATATATAGTGGTTACACTATTCGACAAAAGGAGGATCTTCGTAACACGGTTTTGACAACCATATGGTCCATATCTACATACTTAACATAGTAACAACTATCACATTTTAAGAGGCTAAGGGCCAACAACCATATGGTCCATATCTACATACTTAACATATATAGTAACAGCTAGCACATTTTAAGAGGCTGAGGGCCAACAACCACAACTATCCACTGGAATCAGCTTGATCACGGTGACTCGGCATCTTGTCAATGAAAAGGAAGGGCCCTCCTGTGCCTTGGTATAGCAGGAGTAGAATAGTGTCTCCAATTTTCCAATATGGATGCATTGCCACGAGAAGCGAGAACTTGTTAATTTGAATGGTTCCATTTTTGCGGGAAATGCAGTACCTTACAATCACTTTGGCGTTATTAGCAGGCACAAGTGTAATTCGACCATGCCGGGAAATGGATCCAGGAACGGCTACAGGGGCAATTTATGTTGACATGTAGAATAAAAAACAATTGTAACATATCGTTGAAGACATATATAGTTTATGAGCATCAACATTAAAATAAGACTTTTTACCAGCGCTTAATGCACACAATTGGTCTTGTTCAGTGTGTGCACCATAGGTCTAATTAATCCCATCCAAAATCCAGCGTTCATACACTGTGCTATCTCATCACGATTATCAACAAAGTTTATGACATGCTTCAAGTCCTTCGGTGAAATTTGGTACACTTAGTAACATACGGATCGCTCACTATGCATCCAACATATCCTGCTTAAAAGGTGGAAAGGTATTCATTATTCAGAACATGGCAGAAGAATATATAGTGCGCATAAATTGGTAAACAGAATTTGTTACTACCTAGGAACAGAGTCAGAATATGATATCACAATTGGTTGCTTAAATAGTGATCAATTGGTTGCTTAAATAGTAATATGACAACATGGAGAAAGTTGAAAGGACACTAACCTCGATCAGACTTTGATCGGCTGATGACGTTGGGGAAGTAAACATCCATGTTAATTAGACCAGGCTATGGTGCACGCACTAGAATTTTATTGCTAGCTTTCAGTTCATAACACTTAGGCATTTTTCTCCAAAGGTCAGCATTAAAATAGGAGTGACCATCTTTATCAAGTTTTACACTAACCGTCATTGTAAACCCATGTTGCATTGTCAATATGACATCCTGGGAGTCATCAACAAAGTAAAGCCCAAGATTTGCTTATACTCATGTTCTTGCAAAGCAAGGGATGTACTGCTTGAAATGAAAATTAAGATAGTAAACTAGATATATTGAAATAACCGAGCAAGATGCAACTATGGGAGTAACTGATAGAACATATTCATATATAGATGCAAGCAAAGTACAAAAATATAGAATAAAATAGATAATGTAACAAAGATTTGATGCAAATATATAGATAATGTAGCAACAGATGGTATATGTTCACAAATTTAGGCCATGCCGACCGTGGTAGATTGAGATTGAACATACCGAGCGCTCCCTGAAGTCATCCGGAATGGTGAGATAGAACTTTGTTTCCGACTGGCCACGACCACAGTTGCCCGATTTGTGCTTGCACTGTGCACACATGAATGAACACCCACGAATCAGCTAGAACAAAAATGATTCTACGGTGATTTTCGTCGGTTGATTAACAGCGACGGACGGACTGCGATAAGAGATGAGTGAATATTTTGTTAATTAAGTTGATTACCTTATCCATGAGAAAAATCACCGGCCCGATCCCACAGAAAACCCCAGTCGACCAGTGTCTAGAATGTCGGTGCAGATAGGCGGCAGAAAGCGGTGGAGGCGAAATCCGGTGCCGTTTGGAGCGTGACCTACAGCCGTCGCCAATAGTCGTGGAGCTTATGGTGCAGAGTTGCGGAGGAGTACGAGGTGAGTGAGTGGGGACGAAGTGTGTGAGGGTTTTCTTTTCCTTTTGCATGTGTGAGTGAACACACATGGTTCGCAGAGGCGACGGAGATGAACCATGTGCGATAGTAAATCACCGAGATTGAATGGGAATCCAAATTTCCTTTGTCTTTCATCCATGAGTTTTTTTTCTATGATGAACATAAACCCTGCTAATCACCATCTTCAAATTGACACTTTCCGGGTTCATTTACAATATTTAGTGGATTATGTGCATTTTGTAGGTGTTAATGCACGTAATTCAAATTCAAACAATTGGTGCATGAAAGGGTGAACAAGAACGGTCTGGAAAAACCATACTCGTGGTATTTAGTAATTTCTCAAGCCTTTTACAAGGAATGGGCAGAGATTTCAATGGAGTGAACCACAAATGTGTCATTTACTGGGTTATCAACTATAGAACAATGAAACATGTGCTTGAAAAACATGACAGCTGGCATGGTGCCATGGTATGGCCTCACCGTGCCCTGGTTAAAAGCTGAGAAGGTTTGATTTCTGTCGTCATGCACGCCCTTCATAAATCGAACCATCACCGAGGAAGTTCAATGCTTTCGAGAGGGAAATCACCAAGATTGAAGGGGAATCCAAATTTCCGTCCTAGTTTGTCTTTCAGTTTTTTTCCAACGATCAACATACCGCCTCAAATGAAATGTGTTCAAATTTGACATTTTTCTGAACTCATTTACCATATTTAGGGGATTGTGTGCATTTTCTAGGCATTAATGAACATAATTCAAATTCGAACAATCGGTGCATGAAAAGGTGCACAAGAACGGTCTGGAAAACCATGCTCGTGCTATAAAAAATATGAAACACATGGTTGGAGAACATGACGCCGGGTGTGGTTCCAGGTTATGGCCTCACCATGCCCCTGGTAAAAATTGGAGAATGTTTTCCTTATGTCGTGATGCGCGCCTTTCATAAAATGAACCATCATCCGAGGAAGTTTCATGGTTTCGAGGGGGAAATCACCAAGATTGAAGGGGGATCCAAATTTCCTTTGTCCTCTATCCATGAGTTTTTTATTATGATGAGCATACAACCTGCAAATCACCGTGTTCAAATTTGGCAGTTTTCCGGGTTCATTTGCCATATTTAGGGGATTATGTGCATTTCCTAGGCATTAATGCGCATAATTCAAGTTCAAACAATCGATGCATGAAAGGGTCCACAAGAACGGCCTAGAAAACCATGCTCGTGCCATTTAGTAAATTCTCATGCCTTTTACAAGGAATGGACAGATATTTCGATGAAATGTGTGGCAATAGTCAACCACAAATGTTTGTTTGTTGGGTTTTCAACTATAGAAAAAATGAAATAAATGCTTGAAAAACATGAGGCCTGGCATGGTGCCATGGTATGACCTCACCATGCCTTGGTAAAAATTTGAGAAGGTTTGGATTATGTCGTCATGCACATCCTTCATAAATCGAACCATCACCGAGGAAGTTCCACGCTTTCGAGAGGGAAAATCCCCAAGATTGAAGGGGAATCCTAATTACCGTCCTAGATTGTCATTCAGTTTTTTTCCAATGATCAACATACCTCCTCAAATGCAACGTGTTCAAATTTGACATTTTCCCGGGCTCATTTACAATATTTAGGGGATTATGTGCCTTTTCTAGGCATTAATGGACATAATTCAAATTCGAACAATCGGTGCATGAAAAGGTGCACAAGAATGGTATGGAAAACCATGCTTGTATTATTTAGCAAATTCTCATTCCTTTTACAAGGAATGGGCAGATATTTCAAAGAAATGTGTGGCAATAGTCAACCATAAACGCGTCGTTTACTCGTTTAACAACTATACAAAAAATGAAACACATGGTTGGAAAACATGACGCCTGGCTTGGTGCCATGGTATGGCCTCACCATGCCCTGGTAAAAATTGGAGAATGTTTTCCTTATGTCGTGATGCGCGCCTTTCATAAATCGAACCATCACCGAGCAAGTTTCATGGTTTCAAGGGGGAAATCACCAAGATTGAAGGGGGTCCAAATTTCCTTTGTCCTTTGTCCACAAGTTTTTTCTACGATGAACATACAACCTGCAAATCACTGTGTTCAAATTTGGCACTTTTCTGGGTTCATTTGCCATATTTAGGGGATTATGTGCATTTTTCCTAGGCATTAATGCGCATAATTCAAGTTCAAACAATCGATGCATGAAAGGGTCCACAAGAACGGACTAGAAAACCATGCTCGTGCCATTTAGTAAATTCTCATGCCTTTTACAAGGAATGGACAAATATTTTGATGAAATGTGTGGCAATAGTCAACCACAAATGTCTGTTTGTTGGGTTTTCAACTATAAAAAATGAAATAAATGCTTAAAAACATTACACCTGGCATGGTGCCATGGTATGACCTCACCATGCCTTGGTTAAAGTTTGAGAAGGTTTGGCTTATGTTGCCATGCACGCCCTTCATAAATCGAACCATCACCGAGGAAGTTCCATGCTTTCGAAAGAGAAATCCTCAAGATTGAAGGGGAATCCAAATTTTCTTCGTTCTTTGCCCTGGAGTCTTTTCTACGACGAACATACACCCTCCAAATCACCGTGTTCAAATTTGGCATTTTTCCGGGCTCATTTACCATATTTAGGGGATTATGTGCATTTTTTAGGCATTAATGGACATAATTCAAATTCGAACAATCGGTGCATGAAAAGGTGCACAAGAACGGTCTGGAAAACCATGTTCGTGTTATTTAGCACATTCTCATGCCTTTTACAAGGACTGGGCAGATATTTCAAAGAAATGTGTGGCAATAATCAACCATAAGCGCGTCGTTTACTTGGTTAACAACTATACAAAAAATGAAACACATGGTTGGAAAACATGACGCCTGGCTTGGCGCTATGGTATGGCCTCACCATGCCCTGGTAAAAATTGGAGAATGTTTTCCTTATGTCGTGATGCGCGCCTTTCATAAATCGAACCATCACCGAGGAAGTTTCATGGTTTCAAGGGGGAAATCACCAAGATTGAAGGGGGGGGGGTCCAAATTTCCTTTGGCCTTTGTCAACTTGTACGATGAACATACAACCTGTAGATTACCGTGTTCAAATTTGGCACTTTTCCGGGTTCATTTGCCATATTTAGGGGATTATGTACATTTCCTAGGCATTAATGCGCATAATTCAAGTTCAAGCAATAAATGCATGAAAGGGTCCACAAGAACGGCCTCGAAAACCATGCTCGTGCCATTTAGTAAATTCTCATGCCTTTTACAAGGAATGGACAGATATTTCGATGAAATGTGTGGCAATTGTCAACCACAAATGTCTGTTTGTTGGGTTTTCAACTATAAAAAATGAAATAAATGCTTAAAAAACATGACGCTTGGCAATGTGCCATGGTATGACCTCACCATGCCTTGGTAAAAATTTGAGAAGGTTTGGCCTATGTTGTCATGCACGCCCTTCATAAATCGAACCATCACCGAGGAAGTTCCATGCTTTCGAAAGGGAAATCCTCAAGATTGAAGGGGACTCCAATTTTTCTTCGTTCTTTGCCCTGGAGTTTTTTTTTCTACAACGAACATACACCCTGTAAATCACCGTGTTCAAATTTGGCAGTTTTCCGGGCTCATTTACCATATTTAGGGGATTATGTGCATTTTCTAGGCATTTAGCGCATATAAATCCAATCCAGCTACAGGTGCACGGGTGTGATGTGAGGGACATGGATTGTCGTTCTATTGCGATGCATCCAACGGTGCACACGCGCGATCCATGTGGCTGGGGTTCCGGCCAATCATAACGCAACACACAATAGGCTCAGCGCTCACTGTTTCCGGAAGCGACGGAGATGAACCATGTGCGATAATGAACGAGCAAAATTGGAAGGGAAGCCAAATTTCTGTTGTCGTTTGTGGTTGAGCTCTTGAATACCACTGCACTGTACAACTGCCCGGCCCGTCCATCCCAGAGCTCTCTCCAGGCATCGTCCATGGCACCGCGGTGCACAGTAACTGGTAAGGAAGCGATGGCATCCCGCCGCGCCGCGTTCCTCGCCGCCCGCGACCGCACACATAGTAAGGAAGAGATGGCATCTCACCGCACCGAGTACATCACCGCCGGCGTCCAGACGGTTACATGGGCGGACTTTGAGGCTGCCATGGCCGAATGGGTGGTGGATCTAGAGGCGGCCAAAGCCGCCTGTATGAGCGTAAAAGGCGAAGCAGTCAATAAAGAGAGTCCCGCCGCAAGAAAAAAGAGGCCGCATGCCGTGGTGAGGAGAGCTTGGCGGAGATCGAGGCACGGTGGGCTGCCGCCTACAAGGCCGGGAAGGAGAACGCCGGCGTCTGGCCAGCATGCCCTGATGGCAGCATGTGAGAAGTAGTTTAAGTTTGTAGTATTAGAGCAAATTACCAGTAGTACTTTAAGTTTGTAGTATTAACGTACAATGTCGGTAAGAGTATCCTTTGAGGGCTTTGAGCGTTGAATAACATGTGTGCCCGTGTGCGTTTTTTTGCGCTAATCATTAGAAGATCACAAAACACACGGTTTCTATGCCATACCCGTCTGTGTCTTTTTGCATTAATGACCCATAAGTCAGTTACTTGTGCGATATTTCCTAATAAACCAGGCGCACCATTGACCGGAAAAAATCAAGTACACATGTACATTTTTTTGGAGACGGGATCTGCCAATTTTGTTTTCTCTCGCACACGAGTATTTTAGGCGCTTCATCTGTGTTGTGTGTTTCTATATCATGTCCCCGGCCTGATTGCTTAAATGGCGCCTGCGAAACACCCACAGGCCTCCAAATCCCCCCTGCCAAGAGCTGATGGCGATCCATGGCGCGATGGCCGCTGTGCGTGTTGACCCGGAGGAACACCTCGCCTCCGCCGCCGCCGCCGACATGGTGCAGGCTCTGGCCCAGATGAAGTCCCCCAGCGACTACCCCCCAGGACTTAACAGGTAAGATCTGACCAGCTAAATCTTACCAATACCACTTGCAACGGCTATGATTTGTACGGTTGATGTATTAAGCATGTTCGAGCCTTGTTTATTTCAGTACTACACACTGTGTGATGTTCAATATTATCGTGTCCAGCTCAATTTCATCAATACCAGCAAGAACCTTACAATACATGACTCAGGATATCACTAGAGATGCTGCCCATTTGCTATTTTTAGTGGATGCTAACCCTATTGCACTTAACATGCCTGTCCATGTACTTACGCAGGGTCATAACGGTCGATGCTTTTGTTTGCCGTCGATGTGAGCTGCATCCCATGTCTTACAGTATTTCACATAATTTGTGCACTTGCAGTTTAACTTCTACCCATTTATCGGGTTGCTGTAGGTACACATGTCGCTGGCACTGATCCACGCCGACCCGAGGAACAGCTCGCCTCCACCGTCAGCCGACTTTGGGCGAGCTCGCCAAGATGAAGTGCCCCAACAACTACCTCTCAGGACTTAGCAAGTATGTACTCACAAGTTCAATCTTACCAATACCAGTTGCAATTAGTGGCTATGTTCTGTACGGTCGATGTATTAAGCTTGACTAACACGTTTTTGCTACTATCCCTACCTTTTTATAGACATCTGGGCCATTCTCTGCTCTGGCAGCACCTGCCTTGTGATGTTTAACTATGCCAATTGCATTTTTATCAGTACCGGTTTCAATGGCTACAAACTTATAAAACATGACTTAGGATGTTGCTAAGCCTGTTGCAATTAACAGTTGTATCCATTTTTTATCTGTCCATTTGCTACCATGCTACTCTCCGTAATGAAGATATACTAGAGATGCTGCCCCATTCGCTATTTTTGGTGGATGCTAACCCTGTTGTACTTAACATGCTTGTCCATGTACTTACGCAGGGTCATAACGGCCGATGCTGTTGTTTGCCGTCAAGGTTAGCTGCATCCCATGTCTTACATTATTTTACATCATTTGTGCAATTGCAGTTTAACTTCTACCATTTCTTGGTTGCTCAGATACACATGTCGCTGGAACTGATCCACGCTTCAACTCGAGGAACAGCTCGCCTCGCCATCACGTGACTTTGGGCAGGCTCGCCAAGATGAACTGCCCCAGCAACTACCTCTCAGGACTTACCAAGTATGTACCCACCAGTTCAATCTTACCAATACCAGTTGCAATTAATGGCTATGTTTTGTACCGTCGATGTATTAAGCCCTTTGTAGTAAACATGCCTAACACGTTGGAGCTATTTTCCCTACCTTTTTATAGACAACTGGGCCATTATCTGCTCTGGCAGCACCTGCCCTGTGATGTTTAACTCTGCCAATTGCATTTTTATCAGTACCAGTTTCAATGGCCATTAAGCATGTTGTAATTAATAGTTGTATCCATTTTTAAAGAGTTTTATTTCACTGGCTACAAACTTACAAAACATGAATTATGATGTTGTTAAGCCTGTTGCAATTAACAGTTGCATCCATTTTTTAATCCGTCCCTTTGCTACCGTGCTACTCTTTCGAAATGAAGATATCACTACAGATGCTGCCGTTTTATTAACATTTGCTATTTTTGGTGGATGTTAACCATGTTGTAGTTAACATTGGCTTTCCATGTACTTACATAGGGCTACAACGGGCGATGCTATTGTTTTCTGTCGAGGTTAGCTGCATCCCATGTCTTATACACCATCTGTTGGAAATATGCCCTAGAGGCAATAATAAATTAGTTATTATTATATTTCCTTGTTCACGATAATCGTTTATTACCCATGCTATAATTGTATTCATAGGAAACTCAGATACATGTGTGGGTATATAGACAACACCATGTCCCTAGTAAGCCTCTAGTTGACTAGCTCGTTAATCAATAGATGGTTACGGTTTCCTGACCATGGACAATGGATGTCATTGATAACGGGATCACATCATTAGGAGAATGATGTGATGGACAAGACCCAATCCTAAGCATAGCACAAAGATCGTAGTTCGTATGCTAAAGCTTTTCTAATGTCAAGTATCATTTCCTTAGACCATGAGATTGTGCAACTCCGGATACCGTAGGAATGCTTTGGGTGTATCAAACGTCACAACGAATCGGGTGACTATAAAGGTGCACTACAGGTATCTCCGAAAGTGTCTGTTGGGTTGGCACGAATCGAGATCGGGATTTGTCACTCCGTGTAAACGGAGAGGTATCTTCGGGCCCACTCGGTAGGACATCATCACAATGTGCACAATGTGACCAAGGGGTTGATCACGGGATGATGTGTTACGGAACGAGTAAAGAGACTTGCCGGAAACGAGATTGAACAAGGTATCGGGATACCGACGATCGAATCTCGGGCAAGTACAATACCGCTAGACAAAGGGAATTGAATACGGGATTGATTGAGTCCTTGACATCATGGTTCATCCGATGAGATCATCGTGGAACATGTGGGAGCCAACATGGGTATCCAGATCCCGCTGTTGGTTATTGACCGAGAACGCCTCGGTCATGTTCAAGCATGGTTCCCGAACCCGTAGGGTCTACACACTTAAGGTTCGATGGCGCTTAGGGTTATAAAGGAAGTTTGTATGTGGTTACCGAATGTTGTTCGGAGTCCCGGATGAGATCCCGGACGTCACGAGGAGTTCCGGAATGGTCCGGAGGTAAAGATTTATATATGGGAAGTCCTGTTTTGGTCACCGGAAAAGTTTCGGGTTATTCGGTAACGTACCGGGACCACCGGGAGGGTCCCGGGGGTCCACCAAGTGGGGCCACTGCCCCGAGGAGGGCTGCATGGGCCAAGTGTGGGAGGGACCAGCCCGGGTGGGCTGGTGCGCCCCCCACAAGGGCCCAAGGCGCCTAGGGTTTGGGGAGGGGGTGCTTCCACCTAACTTGGGGGGCAAGTTTCCCCCCTCTCCCCCCTTGGCCGCCACCCTTAGATGGGATTGGGGCAGCCGCACCCCTTGGGGTGGAAACCCTAGAGGGGGCACACCCCCCTCCCTCTCCCCTATATATACTTGAGGGTTTTGGGGCTGCCAACACATGAGAACTTCTCCCTCTTGGTGCAGCCCTGCCTCTCCTCCTCCTCCTCTCCCGTGGTGCTTGGCGAAGCCCTGCTGGATTGCCACGCTCCACCACCACCACGCCGTTGTGCTGCTGCTGGATGGAGTCTTACTCAACCTCTCCCTCTCTCCTTGCTGGATCAAGGCGTGGGAGACGCCACCGGCTGTACGCTTGTTGAACGCGGAGGTGCCGTCTGCTCGGCACTAGGATCTCCAGTGATTTGGATCACGGCAGCACGACTCCTTCAACCCCGTTCTCTTGAACGCTTCCGCTTAGCAATCTACAAGGGTATGTAGATGCACTCTCCTTCCCCTCTTGTTGCTAGAATCTCCATAGATTGATCTTGGTGATGCGTAGAAAATTTTGAATTTCTGCTACGTTCCCCAACACCATCTATTCCTAAATATAAGTATTTTTAGAGATTCCAATATAGACTACATAAGGAGCAAAATGAGTGAATCTAGATTCTAATCTAAACTATAGCTATAATTCTATATACATCCGTATGTAGTTCATATTGAAATCTCAAAAAAAAACTTGTACTTAGGAACATATGTAATTGTATTTTACATCATTTGTGCAATCTCAGTTTAGCTTCTAATATTTACCGGCTGCTTGTAGGTACATATATGAGGGGTACTGATCCATGCTTCGATCCCTTTTGCGTATGGGGCAATGAGATATTCATGAACACGCGTCAAGTGAGGAAACTAAGAAAGATTATTAGGCGAAAGAAACGGGTGATTGGAATTAAGCTCTTTATTTACACTTTGTCGAAGACAACAGTGAAATTTAGGATGGTAAGTAATGTGTTGCCTTTTCCCCTTCCCATAAGAAGTTACTCTATTAGACCTCAGTATCTGATATTTTTCTCTTTTCAGTGGTTTCCGAAGCTATCTACTGATGATTACCTTGCAAACTACATGAAAGAAGTGGAGGCAACTAAGGTTAAAGTATATAATTCATGCTACCATGATAATGCTCTAGAAGTCTTCCTGAAGGCGGTGAAGGATGGGCGGGCAACCGTCACAAGGGGTTGGACAAAAGTGGTTCGTGCCTATGGCATGCAGGAAGGCACATTGTGGGCATCCCGCTTCTTCAACACCGTCGGCAGTCAAAATGATTTACACTTGTCTCTTCACCTTTACCGCCTTTAAATACTGTGGTTCATCATAGTTAATTGCTGCCTAATCCTGTAATTACTGAACATATTGTACTAGAAATTTTATTTATGGATTCGTTATTGAACCATAGTGCTGAGAATTTGAATTGCACGTTCCGTATTTCAAAATTTCCAATTAGAATAATAAATTACAGACAAAAATAAAAATAGAACAGATGGTCATGGACCTTTGCAAACGGTTCTAGCAGTAAAAGCGCTTGCGATGGATAGCCTAATGCCACACAGTTTTCTACATCAAATCATGTGTGATGTAGTTAATGAAAGAAAACAGTTAACCAAGGCAGAGCATGTGTGATAGTTACACCTTTCACAGACGAGCGTATACATAAAACCGTGTGGGATGTACATCCGAACGGAAAAAATTTCCCTGGATTGACTGTGTGGGATGTACATAAGAACGGAAACGTATTCCTTGGATTGACTGTGTGTGATATACATACGAACGGAAATGTTTTTCTAGGATTCACCGTGTGGGATGTACATACCTACGGAAATGATTTCTGGGATTCACTGCGTGGGATGTACATAGCTACAGAAATGATTGGGTTTCGATGCCTCGCCAGATCGCACACGGGCCCAGCCTGGGTCCCAGGAGGGCTATCCCCGACGATTTCTGGGTCGTGTGGGAAGGTCACCCTATCGCACACACTCACTTGGTGACGGTTCCAAATGCCATCGCGGAAAGGGGTTTTAAACCATTTGTTTAGGACCGACGCGCACCAGTGGCGTAAGTAGCTTCACCGAGGTCTTTCTTTGAAAAACTCCTTTCAAACACTCCTTTATGCTTTCCAGAAAATTCTACATCATTTCCGATCAACAATATGTCTTTCACATATACTTATCAAAAAGGATGTAGTGCTCCCACTCACTTTCTTGTAAATACATGCTTCACCGCAAGTCTGTATAAAACTATATGCTTTGATCAACTCATCAAAGCGTATATTCCAACTCCGAGATGCTTGCGCTAGTCCATAGATGGATCGCTGGAGCTTGCACACTTTGTTAGCACCTTTAGGATTGAGAAAACCTTCTGGTTGCATCCTATACAACTCTTATTTAATAAATCCATTAAGGAATGCAGTTTTGACATCCATTTGCCAGATTTCATAAAATGCGGCAATTGCTAACATGATTCAGACAGACTGAAGCATCGCTACGGGTGAGAAGGTCTCATCGTAGTCAACTCCTTGAACTTGTCGAAAACCTTTTGCAACAAGTCAAGCTTTGTAGATAGTAACATTTCCGTCAGCGTCAGTCTTCTTCTTGAAGATCCATTTATTCTCTATGGCTTGCCGATCATCGGGCAAGTCAACCAAAGTCCACACTTTGTTCTCATACATGGATCCCATCTCAGATTTCATGTCCTCAAGACATTTCGCGGAATTTGGGCTCATCATCGCTTCCTCATAGTTCGTAGGTTCATCATGGTCTAGTAACATGACTTCCAGAACAGGATTACCGTACCACTCTGGTGCAGACCGTACTCTGGTTGACCTACGAGGTTCGGTAGTAACTTGATCTGAAGTTTCTTGATCATCATCATTAACTTCCGCACTAATTGGTGTAGGCATCACTAGAACTGATTTCTGTGATGAACCATTTTCCAATTCGAGAGAAGGTACAACTACCTCATCAAGTTCTACTTTCCTCCCACTCACTTCTTTTGAGAAAAAATCCTTCTCTAGAAAGGATCCATTCTTAGCAACAAATATCTTGCCTTCGGATCTTTGATAGAAGGTGTACCCAACAATTTCTTTTAGGTATCCTATGAAGACACATTTCTCCGACTTGGGTTCGAGCTTATCAGGCTGAAGATTTTTCACATAAGCATCGCATCCCCAAACTTCAAGAAACGACAACTTAGGTTTCTTGCCAAAGCATAGTTCATACGGTGTCGTCTCAACGGATTTAGATGGTGCCCTATTTAACGTGAATGCAACTGTCTCTAATGCATAACCCCAAAACAATAGTGGTAAATCGGTAAGAGACATCACAGATCGCACCATATCTAATAAAGTACGGTTATGATGTTCGGACACACCATTATGTTGTGGTGTTCTGTGTATGGAGTTGTGAAACTATTCCACATTGTTAAATGAAGGCCAAACTCGTAACTCAAATATTTGCCTCTGCGATCAGATTGTAGAAACTTTATTTTCTTGTTACGATGATTCTCCACTTCACTTGGAAATTCTTTGAACTTTTCAAACGTTTCAGACTTGTGTTTCATTAAGTAGATATACTCATATCTGCTCAAATCATCTGTGAAAGTCGGAAAATAACGATACCCGCGCGAGACGCAACACTTATTGGACTGCATACATCGGTATGTATTATTTCCAATAAGTCATTGGCTCGCTCCATTGTTCCGGAGAACGGAGTTTTAGTCATCTTGCCCACGGTTCGCAAGTATCAAATGATTCATAATCAAGTGATTCCAAAAGTCCATCTGAATGATGTTTCTTCATGCGCTTTACACCAATATGACCTAAACGGCAGTGCCACAAGGATGTTGCACTATCATTATTAACTTTTCATATTTTGGCATCAATATTATCAATATGTGTATCACTGCAATCGAGATTCAGTAAACCATTTACATTGGATGTAAGACCATAGAAGGTTTTATTCATGTAAAATGTAACAACAATTATTCTCTGACTTAAATGAATAACCGTATCGCAATAATCATGATCCAATTATATTCATGCTCAACGCAAACACCAAATAACATTTATTTAGGTCCAATACTAATCCCGAAGGTAGAGGGAGTATGCAATGGTGATCTTATCAACCTTGGAATCACTTCCAACACACATCATCACCTCGCCCTTAACTAGTCTCTGTTCATTTTGCAACTCCTGTTTCGAGTTACTAATCTTAGCAACTGACCGGTATCAAATACCCTGGGGTTACTATGAACACTAGTAAAGTACACATCAATAACATGTATATCAATTATACCTTTGTTCACTTTGCCATCCTTCTTATCCGCCAAGTATTTGGGGTAGTTCCGCTTCCAGTGACCATTCCCATTGCAGTAGAAGCACTCAGTTTCAGGCTTAGGTCTAGCTTTGGATTTCTTCATGGGAGTTCCCTTTCTTTTCCTTTGCCCCTTTTCTTCAAACTAGTGGTCTTGTTAACCATCAACACTTGATGCTCTCTCTTGATTTCTACCTTCGCCGATTTTAGCATCGCAAAGAGCTCGGGAATCGTTTTTGTCATCCCTTGCATATTATAGTTCATCACGAAGTTCTAGTAACTTGGTGATAGTGACTAGAGAACTTGTCAATCACTATCTTATCTGGAAGATTAACTCCCACTTGATTCAAGCGATTGTAGTACTCAGACATTCTGATCACATGCTCACTGGTTGAGCTATTCTCCTCCATCTTGTAGGCAAAGTACTTGTCAGAAGTCTCATACCTCTCGACACGGGCATCAGTCTGAAATACCAATTTCAACTATTGGAACATCTCATATGCTCCATGGCATTCAAAATATTTTTGAAGTCCCGGTTCTAAGCCGTAAAGCATGGCGCACTAAACTATCAAGTAATCATCATATCGAGTTTACCAAATGTTCATAACGTCTGCATCTGCTCCTGCAATAGGTCCGTCACCTAGCGGTGCATCAAGGACATAATTCTTCTGTGCAGGAATGAGGATAATCCTCAGATCACGGACCCAATCCGCATCATTGCTACTATCATCTTTCAACTTATTTTTCTCTAGGAACATATCAAAAATAAACGGGGAGCTACATCACAAGCTATTGATCTACAACATAGATATGCAAATACTATCAGGACTAAGTTCATGATAAATTAAGTTCAATTAATCATATTACTTAAGAACTCCCGCTTAGATAGACATACCTCAAGTCATCTAAATGATACGTGATACAAATCAACTAAACCATGTCCGATCATCACGTCAGATGGAGTAGTCTTCAATGGTGAACATCTCTATGTTGATCATATCTACTATATGATTCATGTTCGACCTTTCGGTCTCCAGTGTTCCAAGGCCATGTCTGTACATGCTAGGCTCGTCAAGTTTAACCCGAGTATTCCGCATGTGCAAAACTATCTTGCACCCGTTGTATGTGAACATAGAGCCTATCACACCCGATCATCACGTGGTGTCTCAGGACGAAGAACTTTCACAATGGTGCATACTCAGGGAGAACACCTATACCTTGAAATTTAGTGAGGGATCATCTTATAGTGCTACCGCCATACTAAGCAAAATAAGATGCATAAAAGATAAACATCACATGCAATCAAAATATGTGACATGATATGGTCATCATCATCTTGTGCCTTTGATCTCCATCTCCAAAGCACCGTCATGATCTCCATCATCACCGGCTTGACACTTTGATCTCCAACGTAGTGTCGTTGTCGTCTCGCCAATTATTGCTTCTACAACTATTGCTACCGCATAGTCATAAAGTAAAGCAATTACATGGCGATTGCATTTCATACAATAAAGCGACAACCATAAGGCTCCTGCCAGTTGCCGATAACTTTTACAAAACATGATCATCTCATACAATAACTTATATCACATCATGTCTTGACCATACACTAGTACGCGTCGGTGCTATACAGATGGTTTTTAAGCCCTTTCCGCGGCAGCATTTGGAACCGTCGCCTAGTGAGTGACGGTGATAGGGGTCCTTCCCACACGACCCAGAAACCGTCGGGGATATGCCCTCCTGGCACACACGCTCAGCAAAATGAGGGCGTAGCGATCAAGTAGCGCTCAAATACGGAAATACATACAGTAGAGCTAAAAAATACAATTATACAGGCGAAATTGTTTTCGGTCGCAAGTACATCCCACACAGTCAGTCCCCGCTAAACATTTCTGTTCGTATGTACATCCCACACAATAGCTCCAAGGAAAACCTTTTCGTTCACAGGTACATCACACACAATTTTTCCCGTTAAATCTTTTGTGATAGCGTTGCCATTGCACACGATGTTAACAATTTTATCATTTGTGTTATTGAATGCATCACACATGGTGCGTAGAAGAAACTGTGTGACAAAGGCAGTCCATCACACACAGTTTTTATGTGGTAAACGTTTGCGCAAGGTGGCCTAACGCAAATAGTTTTCAAGAGGATGTCGTGTGTGCAGTGGAGATTGATCGCACACGTAGTGGATCGTAGAAACATTTCTAATCTCCAGGTCTATCACAGACGTTTCACTTTCGCAAACCGTGTGCAGTGTAATCCCAAATTAATCCCTAATTTAAAAATCACATGTTTTGAATTTGAAAGTAGGCAATCACTTACTTCATATCCAACCATGTTTATTACAAATATAGGTTCAACCACGAATGCATAATTCGATGCACAGGTACATATACTGAAGAACTACAGAAGCACCAAGTAAAGAATGATGAACCACAGTTGTACTAAAGACTGTAAAGAGAGAGGAGGAAGACATTCTAGTGGCTACAGATGCACAGGTACATATCCAACCCATATTGTGCCCTCCTCCATGCGTAATGCGCGCACGACTCTAGGCCAACCCCTTGTGATGGCTGCCCATCCATCCTTCACTGTCTTCATTATGACTTCTCGATGCTCATTGTAGTCTAGATGAAATACTTTAACCTTCATTGTGTGCCCACCAATCATGTACTTTGCGAGGTAATCTTGAGTGAACTACTTCGGGAACCACTGGGAACGAAAAAGATTCAGACATTGTTGTCTAACAACTCATTATGGGCAGTAAAAAGAGAAGGCTGCAGAGTTTGTAGTTACCATCCTACAGCTCACTGTTGTGTTGGATAGAGCATAAACAAATAATTTGCTTGCCACCATTCATATCTTTTTGCTAATAATCCTTATCAGTTTCCTCACTTGATGCTTGTTCATGAATATCTTATTGCCCCATATGCAAAAAGGGTCGATGCATGGCTCCTTGCCAAGGGCATATGTACCTACAAGCAACAAGTCAATATTAGAAGCTAACAAGTGTCCAGGCCTGGATCTATATGCACTACATTATGGAACGATGGGGGAGTACAAGCCGAGGAATGAAGCTAACCTTGGCGGAAAATGGTAGCCACTCCCGTTATTGTCCTGCATAAGTAGTGGAAAGGCATGATAAGTACAGCAACCTTAACATCAAACAAATGTAGCAAAGGTAAACAACATCATCTCCAAATGATAGCTTGAATGTGTTGGTTTCAGCATGCCATTAAAGTAGATATAAAATGGAAGGCAATGTTACCGACAGTAGGCTTAATAGCCATCAAATATTGCAATTCAAACTGGTATTGTTGAAAATGAATAGAACGTAGGTAATGCTTAAACATAACACTGGATAAATGTGTAAAACTGAAATAAAGGGCATGTGTTAACTACACCAGGAATAACTGGAACCAAATATAGCCGTTCAAACTGGTATTGATGTAGTCGAGCGACACAGTTCTGACTTGCACATAATGAGCAACACATTGTGAATGACTCAAATAAACAAGGCATAAATGACCAGTATAATAACCAAATATAGCCATTGAAAACTGGACAGAGTCTCATTACAACCGACCTAACAAGAAAATACAGATAAACATGGCATATGCTTGAAAACTGGACAAATGCTCACTGCAACCAACCTGACAACCAAATACAGATAAATAAGGCATCTGCTTGATAACTGGACAAATGCTCACAGCAACCAAACTAAGAACCAAGTACTTATAAACAAGGCATCTGCTCGATAACTGGAAAAATGCTCACTCCAACCAACCTAACAACCAAATACAGATAAACAAGGCATCCACTCACTATAAACAACCAAATATAGCCATTCGTGAAACTGAAGTGGACAATTCATACTTAAACATCACATAGCCCTATTGAACAATACATTTTTACATAACTGAAATAATTAAACACGGCACAGTTAAATCACCGCACGACAAATGCTACTACAATAAAGGGTACGGGTTGGCAAGCTAGAAAAGGTAAGATTTGCTGATAGAATGTTGCCTCACATTTCATGGACGGGATCCTTCCAGTTGGAAGAGCATAGACCCATGGTGCGCTCTCTGATGTTACAGATGGGTTGTTTCACCTTGGAAGAACCTTCGTGGGTGCCCTCCTCGTGGTCGTGGTCGATGAGATTTGACTTGGCAATTGAGGATCCCAAGCCGCCGCCGTAGAACGTGTCCTTCAAAAATGACAAAATGGGCTCAATGGCGTATAAAGCTCGTAAATTCTTGACCGCTTGGTGGAGGAGATCAGCGGTAGGGCCGTCGAAGAGATCGACGACGATTGAACCAGAGGGGTTGGGGACGGACCACTTAACCTGTGACTTGGCCCGCGTGAAGCCGTCGTTGTGGACGAGCTTGATGTCGTAGCCAGCTTTCCTGAGATACAGTAATACGCTAGCCCACTTACATGAAGCCTTCGGCATGGCAACATAGTCAACGTCTTCGCCGGCTTCCGCGGCGACGTGTTGATCCGGGATTGACAGGTCAGAGCGAACAGCGGCCACCTCGCCAACGTCGCCGGAGAGGCCATGATAAACCTCTTCTTGGCCGAACGCTCGTCGGGCTCCCCGGGATATGTGGTCGAGCTTAGGCTGCGACATTGTGGAGCAGGGGATGTGGATCTGGCAGGGAGGGACACCGCAGGCCTCATCTAAAAACTCAGGGGAGTGGGGCGATGGTATGGGAATCGCTGGGTAAAGATACGTCTCCAACGTATCTATAATTTTTGATTGCTCCATGCTATATTATCTACTGTTTTGGGAAATATTGGGCTTTATTTTCCACTTTTATATTATTTTCGGGACTAACCTATTAACTGGAGGCCCAGCCCAGAATTGTTGTTTTTAGCCTATTTTAGTGTTTTGAAGAAAAGGAATATCAGACGGAGTCGAAACGGAACGAAATCAACTAGAGAAGTTATTTTTGGAAGGAAAGCTACCCGATGGACTTGGACCCCACGTCAAGGAAGAAGGGAGGTGGCCACGAGGGTTGGGGGCGCGCCCACCCCCCTAGGGCGCGCCCCCTGCCTTGTGGGCCCCCTGAAGCTCCACCGACGTACTCCTTTCACCCATATATACTTACGTACCCTAAAACTTCCAAAGACGAGAATAGATCTGGAGTTCCGCCGTTGCAAGCCTCTATAGCCACCAAAAGTCAATCGGGACCCTGTTCCGGCACCCTGCCGGAGGGGGGATCCCTCACCGGTGGCCATCTTCATCATCCCGGCGCTCTCCATGACGAGGAGGGAGTAGTTCTCCCTCGGGGCTGAGGGTATGTACCAGTAGCAATGTGTTTGATCTCTCTCTCTCGTGTTCTTGATTTGGCACGATCTTGATGTATCACGAGCTTTGCTATTGTAGTTGGATCTTATGTTTCTTCTCCCCCTCTACTCTCTTGTAGTGGATTGAGTTTTCCCTTTGAAGTAATCTTATCGGATTGAGTCTTTAATGACTTGAGAACACTTGATGTATGTCTTGGTGATCAACTTGCGGGTTCCGCCCATGAACCTATGCATAGGGGTTGGCACACGTTTTCGTCTTGATTCTCCGGTAGAAACTTTGGGGCACTCTTTGAAGTACTTTGTGTTGGATTGAATAGATGAATATGAGATTGTGTGATGCATATCGTTTAATCATACCCACGGATACTTGAGGTGACATTAGAGTATCTAGGTGACATTAGGGTTCTGGTTGATTTGTGTCTTAAGGTGTTATTCTAGTACGAACTCTAGGGCTGTTTGTGACACTTATAGGAATAGCCCAACGGATTGATTGGAAATAATAACTTTGAGGTGGTTTCGTACCCTACAATAATCTCTTCGTTTGTTCTCTACTATTAGTGACTTTGGAGTGACTCTTTGTTGCATGTTAAGGGATAGTTATATGATCCAATTATGTTATTATTGTTGAGAGAACTTGCACTAGTGAAAGTATGAACCCTAGGCCTTGTTTCCTAGCATTGCAATACCGTTTACGCTCACTTTTATCGGTTGCCACCTTGCTGTTTTTATATTTTCAGATTACAAAAACCTATATCTACTATCCATATTGCACTTGTATCACCATCTCTTCATGAACTAGTGCACCTATACAATTTACCATTGTATTGGGTGTGTTGGGGACACAAGAGACTCTTTGTTATTTGGTTGCGGGTTGCTTGAGAGAGACCATCTTCATCCTACGCCTCCTACGGATTGATAAACCTTAGGTCATCCACTTGAGGGAAATTTTCTACTGTCCTACAAACTTGTGCACTTGCAGGCCCAACAACGTCTACAAGGAGAAGGTTGCATAGTAGACATCAAGCAGTTTCTGATGCCGTTGCCGGGGAGGTTAGTGCTTGAAGGTATATCTTTAGATCTTGCAATCGAATCTTTAAATTTCTTGTTTTATCACTAGTTTTGTTTATAAAAGAAAACTACAAAAAAATGGAATTGAGTTTGTCTCATACACTTCATCTTTTTAATATATCTTTCGTGAGTATGGTGGAAAGGAAAATTGTGCCAAAGTGTTAGAAGAAGAATGCATTAAAATGTTCGGCAATAAATGCTTGAATGATGAGCATGATTGCAATGTTGTTATTATGAACTCCTTGAATATCCATAGTACTAATGATGATTGCACTAGTCATGATGAAAATATCTCTTATAAGCATGTCGATTTTTGTGGAGTGCATTGGGTTTGCAAGTACACACCAAATAGGGAAGATAGATATTGCAAGAAGCATAAGTACTTGGAAACTAAATGGTTGCAAGAAAGGCTAGATGCTTGTGCTGAAAATTTAAATTTTCTTAGCCGTACTTGTGAACTTTGCAATGAACGTGATCATTTCAGTACCCAATGCAAATTGTTTCATGATCGTATCGTGTCCAAAAATTGTGAGGACTTGATTTCCCTTGCACATCATAATGAACTTAGTTTGCTCTTGGGTTATGAAGAAATTAAACGTATAACTAAGGATATTCCAAAATTTTCCCTTGATAGAGTTCTTCATTTTAATCTAGAAGAAATTTATATGTATTGTGTGGTGAATTGCATTGAAAATCCTTATATTGCCAACTACATAAAGAAAAGAAAACAAATAGAATATGAAGAGAATACTAACGAAAGGGAAGAGACTTCCCAATATCCTCCTATTATTTCTTATGATGAATCAGGTAACAAGGAGGATCCTTCTATTCAACCAATCTCATTGATAAGGAGCTCCAAAAAGAGGATTGAACCCACACATGATGTGGTGAAGAAGAAGAAAAGAAAAAGGAAGAGAGGTAAAAAGATATCTCTCCCAAATAATGTTGCTCCTATTATTGTTGTGCCTCATGAAAATGAATCAAAATAATTGTGGAAGATGATGCACTTGATGATGATCTCGTTATGCCTATTGCTTGTTGTGATGATTATGATTGGGAAGATAATGATACGTCTTATGATCTTGAAAATCTTTTTGGCACTTGCTTGGAAGAATATGATAATTCCTATACTATTGGTGCTATCCATACTATTAATGATGAGAGTGATTATGCTTATGATATGAAAAGGCCCAAGCTTGCGGAAGCTATGTTTGATGAGTATGACATATTTGAGAATATATTTGCTTCAATTAATGTTTGTCCCAATCTTGGGGATGCTATGTTTAATAATGATGATATTTTTAGCCTCCCAAGTTTTGATATGCAAAGTTGTTATGATGATAGCATGCCTTCTACCTATGATGATTATATTGATGAAAGTGGGTTTGGAAGAGTGTCAACTTTAGGAAGTAATGATCCCACTATTTTGGAGGATGTTGAATCTTATAATGTTTATGAAAGTGGATTTGGAGAGGTCATGACTTTATTTAGTGATGTATCTACTATTTCGGAAGAGGTTTCAATCGATTATGATGAGAACAAAGTTGCTACTTATGATGATTATTGTGATGAAACTTATGCTATAAAGAGTAGTGATGATTATATTTATAATACTTGTCATGATTATGAGTACCCTTTCTCTGAACATTACTCTTTTAATGTGGAAACAATTTATAGTATTCAAGTCTCTTATGATACTCCCACTATTCCGAATGAGAAGAATTTTTCTTATGTGGAGAGTAATAAAATTCCTATGCTAGTAGATCATGAAAATAATGCTTTAGGTGCTGGTTATATTGTTGAATTCATTCATGATGCTACTGAAAGTTCTTATGAGAGAGGATCATATGCTTCTACATATTGCAATAATATCAAGTTTCCTCACTATGTGCTTAAAATTTGAAGTTATGCTTGCTTTACCTTCCTATGCTAGTTGATTATTGTTCCCATAAGTTATTTGCTCACAAAATCCCTATGCATAGGAAGTGGGTTAGACTTAAATGTGCTAGTCACATTCTTCATGATGCTCTCTTTATATTTCAATTCTTATCTTTTATCTGAGCATCATTGAAATCATCATGCCTAGCTAGGGGCATTAAACGATAGCGCTTGTTGGGAGGCAACCCAATTTTATTTTAGTTTCTTGATTTTTGGTTCTGTTCAGTAATAAATAATCCATCTATCTTCTGCTTAGATGTGGTTTTATGTTTTAATTAGTTTTTGTGCCAAGTAGAACCTTTGGGAAGACTTGGGTGAAGTCTTTACGATCAGGCTGTAAAAAACAGAAATTTTAGCGCTCACGAGATTAGCTAAAACTTTTTACTGGAGAGTGATATTTAGTTTATTATTTTCGCAGATGATTACTAGACAAATTCCTCAGGTCCAAAAATTTATTTAGAATTTTTGGAGTTCCAGAAGTTTGCGTTAGTTACAGATTACTACAGACTGCCCTGTTTTTTGACAGATTCTGTTTTCATTGTGTTGCTTGCTTATTTTGATGAATCTATGGCTAGTAAAATAGTTTATAAACCATAGAGAAGTTGTAATACAGTATATTTAACACCAATATAAATAAATAATGAGTTAATTACAGTACCATGAAGTGGTGTTTTGTTTTCTTTCGCTAACGGAGCTTACGAGTTTTCTGTTGAGTTTTGTGTTGTGAAGTTTTCAAGTTTTGGGTAAAGATTCGATGGAATATGGAATAAGGAGTGGCAAGAGCCTAAGCTTCGGGATGCCCAAGGCACCCCAAGGTAATATTCAAGTACAACCAAGAGCCTAAGCTTGGGGATGCCCCGGAAGGCATCCCCTCTTTCGTCTTCGTTCATCTGTAACTTTACTTGGAGCTATATTTTTATTCACCACATGATATGTGTTTTGCTTGGAGCGTCATTTCCTTTTGTTAGTATTTGCTTGCTGTTATTTATAATAATGTTTTGCATCTCTAGTTTCAATAAAAATGTCAAGGATAGCTTTTGCCATGCTTATTTTGCAAGTATGCATGTTGCTGTTTGAAAACAGAAAGTTTACCGCTGTTGCAAAAATTCCCTAGAAAAGTCAGAATGTGATAAAATGTTGAAACCTTTTGCATAAGAAGCTATGATAAATTTAATACAGTGGGAGTTTTATTTCATAATTTTTGGAGTTAGGGAAGTATGCTGAATCTTGCATTATTTGCAGACTGTACTGTTTTGGCAGATTGCTGTTATGTTTGCATTGTTTGCATATGTTTGCTTGTTTAATGATTTTATTTGAGGATAGGACTATTATATATGCAGAGGCATTAAGTATGCAATGTTGAATAATAATTTTAGTAATTTGCTACAGTGTAGTATGATAAGGTTTTTGCATTGGTTTATACTAACTTAGCTCATGAGTTCTTGTTGAGTTTGGTGTGGATGAAGCTTTTGAGATTTAGGAAACTGTGATATGAGAGGAATTAAGGAGACACAAAAGCTCAAGCTTGGGGATGCCCAAGGCACCCCAAGATAATATTTCAAGAAGTCTCAAGCATCTAAGCTTGGGGATGCCCTGGTAGGCATCCCACCTTTCTTCTCCAACAATTATCGGTTAGTATCGGTTGAACCTAAGTTTTTGCTTCTTCACATGAGTTGTGCTATCCTTGCAATGTAGTTTTATTTAGATTTGCTTGCTGTTTGAATAAAATATCAAGATCTGAAATTATTAAATGGTATAGTCTTCATATAGTTGCATAATTATTCGACTGCTCATTGATCTTCACTTATATCTTTCGTAGTAGTTTGTTGTTTGCTCTAGTGCTTCACTTATATCTTTTAGAGCACAGTGGTGGATTTGTTTTATAGAAACTATTGATCTCTCATTCTTCACTTAGATTATTGTGAGAGTCTTAAATAGCATGGTAATTTTCTTAAATAATCTTAATATGCTTGGTATTCAAGATTTGTAAAACTTCCTTATGAGTGTGTTGAATACTAAAGAAAAGTTTGATGCTTGATAATTGTTTTGAGATATAAAGATGATGATATTAGAGTCATGCTAGTTGAGTAGTTGTGAATTTGAGAAATACTTGTGTTAAGGTTTGTGATTCCCGTAGCATGCACGTATGGTGAACCGTTATGTGATGAAGTAGGAGCATGATTTATTTATTGATTGTCTTCCTTATGAGTGGCGGTCGGGGACGAGGGATGGTCTTTTCCTACCAATCTATCCCCCTAGGAGCATGCGTGTAATACTTTGCTTTGATAACTTGTAGATTTTTGCAATAAATATATGAGTTCTTTATGACTAATGTTGAGTCCATGGATTATACACACTTTCTTCCTTCCAGCATTGCTAGCCTCTCTAATACCGCGCACTTTTCGCTGGTATCATACACCCACCATATACCTTCCTCAAAATAGCCACCATACCTACCTATCATGGCATTTCCATAGCCATTCCGAGATATATTTCCATGCAACTTTCCACCGTTCTGTTTATTATGACACGCTTCATCATTGTCATATTGCTTAGCATGATCATGTAGTTGACATCGTATTTATGTGTAACGCCCTCGATGCGGCTATATCTCCCACGTGTCGAAGCACGACTTAGAGGCATAACCGCATTGAAAGCAATGTCGCAAGTGAGGTAATCTTCGCACAACCCATGTAATACATAAGGGAAAGAGATACATAGTTGGCTTACAATCGCCACTTCACACAATACATGAGTAAGGCATTACATCATACAGGTACAATCAAGGTCCGACTACGGAACCAAAATAAAAGAAGACTACCCCAAATGCTACACAGATCCCTGATCGTCCCAACTGGGCTCCACTACTGATCAACTGAGACGAAAACAACACAAAGAACAAGATCTTCATCGACCTCCTCCTTGAGCTCGGATGCGTCACCTGCACGGTATCATCGGCACCTGCAACTGGGTTTGGAAGTATCTGTGAGTCATGGGGACTCAGCAATCTCACACCATGAGATCAAGACTATTTAAGCTTAAAGGTAGGACAGGGTAGTGAGGTGGAGCTGCAGCAAGCGACTAGCATATATGGTGGCTAACATACGCAAAAGAGAGCGAGAAGAGAAGCGAAGCACGGTCGAACAACTATGATCAAGACGTGATCCTGAAACTACTTACGTCAAGCATAACTCCAACACCGTGTTCACTTCCCGGACTCCGCCGAGAAGAGACCATCACGGTTACACACGCGGTTGGTGTATGTTAATTAAGATCAACTTCGGGTTTTCTACAACCGGACATTAACAAATTCCCATATGCCTCATAACCGCGGGCACGACTTTCAAAAGATAATACCCTGCAGGGGTGTCCCAACTTAGCCCATGATAAGCTCTTGCGATCAACGAAGGATATTCCTTCTCCCCGGGAAGACCCGATCAGTCTCGGAATCCCGGCTACAAGACATTTCGGCAGTAATAAAACAAGACCAGCAAAGCCGCCCGGATGTGCCGACAAATCCCGATAGGAGCTGCACATATCTCGTTCTCAGGGCACACCGGATGAGCAAGACGTCGGGTTGGCATAGACCCTGATTTCCCAGGGGGCGCCGGACATCGCTCGGTTTGGACTAGCAATCGAAGGAGAACTGGCCTGGGGGTTTAAAATAAAGATGACCCTTGAGTCTGTAGAACCCAAGGGAAAAAGGCTTAGGTGGCAAATGGTAAAACCAAGGTTGGGCCTTCTTTGGAGGAGTCTTATTCAAAGCGAACTGTCAAGGGGGTCCCATAAATCACCCAATCGCGTTAGGGACGCAAAATCCGGGAACATAACACTGGTATGACGGAAACTAGGGCGGCAAGAGTGGAACAAAACACCAGGCATAAGGCCGAGCCTTCCACCCTTTACCAAGTATATAGATGCATTAATTAAGATAAGAAATATTGTGATATCCCAAAATATCCATGTTCCAACAAGGAACAAACTTCATCTTCACCTGCAACTAACAACGCTATAAGAGGGGCTGAGCAAAGCGGTAACATAGCCAAACAACGGTTTGCTAGGAAAGGATGGTTAGAGGCTTGACATGGCAACATGGGAGGCATGATATAACAAGTGGTAGGCATCATAGCATAGGCATAGCAAAAGAGCGAGCATCTAGCAAGCAAAGATAGAAGTGATTTCGAGGGTATGGTCATCTTGCACGAAATCCCGCAAGGAAGAAGAACGAGTCCATGAAGAAGACAAACGGACGTAGTCGGTGAATCCTCACAACTCCGAACGAAACCCGAAGCTAACGAGAGAAGCAACCGGAAAGAAGCAAACAACATAGTAAACAACCATCACATACACATGGCATGATGCACAACCAAGTATGATGCATGTCCGGTTTAAATAGCATGGCATGGCAATATGCACAAACAAAACTACAAGTTAAATGGAGCCCAATATGCAACGAGTTGCATATTAATGAAACACCACATCAATTATTTAGTTCTCTCTCGGTTTATGTACCCTACAACATTAACTGTGGTTAAGCATGGCAAAAGGTGAAGCATAATTAAACTACCTATTTAGGCAAGTTTAAATGAGGCCGGAACAACTAACAACAATTTCGGAAAATCCCCATAGTTATTTAGCAATTTAATGGAAACAACAAATATAAACATTTTAAATGTTGTAATTATGATGCGGATGGCATGTGCAAGTTTTAAGCAATTTTATGAAAATGTTGACATGAGCAAGATACGAGGCATTTGTCACCGTGGCGGAAAGAAAGGGTTTCACGGCGACGAATCCAAAAATGATGCCACGGCAACATATCGTTTCCAGTAGCTCATGGAGATAACGGTGCAAAAGGAAGAGTGCGGATGTGCGAAACATGCTCCCGACTACCGGGTTCCCACGGGTTAGTGGCATGGAAACGAGTGACAATTCGGACACGGTGCAAACACAAGCATCTCATACAACATGCATTCGTTCACGGGCGTCGTCTCGGTGGTTATACCTTCCAAGGGAGCATATTCGTAACGGATCGAGTCGGTGCAAAGTAGAGGAAGTAGTGGTACACGGCGACGGTAGTGGTTCACGTTTCATAGTCGTACACATTCCGTAGATGTTCGAGGTCACGGCGAGGAACTTGACGTCCATGGAGTCTTCGAGGGTCGACGGTAGTCGTACACGGCAACCGTAGTTGAACTTGGCAATGGTAGTGAGGTGAGCGAGGAGGAGGCAGAAGGGATCGGGCGAGGAGATCCTCTCGTGCGTGGTGACGGCGCGAGGGAGGAGACGAGGGAGAGTGGGGGATCGGGCAGGGGGGTTCGGGCTAGGGTTAGGAGGGATTGGTGGGGGCGGCTGGGCCTTGGCCTTGGGCCGGCGCGGGAGGTTGGGAGGCCCAGGCTACTGGGCTCCTTCTCTCTCTCTCTCTCTCTCTCTCTCACTCTCTCTCTCTCTCTCTCTTTCTCTAATTCTCTTTTCAAAACAGAAAATAAAGAGAAAGAAAAAGGGAAGAAAAGAAAGGTTAGAGAAAGAGTTGGGCACGGGGATAATTTCCACGGACTCGTAAAAATGTGCACGGTCCATGAAAAATAGGAGTGGCAAGATTGCAGGAAATTCAAAAGGTTTGAGCAAGGACTAAGAATTAGAGGTTTCCAAAAATGTTGGGATTTTTGGTGGAGCTCCGGAAGATGATGAAAGAATAAATGGCAAAGTTGGAGATCAAGAATTAAGACAACAAAGGCAATAGGATATTTTGTAAGTGTGTTTATGGTAAATCCAAATAATTGGAATATTTACTATAGCTCTCTAAATATCGAGAGGATATGTTTTAAAGAGAATCACCATGTGAATTCCCTCGATTTAAATGGATCAAAGATCCATGCCATTTATTTAGTTGATTTGCGAAAGATTTATGAGATGATGGCATGATGACATGATGCAATGCAAAAATAAAAAAGGGCAGGCAGAAATGAAACACACGGCGAAACCCGGAATATATGGAAGTCTTCTCGAGCATCGGTCTCGGGGCGTTACATTGTGGCAAAGCCACCGTTCATAATCCTTTCATACATGTCACTCATGAGTCATTGCACATCCTAGTACACCGCCGGAGGCATTCATACAGAGTCATATTTTGTTCTAAGTATCGAGTTGTAATTCTTGAGTTGTAAGTAAATAAAAGTGTGATGATCATCATTATTAGAGCATTGTCCCAGTGAGGAAAGGATGATGGAGACTATGATTGCCCCACAAGTCGGGATGGGACTCCGGACGAAAAAAAGAAAAAAAGAGGCCATAAAAAAAGAGAAAAGGCCCAAATAAAAAAATATATAAAAAATGAAAAAATGAGAGAAAAAGAGAGAAGGGGCAATGCTACTATCCTTTTACCACACTTGTGCTTCAAAGTAGCACCATGATCTTCATGATAGAGAGTCTCCTATGTTGTCACTTTCATATACTAGTGGGAATTTTACATTATAGAACTTGGCTTGTATATTCCAATGATGGGCTTCCTCAAAATGCCCTAGGTCTTTGTGAGCAAGCAAGTTGGATGCACACCCACTTAGTTTCTTTTGTTGAGCTTTCATACACTTATAGCTCTAGTGCATCCGTTGCATGGCAATCCCTACTCACTCACATTGATATCTATTAATGGGCATCTCCATAGCCCGTTGATGCACCTAGTTGATTTGAGACTATCTTCTCCTTTTTGTCTTCTCCACAACCACCATTCTATTCCACATATAGTGTTATATCCATGGCTCACGCTCATGTATTGCGTGAAGATTGAAAAAGTTTGAGAATGTCAAAAGTATGAAACAATTGCTTGGCTTGTCATCGGGGTTGTGCATGATTTAAATACTTTGTGTGGTGAAGATAGAGCATAGCCAGACTATATGATTTTGTAGGGATAACTTTCTTTGGCCATGTTATTTTGAGAAGACATAATTGCTTAGGTAGTATGCTTGAAGTATTATTACTTTTATGTCAAAATGAACTTTTATATTGAATCTTTCGGATCTGAATATTCATACCACAAGTAAGTAAAATTACATTGAAATTGTCGGATTTCGGGTTCCGGCAGACCCTTGAGGTTTGAACACTGGGGTGCGCGCGGAGATCTTGCCCTCTACCTACCTGCACCCCGTTGCCTCGCTAGGATCTAAACTATGAAAGGAACAACACAAGAGACACAAGGTTTATACTAGTTCGGGCCACCATTGTGGTGTAATACCCTACTCTAGTTTGTGGTGTGGTGGATTGCCTCTTGGGCTGATGGTGATGAACAATACAAGGAAGAACAGTCTCGCGAGGGCCTGTTCTTGGCCGGGGCGATGAACTGCTTGGAGAAGTTCAGTCGCTCTCTCTCGATTCAAGATTAAGCTCTCTCCCTACCCTGTGGGTGGCTAGTCCTATTTATAGGCGAAGGCCCTGGGCCTCTTCCCCAAATATTGAGCGGGAAGGGCGCCAACAATTGGCCATTTTGAAGGGGAACATCTGGTACACTTATCCTGACTAAAGTTGGTCCTCGCCTGTCAAAGGCTCTGGTGGTGACGCCTGCTTGGGCTCCACAATGACTTCCTTCCTGCCGTTGGGCTGGTCTTGGTCTTGTTGCACCGAAATGGATGCCTTTGCTTGATGCTCTCGCCTGCGCTTGCTCCCTTTGCACCAAAGAGGAAAGGAGGACACTGCGCGGGCTGGCGCCCGCCTGGCGCCCTTGGTCGTCATGGCTTGCGTCCCGGGCACCTCGTGAGGTACCCCGCCTTGATCTCTCCGCCTCCTCGCAAGCCAACCTGACGAGGCCGTGCCTGAGGAAGCTCCTCGTCGTCCGCCCATGAGGCTTGGCCGCGAGGGTCTTGAACTTGTGTTGATGAAGATGGGCCGTGATGGGCCCCCCTTTGAGCCACGCCATAGGCCGCAGGCAGGCAAGTCTGGGGACCCCCGTTCCCAGAACGCCGACAGTAGCCCCCGGACCCAAGGTGCGAAGGGGCAAGTGCGAAGCACCGCGGGCCCTAACAACCTGTGACCTTGGGCGTCGCGTGGCGGTTGATTGGACGTGGGCGTCTCCACTTCCCCACGACGCCTCGGCAACTGCACGAATTGACAAGTCCTTGCACGCAAAGCGGGTCATGATTACCTGCGATTGTGGAGGTCGGCGGTTGGCCTCCTCTGGCTTTAAGTACGAAACGGCGCGTGCCCTTCCAGTCTGTCCCCTCTTGCTTCTCCTCCTTCTTCATGGCTCCGCCAAGGAAGTTCTCGGCCGCAGAGAAGGGGAAGGCCCGCCAGGTTGAGCCTGCCTCTCCCCCGCCCAAGCGCGGTCGAGGCCGCCCTCGCAAACATCCTGTGGCTCCCACGGCCACTCCCCGTGGCATGGAGGTGATCTCCAGCAGTGATGGATGGCCGGCTGGCGCGGGGGCTATGGCCATGACCCCTTAAACCGCACTTCGCGCTGCGGAGGTGTTGCCGAGTTCGTTGTGTGGTCGGAGGAGCCGACTTGCGCCCGGCTTCAGCCTTCCTCGCTTCCTCCTAGGTGAGCTCCAGTGGCGCCCAGGCGCCTCTCGGCTCGAGTGCAGACAGCTGCTGCGGTCCGGGCCTCTGGGCTTCGTTGGAAGTCTCCGCAGCCAGGAGCCTGGCCCTGACTCGCGGCTGGCAGACGTTTGCCCGCGTGCGTGGTCTGGGCCGTCGGTGCACCCTGCACTTCAAGTTCGACGGCGATCCACCCTTTACGTGAGGGTGTTCGAGGAGGATGGTCGCCGCGCTGGGTGCTGCCCTGAGGACGACGACCGCGGCCGGGGACCCAGCCCCGGCGATGACGGAGAGGGCAGCGCATGCGTGGTCGGCGGCGCTCAGGGCTCCTCGAGCTTCATCGACTCTTCTTCGGGCAGCGACTCTTCCAGCAGCGGCCGCGATCAGCCCCCACGCCGTCGTGCCTACTTGGAGGGTGGTAGCGGGTCCGCCCGCCGCCGCACCTCGGTGAAGCGCGAGAGGGAGTCCGCCTGAGCCCCAGAGGCGGCTCGAGTCTTCTCTGCGGGCTGGCGTCGGGCGAGCCGCGCCTGATTTGTTCTTCCTTTTTCTTTTTCCTGCGTAAAAAGACAGTAGTGTGGGGCCCCGTGGGGGCGTGTTAGGACTTTCGCCGTTAATCATCGTACTGTTTATGTTATTTCGATGTCGTGCCTTCGGGCCGCACGCCTGCGCGTAGGTAGTTCCCAGCCTCAGCCGTGGGGGTGACCGACCCAGGTCCTGTGTTCATGTCACGGTGCCCGTGAGGCACGGACTGGAGGGGTGCTCCTGTGGTGGACCCAGGTTGGGAAACCTTGAACGGTAAGGGCAGAAAACACTCGCGAGGGCGCTCAGGCTGCCCCATCGCGAGACCTTGCGCGAGAGAAATCGAGGTAGGAGGGCGAAAAGTCAAAGAGCCATAAATCAAAAACGGCAACAACTTCGATAAAACTTCAAATGAGAATGAACAAGCCAACTGCAGAAAGCAAATGAAAAAGCCGCGTCCGGCACCTAATCTAGTCTTCGACGTCTTCTCACCAGTAGGAGCTAAGTGCTGCCACTGGGCGTGGGAGGGAGCCCCAGGGCCTGAGGCCGGCGCTTCTGAGACTCCAGGGCGTGTACAACCCCAACTCATAATTACGTGAGAGTGTCACGGGCAGCGAGCTTCACAGGCTCTGGGCCTTTCTTGGGGGAAGCAAGCTTCACGGGCATTGGCCCTCTTCACAGGCTCTGGGCCTTTTCCAAAACGCGACAGCTCCACAGGCATTCGCCTTCTTCACAGGCTCTGGGCCTTTTCCAAAACGCAGCAGCTTCACAGGCATTCGCCTTCTTCACAGGCTCTGGGCCTTTTCCAAAAAGATAAGCTTCACAGGCATTCGCCTTCTTCGCAGGCTCTGGGCCTTTTCCAAAAAGATAAGCTTCACAGGCATTCGCCTTCTTCACAAGCTCTGAGCCTTTTCCAAAAAGATAAGCTTCACAGGCATTCGCCTTCTTCACAGGCTCTGGGCCTTTTCCAAAAAGATAAGCTTCACAGGCGTTCGCCTTCTTCACAGGCTCTGGGCCTTTTTAGGGGTAAAACCTCCGGAGGTGCTGGATGTTCCACAGCGCTCGGACTGGCACCCCCTTCGAGTCTCCAAGCGTGCGAGCGGGCTGAAACATGAACAACCTTGAACGGGCCCTCCCACATGGGAGAGAGCTTATGCAGTCCCTCCCTGGAGAGAACCCGCCTGAGCACGAGGTCCCCTACCTCAAGAGTTCTGGGGCGGATGTTGCGGCAGTGGTATCGTTGCAGTGCTTGTTGGTACCTCGCCGCTCGCAACGCAACTTCCCGATGACGCTCCTCCCCCAGCACGAGGTCCGTCCCCCGCATGGCATCCTGCTGCGCCTCGTCGAACACCGGGACCCGTGCGGAACGACGTCTGACCTCGTGAGGGAGGACCGCTTCGGCTCCATAGACCAGGAAGAACGGGGTCTCCCCAGTTGGCTTGGTTGTGGTCGTGCGGATGGACCATAGCACGGACTGAAGCTCGTCGTACCAACCTTCGCCATGTGCCTCCGGTTTCTTCTTGAATGTTCTCGTTTGAGGCCCCTCGGGACCTCTACGTTGGCCCGCTTCGGCTGGCCGTTGCCGAAGTGCGCCACCAAGCGTAGCATATCTGCGTTCCCGAGTTAGCACAGTATGTTTTGAAGAGGTTACTGGTGAACTGCGAACCGTTATCGGTGATGATGCGGTTCGGCACCCCGAACCGGCTCACGATGCCCTTGACGAACTTGACCGCAGAGCCTGCGGGGATGGTGCGGACGGCTTCCACTTCAGCCCACTTGGTGAACTTGTCCTCGGCGACGTAGAGGTAGCGATAGCCCCCTGGCGCTCGAGGAAACGGACCCAGGATATCCAGCCCCCAGACTGCGAATGGCCACGAGAGAGGTATAGTTTGCAGACCTCCTGCCGGCTGATGGATCTGCTTGGCATGGAATTGGCAGGCTTCGCAAGCCTTCACTAGTTCGACGGCGTCGTTGAGCGCAGTAGGCCAATAGAAACCGCTCCGGAATGCCTTGCCCACGAGGGTTCGTGATGACGAGTGATGCCCACAGTCTCCACCGTGTATATCCGCCAGCAGTTCTTTCCCTTGCTCTCTGGAGATGCATCGTAGGGACACATCATTTGGTCGCTTCCAATAGAGCTCTCCATCATTGATGCGGTACGCTGTGGCTTGCCGCGCCACACGCTCCGCTTCCTCCTCCTTCTCCGGCAGGGTCCCTTGCGTTAAGTAGCTCCGGAGCTCTGTGATCCAGCACCCCTCCTGAGGCTCCATCGCCGGGAGCAAGCGCTCTGGCCTCGACCCTGGGGCCGGGCTCCTAAGGCAGGTGGCTGGGGGAGCTCCTCCCGAGGCTGCGCCGTGTTTGATAGTGATGGCATGGCCGAGGGCTTGAAAAGCCGCTCCCTGAAGACGCCAGGCTCCTGAGGGGCCGGGCCGGACGATGTCTTCTTCTTCTTGGGGGCGGTCTCGGGAAGCCTCCTGCTTCCGCGATCCTGGTCTTCCAGTGATGCGGCCTGAAAGGCTCGCTCTAGGGAGCACACCGCGTCTTTCTCTTTGCTAGGCACCGTGATGACTCCGCCACTTCCTGGCATCTTGAGGACGTTGTAGCCGTGGTGGGTTACGGCCATGAACTTGGCCAGCGCTAGGTACCCGAGGATGGTGTTGTATGGCAGGCGAATGTGGGCGACGTCGAAGTCGATGAGCTCGGTGCGGTAGTTGTCGCGCGCGCCGAAGGTGACAGGGAGGCGAACCTGCCCAATCGGGATCGTGGAGCCGACGATGACCCCAGAGAAAGGCTTGGTTGGCTGAAGCTGATTGTACGGCACTTGGAGATTGTTGAACGTTTCCACAGATAGGACGTTGAGCCCTGCCCCGCCATCGATGAGGGTCTTGGTGACTAGCACATTGCTGATGATTGGGGAGCAAAGCATCGGGAGGACTCCGGCTGTGGCCGCACACTTGAGCTAATCCATGAGCTGAGCGTGATGGCGCACTCCGACCACGAGGCGTGTGGCTTCGAGCTTGGGGAGGACTGCATTCACTTCACAAAGTAACTGCTTGGAGATGCGTTGAGAGGCTGGGGCTTGAGATCCGCCCGAGGATGCAAAGCGATCGCAGCGGCTCACAGAACCCCCCGGCCCCTCGTCCTGATGATGGTCTTCATTTCTCCTTGGCTGCGGTGGTAGAGGAGGGAGGCCTGCGTTGCCTTGAGGGAGATCGTCGCGAGGCTGATCCCTCCAGCCTCCCTGGCGAGGCGGGTCCCGCCAGCGATCCTCGCGAGGTTGGTCGCGCCACCCTTGGCGAGGGCCGCGGTCTTCCCAACGTCCTGCGTTCCTTCCTCCTCCTTGGCCGTAGCCCCGGTCGCTGCGGTCGGGACGTCGGCCGATCCTCCCCTCTCGCACGGCTCGGAGCTCTTGAAATTCGTTGGTGTTGTGGGTGTGGAGGTCGTGGTACACGTAGTACCGGCTGCCCTTGGAAGACTCGGGCTGATCTCTGCCCTACTTGGTGTCCGGTTCTGCCGCGAGCACGGCAGTCCCCTTGCGCTTCACATCCTTGGCCTTGGGTTTCTTCTCTTCTGGGTCTACGGCAGGCAGCTCGAGGAGGGAGAGACGCTCTTCCTCGGCCCTGGCGCACTTGGTCGCCATGTTGAATAGCTCCAAGGAAGTGCACAAGTCTTCATGTATCGCCAGCTCCTCCTTCGTCTTGACGTTGCGCACATCGTCGGAGAAGGCGGAGATGATGGCCTCCTCGGTCACCTTGGGAATCTTGAGGCATGCGTTGTTGAAGCGCTGGATGTATTTCTGCAGGTCTCCACAGTTGCTGCTTGATGCGGCGCATGTCGCTCACGGCGGGTGGCCGGTCACGAGTACCTTGGAAGTTGGCGATGAAGCGGGTGCGCATCTCGTCCCAGGAGGAGATCGTGCCTGGAGCCAGGTTCAGGAGCCAGGTGCGGGCCCCATCCTTGAGCGCCATGGGAAACCAGTTTGCCATGACCTTCTCTTCTCCGTTGGCGGCTTTGATGCCAAGCTCGTAGAGCTGGAGGAACTCTGCGGGGTCGACCGTACCGTCGTAGCGAGGAGGCAGGTCTGGCTTGAACTTTCCGGGCCACGCGACGCTGCACAGCTCGGTGGTGAAGGGACGACATCCTGCTGTGGCCACGGGAGGCCTTGGGTGACGAAGAGCTTGGTCTTGCGGGTCCCCATGCGCTGCAGCTGGGAGCAGCGCGGGGTCTTGACGTGCTGGAGCAGGAGCGTGGTCGCGACGAGCTGGAGCGGGGAGCACTCGGGCAGCTTCTTGCGGGCGAGGGACTTCCTGGCAGCTCTGCTCTTGCCGCGCTGGCGCCGGACGGAGCGGGTTCCGCCCAGGGACCACGCGCCTTGGGGCCAGGGCGCCTTCTTGAGGGGGAGGCGGCCGAGGCGCCCCCGGAGCTTCGTCGCCCATGCAGGGCGGGGTGCGGTGCAGCGGGACGGACGACGCGGGGGAGCCCCTACGGCGCGGACGAGCTCGGCGACGCGGTCGAGCCACTCTTCGTAGACGTCGTCGACTGGACGGTAGCGCAGGAGCTCGTTTGCCGCGATGAGCGCAGCTCGAGCCTCCATGAAGCGCTGGAATGCGCGAGATGAAGAACCAGCCAGGGCGAGTGAGGGGGTAGCAGTGCGGCCGTCTTGCCTCACGGAGGGATGCTGGGACGATGCTTGCTGCTCGTTCCCCGCCGGGCCGGTGGCGGCATTGACGGCAGACGACGGGGAACGACGAGGGCGCCCGCCGACGGGAGCCGTCTAGGCGACGCGGGAAGCGAGGCCGGCTCGGCGATCGATGCGGGCCCGGCGAGCGTCAGACATGGATGCGGTGGTCGACGGAGAACAGGGCGGCAGAAGACGAATTCCGGCGCACCCCTACCTGGCACGCCAAATGTCGGATTTCGGGTTCCGGCAGACCCTTGAGGTTCAAACACTGGGGTGCGCGCGGAGATCTCACCCTCTACCTACCTGCACCCCATTGCCTTGCTAGGATCTAAACTACGAAAGGAGCAACACAAGAGACACAAGGTTTATACTAGTTGGGGCCACCATTGTGGTGTAATACCCTACTCTAGTTTGTGGTGTGGTGGATTGCCTCTTGGGCTGATGGTGATGAACAATACAAGGAAGAACAGCCTCGCGAGGGTCTGTTCTTGGCCGAGGAGATGAACTGCTTGGAGGAGTTTAGTCACTCTCTCTCGATTCAAGATTAAGCTCTCTCCCTACCCTGTGGGTGGCTAGTCCTATTTATAGGCGAAGGCCCTGGGCCTCTTCCCCAAATATTGAGCGGGAAGGGCGCCAACAATTGGCCGTTTTGAAGGGGAACATCTGGTACACTTATCCTGACTAAAGTTGGTCCTCGCCTGTCAAAGGCTCTGGTGGTGACGCCTGCTTGGGCTCCACAATGACTTCCTTCCTACCGTCGGGCTGGTCTTGGTCTTGTTGCACCGAAATGGACGCCTTTGCTTGATGCTCTCGCCTGCGCTTGCTCCCTTTGCACCAAAGAGGAAAGGAGGACACTGCGCGGGCTGGCGCCCGCCTAGCGCCCTTGGTCGTCATGGCTTGCGTCATGGGCACCTCGTGAGGTACCCCGCCTTGATCTCTCCGCATCCTCACGAGCCAGCCTGATGAGGCCGTGCCTGAGGAAGCTCCCTGTCGTCCGCCCCGCGAGGCTTGGCCCCTCGCGAGGGTCTTGAGCTTGTGTTGATGAAGATGGGCCGTGATGGGCCCCCTTTGAAACCACGCCACGGGCCGAGCAGAGCAAGTCTGGGGACCCCGTTCCGAACGCCGAGAAATTATGCCAAGTAGCATTCCACATCAAAATTATATTTTTATCATTTACCTACTCGAGGACGAAAGGTGAATTAAGCTTGGGGATGCTTGATACGTCTCCAACGTATCTATAATATTTGATTGCTCCATGCTATATTATCTACTATTTTGGGCAATATTGGGCTTTATTTTCCACTTTTATATTATTTTTGGGACTAACCTACTAACCGAGGCCCAGCCCAGAATTGTTGTTTTTAGCCTATTTCAGTCTTTTGAAGAAAAGGAATATCAGACGGAGTCGAAACGGAATGAAATCAACTAGAGAAGTTATTTTTGGAAGGAAAGTTACCCGATGGACTTGGACCCCACGTCAAGGAAGAAGGGAGGTGGCCACGAGGGTGGGGGCGCGCCCCCTGCCTCGTGGGCCCCCCAAAGCTCCACCGACGTACTCCTTTCACCCATATATACCTACGTACCCTAATACTTCCAGAGACGAGAATAGATCTGGAGTTCCGCCGCCGCAAGCCTCTGTGGCCACCAAAAGTCAATCGGGACCCTGTTCCGGCACCCTACCGGAGGGGGGATCCCTCACCGGTGGCCATCTTCATCATCCCGGCGCTCTCCAAGATGAGGAGGGACTAGTTCACCCTCGGGGCTGAGGGTATGTACCAGTAGCTATGTGTTTGATCTCTCTCTCTCTCTCTCTCTCTCTCTCTCTCTCTCTCTCTCTCTCTTTCTCGTGTTCTTGATTTGGCACGATCTTGATGTATCGCGAGATTTGCTATTATAGTTGGATCTTACGTTTCTTCTCCCCCTCTACTCTCTTGTAATGGATTGAGTTTTCCCTTTGAAGTAATCTTATCGGATTGAGTCTTTAATGACTTGAGAACACTTGATGTATGTCTTGGTGATCAACTTATGGTTCCGCCCATAAACCTATGCATAGGGGTTGGCACGTTTTCGTCTTGATTCTCGGTAGAAACTTTGGGGCACTCTTTGAAGTACTTTGTGTTGGATTGAATAGATGAATCTGAGATTGTGTGATGCATATCGTATAATCATACCCACGGATACTTGAGGTGACATTGGAGTATCTAGGTGACACTAGGGTTTTGGTTGATTTGTGTCTTAAGGTGTTATTCTAGTACGAACTCTAGGGCTGTTTGTGACACTTATAGGAATAGCCCAACGGATTGATTGGAAAGAATAACTTTGAGGTGGTTTCGTACCCTACCATAATCTCTTCGTTTGTTCTCCACTATTAGTGACTTTGGAGTGACTCTTTGTTGCATGTTGAGGGATAGTTATATGATCCAATTATGTTATTATTGTTGAGAGAACTTGCACTAGTGAAAGTATGAACCCTAGGCCTTGTTTCCTAGCATTGCAATACCGTTTACGCTCACTTTTATCGCTTGCTACCTTGCTGTTTTTATATTTTCAGATTACAAAAACCTATATCTACTATCCATATTGCACTTGTATCACCATCTCTTCGCCGAACTAGTGCACCTATACAATTTACCATTGTATTGGGTGTGTTGGGGACACAAGAGACTCTTTGTTATTTGGTTGCAGGGTTGCTTGAGATAGACCATCTTCATCCTACGCCTCCTACGGATTGATAAACCTTAGGTCATCCACTTGAGGGAAATTTGCTACTGTCCTACAAACCTGTGCACTTGCAGGCCCGACAACGTCTACAAGGAGAAGGTTGCGTAGTAGACATCAAGTAACCTGAACTTTATTATCTAAGCTAGGAGGAATGGACAGACCGGCAGGGGTTGGCGGCAGCACCGGCGGCGGCCGCGAGCTAGGGTTCGAGGGGGAGGGGGTGGGTGGGGGACTGTGGAGGGGGGGGGGTTGGTGTATGAGGATACGCTGCGGCTACTAAAATTTTTAGTAATGGTGGGTGGAGATGGTGGTGGACGAGGGAGGGTGACGGTTCAAATGCCTCGGCTACTGCAATTTTACTATAAGGTCGGTGCTGGAGGAGTGTGGGCGACGGTTGAAGTACAACAGCTTCTAAAATTTGGGTAAAGGAATTGATGCGGGGCGGGAGTGCCCAAGATCACGCACGGTCCAATAAGGAGAAGTGGCACGGAACCGCCGATTTTTACAACGCTCAAGGCGGGTAGTTTGTTTTTTATATTTCTAGCTAGCTGGTCTATCGCACACGGTTTGTCCTAATTTGCAAATAAACTTACCCGCCTTTAGCTTGCATAGGTGGTGGTTTTACAGCGCACTTGGATCGCACACGGTTAAGCCAGTACCTCCACCCTTTGCTCGCGCTTGCACGGTTGTGGTGATTTCAGCACACTTGCATCGCACACGGTTGAGCCAGTACCTCCACCCCTTTGCTCGCGCTTGCGCGGTCGTGGTGATTTCAGCGCACTTGCATCGCACACGGTTGAGCTAGTACCTCCACCTTAATTTGCTTGCGCTTGCGCAGGTGTGGTGATTCACAACACACTTGTATCGCACATGGTTAAGATATTATACCCGCGTCCGTTGAGCGTCATCAGAGTCTTTGCAGCAAAAAATAACGTTAGGGAGGGTCAGAAGACAGCCACACCAGCATGTGGCCCAAATATATATGAGTGAAAAGGGTGGTCTGTCATGTTCAAAATTCCAATGCACAACTTTGACCGCGCGGGCCCATGGTTGGGCGCGTCGTCGAAGATTGATGAGAGGGAGCAGAAGTTAAGAACCACCTAGAAGTGTCCAAATATATGTAGGAATATTGGGGATGTTTAAAAGTTTAAATACACAATGCATAACTTTGGTGGCACCTGCCTCGCAAACCTGAAAGCACCCTTGGATACATATATAATGACATAATGTCGTACCTAGCTAGGATGCTTGGCCCACCACCTCTCACTTCATGTCAGCGGGGCGGATGCATGTAATGATCGATACTTTGGTCATACATGCATGTCGCCATGACCTACCATAAGATGGACCAATGAATCTATCGTTTGGTCAAATGACAGTGCTGTTTTTAAACCGCTTGGGCCAATAGATTGAACCATCATAAAAATCGCATGAGAGGGACCACAAAACCAGCACCTCTTGCATGAGGCCCAAAATGATGTACGTTGGGAAGGGGTTATGTGTGTTTTCAATATAGAATAATGTACAGTTTAGATGTAGTGCCTACCTCTCGATACAGACAACGTTAAGGACGAGATACGCAGTGTTTGATGTAGACCAAACCCAACAATCCAAGCATGTGGGAGGGAATCCTGACAACGCATGAGCTCGAGCTTTAATTGAGCAACATGTGACGGTGACCGGCCCTAACACGAACTAGGAGGAATCCATTCATGGACAACACATACCCCTCATTATCGGTCAAAGGGATGATATATATATATATAGACACACACACACACACACTCGGGGAGCCCACAGATATGCGCGTCGTTACAAAAAAATGCACAAGGGAGATGTGGTCGATCAGAAGACCACGTATACACTACATGCGGCCCGAAAATATGTATGGGTATGGTGGTGTGTGGTGTGTTTAAATCCCAAATGCACAACTTCGATGGGCCACCAACTACATTACAAACCGGACACCGTACCCGACTCCAAGCCTGGTTCAATACGTACGATGTCAGTTTCCCAACTTTGCGGCGCGGGGGGGGGGGCGTCCCACGCATGCGCTCAAACTTTATTTGGTCTAGCATGCGCTCAAACTTTATTTGGTCTTGCATGGGACACATTTATATAGTGTGCAAATAACTTTGAAAGTTGGCCTTTGGATGAAGCCAATCTGACGGTACAGAGATGGCAAATCCGAGCACTACTGGCCGTTGGATATCATCTACATTCCATCAGATTCTGCCACATGTACAATATAGAAGACTCCATGGTTGAATTTAAGCATAATGCACAAACCTCAAAACACAAGAACTTCTCCTTTGTTCTCTAGAATCTTCCATATCTTAATTGCCCAAACTTTTTTTAAATGAATTGTCACTTTTTGTTTTTAACTTTACAATGCACAATTCCATGAATCTTAAATAGATTTTTTATAAAACTAATTGATTTTGGATGAGATGAACTATAAGAATTAAACGGACATCTACCTCATGCATATATGACTCAAAGCTTACATGCTATAGTGTGGTATTTATTCATAATTTGGTTACCAAATCTCGTGCGTGCAATGCACGTGTACCTTACGAGTATCAATAGGAAACCATCATGGTCAAAACCTTCTCGTTGTTGGGTCAAAGGGATAGATTGTGTGGGGCCCCCTAATTGTCGGTAAAGGATAGTATATACACCTCGGGGAGAACACAGATATGTGTCGTGTCTATAATCCGCACAAGGGAGACATGCTCGAGAAGAACACCCGGCCCCCTATACCTTGCATGCAACCTGAAATAGGTTTATATAATCGCCATGACAGGTCAAGTCAATCATTCTTTAATTTTTTAGAGGAAAAATAACCCATAAAAACATAGTAGGTTTATATAATCTCCATGACAAGTCCAGTCAATCATTCTTTAATTTTTTAGAGCAAAAAATAACCCATAAAAACATAGTCTACAAATTAGCAAAACAAGAATCCCAAGGTTTATATAATTGCCATGATAGGTCACTATAGAGATATAATATATCTCTATAATGACCGTGTCATGGCATTTAAATGAATCTTGAGATATGCAACTTCCCACCGGGTCACCCATCCTTGGACTACTCCAGTCCGAGCACACACAACTTATGCGTTGTATTTGACTAGGCTAGCGGATGGGAAGCTGGCCCTTGCTGATAAGAATTGCCTCCTTGCCATTAAGGCGTTTCACGCTGGTCACCCTATGGGACCTACTCCCTCCTATCACACACATTTGTGCTTTTAGAAACTGTGTGGGATATTTTACATAATGGTGTGTCGCCGCTAGCCTTCAATGAGCACTGACACTGGTAGCGGGAAAACGATGGGAGAAGAGGCGGGAAACCGATGAGAGGAGTGGCGAGAAACGGTAGCCTGTTTTGAAAACCTAGTAGAGAAGGAAGCGTGAGCTAGCACGACGCATGCGCACAGTGCTTACCCATGTACTGTCGAAAGAGCTCAGGGTTGTCGTTCGATCTGGGAGCATCCAACGGTGCACACATACGATATATGGGGTTTGGGTTCTGGCTAATCAAAACGCACGACTCAGATCGCGCGCGCAGGATGGGGGATATCATACGAAAACCAGTGAAAACCAAGAGAAAAAGATGTTTTGAAGTTTCAAAAAAAAATTGAAAAAAATGCGGGATGTTAAGAGGATGATGTTTTATTGCCACACAAAATTTCAAGTTGAAACACATTGCGAGATATGAGCTATGAAAAAGACAAAATCAGCGTTGAATCGTGCCGAATAGTAATGTCACTATTCAGGGCTGAATTTATCTTTTTCATAGCTCATATCTCGTAATATTTTTCAACTTGAAATTTTGTGTCACAATAAAACATCACCTTCTTAACATCCCACATTCTTTTTCAGATTTTTATGAAACTTTAAAATATGGTTTTCATGAAGTTTTCATTGAATATCGGCTTTCGTGAGTGAACCGTGTGCTATTTGAAAACATTTCGTGAGAAGAATCTCGGTTTTTAAATCCCCGTAAATCCAAAACTAAGCCGAAAATCGTGAAATCTGGCATGGTGTCATGACATGGCACTTATATGTCAAGGAATTTTTTCGTCCATTGTGGCGCAAGTTTTATTACAAGCCTCTTACAAACCGGAGCTTCTCTCAAAGAAGCCTCATGGTTCCATAGGGAAACGTGTCCCCCTTGTGGGCGAAACATAATCGCTGCCTCTTTTCGCCTTGTATTTTCTTCTACATGCAACATGGAACGACAGGATATCTATGCTGAAATTTAAACTTATTCAGGGTTTGTTTGGCCTTTTTATACACTAATTGAGTTTCCTAGACATTTAATGTTCATAATTCTAATCTGAACTTCAAATACATGCTCTAATTCACCAAAATGGCTAGAAAATTTATACATGTGTCCTTGGGTGCATGTTTAGGTCTCATGCCAGGAATGGGAACAAATTACAACTGTACCCGCGTCCTGGCTCGTCCACACGAGTACTCGCAGGCACATCGTGTGAGATACTCCTAGCCACCGCAAGCAACTAGTTTGCATTTTCAAAGTTTTTTTGTACACACAGAATCACACATGAACTAATTGTATTAACCGCCTGTGTTGTAATTTCTCCTCGCAAACAGTTTATCTGAGTCGGCTATTTGCCACGTATTACACACATCTTATTAAATTGAACCGTTTTTGTTGTGTTCGCTAATCGAAAACAGTTAGTCCGAGTGAACCATATGCCCTATATCACACACACCTTGATCTGGCTAACCATTTCTGTTGCACTCCCTAATAGCAAACAGTTCATTGGAGCGAACTGTATGCCGTATATCGCACACACATTGATATGGCTGCCCGTTTCTGTTGTTCTGCCTCATCACAAACAGTCGAACGGGTTAACCGTGTGCCCCGAATCGCACAAGCAACTAAAATCTGAACCGTGTTTGATGCATCCTCCATCACAAACATTTTGCACCTTTTTTGACGGGTTTTTTACACCACCGTTTGCGATAATGCATCACACACAGTTTCGTCGAAGGGTCTCTGATTGTAGTGTCGCGTTAGCAGCATCCTGCAGTAGTGATATCACATCACAACATGACCTGCAAAAACAAGTTAGACGTCCTCTACTTTGTTGTTGCAAGTTTTACGTGGCTGCTATGGGCTTCTAGCAAGAACCATTCTTACCTACGCATGAAAACCACAACGATTTTTCGTCAAGTGTGATGTTTTAACCTTCACAAGGACCAGCCGTAGTCAAATTTGATTCAACTAAAGTTGGAGAAACAAACACCCGCTAGCCACCTGTGTGCAAAAGCACATCGGTTGAACCGGTCTCATGAACGTGGTCATGTAATGTTGGTCTGGGCCGCTTCATCCAACAATACCGCTGAATCAAAATAATACGTTGGTGGTAAGCAGTATGAATATTATCGTCCACAACTCATTGGTTCTACTCGTGCATATCATCTAGACCGAAAGGGGAAGTGTTAAATTTACGCGGTTGATGTAGTTGAACGTCTTCACGATCCAACCGATGTAGTATGAAACGTACCACACCTTCGAGTTCAGCACACGTTCGGCTTGATGACGTCCCTCGAACTCTTGATCCAGCAGAGGTTCAAGGGAGAGTTCCATCAGCACGACGGCGTGGTGACGGTGATGGTGATGTGATCCGCATAGGACTTCGCCAAAGCACTACGATGCTATGACCGGAGGAGTAAACTGTGGAGGGGGCACCGCATACGGCTAAGAGAACAACTGTTGTGTGATGTCTACTACACAACCTTCTTCTTGTAGACGTTGTTGGGACTCCAAGTGCAGAGGTTTGTAGTACAATAGCAAATTTCCCTCAAGTGGATGACCTAATGTTTATCAATCCGTGGGAGGTGTTGGATGAAGATGGTCTCTCTCAAACAATCCTGCAACCAAATAGCAAAGAGTCTCTTGTGTCCCCAACACACCCAATACAATGGTAAATTGTATAGGTGCACTAGTTCGGCAAAGAGATGGTGATACAAGTGCAATATGGATGGTAGATATAGGTTTTTGTAATCTGAAAATATAAAACAGCAAGGTAGCAAGTGGTAAAAGTGAGCGTAAACGGTATTGCAATGCTAGGAAACAAGGCCTAGGGTTCATACTTTCACTAGTGCAAGTTCTCTCAACAATAATAACATAATTGGATCATATAACAATCCCACAACATGCAACAAAAAGTCACTCCAAAGTCACTAATAGCAGAGAAAAAACAAAGAGATTATTGTAGGGTACAAAACCACCTCAAAGTTATCCTTTCTGATCGATCAATTCAAGAGTCCGTAGTAAAATAACACGAAGCTATTCGTTCCGTTCGATCTATCCTACAGTTCGTACTAGAATAACACCTTAAGACACAAATCAACCAAAACCCTAATGTCACCTAGATACTCCAATGTCACCTCAAGTATCCGTGGGTATGATTATGCGATATGCATCACACAATCTCAGATTCATCTATTCAACCAACACAAAGAACTTCAAAGAGTGCCCCAAAGTTTCTACCGGAGTGTCAAGACGAAAACCTGTGCCAACCCCTATGCATAAGTTCACAAGGTCACTGAACCCGCAAGTTGATCACCAAAACATACATCAAGTAGATCATGTGAATATCCCATTGTCACCACAGATAAGCACATGCAAGACATACAAAAAGTGTTCACAAATCCTTAAAGACTCAATCCGGTAAGATAACTTCAAAGGGAAAACTCAATCCCTTACAAGATAGTAGTGGGGGAGAAACATCATAAGATCCAACTATAATAGCAAAGCTTGCGATACATCCAGATCGTGTCGAATCAAGAACACGAGAGAGAGAGAGAGAGAGAGAGAGAGAGAGAGAGAGATCAAACACATAGCTACTGGTACATACCCTCAGCCCCGAGGGTGAACTACTCCCTCCTCGTCATGGAGAGCGCCGGGATGATGAAGATGGCCACTGGTGAGGGATTCCCCCTCCGGCAGGGTGCCAGAACAGGGTCCCGATTGGTTTTTGGTGGCTACAGAGGCTTGCGGCGGCGGAACTCCTGATCTCGGTTTCTTTTCGGGGGTTTCTATATTTATAGGGATTTTTGGCGTCGGGAACAAGTCAGGGGGTCTCCGAGGTGGCCACGAGGTAGGGGGCGCGCCCAGGGAGGATAGGGCGCCCCCCCACCCTCGTGGGTGCCTCGGGACACTTCTGGTCCATCTCCGATACTCCATGGGCTTCTTCTGGTCCAAAAATAATCTCCGTGAAATTTTAGGTCAATTGGACTCCATTTGGTTTTCCTTTTCTGCAATACTCAAAAACAAGGGAAAAACAGAAACTGGCACTGGGCTCTAGGTTAATAGGTTAGTCCCAAAAATCATATAAAATAGCATATAAGTGCATATAGAACATTCTAGATGGATAATGTAGCGACCCGACCTCAGATGGTCAAGTCTCTGTGTTTCAGTGTCATCCCTGGATCGGTAATGCTGACACACACAGTACTCAAAGGATTTATAACAGAGTAGCAATCACACACTTATTACATTGAATGTCTCAAAAGAGCTCTTCTTACAATAATGTGGCTTAAGGCCCTCTAATGCGATCACAGTGGAAGGCTTGGAAGATAAAGTGAGTCCATCAACTCCAACGGCATAGCTGAGCTGCACGGCAACGACCTAACGATCCTTACTCCTCGTCTGAAAAGTCTGCAACATAATACGTTGCAGCCCAAGAACGGGTCAGCACATGGAATATGCTGGCAATATAACACAGTAGAACAAGAACAGAATAATGCTATCACCACATGCAATATTTGGCTTGTGGAAAGCTCTATGGTTATAGTTTTGCGAAAAGCCAATTTTTCCCTACAACAAAGGAATGTATTTATTTTAACTATCATGGTAGTTGAAACAACATTGAGAAGGTATAACCCCAACTCAATCACAATTAAAGTAATTATCATCCCAGCAATATTAATTTACAGTGATGAGATACATGTGAATACTCAAGTACTAGATACTCAGAATTGTCCATTACCTGGGACACGGCTAACCATGATTAGATTGTACACTCTGCAGAGGTTTGCACACTTTTCCCCACAAGACTCGATCGCCTCCGTTGATTTCTCGCACTACATGGTGTTTGAGAAACGGATGACCGAGACACGATCTTTCGAAACATTAACTCTCTACTCGGGTAGACCATACCAAAGCTACAAAACCCGATTACTGCTGATCTACCTCTTCAAGAGCTTCACGTAACTTACTCAACTATGCTAGAGCCCATAATAGCTTGTGGCTGCACACAGAAGTTTCTAGCATGAATAAACTCAGTTCCCTTTGAGCACAGGTGGTGGTCCATAGGAAGATCACTGCAGGTACCGGGATTTCAAAAAAAAGACAACACTTTGGGTTCCCATGTGCCTCAATCCACCCAGATGTGTATTTAAGTTGCCACCTTAAGTTGAACCATTAATTAACAATCTCACATCTGTCATGGAATACACTCAAACCCAATCCACGTCTACGAGCATAGCATAGCAATAATAAGCAAGCGTAGAAGTAACTCCCAAGGGTTTGATATTAACAAGACAATAGGTTCTACCTCAACTACTACTTCCCAACCCACAAGTTAATGACATCCTAATCATGCAATGTTTGAGGATTGGAACTAATGCATAAAACTGGGTATGAAAAGAGTATGATCAAAGTGTTACTTGCCTTGCTGACGATCCGTGAACCCTAGAGACTCGTAGTAACACGCTTCGCACTCCGGGAATTCTATCGCAAGCAAACAATAACATAGATAAGCAAGAAGCAAATATGCATAAGCAAAACTCAACTCAAAGAGATTGATCGGAGAGTTCAACTTAAGAACTCCGGTTCGCAAAAAGAATCAAACCAAACTGAGCAACGAAACTGAAACGGCGAAAGAAATAAGATCCGTTTACTAATCTGAACTAGGGTCAAATTTTACTGAAACAAAAGCTGGTTTAAGTTGGTTATTCGGAAAGAGGGTTTCGAGATGAAACTCTAGGCGCTTGAATCGCCTGATTTCGATAAACGAGCGAAAAGTTATACCAGATCGAAAATCGGATCAGAAATCGTGATCGGGAAAATCGCGGAATAAATCCGATAAAAGAAAAATGATGAACAGTTTAACGAACGAACGTTCGTTAACTGAAACTAAACAAAGAACGCGTTCGTTAGAACGAACGAACGAGCGAACGCTCGCTAAATAAATAAACCGGAAAATAAAAAATGATCTATATAAAAAAATAAAACTAGGGTTTTCAAAAAAAAAACCGAAGCGGTTTTCTTTGGAAAACCGGGCGGCGGCGGCGGCTACCTCGCGGTAGCTCCGGCGGGGCTCTGGCGGGGCTCGGGGTGGCTCGGGAGGCGGCCAGCGGCGTGGCAGCCACTCCGGAGTGGCCCGAGGCTCGGGTGGCGGGGCTCGGGAGGCGGAGGGCTCGGGTGTGGCGGGCTCGGGGAGGCGGTGGTGGCGGTGAGGCGGCACGGGGGGTATTTAAGGAGGAGGGGGCGGTAGCTTGGGGAAGGGGCGCCTGGGAGGAGTCCGGCTCGGGCTCCCTCGGCGTCCGTCTTGGCCTGTGGCACGCGCACTGTGAGAATCTTGGCGAGGCGGGCCGGCTGGTTGGGCCTCGGCCCGGATCAGGTCTTGAGCGTGATATTTTTGAATAAATTCCGCCGAGAAAAATCCTAGAAAAATAAAATAAAAATCTAAAATACCAAAATAATTGTTCACCGTCTAAATGAAATATTTAGAACGAAATGAACATTTTCTTGGCCCCTAAAATGCAATTTTTAAAACGTTCAAATTTTTCTAGGGCAAATAAAATCAAATAAAATCCAAATAATGATTTTAACATTTTTCCTTCATTATTTCAATTGTTTTGGAGAAGTCATATTATCTCCTCTCATTTATTTTAATAAGAAATATTTTCCGGAGAGAAAAATAATTAAAATAAAAAATCCTCGTTTTCCAATATTTGATAAAATTCAAATACAAGAAATCGGAAAATTCCCAACTCTCTCCGAGGGTCCTTGAGTTGCTTAGGATTTCGAGGATTGCGGAACGAAGATGCAATAAGTTATGATATGCATGGATGACCTATGTATAACATTCCAAATTGAAAATTTGGGATGTTACAAACCTACCCCCCTTAAGATGAATCTCGCCCTCGAGATTCGGGTTGGCTAGAGAATAGGTGCGGGTGGTCCTTGCGAATATCATCTTCTCATTCCCAGGTGGCTTCTTCCTCAGTATGGTGGCTTCACTGAACTTTGCAAAACTTGATAACCTTGCTGCGGGTGACTCGGCTGTCAAAGTCAAGAATTTTTACTGGCTTCTCCTCATAGGTAAAATTACTGTCTAACTGAATCGCTTCCAGGGGCACTGTGTCTCTCAACAGTATATCAGCCATCTCAGCATGGCACTTCTTCAACTGTGATACGTGGAACACATCGTGAACTCCTGACAATCCTTCAGGTAACTCCAGCTTGTAGGCCACTTCTCCCATCCGTTCCAAAACACGGTACGGTCCTACAAATCTAGGGGCTAGTTTTCCTTTAACTCCAAAATGTTTCACTCCTCGCAAGGGTGATACTCGCAGATATGCTCTGTCTCCAATTTCATAGGTTACTTCCTTGCGTTTTGAATCTGCATAACTCTTATGTCTGGACTGAGCAATCTTTAATCTGTCTCGTATTAGTTTAACCTTCTCTTCGGACTCTTTGATCAAATCTGGCCCCAAACAACTATCGATCTCCTACCTCATCCCACATCAGAGGTGTTCTACATCTGCGTCCATACAGAGCTTCAAACGGTGCCATCTTTAAACTGGCTTGGTAGCTATTGTTGTACGAGAACTCTGCGTAAGGCAAATTGTCATCCCAACTAGATCCATAATCTACCGCACAGGCTCTCAACATGTCTTCTAGAATCTGATTGACTCTCTCTGTCTGTTCATCTGTCTATGGGTGGAATGTGGTACTGAACTCCAATCTGGTACCCAAGGTCTGGTGTAGCTGATGCCAAAATTTGGAAGTAAATTGGGTTCCTCTATCTGATACAATGGTCCTCGGAACTCCATGCAAACATACGATCCTGAACATATATATTTTGGCCAACTTTGCACTTGTATAAGTTGTTTTCACCGGGATGAAGTGAGCTACTTTGGTCAAACGATCCACTACTACCCATATTGAGTCATATCCTGCTTTGGTTCTGGGTAGCCCGGTGATAAAGTCCATGCCTAGTTTATCCCACTTCCATTCGGGTATCGGCATAGGCTGTAATGATGCTCTGCCTTCACTCTCTGACATACATCACATACGGCTACATACTCGGCAATGTCCTTCTTCATACCAGTCCACCAGAAACGTTCCTTCAAATCCAAATACATATTGGTGTTTCCGGGGTGTATCGAGTATGGTGAGTCATGGGCCTCTTGAAGTATTAATTTCCTGATCTCTGGGTTATTGGGTACATAAACTCGGTCCTCAAACCACAAGGTATCGTGCTCATCCTTGCGAAAACCTTTGGCTTTTCCTTCGCTCATCTTCTCTTTTATTTCAGAAATCTCTTTGTCTTCCTTCTGATCTTCCCAAATCTTGTCCAACAATGTAGACTGAACCTCCATCGTTGCAATGAAACCTCTTGGAACAAATTCCAACCGAAGTTCCATAATATCCTCAGCTAACTCCTTTGGCAGTCCTCTACTTTCAAGGATATTAGCGTAACTCTTTCGGCTCAAGGCGTCTGCTACGACATTGGCCTTTCCTGGATGATAGTGCAGCTTCATGTCGTAATCCTTTATAAGTTCCAACCATCTACTCTGCCTAAGGTTTAACTCCTTTTGGGTGAAAATGTACTTCAAACTCTTATGATCCGTGTACATATCACAACGGTTTCCAATAAGATAGTGTCTCCAAGTCTTCAAGGCGTGCACTACCGCTGCTAGCTCCAAATCATGTGTGGCATAGTTCAACTCATGAGGCTTCAGTTGTCGTGAGGCATACGAGACAACCTTTTCGTCCTGCATAAGCACACATCCCAGTCCCAAGCGAGAGGCGTCGCAATACACTTGAAACTCCTTATGTATATCTGGCAGTGTCAGCACTGGGGCTATAGTCAACTGTTTCTTCAACTCCTGAAAACTGGCCTCGCAATATGTTGTCCATTTAAACTTAGTATCCTTCTTCAGCAATTTAGTCATTGGCTTGGCAAGTTTGGAAAAATTCTCAATGAATCTCCGATAATACCCTGCGAGTCCAAGGAAACTGCGGATCTCGCCAACTGAAGTGAGTGCCAACCATTCAAGATGGCCCGAACCTTCTTTGGGATCTCTTGCTATACCCTCTCCGATATAACATGCCCAAGAAATCCAACTTCCTTCAACCAAAACTTGCGTGCTGAATTTGGCGCATAACTGGTGTTCCCTGAGCTTCTCGAGAACCAAACGCAAGTGCTCCTTGTGCTCCTCTTCGTTCTTCGAGTATACCATAATGTCACCAATAAACACCACAACAAACTTGTCCAAATACTCCATGAACACCTTGTTCATCATACTCATGAAATAAGCAGGGGCGTTAGTCAGTCCGAACGACATGACCGTATACTCATATAATCCATATCGAGTGGTGAACGCTGTCTTCGGTATATCCTTTTCTCGAATCTTCAACTGATGGTATCCCGATCGTAGATCAATCTTCGAAAACACCTTAGCTCCTTGCAACTGATCAAACAGATCATTGATCATTGGTAATGGATACTTGTTCTTTATCGTTACTTCATTCAAGGCTCGGTAATCAACGACCATCCTCAGGGATTTATCTTTCTTCTCGACCAAAAGTACTGGTGCTCCCCAAGGTGAAGAACTCCTTCGAATATAACCTTTCTCCAATAAATCCTTGATCTGCTTCTTAATTTCCTCCAGATCATTTGCGGGCATCCGATAGGGTCTCTTGGATATTGGGCCTGTACCTGGCAATAGTTCTATCAAGAACTCAATGTCTCGATCCGGTGGCATGCCTGGTAACTCCTCTGGGAAAACATCCGGAAAATCTTTTACTACAGGCACTTCCTCCTGCACAACTCCCGTGAGGGTATTCACTTGGCTCCTCCTAGGCACATGCCTAGATACATACTTAATCCTTCTTCCCTCCGGGGTGGTAAGGTAAATTGACTTGCTCGCACAGTCAATACTTCCTCCATACCTTGACATCCATTCCATACCTAATATCACATCCAATCCTTGCGAATCCAAGATAATAAGGTCAGACGGAAAAACATGTGATCCAATGGTGAGTGGTATCTGGGTGCACCATCTGCTAGCCATGTACTCTGCTCCAGGCGAGCTCACTAAAAGAGGGGTCCTAAGGGTTTGGTTTGGTAGCTTAAACTTATCCACAAATCCCCTTGATATGAATGCGATGCACCAGTATCGAAAAGAACAATAGCGGTAAATGACTTAACCAAAAACTTACCTATTACCGCGTCCGACTGCTCTTCGACTTCCTCCATGTTAACGTGGTTCACTTGGCCTTTGTTGAATGGATTGGGCTTCTTCCCGGCGCTCCCATTTCCGTTTCCATTCCTTCCTTCAGGGTAGTCATTGGCATAGTGCCATGTTTTCCCGCACTTAAAGCAAATAACTTGGCTTAAGTCCCTCTTGGCGGGTGTTGATGGGTTTGGGCGGTTCTAGTTGTTGTTAACTCCGTTCCCATTCCCATTCTTCGCACCATTGTGGCTATACGATCCTCCTCCAGTATGGTTATGGACTCCATGGTTATGAACAAGTCCTCCCGAGTTCAGGGTTAAACGGGGCTTCTGGTGAGCTCTTGAGTTGTACTTCCCTTGTCCATACTTCCTCTTACGACTCTCAATTTGCTGCTGCTTTCCTTCAATCATTAGGGCCTTGTCTACCAACTCCTGGTAGTTGTTGAAAGTTGCCACCATCAACTGCATGCTCATCTCATCGTTCAACCCTTCCATAAACTTCTCCTGCTTCACGGCATCTGTGGCCACATCATCAGGGGCATAGCATGATAACTTACTAAACTCATCCACATACTGAGCCACAGTATGGTTCCCCTGGCGTAAGTTGCGAAACTCACGCTTCTTCATTTGCATGGCTCCAGTTGAGACATGGGCCGTGCGAAAGGCTTGCTGAAACTGGTCCCAAGTGACATTGGCTATAGGAAAAGTAGTCGTGTAATTCTCCCACCATGCGGCTGCTGGTCCATCCAATTGATGTGCGGCAAAGCGCACCTTCTCAGCATCCGTGCATCCTGCGGTGGTTAACTCCCTTCCAATACGGCATAGCCAATCATCAGCAACTATTGGCTCGGTGCTACTGGAAAACACCGGCGGTTGTAACCTAGCTCAGAAAACGGGCTAAATTGTCCACTGGCGGCGGGTTGTTGTTGTTGTTGCCCTGGTTCTGAACTAGCAATTGCATCAAGGCATTCTGCTCTTTGGATCAACTGGGTGAGCTCCGGTGGGAAAACAAAACCGGGGTCACGTCTCGGAGGCATCTGGTGGGTTTAGATGGAAGAGATTAGAATAGAAAGGGGTCTAGTGAGAAAACACTACCCATATGCACATGAGGCAAACACAATCATTTCACTCAATCAATCAAGCAAGGGCATACAACGGTCTAGGACTATCGCAAAAGTGCTCAGCTACTACTAGTTACATGGGGGAATACTACTAATATATGGTGGTCATCTAAAAACTTTGATCGGTGGAGGACTCCATGATGTCTGCTCGGCCGTCTTCGTAGTCATCATCACTTGGATCGGAATCGGTGTCGTCGATGATGATGTAGTTGTCCGGGCAAGTGGGGTCTTCGTTTTCTTCCGGTGCGGATCCTCCCATGAATACTCCGATCTTCTTGACTAGATCGTCGTTCTTCTCCAGTAGTATCTTGATTTCCTCCTCATATCCATCGCGTGTAAACTTGAGTTCTTCCTCCAGCTCGATAATCTTGGTCTTCGCCTTCTTCACATCCATCATGTATGCGCACATCTGGTTCTCCTGATGTCGGATGTGCTGATTTAACTCCTGGATGAAAGCTGCAATGGATCTATCCTTCTTGGTGCTGATTACTTCCCATTGCTCGTCTCGGCACCCACATATTTGGTAGATGGTGTCTTTAAGCTCCCTGTTGTAGACTTCTCCAATACGTCCCATGGTAATGTGAGCTGCCATACTTTTGCCAAGACTCCAGGTGGGTGCTTCGAAAGAAAACTCTATGGGCTTAGAAGTTGGCGAGAACGTCCTTCCTGGAACTTGTACTTGAATCATCCAGCGCTCCTCTTCAGGTAAGGTGGCGTTGTACGTCCGGTGAAGCTTGGTATTCCAATGTTCAAGTACCTAGTGACTTCCTTCAAGTGGCGTCCAAAAGGTGTGTCTTCATCCGGTTGTGCAAACTTGTTCTTCACCTCCGTCATCCTAAAGAGTGGAAAAATGGAGAGGAGTCAGAAATGAGTAGAGAAGAGTGACCTATGGTTTATCTTAGTGGTCGTGTCCTACACTCGTGTGTGCTCGATACCATCTTGTAGCGACCGAACTCAGATGGTCAAGTCTCTGTGTTTCATGTCATCATTTGGATCGGTAATCTTGACAATAATACGATTACTCGAAGGATTTATAACAGTAGCAATCACACACTTATTACATCGAGTGTCTCAAAAGAGAACTTATTACAATAATATGGCTTAAGGCCATCTAATGCGATAACAGCGGAAGGCTTGGAAGATAAAGTGAGTCCATCAACTCCAACGGCATAGCTGAGCTGCACGGCAACGACCTAACAATCCTTACTCCTCGTCTGAAAAGTCTGCAACATAATACGTTGCAGCCCGAGAACGGGTCAGCGCATGGAATATGCTGGCAATATAACATAGTAGAACAAGAAAAGAATAATGCTATCACTACATGCAATATTTGGCTTGTGGAAAGCTCTATGGTTATAGTTTTGCGAAAAGCCGATTTTTCCCTACAACAAAGGAATGTATTTATTTTAACTATCATGGTGGTTGAAACAACATTGAGAAGGTATAACCCCAACTCAATCCCAATTAAAGTAATTATCATCCCAACAATATTAATTTAGAGTGATGAGATACATGTGAATACTCAAGTACTAGATACTCAAAATTGTCCATTACCGGGGACACGGCTAACCATGATTAAAAAAACGATCTATATAAAAAAACAAAACTAGGGTTTTCAAAAAAAACCGAAGCGGTTTTCTTCGAAAAACCAGGCGGCGGCGGCTACCTCGCGGTAGCTCCGGTGGGGCTCCGGCGGGGCTCGGGGTGGCTCGGGAGGCGTGGCGACTCGGGTGTGAGGCTCGGCTGGTGGCGAGGCTCGGGAGGCTGAGGCTCGGGTGTGGCGGGCTCGGCGAGGCGGTGAGTGGCGGTGAGGCGCACCTGGGGGTATTTAAGGAGGGAGGCGGCGGTGGCTTGCGGAAGGGCGCCCGGGAGGAGTCGGCTCGGGCTCCCCTCTGCGTCCGTCTTGGCCTTGCAATGGCGCCCATGAGGGAAAGGCGGCGAGGCCCGGCTGGCTGGGCCTCGGCCCGGTCAGGTCGTCTTGGCGCATGAGATTTTTAAATTCACGAGAAAAATCCTAGAAAAATAAAATAAAAATCTAAAATACCAAAATAAATTTTCACCGTCTAAATGAAATATTTAGAACGAAATGAACATTTTCTTGGCCCCTAAAATGCAAATTTTAAAACGTGCAAATTTTTCTAGGGCAAATAAAATTCCAAATAAAATCAAATAAAATCCAAATAATGATTTTAACATTTTTCCTCCAATATTTCAATTGTTTTGGAGAAGTCATATTATCTCCTCTCATTTATTTTAATAAGAAATATTTTCCGGAGAGAAAAATAATTAAAATAAAAAATCCTCGTTTTCCAATATTTGATAAAATTCAAATACAAGAAATCGGAAAATCCCCAACTCTCTCCGAGGGTCCTTGAGTTGCTTAGGACTTCGAGGATTGCGGAACGAAGATGCAATAAGTTATGATATGCATGGATGACCTATGTATAACATTCCAAATTGAAAATTTGGGATGTTACAGATAATATAATAGCATGAAACAATCAAAAATTATAGATACGTTGGAGACGCATCAAGCATCCCCAAGCTTAATTCCTGCTCGTCCTCAAGTAGGTAAATGATAAAAACAGAATTTTTGATGTGTAATGCTATCAAGTGCACAAGTTTGATCAATGATAATCTCAATCACTTTTTCTAGCATCATTATATATCATAGCAGTAGCTCATATCATAAAGCTTCTCATGATCAAGTAGCAAGATATTCACATGTTAAAGCATATTCATAAACTTTGTTGAAATCTAACAAACTATGTTCTCAGTCATCAAACAATTACAATTCATCTTATTTTAAGGAAGGGACTATCTAAGAGCTTTTATTTAGCAAATCCCACATACTCAACTATCATATAGTCTTCCATGATTGCTACCACTCAAAGCATATTTTTGGAACAAACAACATCCATCGAACACAGAGAAAGATAGGGGCTTAATGTTTCGCCTCCCAACTTATTTATCATATAGATAAACAATAATAATTCATGATCAAATATATTTGAATGGCCATATATATGCTTAGATCTTTCCCCATCACATGATGCTTGCCAACTAAAAAGTAGGTTGGAATAAGAAGGAATACTAGTGACTCTTGCATAAAAGTAAAAGATAGGCCCTTCGCAGAGGGAAGCAGGGATTTGCAGAGGTGCCAGAGCTTGAAGCTTTAAAAAAGAGATGAAAATAATTTTGAGAGGTATGCTTTCATTGTCAACATAACGACCAAGAGTTCCCAATATCTTCCATACTAGATACATTATAGGCGGTTCCCAAACAGAAAGGTAAAGATTTTACTCCCCCTCCACCAACAATCACACTCCATGGCTTGTCTGAAACAACGGGTGTCGTCCAACTATCAAAAATATTGGGGGAGTTTTGTTTAAATTATTTGCAATTTTGTTTTTGATCTTTTGATCATAGGACTGGGCATCCCAGTTACCAGCTATTTTCTCGTGAATGATGAGCGGAGTCCACTCATCGTGAGAATAACCCACCTAGCATGGAAGATATTGACAGCCCCTAGTCGCTACATGAGCGATTCCGGCATACAAAACAGATTGTTATTTGAAGGTTTAGAGTTTGGCACATGTAAATTTACTTGGAACGGCAGGTAAATACCGCATATAGGTAGATATGGTGGACACTCATGGAAGAAACTTGGTTCAAGGAATTTGGATGCACAAGCAGTATTCCCGCTTAGTATGAGATATTTTGGCTAGCAAAGGATTCTAAATAGCAAGCACCACATGTTAGAGGATCCATAACAATATAACTTCTATACAAATATACCCAAGCATAACTCATTATGTTGTCTTCCTTGTCCAACTTCAACTAATTTGCTCAGGTTTGAAAATAATTAATGGGGCTCACAATTAGAGAAGATGTCCAAGATAGTATATTTATATGTGAAATCTCTCCTCCTTCAATATTCTTTCATGAATTGTTCAAGTGACCAATACAATGTTTGCTAACCTTCAATAAATTTACCACCTCTACTTCTTATATGTGAAGTCATTACTCCCCATGGGATAAGCATATGAAACATATATAATTTCAGATTTATGATATTTAACTCATTCAACCATTTACTCATAGGATATAAGTGAAGCACACGAGTAAATGACAAACTACTCTAAAAAGATATAAGTGAAGATCAATGAGTAGTCAAATAATTATTTAGCTATGTGAGGACTCTCTCTCATTTAAGGTTCAGAGCCTAAGTACTTTATTCAAACAGCAGGAAAATCCTAACAAAAGAAAATGACGCTCCAAGCAAAACACATATCATGTGGTGAATAAAAATGTAGCTCCAAGTAAAGTTACTGATGAACGAAGACGAAAGAGGGGATGCCATCCGGGGCATCCTCAAACTTAGGCTCTTGGTTGTCCTTGAATATTACCTTGGGGTGCCTTGGGCATTCCCAAGCTTAGGCTATTGCCACTCCTTATTCCATAGTCAATCGAATCTTTACCCAAAACTTGAAAACTTCACAACACAAAACTCAACAGAAAACTCGTAAGCTCCGTTAGTATAAGAAAATAACTAACCACTTAGGTACTGTTGTGAACTCATGATTTATTTATATTGGTGTAATATATACTGTATTCCAACTTATCTATGGTTCATACCCTCCGATATTACTCATATATTCATCAAAATAAGCAAACAACACAATGAAAACAGAATCTGTCAAAAACAGAACAGTCTGTAGTAATATGCATCATTTCTGTAACTCCAAAAATTCTGAAATAAATTGGTGGACCTAAGGAATTTTTCTATTAATATTCTGCAAAAAGAATCAACTTAAAATCATTCTTCTGTAAAAAATCACAGCTAATCTCGTGAGCGCAAAGTTTCTGTCTTTTACAGCAAGATCGCAAAGACTTCACCCAAGTCTTCCCAAAGGTTCTACTTGGCACAAACACTAATTAAAACATAAAACCACATCTAAACAGAGTATAGATGAATTTTTTATTACTAAATAGGGGCAAAAGGCAAAGAACAAAAATAAAATTGGGTTGCCTCCCAACAAGCGCTTACGTTTAACGCCCCTAGCTAGGCATGATGATTTCAATGATGCTCACATAAAAGATAAGAATTGAAACATAAAGAGAGCACCATGAAGAATATGACTAGCACATTTAAGTCTAACCCACTTCCTATGCATAGGGATTTTGTGAGCAAACAACTTATGGGAACAAGAATCAACTAGCATAGGAAAGCAAAACAAGCATAACTTCAAGATATTCAACACATAGAGAGGAAACTTGATATCATTGCAAGTCATACAAGCATATATTCCTGCCTCGTAATAATTTTCAGTAGCATCATGAATGAATTCAACAATATAACCATCACATAAAGCATCCTTTTCATGATCTAAAAGCATAAAATTTGTGTTACTCTTCACATAAGCAAATTTGTTCTCATGAATAGTAGTGGGAGCAAACTCAACAAAATAACTATCATGTGAGGCATAATCCAATTGAAAACTAAAATCATGACGACAAGTTTCATGGTTATCATTATTCTTTATAGCATACATGTCATCATAATAATCATAATAGGTAGCAACTTTATTCTCATAATCAATTGGAACATCTTCTGAAATAGTGGATTCATCACTAAATAAAGTCATGACCTCTCCAAATCCACTTTCATAATTATCACAATAAGATTCAACACCCTCCAAAATAGTGGATTCATCACTAAATAAAGTCATTACTTCCTAAAGTTGACACTCTTCCAAACACACTTTCATCAATATAATCATCATAAATAGGAGGCATGCTATCATCATAATAAATTTGCTCATCAAAACTTGGGGGACAAAAAATATCATCCTCGTCAAACATAGCATCCCCAAGATTGTGGCTTTGCATATCATTAGCACCATGGATATTCAAGGAATTCATACTAACAACATTGATATCATGCTCATCATTCAAATATTTAGTGCCAAACATTTTAGTGCATTCTTCTTATAACGCTTGAGCACAATTTTCCTTTCCTTCATTTTCACGAAAGATATTAAAAAGATGAAGCATATGAGGCACCCTCAATTCCATTTTTTTTGTAGTTTTCTTTTATAAACTAAACTAGTGATATGACAAGAAACTAAAAGATTCTATTTCAAGATCAAAACATATACCTTCAAGCACTCACCTCCCCGGCAACGGCGCCAGAAAAGAGCTTGATGTCTACTACACAACCTTCTTCTTGTAGACGTTGTTGGGCCTACAAGTGCAGAGGTTTGTAGGATAGTAGCAAATTTCCCTCAAGTGGATGACCTAAGGTTTAACAATCCATGGGAGGCATAGGATGAAGATGGTCTCTCTCAAACAACCGTACAACCAAATAACAAAGAGTCTCTTGTGTCCCCAACACACCCAATACAATGGTAAATTGTATAGGTGCACTAGTTCGGCGAAGAGATGGTGATACAAGTGCAATATGGATGGTAGATATAGGTTTTTGTAATCTGAAAATATAAAAAAACAGCAAGGTAGCAAGTGGTAAAAGTGAGCGTAAACGGGATTGCAATGCTAGGAAACAAGGCCTAGGGTTCATACTTTCACTAGAGCAAGTTCTCTCAACAATAATAACATAATTGGATCATATAACAATCCCTCAACATGCAACAAAGAGTCACTCCAAAGTCACTAATAGCGGAGAAAAAACAAAGAGATTATTGTAGGGTACGAAACCACCTCAAAGTTATCCTTTCTGATTGATCTATTCAAGAGTCCTTAGTAAAATAACATGAAGCTATTCGTTCTGATCGATCTACCCTAGAGTTCGTACTAGAATAACACCTTAAGACACAAATCAACCAAAACCCTAATGTCACCTAGATACTCCAATGTTACCTCAAGTATCCGTGGTATGATTATGTGATATGCATCACACAATCTCAGATTCATCTATTCAACCAACACAAAGAACTTCAAAGAGTGCCCCAAAGTTTCTACCGGAGAGTCAAGACGAAAACGTGTGCCAATCCCTATGCATAAGTTCACAAGGTCACTGAACCCGCAAGTTGATCACCAAAACATACATCAAGTAGATCACGTGAATATCCCATTGTCACCATAGATAAGCACATGCAAGACATACATCAAGTGTTCTCAAATCCTTAAAGACTCAATCCGGTAAGATAACTTCAAAGGGAAAACTCAATCCATTACAAGAGAGTAGAGGGGTAGAAACATCATAAGATCCAACTATAATAGCAAAGCTCGCGATACATCCAGATCGTGCCGAATCAAGAACGAGAGAGAGAGAGAGAGAGAGAGAGAGAGAGAGAGAGCGAGAGAGATCAAACACATAGCTACTGGTACATACCCGCAGCCCCGAGGGTGAACTACTCCCTCCTCGTCATGGAGGGCACCGGGATGATGAAGATGGTCACGGTGAGGATCCCTCCTCCGTGGTGCCGAAACAGGGTCCCGATTGGTTTTGGTGGCTCTGAGAGGCTTGCTGGCGTGAACTCCCGATCTAGGTTTCTTTTCGGGGGTTTCTATATTTGTAGGGATTTTTGGCGTCGGGAACATGTCAGGGGGGGGGGGGTCTCCGAGGCGGCCACGAGGTAGGGGGCGCGCCCAGGGGGTAGGGTGCGCCCCCCACCCTCATGGGTGCCTTGGGACTCTTCTGGTCCATCTTCGATACTCCGTGGGCTTCTTCTGGTCCAAAAATAATCTCCGTGAAATTTCAGGTCAATTGGACTCCGTTTGGTTTTCCATTTTTGCGATACTCAAAAACAAGGAAAAAACAAAAACTGGCACTGGGCTCTAGGGTTAATAGGTTAGTCCCAAAAATCATATAAAATAGCACATAAATGCATATAAAACATCCTAGATGGATAATATAATAGCATGAAACAATAAAAAAATTATAGATACATTGGAGACGTATCGTTGTAACCATGGGGTGCCCCCTGCCCCCGTATATAAAGGAGGCGGGGAGGAGGCCGGCCACCAGGGGCGCGCCATGGAGGGGGAGTCCTACTAGGACTCCACTCCTAGTAGGATTCCCCCCCCCCTCCCTCCCCCCTCTTTTTCCTTCTTATGGATAGGGGGGAAGGAGAAAGAGGTGGAGAGGGAGAAGCAAAGGGGTCCACGCCTCTCACCCCTTGTCCAATTCGGATTGGCTTGCGGGGCGGGCGCCATCTCCTGTGGCCTGCCTCCTCCTCTCCACTATGGCCCATGAGGCCCATTAACTTTCCCGGGGGGTTCCTGTAACCTCCCGGTACTCTGAAAAATCCCCGAACCTCTTCGGAACCATTGCGGTGTCCGTATATAACCTTCTAATATATCAATCTCTACCTCTCGACCATTTCGAGACTCCTAGTCATGTTTGTGATCTCATCCGGGACTCCGAACAAACTTCGGTCACCAAAACACAAAACTCTACAAATCATCATCGAACGTTAAGCATGCGGACCCTACGGGTTCGAGAACTATGTAGACATGACCGATACACATCTCCAGTCAATAACCAATAGCAGAACCTGGATACTCATATTGGTTCCTACATATTCTACGAAGATCTTTATCGGTCAAACTGCATGACAACATACATCATTCCTTTTGTCATCGGTATGTTACTTTCCCGAGATTCGATCGTCGGTATCATCATACCTAGTTCAATCTCGTTACCAGCAAGTCTCTTTACTCGTTCCGTAATGCATCATCCCGCAACTAACTCATTAATCACATTGCTTGCAAGGCTTATAGTGATGTGCATTACCGAGAGGGCCTAGAGAAACCTCTCCGATACTCGGGGTGACAAATCCTAATCTTGATCTATGCCAACCCAACAAACACCTTCTGAGACACCTGTAAAGCATCTTTATAATCACCCAGTTACGTTGTGACGTTTGATAGCACACAAGGTGTTCCTCCGGTATTCGGAGTTGCATAATCTCATAGTCAGAGGAATATGTCTAAGTCATGAAGATAGCAATAGCAATAAAACTTAACGATCATTATGCTAAGCTAACGGATGGGTCTTGTCCATCACAGCATTCTATAATGATGTGATCCGTTCATCAAATGACAACACATGTCTATGGTCAGGAAACATAACCATCTTTGATTAACGAGCTAGTCAAGTAGAGGCACACTAGGGACACTCAGTTTTGTCTATGTATTCACACATGTACTAAGTTTCCAGTTAATACAATTCTGGCATGAATAATAAACATTTATCATGATATAAGGAAATATAAATAACAACTTTATTATTGCCTCTAGGGCATATTTCCTTCAGATACACCATTGCAAAAAAAGTCTCATGACTCTATTCCCAGCGTGGTCAGTCGTCTTGGCCAGCGGTCCATGCCAAAGAGCTTATAGTGCTTTGATCTCATCGACTGATGACCGTCAATCTTCACATGCCGAGGGGGGGGGGCTTCACGGTGAACATAGGGTCAATCAGTTAGGTGTGTGTTTTGATACTTTGTCCTCCATGTATTCTCTACCGACAGTGGGATGACGAAGCAGTGTTCGATAGCTTTTGTCGGTGTCAAAACCGGCGGATCTCCGGTAGGGGGTCCCGAACTGTGTGTCTAGGCGGATGGTAACAGGAGACAAGGGACACGATGTTTTTACCCAGGTACGGGCCCTCTCGATGGAGGTAATACCCTACTCCTGCTTGATTAATATTGATGATATGGGTAGTACAAGAGTGGATCTACCACGAGATCAAGGAGGCTAAACCCTAGAAGCTAGCCTATGGTATGATTGTTGTTCGTCCTATGGACTAAAACCCTCCACTTTATATAGACACCGGATAGGGTTAGGGTTACACAGAGTCGGTTACAATGGTAGGAGATCTACATATCCGTATCGCCAAGCTTGCCTTCCACGCCAAGGAAAGTCCCATCCGGACACGGGCGAAGTCTTCAATCTTGTATCTTCATAGTCCAGGAGTCCGGCCAACGGTGATAGTTCGGCTATCCGGACACCCCCTAATCTAGGACTCCCTCAGTAGCCCCCGAACCAGGCTTCAATGGCGATGAGTCCGGCGCGTAGATTGTCTTCGGCATTGCAAGGCGGGTTCTTCTCCAAATTCCATATACTTGTCGAATAATGTCCGGCTTCTGATAAATGCTGCGCTCCTTGGCTTCCACGCCCAATAATGGCCATCTTCCACGTGTTTGAATGAATGCGAAAAGCCAGGGTATTTTTACACTTACCCCCCTAGCTGCGCAAATGAGCCGCCTATAAAAGGGACGAGGATCTAGATCTGAGTCACACCATCCCCCCTCCGCAAGCCTTCATCGGAGCGCCTTTGACAAAAATCCATTCCATCATGGACAGTCGACGTGGCTCCTCCTCTCGCGCTCCCAGCCCTCAGCCTGGAAATTGGGAGAGATGCTCAGTCCCGCATAGTGAGCTAGTTATACTCCAAACCAAGGGATTTCTTCCCCCGGCCTTCATGGTTCCAGTTCGAGCCGGACTTGCCACCTACAAGGGCGGAAAGCAAGCGGAGAGTGTCCCCGATCCCTCTAAAGGAGAGCGGGTATGCTTTATCTCTTATCTAGTAAGAGGACTCGGATTTCCAGTTCATCCGTTTCTCCGGGGGCTCTTGGAGTTCTACGGCCTCCAGTTGCACCACCTTACGCCTGCCTCCGTTTTACACATTGCGGGCTTCGTGGCCCTTTGCAAACTGTTCTTGGGCGTCGAGGCTCATATTGCGTTGTGGAAGAGATTATTCTGCCTTGTACCCCGTTCTCATGAGGGGTCAATACATCAAGTGGGCGGAGCCGAGCTATGGCGTATCGCCGGGACGGATATCTATCCGGAACCACGAAGAAGGCGTCCAAGACGGCCTTGAATGGTTTTATATAGAAGACGCCCCGCTGCGGATCCTGTTTGGATCGGTCTCCGGAGTTGATAATGCTCCTTTGAAGAAACGCCTGAGTTGGCGCTGCGAAGCTCCGGAGGGAAGACGACAGGGACGTTCTTTACCTGATGAGCCGAATAAGATCGTTAGCTCATTCCGGACTGACCATGATTGGTGTCATGGCCACATGCATTATGCGGGGGTGCCGCCCAAAGATAGGGGCCACCCCATGTGGGATTTCAACAGGGAGGACGATGCCACCCGTCATGGACGTAAGGGGCCGGGATCGGTCACCGATCTGGTGAAGATTTTGTCCGTGATGTACAAGGGAGAAAAGGAAGATTTCCTCCGCGTCAGTCCATTGAACGGATTTTCCATGAACAATCCCCGAAGCTGGGTAAGCGGACATTTCCTTTTTGCACATCCGATCCATATTCCCATGGTTAGGTATCTCATTTTGTGATTTTGACGCAGGAACTGCGCCAGGCCGTAAAAGACGTAAACAACCCGCCTCCACAACCCGAGGATCCGGAAAGGTTCCTCGATCCAGCCTCCCAAGAGGATCCAGACATATTGGTGGAGCTGATCGATGGGGTATATCACCAACTGAGCATCGATAATGCTTTGGTTGCCATTACGGCCGATTACCCCGGAATACTTCCAGCCTCACAGGTAACTAAGACCGAGGTACCAATACTCTGATAATGACCCATCCATCCCAATACCCCGGAATACTCTGATAATGCCAGTAGCCCCCGAGACTTAAAATAGTTAGAATAACTGATTTAAGGATCATTTGTTATGCAGGATCTTACAAAAAAGAATACCCGACTTGTCGGATTTCGGGTTCCGGCAGACCCTTGAGGTTCGAACACTGGGGTGCGCGCGGAGATCTCGCCCTCTACCTACCTGCACCCCGCTGCCTCGCTAGGATCTAAACTACGAAAGGAACAAGACAAGAGACACAAGGTTTATACTAGTTCGGGCCACCATTGTGGTGTAATACCCTACTCTAATTAGTGGTGTGGTGGATTGCCTCTTGGGCTGATGGTGATGAACAATACAAGGAAGAACAGCCTCGCGAGGGTCTGTTCTTGTCCGGGGCGATGAACTGCTAGGAGGAGTTCAACCGCCTTCTCTCTCTCTCTCTCTCTCTCTCTCTCTCTCTCTCTCTTTGAGATGCTACTTGATCCGATTCTCTCTTTGATTCTCGATGCGATTCTCGATCTTCTCTCCCTTCTCTCTCTATCCTGTGGGTGGCTAGTCCTATTTATAGGCAAAGGCCCTGGGCCTCTCCCCAAATATTGAGCGGGAAGGGTGCCAACAATTGGCCATTTTGAAGGGGAACATCTGGTACACTTATCCTGACTAAAGTTGGTCCTCGCCTGTCAAAGGCTCTGGTGGTGACGCCTACTTGGGCTCCACAATGACTTCCTTCCTGCCGTTGGGCTGGTCTTGGTCTTGTTGCACCGAAATGGATGCCTTTGCTTGATGCTCTCGCCTGCGCTTGATCCCTTTGCACCAAAGAGGAAAGGAGGACACTGCGCGGGCTGGTGCCCGCCTGGCGCCCTTGGTCGTCATGGCTTGCGTCATGGGCACCTCATGAGGTACCCCGCCTTGATATCTCCGCCTCCTCGTGAGCCAGCCTGATGAGGCCGTGCCTGAGGAAGCTCCCTGTCGTCCGCCCCGCGAGGCTTGGCCCCTCGCGAGGGTCTTGAGCTTGTGTTGATGAAGATGGGCCATGATGGGCCCCCCTTTGAGCCACGCAGCTGCGGGCGCAGCGAGCAAGTCTGGGGACCCCGTTCCCAGAACACCGACAGAGCCCCGGGCCCAAGGTGCGCCCGGACTTGGCTGAGCAGAGAAGCGAAAGGGCAAGTCTGAGCGCTGCTGAGCCCTAACAGCTCTGGCCTTTTGGGCGCCGCGTGGCGGTTGATTGGACGTGGGTGCCTTAGCAACCGCGCGATTTGATAAAGGAGCGGCGTCTGCCTAGGCTTTGCTTCCCTTGCTTTCTCTGGTTACTGCTCAGATCCCCTTTCTTGTGCCTCTCCTTCCTGCCTTCGAAACCTTCAATCCACTTCGACTGCACGCCCTAGCAAGACATGGCGCCTCGCCAGACCCCGGTCGGAGCTTGGTACTCGCCTGCCCTGGACTCGCCGAACGTGTCGGAGGCGAGCCTTGCCCGGGTGCGCCAGATGGTGGCGGCGCAGGACATCAATGGGGCGAAGGTGTTCAAGGCTGGCTCCGCCCTCCCTGAGGGCCAAGGGAGCACCTTCTATCCGCTCTTTGTAAGCGCCATTGTTGCTGGTCTGATGCCTCCCTTTTCCGAGTTCTTCTTCTCTGTCCTCCGCCATTACAAGCTACAAGCTCTGCATCTCCACCCCAACTCTGTTCTCCTTCTGGCAATCTTCGCCTACTATTGTGAGGCTCACGTCGGGGAGCAGCCCTCAGTGGCCCTGCTGCGCCACTATTTCTCCCTCCGGACCTCTCGTGGTCCCATCTCTGCGTGCGCGAGCTTTGTCGCATACGGTAGCTCCATCGCCATTTCGAACCCCGGGAAGAGGATTGAGGGCTTCAGGAGCAAGTGGGTCTTGGTAGATGTCGGGCGCATCCACCCTCGGCTAATCTTGCCCACGGAGCACCCCACGAGCTCCGACGATTGGTCTCGAGTGGAGCTCATGGACCCCCGCGCGAGGCCGGTGTTGGAGAAGATGGACATGGATCTGAGGCCGGCCAGCATGGCGGCAGCGAAGCTGACCGGCGCATCGCTGCTGAGGGAATTCCTGGAGCACCAGCTGGCTCTGCTTCATCAGTACTCACTTCCGATGTGGAGGCCCCACCCGAGCCCTGCGGTCTTGGCCGACGAAGACCTGGCTGCGGTTCTTCAATCTTTAGTCGGGGGCGACGTGGCGAGGTTGGAGGGCGCTCCTATGCCCCTGTTCCTCCGCGACGACTGGGAGCAGGTAGTGGAGTCCATGCCCGTCTTCAACGGGGACGGGCCCGTGCCCGCGGAGGTTCCCGAGGACCCGGTGGACGTGTCCTCCTGCGACTCCAGCGAAGAGAAGTGAGAAGGGGAGCGGGAAGGAGTGCTCGACTCCGAGGCGACCGACGGAGAGTCGAGGGCTCCCCTCCCTCGGCGCAAGTCCCTCGTTCTCCGCCTCTCACCAAGCGACGACGACGAGGATGATGACGAGCAGGGCGGCGGGAGCTTGCCCCCGATCCCGAAGAAGGACAGGACTGGGCTGATCCCCCGCGGGTCTGCCCCGGCCCCGAGGCCATCCGTAGGCGCGCCTTTTGCTCCCGAGCTCCTTGAGGCTGATCCTTGCAGCCGGCTCTCGGGCTTCAAGTATGGCCGGAGGTTGCTCGAGCTCATGACGGCGGCGACGATGAGTGCTCGATTCCTATCTTATTTCTTGTTTTGTCGGCGAGGCTTGACGTCTGTATCTCTTGGCTAGGCTGGCGCCTGCGCAAAAAGCCAAGGGATCTCCCGAGGTTCCGTCTGGGCAGCGCCCGCCAAAAAGAAGGTGACCGCAATGCACGGGCCTCTCCTGCCCGGTCGTCCTCACGAGGCCTGGCTGAGCCGGCTGGGGCGAGCTCAGCCCCCACGGCCCAAGCGACTCCTGAGGTGCCCTTGCCTGATGCTGCCACCACAGCCGTTGGGGCGCAGCAGGCTCCGCCTCGAGATACTGTGGTCACGCTTGCCGCCTTCTCCTCCTACCCCACCATTGCTGTCTCTCGACTCCTCCTACCGCTCGGATCGTCTCTTGCAGGCCCCTGGACCGATGATGTAGGATCTTTTGAGCACCGACCCTCATCTAGTGGCTGGGTGCTTGGATCTGACTTCTGGTTGGATTCACTCCGACGCTTCGATTCGGGCGGCGCTGGTCCAGGCCTCGACTGCTTGCGACAAGGAGAAGCAGGCCGTCCTTTGGGCGAAGGCTGCTCGCGACGCCGCCTTGGGGGAGGTAGCCGATGTCCGAGGTCGCTGCAAGGCGCTGGAGAGCGAGTTGCAAGGCATGCGGGACCAGCTCGCCAAGGAGGCCCGCCTTCGCCAAGAGTAGGAGGAAGGCATAAAAGCTCGCGAGGTGGCTGTCAAGGACCGGGACGCCAAGCTCAAGAAGCGCCGTGACCGCCTAGGCGCGCTGGAGCAAGAGTTGGAGGCGTGGAAGGTCGAGCCGGACGGCAAGGCACTGGTCCTTGCCGAGGATCGCGTGGCCTTCACGGAGATGGAGGTGAAGGCTCGCACCTTGCTGAGGACGCTTTATGAGAGCGGCCTGGAGAGCCTGCTGGCCGGCGCAGAGGACGGCCCCGCCAAGCTGCTTCCCTTCCTGGTTCGTGATCTTGAAGATGTCACCCTTGGCCTTGGCCCTACGGCTTAGGCCGAGGCGTGTGTCTTGTCTTCTGCAGCGCTGACGCGGGTCCTCACCCACATCTACCTTCGCGATCCCAACGTCGACCTCGACAGCCTGCTGGAGCCAGCGAGCGGCGATCTTGCCGCTGCCGCCGAGGCCGTGAAGGGTCGTACGGAGGCTCTGCTGGGGAAGTTCCGGGCCTTCAGCACCAAGCCGAAGCGGGGCGCTGCCAACCCTGCGACTCCACAAGGCGAACCCGCTCCGCGCAGCTCCACCGCCGACAAGTGACTCTGTTGTGGCTCCTGTTCCGCTTTTAATTCCTGCACATGTATCATGCCTCGAGGAGCCGTTTAAACTTGCATTTGGCATTGTGATAACAGTTATGGACTGTAATATTTGCTTTTGAATTCCTTGAAATTTGCGCTTTTCCTTCCTACTTGCTTATGTTCTACGCCGGCAGAGCCCGGTCCCGCGCATACCTCAGCCGCCGTTAGCCCGGCCGGAAACCAGGACGGGACCAAGGAGTGAGGGGTTACGTGACAAGTTAGGCTCCTGAGTCGCGATGCTCAGGAGTCCCCCTTGGCGCACGAACAACAAGTAGGGAGGTGAGATGTGGGTGGATCTACCGTTCTACGTCTGCAGAGCCCGGCCCGCACATACCTCAACCGCCGTTAGCCTTCCGGAACTAAGGAGTGAGGGGCTACGTGACCAGTTAGGCTCTGAGTCGCGATGCTCGAGAGTCCCCTCGACGCTCAAACGGCCTTCGTACCTTGGCTCCGCTCGAGGAGGGGCGTGACGAACCAGGCCCGAGGGGCTGGGCTGGTGGCGTCGTCTGGGCGTGACCTGAGCACAGCCCCGTGCCCAACCCCTCACGCGGCACTCCAGGGGAGGCGTTGCGATGAGGCGGACTTGAGCTCTGGGCTCCCTGAGGTTGATGCAGCCCGGGGGGCACCCTTAGTTGTTTATCACCAGCGCGGAGCATAGCGCTTCCGTATGTGTACGGGGATAGCCGCTCCTCAGCAGTGTCGTCAGCCAGTAGCAGCATGGTGCTTCCAGGTGCGTGGGAGGGGCTCCCCTCCGGAGGAGCCCAGGCGTGTACAGCCCCATACGACACGTGGCCGGCACGATAGGGCTTGACGAGGTGTATCTGGGCACCCGTGAGCCAGCGCGGGACTCACGGGGCCCTACCTCAAGGCGGGTTGCGCCTGGCACCGGGCCTTATCTTGTGATGTGTTCCTGCAGATTTGGTTAGATGCCGGCGCTCTACGTCCTCGGGTCCCGGCCCTCGAGCTGGTCACTGCCGCATTTGGTATGCTGTGTCGCGATGCCGTGGACAAGGCTGAGGATGAGGGCTGGAGAGCCGATGGGAGCCCTGAGTCGCGATGCTCAGGTACCCCCCTTTAACGTGCAAGCGGTCGACATGAATGAAGAAAAGGTGCCATGGATTGGCATCAAATAGCAAGCATGATGGGTCGAACGCATGACCCGAAATAAACGCAAGAGGGATACATGCCGCCGGGTCTGGCCCGAGCGACTTGGGGATGATGCAGCCCGAGGGGCGCCCCCAACATGGTAAGCTAGGAACATGAAGTAAAAGGGATACACGCCGCGAGGACGGACCCACGCGGCACGGGAATAATGCAGCCCTGGGGGGCGCTCCCAGCTGGACATGAAACTTGAAATATGTCACCTGATAGCGTTGAAGACGAAAGGGTGTTGGTGCAGCAGACTCGATGGGCTGCGGGAGCCGATCCTCACGAGCCCCAAGGCTTAGGGGCCTCGGGAGGCTCCAGAGGCGCTGGTGGCTCCTCGTGGACCATCTCCATCTCTGCCAGGGCTGCGGGCGCTGGCCTCTTGAGCCTCCAGGATGCTCCTCATGAGGCGCTGGCGCGTGGCAGCCGCGTTCGGCAAGCCGTAAGGCATGCGAACGTAGCTGTGGGGTGGACCTTCGCAGCGCCCCACGCGAGAGGGCCAGAGGCGCTCCTGAGAGGCGGCTCGGTTGAGCCCTGGTATGTCGATGCAGACGCGCAGCCCACCATCCTCGCCTGGATGGGGAGCTACGGCAGGTAAGCGGCGGCTGCCACTCATGACTCTTGACTCCTGCAGCTCCTGAATGATCTTGCTGACAAACTCCTGAGGATTTGGCCCTCCTTGCCTTGCTCCTTCTTGAGGGAAACGTGGTTTGAAACACGCCTCCAAGTGGTGCCCAAGCTCCTCCCTCGTGACCTTAGCAAGGTCGGTGGCCGTCCAGGGGGAGCCCCCGAGCCCTGCCTGAGGAGGGCATCGGGCGCGCTTTCCTATGTGATAGAAGGAGGTTCCCCCTGAGCAGGCGCGAACCCTAAGGGGCCTGCCTCCTGAGGAGCCGGGCAGGACGATGTCTTCTTCTTCTTGGGGGCGGTCTCGGGAAGCCTCCTGCTTCCGCGATCCGGGTCTTCCAGTGATGCGGCCTGAAAGGCTCGCTCCAGGGAGCACACCGCGTCTTTCTCTTTGCAGGGCACCGTGATGACTCCGCCACTTCCTGGCATCTTGAGGACGTTGTAGCCGTGGTGGGTTACGGCCATGAACTTGGCCAGCGCTGGGTACCCGAGGATGGCATTGTAGGGCAGGCGAATGTGGGCGACGCCGAAGTCGATGAGCTCGGTCGGTAGTTGTCTCATGCTACCGAAGGTGACAGGGAGGCGAACCTGCCCAATCGGGACCGTGGAGCCGTCGGTGACCCCAGAGAAAGGCTTGGTCGGCTGAAGCTGATTGTAAGGCACTTGGAGATTGTTGAACGTTTCCACAGACAGGACGTTGAGCCCTGCCCCGCCATCGATGAGGGTCTTGGTGACTAGCACGTTGCTGATGATTGGGGAGCAAAGCATCGGGAGGACTCCGGTTGTGGCCGCACACTTGAGCTGATCCGCTGAGCTGAACGTGATGGCGCATGCCGACCACCTGAGGGGGCGTGTGGCTTCGAGCTTGGGGAGGACTGCATTCACTTCGCGTGCGAACTGCTTGAAGATGCGTTGAGAGGCTGGGGCTTGAGCTCCACCCAGGATGCAGGCGATCGCTGCTCCTGGAAGCCCCAGCCCCTTCTGGCCCCGATGATGGTCTTCATTTCTCCTTGGCTGCGGTGGCAGAGGAGGGAGGCCTGCGTTGCCTTGCGAGCGATCCTCGCGAGGCTGATCCCTCCAGCCTCCCTCGCGAGGCGGGTCCCGCCAGCGATCCTCGCGAGGTTGGTCGCGCCACCTTTGGCGAGGGCCACGGTCTTCCCAGCGTCCTGCGTTCCTTCCTCCTCCTAGGTCGTAGCCCCGGTCGCTGCGGTCGGGACATCGGCCGATCCTCCCTTCTCGCATGGCTCAGAGCTCCTGACATTCGTTGGTGTTGTGGGTGTGGAGGTCGTGGTACACGCATTACCGGCTGCCCTTGGAAGACTCGGGCTGATCTCTGCCCCGCTTGGTGTCCGGTTCTGCCGCGAGCACGGTAGCCCCCTTGCGCTTCACATCCTTGCCCTTGGGTTTCTTCTCTTCTGGGTATGCGGCAGGCAGCTCGAGGAGGGAGAGACGCCCTTCCTCGGCCCTGGCGCACTTGGTTGCCAAGTTGAACAACTCCAAGGAAGTGCACAAGTCTTCATGCATCGCCAGCTCCTCCTTCATCTTGACGTCGCGCTGCACCGTCGGAGAAGGCGGAGATGATGGCCTCCTCGGTCACCTTGGGAATCTTGAGGCGGCGTTGTTGAAGGCTGGATGTATTCTGCAGGGTCTCCCAGTTGCGGCTTGATGCGGCGCATGTCGCTCACGGCGGGTGGCCGGTCAAGAGTACCTTGGAAGTTGGCGATGAAGCGGGTGCACATCTCGTCCCGGGAGGAGATCGTGCCTGGAGCCAGGTTCAGGAGCCAGGTGCGAGCCCCGTCCTTGAGCGCCATGGGAAACCAGTTCGCCATGACCTTCTCGTCTCCATTGGCGGCTTCGATGCCCAGCTCGTAGAGCTGGACGAACTCTGCGGGGTCGGCTGTACCGTCATAGCGAGGAGGCAGGTGCAGCTTGAACTTGCCGGGCCATGCGATGCTGGCAGCTTTCGGTGGTGAAGGCACGGCAGCTGCCGTGGCCACGGAGGCCTTGGGTGACGAAGAGCTTGGTCTTGCGGGTCCCCATGCGCTGCAGCTGGGAGCGATCGCGGGTCTTGACGTCTTTGGAGAAGGAGCGTGGTCGCGATGAGCTGGAGCGAGGAGCACTCGGGCAGCTTCTTGCGGGCGAGGGACTTCCTGGCAGCTCTGCTCTTGCCGCGCTGGTGCCGGACGGAGCGGGTTCTGCCCAGGGACCACGCGCCTTGGGGCCAGGGCTCCTTCTTGAGGGGGGGCGGCTGAGGCGCCCCCGGAGCTTCGTTGCCCGCGCAGGGCGGGGTGCGGTGCAGCAGATTAACGCAGTGCGGGGAGCCTCTGCGCACGGACGAGCTTCGGCGACGCGGTCGAGCCACTCTTCGTAGACGTCGTCGACTAGACGGTAGCGCAGGAGCTCGTTTGCCGCGATGAGCGCAGCTTGAGCCTCCATGGGCGCGCGGAATGCGCGAGACGAAGAACCAGATGGGGCGAGTGAGGGGGTAGCAGTGCGGCCGTCTTGCCTCACGGAGGGATGCTGGGATGATGCTTGCTGCTCATTCCCCGCCGGGCCGGTGGCGGCGTTGACGGCAAAGCGACGGGAACGACGAGGCGCCCGCCGACGGAGCCGTCTCGGGGAGACGCGAAGCGAGAGCGGCTCGGCGCCAGCGCGGCCCGACGCAGCGTCGAACATGGATGTGGTGGTCGACGGAGAACAGGCGGCGGAAGACGAATTCGGCGCACCTACCGGGCGTGCGGATGTCGGATTTCGGGTTCCGCAGACCCTTGAGGTTCGAACACTGGGTGCGCGGAGATCTCGCCCTCTACCTACTCGCACCCCGCCGCCTCGCTAGGATCTAAACTACGAAAGGAACAACACAAGAGACACAAGGTTTATATTAGTTCGGGCCACCATTGTGGTGTAATACCCTACTCTAGTTAGTGGCGTGGTGGATTGCCTCTTGGGCTGATGGTGATGAACAATACAAGGTAGAACAGCCTCGCGAGGGTCTGTTCTTGGTCGGGGCGATGAACTGCTAGGAGGAGTTCAGCCGCCTTCTCTCTCTCTCTCTTTGAGATGCTACTTGATCCGATTCTCTCTTCGATTCTCGATGCGATTCTCGATCTTCTCTCCCTTCTCTCTCTCTATCCTGTGGGTGGCTAGTCCTATTTATAGGCAAAGGCTCTGGGCCTCTCCCCAAATATTGAGCGGGAAGGGCGCAAAAAATTGGCCATTTTGAAGGGGAACATCTGGTACACTTATCCTGACTAAAGTTGGTCCTCGCCTGCCAAAGGCTCTGGTGGTGACGCCTGCTTGGGCTCCAAACAATGACTTCCTTCCTGCCGTTGGGCTGGTCTTGGTCTTGTTGCACCGAAATGGATGCCTTTGCTTGATGCTCTCGCCTGCGCTTGCTCCCTTTGCACCAAAGAGGAAAGGAGGACACTGCGCGGGCTGGCGCCCGCCTGGCGCCCTTGGTCGTCATGGCTTGCGTCATGTGCACCTCGTGAGGTACCCCGCCTTGATCTCTCCGCCTCCTCGCGAGCCAGCCTGATGAGGCCGTGCCTGAGGAAGCTCCCTTTCGTCCGCCCCATGAGGCTTGGCCTCTCGCGAGGGTCTTGAGCTTGTGTTGATGAAGATGGGCCGTGATGGGCCCCCCTTTGAGCCACGCCCGCAGCCGCAGTGCAAGTCCGGGGACCCCATTCCCAGAGCGCGCCGACACGATCGGCCCCAGAGCTTGAAGAATGCAAGGCCCAACTTGAGGCCGCACTAGCCGCTTCTGAGGGGAGCCACAGAGACCCCCTCTGGTAATATATGCTTCAAAAGATAAATAGTTTGTGAAGTGCGGCGTGTGTGTAAATCTGACAATAATATTGCAGATGGCGCCGGACTAGATCCGAACAAGCAACAGCTCTTGCGCCGGTTGAAGGCCGGCGAGAATGTGCTTACAAGGGTGAGGCAGGAGAAAAATAATCTCCAAGATGCCAACACCCAGCTGGCTGAGGAACTAAAGGATGTTCGTGCCCAGCTTTCTGACTCCGTGAAGGATAATCGGCGACTTCGTCGCGGCATTTGTAGTAAGTGCTTGAGCGAACTTTGAAAAAGAGTTCGGCGAGGAAGTCAATTAACAGAGTTATGTGTGTAGGTATGCTCACGGGTTGTCCTGAAGAGGAAATTCCCGGTTCTATGGGTGACCTTCTTCCCGAGCTATTGCAACTGCACGAACGAGTTCGGCAGGTGATGAAAGGCGTCGCTGTGCCTTGTGGCCATCTATCTCCCTGCCGAAGGCCTTGGAGAGCTTGCAGAGAAGCTTCAGGAGCACGGCGCTTCCGACTATGGAAGATATCGGCTGTCGTCAAGGCGCCCGAGGAGGCTGGGCCATGGTGAAGACGTGGTACACGGCGGACCCAAACCACATGGCCGAGGTCAGACCTGTGGGGCCCGACGGGAAGGAGATCCCTGTGAGCTTAGTGTACGGCCAAGTAGAGTTGGCTGCAAAGTATTCCCAGCAGGACTGTAAACTAGACAGCCTATTAGACGGCGTTGAAGAGGAATACAATCAGTCAATTTGACTATGTAATTTAAAATGACATGTAAAATGCCTTCTAGCCGGATTGTAGACCATTTGTCGTAGCGGACCTTTTCGCTTCAACCTCGGGACCAAATAGTCCGGAGTGTATCCGAATACCCTCGCGGTTATGTAAAAACCGGGGCATGCGTGGAGACCAGGCGTAGGGGTCATGAGTGCTTTATCAGACAAATGCCCAACTAGTTATGTTATATTACATGGTTAGTAAGAAACATCTTCCAGGGAGAATAGTTCCGTTAGGGGTTCCTTTCCACAGGAGGCATGCCCTAAAGTGCATGTCCGGACTGCGAAAAGCAGAAAAAGCATCCGGGGCAGATAAATGAAAAATAAAAAATTGTTTTTTAGTTCACCGACCGAATATTCCCTTAAGAACGCTAGCTTTCGGCTTCACCCAGTCTGAGGCACGCGTCCGGCTGACCCGGCGGTAACAATCGCAGAGGTGCTCCCTTTGCCACCTAGCCGAACAATGGGGAACGTAGGGGTAAGCACAGGAGCCAGGCAACCCAGCTTGGCCAAAACTTAAGTCATATCGATGCATATAATGGTGAATAAATGTTACACGTGGAAGTGTGACACATGTTTTGGGCATAAAGCCCGTATAAATAAGCTTTTGTTAAAGAAGCCCCCAGCTATAATGACCTCGGATAGCGCGTCAAGTGTGTGCGAACAATGAGCAAACGAGCCTTTAACGGCTTCGGAAAAAAGGAGGGAGAAGGAGAGAAATAAAAGACGGCTTAAAGTATAAAATATAGATGGAGGAAGGAGACGAACTCAGAATCCGGCGCTAGGCGTAGAATCTTCGGAGACGGGCTGCGTTCCATGGGTTCGGCTCGAGTCGGTTATCCGATGCGTTTCGCAAACGGTACGCTCCGCCGGTCAGGACTTGGTCGATGATGAAGGGACCCTCCCATTTGGGCTTGAGTTTGTCCTTTTTCTTGTCCGGCAGGCGTAGAACTAGTTCGCCAACATTGTAAGCTTTGGCCCGTACTTCCCTGCTTTGATATCTTCGAGCCTACTGTTGATAGAATGCGGAACGAGCTTTTGCCACGTCACGCTCCTCCTCCAAGGCATCCAAGTTGTCCTGCCGATCGAGCTCGGCTTCTCTTTCTTCGTACATGCGCACGCGAGGTGAGTCATGAATTATGTCGCAGGGCAAAACTGCCTCTGCGCCGTATACCATAAAAAATGGTGTTAATCCGGTAGTGCGATTCGACGTGGTCCGCAGCCCCCATAGTACGGAGTCGAGCTCCTCTACCCAGTGCGTGTTATATTCCTTGAGGGGCCGCACTAGCCTGGGTTTAATGCCGCTCATGATTAGACCATTTGCTCGCTCGACTTGACCGTTAGTTTGGGGGTGATAGACTGAAGCGTAGTCGAGCTTGATGCCCATGTTCTTGCACAAGAGTTTGACCTCGTCGGCCGTGAAGTTCGTGCCGTTATCAGTGATGATGCTATGGGGGACGCCGTAACGGTGTACTACCCCTGATATGAAGTCTATCACCGGTACGGATTCGGCCGTCTTTACAGGCTTGGCCTCTATCCATTTGGTGAATTTATCCACCATGACCAATAGGTATTTCTGCTTGTGGGTTCCTCCTTTAAGGGGTCCAACCATATCAAGCCCCCAGATCGCAAAGAGCCAGGTGATGGGTATAGTTTTGAGGGCGGTGGGTGGCATGTGGCTTTGATTAGCAAAGAGCTGGCAACCGACGCATCGTTGGACTAAGTCCTGAGCATCTGCCCGGGCCGTCAGCCAATAAAATCCTGTACGGAAGGCCTTGCCTACAAGGGCCGGGCTGCGACATGGTGCCCACCGAGTCCGGCATGAATTTCAGCCAGGAGATTCCGCCCTTCCTCTTCGGAGATACACCTTTGAAGGACTCCGGTTGTGCTTTCTTATAAAGCTCTCCCTCATGGACCTTATAGGCTTTAGACCGCCGTACTATGCAGCGGGCCTCGTTTTAGTCCTCGGGAAGTTCCTGCCTAGTTAGGTAGGCTAGGAATGGTTCTGTCCACGGGGCAATGACTGCCATTATTACGTGGGCTAACGGTGTTATTTCGTTGGCGGGACCACCAACTATGTCAGAATGCTCGGTGTGGGGCAGGGCGGTTGGGTCCGGGTTGTTATTTCCGGACTCTCCCTCCCATAGTACGGATGGCTTAAAAAGCCTCTCTAGGAAAATGTTGGGGGGGGCATCGCGCTTTGCGCCAATGCGTGCCAACACGTCTCACGCTGGTTGTTATCCCGGCTATATGGTGAAATTCGAGCCCCTCAAACCGAGCTGACATTTTAGGACGGCATTGCGATAAGCTGCCATTTTCGGATCCTTGGCATCAAAGTCCCCATTTATTTGGGATATCGCGAGGTTCGAATCCCCCGCACCTCTAGGCGTTGAATGCCCATGGAGACTGCCATCCGGAGACCATGTAGAAGGGCCTCGTATTCGGCTGCATTGTTGGAGTCCGTGTACAGTATTTGAAGTATGTATTGGACTGTATCTCTGGTTGGGGACGTCAGAACGACGCCAGCCCCCAGGCCGGCCAACATTTTGGAGCCGTCAAAGTGCATGATCCAATTGGAATATGCGCCGTACTCTTTAGGGACTTGACTTGATCCATTCAGCGATGAAGTCATCCAAAACTTGTGACTTAATAGCTCGCCGTGGCTTGTAGGTTATGTCGAACGGGAGGAGCTCAATGGCCCATTTAGCAATCCGCCCGTTATGTCATGATTGTTTATAATGTCATTAAGAGGTACTTCGGAGGCTACTATTATCGAACACTCTTGGAAGTAGTGTTGCAGCTTCCGGGATGCCATGAACACCGCGTATGCTATCTTTTGATAATGTGGGTACCTTGACTTGCATGGAGTTAGGACAGTGGACACATAGTAAACTAGTTTTTGGAGAGGGGACTTGTGTCCGTCCGTTTCTCGTTCGACAACGAGCACCGCACTTACAACTTGATGGGTTGCTGTGATGTATAATAGCATTGGTTCACCCATGTTGGGCGCGGCCAGGACCGGATTTGTTGCCAATATGGCTTTGATTTCTTCGAGTCCGGCCGTGGCAGCATCCGTCCACTCGAAGTGTTCGGTGCACCGGAGGAGGCGATAAAGGGGTAATGCCTTTTCTCCTAAGCGGGAGATAAAGCGGCTTAGAGCCGCCATGCATCGATCAATTTTGTATTTGTTTGAGGTCTTTGGGGGTATCCAATTGTGACAGAGCTCGGATCTTGGCTGAGTTTGCTTCAATTCCTCTACCGGATACAATCAAGCCCAAGTGCTTTCCGGCTGGTACGCCGAAAACGCATTTTTCCGGGTTGAGCTTGATGTCATACGTTCGGAGATTATCGAATGTGAGCCTCAAGTCGTCGACTAGGGTTTCGACATGTTTGGATTTGACGACCACATCATCTACGTATGCCTCCACAGTTTTGCCGATCTGGTTTGCCAGACATGTCTGAATCATGCGTTGATATGTTGCGCCGACGTTTTTGAGCCCAAAGGTCATTGTGTTGAAGCAGAATGGGTTGTATGGAGTAATGAATGCCGTTGCGGCTTGGTCTGGCTCTGCCATCTTAATTTGGTGGTAGCCGGAGTATGCGTCGAGGAAACACAATGAATCGTGTCCTGCGGTAGCGTCGATAATTTGATCGATGCGGGGGAGGGGGAAGGGATCCTTTGGTCAAGCCTTCTTAAGGTCCTTAAAATCGACACATAGGCGCCAGGATTTGTCCTTCTTTGGTACCATTACCAAGTTTGCTAGCCAGTCCGGATGTTTAATGTCTCTGATGAATCCGGCCTCCAATAGTTTGGCTAGCTCCTCTCCCATGGCCTGTCTCTTGGGTTCGAGAAACGCCAAGAGCTTGTTTGGTAGCTTGAATCCTTTTAGGATATTTAGGTTGTGCTCTGCCAGCCGGCATGGGACTCCTGGCATGTCTGAAGGGTGCCAGGCTAAAATGTCCCAATTTTCGCGTAGGTATTCTCGTAATGCAGCGTCCACATCAGGGTTTAATTGTGCCCCGATGGAGGCCGTTTTTGTAGGGTCCGTTGGATGGACTTGGAATTTGACTATTTAGTACGCTGGTTTAAAAGAGGTGGACTTGGATCTCTTATCGAGTATCACATCGTCCCTGTCCACCCCGGAGCGCAAAGATGTGAGTTCCTCTGCCGCTAGGGCTTGGATAGTGCCTCAAGGGCAAGTGCGGCTATTTTATTTTTCGGCGGAGCGCTATGTCCAGTCACTAGCGAGTGATAATTCTGTTGGGTCCGGCATTTTGAGCTTCATGTACCCGTAATGGGGTATAGCTTGAAAAATTGTGAATGCCTCTCGCCCTAATAGGGCGTGGTATCCGCTTCTGAGCAGGGCCACTTGGAATGTGACCTCCTCGGACCTATAATTGTCCGGCGTGCGAACACCACATCTAGTGTGATCTTTCCCTGACAAAGATGCTTCCCGACTTGGGATTATTCCTCTAAAGGTCGTGCTGCTTCGCTCAATGTGGTTCCAGTCTATTTCCATTTTTCGAAGGGTTTCCTCGTAGATGAGGTTTAATCCGCTGCCGCCATCCATGAGTACCTTGGTAAGGCGAAAGCCATCCACTATTGGATTGAGGACCAGTGCAGCTGGTGCTCGGGCTGTTCGGAACTTAGGTTCGTCACTGGCGTTAAAGGCAATAGCCGTGTCACTCCATGGATTTATTGTTGCTATCTGGTAGACTTCGGCAAGGCTGCGGAGTGTTCGCTTCCGCATATTATTTGATGCGAAAGTCTTGAAGACTGTTAATACCATACTGGTATTGCTGGGCTGGTGCTCTAGAGCTAGGAGCTCTTCGCCACTTTTGGCCACCTGCCGTAGTATCCAACATGCTCTAAGGCTATGAGTTGGAGTGGCGCCCTCTGTGCTATGAATTTTGCAGGGTCCATTGAGCCATCCCTCCAAGACGGTTCCATGCCCTTTGGGGTTTTTTGCTTTTGGTATGTAACCCAGGTGCTCGGTGATAATGCACCCTTTTATTTCGTACTAGGGTCGTATTCGGGCCAGATTATCCCAAAATTTGATTTCGGTTTTCCAGCGCTCTCCATCGCTATGATACTTCGTACTATGGACGCCAAGTCAGCAAAGCGTGTAATTTCACGACGACTTATGGCGTTTAGGATTCCCTTGTCCGTGCAATTATTGCAGAAGAATGAGATTGCGTCTTCCTCGTGGCAGTCCTTTATCCTGTCCATAACCAGGAGGAATCTGGCCCAGTAATGATGTACTGTTTCACTGGGCTCTTGCCGGATTTTGGATAGATCGCTTATGTTTGGGCGGGCGGGTGGAATTAAATTCCGAACCCCGTCCGATTTAAGATTCAGGGGCCAAGAAGTTTCCAAACTTGGAACCTTGGGTTCTTGGAAGTTGCCCAATAATTCTAGCCCGCCGCCTGACTTTAAGTTCAGGGCTTGAGTAGTGTCCTCCGCTCCGCGGGAATCCGGCATGGAGGGGTCAGGAATCCGGACATAGCTAGTCCTTAAGGTAGGAGAAAAGTCGCCGTATTGTTCCTCTACCACAGCAGCGTGGTGGGTAGCCTGGGGAGAGTTTATCTCTCTCAGATCGGTTTTAGGCCCGATCTGATCGTAGTCTGTAGTGACTCCCAGGGCGGCGATGCGATCCAAGAGTTCGTTCAAGGAAGAGAGCTCCATCGGATCTAACTGCTCGGCGAGTTCCAAGTTAATGTGAAGATTGCTTTCGATGACCCGAGAAGTCATCGTCGGCGCGGCGGTCGAATAGGCGGTCATAAGAAAACCGCCTAGCCGGAGAGTTTGGCCGGTGGCCAAAGCTCCTTTAGCAACGGTGCCGTATTTAAAGACGGGATGAGGCATCCTTCCTGATAGCGACGTCACAGAGGAACTCTCAATGAAAGCACCAATGTCGGTGTCAAAACCGGCGGATCTCGGGTAGGGGGTCCCGAACTGTGCGTCTAGGCGGATGGTAACAGGAGACAAGGTACACGATGTTTTTACCCAGGCGGGCCCTCTCGATGGAGGTAATACCCTACTCCTGCTTGATTAATATTGATGATATGGGTAGTACAAGAGTGGATCTACCACGAGATCAAGGAGGCTAAACCCTAGAAGCTAGCCTATGGTATGATTGTTGTTCGTCCTACGGACTAAAACCCTCCGGTTTATATAGACACCGGATAGGGTTAGGGTTACGCAGAGTCGGTTACAATGGTAGGAGATCTACATATCCATATTGCAAAGCTTGCCCTCCACGCCAAGGAAAGTCCCATCCGGACACGGGACAAAGTCTTCAATCTTGTATCTTCATAGTCCAGGAGTCCGGCCAATGGTGATAGTTCGGCTATCCGGACACCCCCTAATCCAGGACTCCCTCAGCTTTCATTGCAAAAGATGTGTCTTCGGCAACACTACGTGTGGGTGATCTTAATTAGGTTCTCATCAATGTGGATGGGCTCGGTTCTTTATAACTTGAGAGGTTAGTTCGCTTTGTTCTGCTCCTTTACCCCGAGTTATGTTGGAAACTAGAGATGCAAAAGGTGAAACTAAAGAAGATGATTTTCGAATAACCTTGAGTGACTAAAAGTTTGATAACAAATCAAGTTATTTGTTTTAAGTTTAGTTTGTTCGATCTGATCTCCTTTAATATTGAATAATTAAAGTTGAATCATCTACCAAAAAAAATAGATTGAGAGTCACACTTAATAATGTTAGTTTATGGCAGACTTATCTGTATGAGTTTTTTTATCGCCGTCTCTAAATGACGTGGAGAGTCCAAAGAGACAACCATTGACTCTGTCTTTGTAGATGCCCTAGGAGAGAGTGATAAATGTAGACATTTTCGTAGTTCCAAGATTCCATTCTAAAAATATGTTGTAAAATAATTGAAGAAAAGACTATATTCGTAGAACATACATCTTGTAGAACTTTGGTCGTTCGATTCTATCTACAAATCTGACAACAAAGATGTGTATTTTTTTGGCTTTGGTTAGTGAAAAATACAAGTAAATGGTACTATCGGAATCGAGGCTCCGCGGACCCAAGGAAGGTTCAAACTCAGGGGCGTGCCTTCTACTCCTCACCTCCAAAGGTGGTGGTCTAGCTCTACTTATACTTGCCCGGTCCCCTTCCCCCAAAGCTCTAGCCAGAAAGGGAGTCCACAACGGCCAATTTTGAAGGGGGGCAGGAGTACATCTTATCCTGACAAAATGTGGTCTCTGCCTGCCAAAACTTCTGGCGACGACGCGCAGGTGGGCTCGTCGATGACCTATGTCCTGACGAGCCCGCCGTCCTGGCCTTTTTGTACCGAAGAGGTAACCTTTGGGGTTGCCTTGGGAACCCATGCACCAGCCTTGTTCCTTTAGCACCAAAGAGGAAAACCTCACCATCCGCGCCCGCTGGCACCGGTCCTGGCGACGCCCGTCGTGGCTCACGTCATCCACGTGCGGCGCGAGGCATGGCTTGGCGACCTTGGTGTATCCGCCCGCGAGGAGGCCTCAGGAGGAAGCTTGGGGACGCTGCCCCGCGAGAGGGCCTCGTGAAGTCTCTAGCAATACGTGCCTTGTGAGGCGGGAGACATCGTGAGGGTCTTGTTCATGTAGCCTCGAAGATGGGACGTACTAGGCCTATATGATACGTCTCCAACGTATCTATAATTTTTGATTGTTCCATGCTATTATATTATCTGTTTTGGATGTTTATGGGCTTTATTATACACTTTTATATTATTTTTAGGACTAACCTATTAACCGGAGGCCCAGCCCAAATTGTTGTTTTCTTGCCTATTTCAGTGTTTCGAAGAAAATGAATATCAAACGGAGTCCAAACGGAAAGAAACCTTCGGGAGAGTTATCTTTGGAACGGAATCAATCCAGGAGAATTGGAGTAGACGTCAGGGAAGCTTCGAGGTGGCCACGAGGCAGGGAGGCGCGCCTGCCCCCCTGGGCGCGCCCCCGCCCTCGTGGGCCCCTCATGGCTCCCCTGACCGACTTCTTTCGCCTATATATGTCCATATACCCTGAAAACCTTCGGGAACAGAATAGATCGGGAGTTCCGCCGTCGCAAGCCTCTGTAGCCACCAAAAACCCATAGGGACCCTTTTCCCGCACCTTGCCGGAGGGGGGATCCGTCACCGGTGGCCATCTTGATCATCCCGGCACTCTCCATGACGAGGAGGGAGTAGTTCACCCTCGGGGCTGAGGGTATGTACCGGCAACTATGTGTTTGATCTCTCTCTCTCTCTCGTGTTCTTGAGGTGGTACAATCTTGATGTATCGCGAGCTTTGCTATTATAGTTGGATCTAATGATGTTTCTCCCCCTCTACTCTCTTGTAATGGATTGAGTTTCCCTTTGAAGTTATCTTATCGGATTGAGTCTTTAAGGATTTGAGAACACTTGATGTATGTCTTGCGTGGGATACTAGTGGTGACAATGGGGTATACTATTGATTCACTTGATGTATGTTTTGGTGATCAATTTGCGGGTTCCGTGACCTTGGGAATCTATGCATAGGGGTTGGCACACGTTTTCGTCTTGACTCTCCGGTAGAAACATTGGGGCACTCTTTCAAGTTCATTGTGTTGGTTGAATAGATGAATCAGAGATTGTGTGATGCATATTGTATAATCATACCCCACGGATACTTGAGGTGACATTGGATTATCTAGGTGACATTAGCGTTTTGGTTGATTTTTGTCTTAAGGTGTTATTCTAGTATGAACTCTATGATAGATCGAATGGAAAGAATAGCTTCGTGTTATTTTACTACGGAATCTTGAATAGATCGATCAGAAAGGATAACTTTGAGGTGGTTTCGTACCCTACAATAATCTCTTCGTTTGTTCTCCGCTATTAGTGACTTTGGAGTGACTCTTTGTTGCATGTTGAGGGATAGTTATATGATCCAATTATGTTATTATTGTAGAGAGAACTTGCACTAGTGTAGGATCGAAAGTATGTCTAGAGGGGGGGTGATTAGACTACTTGACCAAATAAAGTCTATCCTTTTCCCAATTTTAGTTCTTGGCAGATTTTAACAACTTTAGACAAGTCAAGCAATCTTAACACAATTCAAGCAAGCATGCAAAGAGTATATGAGCAGCGGAAAGTAAAGCATGCAACTTGCAAGAATGTAAAGGGAAGGGTTTGGAGGATTCAAACGCAATTGGAGACACGAATGTTTTTGTCGTGGTTCCGATAGGTGGTGCTATCGTACATCCACGTTGATGGAGACTTCAACCCACGAAGGGTAACGGTTACACGAGTCCATGGAGGGCTCCACCCATGAAGGTTCCATGAAGAAGCAACCTTGTCTATCCCACCATGGCCGTCGCCCACGAAGGACTTGCCTCACTAGCGGTAGATGTTCACGAAGTAGGCGATCTCCATGCCCTTACAAACTCGTTGGTTCAACTCCATAATCTTGTCGGAGGCTCCCAAGTGACACCTAGCCAGTCTAGGAGACACCACTCTCCAAGAAGTAACAAATGGTGTGTTGATGATGAACTCCTTGCTTTTGTGCTTCAAATGATAGTCTCCCCAACACTCGACACTCTCTCATAAGATTGGATTTGGTAGAAAGAAGATTTGAGTGGAAAGCAACTTGGGGAAGGCTAGAGATCAAGATTCATATGGTAGGAATGGAATATCTTGGTCTCAACACAAGTGTAGGTGGTTCTCTCTCAGAAAATGTGTATTGGAAGTGTAGGTTCGTTTTGATGGCTCTCTCCACGAATGAAGAGGAGGTGGAGGGGTATAAATAGCCTCCACACAAAGTCTAACCGTTACACACAACTTGCCAAACTCGGTGGGACCGAATTAATAAACTCGGTCGGACCGATTCAGCAAATCTAGTGACCGTTAGGATTTTAAATTGGGACCGACATGCAACTCTGTAGGACCGATATGGTTAGGGTTAGGGCATAACGTAATCTCGGTGAGACCTATTACACAAACTCGGTGAGACCGATTTTGATAATAAGCTAACCAGAGAGTTGGTCAGGTAAACTCGGTGGGACCGATTTGATCATTTCGGTGAGACCGAAGTGTTACAAAAGGGAAACAGAGAGTTTACGTTGCAATCTCGGTGGCACCGATCGCTCATCTCGGTGGGACCGAAATGTTACGAAGGGAAACAGAGAGATTACAATCCCATCTCGGTGAGACCGAGATCCCTACCGGTGAGACCGATTTGCCTAGGGTTTGTGGCAGTGGCTATGACATCTGAACTCGGTGAAAGAATCGGTGGGGCCGAGTTTGACTTTTGGTTTAGGTCATATGTGGATGTGAGAAAGTAGTTGAGGGCTTTGGAGCATATCACTAAGCATTTTGAGCAAGAGCCTCATTAAGCAACACCTCATCCCTCCTTGATAGTATTGGCTTTTCCTATAGACTCAATGTGATCTTGGATCACTGAAATAGAAAATGTAGAGTCTTGAGCTTTGAGCTTGAGCCAATCCTTTTGTCCTTAGCATTTTGAGGGGTCCAATTTTCTCACCCATGCCATGCCAATCATTGAGCTTTCCTGAAATATTAATCTTGAAATAGCATTAGCTCAAGGAGCTATATGTTGTTAGGAATTACCAAAACCACCTAGGGATAGTTGCACTTTCAATCTCCCCCTTTTTGGTAATTGATGACAACATATAGATCAAAGCTTCGACAAATGATTGTAAGAGTGAAAGACATCATCACTTTGAGAAGTATGTGATAAACAAGAGCTCTCCCTCAATTTGTGCATAGTTTAAGATTTTCTTTGGACTGCAAATGCACAAAGAGTTAGGATCATGGGTTACTCTTCCATGTCACATACATCTTGGTGGAGCGATCAAAATGATAATAATTAAAATACATGCACTCATCACCAAGCAAAGTGAATGATCATATGGGAATATAAAAAGGATAATTTCATCCAACAAGCATTAAGGTAGCATATGATCAAACACATGATCATCCAAGTATCACACACAAGCATAAAGTATCTCAAACAAGCAAATAAAAAAGTTCAACCACCAAAGAGAAACGTAAGAGAGAACAAAAGCAACACTCTCTCTCGAAGCCTATGATCTATACATTTTCTCCCCCTTTGGCAACAAGTTACCAAAAAGTTCATAAAAATGCATAGTGCTAGATCGACACTCAGGCTTGGTCTTCAGGTGGTGGTGTAGATAGAACTCCAACAACAAAGGCATCAGTCGATGTAGATGGTGTTGGAGGATTGGGTGCTGGAGCTGGTGGCACTGAAGTTGTAGCTGGTGCAGATGAAGTTGCTCTGGTGTCTGTAATAGGCATAGCAGCAGATCTCTGCCCTCTGGGCACTCTAGCAAAAGCATCAATGGTAGTTTTGCCCTTCTTCTCCTGGACTTCTTCCTGAAGTTGCTCAACAACTGACTGTATCTCAGTGACCTTCACATCTAAGTCATAGAACTTCTGCTCCATGATCCTCTCCAAGCTCTGCTGGTTTTGAGTCAGGGTGGCCAGTCCCTTCTTAATCCTCGGAGTGGAGGCAATCAAGTAGCCAAGCTGATCTTTCTTGCTCTTCTACTGAGATGCCTCATCCATGGTTGGCATCTTTGCAGCCTTTTCAATCTTTGCTTTCTCCCTCTTTGCTTGTGCTTGCACAGAAGATGGTTCATTTTCATCCATAACTACAGTGTTGTCCTCAAAGTCTGGGTAGATGGGCAGGTGCTCCTTGTCCAAGAGATATATGCCGGTGCCCATCTTGGAGTTGATTAGCCCCTGGATCTGTGGGGCATACCCACAACTTCTCTTCTGATCTGCAGGTGTTCTCTTAATGGTTTCCACAATTAGGATCATGACTTTGAACTTCTGTGGGACATCAAATATGTGCAGCAAGTTGATGGAGTGTCCTCTGATCATTCTGTGATCTCCTGACTTTGGCAAAAGAGTGTGCCTGAGGATCCGATTGGTGTAGGCAGGCCTAACAGCAAGTGTTTCACTGAACCAAATTGGTGAGTCTCAAGGTCTGCATCAGGAATCTCCTTGTACATGCTAGACATTGAGTTGTGATCCTTCTTCTTCTTGGCATAGACATCCAAGTCATCCTCACTCTCCTCAGGAGCATTGATCAATTTGGCCCATTTTTCAACTATTGACTGGTACCTAGTACCTTCAGATATCCAGACAATCCTTCCATCTGGGTAGAAGTGAGCTGTGGAGTAGAACTGCATGATAAGCTCATCATTCCACTTTGTGAGCTTCTTAGCCACAAACTTATCAACTCCACAAGCCTTGAAACTATCGTGGATTCCAGGATAGTTCTCTTCATTCTCCTTGATGTACTCCCAGTTGACCCATCTCATGTCACACACTATGGGCTTCCTGTCAAGCAACACTGTCTCATAGAAGTCCTGTTGTTCCTTAGTGTGGAACTTGTAGTCCACCACAGTTCCTCTTCTGATGGCATATGGATCAGACTCTCTCCATAGCCTGAATCATGAATCCTTTCTGATTTTCATGTTCTCAGCAACTGGATGAGCATCATTGTGATCTGGAATTTTTGGCTTCAACTTTCTCAAGACATGTGACTCGTCATCTTCTTCTTCCATTGCAGCTTCAGGCACTGGGGCCTTGTTCTTCTCTGCTCTTTGGGATGTTCCCTGTGCTCCTCTTGGGTGCAGTTTTGGGTTTTGGAGCAGCTGGCTTGGGAGCTTCTTTGGGCTTAGACGGAGCAGCCCTGATCTTATGGCATCTCCCATGAGCTTCTGAGCTTTAGGTGCTGGTGCAGCAACCTCTTCCTCTTCCTCTTCTTTAGAGTCTCTCATCATAGAGGGCTTGCCAATAACTCTGGCCATCGTCTTCTTGACCCTTTCTTTCCTTTTCTTCCCATCTCCGGTTTCTTTGGGTTCAAGAGTGAACTCCATTGTCTCTCCTATGGCAACTTTCCTTGCCTTTGACATGGGATGTCTTCTTGCTGGCTTCTTGGTCTTCAGACCTGGCTTGGTTGCAGCAGCTGTGCTATATTCCTTCAGAACATTCTTCTATGAAGTGGCCTCTTCCTCATCAGCCACATAGTCCTCATCCTCATAATTTGAGGTTCTCTTCTTTCTGGCCCTGGTGGCAGCCTTTGGCAAGTTGCTTGGAGTGCTCCTGCTGCCTTCATCATAGCTCCTAGAGGGACTAGTGCCCTCACTCATGTGAACTTGCTCCTCAGACTTGTTCTAACTACCACTCTGATCTAACATGATGCAAACACTAACAGCTGACCCTTTGAATAGATTATAGACGAGGTAGAGTGGATGAGCATCACAAAGTGCAGAGGTTTTTGCAAAAAAGTGAGTCAAAAACTTAGTTTTAGTTTTCCACAGAAAGCATTTCGGATCAACCGATTTGAAATCTCGGTCATACCGAAGCAGCTGTTGGAACCTAAACAAGTGAACTCGGTCAGACCGAGTCACAGTTCGGTGGCACCGAGACTGCTAGGGTTTCACAAAGACTTGAACTTGTTCACACCGATTTGCAATTTTCGGTCAGAACGAGAATCACATGTGCAATGGCCTTAGCCAAATCGGTGGAACCGATTTCAACAACTTGGTTGGCCTGAGATGGTTTTGGCGGAAACCTAACCCTAAATTTTCAAACCTCAACTAATCTACGGAGTGATTTCGGTGGATAGAGTGATCTCAATCGTGGCAAGATACATGGCAAAAACAATGTGCTAGGAATCGGAGTGAGAATAGCACAAAGATCAAGTCCATACCCTAATGCGGCGATGGACTTTCTATGGCGGCAACGGCAGAGACGATCTCGTTGACGGCGGCGGAGACCAGCGGTGGGAGGCAGCTGGCGACGAGGAGGACGATCCGGAGACCCAGGGAGGCAGAGCAGGCTGAGCGCGGGCAAAGCAGTTCGGAAAATTTTCCAAATTTTGGCCCGGGGATATATATAGCCTGACCCTGTCGGTGTGACCGAGTGGAACAACTCGGTGGCACCGAGATGCATAACTGCAAGCAGTTACTGCAACTCGGTGTGACTGAAAAGTTCAAATCGGTTGCACCGAGATTGAAAACCTAGATCGACTTAGTGATCTCGGTATGACCGAAATGGATGAATCATTCAGACTGAAATGCACAAAGAAGTTTTGGAAGTTTAAGTCTATGACGAATCGGGGACTCCGAGTGCTCCTCACACAGAGTGGTTCGAATCTGACTTGATCAAACTTTGTGGTGTAGCATGAATAGAGTTTGAGACGAGAAAAGCATAGATATCTAGAGAAGGTTCTTAGGCATTCTTGTCCATCCACTTGGCAAAAGAAAAAGGAAACCGATCAATCAAAAACAACAAGTGGATGTCCTCGAATGAGTAAATTATGCAACCAACATGCTCACACAATAAAATGGCAAATGAAATATGTGGCAAATCATTCACAGACAATTCTAGTATCTATCAAGTAATTGGCGATGACTAGGTCATCTATATATGAGTATATTGACTTAGGAGTCAAATGAGAACATTTGATCATAGGTTATACTCATCGTTTAAGCACAAGTGGGGTTACCACTTTTACATAAAGCATTGTTGTGTTCACACCATTAGAGTTGCTTTAGCTCAATTCTTAGAGTAAAGCTCCCCCTAGATGTGAGATCCCCCCTAAGAGGGATGAACTAACCTTGGGTTTTGTCGATGATGACTTCATGTAGGTGTTCAAGATATGGATGCTCAATGTTGAAGTAGATCTTTTGGAGCAATCCTTTGGAGTGAGTTGCACTTCAATACCTAAACGGGTTATCCCACAAGGAACAAACAAGGATATCCATAGACATAGAGTGATGCACACACAAGATGATGTCTATGAAAGCATTAGGTTACCTTGTCCCTTGTCTTACCAACAAGAGGGTTTGTGACTCCTTGAACTAGTGCAAGATGTGAAAGTTGATTGCACTTGTTCTTGCCAAAATGATAAGAGTGAAGTATGTTGGCGGAGTCACCCTAAAAAACTCTCTAGTTCTTCTTCTTCTGGATCCACCCCATCTTGATGGGAATCCTCGGAGTTGTAGTTGTACTTGATGAAGTAGAACTTGATGTAGTCTTGGGAACCCACTTGACCAAGGCCTTAGGTGCTTCTTCAAATGCATCAATTTCCTCTTGAAGCTTATCCTTGCCTTTTTGCTTGTGGTCTTGTGGTGGAAGATCATCTTGAGCTTGTGTCCCTTTGAAAGAAGTAGGATCATACTTCTCTTGTTGAAGAACAAACTTCGTCTTGGGGGATTGATCTTCTTCCCACTCAACTCCATTGGCATTGAACTTTCGTTCAAAACCAACACCTTGGTTCTTCCGGTGCCTTCCTTGCTTGCGTACAATTTCCTCGAATTGCTTACTCCCGGCAAGGCTCTTGTAAACACCTTTCTCTATAATTCCCTTCAATAAGCTATTTTCTTGCTCTAGTGTAACTTGGCTAAGAGAATCATTAGTGGAATTAAGAGAACTACTAGAAGCAACAACATTGGATTTAGTATGATTATTGTTACTACTAGAGGAAGAATCTTTCTTGTTCTTGTTACTAGACTTGGCTTGAGGCATGTAAGTGGATAAGAGTAAACGCTTGGCAATGCAAGAAGAACTTTTCTTGCGAAGATCATCATTGATTGCCTTTAAGAACTCATGCTCTTGCTCAAGATTGATCTTCTCAAAAGTTCTCGATGATCTCCTAAGATAGTTTCATGAGCTAACTTAGAGTGTTAATTCTTTAGTTAGAGACTCAATCTTCTCCTTATCATTGTCATCCGTTTCATCTTGATTAGCATGATCAATTGACGTTTCATCATAGTATTCACCACTAGAGTTGTCAACAAGTAAATCATCATCACCTAACAAGTCATCTTCATCGCTATTGAAATCAACATACTCGGGGTGTGTTACCTTTGGACCTTTGGCCATGAAGCATCTTCCAATTTCTTCATTTGGTGAATCAAATATGTCGTAGGAGTTGGTTGACACAAGTGCTAGATCGGCAACACCTTCATCTTGAGTGTATTCGGAGTCGGAGTGATAGCTTCTCTTGGAGTGATTGTCGGAGTCGGAGCCGGATACCCATTCACCAACATGAGCTTGATGTCTTCGTTTTGTGTAGCTCCTTGATGACTTTTCCTTTCTTTCCAAATCCTTGCTTCTCCGGGATGTTTTTCATTCATAACGATCATCTCTACTCCTTCTCTCTCTTGATGGTGATTCTTCTCTTCTACTTCTTCTTTTTGGAGAATCTTCTCTTCTTTTGTAGGGTGTCGTACACTCATTGGAGTAGTGTCCGGGTCTTCCACAATTGTAGCAATTACGCTCTTGACTAGAAGATCTTTTGTCATTGTAGAACCTTGATTTGGAACTTCTTTCTTTGCTTCTACTCTTGTATAACTTGTTGAAGTTCTTCACTATTAGGCTCAATTCTTCATTGAAGGTTTGTTTCTCACTTGATGATGTGGGACCTTCACATGAGGCTTTGTAAGCACCACTTGACTTGTTATGGAGCTCCTCCTTATCCTTGAGTGACATCACATGAGCAACGATTCTTCCAAAGACTTCCGTTGGCTTGAGATCTTTGTAATTGGGCATTATTTGGATCAATGTGCATACGGTATCATATTTTCCGTCCAAATCTCTTAGGATCTTCTTGATAATAAATTTGCTGGTCATTTCTTCACTTCCTAAGCCGGCAATCTCATTTTTAATAAGAGCAAGCCTAGAGTACATTTCAGCGACACCTTCACCATCCTTCATTTTGAACTTGTCAAGTTGACTTTGAAGCACATCCAACTTGGATTCCTTGACGGACTCGGTACCTTCGTGCATATCAATCAAAGTATCCCAAATTTCCTTTGCATTCACAAGACGGTTGATTTTGTTGAATTCTTCGGGGCACAATCCATTGAAGAGGATATCACAAGCTTGAGCATTGTATTGCAGCATCTTCAACTCTTCCGCGGTAGCTTCACTGTTCGGTTCTCTCCCATCAAAGAATTCACCTTGCAAGCCAATACACACAATAGCCCAAACGACGGGGTTATGTCCAAGAATATGCATTTTCATCTTATGCTTCCAACTAGCAAAATTAGTACCATCAGAGTAAGGACCTCTACGGTGGTAATCTCCCTCGCTAGACGCCATACTCTCTTAGGTTGTGAAACCAAGGCTATGACTACCAAAAGCTTATGGAAATCAAGCAAATGGAGACCAAAGCTCTGATACCACTTGTAGGATCGAAGGTATGAATAGAGGGGGGGTGATTAGACTACTTGACCAAATAAAAGTCTATCCTTTTCCCAATTTTAGTTCTTGGCAGATTTTAACACCTTTGGACAAGGCAAGCAATCTTAACACAATTCAAGCAAGCATGCAAAGAGTATATGAGCAGCGGAAAGTAAGGCGTGCAACTTGCAAGAATGTAAAGGGAAGGGTTTGGAAGATTCAAACGCAATTGGAGACACGGATGTTTTTGTCGTGGTTCCGATAAGTGGTGCTATCGTACATCCACGTTGATGGAGACTTCAACCCATGAAGGGTAGCAGTTGCCTTGAGTCCACGGAGGGCTCCACCCACGAAGGGTCCACGAAGAAGCAACCTTGTCTATCCCACCATGGTCGTCACCCACGAAAGACTTGCCTCACTAGCGGTAGATCTTCACGAAGTAGGCGATCTCCTTGCCCTTACAAACTCCTTGGTACAACTCCACAATCTTGTTGGAGGCTTCCAAGTGATACCTAGCCAGTCTAGGAGACACCACTCTCCAAGAAGTAACAAATGCTGTATTGATGATGAACTCCTTGCTCTTGTGCTTCAAATGATAGTCTCCCCAACACTCAACTCTCTCTCATAGGATTGGATTTTCTAGAAAGAAGATTTGAGTGGAAAGCAACTTGGAGAAGGCTAGAGATCAAGATTCATATGGTACGAATGGAATATCTTGGTCTTAACACAAGTGTAGGTGGTTCTCTCTCAGAAAATGTGTATTGGAAGTGTAGGTTCGTTCTGATGGCTCTCTCCATGAATGAAGAGGAGGTGGACGGGTATAAATAGCCTCCACACAAAATCTAACCGTTACACACAACTTGCCAAACTCGGTGTGTAACACCCCGGATGTAACTTTCCATATTTGTAACTCTAACTCTTGCCATTTTCGGCATTGTGATATGATTTTCCCTCCGTGGTTGGGTTTTTGTCTTTCGTTTTGCATTTTGTTCATGTCATGCATTTCATATCATGTCATCATGTGCATCGCATTTGCATACGTGCTCGTCTCATGCATCCGAGCATTTTCCCCGTTGTCCGTTTTGCAATCCGGCACTCCTATGTCCCCTGGCGTCCCCTTTTACATTTTTCCGTGAGCGGGTACTAAACTTTCTCGGAATGGACCGAGGTTTGTCAAGTGGCCTTGGTACACCACCGTAGACCACCTGTCAAGTTTCGGGTCATTTGGAGCTCGTTTGGTACTCCAACGGTTAACCGCACTCTCGCAAAGGCCTCTTTTAAGTTGCAGCCCAACACCCCTTCAAAACAGCCCAATAACCCATCAAAATCACTTCCATGTCCATCGCCGTTTGATCATGATCGTGTCGGCGAAAACCGCACTCCATTTGGAGCTTCCTAGCTCCTTCTACCTATAAAAACACCCCCTCCCCCGAAATCCCGGATCAATTCCACCCCTAACCCTAGACGAAACCCCTCCTCCGCCGCCGGACACGTCCGGATCGGGCCGGACGCGTCCGTCGCCGCCCGGCCAATCAGCCGCCACGTGGCGCGCCCCACTTCGTCAGCCGCCCGCCATGCCCAGCGGGGCCCTCACAACCAGCGGGCGCCCAGCGCCTCCCATGGCAACCGTTCCGCCCGCTCGGTCGGTCGCCGCCGCCCGGCGCCGTCCTCCGCCGCCGCCAACCACGCTGGTCGCCGCCTGTCGCCTGTCATTGCCGCGTCGGATCCGGGCCCGCGCCGCCCAGATCCGGTCGGGGCCCCCTCTCCTTCCACCTCTCCGGCGCCTCTCCGGCGAGCCCGACCTCGCCTCGGTTCGCACGCGCCTCGGTTGACTTCTTCTCCCCCGAAATATCCTCCAAGTCATTTTTTCTGTCAGTAAATTGTTGCATTTTCATCATGCCATAACTTTGCACTTGTTGCTCCGTTTTGGGAATATAGCATACCGAAATATTCGACTCGATGCTCAGATCATTTCGTTCCATTGTATCATTTACATTTGAGCTCATCTTGATGCCCGAAATGCTGTTAGAAGAGGCCTATGTGATGTTAGTTTCAGATTCTTATCAGAACATGCACTTTTGTCATTTTTGCCATGATTGATGTGTGCATCCTATGAACTTGAGTCCTACATGTGTTTTGTAACATGCCATGCCATATTTACAGGGGTGTATTCCATGTATTTTTGTGATCTTTGTGGTGACTAGCACAAGCATGCAAACTAGGCTTCATGATGCTGATTTCAGCCCCTGTTTTGCTGATATTTTTATGCCATGTTAACTTGATGCTACCGAGAGATCCATGCATATTTTTAGATACTTCAGTTAAGGATGTTTTGAACATATGGTTATGCTCTATCCATCCATGCCTTTGTTTGCAACTATGGAGTGCCATAGCTTGAGTCAATCGAGCTCTACTTTTGCTATAAAATGTTTCCTGGCAGATTGTTTACATGTTATTCAATTTTGCCAAGGTTGTTGTAGTTGATCCGTGTATGCTATGATGTTGTTCTTGCCATGTATATCTTATATGCCATGTCTTCTTGATGGATGTATGCTTAGTTTATTACGAAATGCTCTGTAGTAAGTGCATCGAGCTCGCGAAGATGCCTACATAATTCTGTCAATATCATGTCCTGTTTGCTGAATCTGTTAACGAAAGTTGCTATGTTTACGTGGGTGCCATCATATTTTCTGATCCTTTTTGGCTCATGCTCAGTAAGGGACTTTTGTTCTATGCTTTGAGTAGATTCATGTCATGCCTTGTTTTGCTATTATAAGTTCCTGTAGCATGATGTTTGCTTGCTCTGAACATTGCTTCCTGATGCTGATTCTGCCATGTTCAGTATTTTCAGTGTCTGTGAAGCTTATATATATTGCACTTTTGCCATGCTTGTTTGGACCTGTTATGGTGTGATTTAGCCGTATCTCACTGTTCATCTTTTGTCAAGCATCTTGAGTAGATCACTGCCATAGGCTTTTCTGGTACGTTTGGGGGCAGTTGCTTAATTTCTTGTTGCTTGCTATGTGGCATCATGCCGTTAATGGCAGATTTGTGTCATTCTTGTTTTGCTTGTCATTTGCAAACCGTGCATCCGATTCCGGTGATCTTTATATCGATTTCAACCGAAATCATCTTACCTTTCCAGCGGCATACTTCGTTTGCCAAGTTGATGCATGGTTCATCATTTTCCTTACGAGCACGCACGCATTGCATATCACATCTCGCATATCATGCCATGTATTGCATCATGTTGCTTGTGCATTGCACCGTGATTTATTGTGGTTCCATTGTTTGTGTTCTTGCTTTGAGTAGAGCCGGAGACGCAGTACGTGAGCGAGGAACCTGTTGAGAATGCTTACGAGGATCAAGCTTTCGACAACTCACGAGAACTTTGCGTGCAAGATGACCATACCCTCGAAATCACTTCTATCTTTGCTTGCTAGATGCTCGCTCTTTTGCTATGCCTATGCTACGATGTCTATCACTTGCTATATCATGCCACCCATATTGCCATGTCAAACCTCTAACCATCCTTTCCTAGCCAACCATTGCTTGGCTATGTTACCGCTTTACTCGGCCCTCTTATAGCGTTGCTAGTTGCAGTGAAGATGAAGTTTGTTCCTTGTTGGAACATGGAGATGTTGTTCCTTGTTGGAACATGTTTACTTGTTGGGGATATCACAACATATCTGCTATAATTAATGCATCTATATATTTGGTAAAGGGTGGAAGACTCGGCCTTATGCCTGGTGTTTTGTTCCACTCTTGCCACCCTAGTTTCAAATCATACCGGTGTTATGTTCCTTGATTTCGCGTTCCTTACAGTTGGGTGATTTATGGGACCCCTTGACAGTTCGCTTTGAATAAGACTCCTCCAGCAAGGCCCAACATTGGTTTTACCATTTGCCACCTAAGCCTTTTTCCCCCGGGTTTTCGCAAGCCCGAGGGTCATCTTTATTTAACCCCCCCGGGCCAATGCTCCTCTGAGCGTTGGTCCAAACTAGAGCCACTTGCGGTGCCGCCCTGAGGTAACTTGGGGTATCTTCGGTTGCCGTACGTAGTGTTCATCCGGATGTGCCCTGAGAACGAGATATGTGCAGCTCCTATCGGGATTTGTCGGCACAATCGGGTGGCTTTGCTGGTCTTGTTTTATTGCTGTCGAAATGTCTCGTAGTCCGGGATTCCGAGACTGATCGGGTCTTCCCGGTAGAAGGAATATCCTTCGTTGACCGTGAGAGCTTATAATGGGCTAAGTTGGGACACCCTGCAGGGTATTATCTTTCAAAGCCGTGCCCGGTTATGAGGCAGATGGGAATTTGTTAATGTCGGTTGTAGAAAACCCGAATTTGACCTTGATTAAAACACATCAATCAGCGTGTGTAACGTGATGGTCTCTTCTCGGAGTCAGGGAAGTGAACACGATGTTGGAGTTATGTTTGACGTAAGTAGTTCAGGATCACTTCTTGATCGCTACTAGCTTCACGACCGCGCCTTGCTTCTCTTCTCGCTCTCTTTTGCGAATGTAGCCACCATATATGCTAGTCGCTTGTTGCAGCTCCACCTCACAACTCTGTCCTTCCTATAAGCTTAAATAGTCTTGATCTCGCGGGTGTGAGATTGCTGAGTCCCCGTGACTCACAGATTCTACCAAGACAGTTGCAGGTGCCGACGATGCCAGTGCAGATGATGCAACCGAGCTCAAGTGGGAGTTTGACGAGGAATGTGGTCGTTACTATGTGTCTTTTCCTGATGATCAGTAGTGGAGCCTAGTTGGGACGATCGGGGATCTGTGTAGCATTTGGGGTAGTCTTCTTTTATTTTGGTTCCATAGTCGGACCTTGAGTGTAATCTGGATGATGGATGTTTATTTATGTATTGTGTGAAGTGGCGACTGTAAGTCAACTATGTATCTCTTTCCCTTATGTATTACATGGGTTGTGTGAAGATTACCTCACTTGCGACATTGCTTTCAATGCGGTTATGCCTCTAAGTCGTGCTTCGACGCGTGGGAGATATAGCCGCATCGAGGGTGTTACAAGTTGGTAATCGAGCCATCCCGACTTAGGAGCCTCGCTTGATTGTTTCTTTGGCGTTGTTGAGTCTAGAACAAAATGTTTTGAGTCTTAGGATTATATATATCGGAGTAGGATTCTTTTTACTCCCCAGTCCCTTCGTCGCTCTGGTGAGGTCTCCTGACGTAGAAGTTTTGACTCTCCTCTCCTCAAATTTCACTAAAAAAAATTTAGGATCACACGGGTATCTTGGAATCGTTCCGATGGTTTTGTGACGAGAACATTGTTCTTGGTGCCTCCTGACATTTAGGGGTTGTGGCAGTGTCGGGGAGTTGAGCTCTGAGGTGTTGTCGTCACAATTTTATCGTTGTAGTTCTGGAATACTGAGCTTTGCCGACATCGAAAATCTCTTTTGTATAGTTGTTGGTGAGATAACCCGATAACTTGATCGGGCGAGCTCGGGAGTATTGCCACGACTTCGTATAACGGATGCTTTTCAAGGTCGAGGTACACGATTTCCGAAGGTTTCTTGGTTATGTGTTGACGGATGGATACAACTGGATCTAGGTATTGTTAGTTTGGGTGATATATTTTGTGTCCCCTGTATCCCCAACACCAGATTGCATAACCAGAAAGTTTTGGGAGTTTATAGGTGGGATTCAAGTAGCTCTTAGCATTTCTTCCCGCAGATATTTGGTTTGCGATTGCGTAATCCTTACCACTTATTTGTTCCAGTCGTACCTTGTTATTTTTTTCATCAACCCTTATCAAGTGGCTTCGAACCTTAATGGACGTGTGATGCTAGCTTTTGGAATTCATTCGTTCATCCTTGTTCGAATTTTTATTGTGAAGACTATATGTTGCAATTTCTATCCGTTGATTCAACTTGTCTGTCTGTCTATCAAAGTGCTAACGGATGTCACCCTCTTCAGGATGGCTCCGCCAGCAGCGTCTGAATCCGGAACGCAATGATGGAAGTCAGTCGAACCCTCCACCTCCACCTCCGCCTCCGGAGGCATGGAAAGCTATCATGGCAGCCACCAATGCCAATGCTCAGATGATTTTGCAACTCTTGCAAGAGCGTACCCAAGGGCAAGGCAATCAAGGAAATCAAGGTCAAGGCAACAACCAGCCGCACTTTGCTACCCTCAATCAGTTCCTCGCTAATCAGCTGAAGTCTTTCAGCTTCTGTGTCGAGGCCACAGACGCCGACGATTGGCTTGTGGACATATGCAAACATTTTGAATGGAGCAATGTCGACACGAGGACTTTGTCAAGTTTGCTTCGTTTCAACTCAAGGACCAAGCTGCTGAGTGGTACCCAACAATACAAAGATTCGAGGAGGTCGTGTCATTACTCGGGATGAGTTCCGCCGAGACTTCAAAGCTCACCACATTCCGAAAAGTGTTGTTGAGAGCAAGCGTGAGGAGTTCCGCAATCTCAAGCAAGGCAACATGTCCGTGTATCAATACAATATCCAGTTCGAAACTCGCCGCTTTGCTAAGCAAGGCGTCCACGATGAAAAGAGTATGATCTATCAATTCAGAGGTGGTCTCGGAGAAGATCTGCAATTAGCTCTCGTGCTTTTTGAGCGGAAAAGTATGATGAATTCTACAACATGGCCTTTGAAGCAAGAAGCTGCCCAGCTCAAATGTGAGGCTTCTAAGAAGAGAATCGGGGATGCGATTCAGTCTTCTTCTTCCTCTCAAGTGGCAGCTAAGCAGCAGAAGTTCTACCTTCCTCCTCCTCCGTTCCGTCGGCCTTATCGTGAAGAACTCAGGTGGTCATGGATCTTCCCACCGCCCAACCCAGGCTATCGTAACAAGTCTAATTCTCAAGCTCCAAGGTCAAATGCTCCTTATCACCGTCCGCTCTCGAGGTGACTTGCAACAAATGTCGTGAGAAAGGTCACTACGCGAACAAGTGCTTCAACCAAAGGCGCCTTCCGCCTCCTCCTCTGTGAGATCTTCCAAAGAATGCAAAGGTGGTCAAGCATAATCCCAAGTCCGCAAAGGTGAACATGATGAATGCGGTATAAGCGGAAGGAATCTCTTGACGTGATAATGGGTAATCTCTCAGTTAATGATATTCCTGCAAAAGTCTTATTTGATACTGGTGCATCGCTTTCGTTCATTTCGAGACCTTTTGTTGCCAAGCATGAGTATGTGACGGAAAAGATTCCTATTCCGTTGAAGATTGTGTCCCCGGGTAAGCAAATGACATCTAATATTTGCGTCCCGGATGTTTCTATCAAGATGGGCGACTATAGATTTCTGGCTAAACCATTTGTCCTTGGTGACTCGGATATTGATCTAATTCTCGGGATGGACTGGCTTTCTCAGCACAAAGCTCAGCTTGATTGTGCTGCCAGGGAAATTCAATTGACTCACTCTTCTGAGGATGTGATCATCTATGCCGCTCGTGATGAAACCATTCGGTTGTTTTCTCTCAATGAGAAGGGCGAGTTGGATGCTATCTCTCAGATTCCAGTCGTTTGTGAGTATCAAGATGTCTTTCCAGAAGAGCTTCCAGAATGCCTCCTCACCGCCGATTGAATTCGTTATCGATCTTGAGCCCGCACGGAACCCGTTTGCAAGCGTCCATACAAGCTTGGACCTAATGAGCTGAAGGAATTGAAGAAACAGCTCGATGAACAAGAGCGTCTGGGTTTGATCAGACCGAGTTCATCTTCTTGGGGTTGTGGTGTTCTTTTTGTCCAAAAGAAGGATGGCACGGACCGACTTTGCGTCGATTACCGTCCATTGAACAAGAAGACTATCAAGAACAAGTATCCACTTCCCAACATCAATGAGCTTTTCGAGCAACTCAAAGGTGCTAAAGTGTTCTCCAAGCTTGACCTTCGTATGGGTTATCATCAAATTCGCATTCGTGAACAAGATATTCCCAAGACAGCATTCGAACAAGCTTTGGTTCTTATGAATATACTTGTCATGTCTTTCGGCCTTGTCAATGCTCCTCCAACATTCTCTCGAATGATGAACTTCATCTTCAACCCCTACACCAATGAATTCGTCTTGGTCTATCTTGATGATATTTTGGTCTTCTCCAAGAATAAGAAGGATCATGCCAAACATTTGCGATTGGTGCTCGACAAGCTCGAGAGCATCAATTCTATCTAAGTTTTCCAAATGTGAATTTTGGCTTGATGAAGTTCTTTACCTTGGTCATATCATCTCCGCCAAAGGCATCATGTTAATCCCGAGAAGGTGTCTGCGATTGTGAATTGGGAACCTCCTCGGAATGTCAAGCGACTCATGATTTTCTTGGACTTGCAAGCTATTGCCGAAGATTCATTGAGAACTTCTCTAAGATTGCAAAGCCTCTTTCCAACCTCCTCCGGAAGCATGTGAAGTATGTCTGGACGCCTGAGTGTGACGTTGCTTTCAACACCCTCAAAGAGAAACTCGTCACAGCTCCTGTCTTGACTCCTCCTGATGAATCCAAGCCATTCGAAGTTTTCTGTGATGCTTCTCTTCAAGGTCTCGGTGCTGTGTTAATGCAAGAGAAGAAAGTTGTGGCCTATACCTCTCGTCGGTGAAGCCCAACGAAAAGAACTACCCCACTCACGATCTTGAGTTGGCGGCAGTTGTCCATGCATTAATAACTTGGAGACATCTCTTGTTGGGAAGGAAAGTGGACATATTCACCGATCACAAGAGCCTCAAGTATATCTTCACTCAACCCAACCTCAACCTCGTGCAAACTCGATGGGTCGAAATGATTCAAGAGTACAACCCAAGTATTGAATATACTCCGGCAAGGCCAATGTGATTGCAGATGCTTTGAGCGGGAAGGCTTATCGCAACAGTTTAATCCTCAAGCCCTTCCAACCGGATCTCTGTGAAGCTTTCCATAAGCTGAATCTTCAAGTTGTTCCTCAAGGTTTTCTTGCCAACCTCATAGTCTCTCCTACTTTGGAAGACCAAATTCGTGAGGCTCAACTCCTGGATACCATGGTGAAAAAGGTGAAACGTGGTATCGACAAGGGCATTTCCAAGTACAAGTGCTTCCACATTGATGACAAAGATACTCTTTTCTTCGAGGACCAGATTGTGGTTCCTAAGGGTGATCGACGTAAAGTCATTATGAACGAGGCGCACAATTCCCTTCTATCCATTCATCCTGGAAGTACAAAGATGTACCATGACCTCAAGCAGTCATATTGGTGGACTCGAATGAAGCGAGAAATTGCTCAATTCGTGAATGAGTGTGATGTCTGCAGAAGAGTGAAAGCAGAACACCAATGACCAGCTGGTCTCCTCCAACCTCTTGCTATTCCAGAATGGAAGTTTGATCATATCGAGATGGACTTCGTGACTGGTTTTCCAAAGTCCAAGCGTGGAAATGATGCTATCTTCGTTGTCATTGACAAGCTTACTAAAGTGGCTCATTTTCTTCCTATCAAAGAATCTATCACAGCAGCTCAGTTGGCAGAGCTATAAACATCCAGGATTATCTCCTTGCACGGCATTCCACAATTGATCTCTTTAGACCGTGGCAGCATATTTACCTCCAAGTTTTGGGACTCCTTTCAGAAGGCCATGGGCACCAACATTCGTTTCAAAGACAGACTTTCCATCCTCAAACAAGTGGCCAAGTCGAGCGAGTCAATCAAATCCTTGAAGATATGCTCGTGGCTTGTGTCATTTCCTTCGGTATGAAGTGGGAAGATTGTCTTCCATATGCCGAGTTCTCCTACAACAACAGCTTCCAAGCAAGTTCGGCAAGGCCCCATTCGAAATTCTCTATGGCGAGAAAGTGCCGTACTCCTCTCAATTGGTCCGAGACAGTGAACGCCAACTTCTTGGCAATGACTTGATCACGAAGCGAAGAAATGTGCAAAGTCATTCGTGAGAATCTCAAAGCCGCATAATCGCGCGGAAGAGCTATTATGATGACAAGCACCGTGATGTGGCTTTTGAGATCGGAGACCATGTCTACCTCCGCGTCTCTCCAATGAAAGGCACTTCGCCGCTCGGTATCAAAGGGAAGCTTGCCCTAGATACGTGGGTCCTTTCAAGATCATTGGCAAAAGAGGCGATCTCGCCTATCAACTTGAGCTTCCGACCAACTTCGCGAACGCGTGCGATGTGTTTCACGTGTCACAGCTTCGCAAGTGCTTCAAGACGCTCGAGCGCACTATCAACTTCAAGAAATTGACCTCCAAGAAGATCTCTCTTATCATGAGCACCCCGTTGCTATGCTTGAAGAAACCGAGCGCAAGACTCGCAACAAGTCAATCAAATTCCTGAAAGTGAAGTGGTCACACCATTCCGACCGGGAAGCCACCTAGGAGCGCGAGGATCACCTCCGTTCCGAATATCCGGAGTTCTTTAAGTCCTAGATCTCGGACGAGATCCTCTTGTAGTGGTGGAGTGTTGTAACACCCCGGATGTAACTTTCCATATTTCTAACTCCAACTCTTGCCATTTTCGGCATTGTGATATGATATTCCCTCCGTGGTTGGGTTTTTGTCTTTCATTTTGCATTTTGTTCATGTCATGCATTTCATATCATGTCATCATGTGCATCGCATTTGCATACGTGCTCGTCTCATGCATCCGAGCATTTTCCCCGTTGTCCGTTTTGCAATCCGGCACTCCTATGTCCCCCGGCGTCCCCTTTTACATTTTTCTGTGAGCGGGTACTAAACTTTCTCGGAATGGACCGAGGTTTGTCAAGTGGCCTTGGTACACCACCGGTAGACCATCTGTCAAGTTTCGGGTCATTTGGAGCTCGTTTGGTACTCCAACAGTTAACCGCACTCTCGCAAAGGCCTCTTTTAAGTTGCAGCCCAACACCCCTTCAAAACAGCCCAATAACCCATCTAAGTCACTTCCATGTCCATCGCCGTTCGATCATGATCGTGTGGGCGAAAACCGCACTCCATTTGGAGCTTCCTAGCTCCTTCTACCTATAAAAACACCCTCCCGAAATCCGGATCAATTCCACCCTAACCCTAGGCGAAACCCTCCTCCGCCACGGACACGTCCGGATCGGGCGACGCGTCCGTCCGCCGCCGCCAACCAATCCGGGCCGCCACATAAGCGCGCCCACTTTACCCGCGCCGCCGCGCCGGGCCAAGGCGGGCCCTCTCCAACCAGCGCCCGAGCGCCCAGCGCCTCCGCCGTCGCCGCCCGCTCATGATCCGCCGCCCAGCCGCCCCAGCGCCGCCCGCCACGCGGCCGTTCCGCCCGCTCGGTCGCCGGTCGCCGCCGCCCGGTGCCGTCCTCCGCCGCCGCCAACCCGCGGGCACGCCTGTCGCCGCCAGCGTCGGATCCGGGCAGCGCCGCCCAGATCCGGTCGGGGCCCCCTCTCCTTCCTCCTCTCCGGCGCCTCTCCGGCGAGCCCGACCTCGCCTCGGTTCGCGCGCGCCTCGGTTGACTTTTCTCCCCCGAAATATCCTCCGTCATTTTTTCTGTCAGTAAATTGTTACATTTGCATCATGCCATAACTTTGCACTCGTGACTCCGTCTTGGGCGTATAGCATACCGAAATATTCGCCTCGATGCTTAGATCATTTTGTTCCATTGCATAATTTACATTTGAGCTCATCTTGATGCCCGAAATGCTGTTGGAAGAGGCCTATGTGATGTTAGTTTCAGATTCTTATCAGAACATGCACTTTGGTCATTTTTGCTATGATTGATGTGTGCATCCTATGAACTTGAGTCCTACATGTGTTTTGTAATATGCCATGCCATCTTTACAGGGGTGTATGCCATGTATTTTTGTGATCTATGTGGTGACTAGCACAAACATGCAAACTAGGCTTCATGATGTTGCTGATTTCAGCCCCTGTTTTGCTGATATTTTTATGCCATGTTAACTTGATGCTACCGAGAGATCCATGCATATTTTTAGATACTTCAGTAAGGATGTTTTGAACATATGGTTCTGCTATATCCATCCATTCCTTTGTTTGCAATTATGGAGTGACATAGCTTGAGTCAATCGAGCTCTACTTTTGCTATAAAATGTTTCCTGGCAGATTGTTTACATGTTATTCAATTTTGCCAAGGTTGTTGTAGTTGATCCGTGTATGCTATGTTGATAGTCTTGCCATGTATATATTCTATGACATGTCTTCTTGGTGGATGTATGCTTAGTTTATCATGACATGCTCTATAGTGAGTGCATCGAGCTCGCGAAGATGTCTAAATAATTCTGTCAATATCATGTCCTGTTTGCTGAATCTGTTAACGAAACTTACTATGTTTACGTGGGTGCCATCATATTTTCTGATCCTTTTTGGCTCATGGTCAGTAAGGGACTTTTGTTCTATGCTTGGAGTGGATTCATGTCATGCCTTACTTTGCTATTATAAGTTCCTGTAGCATGCGGTTTGCTTGCTCTGAACATTGCTTCCTGATGCTGATTCTGCCATGTTCAGTATTTTCACAGGTCTGTGAAGCTGATATATTTTGCACTTTTTCCATGCTTGTTTGGACCTGTTATGTTGTGATTTAGCCGTAGCTCAGTGTTCATCTTTTGTCAAGCATCTTGATTAGATCACTGCCATATGCTCTTCTGGTATGTTTGGGGGCAGTAGCTTAATTTCTTGTTGCTTGCTATGTGGCATCATGCTGTTAATGGCAGATTTGTGCCATTCTTGTTTTGCTTGTTATTTGCAAACCGTGTATCTGATTCCGGTGATCTTTATATCGATTTCAACCGAAATCACCTCACCTTTCCAGCAGCATACTTGGTTTGCCAAGTTGATGCCTGGTTCATCATTTTCCTTCCGGAGCACGCATACGCATTGCATATCACATCTCGCATATCATGCCATGTATTGCATCATGTTGCTTGTGCATTGCACCGTGATTTATTGTGGTTCCATTGTTTGTGTTCTTGCTTTGGGTAGAGCCGGAGACGAAATGCGTGAATGAGGAACCTATTGAGAACGCTACGAGGATCAAGCTTTCGACAACTCGAGAACTTTGCGAGCAAGATGACCATACCCTCGAAATCACTTCTATCTTTGCTTGCTAGATGCTCGCTCTTTTGCTATGCCTATGCTACGATGCCTATCACTTGCTATATCATGCCACCCATATTGCCATGTCAAACCTCTAACCATCCTTTCCTAGCAAACCGTTGCTTGGCTATGTTACCGCTTTGCTCAAATTTCTCTTATAAGCGTTGCTAGTTGCGGTGAAGATGAAGTTTGTTCCTTGTTGGAACATGGAGATGTTGTTCCTTGTTGGAACATGTTTACTTGTTGGGGATATCACAACATATCTGCTATAATTAATGCATCTATATATTTGGTAAAGGGTGGAAGACTTCGGCCTTATGCCCGGTGTTTTGTTCCACTCTTGCCACCCTAGTTTCAAATCATACCGGTGTTATGTTCCTTGATTTCGCGTTCCTTACACGGTTGGGTGATTTATGGGACCCCCTTGACAGTTTGCTTTGAATAAGACTCCTCCAGCAAGGCCCAACATTGGTTTTACCATTTGCCACCTAAGCCTTTTTCCCCCGGGGTTTCGCGAGCCCGAGGGTCATCTTTATTTAACCCCCCCGAGCCAATGCTCCTCTGAGCGTTGGTGCAAACTAGAGCCACTTGCGGTGCCGCCCTGAGGCAACTTGGGGTATCTTCGGTTGCCGTCGTAGTGTTCATCCGGATGTGCCACGAGAACGAGATATGTGCAGCTCCTATCGGGATTTGTCGGCTGTCGGGTGGCTTCTTTGGTCTTGTTTTATTCTTTGTCGAAATGTCTCGTAGTCCGGGATTCCGAGACTGATCGGGTCTTCGGTAGAAGGAATATCCTTCGTTGACCGTGAGAGCTTATAATGGGCTAAGTTGGGACACCCTGCAGGTATTATCTTTCGAAAGTCGTGCCCATGATTTATGAGGCGAGATGGGAATTTGTTAATGTCCGGTTGTAGAAAACCCGAAGTTGACCTTGATTAAAACACATCAACCGCGTGTGTAACCGTGATGGTCTCTTCTCGTGAGTCTGGAAGTGAACACGGTGTTGGAGTTATGTTTGTCGTAAGTAGTTCAGGATAACTTCTTGATTGCTACTAGCTTCACGACCGCGCCTTGCTTCTCTTCTCGCTCTCTTTTGCGAATGTAGCCACCATATATGCTAGTCGCTTGTTGCAGCTCCACCTCACAACTCTGTCCTTCCTATAAGCTTAAATAGTCTTGATCTCGCGGGTGTGAGATTGCTGAGTCCCCGTGACTCACAGATTCTACCAAAACAGTTGCAGGTGCCGACGATGCGGTCTGAGATGACGCAACCGAGCTCAAGTGGGAGTTCGACGAGGAACGTGGTCGTTACTATGTGTCTTTTCCTGATGATCGATGGTGGAGCCTAGTTGGGACGATCGGGGATCCGTGTAGCATTTGGGGTAGTCTTCTTTTATTTTGGTTCCGTAGTCGGACCTTGAGTGTAATCTGGATGATGGATGTTTATTTATGTATTGTGTGAAGTGGCATTGTAAGCCAACTATGTATCTCTTTCCCTTATGTATTACATGGGTTGTGTGAAGATTACCTCACTTGCGACATTGCTTTCAATGCGGTTATGCCTCTAAGTCGTGCTTCGACACATGGGAGATATAGCCGCATCGAGGGCGTTACACGGTGGGACCGAACTAATAAACTCGGCCGGACCGATTCAGCAAATGTAGTGACCGTTAGGATTTTCGGTGGGACCGACATGCAACTCGGTAGGACCGATATGGTTAGGGTTAGGGCATAACGTAATCTCAGTGAGACCGATTACACAAAATCGGTGAGACCGATTTTGGTAATAAGCTAACCAGAGAGTTGGTCAGGTAAACTCGATGGGTCCGATTTGCTCATCTCGGTGAGACCAAAGTGTTGCAAAAGGGAAACAGAGAGTTTACATTGCAATCTCGGTGGGACCGAAATGTTACGAAGGGAAACAGAGAGATTACAATCCCATCTCGGTGAGACCGAGATCCCTATCGGTGAGACCGATTTGCCTAGGGTTTGTGGCAGTGGCTATGACATCTGAACTTGGTGGCGTCGGATAGAAAGAATCGGTGGGTCCGAGTTTGACTTTTGGTTTAGGTCATATGTGGATGTGAGAAAGTAGTTGAGGGCTTTGGAGCATATCACTAAGCATTTTGAGCAAGAGCCTCATTAAGCAAAACCTCATCCCTCCTTGATATTATTGGCTTTTCCTATAGACTCAATGTGATCTTGGATCACTGAAATAGAAAATGTAGAGTCTTGAGCTTTGAGCTTGAGCCAATCCTTTTGTCCTTAGCATTTTGAGGGGTCCACTTTTCTCACCCATGCCATGCCAATCATTGAGCTTTCCTGAAATATTAATCTTGAAATAGCATTAGCTCAAGGAGCTATATGTTGTTAGGAATTACCAAAACCACCTAGGGATAGTTGCACTTTCAATCTCCCCCTTTTTGGTAATTGATGACAACATATAATCAAAGCTTCGACAAATGATAGTAAGAGTGAAAGACAGCATCGCTTTGAGAAGTATGTGATAAACAAGAGCTCTCCCTCAATTTGTGCATAGTTTAAGATTTTCTTTGGACTGCAAATGCACAAAGAGTTAGGATCATGGGTTTCTCTTCCATGTCACATACATCTTGGTGGAGCGATCAAAATGATAATAATTAAAATACATGCACTCATCACCAAGCAAAGTGAATGATCATATGGGAATATAATAAGGATAATTTCATCCAACAAGCATTAAGGTAGCATATGATCAAACACATGATCATCCAAGTATCACACACAAGCATAAAGTATCTCAAACAAGCAAATAAAAAAGTTCAACCACCAAAGAGAAACGTAAGAGAGAACAAAAGCAACACTCTCTCGAAGCCTATGATCTATACATTTTCTCCCCCTTTGGCAACAAGTTACCAAAAAGTTCATAAAAATGCATAGTGCTAGATCGACACTCAGGCTTGGTCTTCAGGTGGTGGTGTAGACAGAACTCCAAGAACAAAGGCATCAGTCGATGTAGATGGTGCTGGAGGATTGGGTGCTGGAGCTGGTGGCACTGAAGTTGTAGCTGGTGCAGATGAAGTTGCTCTGGTGTCTGTAATAGGCATAGCAGCAGATCTCTGCCCTCTGGGCACTCTAGCAAAAGCATCAATGGTAGTTTTGCCCTTCTTCTCCTGGACTTCTTCCTGAAGTTGCTCAACAACTGACTGTATCTCAGTGACCTTCACATCTAAGTCATAGAACTTCTGCTCCATGATCCTCTCCAAGCTCTGCTGGTTTTGAGTCAGGGTGGCCAGTCCCTTCTTAATCCTCGGAGTGGAGGCAATCAAGTAGCCAAGCTGATCTTTCTTGCTCTTCTACTGAGATGCCTCATCCATGGTTGGCATCTTTGCAGCCTTTTCAATCTTTGCTTTCTCCCTCTTTGCTTGTGCTTGCACAGAAGATGGTTCATTTTCATCCATAACTACGTGTTGTCCTCAAAGTCAGGTAGATGGGCAGGTGCTCCTTGTCCAAGAGATATGTGCCGGTGCCCATCTTGGAGTTGATCAGCTCCTGGATCTGTGGGGCATACCCACAACTTCTCTTCTGATCTGCAACTGTTCTCTTAATATTTTCCACAATTAGGCTCATGACTTTGAACTTCTGTGGGACATCAAATATGTGCAGCAAGTTGATGGAGTGTCCTCTGATCATTCTGTGATCTCCTTACTTTGGCAAAAGAGTGTGCCTGAGGATCCAGTTGATTGTAGGCAGGCTCGACAAAGAAGTGTTTCACTGAACCAAATTGGTGAGTCTCAAGGTCTGCACCAGGAATCTCCTTGTACATGCTAGCCATTGAGTTGTGATCCTTCTTCTTCTTGGCATAGAAATCCAAGTCATCCTCACTCTCCTCGGGAGCATTGATCAATTTGGCCCATTCTTCAACTGTTGACTGGTACCTAGTACCTTGAGACATCCGCATAATCCTTCCATCTGGGTAGAAGTGAGCTGTGGAGTAGAACTGCATGATAAGCTCATCATTCCACTTTGTGAGCTTCTTAGCCACAAACTTATCAACTCCACAAGCCTTGAAACTATCGTGGACTCCAGGATAGTGCTCTTCATTCTCCTTGATGTACTCCCAGTTGACCCATCTCATGTCACACACTATGGGCTTCTTGTCAAGCAACACTGTCTCGTAGTAGTCCTGCTGTTCCTCAGTGTGGAACCTGTAGTCCACAACATGTCAATTTTTGTGGAGTGCATGGAGTTTGCAAGTACACACCAAATAGGGAAGATAGATTTTGCAAGAGTCATAATGTTGGGGAACGTAGTAATTTCAAAAAATTCCAACGCACAAGCAAGATCGTGGTGATGCATAGCAACGAGCGGGGAGAGTGTGTCCACGTACGCTCGTAGACCGTAAGCGGAAGCGTTAGCACAACGCAGTTGATGTAGTTGTACGTCTTCACGATCTGACCGATCAAGTACCGAATGCAGGGCACCTCCGAGTTCAGCACACGTTTAGCTCGATGACGTCCCTCGAACTCCGATCCAGCCGAGTGTTGTGGGAGAGTTTCGTCAGCACGACAGCGTGGTGACGATGATGATGTTCTACTGACGCAGGGCTTCGCCTAAGCACCACTACGATATTATCGAGGTGGATTATGGTGGAGGGGGGCACCGCACACGGCTAAGAGATCAATGATCAATTGTTGTGTCTATGGGGTGCCCCCTGCCCCCGTATATAAAGGAGTGGAGGAGGGGGGAGAGGGCCGGCCCCTATGGCGCGCCCTGGAGGAGTCCTACTCCCACTGGGAGTAGGATCCCTCCTCTTCCAAGTAGTAGGAGTAGGAGACAAGGAAGGGTAAGAGAAGGAAGGAGGGGCGCCGCCCCTCCCCCTAGTCCAATTCGGACTAGTCATTGGGGGGCGGCCTGCATCTCTCTCTCTCCCCCTAAAGCCCAATAAGGCCCATATACTTCTTCCCCGGTATTCCCGTAACTCCCCGGTACTCCAAAAAATACCCGAACCACTCGGAACCTTTCTGATGTCCGAATATAGTCGTCCAATATATCGATCTTTACGTCTCGACCATTTCGAGACTCCTCATCATGTCCTCGTCACATAAACTCATAATACAACCGTCATCGAACTTTAAGCGTGCGGACCCTACGGGTTCGAGAACTATGTAGACATGACCAAGACATGTCTTTGGTCAATAACCAATAGCGGAACCTGGATGCTCATATTGGCTCCTACATATTCTACGAATATCTTTATCGGTCAAACCGCATAACAACATACGTTGTTCCCTTTGTCATCGGTATGTTACTTGCCCGAGATTCGATCGTCGGTATCTCAATACCTAGTTCAATGTCGTTACCGCAACTCTCTTTACTCGTTCCGTAATACATCATCCATAACTAACTCATTAGTTACTATGCTTGCAAGGCTTATAGTGATGTGCATTACCGAGTGGGCGAGAGATACCTCTCCGACAATCGGAGTGACAAATCCTAATCTCGAAATACGCCAACCCAACAAGTACCTTCGGAGACACCTGTAGAGCACCTTTATAATCACCCAGTTATGTTGTGACGTTTGGTAGCAGACAAAGTGTTCCTCCGGTAAACGGGAGTTGCATAATCTCATAGTCATAGGAACTTGTATAAGTCATGAAGAAAGTAATAGTAGAATACTAAATGATCAAGTGCTAAGCTAACGGAATGGGTCAAGTCAATCACATCATTCTCCTAATGATGTGATCTCGTTAATCAAATGACAACTCATGTTTATGGCTAGGAAACATAACCATCTTTGATCAACAAGCTAGTCAAGTAGAGGCATACTAGTGACAGTAAGTTTGTCTATGTATTCACACATGTATCAAGTTTCCGGTTAATACAATTCTAGCATGAATAATAAACACTTATCATGAAATAAGGAAATAAATAATAACTTTATTATTGCCTCTACGGCATATTTCCTTCAGTCTCCCACTTGCACTAGAGTCAATAATCTAGTTCACATCACCATGTGATTTAACACCAATAGTTCACATCACCATGTGATTAACACGGATAGTTCACATCGTCATGTGACCAACACCCAAAGGGTTTACTAGAGTAAATAATCTAGTTCACATCGCTATGTGATTAACACCCAAAGAGTACTAAGGTGTGATCATGTTTTGCTTGTGAGAGAAGTTTAGTCAACGGGTCTGCCACATTCAGATCTGTATGTATTTTGCAAATTTCTATGTCAACAATGCTCTGCATGGAGCTACTCTAGTTAATTGCTCCCACTTTCAATATGTATCTAGATTGAGACTTAGAGTCATCTGGATCGGTGTCAAAAACTTGCATCGATGTAACCCTTTACGACAAACCTTTGTCACCTTCGTAATCAAGAAACATATCCTTATTCCACTAAGGATAATTTTGACCAATGTCCAGTGATCTACTCCTAGATCACTATTGTACTCCCTTGCCAAACTCAGGGCAGGGTATACAATAGGTATGGTCCATAGCATGGCATACTTTATAGAACCTATGACTGAGGCATAGGGAATGACTTTCATTCTCTTTCTATTTTCTGTCGTGGTCGGGATTTGAGTCTTACTCAATTTCACACCTTTGCAACACAGGCAAGAACTCTTTCTTTGACTGTTCTATTTTGAACTACTTCAAAATCTTGTCAAGGTATGTACTCATTGAAAAAACTTATCAAGCGTATTGATCTATCTCTACAGATCTTGATGATCAATATGTAAGCAGCTTCACCGAGGTCTTTCTTTGAAAAACTCCTTTCAAATACTCTGTTATGCTTTACAGAAAATTATACATTATTTCCGATCAACAATATGTCATTCACATATACTTATCAGAAATGTTGTAGTGCTCCCACTCACTTTCTTGTAAATACAGGCTTCACCGCAAGTCTGTATAAAACTATATGCTTTGATCAACTTATCAAAGCATATATTCCAACTCCGAGATGCTTGCACCAGTCCATAGATAGATCGCTGGAGCTTGCACATTTTGTTAGCACCTTTAGGATTGAAAAAACATTCTGGTTGCATCATATACAACTCTTCTTTACTAAATCCATTAAAGAATACAGTTTTGTTATCCATTTGCCAGATTTCATAAAATGTGGCAATTGCTAACATGATTCGGACAGACTTTAAGCATCGCTACGAGTGAGATAAACTCATCGTAGTCAACACCTTGAACTTGTCAAAAACCTTTTTAGACAAGTCGAGCTTTGTAGATAGTAACACTACTATCATCGTCCGTCTTCTTCTTGAAGATCCATTTATTTTCTATGGCTTGCCGATCATCGGGCAAGTCAACCAAAGTCTACACTTTGTTCTCATACATGGATCCCATCTCAGATTTCATGGCCTCAAGCCATTTTGCGGAATCTGGGCTCACCATCGCTTCCTCATAGTTCGTAGGTTCGTCATGGTCAAGTAACATGAACTCCAGAATAGGATTACTGTACCACTCTGGTGCGGACCTTACTCTGGCTGACCTACGAGGTTCGGTAGTAACTTGATCTGAAGTTTCATGATCATCATCATTAACTTCCTCACTAATCAGTGTAGGCATCACTGGAACTGATTTCTATGTTGAACTACTTTCCAATTCGGGAGAAGGTACAATTACCTTATCAAGTTATACTTTCCTCCCACTCACTTCTTTCAAGAGAAACTCCTTCTCTAGAAAGGATCCATTCTTAGCAACAAAAATTTTGCCTTCGGATCTGTGATAGAAGGTGTACCCAACATTTTTGGTATCCTATAAAGACGCACTTCTCCGATTTGGGTTCAAGCTTATCATGTTGAAACTTTTTCACATAAGCATCGCAACCCCAAACTTTAAGAAACGACAGCTTAGGTTTCTTGCTAAACCACTGTTCATACAGTGTCGTCTCAATGGATTAAGATGGTGCCCTTTTTAATGTGAATGTAGTTGTCTCTAATGCATAACCCCAAAACGATAGTGGTAAATCGGTAAGAGACATCATAGATCGCACCATATCCAATAAAGTATGATTATCACGTTCGGACACACCATTACACTATGATGTTCCGAGTGGAGTGAGTTTGTGAAACTATTCCACATTGTTTTAATTGAAGGCCAAACTCGTAACTCAAATATTCGTCTCTATGATCAAATCGCAGAAAACTTTTTTTCTTGTTACAATGATTTTCCACTTCACTCTGAAAATCTTTGAACTTTTCCAATGTTTCAGACATGTTTCATCAAGTAGATATACCCATATCTGCTCAAATCATCTGTGAAGGTGAGTGTCGGTGTCAAAACCGGCGGATCTCGGGTAGGGGGTCCCGAACTGTGCGTCTAGGCGGATGGTAACAAGAGACAAGGGACACGATGCTTTACCCAGGTTCGGGCCCTCTTGATGGAGGTAAAACCCTACGTCCTGCTTGATTAATATTGATGATGTGTGTTACAAGAGTGGATCTACCACGAGATCAAAGAGGCTAAACCCTAGAAGCTATCCTATGGTATGATTGTTGTTCGTCCTATGCACTAAAGCCATCCGGTTTATATAGACACCGGAGAGGGCTAGGGTTACACAGAGTCGGTTACAATGGTAGGAGATCTACATATCCGTATTGCCAAGCTTGCCTTCCACGCCAAGGAAAGTCCCATCCGGACACGGGACGAAGTCTTCAATCTTGTATCTTCATAGTCTTGGAGTCCAGCCGATGATGATAGTTCGGCTATCCGGACACCCCCTAGTCCGGAACTCCCTCAGTAGCCCCTGAACCAGGCTTCAATGATGACGAGTCCAGCGCGTTGATTGTCTTCGGCATTGCGAGGCGGGTTCCTCCTCCGAATACTTCATAGAAGGTTTTGAACACAAGGATAGTGTCCGGCTCTGCAAAACAAGTTCCACATAACACCGTAGAGAGAATAATTTTGCACAGATTTGTCGACGTATTCCGTGGCGTGACATCACACCACGGCCGTGCCTTTATATGAATCGTTTTTATTGTTCCACCTCGCATGTTTTAGCGAGGCGGTTTCCTTGGCACGCCTTATCAAAGCGTAGATCGTGCCCCCTTATTCCGGATTCTCATCAATACGGATGTGGGTAACTCCAACCGTGCGTTGGCTTGCCTTCTCTATCAAAGGCGAGTCCTAATCGACCACGGGTGGGCTCTTGGTATTCAACCTCTTTATAATGAGACCAAGGCCCTCTTCTTTTTACACCCTCCATCAAGTTCGCCTCGCGCTTCGAGTTCCAACACCCAAAGCTTCAGATTTAGGCACTTCGGACTTTCGACGATGTCCGGCTTCGACCAGCATGGCCGATGGATGTCTTCCTCCGTCATAGAAGAGGATGTGCTAAAGCTGTGAGACGCAAGGTATCTAACCGGCGAGATCTCGCATAGGCTGCCTGCTCGGGGCAGGTCATTCCCACTCTGAGCCGGCAAGAACGTGGTCTTTGTGTCCCACTTTCTTCGGGTTTAGGCTTCCGATGGATCCCTTTGTGCGGGGCTCATGTTTTATTATGGGCTGGAATTCCACGACTTGAATCCGGAGTCCATCCTCCATATCTCGTCATTCATTGTCAGATGTGAGGCCTTCCTCCACATTACCCCCACTTTGGATTGTAGCTCAAAACCTTCAAGGTGGAGCCAAAAGGCGATCAAGGGGCAGCAAGCGAGTGTGGAGGGGCGATCATAAGCAAATGTCTTGATGCTCCGTGGCCCGAGGGCTCTTTTCAAGGGGAGCTTGGTTTGTGGCAATGGGAGTGGTTTTATATCACCGCTCGGGGGGCACCAAATGGGCAGCGCTCCCCGCCTTCCGCCAGTCCACCATAGCGGTGGCATCATGGGTCAACAAGGGGCTCGACTGGGGCCATCCAAGGGCGTTCCCCTCGCTGCAGGCCGTATTCGAGATCTCCAGAAAGAGGGATCAATCTGGTCGCGATGGCACAGGTTATGGTGATCCGGCGCCTTGACCACCTGCGTCGCCCCCCTCACTGTGGGAATTCAATCCGGAGGGACCACGAGCTCTCCAAAATTTCATGGGCACGACGCCCGTGGAGATGTATGAACTGTTCTTTGGACCACAAGAGAAGTGTCCGGACTTGACCGAGGACACAGGACTAAGCTGTAATCGCCCAGATACTCAAGTAAGTAGTCCTGTAACCGGACAAGCTGTTCATTCATTTATTTCATATATATGCCCTTTAAAGGAGCCGTTTCTTGAACAGGAGTGGATAGCCAAGGCAAAGCTAATAAGGTGTCGGCTCCCTCCCGAGACCATGCCGGATCCCATGCTTGACCAAGATGTTGAAGGTCGTGCCTTTTGAAGAAGGCGAAGGGGAGCGGAAGCAACCGCCTCTGCGAAGGAGGCTATCAAGGAAGGAGGGATTAAGAGTCCCGCCTTCCGAGGAGAGAAGAGGACCGCTTCGGAAGACCCGGAGGTCAAGGCCTCAAAGTGGGGAAGGGAATCTTCGGCAGAGAGTCCGGCGCTGGGAAGTAACCCATCCGCATTATTTCCCCAAGGGGATCAGCCCTCCAGCGAGCCGTAAGTAAAAAGAAGGGGTCTTGTAAATAAGGAACATCCCTGTGTTTATTCATGAGGATAACCGAAATTGTACCTTGTAGTTCGGACCTCAGCCCTTCTCAGCAGAGCTCGTCTTCGGGGGATCTTCTTCCGGAGATGATGGAGAGCGAAACGCCTCCACCTATCGCATCCTCGTGTGAAGCGGACGGCCCGGAGGTGTCGTTGCGGAGGGTTCCCCCAAGTCCGGCAGGGCCGGAAGGTCCGGCGCCAAGTGGCGTGCGGTCGGAGGAGCTGAAGGATCTGCTCGGGCGAGCGGCTATTTCAGAAGATCACCGTGCTCTAATGGGTATGGTGATTGAAAGAATTGCATCCGCGGAGAGCGGATTGCATGAAGCCATCAGAAGCTTACTGACGGGGTTTGATGTACACAAAAATGATGTACCTTATGACAGTTATGCATATAAAATGCGCCCTGTATAGATAGTAGCTCCTGAGACTTGGTATGCTATCGAAAATGACAGAGTGCCTAGGATCATAATCTCAGTTATTAACTGTCGCCTTTCCTATGCAGGTGGCGGAACGTTCGGTGTCCAGCGGAACTAATGGATTCGCCGAGCTGAAGAAGCAACTCGACGCTGCAGATGCGGACATCTCGCTGGTCAATAAACGACTTGATGAGTCACAAGGTATGTGGTTGCTCCGCGGTCGCTTAGTAAGGGAGCTGATGCCCATTCCTTACAAGTTGTATGCTTGATGCAGATGGTGCTGCTGCTGTGGAAGACCTTCGAGCAGAACTTGCTCGGGCCAAGGAGCAAGCCAGAAAAAGCGAGGCGGCTGCCTTGAAGGCAGCGAAAGAGCTAGAAGCCGAGAAGGCTGCTCACTGCCGAAGCAGGGAGGAGATGGTTGGAATGGCCATGAAATTAAAAGTTGCTACCGACCGCCTGGAGGTTCTTGAAGGAGAACGCTGAGCGGAGCAAGAGGACCTGAAGAAGGCCGATGTCGAAGCCAAGGATGCACGTAGTGCGATGCGGGCTATGAAGGAGGAACTGCGTCAGGTCGGAGACATTGTGGCTGGAAAGCCCTTTATGCTGCGTAGGAAGTTCACGGATCCGAAGTATGCTCAGTTGGGCCGATTGTACGGTGCGTAGGATCCTTATTTGGACTTGGCGGCGAAAAGTGGGCGGACCTTGATCGTACACTTTCGAAGCCGGGAGGATCATGAAATGGAAGAGCTTTTCTGGTCTCAATTCCATAGTCCGGAGCGCCCACTTCCGTTGAGTGATCGGCTGGTTGAGTGGGCTGAGCTGAATAGATTGTCCGGACTAGCCATGACGGATGTGGTCGCTCATCTGTGGCCGAAAAGGCCCAAGCCGAAGAGTTATTTTGGCTTGTTGCAGCAATTCCTTGGGGCAGTTCCGAATATTAAGGCGATGAAGCGGTCGGCATGCATAGAAGGTGCACGGATGGCTCTCGCCTGTGGTAAAACACACTGGGCGGAGATGGATGCCACCTGCTGTTGCATCCCGGGTTTGGACAAAAGCCGATTCCCCACCGAGCATTACTTTGAGGAGGTCTGCAGGCGCCAGATAATAGAGTCGCAGTGCTCGAAAGATGTTATGTTTGAATGACATGTATGATTTCTAGGATCATGTTTATAATGCAATGACTTTTTATACTTGTGTGTTCAAGTATTGAACTATCTCCTGTGCGGCCGTATATGTATGTATAATCTGAAAGATGGCAGTCTTTGGCTTCAGCCCCCACACACATGGTGCGGGGGTGTTTGCAAAAAGAAAAATACTTTTTCACACTTAATCCAACATCTTGGTCCTTTTAAGGAGGTGATAGCATATCAAACTAGGCAACCGGACTATAATGCTTTATCACTTTCACTTAGCCATAGGAGCTCGAATGTGGGGCTACTATATAGCCTCGATGGCACCGCGCTTCTCCGAACTTCGGGGCCAGTATGTTCGACCGAAGCGGTCCTTCGTCAAAGCGGAGGAATTCTGAACATTCCAATGGTCGACCGAGTGGTTGACCAGTCTCTCGCTATATCATGACAGTCAGTTTTCGGCTTTCTCTACTGAGGTGCTCTCCCGGCCGAACCGGGGCACAATCGCAGTAGTTCTCCTGGTGCCGCGTTAGCCGATGATACGAAACGTAAGGAAGCAAAACACAGAAGCCGGGCAAACCCAACATTTGACCAAAGACATGATTCGGAGCTGATGCATATAAGGCCTAACTCGAGACGCCGAACACTCCCTGAGGTGTTCGGTCTTTATGATATCGGCCAAAACAAAGCCCTAAGCCCCTAGTGTCCGTGCACAAAGGGAACTTCTGACGCGGCCGATGCCAAACGCCAGCCTCCTCCTCGGCTCTGGTAGGAAACCGGGGGATGTGTATCAACAAGAGACAGTAAGAAAGGTTTACGCAAGGTCTTAATCTGAAAAGAATCCTTGCAACGGGTCCCTACTGCACGTCTGCGCCTGTGTCTCCGTTGTGCTGTATCCTGGAGGGTGTAGCACGTGCTTCATCTGTAAAAGAGAAGGACTTAGTTTCTAAGAAATATCGTGCAAAAAATTGTATTAAAATAAAGTATAATTTGGAAGATGAAGAAAGTTGAGCTTTATTGGCTTTCATCATTTATGCGCGCGGCCCCCAAAAAAAGGGGTATGCGGCTGGGAAGCCCCTTGTTAAGTTACGCCGGACTCGTCTAACCATGTCCGAGGTCTAAATGACATGTTTTAGGGGCTTTGACCTGCAAGGTCGGATTAATGTGTGGCTGTCGAGGCAGCCGCACATTCTCCGTGGTCGAGACACACGGAGTTTTGAGATTATGCCACGTGGACGGGCATTTTAAGCGTAAGAGGCAGCGTAATGTGGTATTGCATTAAAGCGGGCGAAGCTGCACGCCCAAAGATGGTGCTTAAGGGCTACCGCTAAATGGGGCGATGGGGAGTGAGCTTTTCACGGCGGTGGTTGTCGGATGAACCGAACACAACCTCTAGTGGTACAGAGCCTGTATAATAAAGAAGGCCTGGCGTCATTCCTTTGAAGGAAGTGCTGCTATAGCGAATTTTGGTAGGTTCTATCCCCATTATGCGGACGATGTCCTGGTATGGCAGGTGCCGCGCTGTGTGTTATCACATGAAGTGAGTTCACTGATTTGACTTCTAGTGGGAAAGTCTTTTGTTTTCCGGAGTGCTGCTTTTGGGTTTCGTCACCTTCACTTGGTGTGTCGAGCCCCTTGTGTTCGGCGTTAAGTCGGCCGGACTGCTTGAAGACCCAACAATCTCTGTGGGTATGGTTTGCAGGCTTCCCGGAGGTACCATGTATTTGACACAGTCTATCTAGAATCTTGTTTAGGTTGGATAGCTCATCACTGTTATCCTTTAGGGGCAGTGTTTTGTTGTTCGGACGAGAGCTTTTGAATCCGGCGTTGACCGTCGTACTATTTGGGCCATTTTCCTTATTCCGACGCTGATCTTTTCTGCGTCGTGATTTCCCATTTCCATCCCTGATTTCGGATGTACTCGGGTCGCTGGTGCTGCATCTAGCCAGCCAGTTGTCTTCCCCTGCGCAAAAGCGTGTCATGAGGCTTGTTAGTGCGGCCATTGTTCTTGGTTTTCCTGGCCGAGGTGTCTGGCGAGCCATTCGTCTCCAGACGTTGTGTTTAAAGGCCGCTAAGGCTTCATGTCTGGACAGTCAACTATTTGGTTCTTTTAGTGAGGAACCTGTTCCAGAATTTGTGTGCTGACTCCCCGGGCTGTTGAGTTATATGACTTAAATTGTCTGTATCCGGAGGGCGGACATAAGTTCCCTGAAAATTTGCTCGAAACGCATCCTCAAGCTCTTCCCAACTTCCAATCGTATTTTCGGGAGGCTTTTAAGCAAATGCCGAGCCGGCCCTTTGAGCTTGAGGGGTAGGTATTTTATGGCATGGAGATCGTCTCCCTTGCCATATGTATGTGTAGGATATAATCCTCAATCCAGGACTCAAAGTGCATTGTTCCGTCATATGCCTCTATGTTTACGGGTTTGAATCGGCTGGAAATCCATGATCGATTACCTCGTCGGTAAAACATAGTGGGTGTCGCGCCCATGTTGGGTGTGCCGTTGTCTTCAAATGCTCGGTTGGTTGTGTTACTTCCTGGAGTCTTCTTTTTTGGCCCATAGATAGACCTGGCCGGGTTATCCTTTTTCCGAGGATCTTTATGCTGATCGTGTGCCGGCTTGTGTGCGGCGCCCCTTGTTGCTCTTGGCCCGTCATCTGGTCGTCTATCCGGCCAGGCGGCTTCTTTCTTTTTGACTGCGGGGCTCTAAGGCCTCCTCGTCAAATTCGGCAACAACTTGCTCGGGTAGCTCTTTGTCCGGTGACTAGTGCCATATTTATCTGCGGTATTGAGTACTTTGCTCCATCTCATTCTCGAAAAGGCCCTCCGCTGTTTTGAGCTTCCGCTTTTGCTTCTTCAAACTTCTTGCAGTGGTGACGAGCCTTTTATGAAGATTCATATGCTCGGTGATGTGAGATCATCTTCGCCGGGATGGGTTGCTTGTCGATTCATGTCCGGTGGCTGCTTGTTGACATGTGCGCCGTCCTTCGCTTCTGCTCTAGGGCGGGTCCTTATGGGTGCCGTTTTGTCGATGCCGGTCTTCGGGCGGCGCTTGCGTCGCCGCTTTGTTTGTTTGTTGGGGGAGTTGTCCTTCGCCACGTCCCGTTTTTCCTCATTGTCGCTTCCTTTTGGTGTATCCACCATGTATATGTTGTGGGCTGGGGTGGCTTTCCAGTGCCGTTAGGCGCTGGTTCTGGTCGTCTCGGCATCGTCGTCCATACCGTCGATGTCTTCGGAGTCGTCGTCTAGCATGTCGGTTAGATCGTCGACAGCGGCTACCAAGTGGGTGGTGGGTGGGCTTTGAATTTCTTCGTTGTCCGCATCCCAACCTTCCTGACCGCAGTCCGGCCAGGGCTCTCCTGATGACGAGAGATACTTTAGCGAACTCAAGATGTCGCCGAAAGGTGAGTGTTGAAAGATGTCTGCTGCGGTGAATTCCATGACCGGCTGCCAACCGGATTCGACCGGAGGGGGCGCGGGAGGTTCGAAGTCCGGCAAGGAGTCCGGCACCTCGGAGTCGCGAGCTTTATGAGGGACAAGATCAGTGTTCGGCTCTATCCCTGTAGAGGTTGCAGCCCCCGAGGCGGTGTCTAGCCATCCGTCCCCGATCTGCGCAGCCTGCCTCCGAATTGAAGATCGGAGCGGGTTCGATGCGGCCTGTGGTACCGTCTTGTCCGGCAGAGCTAAATCATGCTCGCCGTGAAAGTGCGGCACGCTTCGCTGTGGCTCGACTCCATCGAGGATCAAGTCCTCGCGGATGTCGGCCGTGAAGTTCAAATCTTCCAAATCTGACCGACGGCCAGGGCGTAGCTTCGATCTGCTCCAGATGGCTGCGAATCGGCCCGAAAGCGAAGCCGCCGAATACGAAGATCTGTCCGGGAGAAAAGTCTCACACTGGACTGCGTCGTTGATGATGGTCGAAGAAGCCATCGAGCCTATCGGTGACGACACAGAGGAACTCTCAATGAAAGCACCAATGTCGGTGTCAAAACCGGCGGATCTCGGGTAGGGGGTCCCGAACTGTGCGTCTAGGCGGATGGTAACAGGAGACAAGGGACACGATGTTTTATCCAGGTTCGGGCCCTCTTGATGGAGGTAAAACCCTACGTCCTGCTTGATTAATATTGATGATGTGTGTTACAAGAGTGGATCTACCACGAGATCAAAGAGGCTAAACCCTAGAAGCTAGCCTATGGTATGATTGTTGTTCGTCCTATGGACTAAAGCCATCCGGTTTATATAGACACCGGAGAGGGCTAGGGTTACACAGAGTCGGTTACAATGGTAGAAGATCTACATATCCGTATCACCAAGCTTGCCTTCCACGCCAAGCAAAGTCCCATCCGGACACGGGACGAAGTCTTCAATCTTGTATCTTCATAGTCTTGGAGTCCGGCCGATGATGATAGTTCGGCTATCCGGACACCCCCTAGTCCGGAACTCCCTCAGTAGCCCCTGAACCAGGCTTCAATGACGACGAGTCCAGCGCATTGATTGTCTTCGGCATTGCGAGGCGGGTTCCTCCTCCGAATACTTCATAGAAGGTTTTGAACACAAGGATAGTGTCCGGCTCTGCAAAACAAGTTCCACATAACACCGTAGAGAGAATAATTTTTGCACAGATTTGCTGACGTATTCCGCGGCGTGACATCACACCACGGCCAGGCCTTTATATGAATCGTTTTTTATTGTTCCACCTCAGCGTGTTTTAGCGAGGCGGTTTCCTTGGCACGTCTTATCAAAGCGTAGATCGTGCCCCCTTATTCCGGGATTCTCATCAATACGGATGTGGGTAACCCAACCTTGCCCGTTGGCTTGCCTTCTCTATCAAAGGCGAGTCCTAATCGACCACGGGGTGGGCTCTTGGTATTCAACCTCTTTATAATGAGACCAAGGCCCTCTTCTTTTTACACCCTCCATCGAGTTCTCCTCAAGGCTTCGAGTTCCAACACCCAAAGCTTCAGATTTAGGCGCTTCGGACTTTCGACGATGTCCGGCTTCGACCAGCATGGCCGATGGATGTCTTCCTCCGTCATAGAAGAGGATGTGCTAAAGCTGTGAGACGCAAGGTATCTAACCGGCGAGATCTCGCATAGGCTGCCTGCTCCAGGGCAGGTCATTCCCACTCCTGAGCCCGGCAAGAACGTGGTCTTTGTGTCCCACTTCCTTCGGGGTTTAGGCTTCCCGATGGATCCCTTTGTGCGGGGGCTCATGTTTTATTATGTGCTGGAATTCCACGACTTGAATCCGGAGTCCATCCTCCATATCTCGTGATTCATTGTCGTATGTGAGGCCTTCCTCCACATTACCCCCCACTTTGGATTGTGGCTCAAAACCTTCAAGGTGGAGCCAAAGATGATCAAGGGGCAGCAAGCAGAGTGCGGAGGGGCAGTCATAAGCAAATGTCGATGCTCCGTGGCCGAGGGCTCTTTTCAAGGGGAGCTTGGTTTGTGGCAATGGGAGTGGTTTTATATCACCGCTCGGGGGCACCAAATGGGCAGCGCTCCCGCCTTCCGCCAGTCCACCATAGCGGCTGGCATCATGGGTCAACAAGGGGCTGACTGGGGCCATCCAAGGACGTTCCCTCGCTGCAGGGCCGATTCGAGATCTCCAGAAAGAGGATCAATCTGGTCGTGATGGCGCAGGTTATGGTGATCCGGCGCCTTCAGCCTGCAGAACGTCGCCTCCGCCTGTGGGAATTCAATCCGGAGGGACCACGAGCTCTCCAAAATTTCATGGGCACGACGCCCGTGGAGATGTATGAACTGTTCTTTGGACCACAAGAGAAGTGTCCGGACTTGACCGAGGACGCAGGACTAAGCTATGTCGCCCAGATACTCAAGTAAGTAGTCCTGTAACCGGACAAGCTGTTCATTCATTTATTTCATATATATGCCCTTTAAAGGAGCCGTTTCTTGAACAGGAGTGGATAGCCAAGGCAAAGTTAATAAGGTGTCCGGCTCCCTCCCGAGACCATGCCGGATCCCATGCTGACCAAGATGTTGAAGGTCGTGCCTTTTGAAGAAGGCGAAGGGGGAGCGGGGAAGCAACTGCCTCTGCGAAGGAGGCTATCAAGGAAGGAGGGATTAAGAGTCCCGCCTTCCGAGGAGAGAAGAGGACCGCTTCGGAAGACCCGGAGGTCAAGGCCTCAAAGTGGGGAAGGGAATCTTCGGCAGAGAGTCCGGCGCTGGGAAGTAACCCATCCGCATTATTTCCCCAAGGGGATCAGCCCTCCAGCGAGCCGTAAGTAAAAAGAAGGGGTCTTGTAAATAAGGAACATCCTGTGTTTATTCATGAGGATAACCGAAATTGTACCTTGTAGTTCGGACCTCAGCCCTTCTCAGCAGAGCTCGTCTTCGGGGGATCTTCTTCCGGAGATGATGGAGAGCGAAACGCCTCCACCTATCGCATCCTCGTGTGAAGCGGACGGCCCGGAGGTGTCGTTGCGGAGGGTTCCCCCAAGTCCGGCAGGCCGGAAGGTCCGCGCCAAGTGGCGTGCGGTCGGAGGAGCTGAAGGATCTGCTCGGGCGGCGGCTATTTCGAAGATCACCGTGCTCTAATGGGTATGGTGATTGAAAGAATTGCATCCATGAGAGCGGATTGCATGAAGCCATCAGAAGCTTACTGACGGGGTTTGATGTACACAAAAATGATGTACCTTATGACAGTTATGCATATAAAATGCGCCCTGTATAGATAGTAGCTCCTGAGACTTGGTATGCTATCGAAAATGACAGAGTGCCTAGGATCATAATCTCAGTTATTAACTGTCGCCTTTCCTATGCAGGTGGCGGAACGTTCGGTGGCCAGCCGAACTGATGGATTCGCCGAGCTGAAGAAGCAACTCGACGCTGCAGATGCGAACATCTCGCTGGTCAATAAACGACTTGATGAGTCACAAGGTATGTGGTTGCTCATGATCGCTTAGTAAGGGAGCTGATGCCCATTCCTTACAAGTTGTATGCTTGATGCAGATGGTGCTGCTACTGTGGAAGACCTTCGAGCAGAACTTGCTCGGGCCAAGGAGCAAGCCAGAAAAATCGAGGCGGCTGCCTTGAAGGCAGCGAAAGAGCTAGAAGCCGAGAAGGCTGCTCACTGCCGAAGCAGGGAGGAGATGGTTGGAATGGCCATGAAATTAAAAGTTGCTACCGACCGCCTGGAGGTTCTTGAAGGAGAATGCTGAGCGGAGCAAGAGGACCTGAAGAAGGCCGATGTCGAAGCCAAGGATGCACGTAGTGCGATGCGGGCTATGAAGGAGGAAATGCTTCTGGTCTGATACATTGTTGCTGGAAAGACCTTTATGTCGCGAGGAAGTTCACGGATCCAAGTATGCTCAGCTGGGCCGATTATGCGGTGCGGGAGGATCCTTATTTGGACTTGGCGGCGAAAAGTGCGGCGGGCCTTGCATACACTTCGAAGCGGGAGGATCATGAAATGGAAGAGCTTTTACGGTCTCAATTCCATAGTCTGGAGCGTCCACTTCCGTTGAGTGATCGGCTGGTTGAGTGGGCTGAGCTGAATAGATTGTCCGGACTAGCCATGACGGATGTGGTCGCTCATCTGTGGCGAAAAAGGCCCAAGCCAAGAGTTATTTTGGCTTGTTGCAGCAATTCCTTGGGGCGATTCCGAATATTAAGGCGATGAAGCGGTCGGCATGCATAGAAGGTGCACGGATGGCTCTCACCTGTGGTAAAACACACTTTGGCGGAGATGGATGCCACCTGTTGCATCCGGGTTTGGACAAAAGCCGATTCCCCACCGAGCATTACTTTGAGGAGGTCTGCAGGCACTCAGATAATAGAGTCGCAGATGCTTTCGAAAGATGTTATGTTTGAATGACATGTATGATTTCTAGGATCATGTTTATAATGCAATGACTTTTTATACTTGTGTGTTCAAGTATTGAACTATCTCTGTGTGGCGTATATGTATGTATAATCTGAAAGATGGCAGTCTTTGAGCTTGACCCCACACACATGGTGCGGGGGTGTTTGCAAAAAGAAAAATACTTTTTCACACTTAATCCAACATCTTGGTCCTTTTAAGGAGGTGATAGCATATCAAACTAGGCAACCGGACTATAATGCTTTATCACTTTCACTTAGCCATAGGAGCTTCGAATGTGGGGCTACTATATAGCCTCGATGGCACCGCCTTCTCCGAACTCGGGCGTATGTGCTCGATCGAAGCGGTCCTTCGTCAAAGCGGAGGAATTCTAAACATTCCAATGGTCGATCGAGTGGTTGACCGGTCTCTCGCTATATCATGACAGATAGTTTTCGGCTTTCTCTCGAGGTGCTCTCCGGCCGAACCGGGCACAATCGCAGTAGTTCTCCTGGTGCCGCGTTAGCCGATGATACGGAACGTAAGGCAGCAAAACACAGAAGCCGGGCAAACCCAACATTTGACCAAAGACATGATTCGGAGCTGATGCATATAAGGCCTAACTCGAGACGTCGAACACTCCCTGAGGTGTTCGGTCTTTATGATATCGGCCAAAACAAAGCCCTAAGCCCCTAGTGTCCAGGTACAGGCGGGAACTTCTGACGCGGCCGATGCCAAACGCCAGCCTCCTCCTCGGCTCTGGTAGGAAACCGGGGGATGTGTATCAACAAGAGACAGTAAGAAAGGTTTACGCAAGGTCTTAATCTAAAAAGAATCCTTGCAACGGGTCCCTCTTGCACGTCTGCGCTTTGTGTCTCCGTTGTCTTTGTATCACGGAGGGTGTAGCACGTGCTTCATCCGTAAAAGAGAAGGACTTAGTTTCTAAGAAATATCGTGCAAAAATTGTATTAAAATAAAGTATAATTTGGAAGATGAAGAAAGTTGAGCTTTATTGGCTTTCATCATTTATCATGTGACCCCCAAAAAAAAGGGGTATGCGGTGGGAAGCCCCTTGTTAAATTACGTGGACTCGTCTAACCATGTCCGAGGTCTAAATGACATGTTTTTAGGGGCTTTGACCTGCAAGGTCGGATTATTGTGTGGCTGTCGAGGCAGCCGCACATTCTCCATGGTCGAGAGACACCTGGAGTTTTGAGATTATGCCACGTGGACCGGGCATTTTTAAGCGTAAGAGACGCGTAATGTGGTATTGCATTAAAGCGGGCGAAAGCTGTACGCCCCAGTAGTGCTTAAGGGCTACTGCTAAATGGGGCGATGGGGAGTGAGCTTTTCACGACGGTGGTTGTCGGATGAACCGAACACAACCTCTAGTGGTATGAGCCTGTATAATAAAGAAGGCTGGCGTCATTCCTTTGAAGGAAGTCTTTGCTATAGCGAATTTTGGTAGGTTCTATCCCCATTATGCGGACGGTGTCTGGTATGGCAGGTGCCGTCTTTGTGTTATCACATGAAGTGAGTTCACTGTTTTGACTTAAAGTGGGAAAGTTTTTTGTTTTCCGGAGTGCTGCTTTTGGGTTTCGTCACCTTCACTTGGTGTGTCGAGCCCCTTGTGTTCGGGCGTTAAGTCGGCGGACTGCTTGAAGACCCAACAATCTCTGTGGGTATGGTTTGCGAGCTTCCGGAGGTACCATGTATTTGACACAGTCTATCTAGAATCTTGTTTAGGTTGGATAGCTCATCACTTTGTTATCCTTTAGGGCGATGTTTTGTTGTTCGGACGAGAGCTTTTGAATCCGGCGTTGACCGTCGTACTATTTGGGCCATTTTCCTTATTCCGCTACCGATCTTTTTCGCGTCGTGATTTCATTTCCATCCACTGATTTCGGATGTACTCGGGTCATTGGTGCTGCATCTAGCCGTGCAGTTGTCTTCCCCTCGCAAAAGCGTGTCATGAGGCTTGTTAGTGCGGCCATTGTTCTTGGTTTTTCCTGGCCGAGGTGTCTGGCGAGCCATTCATCTCGGACGTTGTGTTTAAAGGCCGCTAAGGCTTCAGCGTCTGGACAGTCGACTATTTGGTTCTTTTTAGTGAGGAACCTGTTCCAGAATTTGTGTGCTGTCTCTCCGGGCTGTTGAGTTATGTGACTTAAATCGTCTGCATCCGGAGGCCGGACATAAGTCCCCTGAAAATTTGCTCGAAACGCATCCTCAAGCTCTTCCCAACTTCCAATCGTATTTTCTGGGAGGCTTTTAAGCAAATGCCGAGCCGGCCCTTTGAGCTTGAGGGGTAGGTATTTTATGGCATGGAGATCGTCTCCCCTTGCCATATGTATGTGTAGGATATAATCCTCAATCCAGACTCGGGTGCATTGTTCCGTCATATGCCTCTATGTTTACGGGTTTGAATCACTGGAAATCCATGATCCAAAGACCTCGTCGGTAAAACATAGTGGGTGTGCGGCGCCCATATTTGGGTGTGCCGTTGTCTTCAAATGCTCTTTCGGCTGGTTGTGTTACTTCGAGTCTTCTTTTTGGCCCATAGATAGACCTGGCCGGGTTATCCTTTTTCCGAGGATCTTTATGCTGATCGTGTGCGGCTTGTGTGCGGCGCCCTTGTTGCTCTTGGCCCGTCATCCGGTCGTCCTATCCGCCAGCGGCTTCTTTCTTTTTGATCTGGGGGCTCTAAGGCCTCCTCGTCAATTCGGCAACAACTTGCGCTTCGGGTAGCTCTTTGTCTGGTGACTAGTGCCATATTTATCTGCGGTATTGAGTACTTTGCTCCATCTCATTCTGAGTGCGTCCTCCGCTGTTTTGAGCTTCCGCTTTTGCTTCTTCAAACTTCTTGCAGTGGTGACGAGCCTTTTATGAAGATTCATATGCTCTGGTGATGTGAGATCATCTTCGCCGGGATGGGTTGCTTGTCCGATTCATGTCCGCTGGCTGCTTGTTGACATGTGCTGCGTCCATCGCTTCGCCTTGCTCTAGGGCCGGGTCCGTATGGGTGCCGTTTTTGTCGATGCCGGTCTTCGGGCGGCGCTTGCGTCGCCGCTTTGTTTGTTTGTTGGGGGAGTTGTCCTTCGCCACGTCCCGTTTTTCCTCATTGTCGCTTCCTTTTGGTGTATCCACCATGTATATGTTGTGGGCTGGGGTGGCTTTCCAGTGCCCGTTAGGCGCTGGTTCTTGGTCGTCTCCGGCATCGTCGTCCATACCGTCGATGTCTTCGGAGTCGTCGTCTAGCATGTCGGTTAGATCGTCGACAGCGGCTACCAAGTGGGTGGTGGGTGGGCTTTGAATTTCTTCGTCGTCCGCATCCCAACCTTCCTGACCGCAGTCCGGCAAGGGCTCTCCTGATGATGAGAGATACTTTAGCGAACTCAAGATGTCGCCGAAAGGTGAGTGTTGAAAGATGTCCGCTGCGGTGAATTCCATGACCGGCGCCCAACCGGATTCGACCGGAGGGGGCGCGGGAGGTTCGAAGTCCGGCAAGGAGTCCGGCACCTTGAGTCGCGAGCTTTATGAGGGACAAGATCGGTGTTCGGCTCTATCGCCGTAGAGGTTGCAGCCCCGAGGCGGTGTCTAGCCATCCGTCCCCGATCTGCGCAGCCGGCTCCGAATTGAAGATCGGAGCGGGTTCGAGTGCGGCCTCCAGGGTACTGTCCGGCTGCAGAGCTAAATCATGCTCGCCGTGACAGTGCGGCATGCTCGGCTGTGGCTCGACTCCATCGAGGATCAAGTCCCCGCGGATGTCAGCCGTGAAGTTCAAACTTCCAAATCTGACCTGACGGCCAGGGGCGTAGCTTTCGATCTGCTCCAGATGGTTGCTTAATCGGCCCTTGATGCGAAGCGCCCGAATCTGAAGATCTGTCCGGGAGAAAAGTCTCACCCTGGACTGCGTCGTTGATGATGGTCGAAGAAGCCATCGAGCCTATCGGTGATGACACAAAGGAACTCTCAATGAAAGCACCAATGTCGGTGTAAAAACCGGCGGATCTCGGGTAGGGGGTCCCGAACTGTGCGTCTAGGCGGATGGTAACAGGAGACAAGGGACACGATGTTTTATCCAGGTTCGGGCCCTCTTGATGGAGGTAAAACCCTACGCCCCGCTTGATTAATATTGATGATGTGTGTTACAAGAGTGGATCTACCACGAGATCAAAGAGGCTAAAACCTATAAGCTAGCCTATGGTATGATTGTTGTTCGTCCTATGGACTAAAGCCATCAGGTTTATATAGACACAGGAGAGGGCTAGGGTTACATGAGTCGGTTACAATGGTAGGAGATCTACATATCCGTATCACCAAGCTTGCCTTCCACGCCAAGGAAAGTCCCATCCGGACACGGGACGAAGTCTTCAATCTTGTATCTTCATAGTCTTGGAGTCCGGCCGATGATGATAGTTCGGCTATCCGGACACCCCCTAGTCCGGAACTCCCTCAGTGAGAAAATAACAATACCCTCCGCAAGCCTCAATACTCATCAGATCGCATACATCAGTAAGTATTATTTCCAATAAGTCAGTTGCTCGCTCCATTGTTCCGGAGAACGGAGTCTTACTCATCTTGCCCATAAGGCATGGTTCGCAATCATCAAGTGATTCATAATCAAGTGATTCCAAAATCCCATCAACATGGAGTTTCTTCATGCGCTTTACACCAATATGACCTAAACGGCAGTGCCACAAATAAGTTGCACTATCATTATTAACTTTGCATCTTTTGGCTTCAATATTATGAATATGTGTATCACTACGATCGAGATTCAACAAACCATTTTCATTGGGTGTATGACCATAGAAGGTTTTATTCATGTAAACAAAACAACAATTATTCTTTAACTTAAATGAATAACCGTATTGCAATAAACATGATCAAATCATATTCATGCTCAACGCAAACACCAAATAACACTTATTTAGGTTCAACACTAATCTCGAAAGTATAGGGAGTGTGCGATGATGATCACATCAATCTTGGAACCACTTCCAACACACATCGTCACTTCACCCTTAACTAGTCTCTGTTTATTTTGCAACTCCCGTTTCGAGTTACTACTCTTAGTAACCGAACCATTATCAAATACCAAGGGGTTGCTTATAAACACTAGTGAAGTACACATCAATAAAATGTATATCAAATATACTTTTGCTCACTTTGCCATCTGAAGGTGTCCTGGACTAGGGGGTACTCACCACGTCATCTCCCGATCTGTTAGATTGGGCCGAGGACCCCCATGGTCGTATACTCATGGGCCAGTTCGGACAGCTGCTGCATACAAGGAAGATTCCACAAGACTTGGCGATCAAGACAAGGACTCCACCCCCACCGGCATATTCGGCTAGGACTCTTGTTATCCTAGGCCTCTGGTGCATTATATAAACCGAGGCCAGGCTAGTCGATAGAGGAGAAAAAACAACAATCTGAAGGAAATATGCCCTAGAGGCAATAATAAAGTTATTATTTATTTCCTTACATCATGATAAATGTTTATTATTCATGCTAGAATTGTATTAACCGGAAACATAATACATGTGTGAATATATAGACAAACAGAGTGTCACTAGTATACCTCTACTTGACTAGCTCGTTAATCGAAGATGGTTATGTCTCCTAACCATAGACATGAGTTGTCATTTGATTAACGGGATCACATCATTAGTTGAATGATCTGATTGACATGACCCATTCCGTTAGCCTAGCACTTGATCGTTTAGTATGTTGCTATTGCTTTCTTCATGACTTATACATGTTCCTGTAACTATGAGATTATGCAACACCCGTTTACCGGAGGAACACTTTGGGTACTACCAAAGCGTCTAGCGTAACTGGTTGATTATAAAGGAGTACTACAGTGTCTCCAAAGGTACATGTTGGGTTGGCGTATTTGAGATTAGGTTTTGTCACTCCGATTGCCGGAGAGGTATCTCTGGGCCCTCTCGGTAATGCACATCACTATAAGCCTTGCAAGCAATGTAGCTAATGAGTTAGTTACGGAATGATGCATTACGTATGAGTAAAGAGACTTGCCGTAGCGAGATTGAACTAGGTATTGGATACCGACGATCGAATCTCGGGCAAGTAACATACCGATGACAAAGGGAACAACGTATGTTGTTATGCGGTTTGACCGATAAAGATCTTCGTAGAATATGTAGGAGCCAATATGGGCATCCAGGTCCCGCTATTGGTTATTGACCGAGAATAGTTATAGGTCATGTCTACATAGTTCTCGAACCCGTAGGGTCCGCACGCTTAAGGTTTCGATGACAGTTATATTATGAGTTTACATGTTTTGATGTACCGAAGGAGTTCGGAGTCCCGGATGAGATCGGGGACATGACGAGGAGTCTCGAAATGGTCGAGACGTAAAGATTCATATATTGGATGATATGTTTAGGCCAAGGGGTCAAGCCCATGAGGCTTTAGGTTGGTGCAAAAGGAGTTTTATGCGGAGGCGAGGGCCAAACGCCGGAGACCTGGCGTGCGGCCTGGGCTAGACGCCGAGGCCCATGGCGTCTGGGCCGACGCCAAGGTTTGTGGCGTTTGGTCACGGAGTCAGTGGGACTCTTGCCTTTCGGCAAAAACCGACTTTGAGGAGGCTTTTGCTCCAAGTTTCGACCAGGGCTCAACATATAAATAGAAGGGCAGGGCTAGCACCAAAGACACAACAATTGATCTCTTGGATCTCTTAGCCGTGTGCGGTGCCCCCTCCACCATATTCCACCTCGGTCATATCGTGGCGGTGCTTAGGCGAAGCCTGCGTCGATAGAACATCAAGATCGTCACCACGCCGTCGTCTTGTGGAACTCTCTCTCCCGGAGCTTTCTTTGGATCGAGCTGAGGAGCGTCACCGAGCTGAATGTGTGCCAAGAACTCGAGGCGCCGGAGTAACGGCGCTGGGATCGGTTGGATCGCGAGGAGAAGCGTCGACTACTTCCTCTACGTTGTGATCGCTTCGCCGGTCTCTGAGAATGCGTAGACAACACTCTCCCCTCTCGTTGCTATGCATCACCATGATCTTGCGTGTGCGTAGGAAATTTTTTTGAAATTACTACGTTCCCCAACACAATCATACCATAGGCTAGCTTCTAGGGTTTAGCCTCTCTGATCTCGTGGTAGATCTACTCTTTTACTACCCATATCATCAATATTAATCAAGCAGGAGTAGGGTTTTACCTCCATCGAGAGGACCCAAACCTGGTAAAACATCGTGTCTCTTGTCTCATGTTACCATCCGCCTAGACGCGCGATTCGGGACCCCTACCCGAGATCCGCGGTTTTACACCGACATTGGTGCTTTCATTGAGAGTTCCGTTGTGTGTTCGGCAAAAGGTCGATGGCTCGCTTGCAGATCAACTGCGACTTCGGCATCTTCGTTACCAGCTCGACTGGTCACCTTGGTTTGACCAAGAACTGCGCCCTACCTCCGATCATCATGTTCGGATGAGTTCCTTCATCAACATCAGCTCCGATCTCTATCAAGATCATGGAGGAATCATCCAGGGAGCCCGGGGGCTCAACGTCAACATTGCCCTCGGGCGACCGTGCTGTTTTTCTGGATAGTGAACTTGTATCCGCCGTCACCGCCTCCTCGAGCGTCGGTTTGAAGATTGCTTCGGTGGAATAGTGTGGAATTATGTCTACAACAGCCACGCTAAATTTCGACGAGTTCCGATGGAGGAATCTCCGACAATCTACGATATACCGGAGCCCTGTCAAATCTGGACGTGAATCTGGACGAGTTTAGGGTGTGGTGTCCAGCTTCTAGCTCGGACCTCCTTTGGAAGATCCAACCGTTGATCGACTGCGGAATTCCTATATCTACCACCCCTCAAAATTTCAGCTCGATCCGACCGTCCAAACTCCGGGAACCTTCCGATTAGTGCATCACTTTTCGGATCTGTTTTCTGCGCGAAAACAAATCCGACACAAGTTAAATCCTTTTTACGACGGGATTTGGACATCCTTTTTGAAGGAAGTTTTGTATGGGGTATTGTGTTTTGTTCCCGAACACATCCCACTAACTTTAAAATCCTTTGAACATGATCTTCAATAGCATGCTGGTGTTAAACCAGTCCGGCAATATTACTCCATGGCTGCCGACCTGCGCTAGACACGTCGTCACTTTGTTGAGCCGAGCTCAACTTCTTCGGATCATCATCTCGGCAAGCCGAACAAGAGTCCGGCATCGCGAAGGATAAATCATCACCAGCATCGCCGCCCTACGGATTACACGGACTGGACATACCGGCATCGCCGCACGGTCGCTTCACCAAGCCGGCATCGACCACGTCACGACCTGCATCGGCAGGGCCGCACTATTGCTTCTTCAAAGCTGGTGTCCATCACGCCGACCTACTTTGACATCTCGACTGGACCGGGGGCTTCGCCATCTCTTTATCAATCTACTCCGGACACTTCGGCGTCACTAGCCGACCAGCTCCGTCACGTTAGCTGGACCGAGGGTTTTGCCTCGGCGAGCCAACCTTTGCCAGCATTGTCATGCCGTCGTTTTATCGCCCATCGGGCAATGGGTGCGCGGATCGAGTCCCAATTTTGGGAATCAACTTCCTTCGGATTGCTACAACAAATAAACCAGGTGCTATTAATCCCAAAGATTTTTTCTTGTTTGGATTCATTTTTCCCAAGGAATTATTACTCTGGTTTGTTCATCATATGTACATGGTCTATCAAATGGTGGCGCATTAACGACAGTCGCATGGTGGTTCGGTCGGTTTCGTACATAGTCCGGCGAACGCCGCATCCGGAGCTCGGACCGACCTGTGAATTCAGGCTTTGCCACGCCTTTACCGCATCACGCCGACGCCCTGCATCGACATTGACTTCGGCACCAGGCCATATTTCTTTTATTACTCACTTTGCATAAATTATTTATTATGCAACGATTTTTTTACTATCATTATTACTATTATCTCCGATTTGCACCATTTTTGTGCATAGGAAAATGAGCCGGGGACTTCGGCGTCACTCTGCCGGTCTGCATTGACCGTGCTATGTCACCACTTCAGCGTGTCGAGCTCTCCGCTCCGCCACCTCGGGACCGGCTTGGGGGATGGAACCTTGTCCCATATCAAGCTCGGACCGCGTCATCAATACCGAACACATTAACCAGCTAAGTCGCTTTCATGCTCAAAGCTTTAATTTCTAACTTGTGTTCGGTTCGACCAAGCATTATACTTTTTTGGAAAAATGTTGCTTGTAAAAAATTTCTTGTCCAAACTTTGTTTGTGACGCATAAATTCAAATACCCAATTCATTTCGGGGCTTCCTTCATGAAGCTTTTCCTCTTGCATATGATTATACGTGTACGGCTTCGTTCCTTGTTCGTGTATTACGTCACAATATGCACCATATTGAATTAAGCGATTTGCAAGCTGGGTTGCCTCGCTCCTGTGTTTACCCCTACGTTCCCGACTGTTCGGCTAGGGTGTAAAGGGAGCACCTCTGCGATTGTCACGATCGGGTCATCCGAGCCGGACCTCGTTGAGGTGAAGCCGAAAGCTAAGCGCTCTTATAGTTTTTAATGATGGTGACGCATAGCGGAACTCATGAGTACAAAAAATCTATTGCACAAGTCTCATAATAACAATGAGCACCGAAGAAAGGTATCGGTGGGGTACTATTTTCTTGAAGATGCTTCTTACACTTCGCAATAATATACCATAAGTTCCTGGCGTGCTTTATGCATTCTGACCTTATGGCCTGATTGCACAGTTATTGGAAACACCGCCGATATTCTCGACGGATGGAGTCTATAACACTTTTCGGTCCTTGACCGAAGAGGGAGAAGCCGATGGTCGGTTAAGACGCGTTTAAAGTTCGGTTGAACATAGATATGATATAAGTACTTCGTTACATGCAATCATTCTTTTACCCAAGTCATTTGGGGGCTCTTAAATTTATATGAGCCGTTTTATGATAAGTGTTCTTCTTCTTAGTCGTTGTAAAGTTTTATTATTATTATTATTATAATTATCTATCACTCCTTTTTTCGACACGAGCGTGTGGTCACTAGCCGGGGAGCCTAATTTCTCTCTCAAAGCCGCTAGAGTTTAGTTTGCTAAACTGGCCTAATGAGAAGTACTCCGCCATCGGGATAGGAGGTTGAAGCCGTAGGCTGACCCGCTTGAAGTCTTGAGATAAGATGTATCATGTTAAAGCACGACAGAAGCACTTCTTTTGCTAAGGCCAATTTTCGGGTTGGCGCCGAACACTTGATCTTGTTCGGACGTCAAGTTTTTACTAACGTTTTTTTGGTTTTCCAAGCTTATGGCACTTTTAAACTATTTGTGTGTTTTCAGCACAAGTCTCGCAGTGCAATGTCGGACACCTTTAGAGATTCGGCAAAAACATTCTCGGATATTGCTATATATGCATCGGTTTCGAATTGTGTCTTCGGTCAATAGTTGGGTTGCCCGGCTCCTGCGCTTGCTCCTACGTTCCGCTTTGTTCGGCTAGGTGTGCAAAGGGAGAACCATCACTGCGATTGTGCTTCCGGCTCACATGGTTAAGCACCTCGGTGGAGAAAGCGAAAATTGACTGTCACAATAAGCGTAAATCGGCCAGCGATCCGATGACGGTGTTAAACGACGGGCCATTCATAACAATGGCCGAAGTGTTTACGGCTTGACCTCGACTGTCGTCGAACACTACCGGGGGCTATTAACTAGCCTCCCAAACTAAATCCTTGATATTTTTCTCTTACATTGGAGCTGAGGTTTCATGATCATGCTTAGCATGACAACCCAAAGAAAGGAACCGATAGCGGGACTATTTTCTTTGGAAGACATTTCTTCTGTTAAACAATAATATAACATATCTCTCCGCGTACCTTTGTTTATAAAACCGTATGGCCAGATTGCCTTGTTTCTTGTAAATCTTTGCCCTCATAAAGGCTTTATAAAGTAGGACAAACACTCCTCGGCTATTGGCCGAGGAGGTGGAAGCCGATGGGCGGTCAACAAAGTTTTGTACAATGCGGATCCGAGCATTAATGACGTAAAGTACTTGTATACATAGAGTCATTACACATAATTTGTGATTTTACTATGGATATCGATCCTTAATTGGCTTCCGTGCCCGCATTAAGGCTCGGGGAATCTTGGGCTTCGGGCTTATTATTTACAAATATTAAAGGGCACATCGATCCTCGATTCGGTGTTGCCACCCGACCCGATGTCTCGTGAGCTCTTGCATTGCCTGTCCAATGCGAGAAAATTTTAAGTGTATCTGAGTCTCGAGGAGATTTTGATCCTCGGGTTGGTCGGCCGCACCTAACCCGAGTCTTGAGGCCCGAAACACGCCCGCTTTTTGTGTCGAAGTATTCTGCCAAGCTAGGAATTGATCCTCGGACGATTTTGCAAATCAACTTTGAGTCTCGGTGACTCTGAGGATCAGCGGTCTTATGTCATCCTTCATGTGCATCTCGGGTTTTAGGTGATACCCACCTTGAGGGCTACTTGGCTATGTATCTCGGCAGAGAATAAATTGCACCAATCAAAATATTGACAAAATCGGCCCACATTCGGGGTGGTGCACCACCTCGAAAGCAGTCTGGCATAAAGCTCGGGCGCTAGTGGCTGGCTCCATAGAGGGAATTTCCGGCATTAAGCTCGGCTAAACTCCTTCAAACTTCTTTGAACCAAGGTGATTTACGACACCTCGGATCTGATCCGGCGTTGGAGCTCGGATACATAGTCCGGCGTTGGAGCTCGGATCTGATCTGGCGTTGGAGCTCGGATACATAGTCCGGCGTTGGAGCTCGGATACATTCCGGCGTTAGAGCTGGGAAGCAGTTCGGCATTGGTGCTCGGCTGCAAAAGATACCTCGAATGCAGTCCGGCATTCGAGCTCGGACGCAAGAGGACGCTGCCGCCCGGGAACAACTTCAAACCCGAGGTGTGGCATAAAAATAACAAAGCATTGATAAAGGCCGGAAACTTAAAGGGGCTCCTTGGATACCCGACGTGTAAACTCATCGAATGCATTTCGGCGATCCTCAAGATCGAAGATGAGAAGATTTGTTGAACCAGTTTTCAAGACCGACGACTGAAGATGAAGAATGGTTCGGAAGAATCGAGGAGCGTCCCTAACTTGAAGACCGGTTCAGGGGGCTACTGACGGTGTCCTGGACTAGGGGGTACTCACCACGTCATCTCCCGATTTGTTAGATTGGGTCGAGGACCCCCATGGCTGTATACTCATGGGCCAGTTCGGACAGCTACCGCATACAAGGAAGATTCCACAAGACTTGGCGATCAAGACAAGGACTCCTCCCCCACCGGTGTATTCGGCTAGGACTCTTATTATCCTAGGCCTCTGGTGCATTATATAAATCGAGGCCAGGCTAGTCGATAGAGGAGAAAAAACAACAATCATACCATAGGCTAGCTTCTAGGGTTTTGCCTCTCTGATCTTGTGGTAGATCTACTCTTGTACTACCCATATCATCAATATTAATCAAGCAGGAGTAGGGTTTTACCTCCATCGAGAGGGACCGAACCTGGGTAAAAACATCGTGTCCCTTGTCTCCTGTTACCATCTGCCTAGACGCACAGTTCAGGACCCCCTACCCGAGATCCGCCGGTTTTCACACCGACACCATCCTTCTTATCCGCCAAACACTTGGGGCAGTTCCGCTTCTAGTGACCAGTCCCTTTGCAGTAGAAGCACTCAGTTTCAGGCTTAGGTCCAGACTTGGGCATCTTCACTTGAGCAGCAACTTGCTTGCCGTTCTTCTTGAAGACCACCAACACTTGATGTCATTTCTTGATTTCTACCTTCGCTGATTTCAGCATCACGAAGAGCTCGAGAATTACTTTCGTCATCCCTTGCATATTATAGTTCATCATGAAGTTATAGTAACTTGGCGATAGTGACTAGAGAACTTTGTCAATTACTATCTTATCTGGAAATTAACTCCCACTTGATTCAAGCAATTGTAGTACCCAGACAATCTGAGCACATGCTCACTGGTTGAGCTAGTCTCCTCCATCTTGTAGGCAAAGTACTATCAGAGGTCTCATACCTCTCGACACGGGCATGAGTATGAAATACCAATTTCAACTCTTGGAACATCTTATAGTGTTCAAAACGTTTCTGAAGTCCCGTTTCTAAGCCGTAAAGAATGGTCCACTAAACTATCAAGTAGTCATCATACCGAGCTTTGTCAAAACATTCATAACGTCTGCATCTGCTCCTGCAATAGGTTTGTCACCTAGTGGTGCATCAAGGACATAATTTTCTGTGCAACAGTGAGGATAATCCTTAGATAACGGAGCTAGTCCGCATCATTGCTACTAACATTTTTCAACATAGTTTTTCTCTAGGAACATATCAAAATAAACAGGGAGCAAAACGCGAGCTATTGATCTACAACATAGATATGCTAATACTACCAGGACTAAGTTCATGATAAATTAAAGTTCAATTTAATCATATTACTTAAGAACTCCCACTTAGACATCTCTCTAATCATCTAAGTGATCATGTGATCCAAATCAACTAAACCATGTCCGATCATCACGTGAGATGGAGTAGTTTTCAATGGTGAACATCACTGTGTTGATCATATCTACTATATGATTCACGCCGACCTTTCGGTCTCGGTGTTACGAGGCCATAACTGATATATGCTAGGCTCGTCAAGTTTAACTTTGAGTATTCCACGTGTGCAACTGTTTTGCACCCGTTGTATTTGAACATAGAGCCTATCACGATCGATCATCACGTGGTGCCTCAAAGACGAAGAACTTTCATAGCGGTGCATACTCGGGAGAACACTTATACCTTGATAATTTAGTGAGAGATCATCTTATAATGCTACCGTCAATCAAAGCAAGATAAGATGCATAAAAGATAAACATCACATGGAATCAATATAAGTGATATGATATGGCCATCATTATCTTGCGCTTGTGATCTCCATCTTCGAAGCACCGTCATGATTACCATCGTCATCGGCGCAACACCTTGATCTCCGTCGTAGCATCGTTGTCGTCTCGCCAACTATTGCTTCTACGAATATCGCTAACCGCTTAGTGATAAAGTAAAGCAATTACAGGGCGATTGCATTGCATACAATAAAGCGACAACCATATGGCCCCTACCAGTTGCCGATAACTCGGTTACAAAACATGATCATCTCATACAATAAAATATAGCATCATGCCTTGACCATATCACATCACAACATGCCCTGCAAAAACAAGTTAGACGTCGTCTACTTTGTTGTTGCAAGTTTTACGTGGCTGCTACGGGCTGAGCAAGAACCGTTCTTACCTACGCATCAAAACCACAACGATAGTTTGTCAAGTTAGTGTTGTTTTAACCTTATCAAGGACCGGGCGTAGCCACACTTGGTTCAACTAAAGTTGAAGAAACTGACACCCGCCAGCCACCTGTGTGCAAAGCACGTCGGTAGAACCAGTCTCGCGTAATTAAGCGTGCACGTAATGTCGGTCTAGGCCGCTTCATCCAACAATACCGCCGAACCAAAGTATGACATTCTGGTAAGCAGTATGACTTATATCGCCCACAACTCACATGTGTTCTACTCGTGCAAATAACATCAACGCATAAAACCTGGCTCAGATGCCACTGTTGGGGAACGTAGTAATTTCAAAAAAATTCCTAAGCACACGCAAGATCATGGTGATGCATAGCAACGAGCGGGGAGAGTGTGTCCACGTACCCTCGTAGACCGTAAGCGGAAGCGTTAGCACAATGCGGTTGATGTAGTCATACATCTTCACGATCCGACCGATCAAGTACCGAACGCACGACACCTCCGAGTTCAGCACACGTTCAACTTGATGACGTCCCTCGAACTCCGATCCAGCCGAGTGTTGAAGGAGAGTTTCGTCAGCACGACGGCTTGGTGATGATGATGATGTTCTACCGATGCAGGGCCTCACCTAAGCACCGCTACGATATTATCGAGGTGGATTATGGTGGAGGGGGGCACCGCACACGGCTAAGAGATCAATGATCAATTGTTGTGTCTATGGGGTGCCCCTGCCCCCGTATATAATGGAGTGGAGGAGGGGGAGAGGGTCGGCCCTATGGCGGCATACTGGAGGAGTCCTACTCCCACCGGGAGTAGGATTCCTCCCCTTCCAAGTAGTAGGAGTAGGAGACAAGGAAGGGGAAGAGGGAAGACAAGGAAGGAGGGGGCGCCGCCCCTCCCCTTAGTCCAATTTGGACTAGTCATTGGGGCGCGCGCGGCCTGCCCCTCCCTCTCTCTCTCTCTCTCTCTCTCTCTCTCTCTCTCTCCCCTAAAGCCCAATAAGGCCCATATACTTCTTCCCCCGTATTCCCGTAACTCCCCGGTACTCTGAAAAATACCCGAACCACTCGGAGCCTTTCCGATGTCCGAATATAGTCGTCCAATATATCGATCTTTACGTCTCGACCATTTCGAGACTCCTCGTCATGTCCCCGATTTCATCCGGGACTCCGAACTACCTTTGGTACATCAAATCACATAAACTCATAATACAACCGTCATCGAACTTTAAGCGTGCGGACCCTACGGGTTCGAGAACTATGTAGACATGACCACGACATGTCTCCGGTCAATAAACAATAGCGGAACCTGGATGCTCATATTGGCTCCTACATATTCTACGAAGATCTTTATCGGTCAAACCGCATAACAACATGCGTTGTTCCCTTTGTCGTCGGAATGTTACTTTTCCGAGACTCCATCATCGGTATCTCAATACCTAGTTCAATCTCGTTACCGGCAAGTCTCTTTACTCGTTCCGCAATACATCATCCTGCAACTAACTCATTAGTTACAATGCTTGCAAGGCTTATAGTGATGGTTACCTTTCCGACAATCGGAGTGACAAATCATAATCTCGAAATACGCCAACCCAACAAGTACCTTCAGAGACACCTGTAGAGCACATTTATAATCACCCAGTTATGTTGTGACATTTGGTAGCACACAAAGTGTTCCTCCGGTAAACAGGAGTTGCATAATCTCATAGTCATAGGAACTTGTATAAGTCATGAAGAAAGCAATAGCAGAATACTAAACGATCAAGTGCTAAGCTAACGGAATGGGTCAAGTCAATCACATCGTTCTCCTAATGATGTGATCTCGTTAATCAAATGACAACTTATGTCTATGGCTAGGAAACATAACCATCTTTGATCAACAAGCTAGTCAAGTAGAGGCATACTAGTGGCAGTAAGTTTGTCTATGTATTCACACATGTATCAAGTTTCTGGTTAATACAATTCTAGCATGAATAATAAACATTTATCATGAAATAAGGAAATAAATAATAACTTTATTATTGCCTCTAGGGCATATTTCCTTCACATAAGTATTTGGAAACTAAATGGTTGCAAGAAAGGCTAGATGATTGTGCTGAAAGATTCAATATTTATCGCCATCCTTGTGAACTTTGCAATGAACATGGTCATTTAAAGCTCCAATGCTATTTGTTTCATGATCAAATCATGTCCAAAAATTGTGATAACTTGATTACCCTTGAGCATCATAAAGAGCTAAATGAAACGTATAACTGAGGTTATTCCAGAATTTAATCTTGATAGATTTCTTGATTTTGATCTAGAAGAAATTTTTATGTATTGTGCGGTGAATTGCATTGAAAATCCTTACATAAAGAAAAGGAAACAAATATAAGTTGAAGATAATACTAATGAAAGGGAAGAGACTTCCCAATATCCTCCTATTATTTCTTATGATGAATCAGGTAACGAGGAGGAGCTTTCTATTCAACCAATCTCATTAATAAGGAGCTCAAAAAAGAGGGTTAAACCCACACATGATGTGAAAAAAGAAAAAGAAAAAGAAAAGACGAAGAAGCAAAGGTAGAAAGGTATCCCTCCCAAATGATGTTGCTCCTATTACTCATTGTGATGATGATAATTGCTATACTATTGGTGCTATCCATACTATTAATGATGAGAGTGATTATGCTTATGATATGAAAAGGCCCAAGCTTGGGGATGCTATGTTTGATGAGAATGACATGTTTGAGAATATATTTGCTGCAATTAATGTTTGTCCCAAGCTTGGGGATGCTATGTCTAATGAACATGATATTTTTAGCCTCCCAAGTTTTGATATGCAAATTTGTTGTGATGATAGCATGCCTCCTACTTATGATGATTATATTGATGAAAGTGGGTTTGGAAGAGTGTCAACTTTAGTAAGTAATGATCCCACTATTTTGGATGATGTTGAATCTTATTGTGATAATTATGAAAGTGGATTTGGAGAGGTCATGACTTTATTTAGTGATGATTCCACTATTTCGGAAGAGGTTCCAATTGAGTTGCTATCTATGATGATTATTGTAATGACTTGTATGCTATTAAGAATAATGATAGCCATGAAACTTGTCATCATGATTTTAATTTTCAATTGGATTATGCCTCACGTGATAGTTATTTTGTTGAGTTTTCTCCCACTACTATTCATGATAACAAATTTGCTTATGTGGAGAGTAATAAAAATTCTATGCTTGTAGATCATGAAGAATGCTTTATGTGATAGTTATATTGTTGAATTCATTCATGATGCTACTGAAAATTATTATGAGGGAGGAACATATGCTTGTAGGAATTGCAATAATATCAAGTTTCCTCTCGATGTGCTTAAAGTTTTGAAGTTATGCTTGTTTTGCTTTCCTAGGCTAGTTGATTCTTGTTCCCATAAATTGTTTTCTCACAAAATCCCTATGCATAGGAAGTGGGTTAGACTTAAATGTGCTAGTCATATTCTTCATGATGCTCTCTTTATGTTTCAATTCTTATCTTTTATGTGAGCATCATTGAAATCATCATGCCTAGATAGGGGCGTTAAACGTAAGCGCTTGTTGGGAGGCAACCCAATTTTTATTTTTGTTCTTTACCTTTTGCTCCTGTTTAGTAATAAATAAATCATCTATACTCTGTTTATATGTGGTTTTATGTTTTAATTAGTGTTTGTGCCAAGTAGAACCTTTGGGAAGACTTGGGTGAAGTCTTTATGATCTTGCTGTAAAAAACAGAAACTTTAGCGCTCACGAGATTAGCTGCCATTTTTTACTGGAGAGTGCTTTTAGGTTGATTATTTTTGAAGATAATTAATAGAAAAATTCCTCAGGTCCACCAATTTATTTCAGAATTTTTGGAGTTCCAGAAGTATACGTTTGATACAGATTACTACAGACTATTCTGTTTTCGACAGATTCTGTTTTCTATGAGTTGTTTGCTTATTTTGATGAATCTATGAGTAGTACCGGTGGGTATGAACCATAGAGTAGTTGGAATACAGTATATATTACACCAATATGAATTTAGAATGAGTTCACAACAGTACCTAAGTAGTGGTTTTATTTTCTTATACTAACAGAGCTTACGAGTTTTCTGTTGAGTTTTGTGTTGTGAAATTTTCAAGTTTTTGGTAAAGATTCGATGGACTATGGAATAAGGAGTGGCAAGAGCCTAAGATTGGGGTTGCCCAAGGCACCCCAAGGTAATATTTAAGGACAACCAAGAGCATAAGCTTGGGGATGCCCCGGATGGCATCCCCTCTTTCGTCTTCGTTCATCGGTAACTTTACTTGGAGCTATATTTTTATTCACCACATGATATGTGTTTTGCTTGGAGCGTCATTTTTTTTAGTATTTGCTTTATTTTATTTAGAGTAGTGTTTTGCATCTCTATTTTCAATAAAAATGTCAAGGATAGCCTTTACCATGCTTATTTTGCAAGTATACATGTTGCTGTTTCAAAACAGAAGGTTTACCGCTGTTGCAAAAATTCCCTAGAAAATTCAGAAAATGATAAAATGTTGAAACCTTTTGCATACTGAGCTCTGATAAATTTTCTACAGTGTACTATTTTTCTCATAATTTTTGCAGTTAGGGAAATATGATGAATCTTGCATTCTTTACATACTGTACTGTTTTGGCAGATTGCTGTTATGTTTGCATATGTTTGCTTGTTTAATGATTCTATTTGAGGATAGGAGTATTAAATATGCAGATACATTTAGTATGCAATGGTGAATAATAATTGTAGTAATTTGTTACAGTAGAAAATGATAAGGTTTTTGCATTGGTTTATACTAACTTATCTCACGAGTTCTTGTTGAGTTTGATGTGGATGAAGCTTTCAAGATTTAGGAAACCGAGATATAAAAGGAATTAAGGAGACACAAAAGCTCAAGCTTGGGGATACCCAAGGCACCCCAATATAATATTTCAAGAAGTCTCAAGCATCTAGGCTTGGGGATGCCTCGGTTGGCATCCCACCTTTCTTCAACAATTATCGGTTAGTATCGGTTGAACCTAAGTTTTTGCTTCTTCACATGATGAGTGCTATCCTTGAAATGTCGTTTTATTTTGTTTTGCTTGATGTTTGAATAAAATACCAAGATTTGAAATTCTTAAATGTTAGAGAGTCTTCACATAGTTACATAATTATTCAACTACTCATTGATCTTCACTTATATCTTTCGGAGTAGTTTGTCATTTGCTCTAGTGCTTCACTTATATCCTTTTAGAGGACGGCGGTGGTTTTATTTTGTAGAAATTGTTGATCTCTCATGCTTCACTTATATTATTTTGAGAGTCCTAAATAGCATGGTAATTTGTTTTGGTTATGAAACTAGTCCTAATATGATGGGCATTCAAGATGGGTATAATAAAAACTTTCAAATAAAGTGCATTGAATACTAAGAGAAGTTAGATACTTGATGATTGTTTTGAGATATGAAGATGGTGATATTAGAGTCGTGCTAGTTGAGTAATTGTGGAATTGAGAAATACTTGTGTTGAAGTTTGCAAGTCCCGTAGCATGCACGTATGGTAAACGTTGTGTGACAAATTTGAAGCATGGAGTGTTCTTTGATTGCTTTCCTTATGAGTGGCGGTCGGGGATGAGCGATGGTCTTTTCCTACCAATCTATCCCCCTAGGGTCATGCGTAGTAGTACTTTGCTTCGAGGGCTAATAAACTTTTGCAATAAGTATATGAGTTCTTTATGACTAATGTGAGTCCATGGATATTACGCACTCTCACCCTTCCATCATTGCTAGCCTCTCCGATACCGTGCATTGCCCTTTCTCACCTTGAGAGTTGGTGCAAACTTTTCCGGTGCATCCAAACCCCGTGATATGATACGATCTATCACACATAAACCTCCATATATCTTCCTCAAAACAGCCACCATACCTACCTATTATGGCATTTCCATAGCCATTCCGAGATATATTGCCATGCAACTTTCCATTGTTCCATTTTTTATGACAGGCATCATCATTATCATATTGCCTTGCATGATCATGCAGTTGACATCGTATTTGTGGCAAAGCAACCGTTCATAATTCTTTCATACATGTCACTCATGAGTCATTTCCCATCCCGGTACACCGCCGGAGGCATTCATATAGAGTCATACTTTGTTCTAGTATCGATTTGTAATCTTTGAGTTGTAAATAAATAGAAGTGTAATGATCATCATTATTAGAGCATTGTCCCATGTGAGGAAAGGATGATGGAGACTACGATTCCCCCACAAGTCGGGATGAGACTCTGGACGAAAGAAAAAAAAAAGAAAAAAAGAGGCCAGAAAAATGAGAAGGCCCAAATAAAAAAAGGAAAAATGAGAGAAAAAGAGAGAAGGGACAATGTTACTATCCCTTTTCCACACTTGTGCTTCAAAGTAGCACCATGATCTTCATGATAGAGAGTCTCTTTTTTTGTCACTTTCATATACTAGTGGGAATTTTTCATTATAGAACTTGGCTTGTATATTCCAATGATGGGCTTCCTCAAAATGCCCTAGGTCTTCGTGAGCAAGCAAGTTGGATGCACACCCACTTAGTTTCTTTTGATGAGCTTTCATATATTTATAGCTCTAGTGCATCCGTTGCATGGCAATCCCTACTCCTCGCATTGACATCAATTGATGGGCATCTCCATAGCCCGTTGATTAGCCACGTCAATGTGAGACTTTCTTCTTTTTTGTCTTCTCACATAATCCCTATCATCATACTCTATTCCACCCATAGTGCTATGTCCATAGCTTGCGCTCATGTATTGTGTGAGGGTTGAAAAGGCTGAAGCACGTTAAAAAGTATGAACCAATAGTTCAGCTTGTCATCGGGGTTGTGCATGATGGGAGCATTTTGTGTGACGAAAATGAAGCATGGCCAAACTGTACGATTTTGTAGGGATAAGCTTTCTTTGGCTATGTTATTTTGATAAGACATAATTGCTTGGTTAGTATGCTTGAAGTATTATTATTTTTATGTCAATATTAAACTTTTGTCTTCAATCTTTCGGATCTGAATATTCTTGCCACAATAAAGAAGGTCACATTGATAAATATGTTAGGTAGCATTCCACATCAAAAATTCTGTTTTTATCATTTACCTACTCGAGGACGAGCAAGAATTAAGCTTGGGGATGCTGATACGTCTCCAACGTATCTATAATTTTTTATTGTTCCATGCTATTATATTATCTGCTTGGATGTTTATGGGCTTTATTATACACTTTTATATTATTTTTGGGACTAACCTATTAACCGGAGGCCCAGCCCAAATTGTTGTTTTCTTGCCTATTTCAGTGTTTCAAAGAAAATGAATATCAAACGGAGTCCAAATGGAATGAAACCTTCGGGAGAGTTATTTTTGGAACGAAAGCAATCCAGGAGACTTGGAGTAGACGTCAGGGAAGCTTCGAGGTGGCCACGAGGCAGGGAAGCGCGCCTGCCCCCCGGGCGCGCCCTCGCCCTCGTGGGCCCATCGTGGCTCCCCTGACCGACTTCTTTCACCTATATATGTCCATATACCCTGAAAACCTTCGGGAACAGAATAGGTCGGGAGTTCCGCCGCCGCAAGCCTCTGTAGCCACCAAAAACCCATCAGGGCCCTTTTCCGGCACTCTGCCGGAGGGGGGGATTCCTCACTGGTGGCCATCTTCATCATCCCGGCGCTTTCCATGACGAGGAGGGAGTAGTTCTCCCTCGGGGCTGAGGGTATGTACCAGTAGCTATGTGTTTGATCTCTCTCTCTCTCTCTCTCTCTCTCTCTCTCTCTCTCTCTCGTGTTCTTGAGGTGGTACGATCTTGATGTATCGCGAGCTTTGCTATTATAGTTGGATCTAATGATGTTTCTCCCCCTCTACTCTCTTGTAATGGATTGAGTTTTCCCTTTGAAGTTATCTTATCGGATTGAGTCTTTAAGGATTTGAGAACACTTGATGTATGTCTTGCGTGGGATACCAGTGGTGACAATTGGGTATTCTACTGATTCACTTGATGTATGTTTTGGTGATCAACTTGCGGGTTCCGTGACCTTGGGAATCTATGCATAGGGGTTGGCACACGTTTTCGTCTTGACTCTCCGGTGGAAACTTTGGGGCACTCTTTGAAGTTCTTTGTGTTGGTTGAATAGATGAATCTGAAATTGTGTGATGCATATCGTATAATCATACCCACGGATACTTGAGGTGACATTGGAGTATCTAGGTGACATTAGGGTTTTGGTTGATTCGTGTCTTAAGGTGTTATTCTAGTACGAACTCTATGAAAGATCCAACGGAAAGAATAGCTTCGTGTTATTTTACTACGAACTCTTGAATAGATCGATCAGAAAGGATAACTTTGAAGTGGTTTCGTACCCTACAATAATCTCTTCGTTTGTTCTCCGCTATTAGTGACTTTGGAGTGACTCTTTGTTGCATGTTGAGGGATAGTTATATGATCCAATTATGTTATTATTGTTGAGAGAACTTGCACTAGTGAAATTATGAACCCTAGGCCTTGTTTCCTAGCATTGCAATACCGTTTACGCTCACTTTTACCACTTGTTACCTTGCTGTTTTTTTCCAGATTATAAATACCTATATCTACCATCCATATTGTACTTGTATCACCATCTCTTCGCCGAACTAGTGCACCTATACAATTTACCATTGTATTGGGTGTGTTGGGGACACAAGAGACTCTTTGTTATTTGGTTGCAGGGTTGTTTGAGAGAGACCATCTTCATCCTACACCTCCCACGTATTGATAAACCTTAGATCATCCACTTGAGGGAAATTTGCTACTGCTCTACAAACCTCTGCACTTGGAGGCCCAACAACGTCTACAAGAAGAAGGTTGCGTAGTAGACATCACTACACCACGTGCCTCATCCTGGGCCGCAGGCAGACGGGCCTGGGTACCCCCAGTCCCAGAGCCCCGACAGGTACTCGTGCTTTTAGCAGTACTATTTACAAGTTGTTATGTGACACATTGTTCCTGCCCATGGTGTGTAAGTCGTTCATGGAAAAGTTTCACTGCCTCAAAGCTACACCGGTCAGCCTGTGATTCGCCTCCTCTCTCTCCCTGCAGCTCCAGCGGCTGGTGACAGGAAGGGGAATCTCGGTGCCTCGGGTCTGGCTAGTTTAGGTTATGTTTTTTGTCCTTGTAGGGGTTGCGCTTAGGCCGATGGTGGCGCTTCATCTTTGAGTTGGTCTTCGGGGGTTGATCCTCCTCGAATTCATCCCTCGAGATGGAATCGACGAAGCTCTACGTACATTCATGTTGTCTTCTTGAGGTGGCGAGGTTAGAATTTATTGTGGTGTGTGCACGACGACGAGATATAGTGTCAGTAGCAAAGTCGGGTTTACCATAATGGGTGTAAACAGTTCAATATATTTCAAACTCTCCAACTATTTTTCAATGTAGATGTATTCTATATACTTACTTTATGATTTCTTACTGGAATTAATGGGTGTACATGCCCTTTGTGGGTCTGCCAATGTCTAGTGTCAGGCTCTTCAAATTTATTTAAGAGTTCAACGACAACGTCTATATCTTCATGACACTGGTTCTTAGGGGCATGTGCACAAAGACTTTCTGGCCATCATCGACAATTTCAGGATGGCTCAAGTATGAGACTGACGAAACCGGCGCGTCACGGCTCGTTAGGGAGCCGATAGTGGTCGATGAATTGTCTAGGGGGCCTGATGTGATTTTATTACGTTTGTGGTGCTTTGTACTTGTGAACTTTTCTAATGGATACATTTTGCAAAAAAGTAGTAATGATTACATTTGATTTTGTCTTTTTTGTTAGTTAACACGCTGGTAAACAATTGATCCACGAACGTATGACACAAGTTCTCATCCATAATCGACTCGTGACTCTTTCTTTCCCATCTCACACGCGGACTAGGGCAACCCCCCCCCCCCCCCCCTCGTTCTCCGGTGATGAGCTTATGGATTCACCTCCCCTCAAATGCTTGCCGCTCTGGAGACCACTAGCGGAGAGGGGAATCATGATGCCTTGCTTCGCCTAGTAGATAAGTTCGGTTTTAATCCTCATAGGACCTTGATCTAAACTTTATTATGGGATAGTTTGTATTTCTGGTGGATTTTATAATAATTTTGGATCTCTTTTTTGTAAGAAAGAATAAGGGAGAATTCCATTCTTGCCCTTAGTTGGTTCCTACCGGTGGGTTTTGCCTTAATTGTCGACTCTGCTCAGTTTCACCTCTAAAAAGCATTTTAGGTCTGCTGAATACCCTTTGACCGTTTGATCATTATTTTATAAATTCATAATAAATTCATATGAGCTATGAAAAACGCGAATAAGATTACTCATTTTCATTCTTTCGAGTTTATATAAATTTGTTATCAATGTTCAAAGCAACGGTCAAACGGCTTTGACCAGGTCGAAGGGCATCGGTGACCTAAAATGATTTTTCAGGTCAAACTTGGGCAGAGTTGAAAATAACAGGCAAAACCCACATGTTGGCAAAACTAAGGACACATAGGTAATTGTCCCCAAAAGATGTACGATGCGAACACTTGAACTTGTTACTCTAACCCCTAGCGCAAATGCGACCACATGGACAATATATTAAAAAATGATATATCTTTTGTGGATGAACATCAACAAGTATTCTAATATCCTGCAAAAATCCGTTACAAAAAGACATTTTTTAGAGGAGTAACCAAAACACCAAAATTGATTGCTCCAAAATACGTCTTTTCAAGTCCCAATTGTTTTGTTTTTCTTTTGTATAGGACCCCACAGATGTCTTTTCAAGGTAAATTTTTGTAGGATGTTCTTTTTTACAAGGGAAATTTGTAGGATGTTACTCCCTCTGTATCAAAATATAAGACATTTCTTGACACTATGCCAGAAAACGTCTTATATTTTAAGACAGGGAGTAGAACATTTGTTTATGTTCAATTCACAAAAAAAATAGATTTTTTGGCTATTTCTTCCCAATTTACTGTTCATGCAGATGCAGGTGTATTTGAGCTCGGAAGTGATAATCCATGTCCAAGGTTAAACCCTTTTTTATTTTTGTTTACAAGTGGGGAAAGACGTATTGCACGGGTACACATAAACCTGAGTTGAGTGCTTTTTTTTTCTGAACCTGAGTTGAGTGCTTACAAGAAGTCGCCGCGTTAAAATTCTATGTTCGTGCGGATTACTCGTAATTGTGTACTTTTAGGGAAAACGTGTCCACATTTCTTACTGCCTAAGCATGCGACTGAGCCACTGAGGTGATGCATATAGGCTTTAATAAACAAATGAAAATGTGGAAGAAGCGTCGCGCATCTTGGCCCGGAAAACGTGGATGAATCATCAACGAGCGTATTAGAAAGAGCGTATTAGTGGAGGTGGGCATTTTTCTTATGCATGTTATGTGATGATGTGTCATGCTTGCATGTTGAGAGAAATAGTTAGATATAGTAGATTACTCAAAAGGCCCAAAGGATAGGTTACATCAGGAGTTACAGCGAGAGGAGAGATACATGCCCCAAGACACGTCAGCCTCCCTACTAACGGGGTATTTTTAATTATTATTTTTATAAATTAACTTTAAAATTATAATATAAACCCAAAATATAGGGACATATTGAACAGAGGGAGTATCAAACTTTCCAAGACATACCACAAAAAAACAGCAACAGAAACTGCATCTTGATCTGGCAGAATAGGACAAGGAAAATGAGAAATATTGAAATACTACCATCTTAATACATAAATTGCATTCTTGCCGTAAGATTAAGGTCCACTTTTATTGAGCAGCGCTACGCGGCAGAACTTTTAGCGTTATCCAGCGTCCAACACCATCTTCATCATTGCAACCAGGGTAGTGTTGCGGAATCTTTTGCAACAAAGCTTATGTTGCAGAAACTTTTTGCAACATAGGTGAAGTTGCATTTTTCCTTTACTATTTTTGCAACATGGGTGTTGCGGAAGAAAATTTTGATGTTGCAGAAAATATTTTGAAGTGTTTTTTTTCCTTCATTTCTTTTGCAACATGGGTGTTGTTGTGAAAGGCAATTTTGCTACAAACATGATGTTGCGAAAAAATGTAGAAAGAGACACCCAAAGGACACACGTCACACAAAGAAGGCGATGGATCGCTCACGTGTGATCCGCCGGCTGAACGCAAGCGTTTCCCTTTATTATTTTGTAAGAAACGCATACTTGCATCATTGTATCTTAATCAAATAACCAAGCAAAAGCATATTTTAATTTCATCATTTCATTTTTATCCTTCTTGTCGATCGGTCCTTCGTCATCGACTCATCGCTCTTGATTTATTTACGTGATCAAATGTATTATTCTATAGTCTGACCGCACCATCTACACTATTCTCATGCTAGTTCGCCATCCTGTGAAATTCACCTCATGGAGCACATACTCTTCTTCAGTGGTAATAAAACCGAAACCACACAACCTTGACCACCCAACTTATTTACTACCATCGTCTTTTATGACAACTCCAATCTGCCTCGCCGTTTACCTTCATTGGAATTGAAAATTAATGGATGAATGTGTTACGGATCTGATGGGTAGCGAATTTGTGGGGTTTCACAATACAATTCTAAAGACATCCGCCGTCGGCTATTTCTCCATGCCTTTCTAAGGACGCATTTTCTACTTCGTTAAATGTTCTCATCTCTTGAGTCAGCTCTAATTTCGCCTTGCAGAACATTACCGCTAGACTTTGAAAGAACGCGGGATAAACAAAAATATTGATGATATTAGATCAACAAATATAGCAAAGTGTAACCTGTATTGACATGCAATTTCAAATCATCATGCATATTATATTTTGTTAGAACAAGCGTTTGACCAATAATTACACTACTATGATGTATTTTTTGTGATATGAAATCGTAACTACAAATAAGTACACTAAAACACATATCTAATGACGTGGCCTTTGTGTCACATAAAAATGCATAAAAGATAATTGGTGGCAAGCCAATTGTTTTCATAAGATTTAATACGACTGGTAATTTAGAACGGAGGAAGTATTGCCGTATCTTCATGAAAAAATAGAAATACTATTAGATCTAGCCTCATGGCAGGTCTTTTCTTGCGGGTAGCCTCATGGCAGGCTGTAGTGAATGGAATTTTTAATTATTTCTCATGTTTCTTATATTGCCATGAAATATGATAAATAGATAGGGAGTTCTCGTTAGCCTGGTGGCAGGGGCAAAACAAAATTAGCATAACACATAGAAAAAGAGCCCGACATGCAGGAATAGGCTCTTCCCCCGCTGGCTTCATGGGAGAACCGAGAGAGAAATAAGAATGCGACCATCCGTGATTGGATGGTTAGGAGGATAGTGGGATACCAGCCCATCAGGATTCAAGTCCTAAACTTGATATTAGTGCTCGCATTTTTCTGAATATAATTTCAGGCTTTTGGCAACGTGCCTTCAGTGGGCCGTCGACTACGAAAGCGTCTATGACGACTTCGTCAATCTCAAGATGATGTGCCGGCTCAGTCTCTCGAATGTGCTCTCACGATGGAGGGGCGATAACGGTGGTGCGCCTTCGGCTCGCTTCAGTGCTGGTAGTCGTCGTTAGGTGGTCTATAGATCTGGATGTAATTTTTATTATTTCTGGTATTCGTTGTACTACCATGATTGAAGATGAATAGATCGAAAATTTTCTCGCAAAAAAAAATGGTAGGGTGTGTGTATGCTGCATTCATAGAGATAAGTGTATATGTGTATGCATGAGCGTCTTATGTATGGCTTAGGTGTTTAAAAAAAATGACAAATAAGAATGCCACCGCGGGAATAATCGGAAGTATTCCGCGGTTTTCCCCTTTGGCTGCCTGCCTAGCTGAATCCGACGACGACGCTACCACTCTCCTTCCTTCCCTTCCTTCACCGCGTCTCCTCCCAGACAAAATCCCATCCGGAATCAACCTCTCTCCCTCCGATCCTCTTCCTCCCCCTTCCCTGCCGCCTCCGCCGGCGAGAATCGCCGTCGCGCCCGTCGGTACGACCCAGGAGCCCTCCGTCACGGGCGGACCTCTTCCCGGAGCCACCGGAGGGCGGGGACGGGCGGCCAGTCTCGTCCAGAGCCGGTAAGCATCCTCCCCACCCACCCCACACGCCTGCTGCCTCACGATCGAGATCGCGGGCGAGCTCAGATCCGCGGGAGCAGCTGGCGTGCGCTCGCAGGGTAGATAGAGTAGGGTTGGTCGCGCTTTCCCCAATCTTGCTCTCTCGACCTCGTCGGGTCATTGGTCGGACGGACGATCAGATTTAGTTTTGGTAGATTTCGTTGATGATTGCTGGCACCGTATTGACGCAACCTCGAATGCCTTGCCCCTTACGCCGTTGCTCCCCTTTCTTATCTGCTTCGATTGCAGGTATGCAGAGCCAGATCGTGTGCCACCGTTGCCGGAGGGTGCTGGCCTACCCGTCAGGGCGCCCAGCGTGTGCGGCGCCATGTGCCGAGCCATCACCGCCGTGCCACCCCCAGCGCCAGGTACTGTGTGCAGCCTGATTTCCTTTCAGTTGTTCTGCTCTTTTCGTGTTGGCATCGCCTCACAACGTGTATAACCATCCCGAGGTTCAACTCTGGGAATGTTGTTTTGGAAGTAAGATAGAGTTTTGCATCGTATGAAAAATGCTATAAGGCCTATGTAGAAAGATTTGTGAGTACACTCTATAGCCAAATAGTTAGCATGGGGTTTAAATTTCATTGTGCTGACGTGCATGTTTAGTTTGATCAGATTCCTTTCTATGTTACTTCAGTTCAAGCTTCTGTACGCCTAGTTTCACTATCTGCTGCTCGTAGGATATTTACTCCATGGCTGATAATATCAGCGTGATGGATAAATCTTATGTTCAATTGCACCCTGTCATTTGGTCTCAAAAAGTCAAAAGGCCGAGTGGTTTTCTGCAAAAGCGTAGAGAAGTATTGTAAATTCACAGGAAATAACAACATCGTTTAAAGTTTATTTGGGTTGGATCTGTATATACACTATTTTCTTAAAACACAAATCTGTACATTCACAGGTTAATAGTGGATACATTTTCTTGGATCTGTACATGCAATTATTTACACTGGGTTAGTGGTTAGCTTTATGTACCGTTCGAATTATAACTGCTCTGGTGCCATTTGATAACTCTATGCTTGTAGCAAGAACCCAGAATTGTACCTCCCATCCACTGACTAAATTGTGGTTTCTTGGTCCTTTTCGCTTAAATGCAATCTTCCATTTGTTATTCTTGTACTCCCTCCTATTCAATTTACTTCACATATTTCGTTTTTCCTAAGTCAAACTTTATTAGTTTGACCAAGTTTATAGAAAATATGAACATTTACAATAACAAATATATGGTATGAAAATATATTCAGTGGTTAATCTAATGGTATTGTAGATGTTGATAATTTTTTCTATAAACTTGGTCAAAGTTTACTTGTATGCGAAGTAAATTGAAACGGAAGGAGTATCCCAACTATCAAACCTCTGCTACCTCCTGCTTACCAATGTACCAAAGTGCTGTTTAGATTGTCGGATTTTCACAAGAATCTTGGATCATCATACTGTATTTTTTTCTTAGAAGCTTCATTCAAAAAATAGGAATAGAGTTGTTGAATTCCTACGTAATGCATCTCCGTGCCCCTTAGGGAAATCAATATGGGCTCAAACCTGAGATGATTTTTCCTTTGAGAAGTCCAATCCAAGGCATTCTCTCTTTCTCTACTGCTCCTCTTAAAAAAATTGCCTACAATTTTTTCAGTTTTTTTTACTGTCAATCATCCAATGGGCCATCTATAATATTCATGTGTCTTGAAATACGCGGGATTCATAGTTCGATGGCATTCATTGTCTTCCATTATTTTCTGTTCCTGAGTTCCAAAGAGGCCCTATTAAAAATGAATATGTCTTTTGCTGCGGCAACCATACTCACATGAGATCCGTTGGCTATCTTCCTTTTCTGCCTCTGTTATATGGTGGATAAGTGGAAAACCTTCAGTATCCTCACTTAAAATGTTCTTCCCTTGAGGCGGCAATAAAAATCTTACCATGCTATACAAGTGGCACAGACTTCTGAAGGATTAACAACTTGTTGCATCAGTAAAAGCTTCAGGGAAGTAGGACTTCATCTTCTTCACAGGTCATCAGTTGTGTATTTTATGTTTGAGACATATTTCGTTGCTTTTCGCTTCCCACCATACCTTGCTCTCCCGTCATATTTTTTACCACATGTAGCTCGTGCAGTGCTTATTTTATTGATTGTTTGCCATTGAAAGTGTCAATTCTTGCAATATCAGTCAATTATGCTCCGTTTGGATGTTTGCATTCGGGCCTGGTATTGGGTATTGACATTTGTCTGGGCCGAATATCCCGAATACCACCATTTGGTTGATCTTGGCATTCAGCTGTGGCATCCTGTCCGGATTTAGTGTCTGTGCTCGACATCGCTAGGCATTTGGGTAGCATGTGTATCTGTTTGCGAACGAAACCAAACCAGCGTCGTCCCTCCCATCCCGTCTCGCCTGCGCATGCCCTAAGGAACGCTGGCAACGCAGGTAGCCCATCCCACCCGCCACTACCTTGAGCCCTGGCTGCCGGCGTGCCTCCACCGCAAGATCCGGTGGTCGTCTCCACCCTCCTGCCCCGTCTCCACCCCGAGCTACAGCGGTCAGCGCCACTCTCCCACCCTGCCTCCACCCCGAGCTCCGACAACCGGCGTGCCTCCACCCTGAGCTCCAGCAGTTGGCGCCACCCTCCTTTCCCGCCTCCACCCTGAGCTCCGCTGCCCGGCGCAGGTGTGTTGCTGACCACCTCCTTCCCTCTTCATAGAGCTCCAACCTTCTCTCCCCTGTCCTGCGTCCGGCCTCCTCTTTGCTCGATCTCCCGGCAAAGTCTCATATGACTCAATGCCTCACGTTGACCATCCAAACAACATTTGGCATTCATCCTCAATATCGAGTCTGTGTTCCGAATACTTAAACATCCAAACAGAAATATTGCCATTCAATCTCAATACCAATATACTGTGATATTGGTATTCAACCCAATGCAAGCATCCAAACGGAGCGTTAGTAGTTTTCTGACCTATGTTTTCCAAGATTTCCAAAGTTGCTTATGTTTTAGATTTATTTTTTGTTCAAGCAATATGAACATACTTATAGAAGTTTAATCTGAAACAAAAATGCTTACACAAGTTCTGAATTCTCTATTGCAGCAGTGGAAATGGCTCAGCTTATATGTGGTGGTTGCGAACTTTGCTGATGTACACCCGTAATGCAGACACCGTGAGATGCTCATGTTGCAGTACTGTCAATCTTGTCAGACCAGGTAATGCCAATTCTGCTTCGTATTCTGTTATTTCTAATTATGAGCTTTCCACATTTATGCTTTTGATACATAGGCATGTTAATTTGTCACGAATAATCTGTTGTTGGCAAATATAAGTGTCATCCATGGAACTTCAGATGTGGTCAATTCTCTCCCATAATTAATTTTGCAAATACTGATGCAAGACCTGAGTGGCATGTGGTATGGTTTAGAATGATAGCAGCCTCACATGGAGAAGTTTGTGTTATAGCCAGGTTTGCACGCCGAAATTAAATACTCCCTCCGTTCCTAAATATAAGTCTTTTTAGATATTCCAATATAGACTACATAGGGAGCAAAATGAGTGAATCTAGACTTCAAATTATGTCTATATACATCCGTATACATAGTCCTTAGTGGAATCTGTAAAAAGACATATATTTAGGAACGGAGGGAGTAGAACATAATGTTTAGTTAATTAAAAATGTGCTTCCCGCTCTCCCTAGTAGGATATGTTATACTGCCTCCATACGAAATGTTACATTCCAATTATGCATGGATCTCCTTTCTTACTTGTAAGTTATTTCACTTCTGTTCAATATGCAGTCAATAATATAGCCCACGTGAACTGTGGTCGGTGCCGGACAACTTTGATGTATCCACATGGAGCACCTTCTGTCAAATGTGCCATCTGCGATTATATCACAAATATCACAAATACTGGAGTAAGTTAACCCTTGCCCTACACCATTATGTGATGCAAGTGCATGTAATTCTTTAGCAGCAAAATTTACTGATTTTAAACCATCTGTGCTATGGATTTCAGATAAATACCATGTCACCCAGCGCCATGTCCAAGGCCTACATCAAATGAATCTGCATATAATGCCTCATCAGCTTCTGTTGTATGTCCACAGACATGTATTGTATTTTAACAAGTTGTTCCTGGAGAGTAGAATGATTTAGCTCATATTTTCATCTTCTTGCAGCCCACACCTCAACCCCAGAATGTAACCGTCGTTGTTGAGAACCCTATGACAGTTGACGAAAAGGGTAAACTGGTAAGCCCCCCGTTTATTTATGTCTCAATCCATTGAACCGTGTCGTATTTTACAATGCTCATTGGATTTTAGAGTGCTTAGCGACCTCTGTTCACTTGACACAGGTCAGCAACGTCGTAGTTGGAATTACACCTGGGAAAAATTGAAAGGTTGTTTCTCACCTGATGTATACCTGTTTTGTGTTCTATATAAGAACCTGGAAAGACCATGTACTGGTATTTCCAGCCTTTGGTGATTGGTTGCTGCCTGACCTGGAAGAACAAAGACGCATAAAGTGCCTTTTGGAATTTCACCAAGGAAAGCATGCATGTCGAAAGCTGTATTCTGGATATGTTGATTCTTTTGTCTGTATATGAGTTCTATCAGACTTCACTCTGGGCATGACAAAATGGTATTATACATATTTTGAAACTTTACATAGTCTTATTAGTTGTATGACATGATATCTTTTTTGGTGTTTTCGTGCAGCCTATGCAATTTTACTGCATCGAAATTAATGTCAAAGCAGAAAAATAATTGAACTAGATCGAATACACGTACATAAGAGTAGTGATATGATAGATTAACCACAAAGGTTGTTGGACAAATACATAAGAGTAGTGATATGATAGATTAACCACAACAACCGATAATTCAAGGCAGAGCCCGGGCTCAGATGAGCCCCGTGAACATGGCGACAGGTACTCCAGCCGTGGTGTGTTATCGCCCTCGATGTACTCGAGGACGGCCTCCAGTGTGCGGCCAGGCACGCCTCACCATCGGCGGCGCCCTTCGGAGTTGTGGCGGCCGCGGGGCACTGGTGTGTTACCGCCCTCGATGTACTCGAGGACGGCCTCCAGTGTGTGGCTAGGCACGCCTCACCATCGGCGGCGCCCTTCGGAGTTGTGGCGGCTGCAGGGCTCAGTGCCGTTAGTGGCCTCGAGCTGCTCGGTGTGACGACGCTGGAAGTACGGCTCCCACAACATGCTGTCGGAGGCGTACCTCGGCTCGTCCCTCGCCGCCTACGGCAGCGAGGATCGGATACGGGCGATCTCCACTCGCTGTTCCGCCCCAGAGGGCGGCGATGGCATGGGAACCCTTCCGGCACTCAACCTCCATGAACCGGGCACCCGCATGTCTGGCGGGGCCGGGTACTCGGCCTCGTAGAAGAGGCGGGCCTCGTCCTCGTGAAGGTGGCGGCGGCCGAAGCCGTTGGCCGCTGCAGCATCGTCGGGGTAGCGCTCGGCCATGGGAGCAGAAGTGAACGGCGAGAAGAGAGGAGAGGTGGGAGCGTCGGCTGTGGAGGGGGAAGTGTGCGTCTCATCGGCGTGGGAGAGTCGGCTTTTATAGCCGCGGGCAGGCGGCGACCGCGTGGCCGCCGTGTGTACGCGTGGCGGGAGAGGCGGGACGCGCGTCGCCGCGCCTTCACCGCGTCGCCCGTGAGGGCATCAATGGAGGTTGACAGGCGCGGTAGCGCGACAACTTTGGCATTGATTCCCCAGTGGGAACTGAGGCGATGAGGACGACGAAGCGACGAGAAGCGCTGAGTCACTGCCAAGGCGGACCCATTAAATTTCGCGCCAAATACGATTCGCCCCGCGTCCCCGAGAGCCCCCAATGCGTCGGGTTCGGACTGGGTCCGCCGGCGCCAAATTCGGCCCGAGCCGGCAAAAAATGGGTTTTTAGAGGTGCGACTGGACCGATTTTTTGGCGCCAGTGACAAAAAACGGCTTAGGGGGCTTGTTTGGGGCGCGGGTGAAGATGCTCTTAGGCCAACTCCACCGCGCGACCCTATCTTGTCCGGCCCCGTCCGTTTGGGGTAAAAGGGACAAATGAGACGGCCCAGCGCGCAACGGCGCGGACCCATCTGGTCCGTTTTGTGTCCGTGCCGACCCATTTCGAGCGCAAACTTGCGCTGGGTTTGGGTCGCGGCGGACAGCGAACGGACGCTTCGAACGTCTGCATCGGGGCCACGTGGCAGGCGGCCACCTACCTCCCACCCGCCAACATAAATGCGCACGGGCGGGTGGCCCCACCTGTCATCCGCACATCGACGGGTCGGCGTCCTTCTTAAATGAGACCCGTGAACCGGTCGTTGTCCTCATCCCCACGCCGGCCCCTCTCTGCCCCCTCGAAAGCCAACACGCCCAAACCCTAGCCACTCCCCGCCCTTGAGCTCGCCCGGCGGCGCAGCCATGGAGTGCAATGGAACCGCAAGGAAGCACGACCGAGGCCGGCTCCTCCTCCGCCGCCCGCGATCCGTGAAAAGGAGCCAGCGTCACCGCCGCGCTCCTCCGTCGAGCCCAGCGTCACCGCCGCCTCCTCCGTCGAGCCCCGCGCGGCCCCTTCACCATTGCCCCTAGGCACTCCGGCGGCGCGACCAAGCGGTACATCTGCGCGCGGAGGTGTGCCGGAGGTACTGGGAGACGAGGACGCCGGTCCCGTGGAGCGACGCCCACCTCCCCAATGGATGGCACCTCTCCACGGACCGAGTCCCCATCCCGCCAGTGCCGGCGACCGGCCGTGCACGGCGCGATGAGATCAACCGCCGCCGTCGCCTCCTCCCCGACGACCTGTACTACGACCACAGGTATGCCCCCGACTTCGCGGCATGGGACACATGGCTCCGGGGCGAAACACGGCGTGCGGCGGCGCATCCTGCCGCCCGGCACCGTGTCGGGGCCGCGGAGGCCACGTGCAGATCCGCGCGGGCGTATGTGGGTGCGCGGCCTGACGCCCACGCTGTCGCCTTCTCCGTCTCCGTCGCCACCTTCCCCTCCTCGCATGACAGCGGAGGAGGAGGCCCGTCTCCTGCAGCGTGTCATGGACGACTCCATGAACACGCACAACGAGAGGCAGTGGGACGGCCTGGAGGAGGCCATCGCCCTCTCTGCCTCCGGGGACGTCGCGTTCTCGGAGCTGCAGCTGGAGGCCGTCACGGAGGAGCCAATGAAGGAGGACCCGCCCGCGTTCGAGCAGCTGCTGGGCCAGGGGTGGGGCTGGTCCTGCACTGCGCCAGAGATGGCCGCCGGCATGGGCGTGGCTGGTGCCCCACTCCGCCGCTTGATCACCGGGCGGAGGCGTCGCCGCGGGAGGAGGTGGTGCAGGCACCTCCGGCCGTCCAGCCCACCCCCGTCTACCACGCATCGCCGCCCCACCTCTGGACGCCACCGGAGTATGTCGACCTCGTCGGCGGCAGCAGCGACACCGGCGCCGATGAAGACGGCGACGGCCACAAGACGCAAGCGCGGGCAGAGCGCGGGAGGAGTTTTTTTTGTTTGTTATTATGTTAATTATTAAACTGGGCCTTTTAAGTGGTCGTTGAAACTGGACCGTTTTGTGGCCGACCCCTATATATGTTTTATGTTTTTTTTTAAATGCGTTTATTTGCTTTTTTTAGTTATTTCATTCAGTTTTTTATTCCCGTCCACCCCGGACACGATTTGGGGTGCGGCCGTGCGGTGGGCGCACGCACGATCCAACGGACACAGCCGGACATGGGTGTACCCATCGGCGCCCCAAAGGGACAAATTCGGGCCAATCCGAACGTCCGTTTGGGGTCGTGCGGTGGAGTTGACCTTAGTCCACATATGTGGGCATTTCAACCGTGGGTGTCCACGAAGTCAAATTAAGTGGGCTTTTAAGTGGACACTGTGGGTAACCCGTGTCCACCTACAGTCTGAGCTTGGTTCAATTGGGTAGCCATTTATTTGAAGGTTGATATCGCTAACCACTGTTGATATTCGCATGTGCACCTCACCTGCCGCGCCTCCTCCCGCTGCTAGCTGCCGGATAGTAAGGGCATCTTCAGCCGTTGGCCTTCCCAGGAGGCATTTTTCTTGCCTCCTGGGGGGCTGTCGGCGAAAATTTTACTCCGGGGCTCAAATCTCTTCCAGTCGTTGCCCCCCATCCCACCCCCCTCCTCCACAGGCAGACCGTCCTCCCGTGGCCGCGCTCGCTCCCGCCCGTGGCCTGGACGCGGTAGACCTGCTGCTCAGGATCTCGCTCCTTCCCGATGACGGCGTCGCCGAGGCACCGCGTGAGGATGGCTCCAGCGCGACGCACGCGCCCGGCGAGGACGCGCAGACCGCCGCGGCGTCCATGGGGCCGTCGAAGCCGTTGCCGGACGCGTCGTACACCGTGAGGTTCACGGCGCCGGGGAGCACCGGGTGGCTGCCGTTGAACGCGTTGTACGACACGTTGAACATGCGCGTCGCCGGGAGCTCGAGCTCGGGCCCGATCGCGCCGGCGAGCGTGTTGGAGCTGACGTCGAGCACCTCGAGGCGGCGCAGCCGGAGGAGGCCGGGCGGGAGCGCGCCCCGCAACGTGTTGCCGGAGAGGTTGAGCACGCGGAGCGCCGTCAGCCCGACAAGCGAGGGCAGCACCACCCCGACGACGCCCGCGCGGCCACAGACCACGCCTGGCCACGCGCAGCAGCCGTCCTCATCGTCATCAACGACGGCCGGCCATCCATCCACCAGAGCATCAAGACCGGCCGAGAACCCTCGCAACGCGGCAAGGTCGCCTTCCCGCATCAGCGGCGTGGAAGCTCTTGCGCCGCGACGCCTCGACACCGCGACAGCAGCACGACCACCGGCAGCAGCAGCGCCGCCACTGCCACCAGTCTACCCGTCCCGCGCCGTGCCTTGCCTCCCTCGCCGTCCTGCGCCATACGTCCTGCACCTCCGCAGGAACGCCTCGCGCGCGGGAGTCCGCCGTCAAGGTGCCTCACGTCAGCGGCCGTCCCGCGTGGCGCAGACGCAGTCGGGCATGATGGCGCGGGTCTAGCTCCAGAGGGCCTCGCAGAAGTGGCTAGCGGGGCGTGCGGGCGGCCGGGCGCGGAGGCGACACTGCGGGCGGGAGCGCAGCAAGACGTAGGGCTTGGCCGGGGGGAGAGAGAAAAGTGGACGGGGAGAGGGGAGGTGGGGCGGAGAAAGCGACAGGGGAGAGAGAGATGTAGGGACAGAGGCCGACGTGTGGGGCTTTCGCATGCAAAAGGTAGTGCCGGCGCCCCCGGCTGACCCCCAGCTTTGTGGGTTTCTCTTGCCAGCGCCGGCCGTAGTTTTAGCTAATACCGGCGAAAAACGAGCCCGTGAGGACGTGACTGGGACCGTTTTTTACTGCCGGCGCTGAAAAAATGCTCCTGGGGGGCTTCCTGGGGAGCCTAGTGGAGATGCCCTAAAAGTCTGCAGTAAAGTGAACGGAGTAGGTTGTTTTTTGAAAACACACGCATTCGTCGATTGGTGAATGGGAAGTCAGGAGTAGGTTGTTTTTATATGCATTTTTTTAAAAAATTGTCCAAGCTACTAATTGCTTATGTTTGGCTGGGTCGCCAATAAAAAGTCACTCGTTACTCCTTTTGCATTGCCGTGCGAAGCAGTGTGGTGTGAGACAACCAGGTGAGTATTTAACAAAAAACTATCACAATTCGTGGAACCGTGCCTACGACTATCACTTTACGAATTTATGCGGAAAACTATTATTTTTTCATTAATCCTTGACTAAAAACTACCATGTCTAAAAAGTGTCTGATTTGGCTCTTTTAAACGCATTTCTGACTAGTTGGGCCCACACATAAGCGGGCTAAAAAAGCAATCGGGTCTCTAGTTTTTCTTAAAAAAAGCAATCCAGTCCATGGAAGGGGACCTGTGCGGCCATGGCTGGCAGGCCACAGCCACGGCTGGCGGCTACCACGGTCGGGGGCCGGCGAACATCCATCGCCGCACCAGCCTCCCGCAGCCGACGTCCACCCACCGCCGCGCCCGCGGCCCCCTCATCCACGCCGCCGCCTCCACCATGGCCGCCGCCGCCGCCATTCATGGCCGGGGGCTGCAGAAGCAGGTGAAGGACCTGCAGGACGAGCTGGAGGACCCGAACCTGCCGGGGGTCACCGGCGGCGGCAATAAAGGCCCGACGTGCTCCTCGGCGACCACCCGCCGCCGGGCCTCGACAACGACGAGGACTCGCCACAGCAGCAGCCGTTCCCGTCCGCCGGCAGCAAGCGACCGCAGAAGGAGGAGGCCGACGACGAGGAGGAGAAGGAGACGGAGGACCAGGACATGGAGCCACAGGTAGAGGTGCGGCAGGTGGTCGTCCCCGGTCCCTCCGCCGCCGCCTTCGCTCTTCACCACCATCCTCCTCCTCCTCTCGCTGCCGCTGCTACAGGACTGTATTGCTTTTTTGAAAAAAAAACTAGGGACCTGATTGCATTTTTAGCCCGCTTATGCGTGGGCCCAACTAGTCAGAAACGTGTTTAAAAGAGCCAAATCTGACGCTTTTCAAACATGGTAGTTTTTAGTCAAAGATTAATAAAAAATGGTAGTTTTTCACACAAATTTGTAAAGCGGTAGTTTGTAGGCACGGTTACACGAATTGTGATAGTTTTTTGTTAAATACTCCGACCAGGTGGTAAAGCTAGGATGTCCTTGCAGGCGTGCGTGTGGTGTTGCATTCGGTTGTACTACCCATCAGCCACCAGGGCGCAGGACCCATCAGCGCAGGTGCGCAGCTGGCCGCCACCGCATGTATGTGTAGTTTAGTAAGTTGCTGTTCATTAGAATTGATTTTTCTTCGAAGCGAAACTGCCTATTGGTTTTGATTATTGAGTTATTGACTAGGAGCAAAGGGCAGTGATCTGAGATTGATGTGGCTTGCGGGAGTAGTTTGGCTGCCGGAATCAACAATTCCAAATCTACATTGCACAAAGCGTGATCCAGGCGGACGAGCGTAGGCGAGTCCTGCTCGTTGCTCCACGTGCGACGGCGTCCAATCAATGGGAGCTCATGCAAAACATGGTCGGTTTTGGGTGTGGCGGAAGTTGTTCATCCAGCGGCGGCAAACCCGATTATTGCTTTTGTCTGCGGGGTCTTTGATTAAGTTGAAATCCCTGATCACAATCCATGGCCTGGACATGGAGTTGTGGATGCTGGCAAGTTCGGCTGGGAAGGCGGTCTTCCCCCGTCGTCGTGCGGTCCGTAGACTGCCTCGCCTCCGCAGCTGGGCATAAAACACGCCGTGATAGAGAAAGTTCTCACATCGATCCTACTGGTCACGAACACCTCTGACCGCCATGAGAGGATGCCGCCTCGCATGCCATCCGCGTTAAGCACAACATGCTCATCAAACCGCGACCCAACTATTTCCACCCTATTGACAGCAGAGAATGTGAAAATAGGTGCTGAAGCGCATGCATAGACAGGGACGCGATGCGTGTTAATATAGCCGCCAGGGAGGCGGCGCACAAGGTACAAGGTTAGGGTTTAGATTAGGTGAAGATTGATCTCTTAAACCAACTACGAGAAACATAGACACGACCAGAGGAGATGTCAAGACACTTGTAGCCCTTATGAAGAGTACTGTAACCTAGGAAAGCACATTGCTTGGACCGAAATTCAAGCTTTTGTTTATTGAAAGGGCGCAAGTTTGGCCAAACGGCACACCCAAAGATGCGGAGAAAGGAGTAGTTGGGCTTGGTACCGAAGAGGCGTTCTAGGGGGGTTTGGTTCTTGATAACGTGACTAGGCATGCGATTTATAAGATAGACCGCAGTGAGGAACGCTTCGTCCCAGAACTTGAGTGGCATAAATGCATGAGCAAGTAAAGAGAGGCCAACTTCTACGATGTGTCGGTGTTTTCGTTCTGCGGAGCCGTTCTTTTGATGAGCATGTGGGCAAGAAACGTGGTGCGTGATACCAATGCGTTCAAAAAAAGAGTTCAACAGTTTGTACTCCCCACCCCAATCGGTTTGCATGGCAATGATCTTGCGATCAAAGAGACGTTCAACATGAGCTTGGAAGAGACGAAATTTTTCAAAGACATCAGATTTATTTTTCAGCAAATATATCCAACTGAACTTGCTAAAATCATCAATAAAACTGACATAATATTTCTGTCTTCCTACAGAGACGGGTCCAGGACCCCAAACATCTGAAAAAATAAGCTCTAAAGGAGCTGTGGACTCACTAGTTGAACGAGGATAAGGCAACTGATGGCTCTTGGCCATTTGACACGCATCACACACTAGTAGGTGATCTTGTTTATTCGAAACAGGAAGATTGAAGTCGCGAAGAATCTTTTGAACTACCGGAAGAGCTGGGTGCCTTAGGCGCTTGTGCCGCCGAGACGTGGAGGGTTTTATGGTAGCAAGAACTTGGCGTTGAGGGGCACTTTGCCGTCCGGTCACGGGGAACAAGCCCCATCTACTCTTGTTTTGAAGGATTGTTCTCCGGGTAGCCTGATCCTTGACAAGAAAGAATTCAGGGTGAAGTTCAATGAAAACATCATTATCTCGCATAAGATTATAAGCTGAAAGAAGGCTCTGGTCGGCACTAGGAGCATGGAGGATGTTGTTTAAGTGGAGGGAACCAGCAGGAGTAGATAATACTGAATGGCCAATATGTGCTATGTCCATACCTTGCCCACTTGCCGTGTGGATCTGGTCGGTGCCAGTGTAGCGGTCTCGAACAGCCAGCTTCTCTAGTTCCCCCGTGACATGATCAGTGGCGCCGATGTCGAAATACCAGTTGGTATCTATGCCATAGGAGTGGGCAGAGTTGGCGGAGCGAGAGTTGCCACCGCCGCCGCCGCCACCACGCCCACCACCGCCGCGTCCGCCGCCACCACCGCCGCCTGCTGGGTTGCGCACGTTGTTGTTGTAGCTCTTGTCGTACCGTTTCCTGCAACACCACGCTCCGTGGCCTTCCTCCTTGCAAATCTGGCAACGCTCGCGGTCACCGCGCTCACCGCGGTCACCACCCTGTTGGCGCGGCGCACCGCCGCCTGAGTTGTCATTGTAGTGGCCACCGTTGTAGCCGCCACGGCCACCACCCTGGCCGCCATGTCCGCCGCCGTAGCTGCCTCGGCCACCCTTTGCGGCAAGGTTGGCGGAGTGATGGGCGGTGTAGGCAGCGTGCTGGGCGGCGATCCGTGACTCCGCGGAGAGTAATAGCGAAAAAATTTCGCTGAGACCGATCGGTTGATCGGTGATGGCGCGTGTAGAGATGGCGATGACAAACCCGTTGTAATCAGGTTCATGCATGAGGCCCTTCAAGATGTGCGAGACGACGTCGTCTTCATCAAGCGGTTTCCCGGCAGCGGCGAGCTCATCTGCAAGCCCCTTCATCTTGGTGAAGTAGGCGGCGGCAGAGAGATCACCCTTGCGTGCGTTCCCGATTGCGGCGAAGCTGGATCTGGCGTGCCGCTGACCGCGAGAGAAGCTTTCCACGAGCTTGCGGACTCCGCAGCGGTGGTGTGGTTCGAGACCTGCATCAAAACCTCTCGGGACAAGGAGGCGAGCAAAAAAGTGAGCACCTGTTGGTCCTGGGTGACCCAGATCGCATGTTCTGGGTTCGGTGTCTCGGTGAGCTCCTTCTTCCCGGCGTTGTCCTTCTCGGAGATGATTACGGCGGCGGGCTCCTAGATCGAACCGTCAAGGTACCCCATCATCGTGGCGGCCCTGACATGCAGTAGTACCTGTGCCTTCCACACCAGGAAGTTATCGCGGGTGAGCTTCTCCGTGATGGTGTGGCCGAGCGCAGCAAGGGAGGGCATGGCCATGGCGTGAGAGGAGGAGGAGGACGACATAACCTAGACGTATGGAAGAACTAGGCTCTGTATACCATGTGAAAATAGGTGCTGAAGCGTATGCATAGGCAGGGGCGCGATGCGTGTTAATATAGCCGTCAGGGAGGCGGCGCACAAGGTACAAGGTTAGGGTTTAGGTTAGGTGGAGATTGATCTCTTAAACCAACTACTAGGATCTTATCTCAACACCTAATCTATCTTAACAAACTACAACACACGCCATATACAACTAATACGGTTTATACAAATACCATGAGTACAATGTTTAACAGAGAAGTTTGACAATTTAGATTCCTCAAGACAAATAATTGAGCAGGAGAAGCGGTCAAGCAGCATGCGTACAACATCGCGCTTTGTACATCATTTAGGTCTCTCACATTCCAATTAAAGAGGGAGAGATTGTCATTCATAAGGCTGGCCATAGTGGGGGTAACATAAAGTAGTATCATGTATTTGGGACTCACAAACATACTTATGTGGCAGTCAATTAGAAAAAAGAGAGAGAGTTATAGTAACATAGGTAGATACCATAACATAATAAATGTTATGCTACTATATGTCATGCATGGCAATAAATAAGACCACCTATAATACTAATCTATGTTGCTATGCACTATGGATATAGTATCATACACTAGTATCATATGCATGATACTAATATATATGATACTCCCCACTATGATCGGCCTAAGGAAACGAATTAGGCTGCAAATCAAAGAGCCTGGCGGAGACAGAATCAGCCAGGTGGGTACAGGTTGCGCAAGGTTTGCACAAGGCGGCCATACGGCGCCAAACATCAGCAATCACAAGGTTCAGATAGCAGCTAATCATAAAAACTAAGTAAAGCTGCGATGTCTGGCGAGATGCCGAGAGCTACACCAAGGGACTCGACAGGCGAGTTCATCCAGGATGGCCTGCAACTTGTCGTCCAGCAGGCGCAGCTGCGCAGGAGAGGATATGCCCGCGATCTCCGCCAGGAGGTAATAGCACTGCAGGTCCTTGAACTTGCATGTCAGGTGATGGTTTGGTCCTTAAACTTGAAAAAGCTAACTATTTCATCCTTAAACTTGTCATGGATGTGCAATTTTAGTCCACAGCCAATCAGAACTTGCCAAGTGGAGCCAGGTGGCCTGGGCTGGTCCGCGCTGATTTTTGCACATAGCCCCCTGCCTTAATCACCAATCAACCCGCAGTACTCCTCTTTCCCATGGAAGCAAAAAACACCTGAATTTATTTTGTCCCCTCTCCCCACCCCAATCATTCATCCACTTGGCTGTTGCGGTTGCTGTCTTGCTCGAGCCGACCGCGTGCGCCGGGGCTGGCTGACGTCAGCAACCATGGCGGCGTCGTCGCCGGACTACACCGCCGGTGTCGTCCCTCCTCCGACCGCGCATCAAGTTCGCGAGCATGGCGTCTTTCCTCCAGACTATGGTGCGTCCTCCTCCGCTCTCTGCTCTGTTCCTCCCTCCTCCTCTGGTTTGATTGTCCTGCCGTGTCGTCCGGAGCACCGGCGGATCACCCCCTCTGGATAGCGTTGCGGTTATTTATGGTCGATTTCTGTGTCTATACAGCTTCCTGCGCTGCGAAGCTGGTCGTTGATTTAAAGCTAGGGTTTCGGCTGTGAAATTTAGGATTTCGCCAAGAAGCTAGGGTTCTTGTGTTTCATGTTCTTTCTAGCACAATGTATTATTTTGACCAGTAAACATTGACGATGAAGCGAGATCATTTCATGTTACGTGTCTATCTGATTAACATTGTGTTTTCATGTTCTTTCGGGCACAATGTATTATTTTGACCAGTTAACATTGTGTCTATACAGTAGTTGGTCAGTAGTTTAGTAGTGCCAGTACATCATTAGAATGCCTTTTTGTTGTTTTATTTTGCTAGATCAGTTATCTGAATGTAGTCAGCTAACTGAATGTAGTCAGTTAACTGAATTTATTGATTAATCGAATTGGTCGATTAACTGAATTTGGTCAGTTAACTGAATTTAGTCTTGAAGATACTATTGTTGACTGTGGTTGTTTGAGTTAGGTTTAAGATTGTGCTTACCCTGTTTTTGCAAAAAATCAGTGAACTTGCTGCTTTATGCAGTTAACTGAATAAATTCAGTAAACTTGCTGCTTGGAGTTAACTTGCAGGTTACAAAATTTAGTAATATGAAATTATTAAGTTGAGTTGCAGTTATTTAATGTTCAGTTATCTACTTAGAGGTTGTTTGAGATGTGATATGCTTTGGCTTACATAATGCACTTTCTTCTTTGCGGTTTGTGATTGAAATGGGAATGATTGTGGACACCTTTCTTTACACTAGAACTTGAGCATGGTGGGATTTTACGTGGACCAAGAAATAACATGGAGTACTATAATCCTACTGTGGAGGTGATTGACTATGTTGATCTTTGGCACATTCTCATATTCAGCTATTGAAGAGCACTTGCTATGGTTGGGATATCCTGTGGCTGAGCACATAATTTATTGGTGCATGCCTGACAAAATGATTTCAGATGGTATGTTCAGAATTAGAGGTGATGAGGATGTGCAACACATGATCGAGCTAGTAGTCGACATAAGGTGCTTGCACTAATGGTTGACCATGTAGATTTCATCGATAATTGCGAGGAAGATTTGGTATTGGCGGTGCGGCAGTTCACGGTTCTGTCATGATGGCGGTCTGACATCTTCTCACAGCTTCATTTCAGTAAATGTTGAAGAGCCCATTTCAGAGGTGGCAGCAGATAACATAGAAGCAGACAACTTGGTTGCTAATGGAACAGAAACAGAGACTTTGCTAACTGATGGTGCACCAGCAGATAACTTGCTGACAGATGGTGGAGCAGCAGAGAATGCAGTGCTCTCAGATTCAGAGTTCAGTGATAGTGATTATGACATAGATGATGGAGATGATGATTTATATGAAGACAACATTGATTTTGATGTTGATGAAGAAGCTGAGCAAATTGAGGAAGAGGTGGAGCCAGACTATTTACTTGAGGATGAAGACCTAAACCTCTACATTCAAGAGCAAGAGGTCTTGAAATACAAGTTCAAAGCTTTCAATTCCAAGGTGGACATGAAATCCCCTATATTTAAATTAGGGATGGTATTTTACGATGTGGTTGAGTGAGGAAAGCTCTTACTGCTTATTCTATAAGGAACAGAGTGCAAATCAAGAAGGTGAAGAATGATAAGATGAGATTAGAGGCTGTTTGTCAGAGAGGTTGCCCATGGCTGATTAAAGCTAGCAAGGACAACAGGACAGGAGGATTTGTCATCAAGGCATACTCAGGAGAGCATCTCTGTCAGAAAAAGTGGAAGTTGAAGGATTTGACAGCTAAGTTTCTTTGCCAGTTTTTCTTGGATGAGTTCAGAGATGACTAGAAGATGTCACTTGCAACATTTTCAAGGAAAATTACTAAGGAATTCAATGTTACTCCTAACAGATGGAAGCTTGCTAGGGCTAGAAAGCAAGCACTTAATGAGATTCATGGTGATGAGGAAGAGCAATTCAGTAGGCTTTGGGACTATGGACAAGAATTAAGGTCCAAAAACCACAGGTCTACATTTACTGGTCACAACCTCCGGTGAAAGATACAAAGTTTCCATTGGGCAGGAAATGTTTGAAACATTGTACTGGTCATATGATGCATGTAAGAGAGGGTGGCTAAAGGGCTGCAAGCCAATCATCTTCATTGATGGTTGTCACATGAAAACAAGGTTCAAAGGAGTGCTACTCAGTGCTGTTGGTATTGATCCCAATGACTGCATATTCCCAATAGCAATGGGATGGGTGGAAGTTGAATGCACAGGTTCATGGGAGTGGTTTCTCACCACACTCGTGAGATGATCTCAACATCACTAACCTGCTCCTTTCACAATCATGAGTGACAAACAGAAAGGTTTAATAAATGCAGTGCACAAAGTTTGGCCAGATTCAGAACACAGGTTTTGTGTCAGACATATTTACCAGAATTTCAATGAGAAGCATAAAGGAGAGGTACTGAAGCAAGACTTGTGGGCAATTGCAAGATCTCCAAACAAAGTCAAATGGAGAGAAAACTGTCAGAAAATGGATGACCACAGTTCAGCTGCTTTCCACTGGACTGAAAGACTAGAGTGGAAAACTTGGTGCAAAGCATTCTTGATGAATTCCCCAAATGTGACATCCTGCTCAACAATAACTCGAGGTTTTTAACAGGTAGGTTGGTGGTCAGTTTTCCAAGTTGTTTTGATTTTAACATATAACACATACATCTTGCTAATTATCATATCATACTAACATGTTTTCTTCTGCATGTATGCAGCTACATCCTGGAGGGCAGAGAGATGCCAGTGCTCAGCATGCTAGAGTACATATTCTATAAGATGATGAACAGGATTGTTAGCAAACAAAGAGAAGCTATTGAAAAGTGGGCAGGCCAGAGAATATGTCCCAAGATCAAGAAGAAGTTAGATAAGAACACAAAGTTTGCTGCTAACTGCCATGTAACAGAAGCTGGCCAACAAATCTTCAGTTGGGCCGGCAACAATAGCTTCTTTGTAGACCTCTGCTTGTACACTTGTGATTGCAGGAGATGGCAATTATCTGGAGTACCATGTGGCCATTCCATAGCATGTTGCAGAGAGGAGAGAATTGACCCAGAGACCGGTTCATGACTGCTATCACGGTTCGAGACATATCTCAAAGCTTATGGATACACTCTTGTCCCTCTTGCAGACCCTAAGGAGTGGGAGAAAGCAGAATGGCTATAAGGTGTATCCACGGTGTTCACCAAACAGTTGGGTAGACCCAAGAAAAACAGGAAGAAGACACACGAGGAGAAGATCAAGAATGGTGTTAGGGTTTTGAACAAGAAAGGTGTTACAATGCCTTTGCTCTATTTGTGGGAGAGCTGATCCTGTGAAAAGGGGCATTATAGATGGCAGGAGGCTCTCATTGAAGAAGGGGTAGAGGTTGTTGATGAGAACTATGATGACCCCACATTTCTTCAGGTGCATGCATTTTACAATACTTGAATTAAGTTCAATGCATTTCACAGAATTTTACTGCATTACATTCTTCAGGTGCACTACATTTCACTACATTTTACTGACTGTTACTGAATTTGTTGTACTTATTTGAATTTATGCAGAACATCTTCCCTAACCACGCAGCAGCCGCAGCCGGATCCGACGCGCGTGTGGTCGAGGATGCAGCGCGTCCACGATGTGGTTCTGGCCCTACCTGCGCCGGTGCCCCTCGTGCACGTCGACGACGACGACGTCTCTCTGTCGTCCGACTCGGAGTACTATAAGGTGGACTCCGACAATGACTCGGGCTACAGAGGGGATTCTGACTCCTCCGCGTCGTATGCGTCGTCTGGCGATGAGGAGGTGTCCGTCGTTGTCCTGTCGGACGACGAGGAAGAGGAGGAAGAGGACGAGATCCAGATGATGGCGCCAGTCCACAACGCCAATGAGGGCGACAGAGACCTCCCAATTGACGTGGAGTTGCTCCCGGATGTGCGGACATCGTCAAACAGGAGGTGATGGATGAGGCGAAGAGGAGAAGGTGGCAGCGGCACCACGAAGCGGAGAAAGGCGAAGAAAAGGCAATTTCTGCGAGGATGTGCGCCGCTTTCGGGCGCCTCAAGCACTGAAGAACTGAAGCGAAGATGACGGACAAGAAGATGATGCACGGTGGTTAGGTATCTTTGACTAGCAAGAAAATTCAGCATATAAGTTAGAGATATTTTGGTTAGTTTATGTTAGGTGTGCTCTATATATGCAGAGCACATAAGTTAATTGTAATGTTGCACTTCTTGAAGGAAATATGCCCTAGAGGCAATAATAAAGTTATTATTTATTTCCTTATATCATGATAAATGTTTATTATTCATGCTAGAATTGTATTAACCGGAAACATAATACATGTGTGAATACATAGACAAGCAGTGTCACTAGTATGCCTCTACTTGACTAGCTCGTTAATCGAAGATGGTTATGTTTCCTAACCATAGACATGAGTTGTCATTTGATTAACGGGATCACATCATTAGGAGAATGATGTGATTGACATGACCCATTCCGTTAGCCTAGCACCCGATCGTTTAGTATGTTGCTATTGCTTTCTTCATGACTTATACATGTTCGTGTAACTATGAGATTATGCAACTCCGTTTACGGAGGAACACTTTGGGTGCTACCAAAGCGTCCTGGCAATGGCTGGGTGATTATAAAGGAGTACTACAGGTGTCTCCAAAGGTACATGTTGGGTTGGCGTATTTCGAGATTAGGTTTTGTCACTCCGATTGTCGGAGAGGTATCTCTGGGCCCTCTCGGTAATGCACATCATTATAAGCCTTGCAAGCAATGTGACCAATGAGTTGGTTACGGGATGATGCATTACAGAGCGAGTAAAGAGACTTGCCGGTAACGAGATTGAACTAGGTATTGGATACCGACGATCGAATCTCGGGCAAGTAACATACCGATGACAAAGGGAACAACGTATTTTGTTATGCGGTTTGACCGATAAAGATCTTCGTAGAATATGTAGGAACCAATATGGGCATCCAGGTTCCGCTATTGGTTATTGACCAAGAATAGTTCTCGGTCATGTCTACATAGTTCTCGAACCCGTAGGGTCCCTTGCAACAAGGTTTCGATGCAGTTATATTATGAGTTTATGAGTTTTGATGTACCGAAGGAGTTCGGAGTCCCGGATGAGATCAGGGACATGACGAGGAGTCTCGAAATGGTCGAGACGTAAAGATCGATATATTGGACGACTATATTCGGAGTTCGGAAAGGTTCCGAGTGATTCGGGTATTTTTGAATGCTGGGAGAGTTACGGGAATACGTATTGGGCCTTTTTGGGCCATACGGGAAAGAAGGAAAAGGGCCTCAAGGGTGGCGCACCTTCCCTTGGTCTGGTCCGATTGGACTAGGGAAGGGGCGCCCCTTCCTTCCTTCTCCTTTCCCCTTCCCTTTCCTTCTCTCCTACTCCTACTACATGGAAGGTTTCCTAGTTGGACTAGGAAAGGGGAATCCTACTCCCGGTGGGAGTAGGACTCCCCACTGGTGCGCCTCCTCCTAGGCCGCCACCCCTCCCTTGCTCCTTTATATCTGAGGCAGGGGGCACCCTAGGACACACAAGTTGATCTACGGATCGTTCCTTAGCCGTGTGCGGTGCCCCCCTCCACCATATTCCACTTCAGTCATATCGTCGCGGAGCTTAGGCGAAGCCCTGCGCCGGTGAAATCATATCGTCGCGGAGCTTAGGCGAAGCCCTGCGTCGGTGAAGTCATATCGTCGCGGAGCTTAGGCGAAGCCCTGCGTCGGTGGAGCATCATCATCGTCACCACGCCCGTGCGGCCGACGGAACTCATCCCGACACTTTCTGGATCGAGTCAGGGATCGTCATCGAGCTGAGCGTGTGCAGAACTCGGAGGTGCCGACGTTCGGTACTTGGATCGGTCGGATCGTGAAGGCGTGCGACTACATCAACCAGCGTTGTTATAACGCTTCCGCTTCACGGTCTCACAGTGCGTGGACATACACTCTCCTCTCGTTGCTATGCATCACCATGATCTTGCGTGTGTGTAGGAAATTTTTTGAAATTACTACGTTCCCCAACAGTGGCATCCGAGCCTGGTTTTATGCGTTGATGTCATATGCACGAGTAGAACACAAGTGAGTTGTGGGCGATACAAGTCATACTGCCTACCAGCATGTCATACTTTGGTTCAGCGGTATTGTGAGATGAAGCGGCCCGGACCGACATTACGCGTACGCTTACGCGAGACTGGTTTCACCGTTCACGAGCACTTTCGTGCTTAAAGGTGGCTGGCGGGTGTCATCTCTCTCACTTTAGTTGAACTGAGTGTGGCTACGCCCGGTCCTTGAGAAGGTTAAGCGGAGTCTATTTGTGAAAGTATCGTTGTGGTTTTAATGCGTAGGTAAGAACGGTTCTTGCTCAGCCCGTAGCAGCCACGTAAAACTTGCAACAACAAAGTAGAGGACGTCTAACTTGTTTTTGCAGGGCATGTTGTGATGTGATATGGTCAAGGCGTGATGCTATATTTTATTGTATGAGATGATCATGTTTTGTAACCGAGTTATCGGCAATGGCGAGAGCCATATGGTTGTCGCTTTATTGTATGAAATGCAACGCATACGTAATTGCTTTACTTTATCACTAAGCGGTAGCGATAGTCGTAGAAGCAATAGATGGCGTAACGACAACGATGCTACGATGGAGATCAAGGTGTCGCGCCCGGTGGCGATGTTGATCATGACTGTGCTTAGGAGATGGAGATCACAAGCACAAGATGATGATGGCCATATCATATCACTTATATTGATTGCATGTGATGTTTATCCTTTATGCATCTTATTTTGCTTTGATTGACGGTAGCATTTTAAGATGATCTCTCATTAAAATTATCAAGTAGTGTTCTCCCTAAGTATGCACCGTTGCCAAAGTTAAATCGTGCCGAGACACCACGTGATGATCGGGTGTGATAAGCTCTCGTCCATCTACAACGGGTGCAAGCCAGTTTTGCACACGCAGAATACTCAGGTTATACTTGACGAGCCTAGCATATGCAGATATGGCCTCGGAACACGGAGACCGAAAGGTCGGCGTGAATCATATAGTAGATATGATCAACATAAGATGTTCACCATTGAAACTACTCCGTCTCACGTGATGATCGGTTATGGTTTAGTTGATTTGGATCACGTGATCACTTAGATGACTAGAGAGATGTACGTCTAAGTGGGAGTTCTTAAGTAATATGATTAATTGAACTTAAATTTATCATGAACTTAGTCCTGGTAGTATTTTGCAAATTATGTTGTAGATCAATAGCTCGCGTTGTTGCTTCCCTATGTTTTTATATGTGTTCCTAGAGAAAATTGTATTGAAAAATGTTAGTAGCAATGATGCGGATTGGATCCGTTATCTGAGGTTTATCCTCATTGCTGCATAGAAGAATTATGTCCTTAATGTACCGCTAGGTGACAGACCTATTGCAGGAGCAAATGTAGACGTTATGAACGTTTGGCTAGCTCAATATGATGACTACTTGATAGTTTAGTGCACCATACTTAACAGCTTAGAATCGGGACTTCAAAGACGTTTTGAGCGTCATGGACCATATGAGATGTTCCAGGAATTGAAGTTAATATTTCAAGCAAATACCGAGTTGAGAGATATGAAATCTCCAACAAGTTCTATAGCTAAAAGATGGAAGAGAATCGCTCAACTAGTGAGCATGTTCTCAGATTATGCAGGTACTTCAATCGCTTGAATCAAGTGGGAGTTAATCTTCGAGATAAGATAGTGATTGACAGAATTCTCTAGTCACCAACACTAAGTTACTAGAACTTCGTGATAAACTATAGTATGCAAGGGATGACGAAAACAATTCCCGAGCTCTTCGTGATGTTGAAATCGACGAAGGTAGAAATCAAGAAAGAGCATCAAGTGTTGATGATTGACAAGACTGCTAGTCTCAAGGAAAAGGGCAAAGGGAAGAAGGGGAACTTCAAGAAGAACGGCAAGCAAGTTGCTGCTCGAGTGAAGAAGCCCAAGTCTGGACCTAAGCCTGAGACTAAGTGCTTTTTCTGCAATGGAACTGGTCACTAGAAGCGGAACTACCCCAAGTATTTGGCGGATAAGAAGGATGGCAAAGTGAACAAAGGTATATTTGAGATACAAATTATTGATGTGTATTTTACTAGTGTTCGTAGCAACCCCTCGGTATTTGATCTTGGTTCGGTTGCTAAGAGTAGTAACTTGAAAGCAGGAGTTGCATAATGAGCAGAAACTAGTTGAAGGGGAAGTGACGATGAGTGTTGGAAGTAGTTCCAAGATTGATATGATCATCATCGCACACTCCCTATACTTTTGGGATTAGTGTGGAACCTAAATAAGTGTTATTTGGTGTTAAGCATAAATATGATTTGATCATGTTTATTGCAATACGGTTATTCATTTAAGTAAAGAGAATAAATTGTTGTTACATTTTACATGAATAAAACCTTATATGGTTACACACCTAATGAAAATGGTTCATTGGATCTCGATCATAGTGATACACATATTCATAATATTGAAACCAAAAGATGCAAAGTTAATAATGATAGTGCAACTTATTTGTGTACTTTGCCGTTTAGGTCATATTGGTGTAAAGCACATGAAGAAAACTCCATGTCGATGGATTTTTGGAATCACTTGATTATGAATCATTTGATGCTTGCGAACCGTGCCGTTTGGGCAAGATGACTAAAACTCCGTTCTTGAACAATGGAACAAGCTCTTGACTTATTGGAAATAATACATACCGATGTATGCGATCCAATGAGTGTTGATGCTCGTGGCAAGTATCGTTATTTTCTGATTTTCACAAGATGATTTGAGCAGATATGGGTATATCTACTTGATGAAACATAAGTCTGAAATAGTTGAAAGGTTCAAATAATTTCAGAGTGAAGTGGAAAAATCATCGTAACAAGAAAATAAAAGTTTCTACGATATGATCGCAGATGTAAAATATTTGAGTTACGAGTTTGGTCTTCAATTAAAACAATGTGAAATAGTTTCACAAATTCATGCCACCTGGAACACCACAGCATAATGGTGTGTCCGGACATCATAACCGTACTTTATTGGATATAGTGCAACTATGATGTTTCTTACCGATTTACCGTTATAGTTTTGGGGCTATGCATTAGAGACAGCTGCATTCACGTTAAAAAGGGCACCATCTAAATCCGTTGAGACGACACCGTATGAACTGTGGTTTGGCAAGAAACCAAAGTTGTTATTTCTTGAAGTTTGGAGTTGCGATGCTTATATGAAAAAGTTTCATCTGATAAGCTCGAACCCAAATCGGAGAAATCGTCTTCATAGGATACCCAAAATGTTGGGTACACCTTCTATCACAGATCCGAAAGGCAAGACATTCGTTGTCAAGAATGGATCCTTTCTAGAGAAGGAGTTTCTCTCGAAAGAAGTGAGTGGGAGGAAAGTAGAACTTGATGAGGTAATTGTACCTTCTCCCTTATTAGAAAGTAGTTTATCACGAAATCAGTTCCTCGTGACTACTACACCAATTAGTGAGGAAGCTAATGATGATGATCATGTAACTTCGGATCAAGTTACTACCGAACCTCGTGGGTCAACCAGAGTGAGATCCGCACTGAGTGGTACGGTAATCCCATTACGGAGGTCAGGTTACTTGACCATGACGAACCTGCGAACTATGAGGAAGCGATGATGAGCCCAGATTCCATAAAATGGTTTGAGGCCATGAAATCTGAGATATGATCCATGTATGAGAACAAAGTATGGACTTTGATGGATTTGCCCGATGATCGGCAAACCATAGAAAATAAATGAATCTTCAAGAGGAAGGCGGACGCTGATAGTAGTGTTACTGTCTAAAGCTAGAATTGTCGCAAAAGGTTTTCGACAAAGTTAAAGATGTTGACTACGATGAGAGTTTCTCACTCGTATCTATGCTTAAGTCTGTCCGAATCATGTTAGCAATTGCGCATTTTATGAAATCTGGCAAATGGATAAACAAAACTGCATTCCTTAATGGATTTATTAAAGAAGAGTTGTATATGATACAACCAGAAGGTTTTGTAAATCCTAAAGGTGCTAACAAAATATACAAGCTCCAGTGATCCATCTATGGACTGGTGCAAGCATCTCAGAGTTGGAATACATGCTTTGATAAGTTGATCATAGCATATAGTTTTATCTGAGACTTGCGGTGAAGCCTGTAATTACTAGAAAGTGAGTGGGAGCACTACAACATTTACGATAAGTATATGTGAATGACATATTATAGATCGGAAATAATGTAGAATTATTCTGCAAAGCATAAAGGAGTGTTTGAAAGGAGTTTTTCAAAGAAAGACCTCGGTGAAGCTGCTTACATATTGAGCATCAAGATCTATAGAGATAGATCAAGACGCTTGATAAGTTTTTCAATGAGTACATACCTTGACAAGATTTTGAAGTAATTCAAAATGGAACAGTCAAAGAAAGAGTTCTTGCCTGTGTTACAAGGTGTTAAATTGAGTAAGACTCAAAACCCGACCACGGCAGAAGATAGAAAGAGAATGAAAGTCATTCCCTATGCCTTGGCTATAGATTCTATAAAGTATGCCATGCTGTGTACCAGATCTATTGTATACCCTACACTGAGTTAGGAAAGGGAGTACAATAGTGATCTAGGAGTAGATCACTGGACAGCGGTCAAAATTATCCTTAGTAAAATAAGGATATGTTTCTCGATTATGGAAGTGACAAAAGGTTCGTCGTAAAGGGTTACGTCGATGCAAGTTTTGACACCGATCTGGATGACTCTAAGTCTCGATCTAGATACATATTGAAAGTGGGAGCAATTAGCTAGAGTAGCTACGATGCGAGCATTGTAGACATAGAAAAATTGCAAAATACATAACGGATCTGAATATGAAAGACCCGTTGACTAAGATTCTCTCACAAGCAAAACATGATCACACCTTAGTACTCTTTGGGTGTTAATCACATAGCGATGTGAACTAGATTACTGAATCTAGTAAACCCTTTGGGTGTTGGTCACATGGCGTCACGAACTATGGGTGTTAATCACATGATGATGTGAACTATCAATGTTAATCACATGGTGATGTGATCTAGATTATTGACTCTAGTGCAAGTGGGAGACTGAAGGAAATATGCCCTAGAGGCAATAATAAAGTTATTATTTATTTTCTTATATCATGATAAATGTTTATTATTCATGCTAGAATTGTATTAACCGGAAACATAATACATGTGTGAATACATAGACAAGCGGAGTGTCACTAGTATGCCTCTACTTGACTAGCTCGTTAATCGAAGATGGTTATGTTTCCTAACCATAGACATGAGTTGTCATTTGATTAACGGGATCACATCATTAGGAGAATGATGTGATTGACATGACCCATTCCGTTAGCCTAGCACCCGATCGTTTAGTATGTTGCTATTGCTTTCTTCATGACTTATACATGTTCGTGTAACTATGAGATTATGCAACTCCCGTTTACCGGAGGAACACTTTGGGTGCTACCAAACGTCACAACGTAACTGGGTGATTATAAAGGAGTACTACAGGTGTCTCCAAAGGTACATGTTGGGTTGGCGTATTTGAGATTAGGTTTTGTCACTCCGATTGTCGGAGAGGTATCTCTGGGCCCTCTCGGTAATGCACATCATTATAAGCCTTGCAAGCAATGTGACCAATGAGTTGGTTACGGGATGATGCATTCTGAGCGAGTAAAGAGACTTGCGGTGGCGAGATTGAACTAGGTATTGGATACCGGCGATCGAATCTCGGGCAAGTAACATACCGATGACAAAGGGAACAACGTATGTTGTTATGCGGTTTGACCGATAAAGATCTTCGTAGAATATGTAGGAACCAATATGGGCATCCAGGTTCCGCTATTGGTTATTGACCAAGAATAGTTCTCGGTCATGTCTACATAGTTCTCGAACCCGTAGGGTCCGCACGCTTAAGGTTTCGATGATGCTTATATTATGAGTTTATGAGTTTTGATGTACCGAAGGAGTTCGGAGTCCCGGATGAGATCAGGGACATGACGAGGAGTCTCGAAATGGTCGAGACGTAAAGATCGATATATTGGACGACTATATTCGGAGTTCGGAAAGGTTCCGAGTGATTCGGGTATTTTTCGAGTACCGGAGAGTTACAGGAATACGTATTGGGCCTTTTTGGGCCATACAGGAAAGAAGGAAAAGGGCCTCAAGGGTGGCCGCACCCTTCCCTTGGTCTGGTCCGAATTGGACTAGGGAAGGCGCCCCTTCCTTCCTTCTCCTTTTCCCTTCCCTTTCCTTCTCTCCTACTCCTACTACATGGAAGGTTTCCTAGTTGGACTAGGAAAGGGGAATCCTACTCGGTGGGAGTAGGACTCCCCTTGGTGCGCCTCCTCCTAGGCGGCCACCCCTCCCTTGCTCCTTTATATCACAGGGCAGGGGGGCACCCTAGGACACACAAGTTGATCTATGGATCGTTCCTTAGCCGTGTCTGGTGCCCCTCCACCATATTCCACTTCGGTCATATCGTCAGCGAGCTTAGGCGAAGCCTGCGCCGGTGAAATCATATCGTCAGCGGAGCTTAGGCGAAGCCCGCGCCGGTGAAGTCATATCGTCGCGAGCTTAGGCGAAGCCTGCGTCGGTGGAGCATCATCATCGTCCTGCCACGCCGTCGTCTTGACGGAACTCATCCCCGACACTTTGCTTTGGATCGGAGTCCGGGATCGTCATCGAGCTGAGCGATGTGCAGAACTTCGGAGGTGCCGTGCGTTCGGTATTTGGATCGGTCGGATCGTGAAGGCGACGACTACATCAACAGCGTTGTTATAACGCTTCGCTTACGGTCTCACGAGTGCGTGGACATACACTCTCCCCTCTCGTTGCTATGCATCACCATGATCTTGCGTGTGCGTAGGAAATTTTTTGAAATTACTACGTTCCCCAACACTTCTGCTATATTGTCTGAACAATCCTGCAATGTTTAGGACATCTGCATGCTATCTATATAGTTATCTGCTTTGCTATGCCTATCTTGTTATCATGCTTTGATTTGCTGGTGCTGCTGCTGTTACAAATGCTCTGTTATAATGTGGTATGTAGCTACAACTTTGCAAAGAAAGAATGCAACAGTTAGGTAGGGCATTCTGCTGCTGCTTTGCAATGCTGCTGCTGCTGTTACTTTGCAATGCTACTGCTGCTGTTGCTTTGCAATGCTGCTGCTGCAGTTGTTTTGCAATGCTACTGCTGCTGTTGCTTTGCAATTCTAATTGAATATAACTCATTTAAATTTAGTTAACTGAAGATTCAGTTAACTGAAATTGTGGTTAACTGAAGATATCTGATTTACATTCAGTTAACTGAAGATATAGATAACTGAATTTGTATTTAACTTAAGATTTCTCTTTTAAATCCAGTTAACTGAATCTTCAGATAATTCAATTTCTGTTTAACTGAAGATATATCATTTACATCTAGTTAACTGAATCTTCCGATAACTCAATTTGTGTTTAACTGAAGATATATCATTTACATTTAGTTAACTGAATCTTCAGATAAGTGAACTTCAGTTAACTACAAACTAAGTTAATTCACACTGTAAAAATTGGACTTATCTGGAGACATTCAGATAACTAGTAACAATAAAAGCAGTCATGCAGATTTAGTTAACTTAAAGCATTCATACAAATTCAGTGCATTACACAATCGGCATTAAACCAACAAATTCAATACAACTAATTAATAGATCTTCTTCATTGAATTACTCAAATTCATCTAAGATCTCCTTCACCCTCCTTATCTTGCTCTTGGTCTCCTCCTTGTGCCTGAATAAATCACCAATCATGTACTCTAGTTTCTTCTTCTCCTTCTTCAGCTCATCCCTCTGTGACACAACTTTGTCCAACTCCTCCTTCATGCTGTCCATCTGTTTCTTCATCTCATCCCTCTCTTTCTCTGCCTTAGCCCTAACAACCTGATGAATGCTAGTGGTAGATTTATCAGACATCTTCTTCTTCTCAAGCTCTTCCTTTAGGTCAGAAAGAGCAAGTCTTGCATTGCCCAATTCAAGAATCACTGCTCCTCCTTGTCACCCACCATCTTAGCAAAATCTAGCTTAAAAACCTCAGATCATTTTCCATCTTTTCCTTCTCTTTCACAACCCTAAAATTTTCTTCAGCAAGAACTACACTTTCCCTGAGCCTTAGCTTCTTCTCATCATCATACATGCCCCAAACCCTAGCTAAACTCATCTTCAAAGTGGCAGGCCATTCAGGGTCAATCCACTCCACAAAGTTGCATTTAGGTATTTCCTACCAAATAAGAAAAGAATACAACTTTAGATAAATGAAAATGCTTGGAGCACTATTTAAATTCAGATAAGTTCAGTTTGTTCATTTACATTCAGTTAAGTTCACAAACAACATGTTGTTAACTGAGAAATTCAGTTATCTTCAGTCAAATGAAAAATTCAGTTAACTAACTGCAGATTTCTTCAGTTAACTATGCACTCTTATACAGATCACAGTGACATGACACATTCCAATAACTGTAAATCTACTAACCTTCTGTGCACAAGCAAGATACCTTCTGTGCACAAGCAAGATACCTTCTGTGCACAAGCAAGATACCTTCTACCACTGTCAACAGATTCAAAGGACACAAACTTCTCACAGATGCATTGGTGTTCACATCTAGCTGAAAGATCTGGAGCAAGGCCACTCCACTCTGAGCAGAAGATATTGGCAGCAGCAGGAGCCTAGAACAAATTCTTGTCAGCACAACATTGCCCATTTCTTAGCAGCAGGAGCCCTAACCCTAACTGCCAGTGAGTATGTATGTACTAGAGGTGGACGAACTAACCTCACTTGTCACAGAGTAGCCGTCCGACGACGAGCTGGATCCATCACTCCAAGAAACCATGGCCGAGAGCTGGAAGGCGGCGGCGGCGATCTGGAGTAGACGAGCTGAAGAAGAAGAAGCTGATAGGCGAGTGGAGAGGAGAGAGCCGACAGAGGATAGGATATGCCAAAGGAATATACCTTTCAGCCGACAAGTTAACTCCTCAGGTGAAGTACTGCGGGTTGATTGGTGATTAAGGCAGGGGGCTATGTGCAAAAATCAGCGCGCTGACCAGCCCAGGCCACCTGGCTCCACTTGGCGAGTTCTGATTGGCTGTGGACTAAAATTGCACATCCATGACAAGTTTAAGGATGAAATAGTTAGCTTTTTCAAGTTCAAGGACCAAACCATCACCTGACATGCAAGTTCAAGGACCTGCAGTGCTATTACCTCCTCCGCCAGCTACCAGCACTTCTTCGCAGCCCGATGCCGGCAGTGCTGGCAAGGTGACCGGCAACAAGAACGGCAATGTCCCCTCACGGGTGCCAGTGCTGGCAAGGTGACAGAGTGCGACCGGTCACAAAGGGCACATCTTTTTGGTGGAGGTAAAAGCACCAAAGGTCCTACAACTTGTCTAGTATATGATGCTTTAGTCCTAGAACTTGTAAAAGTGAACTATGTAGTCCTAGAACTTGCACACAATGTGCAAATTTAGTCCTAAGCCAATCAGAGGCGGCCAAGTGGTACCAGCTGGCCGGTCCTGTCCTCGCTGGACAGTTTGCAGTTACCCCTGCTAGTTTATCAATTCAATCCGCAGGACACCCATGTGGCATAACTGAAAATATAATCAGCGTCAGTCACATTCCCCTCTCCCCTACTTTACCATGCGATGACGTAGCCCTTGCCTGCGTCTCTCCATCACTTGTGCATGCATGCACTTGGCAAGCTTAACATATGGAGCTTTTGTGCCCCTCCTTGTGTTCATAAAAAAACCAGCTTACCCACTAGCTTAGATTGTAGATAATACTATACATGCATCCCTTGATTAAATTTCCGTAAATTCTAATAGAATCTGTGAGTAGTATAAGCTGAAAATTATACCCCTTTTAACACTTAATAAGCAAAAACAAAAATATAATTAGTTAGACAAAAACATTGACCCCGGAGGTGCTTGTGGTGGAGGCAGGGGAGGAAGGCGAGCTCCGATCGGAACACGCTCTCGTTCTCCTGAAACTTGCGTGCCATTGGACTTGTCAGAGTCAGACCATAAACTTCAAGGAAAGTTCAGCCAGATGCTAATCAATAATTCCTCGCAAGAAATTAGAATTAGAATAAAGCGGGCAATGTGATGGTTTATTAAACTGCTATCGGCAGTAGTACTAGTATTAGTTATGTATAATTGACAGCCAAGTACGGGCCGCTCCTTGGATAATCCTATCGTATCGAGAAATAAGATCGACAGTCATCCTCCCAGCTCCTCACCGCTCGGGAGCCCTGGCCGTTGGATCGGGTGGCTTGATCGGTTCTGGGCCGTCGGATCCAGCCTTCAGACGACCTCGCCCGTCGGATCAAGGAGGAGCTCCTGTAGCAATGAACAGTTTACCCCGCTGTAAAGATCTCGAGCCACCGCGCGTAAATTTTGTGCCCCGCCGTGGGTATTCTCGTCATTTCACATGGACGTAGTGGCCCCCGTGGAGAGAAAACCTAGCCGCCTTGCGCACTCGCGCCGCCCACCTCGTCCTCTTCCTCCCGCTCACCTCTCTCTCTCTCCCTCCAAACCCTAGCCTCGCTCCTGCCTCCCTGCCCTGCTGCCATCCAAATCCAGCCCCACACCACTGCCATCTCCTTCGCCCAGCAGGCCGCCGCCGCCCCGCCGTCTCCTCGACCGAGCCGACCACCCCTTCTTTGTGGAGCACAGGCCAAGGAGAAGATGAGTTGGTCGGGAAGCGCCGCCGCGCTGCGCCCGCCAAGTGCCACCAGGCGGAGGAGGAGGAATCCGTGCCCTCCTCCATCAGCGCAAAGATCCTCCGCGAGGCGCTCAAGCCGCAACAGAAGGACCTCTACCGCCTGCGCTCGCCCCGTCCGCCCCCGTCCCCGTCGACGGCGGCGAAGATGACAGGATGTCGATGAGTTTGGCAACCCGACACGCTCGGCGAAGTCTGACGGCGGCGTGGTGCGTGCTCTCGATAAAATAAAATACGACAGTTTCTTTGGGTGTGTCTGTGGCACTGTGGCTGACGCGAACTTGCTAATTTTCTTAGCGGCAGATCGAAGAGGAGGATGAGAAGGCCCGCGCCGCCTTCGTGTCCAAGGAGACGTCTTCCTGGTGATATCATCTTCCAGAAGATCATAGAGAAGGATGCCACGGTCTCAATAGGTGGGCATCCATTCTTGATCGATGATTCTTTTGAATTCACTGAAATCACATTTTGTACACGAGTTAGGTGCACTGGCCAATGGAAGAAAAGATAGCTAATTGTGTAAGGAATTCCCGAGTCTCTTTATGTTCGTGCGGAAGACTGACTGCCGTCAAGTAGGACAACAAAGACAGCAGAATCGTAGAACTCTACAAAGTGTATGGTATGTTGTCTCCTTACTCAATGCAGAGAGAAATAAGCCTCTTGAGACTATTTTATACTGAGTGCTGATTGTTGAATTTGTCGTACCCAGGTTGGCCAGCTCTTGAGCAAATTTGTCATAGTGACCGCCGATGGCCTACAAGTCCATCTCTTTCTCAAGCTCGATTACCTCTTATTTTGCGGTGAAAGATGAGATGAGGGGTAGTAGTACTTATCGAGAATTCCTTCAATTGGTTAATTGATGTGCATCTCCAAGAAGCATACTGAGTTAGCTTATGCAAAGATTTTCCTGCTTATGTCCAGAGGTTCTTGAGACATGGCGCAATGCCGATGTGATGTGCTTCGATATGAACAGTAATAAATGTTTGGGTGAGGGTAGTGATGAGCTTCTTGGTTTCGTCTTGGTGGGCAGGCAGTTGATGAGTGGACGCGAGTGGGCGAAGTAGTGTCACATTTTACGTAGTGTGTTAGTGTTCATCATATATAATATCTTAAGAACTAAACTTGGTCTATTGTTTTCAGGGCAATGACAGGGACCATTCCATTTAAGAGGCTCCTGCTGCCTGGATTTTGTTAAGCAAGCCTACATTAAGTTAATTCAAGAAGTTAATCACTAATTAGTTGTATTTTCATTCCTACATGGATCTTTTGACATTACACAACTTTCTTATTCTCACTTGGGATCATTTGATATGTGTCGTTGAACATAACAGAGCGCTCTTAGGAATCCCTAGCTGATTTAACTCGGTTTCTCTATTTACACCAATATGAAAGGTATTAGCTGCATTATATAGAAAATTGGTTTGGTACCACACGAAAAAAAAACCATTTCGGGATAATACCACCATATAGACTAGGTTCATTTTAATACCACTAAATGAGATAAAATACTACACCTTATACCACCGTGTCTCCACTGTTAGGAGTTAGGACGATATGTGGTCAAATTTGCATGTCCTTGAAAATATTTACATTTTGATATATGTTATATTTGGATGTCACCAAGATTTAGGTTTAGAATATTTAAGATTTCCATCTATGTTTTTTGTTAGAATAGTAAACAAGGATATGTTTCTTCTCTCGGATCTAGAAACCATGATTCCTCTTTTCTTGACCTGTGATGATTTTTTATATAAATTTCTTTTTAGTAGCGGCGAGCTTACGAAATGGATAATTTTGGCAAAAATCTCTATTCGATATTCGATTCTGCGGCTTAAAGGTTGAAGACTACCGTTGGGAACTTTGATTAAGTCTACCAGGTTGTAAGCTCCTCCATGTTATGTTCCTTTGGTTACTTTTAATAAGTTTTGCCCGATTGTTGGACTGGTTAATTCCTGAACGATCAAGTAATACATTGGAAGATAGAAAAACATAACCGCATCATTAAGCCATTCTTTTGCATGCACATGATGTAGATGTTTAGGCTCAAGTCCGCGGTTTGGTAAGTTCTTTAACAGACCTCTGGTAGATCTTATGATGTTTAGCAATGCATTTCTGCAGGATTCCACATGCTAACCTCAGCAAGCACAAACCGCATGTTCTTCTTCCTCTCTGGCCGCCTCCACACCATCATGGATGTCACAGACCTCATCCTCGAGAAGCTCCTCTAGCAGGTACAAACATTGAGATTCAGGCCGTCTCCCTCTCTCCCTCTGCAGGCTCAAGTCCGCGGTTTGGTAAGTTCTTTAACAGACCTCTGGTAGATCTTATGATGTTTAGCAATGCATTTCTGCAGGATTCCACATGCTAACCTCAGCAAGCACAAACCGCATGTTCTTCTTCCTCTCTGGCCGCCTCCACACCATCATGGATGTCACAGACCTCATCCTCGAGAAGCTCCTCTACCAGGTACAAACATTGAGATTCAGGCCGTCTCCCTCTCTCCCTCTGCATCTCTGTAAAAATAGGGTAAACATTTCTTCACAAATACACTCTGTTGACTGATTTGGTTCCTTCCGTATTGACCTGCGCAAAATAGGATCAATGAAACCATTGATTGTAATCAAGAGTATAACTATATGCTCGCTTCATGGTGCTTTACCTCAAGATGTATGATATATGCTCATGTTGTACGTTTAACTTTTTGGTAATTACCGAATCTTTTGAATGTAGCTTATTCATGGATGAATGCTTTACATCCTCATCTGGCCTCCATCTCGGCGTTCATGCTGTGATTGCCTCCGCAATGAAACCTAATAAAGTGACATATCTTCTTCATTCCTGTTAGCCTTAATTACAGTTGATCTTATGCCTGGAGGTTGTGTTGCACTTACTTAGGTGACGCTTGCTGGATTAAATAGGACATGCTTTGTTGTTGTTACGTACCTACCCAGGTTGTATGTTAATATTATCCTTGCTATTGTTGTGTCAATGGCATTTTTAGTTTTTATTTGTAGTGATAAACCCAATTGAGCACTGAGAGAATTTTCCATGTACACAAAGATTCAAAAAAGGTAGCTATCTCAGTAACTTAATCTACTTTTGGAAGATGCACAAAAGATAAAGGCCCATATGCATGTTGTTATCCATGGGTTGTGATGGTTTAGATTGGTAATATTCCACTAGGACTGGAAATACTTCCAAAAAATGTTGTATTACCTCTGTCTTGATAATTTATATTTGTGTGGTGTGATTTCCATAATTCATGGTCCATGGTCCATAGGGTATGATCCATATTGTCAAAATCATATCGAGGTCGTGGACTGATTGTGCATGAGAATCTTTGGCATGATTCATATAAATTGGTGTTTATATCATGCTTAATGCTCATGCCTTTCACTTGAAAATGAAGCTTTTTTGTTTGTAATCTCCTGTATTCTTCCTCCTTTTTGCTCTTTTGTGAGCTTAATTTTTTTCTCACTACATAAAACAATCATGTGCTACTTCTGTGAGCTTATTCACTAGGCTTCTGGACCACAAGAGACTCTTTTGATGCATACATAGTACAAGTATTCTAATTCGCATCCAGTTAAGCTGTTTCGTTCCTGTTCCTGATTCGTATTTGCATCCACCTATTATTTGTTCCTAATTATTTACAAGTTAATACTAATGAGACTTTAGTTATCAATGTTTGAATAAGGTGGCAGCCAGCAACGTCGGAAGCTCAAGGCTCTGGTTCCCCTTCCAAAGATCTTGGGGCTGCCATCCCGAAGTAGCATCATCTCCCACTGCTCTACATCTAGATCATGCGACCATCAACTCCCATTACATACCACAACTTTCTCAAGGTAATTATCTCTGAAGTACACACATACTTTTATTTGATCCTCTTTCTGAATATGCTTGAGAATACATGTCATTTTCTGGTTGGCTAAACATGAGGTTAAATGCCATCGCTGCTACCACCCATGCCCTTTTTATCGATATGGACGGATTGTTTCTTCCACTCCATTTTTTGTTAATTTGTGTGTTCTTAGAAGTTCGCTAGATTTGATTCCTCTAAATAATTTTCCAATAACGTACTGAACCATGAACCATAACCGATGTCCGCATAAGGAATTAGGGGATCAACAATATATCATGGAGACATAAGTAAATTTAGAAGTGGCCTTTGTTTCTCAATCGATATGCAATTTCAACTAAGTAAGAAGAGCAGTGTGAGACAATAGATTTTTGTGTGTGCAGTTAAGCGTTAATTTTTTTGGTTCTTCGGCTCAAACTTCCATTTTTGTCCGTGCAACTAAGATCATTTTTCTGATTCATTTATTGTGAAATCTTATTCTACAAGAGGCAAAAAGTCAATTCTGATTGTTCTTAATGTTAATATGTATTCCTACCTCTGATACCCTCGCAAATTTAATGGATTCTCATGTTATTTTTTTTATAGTTGTATTTTGAGTATTGGCATCTCTAGCCGAAGAAGGTAAAGTCGAAAGGTGAGCAGCTCGGGGATGAAGCAAAGGTCTAAAATGTTGAATCTCCCAATAAAGTGGTCTTTGTATATCTCAGGTTCACTCAGCATCTTCTACCTCAACTAGAATTCAGCTACTAAACGCATCCAGTTAATTCGAGAATAATTGTGAACCTCCGCTATTTGTCTCTCTGCCGTGTGAATGCAGGATGTCAAAGTTGTGAACTAAGCACTAAAATGAGGCCAAGAGCCTGATGGCGTTGTAGGTATCACTCCCTTCAGGGTCCAGGAACCAGGCAAAACGCCATTGTCAATGTGAGCGGCGACGAGCGAATGGACAGCGACATCATGCACCGTGGCATGATGATCAAATCGGCGACGTGATCGTTGCGGTGGACAATGCAAAGGATCAGTTCTTTTTTGTTGATTGTTGTTTGGGATTCTATGTCAATCTTTTTCTGGAAACTTCTGTTTTGTTGATTCAAATTATTTAAGAAATTGGGAAATATGGTATGTTTTGTAAGTAGATGTCAGTGTCAAGGCATCTTTTGTATATTTGTCATTCTCGGAAGGTTGCTAACGGACTTATTATTATGGTGTTGTTCTAAACCTTGGCAGGGCTGTGGTATGCTGCACTTCCTACTAAACGATCATTACCTGCTTGACCACATCGTTGGTACCAGCATATCTTATGTTTCTTTTTTATTTTATTTTGTTTTCTTGTTTGAATACATATGCTAAATGAGGATTCTTACCAACTTGAGCATTACCTGTTTGACCAAAGCGTTGGACCGGTACCCTCGCGCCAAGGCGCGATCTCGATCTAGTTTTCTATGGGGCCGAGGTCATCTGAGAGATCCTCTATGAGTGATGGATAGGATTAGTAGCGGCGTATGACGGCGAGCGATCCAGCCTTTAGACACTCGTTTTGTAGCCGTCGTTGGTGACTGAGGAGGCGACGCGGGTGCCGACGGCAGCGGCAAGATATCGCACAGCCTATTGCAGATAACGGCAGGGAAAATCGAGGGCAAAAGCACCATCACCGCCGCGTTGTCCACCACCGACGAGGTCGACGACCAGCACTCAGTAGAGAAGGTAGGAACAATTTGTAGGTGTGGCGGAGCTTTCGAGTGAAAAAACTATGTATAATACAAAAGCTAGATACTATATAAGGACATATTACTTTGTGTTAACATTTGCACATGAATGAGGATAACCGGTCATCAACTCATCATCTATATGAACCCGCAACCAGATCCGGCACACAAGCGGATATCCATCGATCTAGAGTAGTGTGTTGGCTCAAATTTTCAAAGATGTACTAGTATATACGGTACTATATTAGTCAATGTGGCAAGTTAGGTGTGGCGGACGCCAAAGCTAGCCAGATAGCTGGCTCCGCCACTACCAGCACTGCGCGGTGAAGTTGGAGGTGACGAGGCCGCACGTGAGATTGCTACCGGCGACAAGGAACTCGAACACCGTCCCAAAGGCCGGATAGTACACGGTGGCCGGTGGGGTTCGGGTCAATAGCCCCTATGCGACACATTTCATGTGAATTGAATGGAGTGCGATGCAGTAGCTAGAAATAATAGCTCCTGTGCACCGTCTTACATGACAATAATAGTCCCAATATGACCAGGTGATTAAAACACGGGTCCGGTCGTCAACGGGACTGCGGTTAAGGTAAAAAAGGGGTCAAACTAATCGGTGGTGGGTCCCACTTGGTAGTGCATCGATTCCCCGCCTGACTGAACACGTGCTTCTCCCCTGCTTCTAGTTGCTGCTCTCTTCTTCGTTCTCATCGGCGGCGGCGGCGACGGCCGTGGCTGCGCATGTGGTGAGTGTATTCGGCACCATTTCCCTTCGTCTTGAGTTAGATCTGACCAAGTGGGCCTCTGTTTGCCCCTGTTTTCCACGAGATGCAGATTGTGGAGGTGGGTGAGACTGGGGAGCGGCGGCGGGGCGGCGTTGGGCTGAACGAGATGGAGCCACGAGAGACTACGTCGACTAGGTAATCACCCTGTCCAACCTTTTCAACCCTGCGATGTGTGCCTCGTCTGCTTCTGCTACCTCACAGTGCCCGCCATTGATAAACAGGGAGAATGTTGCTCGTACCTTCGAATTTAGTGTTGAATTTTTACCATCTAAAGCAAAGCTAGTTGATGGTAGCGTGCGAGACATAGAGAGAGATACAATTGTGAAATGGGAGGTTGAATTTGAAGAGATTGATCCACAGGAAATACAGAGCATGGAAGAGAGGCCCGTGAGGAATGTTGTGGAGAAAATTGGGGAAAGCATTTTTGGGGTCCAGAGCAAGAGGTGGCATTGTTACGGTTTGATAATTGGAAGGGTGAGTATGTGAGAATTGAGAATGGTGAAGAGATGGTTGATTAAATCGATCGGCAAGACAGCTGGGCAAGCAAACAGACTACCTTTCATGCAGAGCTCATTGATCTGAAATCAGATTCTAAGGTTGGATATGTGCCCTCAAAGTTGGCTTCGTAGATGGTAGATGATGATTGGGCTTCACAGAGACAAATAATGCCCATGTTTATGGGTGAAGTGACAGTAATGGAGGGGGCTGAGCAAGATGCAGAAGAGGGATGTGATGGTGCTGCAAGGGTTGTTTGTATTGATTGGAATTCAGTACAATTAGAAGACACTACTGATTTGGTCATTGCACCAATGGCTGACAGTGAGATGGCCAATTTTTTTGGCATTCCAGTAGATCCAGTAGACGATCAAGATGAGGAAGAGAGGGATGAATCGAGTTTGCCTAATGATGCTAACATAGATGCTTGTGAAGATGTGGATGGACAGCTGATGAAAGATGCTGCAGATGATGCACATGATGATGAGCTTGTAAGTGTGTATGACAAAGAAAATCATGTTATTGAAGTAGGCAAGTTATTCCCAAGCATGAAGGAGTTTTGGATGTGTTTCAAGACTTATGCAGTCAAACATGAGTTTGATGCCAAGACTATGTGGACTGACAGAAAGAAATTCTATGCAAGGTGCAGAGGTTTCGATGGAAGCGCCAGACCTTGCAAGTGGTACATATCTGCTAGAATTCAACCTGATGGAAGTACCATTTGGGTTAATCAAATCCCAAATCCACATACTTGTACTACAAGTTCACATAGAGTATCAACCATGACATCACAACTTTGGATTGCAGAAAAGATCACTCCAATTTTAGCCAAGAAACCAAACACTACATCAAAGAAACTTAAAGTGGACTTGGAAAAACAGTACCCCATTAAGGTGACGTATACCACAGTGTGGAAATCAAAATAGAGGGCAATGAAAGAATTATATGGTGATTGGGAAAATACTTTTAGGATGCTTTTATAACTTCAAAGCAGAGGTGGAAAAGAGGTCACCTGACAGTGTTGTGGAGATAGATACTGAGGTAACAGATGATGGTAGAGTTCTTTTCTCCAAGTTCTTTATGGCTTTAAACATTGCATATATGGCTTCAAAGCAGGGTGCCGTCCATATTTGAGCATAGACTCATCTTTTTTGACAGGCAAATGGAATGGTCAATTGGCAGCATGCAATGCTTTAGATGAACACAACTGGATGTTCCTTGTTGCTATTGGTTTGTTTCGATCGAGATAGAGGTTTCATGGACATGGTTCATGATGCAGTTGAAAAGATGCATAGGGCCAGTGTCACCTTTGGCAGTACACACAGATGCATGTAAAGGGCTAGAAAATGGAGTGAAGAATGTTTTTCCTCATTGTGAGTAGAGGGAGTGCTTTGGCCATATGTGGATGAATTTGATCAAAAAATTCAGAGGGGAAGAATTTGGGAGAATGTGGCTAGCAGCAAGATCTTACACCAAACAAACACATTCATATCATCTTGATAAGATAAAAGCAGCATGCAGTGAGTTTGGTCCATGGTTGAGCACCTATCGTTCTCTATTGTGGTACAGGTCAGGAATTAACACTGCCATCAAATGTGATCATATCAACAATAACTTGGCAGAAAGTTTTAACAACAAGATAAAGCAGTTGAAGAACTTGCCTGTGCATGACATGGTTGACCAAATCAGGATCATGATCATGCGCATATAGGAATTGAGAACAAGGATTGGTGATTGTCTACAAGGTGATAAGCTTCCTGCAGTGGTAGAACAGGTGGTGACCAGGAGCAGAAATCTTACACATTATGCGTGGAAAAATCTTCATTTTGGGGTCTTTGAAGTTAGAGATACCAAGGCGGAAGGAGGCATGTTGTTAACACTGAGTTGCATGACTGCACTTGGCTCTAGTGGCAACACACTGGGAAACCATGTGACCATTCCATTCTTTTCTTGGCCTCCCAACCTAAGATAAACATGCGCCAATATTTGCATGAATATTACTCAGTGGCAAGATTCAAGGCTGCATATGCAACTCCAATTTCAGCACTTACATATCAGTCTCAGTGGCCTAAAGTGGAAATTGAATTTTCCATATGTCCTCCCCTAAGAAAAAGAAAGGTTGGCAGGCCTAAAGAGAGTAGATTCAAGGCATGGTTTGAGAAAGATGGGAGTAGTAAAAGGGCAATGGGAAGAAGGATGCAAAGCCAAAAAGGTCCCAAAAAGGTAAAAAAAAATAGATGCAAGATGTGCCAGGAACTTGGGCACTGAAAAGGATCTCCAAAATATTGTTACACTCCTGAAAGGCCAAAATATGTTTACGTTTGTGCTTTTTTTATTTGGGTATTGTTTTTAACTACTAGAAAAATTACAAGCTTTGTTTTCCAGGAGGAAGCGTGGAGGTCAACCCCTTGTTGTTGAAGATTGTTGGGCAATCAAAAAGGCAAGAATCAATGGTTGTAGAAAAAAGAGAAATTTTGGTGATGAACCGGAGTTGGATGATGCTGCGGTGCAAAATGATCAAGAGTTGGATGTTGTTGTGATGCAAAATGATCAAGATTTTGATGATGTTTTGCAAAATGAGGTTGTCTTTGATCTTGTGATGCATCATGAGCAACATGTGGATGATGATGTGCTGCACAATGTGGTGCAAACTGAAGGCTATTCTTGGCAGATGTTACGCAAGCTGAATCATTCTTGGCGGAAGTTCATAAACTGAGCCTATATTGCAAGTTGTATTACCAATTGAAGCTACTGGAGTTGATGTTGTGCAAACTGAGCCTCATGTAGATGTTGTGGTGCCAACTGAAGCTGTCCAAGCTAGTCCAGTTAAGAAAACCAAGACTTTGAGTGAACTAGGTGTGGTAGGACCAAAAAGTGGTACGAAGAAGAAGAAGTGAAAACTTATTTTGTCAAACTTGTTTAATGGTGATGTGTGTTGTAGAATAACAAACTTGCCTCAGTTTGTGTAATGCTATTCAAATTCTGGCCGAATTTCAAATTTGACCCAAAATTCAATTTTGAAATTGTTTAGTATGTGGTATTGATGTTACAATGCTTTCTCAAATATTAGTCATATATAAGCATGTTAAGCGATCTATCTGAGCACTTATTGTTGATGTGAAACACTAGTCACGAAAAATGGGCTCCAAATGAGCTCTGAAGCTAGGCTAAACACCCCATTTGTAAGCAAATTTTTTCAACCTTTTCTAAATGGGTCAAAAATCAAAACTTGACATCTAGTGTGCAAATATAGGATCCGTGCCCAATATGAGATCGTTTGGATAAATTATGACATGCTTAGCCCTAAACCCTAGCTTGAATCCCATGAAACCATGTTCATGATAGCTATGTTTTGTTAAGGGTTTTTCATGAAAATACCCATAGACCAAGTTTCTTATTTTTCCCAGCAACTCACTCACATAAAACGATGATGAGTGCAAGTTTCATATTTTTTGATTTTTTTGAATTAGTTATGCTCAACCCTAGCCCTCAAAACCCCCTCAAACCCCCATCTGAAACCCCACACTCTTCCGCGCCGCTTGATCTCTATTAGTGGATGGCCTGGATCAGGCGCTAGGGCTACGTCACTGATCTGCGTGAGGCTTTGTGATTGGTTGCAGTCGACAACGCTGGATAACCCCCTGCCTCAACTCTGGATCGCTGGACTACTGCGTGTTCTATGGTGTGGATCAACATGCAGTGCTACACGTCAGCGATCCGCGTGCTACGCTCTGATTTGCTGGATTCATAACACATTTTTTGCACTGCGGCGAGTGGGCTTGCCGTTGGGCTCTGGTGAAAGAAGCCCACCCTTTGGACCTTTGGACCGAACCACGCCTCCTCTAGCCAGGCCCTAGCCAGTAGGCTACGTTGCCATGCTCGATCGGAGGGTACGATGCATGCATGCACGAGCGGCACACGCACAAAAAATGGGTCAGCATGACCCCTTGACCCCCGACTGATGGCACAGACCCGTGCACTTGTGTGAAACGTCGCAGCGCGACTACTGATGTAGGGGCACCCCCCATTGATGCATGCAGCCTTTGGTTTCCCATGCGTGTGTACACACTCCCGATGCCACCAAACGCCGCCCGGTCATTACTTCCATCCGGTGAAACCATTTAAAAAAATAATCAAAAAACACGTCACACTAGGGCTATTTAAGCCATACCTATCGTCTTCTTCTCCCTCCTCATCCATACCCCAACCCCATCCTCTCACATCTGCCCCCATCTGCCCTCCTTAAATCTTCTTCTCCACAAAGTAGAGGGTCCCAAAGCCACCATGCAGTACAACGGCCCGACCTACCGCTACCCTCCCATCGTGCCGGAGAGGCTCTCACTACTAGGGAAAACCCTAGTAGTAGCGCTTGAAATATGCATAGCAGTAGCGTTGGGTCCAGCGCTACTGCTAGCGCGCTACAGCTAAGTTGTAGTAGTAGCGCTTTTATGGGCAGCGCTACTGGTAAGTATAGTTAGTAGTAGTGCTTCCTGGACCAGCGCTACTGATAACTCTTTGTAGCGCTTTTTCACATGAAGCGCTGCTGCTAAGCCAGCGCTACTGCTAGGTTCCTTCTAGTGCTACTGCTAATGTTCCCGCTTTCGCCGAATCGCACCCCCTACGTATTTGTGATGTATTTATACATGCTCTATACAATAATTTCATCAGATCATACTAAACATACACTATTCTCATCATATCATAGACATACAGTAGTCTCGTCATACCATCATCATCATCATCATTCAACACAAATATCATCACATCTCGAAAATAGCGATACACAAGTGCGATCATGTCATGTCTCGAATAAGTGCAACTACACGGTCATGGCGCACACACAAGTTTCATCATCTCTATCTAAACCATGATGTAGAAGAGAAGAGCGATCAACATGAGCAAGAGCACGACTATGTAGTACCGACGGTCCTGCCCCTGCTCATGTTGGAGTGTCCACCTCAAGTAACTACTTTCCGCTTCGGCTCTGCTGTCGAACCCTCGGTGGCTAGCGCTTGGGTACTGTGCACTGGCACGAGTGGCTGGCCAGTGGTCGTAGACTCCTGGAACCCTCCCAACATACACAGCGTAGTAGTCCTTCGCCATCTCTGATCTATGTACCTGCATCGTGAGTTGATGAATTGAACGAAAATATGCAACATAATGTACTTAAGAAAACAAAGAGGCATAATTAGCAAAATACAAGCAACCAATAGTAAACATAAATGACGAAGTTCCTCATACCCAAACTAATTAACTAGAGCGATCTACGCTAGTTCAGGACCACGGTTTAGTTACATCACATAGTTTTGCCGTGCATAAATTCAAAGTTTTGCCATAGAAAAAGACAGTAGTGACACATGCATTGTCATCAACAATCAGTCCTCCATGTCGGCGGTCCAATCTTCATAGTCATGGAGGAAGTACCCGAGCTTCTTGAAAGGCTTCAGGTCCAGACGCTGAGCGAGTAGCAGTGCTCGGACATCTTCTCGCGTGATTGGCCCATGGTAGAACATCCCTGTTGGTTCGAGGACCTGCTTCATGATCACTTGGGCAAGTTCACACAGTACGTGATAAAACTTAGCTCTGATTCGATGACCCGGTGTATTCCTATGCTTGTGGCCCAGCTGAAAATCTCGACATCGTTGGTAGTAGGTGACATGCGAAGGCGTTGATTATCCCTTCTGTATTCAAGCAGGTGATGCATCAGGTAGAATCCGGCGCCGTTGGCTCTAACTTCTTGGGGTGCATCTCCGTGACCACAATTTGTCAGATGCCAAGCTCGTTTGGTCTTCGTGTCCTCTTCTTCTTCGGTGCTTTACCGGCTACGACAACATCGTTGCCGGTCTCGGGGGTGGTGTCGGTCCCGGTGCCAGTGCTGGTGCCGGTGTTGGCGTTGGTGTCGGGGTTGGTGCCACTGCCGCCACCATGCAACCCCATCTGGTGTACGTTCGTCCAAGTAATCAAATAACGATTTGCTACCTCGATGGGGTCTTTGAGGCGAGCAGAACCACCCACGACTTCGGCGTCGGTAGGCATGTTTCCTATTGATCAACAATTGTAAATAAAAGATATAATGAAGAGGAAAAAGGGGCCTATGTTTGGTCGGAATGTTGATTCATTCCCCTTCCGGCAAATCCCGGGCACCTCCATATGTCGTAGTTTCTAGCACAAGTCATGCCGAAAATCACGGAAATTTTCGGTATGACCTTTGCTAAAAAGTGGACATATGGAGCGCCTGAAATTTGCCGGAATGGAAATGAATCAACATTCCGGCAAAAGATAGGCCAATCGGATATTTTTCGACAATTGGCACAAGTTCATATAATAGATTTGATGCTATCTCAAGAGAACATGGCAACATCATATGACAAATTTCCAGGACTTAGCAAATTAACCAAGTGTTAAAAACAACAACATTGTATAGGCTATATGCTCCTAAAACATCATCTAGGGTTTTATTTGCTACTGGTTTTTATTTGCTACTAGTTTTTATTTGCCCTAAACACAATTTTCCCTAGCTAAATTTGCTCATTTGCTAAAAAAATTGGCCCTAGCTATATTTGCTACTGCCATAATTAGCTACTGTTTTTTATAAATTTTTGCTATTGTTTTTTATAGCTAATTTATATACCTACAAAAACTAATTAGATACTGTTTTTTATAAATTTTAGCTACTATTTTTTATACCTACAAAAACCAATTTGCTACTATTTTAGCTACTATTTTTTTTATAAATTTATAGGTATTTTATATACCCTAAACTAAACTTCCCTAGACAAAATTGCCCTAAACTAAATTGCCCTAAACTAAATTTCCTAAACTAAATTTACCTAAACAAAATTGCAATAAAACAAATTTTCTAAATTTCCTACACAAAATTTCCCTAGCTAAATTAGAGAGCAATGAGAGAGAGAGACGAGGGCAGGGGAGAGGAGTGGGAGAGGTTTACGGGGCGGTGGAGAGGGCGGCAACGTCGAGGGCGAGGCGCAGGGCGAGGGCCGGTGAGGTCGAGGGCCGGTGAGGTCGAGGGCGGGCGCAGGGGCGGCGAGGTCGAGGGCGGGCGTAGGGGCAGAGGAGAGGCGGGGCAGCGTTGTGGTCGAGGGCGCGGGCTCGAGAGATGGTCGGCGACGAGGTCGACGGCGGCCAGGGGCGACGGCCGGCGGTCGAGGGCGAGCAGGGCGACGGACGGTGCGAGGGCGGGAAGGGAAACGGCTGCGGCGACAGAGTGCGGGGAAGAGGGTGTGGGGAGTGGAGGAATTGGGGCTTGGCGGTTGGCCAAATTTGAAGTTAACTCAAAATAGTAGTAGCGCTAGATTGTGAGCCAGCGCTATAGCTAACTTCGCTATAGCGCTGGTTTGTAATGCAGCGCTACTGCTAATGGCACATAGTAGTAGCGCTTTTTAGAACACAGCGCTATAGCTATATTAGCTATAGCGCTGGTTCTCAACCCAGCGCTACTGCTAACTGTTCCAATTATTTTCCTTTTCTAGTTTTTAATTTTATTTTATTTTATTATTTTCCTTTTCTTTTCTGTTTACTTTTCTTTTTCTTTTGTACTGCTTTCTCCCTTGTGTTTATGTTTTTTGTTTTTCTCCGATGACGGCGTCTCCCCAATATCACGGAACCATGCATGTGGTGGTAACATATCAGTTGACCGATAATGGTTACTTAAGTGCGTACACAAAATAGATACATATATATAAATGTAGGTTTCTGATCAGCTGCGTCGGCGACGTTCACATTGAGCTTCTTCCCTTTCTTGTTCGTTGCCGAGTAATTGAGCCCCTCCTTGTGACTTTTCCGGAGCCATGGATTACGATCTTTCTTAGGTAATGTAGTATTGATTCTTCTTTTCACGTATTGTCATTGTCATCTTCCCTCATCGGGTTCCCGTATTGGTCGTAGTCTTCCTCGTTGGCTACTCCATCCATTCCGACGATTCTCCTTTTAGATCTCCTCACGACAACACGGCTGTGATTGGCCGGGTCGGTTATGAAGAAGCATTGTGTCACGTGATTAGCGTGTACCCATGGCTCATTTTTGGTGATGACGTTAACGTTCACGGGAGTGCTCTTCGCCTCGGGTATAGACAAGGTGGTGAAATACTTGTTTTCTCTTACGACGTCCTTGGCCCATCTGACACGAAACATCGTCGCATCGTGCATTCCAGCATAGTCAAGCTCCCAGATCTCTTTGACCCTTCTGTAGAATCTCTCAGTTGTGCCGTTGGCGTCAGTCACACATTAAATTGTCACCCCGGAGTTCTGGTAATCACTGTCCATGTCTTTGGCCTCCGTGTAGAATGTGTACCCATTGATATCATAGGACTGATAGGTCGCGAGCTTGGGAACGGGGCCATGTGCTAAGGCGTGTATGAGCAATCCGTCCGAACTGCCGTCTTCCAGGGGATTTTCAAGAACTTGCTCTTTGAACCAACACAAGAAAGTGGCGTTGTGCTCTACAGTAACTTCGTCGTCCGTCTTGAGCATCCTCTTATCACGGTACTTCTTTGCGATGCTTTCTTTGTGCTGTGCCACATAATCATCTACCACATCTAGGTGTTGTAGCACTACTAAGTTAGCCCTGTCACAGTCGTTCCGTCGATCCGAGTAGTCCACGTGCAATTCCCTCCGGCCGTTGTTGTGACCATCTCCTTCGAGCTTCCCATCGTGTTTCTTGACGGACAAACCAACAACAGGGTCTCCGATGCTTATATAATTCTCACAAAAGGAGACGCACTCATGCTTCAGATACCCCTGGACGATGCTCCCTTCGGGACGGGACATGTTACGAACGAATCCTTTGATGACCCCATTCATCCTCTCAAACGACATCATGCTGTGAAGGAATGTCGGCCCGAGGTCAATGATGTCGTCCATGATGTGGACACACAGATGCACCATGACGTCAAAGAACGCGGGCAGGAAGTACATCTCAAGCTCACATAGTATGACAACGATCTCTTCCTGTAGTCTTCGGAGCTGCTTCACACTTATGTACTTTCGAGATATAACGTCGAAGAAGTTGCAGAGACCAGTAAGAGTGTGATGGACGTGCTTGTCCATTATCCCTCTAATGGCAACCGGGAGTATCTACGTCATCATCACGTGACAGTCATGAGACTTCATCCTGCTGAACCTTTTCTTCTTGGGGTCTAGAAATCTGCTTATCTTCCCATAGTAACCGAAACTGACTTTAATTCCCATAAGGCACTTGATGAATTGACCGATCTCCTTCGAACTTAAGGTGAAGCAAGAAGGGGGGCAATAATTCTCCTCCTCCTTGTTAACTTTTCTGTCCCTTTCCCCCTCCTCTGTCTCCTCCATCGACTTTTTATGGTGGAGCTCTTTCCTGATCTTCAAATCTTCCAAGTCTTTCCTTGCCTTCGACCCATCCTTGGTCTTCTCCGGCATGTTCATCAGTGTGCCAAGCAAGCTCTTGAGGACATTCTTCGTGATATGCATTTGATCACGGCAATGAGGCGTGTCATGGTTGGGCCAGTACTCCAAGTCCCAGAAAACAGACCTCGTTTTCCATACCTTCAGCAGTGGCTCCGGCGCCTTTTGGATCTTTCCCGGCGCGGGGCATATTTCCCAGTTTCTCAATAGCTCATCGATTTCGGTGCCGCTCCTCTTACGTGTAGGTCCTCGAAGCTCAGCCAACCCATTGACTAGATCTCCATGCTTTCTCCACGGATCATCCTTCTCGAGCCATCTACGATGCCTCATGTACATGATTTTCCCAGACCCGCCATCTTTCGTTGACGTAAGCTGCTGAGACGTTGTATCATCCATGCACCTCGTGCATCCGCAGTATCCGTGGCACACCTGGCTTGAGGTGTACCCGTAACCGAGATAGTCGTGGACCGTCGTCATCAGCGCGAATCTCATATGGAAATATTCTCCTTTGCTGGCGTCCCATGTCCATGCAGGTGTTTTCCAAAATGTTTCTAGCTCCTCTTGTAGAAGCCCCATATAAAGGTTAATACTATTTCTCGGTTGTTTCGGCCCTTGAATCAGCATGCTCATGTGTATGTACTTTGTCTTCATGCACTTCCATGGGGGGAGGTTGTACATCCATACAAACACGGACCATGTGCTGTGGTTGGTGTTCTGGTTTCCAAACGGATTCATGCCATCGGTACTCGCACCAAGCACGATGTTCCTTGGATCTTCTGCAGCAAATCCATATACGGCGTTGAATTCTCTCTACTGGCTACCATCCACGAGGTGTCTCAGCCTCGGATCATCTCCATCGTCAAGCTTCTTCCTCTTCGCGTGCCAGTGCATGAGCTTTGCTTCCATAGGATCTACGAAATACCGCTGCAGACGGGGAGTGATCGGACAATACCATACAAATTTTTGAGGAGCTTTCTTTCCTGCCTTCTTGTATCGAGAAGCATTGCACACTGGACAACTGGTTTTTTCCGCGTGCTCCTTCCGATAAATGATGCAATCGTTGATGCATGCGTGGTATCTAGTGTGTGGCAAATCAAAAGGGCAAACGATTTTCTTGGCCTCCTCGACACTAGTAGGACATAGGTTCCCTGAGAGAAGAACTTTATTATGTAGATACTTCAAATGCTCATCGAAGCTTTTATGCATCCATTTGTTTTGGCCTTCGTCTTTAGAAGTTCGAGCGTGAAACTCAATCGGGTCACCTCGGGATCGCAACCGTCATACAATGGAGTCTTAGAGTCTACTTCAAGTTGCGCCAGCTTGACCTCCTCTCTAGAAGTAGCTCTCTCGCTAGTCATACTCTTGCGAAGGAGGTCTCGAACATGAGGTTCCTGCACGACTCACTTAGTAGCGTCTAAGACGGCGGCGTGACCGCCGCCTCTTCTCCGCCATGTCCGGACTCTTCTTCCTGTGTCCGGAATCTTCTCTGCCGCCGTCATTTTCGGACTCTTCCCCGCCGCCATGTCCAGCGCCATCGTCTTCGTGCCGATCGGTCATATCTTCGTCCATGTCGTTATTCCCTGCCATGTGGACGTCCTCATCATCATCTTCTTCTTCACTTATCCACTGAGTATAGCCATCCATGAAACCATTCATCAGCAGGTGTGCCTTCAAAGTGCCATGATCAAAAGGGTCCAAAAGGACTCCTTCCTTGCATCTTGCACACAGACATCTAATCCTAGTCCAATTATTTGCATACATGTCCATCACTGCGGATTGCATGTACTGCTCCACCTTCCATCCACTCACCTTCACGACCAACTGCATGGTATAACAAGCAAAAGGGTTATAAAATAAATAATGCATATGCTTCAAAGTCATATATATAAAATTTTGGCATGACCTTGCCTAAAAATAGGATATATTGAGTTTGCTCGAAATTCACCGAAACGGAAATAAATCGACATTTCGGCAAAACATAAGCAACTCGAGGACATGTCACTTGCACAAATCTCTCCATAAAATATATATATATATATATATATATACACACACACACATACATACATACATACATACATACACACATACATACATACATACATACATACATACATACATACATACATACATACATACATATATATAGGGAAAATCCATCCTACCACCCGGTTACTATTTTATTATTTTAAATATGTTCATATATTACATCTAAGATATTTCAAAGCAAGTTACATGAAAAAATTGCATATGAGCCTATAGTTTTTGTTATATTTGTGAAATACGTACATATTTGTACGTAAAAAAGCATACTCAAAAATGGTACATACTACCTAAAAATTATTATATATACTACCTAATCATTGTTATATACTACATACTACTGCATTACATCTTTATGGGTTTCGACAGATACTACATACAACATAGAAAGCATAGTGATGGTAACTACCACTACTTGTAGGAAACATTTGTCCTATATATATATATATATATATATATATATATATATATATATATATATATATATATATATATATAGGGTGGGTCTATTATGATAACACCCCTTAAGACCTTATGCACACCCAAACCTTATTACACACCACCAACAGATCGCGCCGCCCTCCCTCCCGGCCTTCTCATGGCAGCCTCGGGCGAGCCACGCCTCCCCTCTGGCCTTCTTCATGGCGGCGGCCTTGAGCGATGCCGCCTCCCTACCGCTTTCTCATGGCGGGGCCCGAGCGCCGCCTCCCCTCCTCGACCTTCTTCATGGCAGCCCGGCTGACGCCGCCCTCCCCTCCGGCCTTCTTGGCCGGCCAGGCAGTGACGCCGCCCGTCGCCTCTCGGCCTTCTTCCGCGGCAGGCACCGAGCAACACCAGCCTATCGGCCTTCTTCCACGGCAGCAGCTCGGTAGCGCCGCCACCGAACTCCTCCGGGCCTGCAATTAGCTGTACTTCATCAGATGTGGATTGGTGCTGCCTCGACATCAAACCAATTCGAGCAAGGAGGAGTGTGCACAAGGTTGCTTCATCCACGGTAGCTTCTTGGAATAAGTCTGCATTGACCTTCAGAGCAAATCCTCCTTCCCTGTTCACCTTGAGCAACGTCCAGACCGCCCATGAACTTCTGAAGGGCAAGTGGACTGCATGGGCGAACGTGAAAGTTGTGCAGGCGGACAAGAAGGGAACTTCCTCCTGTAAACGCAAGAAATCACTGCATCACGAGGTAAGCAGTACACTTCCTCAACCATCTCAGTGTAGTTATCATAGACAAAGCAGTACAAGCAGTACAGCGCGCGATTATGCAGTACAAACCCTATGCAGTGCGGTTGCTTCAGTTCGTTGTGGGGGAAAATGCAGTACGCTTCTATAGGTTCATTACGGATAACGATGCAGTGCGGTTGCTTCAGTTCACCTTGCGGGGTGATGCAGTCACCCTGCAATGCTTCAGCGATACAATTTTGAACACATTGCGGTTTGCATGATTCAGTTCATTTAACACGACAATGCAGCTCGGTCATTTTGTGTGCAGGAAATGGCGTTCGGCGGATACAAAATGCCGCGCATAATTGGCGCGAGAACAAGAACTTTCGGAAGAGTGGATATTCTTACGGAAGAGATCTTGGCTGGGTTACCCCGAGATTCCTCGTGGATTCTTCACGACGACAAGCGGTGCGATACTCTCCACAAGAAGATTTTTCCGGAAGAAGATGTAGTTGAAGGTGGCGATGATGTCACATTAAATGCAGGGAAGGAACTCACCAACGCGATGATGAAGACGATGATGATGAAGATGAGCCAATAACAGTTCTCAACCCAGAGTATAAGCACGAGTTCACTACGTTTGGACAGCATGTCCGAACAGACAATGATGTGTACACCTGCAACACAGAACTATGACGAATGCAGTGCGCATAGGGGCACAAAAGCAGTGCACACCCGTACACTAAGAAAAAAGAATACGAAAGAGGAAAAACAATAAAGAAAAATGATACCAATGCAGTGCACAAAAATGTAGCGCAGAAAATGTGTAGTACGGTATGCGTGCACATGCAGTACTGAAACTAAATCAATGCAGTGCACACATGATTTACTAAAAAAACAGTGCACGCCCCAACGTTGAAAAAGTTACAAAGGAAAAAAAATTGACCACCCAGGTGCTACCGGCCCCAGCCAGTCTCGTAATAGGTCTGCACCCACAGAAGGGGAGTCGTTCTGAGTCACAGTGCATGGGGCCGGTTGCACATGGGCCCACAGGTCATAGGGCATATAGCTGCGAGCGCCGTGTATAAGCGCCCAGATAAGTATACGGAGGAGTTCGACCAGTATGCCTCACCAGCCCTTATAAATAGGTCGGGCGCGCCTTCCGCGGGCGAGAGGTGGGACTAAACATTAGGACGCACACACAGCGAAACGGGAACCAAGCCGTGCTCACTGGGCGACTTGGGCCCAATTGCGTCTCTAAACTAGCCGAACACAGGCCCAACAAGGCCGACTAAGAAAAAACAATAAGTTAAAAAAAGGGGGGCACCCCCCCTTTCCCTACCCCTCCCGTACCAGGGACTGCAGTAAGTACAAGCAAAAACAAGATGCAGTACGTGCCTGTAAAAAAATGCAGTGCATTACGTTACACGATGCAGTGCGGTATGGCAATCCAGTTCCCGATTACCCTACACAAATAAATAAACTCAAAAAACAGTGAAGTACGCACATGTATACACAAGTGCAATACTGTATTCTAGAAGATGCAGTGCAGGACTATATACGAATGCAATTGATTATCACACAGGATTGCATGTATAAAATATGACAAAATGCCTGTTCGCATAGAAAAAAGTGGTGGTTAAAAAAATGTGCTGATAAAAAATAAAACAAACCCACCTTAAAAAAACCCCACGTTCGCATACAACCACCCAACCGGAGCAGTTCCATCGCCACAAGCCCACGATCACAGATGCAAAAACAACCCACGATCTGCACAACCGCATCATCAGCGCGATCGTGCAGTTCATCCGACGAGGCCATCCCACCCCGCGCCCTCCCCTTAAATTCAGACCCCTGCCAAAGGCCTTCTCATCCACAACAACACAAGTATCCATTGCGCTCCCACCAAATCGCCCCATATCAACGCAAAAGCACCAAGCCCTGCCACCGGCGATGACGTTCACCGACGAGTACAAGGGCAACAACGCCGTGGAGGCGCACGGCAACACCAAGTTGCACGTCATCCACACCAACGACAAGAAGCAGATGGCGATCACCCTCGCGCAGTACGAGCGCCACCTCAGCCTCCAGCGCCACAAGATCGTCGGCATTGATCTCGAGTACGACAACGACCCTGAAGCGACGCAGAAACCCGCCCTCTGCCAGCTCTCCATCGGCAAGAATCACCCGGTGCTGCTCTTCCAAATGAGCGACACTGAAAGGTGCACCGTCTTCGACAACTTCCTCGCCGACCCCAGGTACACCTTTGCAGGTTTCTCCATCGATGGCGACAAAACCAGGCTGCAGCGCATCAAACTGGAGGTCGCCAACTTCGTCGACATCCAGAAGGGGTGGAGGGTGCCCGAGGCAACCAAGCCGTTGGACTCCCTCGGAGACGTCTCCGGCGTGCTCATCGACGACTACTACAACAACATGAAGAAGAAGATCACCGACGACGAGCACCGGTATTTGGGCCACCCTGCCTCTGTCTCCGGGAGGCACATCGAATCTGTGACCAAGGGCGCCTCGCGTCTGACGAGATATGGAACCGCATCACCCTCACCAGGACGGCCTTCGCCGTGCAAAGCTGCAGAAGGAGGAGCCCCCAAGAAGCGCGCCAGGAGCAGCTGGGGATGGGGAGAGCCTGACTGGTGAAGAAGAAGATGGTGCCGGCCAGGAGCCAACAATGCCAGCGTTCTTTTAGAATTATCATCAAATTTGCTTTGTGTTGTTTGCTTATGTATCGTTAGTTTGCTTGTGTGCTGAACCTAGTTTGCTTGCCATGCACAATCGCCTGTAATGATGAACTCTGATTATGTTAGTTTGCTTTCTGTTCAACTTAGTTTGCTGGTGATGGAATTGTCATACATAATGCAAACATGACGCATGCAGTGCAAGTTGAGCACGAATGCATTACAGAATTTGTCGAATGAAGTCTTAACATACCCAACAAACCAGTACACGAACATAAATTTTAAAAAAAGAATACATAAGAGCAAAACCAGAAAAAGAAAAACGCAAACACGTAAATAATCAATGAAGTACAGAAATATATGAACGTGCAGTACAGAACCATAATCAATGCATTACGCGTATGATTACTAAGCAGTGCACTCCCATACATTGGGAGAAAAGATTACATAATAGCAAAAAGATGGAAACAAAAAAAATGGCAACTGTTCATGCAGTACGCAATGCGTACACATGCGATCTGAGAACCACGATCAATGCGGTGCACACCCGACATTGAAAAAACACCTAAGCGAGAAAAATAAAAAGAAAAAAATTGACCACCCGGTGCTACCGGCCCGATCTCGTAATATATACGCACCCACAGAAGGGGAGTCGTTACGAGCCCACGATCCATGGGGCGGTTGCACATGGGCCCACAGGTCATAGGGCATACTGTTGCGGCGCCGTGTATAAGCGCCAGAATAAGTATCACGGAGGAGTTCGACCGGTATGCCTCGCCGACCCTTATAAACAGGTCGGGCGCGCCTTCCATGGCGAGGTGGGACTAAACATTAGGGCCTTTTACAATGACAGGACCCAAGCCGTGCTCACAGGCCGACTTGGGCCCAATTATGCCTCTAAACTAGCGAACACAGGCCCAACAAAGCCCACTAAGAAAAAACAATACGTTCAAAAATAAAACATCAAAAAGAAAAATGACAAACATTTTTTAAATGAATAACAAAAAACAAAATAAAATGTGCGTCGGCACTGTAAAAATATTAATAAATAAAACGCAGGAAGCCCGATGTCAACATACAGATATCGGTGACGTACACCAATCTGATTCTTCACATTGGAAGCACAAAGTATTTTTTACGAATTGCGATTATCTTCACTCTGCAATGCGGTATGATTTGAAATAAGAATGCAACCACATTACTTAACCAAAAGCACTCAGACACCCCTAGCCACACTAGCCTCCATCCACACAAACGCTATATTACCACAAAAATCAAGAGAAGAAAAGAAAGAACACCATCAAGAGAAGAAAAAGTACATACGTGTGAATCATCTTTGCGGTACACTACGTGGACCTGAGCAGTTCGTTTCTGATAGAAAAGAAGTGCACTGACTTGGACAATTGACCGAAAACACAATCATCACATTTTCTGACAGTTGCGTCAATACATTGACCTAATCACGAAAAAAGAGGCGACGACGTTCCGGATTTCCAACGCACTAACAAGAGCCTCCTCATAGCAGAACCTGTTGGCAGTTGCCACGTAACTTAAAACAGAGCCCCACCACGCTACCGCCCCGCTCCACCTCTCCCACGTCCTGTCAAGGAGAGCAGAGGAGAGCAGAGGAGAAAACGCAACTGCTTCGTCCTCCCAAAAACCCCTTTGCATCTTCTTCTCCGCTCTTCCTTTCACTAACCTCTCTCTCTATAACAAACACCAGAGAGCAGAGGAGAATCATGGCGATGCACCTCTGTACAAGCAGCGCTGCAAGTACACCAGGGAGCTCCACTACGTCCACCTCCACGGTAATCACAAGCTCCACGTCCTTTGCACAAGCAAGGGCAAAGACGTGGACAAGATGCTGTACACGTTCATGAGGAAGCTCGGCGGAATGCCCGTCAAACTAGTCGGCGTTGATGTCGAGTACACACACTATGAGAAGCCACAGCGTGCAGCGGTGCTATAGATATGCGTACAAAAAGAATGCCTTGTCTACCACATATCTGCAGCTAAAGACAGGTAAGAATAACTATTGCTTGTCAATATTGATTTTAAATTTTCTTCACTGCAATTGCCATAATATTTAACCTTCGGTTCTCATTCTTGAAAAAGCATGGCATATGAATTTATTGACAGTTTTGATCTGGCTCCATGTATGTCACTCATGTGTTCAATTCTTGAATTATATTATCTAGCAATACATGCAGTTTAATTATATTTTCTTCACTGCAACATTACCATACAAAACATGTATGAAATTAGGTTCAAGAATACAAGCATACACAAAACATGTTTTTGCATTCTATTATCAGATTTACTAGTTATGTTGAACAAAGTATTAGCAACTGCTCAATGCAACAGATTCAGATATTCATATTGCAGTTCAGTTTCAGAAAAACACAAAAAAACATTGCTAGTTCTAAAGAAATAAACTATATTCACTCTATACAAATATATTGCAGGCCAATGGAACTAGACAAATTCCTGATGAATGATGAGTACACCTTCGTCGGATTCGCTATTGAAGGAGACAAAAGCAAGCTGAAGGTATCTGGTTTGGAGATCAACTCCGACAACTACATTGATATTCAGGTGGAATGGAGAGACCCATACAATAAAAAGAAGTTTGACTCTTTGGCTGATGTTGCCGGCGGGATTATAGACATTCACTACCATGACATGAAGAAAAAAAAATTAACCGCAAGGAGGACCATACTCTGTGGGGATTTTGCCCGCTGCCAGAAAAGCTTATCAAGTATGCAGCAATAGATGCATTCGCAACATATGAGTCATGGAGAATCATCTATGATGTCATAATGGGACTGGACAGGGCAAAAAGAGGCAAAGAAGAAAAGAAGAAGAAGAACAAGGCTGTAATCCAATACAGCAACTAGAAAAAATCAGGGCTGTGTTTAGTTTCACTTTACTTTAGGCGTTGTGTTGTTCTTTGTTTCATGTATGCAAGATTTTGATAATGTCCGTTGCTTCATATCGAACATTTCTTTTATAAAAACAATGTCAGTTTGCTTGTGATCAATTGCTTTCGCAGAAATTAGTTTGCATTAGAACAAGTATCTACACAACTTTGAAAAATTTAATGAGTGATACCAAAACATACTATTCACATACAAAACATATTCAAAACCAACACTAAACAAAAAAAATTAGGTAATCTGACTACAAACTTGGACATAAAAAAGAAAAAGATTAATGCAGTTCACAATCGTAAAAATTAGTATTGATATATCTAAAAAAATATAATCCGTATACCTTTCTAAATAAACGTGAATACAGTTCACAGAACGAACATATGGCAGTTCAACAAGTGTATGCATGAAGTGCAGTACATGCATAAATGAAGAACGACAAGGGCCCCAACACACACACTTGCTACACGAAGTGCAGTACTCAACGTTGGTGCAAGCAGTACAAATGACATCATTTTTTTCCATCAAAGGGGCCAGCCAAAACCCCCGGAGCCACACCCCTAAGATAGACAGGGGGCGACGGGGTATGATGGACTCGCCTACGCATGCGGCGCCGCGGCAAGCCGCGTCGCCGCCTGCTCCGGCTCGTTCCAGGCTCGGCCTCGCAGGGGGATGTGGAGGGGGGTCACGACCCCCCTCCCCACCCCCTGCTCGGCCTCGCGCTAACGCACGCAGTGCGCTTGGTTGTGACGCCTTGATGCGGACATTCTGTTTTTCCATCAAAGGACGCGTGCAAAACCCCGAGCCACACCCCTAAGATAGGCGAGGCGGCGGGGTATAACGAACTTCGCCTATGCATGCGGGCGCTGGCTGCAGCGGGCGTCGCCGCTTCAGCTCGTTCAGGCTCAGCCTCGCAGGGGATGTGGAGAGGAGTCACGACCCCCCTCCCACCCCGCTCGGCCTCGCTAACGCACGCGATGCGCGCTTGGTTAACGGTAGCAAAGGCGGACATTCTGTTTTTCCATCAAAGGGGACGCGCAAAAACCTGGAGCCACACCCCTAAGATAGAGGCGGCAGGGGTATGACGGACTTCGCCTCGCATGCGGCGCCGCGGCAAGCTGCGTTGCCACCTCCTCCGGCTAGTTCCAGGTCGGCCTCGCGAGAGGATGTGGAGAAGTCACGACCCCCTCCCCACCACCTGCTCGGCCTCACGCTAACGCACGCAGTGCGTACAAGAATAATACAAAAATATATAGACAACTAAAAAAAATGGGGGGGGGGGAAACGCCCCCACCATGTACCTTAATGTACAAACAATAAAAAACCAACTACAAAACGCAACTACAGGCAAAAAGCAATGCGTTTTTTGTTTTGGCAAAAAAAAGCAGTTCGGTATCATAAAAGCAATGCAGCTTTGGCATGCACACACGTGCAGCACTTTGCTTGAAAGACAACAAAATATGCAGTGCTCTTATATTGGACAAAGAAGTTCGGCATCAAATGTGATACAGTTTATCGAACACATATCATACATATAAGCGTGACAAAATGCCATTTCACATAGACCGTGGTCGTCAACAAGAAATAAAATTATACACTTATATATATTGTGTGAGTTATTGATATAAAATACACATACATATACAAATTCATCCGCATGCACTGCTGCATAAAAAGAACAAGAAGAAACACAATGACAGAATAAAAAGTCTTTTTCATACATTATCTACCTTAGTCAGCACACACAAACACAACATCAAGCCCTAGCTATTGTCCACGTACAGCCTTTCGCAACCAGTAGAAAATAGTGCCCCAAATGATTGTTACTGCGTCTGCGACTGCGTTTGCGATTGCGACAGGGAAGTGAGCCCGAGGTCCGCAATCAGTTCACGTAACTCAGGCGGCATGTGTTCATAACACAACATGTTCAAAGGATTGAACAAATTTGGAACATGTACTCCGCCTTCCAATCTTCAAGAAGAATGGAAAAAAGAAAACAAATGCAGACAAGTGATTAAAAAAAGGTCGTCATAAAGAACAAAAAAGTGAAAAGAAAAAAGAGAAGTTGTTACGTCGGATTTCAAAATTTTCTTAACTAGACGTTGGCCGTCATACAACTGCGTCATCCACGGAACAAAGATTCCGCACTCATTTGCTCCTACTATTTGCACGACCGGGTAACATGGCTTCTTCCGCCAATTTAACCCGATCGAGGTGGTTCCTCGATTATACATTTTTCACCATAAATCGCCTTCAGCAGCTGAGTCATCCTCCCCATCTGCCAAAAAAAGCACAAGGTAAGAATAACACGCATCACGGATAAAAAGTTGATATTCAAACGTACAAAAAAAGTTGTTCTCAAACGTCTAAACAATCCCTCTTTTAAGTGCACGTGAGAAAAATGCAGTTCTGTCGCGCATATGTTGAAGTGCACTACATAAACAATTGCAGTTTATAAAAAAAATGCAGTAGGAGAAACACAAAAAAAGCTTTACGCTTAGCAAAGAAAAAATAGCATACCACTTCAGTGCAATCTGCGTGGTAGTCAGTCCTGCGCCACCTTGTCGTGACATCAGCATGGCCAGTGTACTTCCTACTGTCATGGATATCAAGGATGCAGCCGATCTTTGGTTCATCGTGTATAAGGAATAATGACCATCCTTGAATCGCGGCATCATTATCTGTTCGCATAAAAAAATGAAATGAAAAGTTCTTTTGGCACGTACCACCAGGGCCACTGTTCCAAAAATAACTATAAAAAGAAATGCAACAAACCAGGAAAAATAAATGAAAAAAAACAATGAACTTACCAGTTTTGCGTCCAACATGTTTGCGCCGTCGCTCACAAAAAATTTGAACTGCTGAACTGCATCTTCTAAAACAAACGAGCTATGCACAACTGGCAACACAGGATTTCCGTCATTATCTCTCGCCACAGAGGTTTCCATTTGAAGAACATACTGCACACAAAAAAGAACAAAAAAAAGGACATGAAAAAAAGAATAAACATTGCAAGCAGGTATGGACATGAAAAAGCTACTGCAGTATGAAAGAATGACAGCAAACGTTTACCGTGATAAATAAAGGTGAAAGTAGCACACGTTCACCGGATTGATAAGCTAAACCCATTTCAGGGTCTTGCTTCCAGTACTCGATGACAAAATCCATGATATATGAATCCATTAAAGCTCCTTTGCCAAATGTATCATAGATATAGTCGATATTGTAAGTATCGACATCACCAAAAGGACCATGCACCATAAAGAACGCGTTCCTGCAGTAAACATACACAGATGGGATCAATAATTAGAATTAAAATCAAAACACACAGAAAGTATGAAAGGGCACACACATCACATAAAACTTACTCGCGGTATTTGGTTACAAAATCTTTGCTGAGAACAAGATCCTTTATTTTAATCGCCTCATCAATATATCTGAACCTCGGAGGCTTCAATTTCTCTATAGAGCATCTCAACTTAACAGCCCTCTCACCTGCCCTCTTGTTCGAAAATACTTCAACCTCATCCAAAGGAGGACGATTAATTGCTGCACTCCTAGTCCTAGTGACACGTGCACACGGTGTAACAAAATCATCATCATCAACATCATATACATCCTGTGGAGAGCTAGGTCGAGAGACACTTCCACCATCAGGTCCAGACGCCACATTTGTGTTTAAACCAGAATTATCTGGAGAGATTTCAATGACACAATCCTCCATAACAACATCAGAACCCTGGGACTCAAACAGTGACGTACATCCTTCATGAAGCCCCCAATCAAAACCTAAAAACGTGCAGAAAAAACATGGAAGCACTCAGTACAAAACACAAAAACCAAAAAACATGTATATAGAAAAATAGAATGCAGCCCACTCTTGTATACATCAATGCAGCCCACTTGTCTACAAAGAATGCAACACACTTCTCTACATCAATGCAGCCCACATATAAAGAACAATGCAGCCCACTTCTGTGCATCAATGCAGCCCACACTTGTATACAGCAATGCAGCCCACATATAAAGAACAATGCAGCCCACTTCGCTGCATCAATGCAGCCCACACTTGTATACAAAGAATGCAACCCACATATAAAGAAGAATGCAACCCACTTCTCTGCATCAATGCAGCCCACACTTGTATACAACAATGCAGCCCACATATAAAGAAAAATGCAGCCCACTTGCCCATAAAGAAGCGGAACCAAGCAGCAGACAAAAATAAAATAAAGCGAGGATAAATAAGTTCAATAAAACAACCTTTATCTGCAAAAATTAGAAGTGATGTTAAATCAAGGCAACACTTCCTCGATGTTAGCCAGCTATAGAGCATGGTCTTTCTGATGTAGCCAATGTGCTCCACCCCAAACTTAGCAACTCGAACACCATCCCATGTCTGCAAGAATTGAAACATATAGAATCCACAATCATGCCTCGCAAAAAAGAATAAAAACATTAGTTTCACAAAAATGAAGTGAAAAAAACTTGAACGGTATGACACGGAAGGGTCAGAAGAACGCACCCATTTGGCTGCAATGGGACAATGACATGTTTCAACACAAATCCATCAATTGTGGGAGGATTTAGCGGCTCATCAGAACTCAAGCTACCTTCTTTCCATGCACGCTTGATATTTTTAACCATCCTCCTAAAAACCCTGACCGCATCAGGGCTGCTAGGTTTGTTGAGCGAGTCAAGAAATTCAAACCGCCTTTCTTTCACATTTAACATAACTACACAATAATGACCAACACCATCCCTCAGATTCTGGCGGATCAAAAGTTGCAAAAAGGACCTGTTGGAAGCATGAAAAAATAAATAAAATTATTATAATAAGAAAAAATAGAACGCTATAAAAACAAAACAGGCAAAATACACATAAAAACGTCTCTCACCATATCCTTTTTATCAACACGCTCCTCGGCTTTTGAAGAGAACATCATTTTAACACTCCTGCCTATAGTACCACCATTCCAAATATTTGTCTGCCGAAACAAAACCAAAAATCAAATAAGCAAAAACAGGTCGTCGCGCGAAAATCAGAAAAGAAAATCAAAAAATAAAACAAAAATTTCTGCGTTCTTACACAAATATGGTACGAGACAACCATTGTCGAAGATCTCTTAAACTTATCTACCAGCAAAGAAACCCCAAGATCTACAAGCCTTGTAGTGAGCATCCCTTTATCCCAAAAGGATTGACCAACTTCGCCAATGCTAATATCACCCATCTCAGTTTTAAAAGCAATCATGTCCCTGAATTTTTCATGAAAAACTCAAACATAAGATACTAAAAAAATAACAACAAATAAAAAGGGGTACAAAAATTAGATAATACATATGAACAAAACAATTTCTAAAAAACCATAGTTCTTCTTCTTGTCCTTCCGAGCCCTTGTAACAACAGCGTACAACTCATTGTATCTTTTCAGAAGAGCTGGATCAATGCTCGACGATGTCACAACAGGAAGTTCATCATCTGTAATAAAAAAGATGAAGTTCACTTATCCAAACAATGAAGTTTAAATATTAAGATAAGGGAATTCTGCTAGCTATTTTGAAAATCATAGACAAAAGATCAAAGTTTCACTTATCATTAAACATCTAATACAGATACCATAGTAATTAAACAACATGAATGAGAAAAACATCAAACTGCACTGTTAAAAAAAATCTCTTGCCTTCAAAGGTCGAGTCTTCAGTCTTTGTTCTTGAATCGAGCAAAATATTTTCTTGCATAGGTTGCATTTAATCCACCACAACCTCACTTTGGACTTTCCTTCTGCAGCAACATCAAGCATTCTCTCGATTTACAATAGTCCGGTCAACAATGGCGTCCTTAGATACTTCAACTACATGAGGCTCCACTATCGATACTTCCTAACATCATTGGACACCGTATGCATAGGGAAGCAACAACACTAGCAGCAGGGGTAACATTCTCCAGTGGCTTTTCAATGCCAACATCAGAATCTTCATGCCGACTAGTGGGAACAGCATCATGGGATCCTTGAGCTACAGAAGGATCTGCACACTCAACGGCAACCGATACAGAAGCATCAACACTGCCACGGCCATCAACAGCACAACTGCCCTGATTCAGATCAATGTGGACTTCCACGTTTTGTTCTCCAACCTGTGGAAAGTATAAAAAACACACAGTAACACAAAAATAAGCATGGGGATAACTAACACAACAACACACAACACACTTATGTCAAAAGACTGCTGGCAACATACACATAACAACTACAGTCCGCATATGCAAAACAACACCAACACAAGTGTGTAAAACACAACTACAACTGCAACCCACATATACATAAAAAAACAACTGCAGTTTGCTTTGACAAATGCTGCAGTTCAGTTATGTTAAATACTGAAGCTCACGTATGTAAATCAGTATGGATCGCGCATGCCAAAAGAACTGCAGTCCACTTCTGTCAAACAGTGAAGATCACACATGTAAAATTATTGTAGCTAACATACGCAAATGAAAATGCATATGGATGAACATAACCGCGTAAATCAAGTTTATAACAGACAACAAAAAATTAGATTACAACCCACTAACAGAACAAGTAATACAACTATACCTTATCAGCTACAACATCCAGAGGGGACGCTGCATCAGCCAAGACCTCATCCTTCCCATAGCCATCGTAGGTCTCTTTGTGCACATCACGAGCAGCAACACCAGTCTACGGGCATAGAACAAACCAAAAACGAGAAATAAGATGGTACCGAATCAAAAAGAAAAACTTCAACTATGCACAAGCAGTACACACTTCACAACAGAGAAGTACACAAAAAAAATATGGGAAGCACACAAAATGCAAGTTCAAAGAAAAAAGGGAAGCATGACATAACAGACATGGCAGGAGTATTTATACCTGACCAACTCCATCGTCTCTAGTTCCATCGATACCAGAAGATTCCACTCCAGCCTATAACAAAAAAAACAAAAAATAGTGAGCAGCAGTCAACATAATACACAAAAAAAGAGGTTCAAAGCCACAAAAAACCTAGAACATACATTATCAGATCCAACGCCAGTGTCCTGACGGATCATTTCGTCCACAATATGCCCAACATCCTTCTCACACCGACCGCATTTTTCTTCTTGTGAATGTCTCAATTGAGCATACGAAGAACGAACATTTGTCACTGCAATCTTCGGGCTTTCAATCACACCACAATCGAAATTGTGAGCAGAAACAATATCTTCATCTCATGGGCCATGGCCAACAGGGAAAAACCAAAGAATCTGTCCTCAACTTTGTCACGAGAGGTTGGCAAAACTTCGATCCACTTCAAAACCTTGGAAGAAGCTCATCAATCTCCTCATGTTTTTTGCCGCCAACAAATGTTTGTTTATAAGAGCTTGTATTATCAAACATCCAGCCGAGGCATGAAACCACGAGTATGCGGCACCTCATCATCACAGTGTGAAGTCGACTACAGATAGGCTCATAAAACCTAGCATGAGTGCTAGGCCCCGCATCGAAGCTGCCATGTACAACCGCAATGTAAGCGGTTGTACACAATATCACCCGACGCCTTCCAATCGCAAAAAAAAAGACAACCGGCAAAGAGAAGTACACATGTGAGTACTAGAAAAGTTCACATTTATAATGGCTGCACATTTTTTTAAAAAAAAAATCTGATATTAAAAAATCAGGTGCACTAACCGGCAGCTTCCCAAATTTGTAACTTTCCAAGTAAATCTTTCCCTTCACAAGCACATCCTCATTGTACAACTTCATCAGGTCCTTGGTCATCAGGTATGACGCGCGTGGCGTCAACGTGTGCATGACTGAAAATTTGCGAAGCTTCAAGCAGTCAAGATACATAATCAGGGGGACAATGGCACAACCCTCTGCACAATTATGCTTGCTGCCTTCGATTGCCACCTAACCACGCTGCACCGCAACTCATCAACAACAAGTCGACAAAAGTCGATCCGAGCCATAGCCGCATAATCCATGTTCTCTACCATCGCGACAACTCTACCCAAACGAACTGCAGGCCCGCACAAAGAAATTCGGTAAAGTATCGGGAAGAACACCTTCACAAAGAAGGTCAACACTCACATAATCATCTTCCTCCACCAACACCTTCAACTTCTCAAGCAAGTCCTTGACACCTATACTTTTTGAACGGTCAAAGCCAAGCTCATCTTTGAGGGCAGTCAATGATTCATCATGACCGCTGGAAGCAGGCATGGGTGCAGTGTGACGTCCCATAGGTAAATCAAAAATGTGATGAACTGCATCACGATTGATTTGAAGAACCCTGCCATTCCCAAAATCCATTAACATGGTGGCAGGGTCAATCACTCCCATCAGATAGAACATAAGAATGCACGACACATTTTTCTTTACTGACAGATCAAAGACAACACCAAATCCAGCATCCCTAACACGGCTGCAATGCGCCTCTTTCAACAAAGAAGCAGCCTTGCAAACAGTGGGAAGCGACAAACGCACGGTCTTGTTAAATCGAGAATCATCTCCCTCACCATCATCTCCAGTTGCATTGCTCTTACTAGAATTCTTCCTCTGTGTAAAGGGAAATGCAGTCCACATTGGAAGATTAGGCATAAAAAAAGAGATATAGAAAATACAGAAAGAATAACAAATGAAGGAAACAAATGCAGTGCACTTCAACAAACCTTTGGAGCAGCATCCACCTCCTCGCCAGAATCACCACCAACATCTTCGTCGACATCATCATGGGCACGCTTGGGTACACTCTTAGATGAACCACAGTCTTTGCGTCTAGAAGGATGAACACCCTTCACATAATCAGCAAGCAAAAAGTCGTCGTCATCAGAATTGGGACCTTCAGTGACATGTAGTCGTTTGCGCTGAGGATCATCACTTCCACCAGCTTCAGCGGTTCTCTTGCCAAGATTCTTCTTCCTTCCAGCAACACGTGGACTCCGCCGAGGTGTACCACCTTCCTCAACAATAAAGATTCAACCCCTTCTTCACCTTGCCAAATTTACCACCCTTGCCACCATCTCCAAATCTCCTCTGCTTCTCCTTCTCAGCAAACTCTTTTGACTCAATTTCAAACCTCAACTTCTTCTTGCTTTGATTCAACTCATATTGACGAACCTTGTTCCGGACCATCCAATCTGTGTAACTTCCTTTGTACCATCAACAATTGCGCGATGTTTGAGACAAGACAGGACGTCTCTGATCAAAACTCACACCAACATTACCCTCTGCAAAATAATGGTCAATCAATTGAGTAACCTCCTCAAACCCAGGCGCCCAGCACGGAAAACAGACACTGCGTCAAAATAAAGTTTGACTATGCTCGTTAAAAATTGCACAAAAAGAACAAATGCAGTACAGTGAGACATATAAATGCAGTGCTCCAACCATAAACTCAAAATAAAAAATAATGCATTGTACAAAAAACTTGAATAAAACAACAATGCAGTTCACACATACATACAGTGGAGTTCACATACAAAAATAAATGCAGTGCTGCATATACTAAATTCACGGTTGTTCGCAACAAAAATGTCGAACTAGATAAAACAAAGCATACACAAAAATAAACAAATTAATCACATACCAGAAGGAGCGGCCACAGGAGAAGATTCGATCGGCGAATTCACTTAATGTCCTCCCTCGTCACCATGATCCTTACCACCAGGACAAGGAGAGACAATTGGTGTATCATTATGAGCACTACAATCACCTGCTGGATTAAAAAAAACAAGAAAAAAGAAATTACAAAAACATCACATGAAAAAATAATGCAAACGGATGCTGACAACTAACGGAGCATAACCCAATATGCAGGATGAATTGGGAAACTAGATAAACATCAAACAAAATAAACAAAGCCTAAGGAATAAGCACTCCACATACCCTGAACTCCTTTTCCCGGTCTGCTCGGCGAAGACATAGCGTTTCCCTGCAACACAAAGGACGAAGTGACAGACATAAGCAACAAAATCGGCGAAAATCTCACGAAACCCTAGATCCACATTGCTACACACAACTATCGACTTCAAAACGAGATAAAATCGACTGCCTATGGAAAAATTACACAAGCAAAAAGAGCTACAACAACTACAAGAATCACAAAAACAAGATGAGGGGACGATCAACACCGAGCCAAGCGGAACGTACCAAAGAAAAGTGTGCGGCGACGGTGGCGGGAAGGGGGGGCGGCGACGGGAACAAACACGAAAGGGCTGCGGGAGCGCAGCGGCAAGGGCTCACGGAGCGGACAGCGACGCGGAATGTAGGAATAAGGACCTCTTGAGGGCGGCGGTTCTCCGGGCGACGGCGGTTGCTGCGCGCGACGGCGGTTTGGCCCGAGGGAGAGATGCCTCGGGAGAAACTGCAAGAGAGGAGAGGGGATTGTTCTCGCCTCTTTCTCCGACAAATGAGCGGTGGAATAGCCTGGAAGCGATACGTAGGAGGCCCGCGTGTAGCAAAAAGGGTCACAAAAAACGGGCTGGCCCAAAAACAGCCCAGACAAAATAAGCTTGTCTACATCAAAACACACATATTACTAAAAAAAACGCACATGATGCCGTTCTCTGTGAAGAATTATGAAGTTCAAACGGTAAAACAACAATTAAAATACATACAGTTCATAAAAAAGTTAAAATAAAAAACAAAACGCATGTTAAGAAAACACATCCGAAAAAAAGTCTACCATCAAATAAGTGCCACACAAAAAAATGTGCCCCCCCTCCGCTCTCTCCTTAAACCTCCCGTACAATGCAGTAAGCACAGGCAAAAAAACAAATGCAGTACGCACTACTGGAAAAATGCAGTGCATTTCTTTACGTGATGCAGTACGACATTATGCTTTTCTTTACGGGATGAAGAAAAACGCAAACACGGAAAAAGTAAACGCAGTGCGGAAGTACACAAACGTGCAGCACAGTATCATAACCAATGCAGTACAGTTGTAATTTGCTAAGGCAGTGCAGTCCCATACATTGGAAAAAAATATTACAAAAAAAGTAAAAATACGGTAACAAAAATGAGAACTGTGCATGCAGTAAGGAATGAAGTTCACATCTAATGCATAACCATGATCAATGCAGTGCACCGATGATTTACCAAAAAGCAGTGCACTCCACGACATTAAAAAGCATACAAAGAATAAAAACTGATCACCCAAATGATACAGCCTGACCACACAAAAATTGACCACGTACATGCGTCTCGAACTACCGAACACAGGCCCAACAAAACCGACAAAGAAAAACAATAAGTTCAAAAAGTGGGGGCACCCTTCCCTACCCCTCCGTGCATCAGTGGAGTGCAGTAAGTACAAGCAAAAACAAGATGCAGTACGGGGCGGTAGAAGTATGCAGTGCATTCCGTTGCGCAATGCAGATCGCCGAAGCATATAGCAAAGACACGCAAAAAACGATGAAGTAATACACTGTTGCAGTTCTGATTTGTACGCGACGCAGTGCGGAAGTGTAAGCAATGCAGTTATGTTGTCATGCAGTATACATGTATAAAACATGACAAAATGCCCGTTCGCATAGAAAAAACTGGTGATTAAAAAAATGTGCTGATCAAAAATAAAACAAACCCACCTTAAAAAAACCCCACGTTCGCATACAACCACCCAATCGGAGCAGTTCCATCGCCACAAGCCCATGGTCACAGATGCAAAAACAACCCACGATCTGCACAACCGCATCATCAGCGCGATTGTGTAGTTGATCCGACGAGGCCATCCCACCCCGCGCCCTTCCCCTTAAATTCAGACCCCTTCCAAAGGCCTTCTCATCCACAATAACACAAGTATCCATTGCGCTCCCACCAAATCGCCCCATATCAACGCAAAAGCACCAAGCCCTGCCACCGGCGATGACGTTCACCGACGAGTACAAGGGCAACAACGCCGTGGAGGCGCACGGCAACACCAAGTTGCACGTCATCCACACCAACGACAAGAAGCAGATGGCGATCACCCTCGCGCAGTACGAGCGCCACCTCAGCCTCCAGCGCCACAAGATCGTCGGCATTGATCTCGAGTACGACAACGACCCTGAACCGACGCAGAAACCCGCCCTCTGCCAGCTCTCCATCGACAAGAATCACCCGTTGCTGCTCTTCCGAATGAGCGACACTGAAAGGTGCACCGTCTTCGACAACTTCCTCGCTGACCCCAGGTACACCTTTGCAGGCTTCTCCATCGATGGCGACAAAACCAGGCTGCAGCGCGTCAAACTGGAGGTCGCCAACTTCATCGACATCCAGAAGGAGTGGAGGGTGCCCGAGGCAACCAAGCCGTTGGACTCCCTCGGAGACGTCTCCGGCGTGCTCATCGATGACTACTATAACAACATGAAGAAGAAGATCACCGACGATGAGCACCAGCGCTGGACCACCCTGCCTATGTCCAGGAGGCACATCGAGTACGCGGCAAAGGACGCCTATGCAGCGTACGAGATATGGAACCGCATCACCGTCACCCAGGACGGCCTTCGCCATGCAAAGCTGGAGAAGGAGGAGCCCCCCAAGAAGCGCGCCAAGAGCAGTTGGGGATGGGGAGAGCCTGACTGGTGAAGAAGAAGATGGTGCCGGCCAGGAGCCAACAATGCTAGCATTATTTTAGAATTATCATCAAATTTGCTTTGTGTTGTTTGCTTATGTATCGTTAGTTTGCTTGTGTGCTGAGCCTAGTTTGCTTGCCATGCAGAATCGCTTTGTAATGATGAACTCTGATTATGTTAGTTTGCTTTATGTTCAACTTAGTTTCTTTGGTGATGAAATTGTCGATGTAATATCTGTGATAATTTGTTTTCTCGTTGTCTGCTAATGTATCATTAGATTCGAGTCATGCGTAAAACGAAAAATGAGTTGCAATGTAGCAAACAGACGCATGCAAAGGCAAGTTGTGTCTGAATGCAATCTGTAATCTGTCGAATGAAGTCTTAACATACCCAACAAAGCGGTGCACAAACCTAAATTTGAAAAAAGAATACATAATAGCAAAACCAGAAAAAGAAAAACGCAAGCACGTAAATAATCAATGAAGTACAGAAATATATGAACGTGCAGTACAGAACCATAATCAACGCATTACGCGTATGATTACTAAGCAGTGCACTCCCATACATTGGGAGAAAAGATTACATAATAGCAAAAAGACGGAAACAAAAAATGGCAACTATTCATGCAGTACGCAATGTGTACACATGCAGTACAGAACCCTGATCAATGCAGTCCACACCCCCGACATTGAAAAAAACACCTAAACAGAAAAATAAAAAGAAAAAAATTGACCACCCAGGTGCTACCGGCCCCAGCCAGTCTCGTAATAGATCTGCGCCCACAGAAGGCGAGTCGTTCTGAGTCATAGTGCATGGGGCCAGCCACACATGGGCCCACAGGTCAGAGAGCATACAACTACGAGCGCCGTGTTCAAGCGCCCAAATAAGCAACAAGAGGAGTTCGACACAGAGGCCTCGCCACCGCTTATAAACATGTCGGCGCGCTTCCATGCAAGCGAGGTGGGACTAAACATTAGACCGCACACAACAAGAACCAAACCGTTTCACGAGCCGACTTGGGCCCAAATATGCGTCTTCACTACCAGAACACAGGGCCAACAAAAAAAAAGAGAGGCCACTGAAAATACAAAAAAAATGCTACATACCATACACAGACACATGCCCAACCACGCGTTCGCAGTTCATCGTGATATGACAATGCAGTTTGCTATTTTCAACTAAGCAGTCCTGTTGCTTCTTAAATGCATTCGTGTTCACTGAATCAGACCCAATCCACCACCTAACGCCAACCACACCATTTATTACTTCCATTGCTTGATTGGTTGCATAAAATCTTATCCATTCGTGCTACGGACTAACACAACTACTCCCCCCGTTCCTCATTTTCCTCAAAACGTAGATCTAGGGTTCATCCCATCCATGACTCTTCTCTCGAATTCCACCGAACCCGCCATGGACCTGTAAGTGCGGGTGCTTGGCAAGGATGGCGCCCGATAGCGGACACATGCGTCTCTGTGAGAAGGTCTAGAGCTCACCAACACCGAGTGGCGCAGCATGCTCGGCTGCCTGATGATACCCAACATGGGGTTTCGTGCGCCATTTCTTCATCGCCTCACAACCGTAGATCTACAGGAAAGTTGGGTATGTTTTTCCCCTCACAATTTTGGACATAATCTAGACTGCAAATACACATCTGAATATATAGTTCAATCAATTTGTTCAAGAATATCAAGAAAAATACAAAACAAAATTTGTATTGTTGTTCAGATCTGTTAGCTATTAAGACTAGATGCTTCCACCTATCTTTCTTCAGTACCACACCATGTATCGACACTAGCTAGATCAGAATCCAAACGCATGAACAAAAAAAAAGGGTCAGTAGATAAGCGTTGCAGTTATCTTAACATGCTGGAGAAGTACACTGTTACTGACATTGCAGTGCACGCATGTTGTAGTATAATATATATCCCAGTAAAACTAGGAGGCAATTGCAACTACTTTGCAAAATACAGTCATATGTATGTAACTATTTAAGTAAACATAAACAAATCATACTAAGTATAAAACAAAAACATTTGCTGTTTACTTATAAATTCTTTTTCCACCCATTCCAATATGCAGAAACTGCCATCCACAATAAAATTTCATGCTCCGAGTTCAGGGAAGCTTACTTTGGAGACAGAACACAAGAATGGCTATGGAGACATGCAAGCTGACTACCACATCGACTCTGAAGACTGAATCAACAAAACTACTGGTTGGAAAGATTTTGTCTCCCAGAATGGCTTTGAGGCCGGAGAAGTGGCCATGGTCTTTTTCTACAAAGAAGAAGACTCCATCAAGTTTACAATATTTGCACTCTAGGCTGTCTAATATGAAGTAACCAATATGTCTAATTCTTTGCTTATGCTGTATGCTTTTTAAATTATGTCCATCAGACAATTTGAACGATGCCTATTTAAAGTATGCAACCTCAACTGTATCATTTTATCATCCTTTTTAGACAAAGTTCTTTGTTAGCGATAATGCAGTTCTCTCGAACGCATAGTGTGGTACTAATAATAACAAAAGGCAGCCCTCCTAATAAAGAATAAGGAAATGCAAATGGTCGAAACTTTGCAGTTAACATATGATGTTCAAAAACAATTCTCATAGTATGCAGTTCAAAAAAATTCTTATAATAACTATTCAGCTAACACAAGCGTATCAAGGACCATCCATTGTAGTAGCAAAATAGAACATTAACAACACTGCTAATGCAGTACAGAAATGCATATTATGCAGTCATCTAGAACACAGAATGTAGTTTAAGAAAAGGAGAAATCTCATAAGCATCTAGAACATTAACCACTGTAATGCAGCTACAACGAAGTACACTACCAAAGAAAATGCAATGCACTACAACGAATGCCACGACTACAACAAATAAAATTAAAGCAGTAAAACTACAGACATGTGATGGACTGATAGAGGTGTCAATTTCACTCGCACTTCCATAACTCGCCTAAAAATTGTACAGGCACTAAACTATCGAAAAATACACCCGTAAAATTTACATGGAAGACATGGCAACTTGACGAACATCATCAGCTTTCATTTAAAAAAGCACGATTCAAAAAATGACAATTATACCCGCAATACAATGAATTCAAACCTACAGCAACAGTAATTATAATATTCAAACACGCGTGGACGGGTAAAATCAAAAAAACAACAAGAACAGAGGAGAGGACGAAGCTCACCCGCCCGCACAATCAAAATAACAAGAATTGACAACTAACTCCTAAAAATTAACAAATTATAGAGTGAACGGACCGATTAAAACGAACGCAATCAAAGAATTCCTACTAAATAACAGCATCCGAGCACAAAAAAAATTGCATCTGACGCGAACACGAACGAACAGAGAAAGCTCGTCCGCCAAATCCATCGATTAGCAAGCACTTTAGTATATTTTCCTGTAAATTAGAAAGAATAAAGCTAAAATGAGATACAGACACAATCTGAATCATCCTGCGACACCCGATTCCACATAGAAAACGCGGGCGGAACACCGAAAAATGAAGCGATTCTCCGTGAAGCATTGCGATTGCCCAACGTAGAGAGGTGGGTGCACTTGCGTCCGGCGTGCGATCTTGAGCGGTGTAGAATAGTTATTCTGCTAATATTAGCGTAATAGACCGTCAGATATATATATATATATATATATATATATATATATATATATATATATATATATATATATATATATATATATATATAGGGCTGGACTATTACATTACGGTAATGTAATATTATTCTATTACCTACGCCCCTATAAGGCGCGACGCGTCCACGATCGACTCCAGCCCCAATCCGACTGCTTCCTACCGCCGGAGGCAGCCGTCGCGGGCGAGCGAGCGACGGCGGCAGCCGGAGTGAGGGAGCCCGCGGCGCCGTGATTGGCCGGCGACGGATCCGCCGCCGCCTCCTCCTTCCTTCTGTCGCCGGATCCATCGTCGGGATCGTCATTCCCGCCTCCTGCCTCCCTCCGTTGCCGGATCTATCGTCGGGGTCGTGATCCCCGCCTCCTGTCTCGCTCCGCCGCAGGATCCATCGACAGGGCCGTGATCCCGCCTCTGCCTCTCCGTCGCCCGAATCCATCGCCGGAGCCATCATCCCGCCTCCTGCCTCCCTCCGTCGCGGGTCTCCTTCTCCGGCGATTATCCCCGCAAGGTGCTTCCTCAACGAACCTCTTCGCCAGACGTCCACCACAAGCGGTGTGCCGTCAATGGTGCCACCTCGCAAGAACATGCCAAGAAGACGCCCACGAGAGGTAGAAGAAGAAGACAAGACACCGGAGGTAATATACGCTCCCCACGTTTGTGTCACTCCATCGATTCGCGATCCTGCTATGAAGAAGAACCCGATGGTACATTGCAAATGCTAGCATCAGTTCATTGACACCCCTCGCCACTTGATGCACGATTAGGATGTTGAGGTTCTTGTCGCTGCATCTAATATGCATTGCGTCGATTCAAGTTAAAAAATTAAACATATGCGTCTACCCGGTATAGTGACAAGGTTCAGCTACCGCTGAGAGTTGTATGTTGTTATTCCTAAGAGTACAAGTCATGTAATTGCGTCAGTTCGAACGAGTAACAAAACTGTTACCAAAAAAAATATATAATTGCTACACAATAAGTTCAGTGATACATAAGCTAGCAATACTTGTAATGCATATGCATTGATGCACGATTAGGATGTCGAGGTTACTGTCAGTGCATCTAATATGCTATCTTCAGTTCAAGTTAAAAAAATTAAACATCATCGTCAGCCCAGGTAGATAGTGACGAGAGAGTGCCACAGTTACACAGTAAGTTCAATGATACATAAACTAGGAGTACTTCTAGTGTAGTTGCATAAGTTACAGAAGAACAGAGGAGAAGTCATGCATGAGTTCAATGTCTAGTTTACAAAAACAGTGCTAAAAAAAGAGCATCAACACATCTGTGTTTTGAACATGAACGTTCATTAGTTCGACTGAAAACGAAACCAGATTAATCACAAAAACTTTTGAATGTTGTTTGCAGAAGCATGCAAGGCGGCGCACGCAGCAAGCATTTCATGACAGATATGGGGCACCACCTGGTTGGGTAACACCAGAAATACCGCCTGGATATTTCAATAGTATAGGCAGATTTGAAGATACACCGCAATCATCAGAAGCACGGACATGTCCTTCTATACAGCAAACATCAATATGCGGGAATGCAAGCTTTGCAGCTCTTGGGTTGCAACTAGGCCAACAATATCACCAACAACAAACGTTTTCGTTCCCAGCATGCAAAAAGCCAAGGACGTGAAGCCGTGGTTGGGTTGCAAGAAGGCTTCCACCAGTCGCTCCATCAACATCAATCATCCGTGCTGCAAAAGCAGTTGCGACGGGAAGATCAGGGCAAAAAGACAGAAATTTTGGCCACTCTAGCAGGTTCAAAAGTACAAGATATGAGCCATATAGACAGGAGCAACATCACAATGAATCCGAGGAGAGACGTCAGGTACAACGAGAGGCGGAGATCTTCGTCATCGTTGCTCCTCCAAGAGATGCATTGCTGCATGTGCCAAGGGTGACACCACCGGCGCCCATAAACCAGGGGAGAACAACAAACACCAGAGGCAGCGCAGAGCTATACACATGTAAGTATCCATATAGAAAAAATACAAGCACATTCCATACCATGGTCTTTGTGACCACCCCATCTAACATTTTTGTTTTGTCCTTTGTTGTGTGCAGCCACGGACATTGAAGCTTATGTTACGCCAAGAAATTTGGAGATGAGGTTTGAAACTTTCGAAGAAACTAAGAACTTCTACAACGTATATCACGAAGGACGCTGGTTTTGCTGTCAGGGAAGGCCCCAAGTTTAAGACCAGAGCCTACCTTTATTGCACGTGCCATGGAGTTTATGAATCAAAGGTGTCTGAAGCAAATAGACAGCGTAACAAGACGACAACCAGAACTAACTGCGGGGCTAAAATGAGGCTGAAGAAGGAAAATGATGGAACATTTGTCGTAAAAGAGATAGTCTGGGAACACAACCACAGGCTACAGCTCACCGCAGAAATGCTTGTCTTCTTGCACTCCCACAAAAACTTTGACAAAACAATCTTGGAGTACGTCAAGTACCTGCAGTTCAAAGGCATTGAACACGCAAATCATCATGAGCATTCTAGGCGGTGATGACCCTGGTAGCTACTTCCTCGAAATGAATGCCAAAGACCTGATTAACCTGTAAGTAAAAACTTGTTCTCCTCCCATAAACCGCCTACGTCTTTTTTCCTCTGTCAGTACAAACATATCACGCAACGCATGACCTGATGCCAGTTCAACATGCATTTTTCAATGAACTTTTAATATGCAGGAAAGCAAAGAATTCAAGGATTGATGATGTGGATGATGTCCTAAAGACTGTCGACTTATTTAGGGAGATGAAAGCTATAAACAGGGAATTCTTCTATGACATGCAACTCGATGAGTCCGACAGAGTTAAGAACATATTCTGGGCGAACGCAAGCTGCCAAGGAGCGTATCAGGACTTCGGGGACTGCGTAACGTTTGACACAACATATAAGACCAACAAGTACCATATGCCACTTGGGGTGTTTGTCGGAACTAACAACCACTTACAGACTACATTCTTTGGTTTTGCCCTGATAAGAGATGAGGATGTAGATTCATTCAAGTGGCTGTTCAGGACATTTTTAAGGTGCATGAGAAGGAAGGCTCCTACATGCATTCTCACAGGTACACCCGCTAAAACCACCCCCAACCACCACCCACCTACCAAAAAAGAAAAGGAAAGTAACACAATAAAAATGTTGTGTCAGTTCTATTGGTATATATGCACAACCATCTGCTGACCACTCTGAGTCTATTTTCTCATTACCAGACCAGTGCTCGGCAATGGCTTTGGCGATCGCAGATGTTTTTAGGAACACAGTACATAAGCTATGCCGCTGGCACATTATGAAGAAGTACAGGGAACACCTCGGCGTACCTATATTTCCTGCACGACGACTTTAAGGATGAATTCACATCAATTCTCAACTGGCCCCTCATGCCAACTGAGTTTGAGGATGCCTGGAAAAGATTGATGGATAAGTACAACCTCAAGGATGATGCCACAATGGTGGGCATGTGGAACGAGCGTGAGAAATGGATATCGACCTACTTCAAAGAAATTTTCTGCGCCAAAATGACATCCACACAAAGTGAAGTGAGAGCATGAACTATGTGCTCAAGAAGAACTACGTAAATGAGAGACATAACCTACACGGTTTGTCGTGAGGTAAACTCTGCGTCAAAACCAGGAGGCAGAGACAGAGAACGATGAGACAATGGGTAACGGGTATAGCTCTATCACTTGTCGTAAGACAAAAATTACATGCTTACTAAAGTAAAAACTTTATTAGAAGTTTTTCCTGCAAGAAAAACTAACAATTTGGTCATCATTCTTGCATCTGCGGAAGAGCGTAACACGCTGAACTTCTATGGGTTTGACACCAGATGGCAAAGCTGTACCTTGTAGCTGTGTCTGTGAGATCAGAGATAGGCTGAAACCGAGCACTCTCTTCACGACAACAGAGACGGAAGAGCCCACAAAGTACCTAGTGCGCTACAACTACCCGCAAAAACTGTCTGTGTGGGCTCAGCACGCGTTCCAGGTGGTTGTAGACCCCGTGGGAGAAACATATGAGTGCGAGTGCAGGCTATGGGACCACACAGGTAAGGACTACAAAAAAGATGTTACATACTGTACTACTTTCTTTGCAAAGTTTTTGTTCGAATGAAATAACAAAAAACATGCACCTCTTCCAAAACCAAATACATGTCTTTTCTGTGTCCATGTCCTGTGCATGATGTAGACAATTAAGGCTGAAAGCGTTCCAGAGAAATACATAATCAGGAGATACACCAAACGCCCGAACATCCAGCCAACATTTGACAGAAATGACTTGAGGGCGATGGCGTCAAACAAGGCATCCCAATACTGCATTGAAAGCTCACTGCTGACGCTGAACATGAGGGTGCACAGAAAAAGCTTGAGAAGCCAAGAGCAAATGGCAAGGACACGAGTCGTCATGGACAAACTTGAACAAGAACTCGACGCCATGCATTCTGCTGAAAATGGAGGTGTCATAGACAATGAAGCCATTGAGCAGGATATTGCTACAATGCTATCCGAGGTGAACCATATGGGAGCTATTGACCCGTTAGAGAACGAGGAAGATGAGCAGCAGCAACCGGAGCTTGCCCGTGTGCACACTTAAGAGCACCGACAAACTCACATGCGAGATCATGAGCTCGATGGTGCTGTAGGCGAACGACATGACAATAGCACATCCTACCAAGAAGCAGCAGGGAAAGGGTGATTAAACCCCAATATTCTCAAACACAAAGGGGAGGAAGAGCAAAGGCATTAGCAGGCGAAAGCTGCGAAGCGACCAAAAAGCCGCCACGCCCCATCGGTAGCGATGCAATTTGGCCGGACGGCAAACCCCTCGGGGTAAGGGCATGCGGATTCTGCAACATCGTGAGCAACCATAACTACCGCACATGGCCACTCCACACAGATGACATCATCAATAAGAACAAGCAGATTGGAGCCACCAGCTTTCTACCAATGGAGACAACACACGCTTGATTACACTTGCCGCAAGTGTGGCGGGCAGCGGACATAATGCCCGCCTGCGTGCAAAGTGGGCAAGGAGGTCGATGGAGTTGAACATAAACATGGCAACGCATACAAAGTTCCAAGCAATCAAATGAAGACGATGAAGAAGAAGAGTTTGATGACAATGACGGCCAATCAGACGAAGACAATGAAGATGACAGTGTCGGGGGCGAGGAAACTGAAACTGACGATGAAGCTGCCAAGGCTAAACCTGGAAAGAGCGCCCGGCAAGGCACAATATTCGAGGACGATTAGGAGAAGCTCAAGACTGAACAATACATAGTGGTTTTCCTGCTGCGTCAACTAAAAAATAACCTTGTAGTCTCAGTTGCATCAGCACACAATGAGGAAGCATTTCACAAAACACTGTCGTTACCAAAACTTATTTAGCTTTATCGTCGATTTCTCTATCGAACTAAAGTTATTTTTAGTTTCGATTTGTACTTATTGAAGCGGTGACATTATTATGTAAACCATTTGATAATCATTTTGAATGCAGTCCACGAAATACGCTTTGAAAAAACTTATCCGGATATATCCGACGCAAAACGCCATCGTGAACCAAAGAACTCGTGGGAAATAATATGTCAAGGAAAATTTTAAACTCTTGTAGCACATCAAGATGCGATAACTCTCATTCGTCGATTACAAAGGCGAGTACATCGATCTTGATATAATTTCTGATTTGTGCCATTTGAGCGGTGACATTATTATTTAAACCATTTGATAATCCTTTTGAATACAGTCAAAAATAAAATTGAAAAACTTATCTTGATATATCTCGGCATAAACGCCATCGTGAACCAAAGAACTCAGCAAAAAAAATGTCAAGGAAAAATTTAAACTCTTGTATTACATCAGTACTGATAAGTCTCTGTCGGTAGTACAAAAGGCATAGTAATAACAAACACACCAGTGAACGACTGGAAAAAATCGTTTTGAAAAAACAAAGCTATGTCTGCTCCTGCCAGTCCCAATTCAGAAAGACCACCAGTACATAAAAATAATTACCTCAAGCAAAATGCGAATATAATACATCCTGTACTGGTGAAAATCTAATTTATCTGTAAAAAATACTCACAGGTTATCTTGATATAAACAATCCTTAAAACAATACGAAAATTGTTTTAAAAAACATTAGCACCACACATAGTCTCGCTGGTAATTGGTACATTCAATTACACTTCAATCACCAGTCCGAGTACGACAGTAGAGGAGTTCAGACCTCCACCAACACCGACGCTGACACGTGCAAGTGGGATAAGCGGCTGATAAGTACAGCTTGACTATATGAATCGGTGCCACAGTAAAATGCCATCATCACCACCGCAGAGACGTGCAAGTGGGATTTTGTAGGTCATAAGTATAGCTTGACAAGACTAGTCAGTTCAACAGTAAAAACCATTTAAATTGGACGGTTAGTTCTTCGACGCCACCACCGCGCCACCTTTGGGCGGTTGCCACGACGCACTGCAAACGGCGACCCCACACCACAACACCCACTACACACACGCCCCCGACGAACCGCCTCCCACACACCACCGTCGGCGCACTGAAAAAATACCCCATTGTCTTCCATCTCTCCCTCGTTCCCACAAACCACCATTGTCGCTTCCATTTCCACTGCACACAAACCTCCGGCGTCTCTCTCCAAAGCCCAATGTCAGGACCCCGATCCTAAGTCACACCGATCTAGCATGTAACACATCATATCACTTTGCGGCCTCACGCACGGTATTCCCACGGGTGTCGCCTTACCATGGGCCGGGACCGTTTGCGTCTTTTGGCTCACGTATATGATAGTGTCGCTAGCATCCATATGACAAAGAACCCGGGCCGACATGGCTAGTCGTGAACCCAAAGCGGCGCTAACCTATGGGGACAGGCATACATGAGTCACATCGAGCATGTCGGTCATCAACGGATATATTCGGGCTGTAACCTTTGGGCTAACAGGACTCCGGTATCCCGGGCTGCTTGAGCTAGGCAGGACTCGAATAACACCGCGTGACATTTCCCGAAGGGACAGACATAAGGCGAAGTGAAAAACATGCCCGGCCGATCAAGTGTCCAAGCGGTAGTCTTTGGGCTAGCAGGACTCGGTGAACCGGGTCAGAAGCGGACTACTATCGCTCGGAAGCACGAGACTACATTTCCCCATATGAGAGGCTGCCAAGGATAAACAACTAGTTTGTCGGATCCCACACATACCAAGCATTTCAAACATACACACAATATGCTCAATATGTGTAGATACAACATGGCATCACAACATAACTCTACGACTCAAATATTTATCAATAGGCTCCGAGGAGCGAGAAATTACAAACATGGGTCTCATGACCCAACGCTCAAGCATACAAGTCAAAGCACAAGCGGAAGCTAATCATGTCTGAGTACAGACAACTATAAATGAAAAAGGCTGAGAAGCTTGACTATCTACCAGATCCTGCCGAGGCACAAGATCGTAGCTGAGGTAACAAGCTAAACGTCAAGTCAAAGCGGAACTACTAGCGAGACTGACGTCTCTCTGCAAAACATAAAATAAGCAAACGTGAGTACAAACGTACTCAGCAAGACTTACATCAGATCTAGCTACATATGCATCATTATCAAAAGGGGGTGGTGGAGTTTGACTGCAGCAAGCCAGCTTTGACTCGGTGGCTATCCTGAACTACATTCGCAAGTAACTCTTTTGAGGTGGCGCACACGAGTCCACATATTCACCATATCAATACACCACTATGGACCCGATCCCGTCTTCCTACGAACGCCATCCATAGCACTCACGCTTATCTTGCGCATTTTAAAGTATCCACTTTCACTTGTCTATGAACTGATATAGGCAACCTGAAGTCCTTTTCCGTGGACACGGCTATTCGAATAGATCATATTAAACCCTGCAGGGGTGTACTTCTTCACACACGCTCTCACCACTTACCGCCGTTCACACGACATGTACTCGGCAACCTTCAGCCGGAAGCTAACGTGGGTGTCGGCCACGGCCTACCTAAACACTCAAGTCCCTAGTCCAGGTTTATCGCCTATTCGGGTTCCATCCGTAGGAGTCGGCCGAGGTTTCCATACAGCCCGAACGATGTGTGCAGGGTTCCCGAGATACCAAACGGGCACTCGGTACACCGGGCCGCAGTGCCTACCGCAACACAACCCACCCCTAAGGTCAGCGTTGCGTGGCCCCGACATACTACAAACACGAAACTACTTGCAACTCCGGACCAGGAACAAGGGTGGTTAAGAAGCCGAGAGGGTCCATTGGTTTCGGGCCCAATGCGTGGTAGTAACTGTTTCATGGATCACAAACACAGATCTCGGTTCCTGAGGACGGCTGCAATGAGACAACCCACCATGTACTCCTACATGGCCTCTCACCGCTACCTTTACCAAATCGTGTTCACACACTTAGCTCACACACAATAGGACATGTTCAAACAATTCCAATTCATTCCCGATGAATCAGACCGGACTCAACTCTAAGCAGTAGCAGGCATGACAAACAAGCATAAATGAGTAGGCACAACATGGCTCAAACAATTCCTACTCATGCTAGTGGGTTTCATCTAATTCTTTGTGGAATGACAGTCATGCAAAGGATCAAGGGGTTCAGCTACGCAGCAAGTAACACATGAGTCGTTGTTGTCCTAATGCAGTAAAATAGAGCGAAGCGTAGAGAGTGGGATTGTATCGGAATGAACAAGGGGTTTTGCTTGCACAGCACTTCGAAGATAATATAGTTCTTCATCGGTGTCATCGAATTCATCGCTTCGATGCGTCGTCTCATCGAGAGGGGACAGTTACCGGCAAACAAACAAGAGAGAGCACAATCAATGCAATGCACATATATGATGCATGATCATGTTAAGGAACTGAATTCACCTAATGCAATAATAATCCAAGTTAGTTGAAGTGGAATTCAAACAAGGTTGAATTCCAACTCAAAATACTATTTCCTAAATTACCCTAATCATGATTCATCCTATTCAGTGATGTTAACTTGCTCAAACATGCATGATCATGGCATAAACAGATTCTTCATATTTTTCTGATCATTTTTCATATATAAATTATTTCCATCCGAGTTACGGTTGAATTTATATGATTTTTAGAAGTTTAGGACATTTTCTGAAATTTTCTGAATTAGTTTAAATCTAGAAACCTAGTTATTGCGTCAGCCTGACGTCAAGGTGACGTCAGCGAGTCAACAGGGCTGGTCCGGGTCAAACCTGACGTGTGGGGGCCACACGTCAGTGACCAACTAACTAACCTAGTTAATTAGTACTAACCTAGGTTAAGTTAAATTAGTTTAATCCTAACTAAATTAGTTAGCCGGGCGGGGCCCGCATGTCAGTGACCCAGGGGGTCAAACCCCTGGTCAACCGGGGCTAATCCACCGGCGTCTAGCCGCCGGCAACGACCAGACGCGGCGGAGGCTCGGGAATCGCCCACAGGGCACGATTCGAGCTGCGGCTAGGCGCGTCGGAGTGCCCTCGCCCGCTGCAGTTAGGTGGTGCTAGCCGGGCCTGTGGTGGCCGGAGGCGACGGCCACTCTGAAGCTTGGCGTGGAGGCCGGAGCTCGGCTGGCGCGGCCGCTGTGTTGCAGCTTCGTAGGGGAGTGAACGGAGGTGCTAGGCAGGCACCTAAAGGGGCAGCGGGAGCACGCCGGAGCTGCCAGCGAGGCAGAGGTGCTCTGGGGCGCAGGCTTTCGCCCGGCCATGGCGACGGCGGCCGGGTGACCAAGGGCGGCGGCTTCTGGTAGCGTGAAAGAGAGAGAGATGAGGGAAGAGAAGAGGAGCTCACGAGGGGTGCGGAGGTGGCCTCGGCGTGCTCGGGGAGGGGCTGGTGACGACGGGAGGTCGCCGGCGATCTCGGTGGCCCGAGGAGGAAGAAGACGTCGAGGACGGCGCCCGGGCTCTTCCGTCGCGTGAGACGACGAGGAGGACGAGGGCGGAACGGCGGAGGCCATGGACACGTCGGCGAGGCGAGGGAGGGCTTGTGGCCGTGGCTACGGCGAGCGGTGGCGACGGCGGCTCTCGGGCACGAGGCGCAGAGCGAGAGAGAGGAGGGGAGAGGGGTACGGGGAAGAGTGAGGGGGGGTCCAGGGGGGTCGGGGAGGCGCGTGGCATCGCAAGGAGGTCGGGGAGGCCAGGCAGGCAGGGTGGAGGTGGCGCGGCGCGGCGGTGCGCGCGTCGGGCACACGCCCGTCCTCCTGGCAGAGGAGGAAGGCGACAGGAAGGAGGCGGTGGTGGGCTGGGCCGCTGAGGGGGAGGGGGAGAGAAACTGGGCCGGTTGGGCGCTGGTAGGTCGTAGGGTTTTTCCTATTTTGTTTTCTTTCTTAATTTCGACATTTGTTTGATTTATTTAAAAAATACCAAATCACTTTATTTAATTATGCCAATTTTTATATGAGCTAGTGGTAATATTCCGTAGCTCTTCAACAAAAAGCACAATTTTTGGCCAATGTTTTATATATATAATTTTATATATATCCAAAGCAATAGGTATGCATTAATTCCAAATGCCCAAAAATGAATACTTGTGAACTCCCAAAAATATAGGTTTGATTATTATCTCTGTCCAATAATTTTCAGAGGGCCACATGAGCATTTTCCTGGACCCTTTGGAGCAGTTTTTATCTTTGGGTCATTTCCAAAAATTATTCTGAGGGTTTCACAAATCCCCATTTCAATTTCATGGAAATTGAACATGATGCATGGATGCAATGCTACTAGTTACAAGCAAGCTCTAGGGTTGATCTGGGGCTGTGACAGCTCACCCCCACTAAACAAGAATCTCGCCCCGAGATTCAAGACGTGAGGTAAGAGGAAAAGGGAAGTCGCAAACTATCACAATCTTCATGATCCACTTGCCCTTCTCGAAGATGTTGGTTCACTCCATCTTCTTGGTCTTGACGTCTTCGAGATCTTCACCCGACACGACAACAGAAAGAAGGGGAGAACCCTACATGATTCGACCTTCACGAAGATCAAGTAAACATGATCAACTCACGGACTGGGATGGTGACACATCTCGAGTTGAGGCACAAAATACATCGAGAGGGATGGAAGAACAACAACGAGGTTTGACTAGTGGCAACAATTCCACGCTTAGGGAGATGATGGATGGTGTCAAGGTGGCGAGGAAATAATTGTCACGATTCAATAGCGGGGCACCTCAGGGGAGGTGACGCGAGGAACTATTCCCTTAAGTGGCAAAAAGAATTACTTCTGAATCAGAGATCATTGAAACTCTTCATACCAGCCTAAGGCAATTCACAAGGATCGTTTGGTGGAGTTTAAAGGAATGGTACAACCGGACTAGAATGGATGATGTGGACTACCTTGTTGAAGACAACGCAATGGATGATTTTTGCTTATCATCGGAGGTGGAGGGGACCCATGGTAAGTCCACTTTTGAAGATAAACCTGGACAAGAATTGCTAAGAAGACAGTCTATAGCGAGATAGCACAAGGACGGTGCAAAATTTGGGAACGAAATGCAAGCTGTTGAATGTTCCAACCATCATATCTCACTCGAGATTCAGATCTGGTTGGTGTTAGGATATTTCAGACTCATCATGTCTGAAAAGGAAGGGTTGCAACACAATTGACGAAATGGCGCTATGCGAGATTCTCGGGATATGAACTACGATAGCAAGCTCCAAAACATGAGCTGGTTCTGCTACAAACCTGTGAACACATTGTCCTAGACAAACATGACCACATGGTAGTCTTATAATAAAACACTACCGAGTTCGGGTGGGGAGCCATCATCGAGGTATCGAAGTCTTTACACAAGTCCATGGATTAGATCCCAAGCATAGACTTCTTTTCCTTGTTCAAGTCAATCAGTGGCTTGGTGTGCTATGGAATCCATATGGAATGAAGATGATCAGTCTATCAGACCATAGAATACTTCGCACGTGCATGACTGACTTGGGATGATTCCAAAGGAGCAAAACAAACCTTGCTCGAATTCATGGCGGCAACTTACACCAGATGCACATGAATTAGAGGAAGTCACTACTTTCATCCAAACATATGCTTCATGAACGAAACACGAAGAAATGCTTACACAAGTTTCCAATACTAGGTTGATGTTCAACATGACTCATGGGGAGACAAAATGCTCTTGATGGGCCCAACTTGACAACTCATCGGAATTTCCATATCACTGGACTTCCACCATCATGTGAACACGGTAATAGTATTGGTCAGACCAAAAGATATAATGGTGTATGCTCGAGGGATCAACCACGAGTAAGACAACATTACGAGCACCGTTGGTACTGATTTGATTTGACGATAGCCCATACTCAAATCAAAGGATTGATAAGACAATAGGTCCAAAGAATCGATCACGAGGTCCAATCGATGAAGATATCATCTTTCTTGACACACACTACACAAGAATATCCCATTGGATCGAACTAGGTTAGGCAAGCTTTTATCTTCCAACTCTCCAAGTTATTGTCTAGCTTAACCAACTAGCTCAGTGGATATCCAACACAGATTCTTGGAGAAGGGGTGGTCCACAGGAACCAACTTGATCACGAGCTCAACATAACAGTCAGGAAACAATCCGGTAACACTTCCAAGAAGATATTTGGAAAGTCACGAACCACCGGTATGTTACTAAGCTCGAGAACGATCTTGCTTTTCAGGGCAAGACGATATTATCAACTGAGTGAGGACTAGACAAGATCCTAACTCATCAATCGAGGTGTGCACCAGAAATAAGGACTAGGTAGCACGATCTATCTTAGAATGATGATTTAATAACCACACGCTAAGAATGAGAATATTGTCCATTTACCACCAAGCAACGAGTGGCTCGGAGTATTGATTTCGCACATCACAATTCACTTGCCGACATTCCGGTTACAACAACACGGAACCGAGGAATGAATAATGATAGCGAGAGTATCACTGCGTCAAGAATTCCTAAGAGGTTGTGCAATTCCCATGACATTCTTGACATAAGATGGCAATACTTCAGGGTAGAACAGAATCAAAAGCTGAATTGGCATCTTGATCTGCGGAATACAACTACTTTGACCCAATCCTAGAAATGGATGAGGTACTGGAGTTTGTTTCTCCTAGTCATTCCGGGATAGAATGGCTTGACGGACCACGAGGATAAAATGCATCGATGAATACAAATGCACACATACCCTTGGCTATCAATTGATAGATGAAGGTCAGAGGGCATCTAAGAGAACAACTCAAAGGAACATATAATTTTCTGAGTTGTGGATGCATGGACTAGCATGTCGAACGAGTTCAACATATTTCCTCCGGATAACCCATGCAGAAAAGGTAGAATTGGCAGAGTCACAATATGAATGGAGTACTCCTCAAGAGCACTCTAGTTGTGATCTTTTGGTTCAACAAACTTCTGCCATAAGTGGTTCATGGTATTTGGAAGAAGGATATACCACGGACTTCGAGGACTATCGCAAAGGTTACTAATATCCTAAAGGCACTAGCAATACTAACAACATGAAGTAGGATGAATCTCGGGTTCGGAAACCCAGGAGTAGAATGCCTACTACTAAATGGCATCACGGGATGCTTTCGAAAGTGATGGCCAGAATCATCACACTAGGGATACAAAAGCATTGCTAAATTTCTAGCTGACTTCCTAACACCTAGGGTCATAATAATAATTCCAACATATATGTCAAGGCAATAAATTACCTCAACCGACTGGTTAGTGTGCTTATTCTGGCCAAAAGGTTATCGGGAACAGGAAGAAAGGATTTGCAAATGCATCAGACTATTTAGAGACCTGGGATGACTCGGACAGCATAACGGCTGTAAATGCTCAAAATGATTTGAGACATCTTACAAAAATGGTGGCATAACCACTCAACAACATCATAACAAGATTCTGGGATCAACAATTATCATACGGGAATAGTAGGAACTGAACTGGGGATTAAAACCAACAATCTTATAGGTCTATGGATTAGTAACACGTCATCCTAATAGATAGATGAGAAGCCTAGTTATTAAACCTCGTAGAAGAGAAAAGGATGACTCAGATCAGAAGGCCATGAGGTATAAGGAGTAAAAAGAGCCTTACGTTCCCTTCCACAAACAATTCCCTTATATAACTAAAGCATTTCTAGACACAACTTCGACCAGTTTGGCTTGGTAATCTCTGAGCGATCAGGGCTCGATACCAACGCTATCGGGACCCGATCCTAAGTCACACCGATCTAGCATGTAACACATCATATCACTTTGCGGCCTCACGCACGGTATTCCCACGGTGTCGCCTTACCATGGGCCGGGACCGCTTATGCGTCTTTTTGGCTCACGTATATGATAGTGTCGCTAGCATCCATATGACAAAGAACCCGGGCCGACATGGCTAGTCGTGAACCCAAAGCGGCGCTAACCTATGGGGACAGGCATACATGAGTCACATCGAGCATGTCGGTCATCAACGGATATATTCGGGCTGTAGCACTGGGCTAACAGGACTCCGGTATCCCGGGCTGTAGCAGGCTAGGCAGGACTCCGAATAACACCGCGTGACATTTCCCCGAAGAACAGACATAAGGAACGAAGTGAAACACATGCCGCCGATCAAGTGTCCAAGCGGTAGTCTGGGCTAGCAGGACTCCGGTGAACCGGTCAGAAGCGGACTACTATCGCCGTAAGCACTAGACTACATTTCCCCATATGAGAGGCTGCCAAGGATAAACAACTAGATTGTCGGATCCACACATACCAAGCATTTCAAACATACACACAATATGCTCAATATGTGTAGATACAACATGGCATCACAACATAACTCTACGACTCAAATATTTATCAATAGGCTCCGAGGAGCGAGAAATTACAAACATGGGTCTCATGACCCAACGCTCAAGCATACAAGTCAAAGCACAAGCGGAAGCTAATCATGTCTGAGTACAGACAACTATAAATGAAAAAGGCTGAGAAGCCTGACTATCTACCAGATCCTGCCGAGGCACAAGATCGTAGGCCGAGGTAACAAGCTAAACGTCAAGTCCAAGCGGAACTACTAAGCGAGACCGGCGTCTCTCGCAAAACATAAAATAAGCAAACGTGAGTACAAACGTTACTCAGCAAGACTTACATCAGATCTAGCTACATATGCATCATTATCAAAAGGGGTGGTGGAGTTTGATCAGCAAGCCAGCTTTGACTCGGTGGCTATCCTGAACTACCATTGCAAGTAACTCTTTTGAGGTGGCGCACGAGTCCACATATTCACCATATCAATACACCACTATGGACCCGATCCCGTCTTCCTACGAGAACGCCATCCATAGCACTCACGCTTATCTTGCGCATTTTAAAGTATCCACTTTCACTTGTCTATGAACTGATATAGGCAACCCAGAAGTCCTTTTCCGTGGACACGGCTATTCGAATAGATCATATTAAACCCTGCAGGGGTGTACTTCTTCACACACGCTCTCACCACTTACCGCCGTTCACACGACATGTACTCGGCAACCTTCAAGCGGAAGCCCAACGTGGGTGTCGGCCACGGCCTACCTAAACACTCAAGTCCCTAGTCCAGGTTTATCGCCTATTCGGGTTCCATCCGAGGAGTCCGGCCGAGGTTTCCCATACAGCCCCGAACGATGTGTGCAGGGTTCCCGAGATACCAAACGGGCACTTTCGGTACACCGGGCCACGGTGCCTACCGCAACACAACCCACCCCTAAGGTCAGCGCTATGTATGCCCCCAAAGATACTACAAACACGAAACTACTTGCAACTCCCGGACCAGGAACAAGGGTGGTTAAGAAGCCGAGAGGGTCCATTGGTTTCGGGCCCAATGCGTGGTAGTAACTGTTTCATGGATCACAAACACAGATCTCGGTTCACGAGGACGGCTGCAATGAGACAACCCACCATGTACTCCTACATGGCCTCTCACCGCTACCTTTACCAAATCGTGTTCACACACTTAGCTCACACACAATAGGACATGTTCAAACAATTCCAATTCATTCCGATGAATCAGACGGACTCAACTCTAAGCAGAGCAGGCATGACAAACAAGCATAAATGAGTAGGCACAACATGGCTCAAACAATTCCTACTCATGCTAGTGGGTTTCATCTAATTCTTGTGGAATGACAGGTCATGCAAAGGATCAAGGGGTTCAGCTACCGCAGCAAGTAACACATGAGTCGTTGTTGTCCTAATGCAGTAAAATAGAGCGAAGCGAGAGAGTAGGATTGTATCGGAATGAACAAGGGGATTTGCTTGCCTGGCACTTCTGAAGATAATATAGTTCTTCATCGGTGTCATCGAATTCATCGTCGGTACGTCGTCTACTGAGAGGGGACAGTTACCGGCAAACAAACAAGAGAGAGCACAATCAATGCAATGCACATATATGATGCATGATCATGTTAAGGAACTGAATTCACCTAATGCAATAATAATCCAAGTTAGTTGAAGTGGAATTCAAACAAGGTTGAATTCCAACTCAAAATACTATTTCCTAAATTACCCTAATCATGATTCATCCTATTCAGTGATGTTAACTTGCTCAAACATGCATGATCATGGCATAAACAGATTCTTCATATTTTTCTGATCATTTTTCATATATAAATTATTTCCATCCGAGTTACGGTTGAATTTATATGATTTTTAGAAGTTTAGGACATTTTCTGAAATTTTCTGAATTAGTTTAAATCTAGAAACCTAGTTATTGCGTCAGCCTGACGTCAAGGTGACGTCGTGAAGTCAACGAGGCTGGTCGGGTCAAACCTGACGTGTGGGGGCCACACGTCAGTGACCAACTAACTAACCTAGTTAATTAGTACTAACCTAGGTTAAGTTAAATTAGTTTAATCCTAACTAAATTAGTTAGCCGGGCGGGGCCCGCATGTCAGTGACCCAGGGGGGTCAAACCCCTGGTCAACCGGGGCTAATCCACCGGCGTCTAGCCGCCGGCAACGACCAGACTGGCGGAGGCTCGGAATCGCCCACGAGGCACGATTCGAGCTGCGGCTAGGCGCGTCTGGAGTGCCCTCGCCCGGCGCGTCGTTAGGTGGTGCTAGCCGGGCTGTGGTGGCCGGAGGCGGCAGCTCTGAGCTCGGCAGCGGAGGCGGAGCTTCGGCTAAGTGCGGCCGCGGTGTTGCAGCTCGTAGGGGAGTGAACGGAGGTGCTAGGCAGCACCTAAAGGGCAGCGTGAGCACGCCGGAGCTGCCAGGCAGGCAGGTGCTCAAGGGGCACGGGCTCGCCCGGCCATGGCGACGGCGGCCGGGTGCCCATGAGGGCGGCTACAGGGCGCGTGAAAGAGAGAGAGATGAGGGAAGAGAAGAGGAGCTCACGAGGGGTGCGGAGGTGGCCTCGGCGTGCTCGGGGAGGGACTGGTGACGACGGGAGGTCGCCGGCGATCTCGGTGGCCCGAGGAGGAAGAAGACGTCGAGGACGGTGCTCCGGGCTCTTCTGTCGCGTGAGACAGCACGAGGAGGACGAGGGCGGAACGGGCGGAGGCCATGGACACGTCGGGCGAGGCGAGGGAGGGCTTGTGGCCGTGGCTACGGCGAGTGGCGACGGGCGGCTCTCGGGCACGAGGCGCAGAGCGAGAGAGGAGGGAGAGTGCACGGGAAGAGTGAGGGGGGTCCAGGGGGTCGGGGAGGCGCGTGGCATCGCAAGGAGGTCGGGAGGCCAGGCGGGCAGGGAGGTGGAGGTGGCGCGCGCGGTCTGTGCTGTCGGGCACACGCCTGCCCTCCTCTGGCAGAGGAGGAAGGCGACAGGAAGGAGGCGGTGGTGGGCTGGGCCGCCTGGGCCAGCGAGGGGGAGGGGGGGAGAGAAACTGGGCCGGTTGGGCGCCAGGTAGGTCAGGTAGGGTTTTTTCCCTATTTTGTTTTTCTTTCTTAATTTCTGACATTTGTTTGATTTATTTAAAAAATACCAAATCACTTTATTTAATTATGCCAATTTTTATATGAGCTAGTGGTAATATTCCAGAGCTCTTCAACAAAAAGCACAATTTTTGGCCAATGTTTTATATATATAATTTTATATATATCCAAAGCAATAGGTATGCATTAATTCCAAATGCCCAAAAATGAATACTTGTGAACTCCCAAAAATATAGGTTTGATTATTATCTCTGTCCAATAATTTTAGGAGGGCCACATGAGCATTTTCCTGGACCCTTTGGAGCAGTTTTTATCTTTGGGTCATTTCCAAAAATTATTCTGAGGGTTTCACAAATCCCCATTTCAATTTCATGGAAATTGAACATGATGCATGGATGCAATGCTACTAGTTACAAGCAAGCTCTAGGGTTGATCTGGGGCTGTGACACCCAAAGTCGCCGGAGGAAGGCCATGGCGGAGGAACCGTCCTCCAAGCGTCATCATGCCGAGACGTCGGACAAGAGGAGCAACCTCGTCGACATTAAAGTCCCCGGCGAGAAGCGCGACTACACCAGAACGCTCAAAGGGGTTGAGCTCCACGGCAAGGAGACGCTGGAGATCGTCTGCACCAACGAACCATACAAGGCCGACGAGGTGATCTCCAGGCTCTGGAGGAAGCTAATGTTTGTCAATTATGCTAAAATTCCTATTTATATAAAATCTGACAAGTTCAACTACTAAAATTCAAGAAGTTCAAATAGAATTTATTTGTCAATTCTGCTAAATCTATTATTTATATATAATCTGTCCACACCACAATGAACGATCTGGTCGTAAAATAATCTCAAACCCCCACCCCCAACCTAAGTTATAAAAAAATCAGATCAAACATACATACAACATCAGTACTAAAACAGCAGGATCGATCAAAGCCACTACCACTCGACATCAAATTTCAAACCCATGCGCTGTTTGAAATTACAATTCAGTTCACACAGTACTAAAACATAAGTACACTAAAATGAGAATACAAAAACTATAAAGTCCTAACTTAGGTTGAATGCAGATGAAAATAAAATAAGTACAATTTATGAGCAACAACTTCGAGGCCTTTGAAAAATGTTTTGACATACACTAGTGTATAAAGGCTTCAATAGAAAAACAATACTTAAATATCCACACGAAAAACATCACAGATCCATAAGTACAGCTTGACTATACGAATCGGTGCCACAGTAAAATGCCATCATCACCACCGCAGAGACGTGCAAGTGGGATTTAGCAGATCGTAAGTACAGCTTGACAAGACTAAACAGTGCACCAGTAAAAAACATTTGTCTTGGACGGTTAGTTCTTCCACGCCACCACTCGCGCCACCCACTGGGCGGTTGCCATGACGCACTGCAAACGGCGACCCCCCACGACTACTACACACACGCCCCCGACGAACCGCCTCCCACACACCACCGTCGGCGCACTGCAAAAATACCCCATTGTTTTCCATCTCTCCCTCGTTCCCACAAACCACCATTGCCGCTTCCATTTCCACTACACACAAACCTCCAGCGTCTCTCTACAAAGCCCACAGTCGCCGGAGGAAGGCCATGGCGGAGGAACCGTCTGCCAAGCGTCATTATCATGCAGAGACGTCGGACAAGAGGAGCAACCTCATCGACACTAACGTCCCCAGCGAGAAGCGCGACTACACCAGAACGCTCAAAGGGGTTGAGCTCCATGGCAAGGAGACGCTGGAGATCGTCTGCACCAAATGAACCGAGACATAGGCCGACGAGATGATGAGCAGGCTCAGGAGGAAGGGCGGCGGCTTGTATCCGAGCTTCATCGGAGTTGATGTGGAGTACACCGACGACGAAAAACCTCCACAGATGGCGGCAGTCCTGCAGTTGTGCGTCGACGAACTCTGCTTGGTGTACCACATCGCAACGGCCACAAAATGGTGATCAATCCTACTCATTTGCCCTGCATATGGTTTATCTGTTTTATTAGTACTGTATCCTGAAAATTTAATCACACTTGTTTCCCAACTAGATGTACTAGTGTGGTTTGTGAAAAGTGGATGCACTACTGCATTTTCTAAAGTAGATATACTATAAATGTATTTTCGAACCTGATGCACTGGATTACTATTTGGAAAATCTTGCGGAAGATTAAATTCTGAAGTTGATCGACTGGTGTAGTTTATGAAGTTGATACAATAGAGTAGTCTATGTACTTGATGTATTAAAAAGATGTTTCGAACTTGATGTAGTGAAGTATTTTCTGAATTTGATGTAATGTTATTTTCGTAAGAAAATAAACTAAGGACTTGGTGAAGCTTCTGGTTACATGTTATCCTATTTCAACAAAAGTAGACTAAACTAGTACCAATGAAGAACATACAACATTGACTGAAACTATGTATAATCCAAGAAGAAGAATAACATGATGTACTTAATTTAATTTCAGAACTTTCTTTACTAGTTTTTGAAGTACATTCGTCCATTGTAACTCATACTACTGTTCATTCATCTGTTGTACCAGTACTAGTCACTAAAAACTTAACTAAAAATTGTTTCCCAACTAGATGAACTACTATAGTATATGAAGTGGATGCACGATTACATGTTTATCAAGTTACATGCATTTCTGAAACTGTGAAGTGGATTGTTTCACCAGATTAGCATCTGAAAAAAAGTTTATAGCATTCTGAACTTTATGCACCAAAATAATTTCTGAACTTGATGAACTAGCATAGATTCTGATCTTGATGCACTAGTATAGTTTATAGAATTGATGTATTAAAAGATCTTTGGTGAAGTGGTATAGGTCCATATCTTGATGCACATGTTTCTCATACTAATTTTTGAACTTGATATAGAATTAATGCACAAAGATGTATCAAGCACTTTGGTATAGGTCTTTTATTCAACAAAAAGAAAACTAAACTTGAATCAAGCAAGCATATATCATTGACTCTGGTAAAATGATTCTCTAATTTGGTGAAGCATTTGGTAAAGCAAAGAAGATAGCAAAAAGAAAAAATAACACGGTGTAGTTGAATTTAATTTCAGGACTTTGTGTACTAGTTTCTGAATTACATTCATGCATGACTCATAATATATAAGCATCTACCTCATGGATTATCACTTGTAGAACAAAGAAAAAGCATAAGAATTAAATCCTCAAAAAAGAAGACTAATCTATAAATGTGTGTCTCCCCCCTTGCAGGCCCAAGCGCCTCAAAGACTTCCTGCAGGAGGAGAAATTGTACACATTTGTTGGTTTCAGCATTGGAGGTGACAAGCGGATGCTGGAGAAGTCTGGTTTGGAAATCAACCCCAACAACTTCATCAACATCCAGCGCAAGTGGAAAGATCCAAAGACCAACAAATACTACGAATCCTTGGCCGATGTTGCAGGCGGCGTCATCCACCCATTCTACGAAGGCATGAAGAAGAAGATGGACAGGGAAGACCACAAACTGTGGGGGAACAGCCCGCTGCCAGACAACCTCATCACGTACGCAGGAATAGATGCGTACGCAACGTACAAGTCATGGAAGACAATCGACAACATCGTGACAGGTTGGGATATTTCAAAAGAGTAGGAGGCTGACCCATACTACCACTGCAACCGGCGGATGAAGATGCATGAAAGTATGCATTTGTTATGTTGAACCAGATACCTTATGCTCTATGTGTCCTTAGTATTGTTGTTTCAGATTTGTAATTTGCTTTCGTTATGTTGAACCAGCTACCTTATGCTATGTGTGTCAGGGTTTGAACAAGTTTGTCTATGTCTATCAAGTACATCGTTTGCTTATGTCGTCCAACAAATTTGCTAGCTTCCTATTTTGTTCATACATCATTTGAAGTTGAAGTAGCTTGAAGTTGAAACTTGATGGCTGCCACGCAACAGCACTAGTCATGGAGAAAAAAATAACACATGAATATTTTTGCAAAAAAAGTGGCGGACTAAATAAAGGCCAAAAGCAAATAGTAGCCTTCGACGCTCAGTACAGCTTAGACATGAACGGAAGTACTATCACGCTAAAAAATCAGTTTTTAGTTTCAGACGAACACTAAAAAGACTAAGTTTCAGCCGAGGACAACATTCAGTACTAAAAAGCATCGTGGTAAAAAGTAGTTAGAAATTCACTAAGTACTGCATCAGAAAAAGCAAAGAAACACCAGTACGTATTTCCTAGTCACTAGCATCCTAGGACTAAAAAGTTCTGGTACAGTTGAACACACGGTACGTTCATTCTACAAATATATAAAAAGGAACGGGAAGCTTCAGTTCGCATGCCTTAAAACAGTGACATACTAAGAATTAACAGTGGCAATACAACTGAAATCTCAGTACAACTTAGTCTATACAGCAAGTGCTAGGATTATACCAAACATTGCCTGGAGAAGAACCACAGCCTAGAAAAAAAGAAGGCCAAAAACTAAATCAAAAAGATATAAGTTCGACAAAAGAGAGAAATCACAAGAAACACAACAGAAGACATACTAGCATCAAACAACACAAACAATAAATAATTAATCAAAAGTACTAGCATAATTGGAATCTCAAAGACAACTAAGTTTATTAGGTAAGTGCTATGATGATACCAATTAATGCATTGAGAAAGAAATAGTTTTGAACTTAATAGGACTATCTCTTAAACGTAGCTAATTTAAATCAATAATTTAACTTTTACTATGAAGTTCAACTACTAAAGTTCAAGAAGTTCAAAAAGAAATTTGGCACTAAAATTTTGAAAGCCTTACGCTGAATGAGACTACAAATCGTTACTAACGAGAACTATATCATAAGTACAAGAAAACGAGAGTACATAAACTATAAAGGTCCAAGTTAGGATGGAATCACATAAAAATAAAATAAATCTCACTTTACGAGCAACAACTCGAAAATACACTTGAAAAAATTGTTTTCAGTTCAACTACTATATAAGTCTTGATAAAAAAAACTTAACCAAAACGAATTCCCGATGAAACATTGTGCCACACTTAAAAAAACAACACAAAATATACTAGTTATTACATAGTACTCGACAAGACATCAAACACTTCAAAATAGAGCCTACAATGATTTCAAGAGATATATCACACAACTATCCAATTCACTATGCAAATGATGACCATTTATCCTATGCATCAGGAGCCAAAGCCTGAACCTCCTTGGGAAGATCCTGTCACAGCCCTAGAATTTGTTTGTCATTAGTTGCATTAAGGCATTCATGTCATCATGTTTAAATTCCTAAGAAATTTGAAATGGGGATTGCCTAAACCCTAGCACCAAATGAATTCAACTAGGTTCAAACTTAAAACTTTTCAATGAACCCAAAATGCCCTTCATAAATGTTCACCATCTTTGGTCTTGGCTAAACCCTTTGCCAAAAATTGTTTCATATTTTTGGAGGCTTTTCTGTATTTTTGCAAGCTATAAGTATTTGCATTTGGGCAATTTAAAACCTATAAATAATTTAAATGCCCAAATAATCTTGAAGGTATTTTTAGGCTGTTGAGAATATTTTCAAATGTGCCTCCGAATATTTTCAGGTTTTTCTTAAATGGAATAGTATTTTACTATTTCAAAACACGTAACGAAACAAATAAAACAAAAACAAGAAAAGCAGAGAGGAGAGAAACCTTACGGACTTACCCCTCCACCCCACCACAAGAGCCCTTCCACCAACTGCCCAAAGACTATAGCTGGCTGCCCAGCCCACCACCGCCTCCTTCCCTGCCGCCTTCCTCCTCTGCCCGGGAGGATGAGCGCGTGCCGAAACCACAGACGGCCACGGCACGCCACCTCCTGCTTCCCGGCCCTCCTAGCGATGCCAGCACGACGCCCATGTCCCTCGCTCCTCTCCCTCACTCGCTGCACTCTCTCCCCCTCCTCTGTTTCTCTCGCGCACAGCCACCCGAACGCGCCGTCACTGCCGCTCGTCGTTGCTGCGACCACCGACCCTCCCTCGCTTCCCCGACTAGTCCACAAGCTCCGCGACGTCGCCCTCAACCCCCTCACCGAGCCACGCCCCACCGGAAGCCTTGCAGCGTCGCCCTCGAGCTCGTCTTCAACCTTCGGCCGCCGGCAACCTCACCTTCGATTTGCCGCCGTCCGAGCTTCCCCGAGCCCGCTTCCACGGCCCCTGCAACCGCTGTGAGGCCACGATCTTTTTCCCCCTAACCACCCTAATCATTTGGCCGAGAACATCCCGCCGCCGGCCATGGCGCCGCCGTAGCTAGAGCGCACCCACGACGCATTCGAGCCTGCCCCCGTGTTCAGTGAGTCCGCAGGACTCCAAAGCAACCCGCGGCTCCTCCTTCCGTGCCCTAAAACGCCGTGTCCGAGCGTTCAGTACTCGGCCGCCGGACGCGTGCTCATGGGCGGTTGTTTCCGGCCACCCCAGCACCTCCCACCGGCACCACCCGACGCGCGCGAGCTCCAGCTCCACGTAGCCGCCCTCCGCCGGCCATTTGGTAGCCGGAGGAGGGAAACCGCACCTCCCCGCCGACCCTGGCCCTGTCGGCGATGAGCCTCGGGTCAACTCCGGCGAGTTTGACCCGGGTTTGACCCCAGTTTGACCTCCCCTGACTCAATAACAAGTGGGCCCCGGTCCTTGTAATTTTTGGTTAAGGTTTTAAACTAAATTTAACTAACTTGACGACGTGGCACCGTTAGATTAGCTAATCAGGGTTAGTTAGTGACACTGACATGTGGGCCCCGTGTCCTGCTAATTTTAGTTAGTGCTAAAAACTAACCCTTTTAGCCCCTGAGTCACTGACCAGTGGACCCCACTGGTCAGGTTTGACCTGGAGGCGCCCAGTTGACCTGCTGACATCAGGGTGATGTCATGCTGACGCAATAACCCATTTCTGGATTTATTATAATTCAGGAAATTCCAGAAATTTGCCTAAACTTCTAAAAATCATAGTAATTCGACCGTAACTCCAAATGAAATAATTTATATATGAAAAATGATCAGAAAAATCCAATCTATCCATCTGTACCATTTTCATGCATGTTAGAACAACTTATAGCTGCTGTTTAGAACAAATCATATAAAGGGCATTTAAACCATCACATATGGAGTTTGAATTTGAATCTTTGATTCAAGCCAACTTCATTTAACTTTGTTGCTAGTTGCATTAGCCCAAACAACAGCATATTGCCATGTCACATTCATGCATCATATTGTTGCATTGCATTCATTGTGTTCTTCCTTGTTTGCCGGTGATTGCCCCCTCTCAGTAGACGACGTTCGACGATGAGATCGATGACACCGATGAAGAACTATATTATCTTCAGAAGTGCCAGGCAAGCAAAACCCCCTTGTTCATTCCGATACAATCCCACTCTCTCGCTCCTGCTCTCTTTTACTGCATTAGGACAACAACGATTCATCATTACTTTTCGTTAGCTGAACCCCTTTATCCTCTGCATGACTGTCATTCCACAGTAAATAGATGAAACCCACTAGCATGAGTAGGAGTTGTTTGAGCCCTGTTGTGCCTACTCATTCATGCTTGTTTGTCATGCCTGCTAATGCTTAGAGTTGAGTCAGGTCTGATTCATCGGGGATGAATCGGAGGTGTGTGAACATGTCCTACTGTGTGTGAGCTAAGTGTGTGAACACGATTTGGTAAAGGTAATTGTGAGAGGCCATGTAGGAGTACATGGTGGGTTGTCTCATTGCAGCCGTCCTCAGGAACCGAGTTATGTGTTTGTGATCCATGAAACAGTTACTACCACGCATTGGGCCCGAAACCAATGGACCCTCTCGGCTTCTTAACCACTCTTGTCCTCAGTCCGGGAGTTGCAAGTAGTTTCTGGTGTTTGTAGCATCTTTGGGGCATACGGCGCTGACCTTAGGGGTGGGCCGTGTTTCGGTAGGCACGTGGCCCGGTGTACCGATTCGCCCGTTTGGTGTCTCGGGAACCCTGCACACATCGTTCGGGGCCGTTAGTGGAAACCTCGGCGGACTCCTGCGGATGGAACCCGAATAGGCGATAAACACGGACTCGGGACTCGTGTGTTTAGGTAGGCTGTGGCCGACACCCACGTTGGGCTTCCGCTTGAAGGTTGCCGAGTACATGTCGTGTAAACGGCGGTAAGTGGTGAGCGTGTGTGAAGAAGTACACCCCGCAGGTTAATATGATCTATTCGAATAGCCGTGTCCGCGGAAAAGGACTTACGGGTTGCCTATATCGGTTCATAGACAAGTGAAAGTGGATACTCTAAAATGCGCAAGATAAGCCCGGAAAAGTGCTATGGATGGCGTTCTCGTAGGGAGACGGAGGCGGGTCCATAGTGGTGTATTGATATGGTGAATATGTGGACTCGTGCGCCACCTCAAAAGAGTTACTTGCGATCGTAGTTCAGGATAGCCACCGAGTCAAAGCTGGCTTGCTGCAGTCAAACTCCACCACCCCTTTATTGATAATGATGCATATGTAGTTAGTTACGATGTAAGTCTTGCTGAGTACATTTGTACTCACGTTTGCTTATTTTATGTTTTGTAGAGAGACGTCGGTCTCGCTAGTAGTTCCGCTTGGACTTGACGTTTAGCTTGTTACCTCACCTACGATCTTGTGCCCTCGGCAGATCTGGTAGATAGTCAGGCTTCTCGGCCTTTTTCATTTGTAGATGTACGTACTCGGACATGTTAAGCTTCCGCTTGTGCTTTGACTTGTATGCTTGAGTGTTGGGTCATGAGACCCATGTTTGTAATATCTCGCTCCTCGGAGCCTAATGAATAAATATTTGAGTCATAGAGTTATGTTGTGATGCCATGTTGTATTTACACATATTGAGCATATTGTGTGTATGTTTGAAATGCTTGGTATGTGTGGGATCCGACAATCTAGTTGTTTATCCTTGGCAGCCTCTCATATGGGGAAATGTAGTCTAGTGCTTCCCGAGCGATAGTAGTCCGCCTGACCGAATACCGGAGTCCTGCTAGCCCAACACTACTTCTTTGGACACTTGGTGGCGGCATGTGTTTCACTTCGTTCCTATGTCCGTCCCTTCGGGAAATGTCACGCGGTGATATCCGGAGTCCTGCCTAGCCTGCTACAGCCCGGTTACCGGAGTCCTGTTAGCCATTGCTACAGCCGGATTCACACGTTGATGACCGACATGCTCGATGTGATTCATGGATGCCTGTCCCCATGGGTTAGTGCCGCTTTGGGTTCACGACTAGCCATGTCGGCCGGGTTCTCTGTCATATGGATGCTAGCGACACTATCATATACGTGAGCCAAAAGGCATAAACGGTCCGGGCCATGGTAAGGCGACACCCGTGGGAATACCGTGCGTGAGGCCGCAAAGTGATATGAGGTGTTACCGGCTAGGTCGATGTGACTTGGAATCGGGTCCCGACAGCGTTGGTATCGAGCCTGATTGCTCAGAGGATTGCCAAGCCAAAGCGGTGAAGTTGTGTCTAGAACTGCTTTAGTTATGTAGGGGAATTGATTTCGTAGGGAACGTAAGGCTCTTTTTACTCCTTATACCTCATGGCCTTCTGATCTGAGTCATCCTCTTCTCTTGTACGGGGTTTAAGAACTAGGCTTCTCATCTATCTATCAGGATGACGTGTTACTAATCCATAGACTTTTAAGATTGTTTGTTTTAAGCCCCAGTTCAGTTCCTACTATTTCTATATGTTAACTGTTGATCTCGGAACCTTGATATGATGTTGTTAAGTGGCTATGCCGCCATTTTGCATGATGTCTCAAATCTTTTTAAGCATTTACAGCCGTTATGCTGTCCGAGTCATCGTGTCTCTAAATAGTCTGATGCATTTGCAAATCCTTTCCTTCCGTTCCCGATGTCCTTTTTGGTCAGAATAAGCACACTAATCGGTAAGTTGAGGTATTTGTTGCCTCGGCGTAGATGTTGGAGCTATTATTATGACCCAAGGTGTTTAGGAAGTCACCTAGCAATTTAGCAATGCTTTTGTGTCCCCAGTGTGATGATTCTGGCCATTATTTTTGAAAGCATGTCGTGATGCAATTTAGTTAGTAGGTATTCTATTCATGGGTTCTTGAACCCGAGATTCACCCTACTTACCTAATGTTGATAGTGTTGCTTTCGTACCTTTAGGATATTAGTAACTGCGATAGTCCTCGAGGTCCGTGGTATTTCCTTCTTCCAAATACTATGAACCGCTTATGGCGAAGTTCCTCGCTGAACCAAAACCTCACAACCAAAGTAATCTGTTGAGGAGTCCTCCATTCTATATTGTGAATCTGCCATTCTACTTTCCTGCATGGGTTATCCGGAAGAAACCTGTTGAACTTGGTTCGACATACTAATCTATGCATCCACAACTCGAAAAGTTATATGTTCCTTTGAGTTGTCCCTCTTGATTGTATTCCGACCTTCGTCTATCAATTGATAGTCGAGGAGTAGTCGTGCATTAAATCATCGATGCCTATTATCCTTGTGGTCCGTCAAGCCATTCTATTTCGGAATGACTAGGAGAAAGAAACTCCAGTACCTCATCCATTTCTAGGATTGGGTCAAAGTAGTTGTATCCCGTAGATCAAAATGCCAATTCAGCTTTGTTACATTTCTACCTTGGAGTGTTACCCCTTTATGTCGAATTGTCATGAGAACTGCACCAACTCTCATGAATTCTTGACGTAGTGATACTTCACACCATCATTGTTCATTCCTCGGTTCCGTGTTGTCGCAACCGGAATGCCGACTAGTGAATTGTGGTGTGTGAAATCGATACTCCTAGCAACCTCGTTGCTTGGTAGTAAATGGACAATATTATCATTCTTAGCGTGTTGGTTATTAAATCATCATCCTAAGATTAATCGTGCTACCTAGTCCTTAGTTCTGGTGCACTCTTTGATCTATGAGTTAGGATCTTGTCAAGTCCTCACTCATTCGATCATATCGTCTTGCCCTCAAAAGCAAGATTGTTCTCGAGCTTAGTAACATACCGGTGGTTCGTGACTTTCCAAATATCTTCTTGGAAGTGTTACCAGGTTGTTTCATTTGTTATGTTGAGCTCGTGATCAAGTTGTTTTCTTGTGAACCACCCTTTCTCCAAGAATCTATGTTGGATACCCCTGAGCTGTTTGGTCAAGCTAAACAACAACTTGGAGAGTTGGAAGCTTGTCCGATTTAGTTCATCTAAGGGATATCCTTGTGTGTGTGTGTGTGTGTGTGTGTTGAAGAAACATGATATCTCCATCGATTGGTCCTCGTGATCAGTTGTTGGATCTATTGTCTTATCAAACCTCTGATTTGAGTGTGGGCTATCGTCAAATCAAATCAGTACCAACGATGCTCGTAATGTTGTCTTACTCGTGGTTGACCCCTCGGGCATACACCATTACATCTTTTTGTCTGACCAATACTATCACCGTGTTCACATGATGGTGGAAGTCCAGCGATATGGAAATTCCGATGAGTTGTTGTTGAACCCCATCAACAGCATTTTGTCTCCCCCATGAGTCATGTTGAACATCAACCTAGTGTTGGAAACTTGTGTAAGCATTTCTTCGTGTTTCGTTCATGAAGCTTATGCTTGGGTGGAAGAAGTGACTTCCTCTAATTCATGTGCTTTAGGTGTAAGTTGCCGCCATGAGTTTGAGAAAGGTTTGTTTTGTTTCCTTTGGAATCATTCCAAGTCGGTCATGCACGATGCGATGTATTCTATGGTGCGATAGGTGATCATCTTCATTCCATATGAATTCCATAGCACACCAAGCCACTGATTGATTTGTTCAAGGAGAAGAAGTTCCTTCTTAAGACCGCGGCTTATACAAGGACTTCGATATCCTCGATGATGGTTCTTAATCAGAACTCAGTAGTGTTTTATCGTAAGACTACTACGTGGTCATGCTTGTCTAGGACAACATGTTCACATGGGTGTAGCAGAACCAGCTCATGTTTTGGAGCTTGCTATCGTAGTTCATATCCCGAGAATCTCGCAACGCCATCTCGTCGAATTGTGTTGCAAACTTTCTTTTCAGACATGCTGAGTCTGAAGTATCCTATTACCAATCGGATCTGAATCTCAGGCAGATATGATGATTGGAACACTCCCAACAGCTGCATCTTGTTCCCAGCTTGCACCGCCATTGTGCCAATCCCCCATGGGCTGCCCTTCCCGGTAGTTGCTATCCAATATCATCTTCAAAAGTGGACTTACCATGGGTCCCCATCCATCTCCGATGATAAGCAAAAATCATCCATTGCGTTGTCTTCAACAAGGTATCCCACATCATCCATTCTAGTATGAGTATGTCCTTTATTTCGAACTCTTTCAACCAATCGATTGTGATTGCCTTAGGCTGGAATGAAGAGTTTCAATGATCTCTGAATCAAAAGTAATTCTTTTTGCCACTTAAGGGAATAGTTCTTTGCGTCACCTCCCCTAAGGTGCCCCGTTTTGGAATCATGCCAACTTCCCTCGCTATTTTCAAACACTCGTAAAATTGTTTCCTCCGTCCTTATTGATGCATGTCTTACCTCTCCGCTCCAGAGATGTTTTATGTCTCATCCCATGAGTTGATCTTGGATCATTAAGATGATCCTAAATTGTTTGAACCTCAAGAAGATCGATTCTTCTAAATTCCCCCTTTTCTTCTCGTTGTCATGTTGGATGTAGTTATCAAGACAAGACGTCGAGACAAAGATGGTGATCGTGTCAACGTTCCTATGAAGTGCAACCTGGATCGTGAAGATCGTGTTAGCTTGTACCCCCTCTGTCTTCTTACCTCACGTCTTGAATCTCAGGACGAGATTCTTGTTTAGTGGGGGTGAGTTGTCACAGCCCTAGAATTTGTTTGTCATTAGTTGCATTAAGGCATTCATGTCATCATGTTTAAATTCCTAAGAAATTTGAAATGGGGATTGCCTAAACCCTAGCACCAAATGAATTCAACTAGGTTCAAACTTAAAACTTTTCAATGAACCCAAAATGCCCTTCATAAATGTTCACCATCTTTGGTGCTTGGCTAAACCCTCGCCAAAAATGGTTTCATAGTTTTGGAGGCTATTCGGATTTTTGCAATCCATAAGTATTTGCATTTGGGCAATTTAAAACCTATAAATAATTTAAATGCCCAAATAATCTTGAAGGTATTTTAGGCTGTTGAGAATATTTTCAAATGTGCCTCCGAATATTTTCAGGTTTTTCTTAAATGGAATAGTATTTTACTATTTCAAAACATGTAACGAAACAAATAAAAACAAAAACAGGAAGCAGAGAGGAGAAACCTTACTGGACTTACCCCTCCAGTCCACTTGCGCATTCCACCAACCGCCCAAAGATCAGAGCTAGCCGCCCAGCCCACCACCGCCTCCTTCCTGTTGCCTTCCTCCTCTGCCCGGGGAGGATGAGCTGCCAGGCCGACGCACAGACGGCCACCGCACGCTACCTCCTGCTTCCCCGGCCCTCCTAGCGATGCCACGACGACGCCCCGTGTCCCCTCGCTCCTCTCCCTCACTCGCTGCACTCTCTCCCCCTCCTCTGTTTCTCTCGCGCACAGCCACCCGAACGCGCCGTCGCCGCCGCTCGTCGTTGCCGCGACCACCGGCCCTCCCTCGCTTCCCCGACTAGTCCATAAGCTCCGCGACGTCGCCCTCGACCCCCTCACCGAGCCACGCCCGCGGAAGCCTGCCCAGCGTCGCCTCGAGCTCGTCTTCAACCTTCGGCCGCCGGCAACCTCACCTTCGATTTGCCGCCGTCCGAGCTTCCCCGAGCCCGCTTCCACAGCTCCTGCAACCGCTGTGAGGCCACGATCCTTTCCCCCCTAACCCCGTGCTCGATTGCCTCCCCTAACCGCCCTAATCATCTGGCCGAGAACATCCCGCCGCCGGCCATGGCGCCGCCGTAGCTAGAGCGCACCCCGACGCATTCGAGCCTACCCTCGTGTTCAGTGAGTCCGCAAGACTCTGAAGCAACCCGCGGCTCCTCCTCCCGTGCCCCAAAACGCCGTGTCCGAGCGTGCCCGTACTCGCCGGCCATGGACGTGCTTTCGCCGCCGTTGTTTCCGGCCACCCGGCACCTCCCACGGCACCACCCGGCCAGCGCGAGCTCCAGCTCCACGTAGCCGCCCTCGCCGACCATTTGGTCGCCGGAGGAGAAACCGCACCTCCCGCCCGTCCACAGCCTGTGACGAGCCTCGGGTCAACTCCGGCGAGTTTGACCCGGGTTTGACCCCAGTTTGACCTCCCCTGACTCACTAACAAGTGGGCCCCGGTCCTTGTAATTTTTGGTTAAGGTTTTAAACTAAATTTAACTAACCCGCTGACGTGGCACCATTAGATTAGCTAATCAGGGCTAGTTAGTGACACTGACATGTGGGCCCCGTGTCCTGCTAATTTTAATTAGTTCTAAAACTAACTCTTTTAGCCCCTGAGTCACTGACCAGTGGACCCCACAGGCCAGGTTTGACCTGGAGGCGCCCAGTTGACCTGCTGACATCAGGGTCATGTCATGCTGACGCAATAACCCATTTTCTGGATTTATTATAATTCAAGAAATTCCAGAAATTTGCCTAAACTTCTAAAAATTATAGTAATTCGACCGTAACTCCAAATGAAATAATTTATATATGAAAAATGATCAGAAAAATCCAATCTATCCATCTGTACCATTTTCATGCATGTTAGAACAACTTATAGCTGCTGTTTAGAACAAATCATATAAAGGGCATTTAAACCATCACATATGGAGTTTGAATTTGAATCTTTGATTCAAGCCAACTTCATTTAACCTTTGTTGCTAGTTGCATTAGCCCAAACAACAGCATATTGCCATGTCACATTCATGCATCATATTGTTGCATTGCATTGATTGTGTTCTTCCTTGTTTGCGGTGATTGTCCCCTCTCATGAGACGACGTTCGACGATGAGATCGATGACACCGATGAAGAACTATATTATCTTGAAGTGCTGTGCAAGCAAAACCCCTTGTTCATTCTGATACAATCCAACTCTCTCGCTCCTGCTCTCTTTTACTGCATTAGGACAACAACGATTCATACATTACTTGCTGCGGTAGCTGAACCCCTTTATCCTCTGCATGACCTGTCATTCCACGGTAAATAGATGAAACCCACTAGCATGAGTAGGAGTTGTTTGAGCCTGTTGTGCCTACTCATTCATGCTTGTTTGTCATGCCTGCCATCTGCTTAGAGTTGAGTCGGTCGATTCATCGGGATGAATCGGAGGTGTGTGAACATGTCCTACTGTGTGTGATCTAAGTGTGTGAACACGATTTGGTAAAGGTAACGGTGAGAGGCCATGTAGGAGTACATGGTGGGTTGTCTCATTGCAGCCGTCCTCAGGAACTGAGTTCTGTGTTTGTGATCCATGAAACAGTTACTACCACGCATTGGGCACGAAACGAATGGACCCTCTCGGCTTCTTAACCACTCTCGTCCTCGGTCAAGGGAGTTGCAAGTAGTTTCGGTGTTTGTAGCATCTTTGGGGGCGACGCATGGCGCTGACCTTAGGGGTGGGCCGTGTTTGGTGAGCACGTGGCCCGGTGTACCGATTCGCCCGTTTGGTGTCTCGGGAACCCTGCACACATCGTTCGGGGCCGTTAGTGGAAACCTCGGCGGACTCCTGCGGATGGAACCCGAATAGGCGATAAACTGGACTCGGGACTCGTGTGTTTAGGTAGGCTGTGGCCGACACCCACGTTGGGCTTCCGCTTGAAGGTTGCCGAGTACATGTCGTGTAAACGGCGGTAAGTGGTGAGCGTGTGTGAAGAAGTACACCCCTGCAGGGTTAATATGATCTATTCGAATAGCCGTGTCCGCGGAAAAGGATTTCTGGGTTGCCTATATCAGTTCATAGACAAGTGAAAGTGGATACTCTAAAATGCGCAAGATAAGCCTGAGTGCTATGGATGGCGTTCTCGTAGGGAGACGGGAGCGGGTCCATAATGGTGTATTGATATGGTGAATATGTGGACTCGTGTGCGCCACCTCAAAAGAGGTACTTGCAGTCGTAGTTCAGGATAGCCACCGAGTCAAAGCTGGCTTGCTGCAGTCAAACTCCACCACCCCCTTTATTGATAATGATGCATATGTAGTTAGTTACGATGTAAGTCTTGCTTGAGTACATTTGTACTCACGTTTGCTTATTTTATGTTTTGTAGAGAGACGTCGGTCTCGCTAGTAGTTCCGCTTGGACTTGACGTTTAGCTTGTTACCTCAGCTACGATCTTGTGCCCTCGGCAGGATCAGTAGATAGTCGGGCTTCTCGGCTTTTTTCATTTGTAGATGTCTGTACTCAGACATGTTAAGCTTCCGCTTGTGCTTTGACTTGTATGCTCCGAGTGTTGGGTCATGAGACCCATGTTTGTAATATCTCGCTCCTCGGAGCCTAATGAATAAATATTTGAGTCATAGAGTTATGTTGTGATGCCATGTTGTATTTACACATATTGAGCATATTATGCATATGTTTGAAATGCTTGGTATGTGTGGGATCCGACAATCTAGTTGTTTATCCTTGGCAGCCTCTCATATGGGGAAATGTAGTCTAGTGCTTCTGAGCGATAGTAGTCCGCTACAGCCCGAATCACCGGAGTCCTGCTAGCCCGCACTACTTCTTTGGACACTTGGTGGCGGCATGTGTTTCACTTCGTTCCTATGTCCGTCCCTTCGGGAAATGTCACGGTGATATCCGGAGTCCTGCCTAACTTTCTGACCCGGGTTACCGGAGTCCTGTTAGCCAGGTGCTGCCCGGATTCACACGTTGATGACCGACATGCTCGATGTGATTCATGGATGCTTGTCCCCATGGGTTAGTGCCGCTTTGGGTTCACGACTAGCCATGTGGGCCCGGGTTCTCTGTCATATGGATGCTAGCGACACTATCATATACGTGAGCCAAAAGGCGTAAACGGTCCCGGGCCATGGTAAGGCGACACCTGTGGGAATACCGTGCGTGAGGCCGCAAAGTGATATGAGGTGTTACCGGCTAGGTCGCTGTGACTTGGAGTGGGGGTCCGACAGCGTTGGTATCGAGCCCACTGTCAGAGGATTGCCAAGCCAAACTGGTCGAAGTTGTGTCTAGAACTGCTTTAGTTATGTAGGGGAATTGATTTCGGTAGGGAACGTAAGGCTCTTTTTACTCCTTATACCTCATGGCCTTCTGATCTGAGTCATCCTCTTCTCTTGTACGGGGTTTAAGAACTAGGCTTCTCATCTATCTATCAGGATGACGTGTTACTAATCCATAGACTTTTAAGATTGTTTGTTTTAAGCCCCAGTTCAGTTCCTACTATTTCTATATGTTAACTGTTGATCTCGGAACCTTGATATGATGTTGTTAAGTGGCTATGCCGCCATTTTGCATGATGTCTCAAATCTTTTTAAGCATTTACAGCCGTTATGCTGTCCGAGTCATCCCAGGTCTCTAAATAGTCTGATGCATTTGCAAATCCTTTCCTTCCGTTCCCGATGTCCTTTTGGTCGAGAATAAGCACACTAATCGGTAAGTTGAGGTATTTGTTGCCTCGGCGTAGATGTTGGAGCTATTATTATGACCCAAGGTGTTTAGGAAGTCACCTAGCAATTTAGCAATGCTTTTGTGTCCCCAGTGTGATGATTCTGGCCATTATTTTTGAAAGCATGTCGTGATGCAATTTAGTTAGTAGGTATTCTATTCATGGGTTCTTGAACCCGAGATTCACCCTACTTACCTAATGTTGATAGTGTTGCTCGTACCTTTAGGATATTAGTAACTTTGCGATAGTCCTCGAGGTCCGTGGTATTTCCTTCTTCCAAATACTATGAACCGCTTATGGCAGAAGTTCCTCGCTGAACCAAAACCTCACAACCAAAGTACTGTTGAGGAGTCCTCCATTCTATATTGTGAATCTGCCAGTTCTACTTTCCTGCATGGGTTATCCGGAAGAAACCTGTTGAACTTGGTTCGACATACTAATCTATGCATCCACAACTCGAAAAGTTATATGTTCCTTTGAGTTGTCCCTCTTCAGTTGTATTCCGACCTTCGTCTATCAATTGATAGTCAGGAGTAGTCGTGCATTCGTCATCGATGCCTATTATCCTTGTGGTCCGTCAAGCCATTCTATTTCGGAATGACTAGGAGAAAGAAACTCCAGTACCTCATCCATTTCTAGGATTGGGTCAAAGTAGTTGTATCCCGTAGATCAAAATGCCAATTCAGCTTTGTTCTGTTCTACCTTGGAGTGTTACCCCCTTTATGTCAGAATTGTCATGAGAACTGCACCAACTCTCATGAATTCTTGACGTAGTGATACTTCACACCATCATTGTTCATTCCTCGGTTCCGTGTTGTCGCAACCGGAATGCCGACTAGTGAATTGTGGTGTGTGAAATCGATACTCCTAGCAACCTCGTTGCTTGGTAGTAAATGGACAATATTATCATTCTTAGCGTGTTGGTTATTAAATCATCATCCTAAGATTAATCGTGCTACCTAGTCCTTAGTTCTGGTGCACTCTTTGATCTATGAGTTAGGATCTTGTCAAGTCCTCACTCATTCGATCATATCGTCTTGCCCTCAAAAGCAAGATTGTTCTCGAGCTTAGTAACATACCGGTGGTTCGTGACTTTCCAAATATCTTCTTGGAAGTGTTACCGGGTTGTTTCCTGACTGTTATGTTGAGCTCGTGATCAAGTTGTTTTCTTGTGAACCACCCTTTCTCCAAGAATCTATGTTGGATACCCCTGAGCTGTTTGGTCAAGCTAAACAACAACTTGGAGAGTTGGAAGCTTGTCCGATTTAGTTCATCTAAGGGATATCCTTGTGTGTGTGTGTGTGTGTGTTGAAGAAACATGATATCTCCATCGATTGGTCCTCGTGATCAGTTGTTGGATCTATTGTCTTATCAAACCTCTGATTTGAGTGTGGGCTATCGTCAAATCAAATCAGTACTAACGATGCTCGTAATGTTGTCTTACTCGTGGTTGACCCTCGGGCATACACCATTACATCTTTTGTCCGACCAATACTATCACCGTGTTCACATGATGGTGGAAGTCCAGCGATATGGAAATTCCGATGAGTTGTTGTTGAACCCCATCTGACATTTTGTCTCCCCCATGAGTCATGTTGAACATCAACCTAGTGTTGGAAACTTGTGTAAGCATTTCTTCGTGTTTCGTTCATGAAGCTTATGCTTGGGTGGAAGAAGTGACTTCCTCTAATTCATGTGCTTTAGGTGTAAGTTGCCGCCATGAGTTTGAGAAAGGTTTGTTTTGTTTCCTTTGGAATCATTCCAAGTCAGTCATGCACGTGCGATGTATTCTATGGTCTGATAGACTGATCATCTTCATTCCATATGAATTCCATAGCACACCAAGCCACTGATTGATTTGTTCAAGGAGAAGAAGTTCCTTCTTAAGACCGCGGCTTATACAAGGACTTCGATATCCTCGATGATGGTTCTTAATCAGAACTCGGTAGTGTTTTATCGTAAGACTACTACGTGGTCATGCTTGTCTAGGACAACATGTTCACATGGGTGTAGCAGAACCAGCTCATGTTTTGGAGCTTGCTATCGTAGTTCATATCCCGAGAATCTCGCAACGCCATCTCGTCGAATTGTGTTGCAAACTTTCTTTCGGACATGCCGAGTCTCAAGTATCCTATTACCAATCGGATCTGAATCTCGTGCAGATATGATGATTGGAACACTCCCAACAAATGCATCTTGTTCCCGACTTGCACCGCCATTGTGCCAATCCCCCATGGGCTGCCCTTCCCGGTAGTTGCTATCCAATATCATCTTCAAAAGTGGACTTACCATGGGTCCCCATCCATCTCCGATGATAAGCAAAAAACATCCATTGCGTTGTCTTCAACAAGGTAGCCCACATCATCCATTCTAGTATGAGTATGTCCTTTATTTCGAACTCTTTCAACCAATCGATTGTGATTGCCTTAGGCTGGAATGAAGAGTTTCAATGATCTCTGAATCAAAAGTAATTCTTTTTGCCACTTAAGGGAATAGTTCTTTGCGTCACCTCCCCTAAGGTGCCCCGTTTTGGAATCATGCCAACTTCCCTCGCTATTTTCAAACACTCGTAAAATTGTTTCCTCCGTCCTTATTGATGCATGTCTTACCTCTCCGCTCCAGAGATGTTTTATGTCTCATCCCATGAGTTGATCTTGGATCATTAAGATGATCCTAAATTGTTTGAACCTCAAGAAGATCGATTCTTCTAAATTCCCCCTTTTCTTCTCGTTGTCATGTTGGATGTAGTTATCAAGACAAGACGTCGAGACAAAGATGGTGATCGTGTCAACGTTCCTATGAAGTGCAACCTGGATCGTGAAGATCGTGTTAGCTTGTACCCCCTCTGTCTTCTTACCTCACGTCTTGAATCTCGGGACGAGATTCTTGTTTAGTGGGGGTGAGTTGTCACAGCCCTAGAATTTGTTTGTCATTAGTTGCATTAAGGCATTCATGTCATCATGTTTAAATTCCTAAGAAATTTGAAATGGGGATTGCCTAAACCCTAGCACCAAATGAATTCAACTAGGTTCAAACTTAAAACTTTTCAATGAACCCAAAATGCCCTTCATAAATGTTCACCATCTTTGGTACTGGCTAAACCCTCTGCCAAAAATGGTTTCATAGTTTTGGAGGCTATTCTGGATTTTTGCAATCCATAAGTATTTGCATTTGGGCAATTTAAAACCTATAAATAATTTAAATGCCCAAATAATCTTGAAGGTATTTTTAGGCTGTTGAGAATATTTTCAAATGTGCCTCCGAATATTTTCAGGTTTTTCTTAAATGGAATAGTATTTTTACTATTTCAAAACACGGAAACGAGAAACAAATAAAAACAAAAACAGGAAAAGCAGAGAGGAGAGAAACCTTACGGACTTACCTCCACCCCACCTCACAAGATCCCACCAACCGCCTAGCATCAGTAGCTAGCCGCCCAGCCCACCACCGCCTCCTTCCTGTTGCCTTCCTCTTACGCCAGGAGGATGAGCTGCGTGCCGGCAACGCCACGGCCACCTACGCTACCTCCTGCTTCCCGGCCCTCCTAGCGACGCCACGACGACGCCCCGTGTCCCCTCGCTCCTCTCCCTCACTCGCTGCACTCTCTCCCCCTCCTCTGTTTCTCTCGCGCACAGCCACCCGAACGCGCCGTCGCCGCCGCTCGTCGTTGCCGCGACCACCGGCCCTCCCTCGCTTCCCCGACTAGTCCACAAGCTCCGCGACGTCGCCCTCGACCCCCTCACCGAGCCACGCCCCGCCGGAAGCCCTGCAGCGTCGCCCTCGAGCTCGTCTTCAACCTTCGGCCGCCGGCAACCTCACTTTCGATTTGCCGCCGTCCGAGCTTCCCCGAGCCCGCTTCCATGGCCCCTGCAACCGCTGTGAGGCCACGATCTTTTTCCCCCTAACCCCGTGCTCGATTGCCTCCCCTAACCGCCCTAATCATCTGGCCGAGAACATCCCGCCGACGGCCATGGTGCCGCCGTAGCTAGAGCGCACCCCGACGCATTCGAGCCTACCCCCGTGTTCAGTGAGTCCGCAGGACTCCGAAGCAACCCGCGGCTCCTCCTCCCGTGCCCCAAAACGCCGTGTCCGAGCGTGCCCGTACTCCGGCCGCCGCGGACGTGCTCGCCGCCGTTGTTTCCGACCACCCCAGCACCTCCCACCGGCACCACCCGACGCGCGCGAGCTCCAGCTCCACGTAGCCGCCCTCCGCCGGCCATTTGGTCGCCGGAGGAGGGAAACCGCACCTCTCCGCCGTCCACAGCCTGCCCGGCAGCGAGCCTCGGGTCAACTCCGTGAGTTTGACCCGGGTTTGACCCCAGTTTGACCTCCCCTGACTCACTAACAAGTGGGCCCCGGTCCTTGTAATTTTTGGTTAAGGTTTTAAACTAAATTTAACTAACCCGCTGACGTGGCACCATTAGATTAGCTAATCAGGGTTAGTTAGTGACACTGACATGTGGGCCCCGTGTCCTGCTAATTTTAGTTAGTTCTAAAACTAACTCTTTTAGCCCCTGAGTCACTGACCAGTGGACCCCACAGGCCAGGTTTGACACGAGGCGCCAGTTGACCTCTTGACATCAGGGGTGATGTCATCTTGTATAATAACCCATTTTCTGGATTTATTATAATTCAGGAAATTCCAGAAATTTGCCTAAACTTCTAAAAATTATAGTAATTCGACCGTAACTCCAAATGAAATAATTTATATATGAAAAATGATCAAAAAAATCCAATCTATCCATATGTACCATTTTCATGCATGTTAGAACAACTTATAGCTGCTGTTTAGAACAAATCATATAAAGGGCATTTAAACCATCACATATGGAGTTTGAATTTGAATCTTTGATTCAAGCCAACTTCATTTAACCTGTTGCTAGTTGCATTAGCCCAAACAACAGCATATTGCCATGTCACATTCATGCATCATATTGTTGCATTGCATTGATTGTGTTCTTCCTTGTTTGCCGGTGATTGTCCCCTCTCAGTAGACGACGTTCGACGATGAGATCGATGACACCGATGAAGAACTATATTATCTTCAGAAGTGCCAGGCAAGCAAAACCCCCTTGTTCATTCCGATACAATCCCACTCTCTCGCTCCTGCTCTCTTTTGCTGCATTAGGACAACAACGATTCATCTGTTACTTGCTGCGGTAGCTGAACCCCTTTATCCTCTGCATGACTTGTCATTCCACAGTAAATAGATGAAACCCACTAGCATGAATAGGAGTTGTTTGAGCCCTGTTGTGCCTACTCATTCGTGCTTGTTTGTCATGCCTGCTACTGCTTAGAGTTGAGTCAGGTCTGATTCATCGGGGATGAATCGGAGGTGTGTGAACATGTCCTACTGTGTGTGATCTAAGTGTGTGAACACGATTTGGTAAAGGTAACGGTGAGAGGCCATGTAGGAGTACATGGTGGGTTGTCTCATTGCAGCCGTCCTCGAGGAACTGAGTTCTGTGTTTGTGATCCATGAAACAGTTACTACCACGCATTGGGCACGAAACGAATGGACCCTCTCGGCTTCTTAACCACTCTTGTCCTCAGTCCGGGAGTTGCAAGTAGTTTCTAGTGTTTGTAGCATGCTGGGGGCCGCACGCAGCGCTGACCTTAGGGGTGGGTTGTGTTTCGGTAGGCACGTGGCCCGGTGTACCGATTCGCCCGTTTGGTGTCTCGGAAACCCTGCACACATCGTTCGGGGCCGTTAGTGGAAACCTCGACCGGACTCCCTGCGGATGGAACCCGAATAGGCGATAAACCTGGACTCGGGACTCGTGTGTTTAGGTAGGCTGTGGCCGACACCCACGTTGGGCTTCCGCTTGAAGGTTGCCGAGTACATGTCGTGTAAACGGCGGTAAGTTGTGAGCGTGTGTGAAGAAGTACACCCTGCAGGGTTAATATGATCTATTCGAATAGCCGTGTCCGGAAAAGGACTTACGGGTTGCCTATATCGGTTCATAGACAAGTGAAAGTGGATACTCTAAAATGCGCAAGATAAGCGTGAGTGCTATGGATGGCGTTCTCGTAGAGAGACGGGAGCGGGTCCATAGTGGTGTATTGATATGGTGAATATGTGGACTCGTGTACGCCACCTCAAAAGAGTTACTTGCAGTCTTAGTTCAGGATAGCCACCGAGTCAAAGCTGGCTTGCTGCAGTCAAACTCCACCACCCCCTTTATTGATAATGATGCATTGGTAAGTTAGTTCTGATGTAAGTCTTGCTGAGTACATTTTTACTCACATTTGCTTATTTTATGTTTCACAGAGAGACGTCAGTGTCGCTAGTAGTTCCGCTTGGACTTCGACGTTTAGCTTGTTACCTCAGCTACGATCTTGTGCCCTCGGCAGGATCTGGTAGATAGTCAGGCTTCTCAGCCTTTTTCATTTGTAGATGTACGTACTCGAGACATGTTAAGCTTCCGCTTGTGCTTTGACTTGTATGCTTCCGAGTGTTGGGTCATGAGACCCATGTTTGTAATATCTCGCTCCTCGGAGCCTAATGAATAAATATTTGAGTCATAGAGTTATGTTGTGATGCCATGTTGTATTTACACATATTGAGCATATTGTGTGTATGTTTGAAATGCTTGGTATGTGTGGGATCCGACAATCTAGTTGTTTATCCTTGGCAGCCTCTCATATGGGGAAATGTAGTCTAGTGCTTCCTGAGCGATAGTAGTCCGCTACAGCCCGGGATACCGGAGTCCTGCTAGCCCAGCACTGCTGCTTTGGACACTTGACTGGCCGGCATGTGTTTCACTTCGTTCCTATGTCTGTCCCTTTGGGGAAATGTCATGCGGTGATATCCGGAGTCCTGCCTAGCCTGCTATAGCCCGGGTTACCGGAGTCCTGTTAGCCCAGTGCTACAGCCCGGATTCACACGTTGATGACCGACATGCTCGATGTGATTCATGGATGCCTGTCCCCATGGGTTAGTGCCGCTTTGGGTTCACGACTAGCCATGTCGGCCCGGGTTCTCTGTCATATGGATGCTAGCGACACTACCATATACGTGAGCCAAAAGGCGCAAATGGTCCCGGGCCATGGTAAGGCGACACCCGTGGGAATACCGTGCGTGAGGCCGCGAAGTGATATGAGTTGTTACCGGGTAGGTCGATGTGACTTGTAATCGGGGTCCTGACAGATCCGTCACCATAAGATGGTTATTCCGGTTGAACACAACTCTATACAGATCCTTAGCGTTCCAATCAACAATGCGTGGCTGCAAAACAATAATTTTTTTATCAAAAATCATGACACATAAAAAAAAGGATGCACAATAAGCCAAAAACAAAAATTGAAAAGCTCAACAAGAAACCCACGTCATTATTTCGAATGTTCTCAACGATCTTTTCACCATCATAGCATCCCGCATACTTCATAGTATAATGGCGACATTCATTTTTCCCTTGAAGTGGAACCTTGACAAACGTTGGTTTCTTTGCAAACAGCTCCCAATTGGGCTGCTTGCTTGCATTGTACTGAGCATCACTATACACAGCCTTCATTACTTTGACCAATCTAGAAATCTGTAAAAAAAACAAAACAACCGACATAGTTTTAGGTCTCAGAAACAGCACAAACAAAGATGCAGAAATATTAATCCAGTACAGATAATAGATGTCACTCACAATCTTCTCGCAGTCTTTCTGATAGGTGTTCTTCGAAGGACGGTGGTTCTTCGGATAAGGTAAAGAGTCAAGGATGTCAAGGCTACTTCGGTACCGATTCATGACATATAAGGTATAGTGGTTCACTTTCCTATCCTTTGATAAAACCATAGGCTTGAATAGAGGCATCATGATCTAAAAACAAATGACCAAAAAAGAGATGTTAAATATTCAAAGTAAAAACCAGCATCACAACAAACAAATAAAAACAAAAATCAGCTAGTAGATCTCACAAGGTTGACCTTGAGCAAGTCTTCATTAGCTTTAACATAGCTCTTGAAATCTCTCGCTGCACTCTCCACATTAAACACTTTATTTTCATCCTCGTAAAACGAACAGTCAAGCACAACCTGCAAAAAGCCAAAATAGAAAATAGACAGCGGAAAAGAATCAACAAGCAAAGTATTATTAAAAATCATAAAAACAATAGACAGTCTTGTTCAACATAAAAACCGATCGATTGATTACCGTGATGAAATATGGACTCAGCAATATCCTTTTCCCAGATCTGAAATCAGCATTTCTATCGGGATCTTGCTTCCAATCATCAATGAGGAAGTCCATTACATCACCCTCCATCATTTGCCGGTGAAAAAACTTCCAGATGCGATTCCCGGTGAAGTTAGTTACGTTTCCATCAAATTTGAGGTATCATTGAGAATGTATTCTGCAGCTTTACAAGAACAAAAACAAGGAGAAGCAAGATAAGGCATTCATAGCAGTTCGAGTTGTATAAAAAGGAACAGTTCAGGCCATATTTATCTAGCAGTTACAAACAACACAAGAAAAGGAAGAGGAAAAATAATGAGAGATACTCCCTCGGCATACTTCTCACGCCATTCATCACTAAGCAACAAATTATACAACCTGCGAGCCTTGTCCAGGTGAGGGAATTTATAAGGGTGAAGCTGCTGCATAGGGGAGCAAAACTTTATAGGAGCTTTGGGCGCACGCTTCGTGCTTACAACATTGCCAGAATCCAAAGCGGGATCTTTCCTAGCACCACCAGCTCTATGAGCCACTATTCAGCAAGGGGAGATAAACCTTTGGCAGCATCGCTCCTCGTGACTCTTCCAACGCCAGCAATTTTGTCAAACACATCATCATCGCTGTCTATCAATTCCACAATGGGATTCTTGGGTGTAGTAGGGCTATCTGCACAAGCAGCCGTAAAACCTCTCAGAGCTCCCAACCGCCCCTTCATAACACCAGATCTTGTATTTTCGGGAGAAGCATACAGCTAAGATCACTTGACTCTGGCGCTCGAGCTCCAAGAACTAGCTACCAAAGAACCTGTAGTCATGCTCACCAAGATCCAGCCACTCACCTGAAAAAAGAAGAAGATCGCACAAAGCGTAAGTTCAAATACATATTTCATGACAGTACTAATAGAGAAGTACAAGCTGCAAAAAAATTACAAAAGTCCATGCACACGTATAGGGTTCGATGCCAAACAAACCCCGGAAGTCAACATCAAACAAATCGCTAGTTGCGCAGGTATACAGGAAAGTCTTCCTAGTGTCCAAAATGTCTTCATGGCTGTAATCGACCATTTCAATTACACCATTCTCCCGACAATAATAGGTCTTGCAGTTTTGTAGCATAAAGAATCCACAATCATGTCTGTAAACAAAGGAAAAATCAAAAATGGTACAACACAAAATCCAAAAAATACAGGAACAACATCCTCCAAAGAACAAAAACAACCAGCAAAAATCATTAAAAACGGATACTCACGTGTTTTTCCTGCCGAGGCACCCGCACAAACTCGCAAGAGAAACCATCAATATGCGCCCGGTGAGAACGGTTTGTCCCTATCTGCTGGACTCCTCCAAAGCTTCTTTATATTATCATCATATTCCTTAAGAATCTAATGCATCACCCGAGGTTTCATCACGGAGTGAATCAAGACACTTTCAAAAGCATTTTAACTTCAAATTCAGAACAACCAAGCACCAATGCCCAGATTCTTCACTAGGCTTAATGGTAGCCACAAATGACGACGGGTCAAATGTAGGGAAAAGAAGCTGAAAAAAAATCGCAGAGGAAAATTGAATTTACCAAATCATAATGAAACAAAAAATTCAGCCTCCAAACAATAAAATAAAAGAGGGAAATTGAAATTAATAAGTACAAACAAAAAATCACATAATCATAAAGAAATTATATCCACCGCCCAAAATTGAGGAACAATCATATCAGTTCAATTCCCTTGCAACAATAAGTACAGCTTTAATAAAAGAAGCATAGATCAAGTTCATTCCCCCCACATCCCAAAACTACAAAGAAAACATGACAGTTCTAGTTAATGAGTACAAAAAGTCCAAGTTCACCTACTTGGTCAAAACCATCGACACTGATCTTGTGAACCAATTTAGCACATTGGAATCAATATTTCCATCACGGATCTTGGTCTGTTGTACAAAAGAACAACAATAGTTAGAAAATTGACAAAACAAGTTATCATCCTATTTACAAAAAGCAAAATACTAACCGTCACCCATCTGGAACTATCAACTTGTCGGTGTCTCGGTACTTGACATAGAGAATATAAAACAACATCGGCACTATACGAGTTGAGCATGCCGATGGGGACAAACGCTTTAGCAATAGAACCAACACTGGCATCACATTCTTTATTTTGAAACATCGGCTTGTGACTAGAAAAACACAAAAGATTACATGAATTAAAACTACTGCAACAACAACAACAATAATCAAACTAGAGAAAGAAAAAGAGACAAAAAATGGTCCGGGCAAAATACCAAACTAACCATTTAAATGCGGTTAAATGCGCAACCTCGTAACAGCGAAGAAAAGCGTATCAACCTTAACAACATTACCACTTTACGCTTGCGAGAAAATGATGAAAAATAATAAGTTCAACAACTACAAGAGAACATGTCCAAAATGCCAAAATTGAGAAGTACACCCCATTTACAAGTCCTTACCTGGACTATCACGGTTTGACGACGACGGTAGTTCCTGTGATGAGACCATTATGCCTCCAGTTCCAGGGTTTGATGATGGGACATCTTGAGAGGATACCAATATTGATGCGCTTTCAGGGTCTGTAGAAAGAAAATCCTAGGACGACAAGAGCGCCTCCTGCGTCAAGGGGTCAGAAGAAATTGACAGAAGTAAATCATCATCCTCGGATGGCACCTCCTCCATGCTAGAAGCATCTTGTAATGCATCACCGTAATCAAGACCTCCGGTAGGAAATTCTCCGGCGGCAAATCTTCACAACCAGAAACATTTTCATTCCCAGGAATACCAACACCAGGCGATTTGGCATCAAGTATGCTGGCAGCACCAGCATCCTCATCAGCAACTTTGGTACCAACATTGCGCCCACTACTCAATGGAACATCATGAGCATCATCTCCACCACTAAGGACAACCTCACGCTCAACATTAGTAATCTGATGAAAACAAAAATTCAGAAAAAGTGAATAATATGAACAAAACTAACAATAAAAAATAAGCTACCAATAGGTACACAGAAAAATAAACATTGGAAGCATTCACAGCAACGTCATCAAACTTGCTGCTGCTAACATTCAAAGCGACATCACCAACAGGAAAACAAGGCTCATCGCCAACAATAGGACCCTGATTCAAATGTAATGAGACAAAAAAAAACAATGCTATTATGAGCAACAATAAACGGTGTGGGATCGAAAAATGAACAAGCAAGACACATCGGTGCGCATAAAATTTTAAGAAAATATTAATAAACACAACGAAAATAAAAATAACCTTACACTTATCAGTGTATAGATCATTAACTCCACCGTCAACAGAACCCTCAACATTATGATTGGTCTCCTGCATGAAAAGAAAAATTAATAAACAGATGTAGATCAGGAAGTTCAACTACAATCCGACAATGAGAACAACATACTAAAAACATACAAACAATGAGGACTGACTCACATCAACAACGAGGTGCTGCGAGCCAACATCGTTTGTCTGCTGATCGTAAACATTAGCCTCGGTACCATCATCAGCCCTCATCGGTGCCAACAGCCTCATCATGATCAATCTGCATGAAAGAAAATTATTAATAAATAGATGAACATGAGGAAGTTCAACTACAACAATGACATCAGGACAACAACATAAAAATTGCAAACACCAACGACTGACTCACATCAACATCAGGACGCTCAAAGCCAACATCATTCGTTTCGTGATCAAAAACATTAGCCTCAGTACCATCACCAGCCCTGCTGTCGGTGGCAACAGCCTCATCCTGCTCAAACTTCTTGATAACAACATTTGCACTTTCTTCATATGGCTTGCAGCGAGAGTTTTGCGTAGTTACGAACGCTTCATGTTGTTCAACAGACCAACCGAGCTCTGAACTAGATTAGCGGCACCGTCGCGCATATCACCGATTAAAATCCTCTCCATCTCAATGTAGTCAACAACTTCCTCAACGTTAAATTGATGACCTTCAGGAAGGATACCATTGATACAGCTCAAACGCTCAACTGTCGTTGGGACCTTTTGCAGCTCAGAACACACATTACTTAAGATATGCTCAGCGCGCTCCAACGCTGAAACAACAACATCAATACCAAAACCCTACCTCTGTGAAGCACTAGCATTACTAGGGCCAGGGGGGCATAACCAGCACCCTCAACACCACAGCCATCCCTCAACTCATCGGGCAGAGATGAAAACTTCGGAACCTGAGATGACGGCATCTCAGGGACTGGCCGTTTATACACTCAGAAAAAAACAACCTCCTCTTGAGTTTTCCACTACAAACAAAAGGGAAAAATAGATAATCAATCAACACAACACATAGGGAAAAATAAATCATGATATTAACAGATTTAAAATCAACACCACTAATAAAACTTTAACTGTCATTGCCAATTTGTTAGTATTTACCAACATGCCAGTTGAACAAAGTTATTCAGTTCAACAACACACGAAATAACATTGCTAAAAAACCATACCTAAACCATACAAAATATAAACAGACAACTCTACAGTACACATGTCCACTACAACAAAAAATAGCTATACCTAAAAATAAAAAAAAGGTCTGCAAGACACAAAAAAAAACAAAACTCACCGGAAGCTTCCCAAACACCCAAGTCTTTGGATCTGCATTGCCTTTTTTATCAAATCTGCATCAACCAGATCAAAAAGCTTGGCAGGATCCATGTAACATATGCGGGGGACTCGCATGTCGAGCTCCGCAGTTTTGCCACGGATAAGGCAGTCAAGGTACATTAGTACAGGCCCTATGGCACAGCCTGTGATTGCCTTCCCCATGGTATGACCACTTTGGTACTTGCAACAGCCCTTCTAAGCTCATCAACCATCAGCTGGCAATAATCCATATTTTCCATGTCCTCAAAGACGAGACCCTCAAACATTGCTGCCTCTCTGGAAACACGCGGGGCAGATCCAGCAACACAACCTTCATAAACACAATAATGAAGAACACTTTCAGAGCAAGGTCATCTTTGCTAGGATCCTTGACGAGCACCTTGAGCTTATTCCTCAAATCCTTTGTCTTGATATCTTTGTCCTTGCTAATGTCAAGCTCCGATCTTAACTTCATCAGAGCGTCATCATATCCGTCCTCTGACGGCCTTGGCGCAGAACGACCACCACGAGGGAAACCAAATACTTGCTGTATACCATCACTAGTGATGCGAAGCTTCTTATTAGCCTCACCCATGTCAAGAGTCATTGTATCACAATCTATCCTCAGGTACAAAACTCCCATCACAGGGCGGGAAATGTTACACTTCACCTTCCACCTGAAGATAGAACCAAAACCAAATGCATGAACCCTAGCCACATGCCGACTCTCGAGCAATTTAGCACAATCTTCAACCTCTCTCAACGAACATCGCACAGTTAAGTTCAATTTCCGTTGGTCACCTTCATCCAAGGCAACTTTTCCTAAGCATTGCCTCCCACCGGCTTGACCGGACTCATAACGCTAACAGGCTGTAAATGAAAACAAAAAAGCCACACCTTAAAAAAATGAATATAGAAAACAACAAAAGCATATGAATGCAAGCAAAAAGAAAAAGAAAAGATTGCACAAGTTAAACTATTAAAACAACATCAGTACCACCCCTCAATTGATGCAAACAATGATCAGCCTAACCTGGCCGCAATACCAGCCGAAACACAATTAAATCATTGAAAGTACAACTAGTAAACCACATGCAGTACAAAACACAAACCACTGCTAACAATGAATATAGAAAACAAAACAAGCATACGAATGTAAGTAAAAAAAAAGATTGCACAAGTTCAACTATTAAAACAACATCAGTACCACCCTCAATTAATGAATACAATGACAAGCCTCACCTGGCCAGCATACCACCCCAAACACAAATTAAATCATTACAATTACAATTAGTAAGTCACATGCACAACAAAACACATACCACTGCAAACAATGGATATAGGAAACAAAACAAGCATATGAAGGCAAGTAAAACAAAGAAAAGTTTGCACAAGTTCAACTATTAAAACAACATCAGTACCACAATCAAAATAGATGCAAAACAATGACCAGCCTCACCGGCCAAAGATACCAGCCCAAACACAATTAAATCATTGCAAGTACAACTAGCAAGACAGATGCGATACAAAACACATACCACTACAAATTCATCTTACGAATCAACTTCAATATCATCTTCTTCGGATGCACGGCATCTTGACTTCAACACGAGCATGCTTCTTCACACCTTTGTTCACTTTTGCAGGATGAACTTTACGCTTCTTATTTTCTTTCAACAAAGACCGCTCTTGAAGAGGAGACGAAGAATGCTTCTTATTTTTCAAACCTCGTGGACTCCGACGAACAGAGGAGCCACCAAGTTTGCTTGGACCAATTTTCACAGCAACACTATCCGCATCAGCTTTGCTATTACCAGGTTGGGAAACAGCTTTCACACGTGGACTACGCCTCTGTGTGCCATCGAGTTTCAATCTGACATCTTCCTCTTCAAAACAGCTTTCTTCTCCTTAACTCCATCACGATAAAACACTTGCGTCAAACGAGTTTGCATCAAGTTTGTCTTCACAGGCATGTCACTTCCATGAGATCCAACATGAACAGTTGAAAAACCCGCGTCACCACCTTCATCGCCTACACATTTAGGAGCTTGAGCAACATCAACATCACTTTCTGGCACACATGCAGCATTTTAAGGCCGTTCCAATTCCTTTCTCTTCTGGAATTCATACTTCTTCTTTCTTATCCTTTCGTCCTCGAGCTGTAACTGCATAGGAACATCCTCAGCTTGGGTAACAGGCTCAGTGCCATCAACACTTTGATACTGAGTAACAGACAACTGCAAGCTGCCATCACCATCATCAACGTTAAGTGAATACATTCCATCATTAATATCTTTAACAACATCAGCAATGTCCTCTGGAACACCATGGCTGTCATTAACTGCATAAACCAATAACATAACCACGCACATAAAAAATTAAAACACAATTAACAATGCAGACACAAAGATAAATAAAGCGCATAGCATCAGACACAAAACAAAATGGAACAACTGATGTAACTAAGCATATATATGTATTAAAGGCTGATAAAAAAATAGAGCAAATATAAGGGAAACACCAGCAACATTCGCAAGTTCTTCTAGAGGATTTGGTGTCTCAAAATAACATTCACAAGATCTTGAAAGCGTTCTGATTTGTCAGAATCAGGAGGCACCGGCACTCCAACATCTGCAACAACATCATAATTAGCAAAAAAGTACAAGAACAATCAATCAGTTCAACTATGTGAACACTACAAGTTCACCGAATAAAACAAATATGAACCCACCACTTGCAGAACAAACTTCAGAAAACACAACTCTTTCAACACCATACTAGTTCTTCATTGACTACTACAACCTATTCAAATGCCAGGACAACAGTTCAAAATACACATGGTGATAAGTACTACAACCTATCTGCAGGTTGCATCAACTGCCAAAACCATACACGCCATACAATCCAGGACAAAATTAACACATATCAAAATACATACAACTTATAAAGTCGATAAGACAACAACTGTACAACATAAAAACCAGATCTATTAAAACATCATCCAACATACAGGGAAAATCACCTGCATTCAATTTGTCCGGACTGGATGATGTACCCATTGAGATCTACAGTCCTAAAATCTTCCAAACCAGATCTGCAAGACACATGAACAAAAATTAGGGATTTGAACTATTTCAGAAACGAAGCACGCCATACAAAAGCAAAACTCTTACCAGCAAACACAAAATCCGCCACACAATCCATTATCACTGCCGCCAAACGCTCGTCAACAGCAAAGGAACCCTAGCGAGTGCAGCCTGGGACAACAAAGAGAGCAAGAGATTAGAAATAGAGAGAAAATCTAAACAGAAGAGGACACAAGCAAAGTCAATGGCAGAGCAAAAAGAACAAAACAGAACACCCGGACCTCCACCCCTGGGGTTGAGCCCTCCGGCCGACGCTCCAGCGCGAAACAGGAGTAACAACTCCCCCTCCGAGAAGACAAGAAGAGGGGAACGAAGACGGAATCGATTTGGGGACGGGAGAGGAGCGGAACGGGGAAGATCGGAGGTTAAAAGGTGAGTGGGAGGGTGTAGCGACCCGACCCGAATGGATCAAGTCTCTGTGCTCAGGTGTCATCCTGGATCGATGTCTTGACACTACAGATGCTTGAAGGATTTATAGCAGAGTAGCAATCACACACTTATTACAGCGTTTGTCCAGAAGAGGACTTATTACAATAAACATGGCTTAAGGCCATCTAATAACGATAACAACGGAAGACTTGGAAGATAAGTGAGTCCATCAACTCCAGTGGCATCACTGAGTATAGAACCACGACCTAAAACACCTTACTAAATGCGTTCTGAAAAGTCTGCAACATGAAAAGTTGCAGCCAGCGAATTGACACATGGAATATCTTGGCAATGTAACACATAGAGATTAATGAATGATAAGCCTGTACTACATGCATATGTGGCTGGTGGAAAGCTCTCTGATTCTGATTTTGCATAAAGCCAGTTTTTCCCTACTTCAAAGGAATAAATTTGTTTAACTATCATGGTGGTTGTTAAACATTGAGAATGGTTGACAGCATCCTCAATCCCAATTAAAAATACTCATTAAAACCCAACAACATTAATTAGAGTAACATGTTGAGATTCACATGATATTCAAGTACTAGATACTAAAGATGTCCATAACCGGGGACACGGGTAATCATGATTAGTTTATACACTCTGCAGAGGTTTGCGCACTTTTCCCCACAAGACTCGACCGCCTTCGTTTGGTTTCTCGCACTACATGGTGTTTGAGAAACGGATGACCGAGACATAGTCTTTCAGATGCGCTAGCACCTTACTTGTGGGTAGACCGTACCAACCTACAACCCCTACATCTGCTAGTCTACCCGTAAGAGTTCGCACGACTTACTCAGCTATGCCAGAGCCCATAATGGCTTGTGGCTGCACACGGAAGTTTCTAGTTTGAATAGTCTTATGATCCCTTTGAGCACAGGTGGCGGTCCGAAGAAAAAGCAGGCAAGTCTGATAGAAACTAGGTGCCTCAATCCACCCGGATGTGTGTTTAAGTTGCCACCTTAAATAAACCTTTAATTACAATCTCACATCTGTCATGGATATACACTCACCCAATCCACGTCTACTAGCATAGCATGGCATAAGAAGCAAGCGAAGTAACTCCCAAGGTTTCATAAGTAAAACAGGTAATAGGTACTACCTCAATCTACTTCCCATCCCACAATTTAATTAGATCCTAATCATGCAAGTGTTTGAGGAATAGATCTAATGCATAAAACTGGGTAGTAGAAAAAGTATGATCAAGTGTTACTTGCCTTGGCGGCGATCCATGAAACCTAGAGACTCGAAGTAACAAGCGGCGCACTCCGGGTGATCTATCGCAGACAAACAACAAGCATACAATAAGTACTCATCTAATGCACAGGTAAATCTCGAATAGAAGATCTAACCAGAAAGTTCAACTTAAGAACCCTGGTTGCAAAAGAAAACGAATCAAACAAAACAATGAAAAACATCCGGCAGAAGAAAACAACTTGGTTCTAGCAAGTTGAAAACTAGGTCAAATTTTACAGAAGCAAAACTTTGTTTAAGTTGATTAATCGAAACGGCGGTTTCGAAACGAAACTCCAGGCGCTTGAATCACGATTACGATAAGCGGCGAGAAGATAAACTAGAACGAAGATCGGATCTGAAATCGAGATTGGAAAAATAGCGGAATAAATCCGTTAAAGAAAAATGACGAACGGTTAAACGAACGGACGTTCGTTAACCGGGAATAACCGGTGAACACGTTCGTTAAAACGAGCGGATCGGTGAACGTTCACTAATCAACAAAACCGAAAAAAATAAAACCGATCTAGGGTTTTAAAAAAAAACGAACAACGAAAAAGAAAACCGGAACGGTTTTTTTTTTAAAACCGAACCGAGGGGAGGGTGGCGCGGCGGCTACGCCTAGGTGGGGCTCCGCCGGGCGGCGGCTATGGGCGGCGGCGACGGCGTCACGGCGGTGGGTGGCAGCGGTGGCGCCGCAGGCGGCGGCGGCTATGGGCGGCGGCGGCTATGGAGAGGCGGCGGCTGCGGGTTGGGAGGAGAGGGGGGTGAGGGGTTTATATAGGAGGAGGGGGAGTAGCTTGGGGAGGGCAAGCAAGGGAGGAGGAGGAGGAGGAGTCCTCCTCGGACTCGGCCCGTGGCGGCCTTGTGTGTGAGCATGTGAGGGAAGCAGTGGGCCCTTGGCCCGATTAGGCGCTAGCATTTTTAAATAAAATCACACGCACAAAAACGAATAAAATAAAATCTAAACGAACACCAAAATTTACAAAGTAAATTTTTCCCGACTCCTAAAAATGAGTCGAACAAAATGAACTTTAACACGGGGCCAAAATGCAATTTTTGAAAACACGCAATTTTCCCTAAGGCAAATAAAAAGTGAAAACTCCGAAATAAAAATCTTATTTGGTTTTTTTATTAATCTTCATTATTTCTTTATTTTGGGAAAGTCATTTTATTCCCTCTCTCATATTTTGATAGTAGAAATAATTGAAGATAAAATAAATAAAATCAAATGATCCTATTTTCAAAATTTGAGAAAAACTCCAATATGAAAATAACGAAATCTCCAACTCTCTTCGAGGGTCCTTGAGTTGCGTGAAATTTCTAGGATCGGCAAAATGCAAGAAAATATGTAATGCATGATGACTTATTGTATAACATTCCAAATTGAAAATTTGGGATGTTACAAACCTACCCTTAAGATGAATCTCGCCCTCGAGATTCGGGTTAACTAGAAAATAGGTGAGGGTGATCCTTGAGCAAATCTTCTTCTCTTTCCCAGGTGGCTTCATCCTCAGTGTGGTGGCTCCACTGAACTTTGCAAAACTTGATAACCTTGCTGCGAGTAACTCTGCTGGCATAATCGAGAATCTTAACTGGTTTCTCCTCATATGTCAAATCATCCTTCAACTGAATTGCTTCAAGTGGCACTGTATCTCTTAATGGTACTTCTGCCATCTCGGCGTGACATTTCTTCAGCTGAGAAACATGGAATACATCATGAACTCCTGACAGTCCCTCTGGCAATTCCAGCTTATAAGCAACTTCTCCCATGCGTTGCAAGATCCTATACGGTCCAACGAAGCGTGGTGCTAATTTTCCTTTAACTCCAAAACGCTTAACTCCTCGAAGTGGGGATACTCTAAGATAAACTCTGTCTCCAACTTCATATTCTATCGCCTTGCGTCTTGAATCCGCATAGCTTTTACATGCATTTGGGCTACTTTGAGCCTATCGCGAATCAACAACCTACATTCGGACTCCTTAATCAAATCTGGTCCAAACAACTGACGGTCTCCAGCTTCGTCCCAGGATAACGGTGTCCTGCACCTCCTTCCGTACAAAGCCTCGAAAGGTGCCATCTTCAAGCTAGTTTGGTAACTGTTGTTATAAGAAAACACTGCATCTGACAAGTTATCATCCCAACTAGATCCATAATCTAGTGCACAAGCTCTCAAAGCATATCCTCCAAAATCTGATTGACTCTCGGTCATCCATCGATGCAATGGGTGGAAAGCTGTCTTGAATTCCAGCCTGGTCCCCAATGTTTCGTGCAACTGATTCCAAAACTTTGAGGTAAATTGGGTTCCTCTATCTGATACGATACTCCTCGGAACTCCGTGTAAACACACAATTCTGGTCATGTATATCTTTGCCAACTTAGCACTGCTATAGGTAGTCTTGACTGGAATGAAATGAGCTACTTTCGTTAAGCGGTCGACTATAACCCAAATTGAGTCATAGCCAAAACGAGTCTTTGGCAAACCTGTGACGAAATCCATGCCTAGTTTATCCCACTTCCATTCGGGTATCGGCAATGGTTGCAACAATCCTGCTGGCTTCTGATGCTCTGCCTTCACTCTCTGACATACATCACAAACTGCTACGTACTCTGCGATATCCTTCTTCATTCCGGTCCACCAGAAAGTATTCTTCAAATCCAAATACATCTTGGTATTTCCAGGGTGAATCGAATAGGGTGAATCATGTGCTTCTTGCAGAATCAACTTCCTGATCTCCGGGTCATTTGGCACATACACACGGTCCTCAAACCATAGGGTATCGTGCTCATCCTCACGAAATCCCTTAGCTTTTCCTTCGCTCATTTTCTCCTTTATAGAGGCAACTTCCTGATCTGCCTTTTGGGCTTCTCTGATTTTGTCCATTAATGTAGACTCAATCTCCAATGCTGCTACATAGCCTCTCGGAACTATTTCCAAACATAGCTCTCGAAGGTCCTCGGCTAACTCCTTGGGTATTCCTCCCATTATTAGTGTATTGACGTGGCTCTTACGGCTCAATGCGTCTGCTACAACGTTAGCCTTCCCGGGGTGATAATGCAATCTCATGTCATAATCCTTAATAAGCTCCAACCATCTCCTCTGTCTGAGATTTAATTCCTTCTGCGTGAAGATGTACTTCAAACTCTTGTGATCCGTGTACACCTCACAATGATTTACAATGATAAAATGTCTCCATGTCTTCAATGCATGCACAACGGCTGCTAACTCCAAATCATGTGTGGCATAATTCAACTCATGAGGCTTTAGCTGTCGTGAAGCATACGAAACAACTCTTCCTTCCTGCATAAGCACTGCTCCAAGTCCTCGGCGTGAAGCGTGCAATACACCTCATAATCCTTGGTCCGATCGGCAAAATTAACCTTTGGTGAGGTAACCAATCTTTTCTTCAATTCCTGAAAACTTGCCTCACACTCCTCAGTCCATATGAACTTGGTATCCTTCTTCAACAATTCTGTCATAGGCTTTGCAATCCTTGAGAAATTCTCAATGAATCTTGGTAGTATCCTGCGAGTCCAAGGAAACTCCGGATCTCTCCAAGCTGTCGTTTGTGCTTCCCATTTGGTTCTGGTCTCAACCTTTGTGGGGTCAACTGCTATCCCTTCTCCGGATATAACATGTCCAAGAAATCCAACTTCCTTTAGCCAAAACTCACATTTCTTGAACTTGGCATATAAGCGATGTTCCCTTAGTTTCTCCAAAACCAATCGCAAATGTTCCTTATGTTCTTCTTCATTCTTCGAGAAAACCAAAATATCATCTATGAACACCACGACGAACTTATCCAAAAACTCCATAAACACTTTGTTCATCAGGTTCATGAAATAGGCAGGTGCGTTAGTCAGTCCAAATGACATAACGGTATATTAATATATTCCATATCTCGTGGTAAATGCTGTCTTAGGTATGTCACGCTCTCGAATCTTCAATCGATGGTACCACGATCGCAAATCGATCTTGGAAAACACTTTAGCTCCTTGCAAGCGATCAAACAGATCATTTATCATTGGTAGTGGGTACTTGTTCTTGATTGTTACTTCATTCAATCCATGTAATCTACAACCATCCTTAAAGATCCATCCTTCTTCTCTACTAAAAATGCGGGTGATCCCCAAAGGCGAAGAACTTGAGCGTATAAAACCTTTATCCAATAGCTCCTTTATACGCTTCTTGATTTACGACAAATCCTGTGCGGGCATCATGTATGGTCGCCCGATATTGGGCACATGCACGGCAAAAGCTCAATCAAAACACAATGTCTCTATCCGGTGGCATTCACGGCAACTCTTAGGAAATACATCGTGGAAATCCTTCACCACTGGCACCTCTTCTGCACAACTCCTGATAAGGAATTTACTTGTGCTCTCCTCGGCTCATGCCGTGATACATACTTGATCCTTCTTCCTTCTGGGGTGGTAAGCATAATTGACTTAGTGGCGCAATCTATGTTCTCTCCATACTTCGATAACCAATCCATGCCTAATATCACATCCAATCCTTGGGATTCCAGAACTATTAGGTCCGAGGGAAAAACATAGTGTCCAATCCTTAATGGCAGTCGATCACACCATATACTAGCCATGTATTCTGCTCCAGGTGAGGTTACTAGCATGGGTGACCTAAGGGCTTGGGTTGGTAATTTGTACTTATCCACAAATCCCTTGATATGTATGAATGCGATGCACCAAGATCGAAAAGAACAAGCTGCGATAAACGACTTAACCAAAAACTTACCGACATCGCATCGGGCTGATCTTCAATCTCCTCCACATCAATGTGGTTCACATCCCCTATTGAAAGGGTTTGGCTTCTTTCACGAGCTTCCATTGCCATTTCCATTCGGCCTTACGGACATTCGTTTGCATAATGCCCGATCTTGCGGCACTTAAAGCAAGTGATGTGGCTCAGGTCTACCTTGGATGGTGTTGACGGGTTGGTGCGGTTCTGTCCATTGCTTCCTCCATTCCTGTTCCCATTCTTGGTGCCATTATGGTTGTGCGAATTACCTCCTCCATGGGTATCTTTGGCCGAACTCCTGTTTAGGGGTATAACGGGCTTCATTTGGGCTCGAGTTATACTTCCCCTGCCCATACTTCCTCTTACGATTCTCAATTTGCTGTTGCTTTCCTTCAATCATGAGGGCACGGTCTACCAACTCCTGGTAGTTATTGAAACTTGCTACCATCAACTGCATGCTTAACTCATCATTCAGTCCTTCCAGAAACTTCTCACCTTAGCTGCATCTGTAGCAACGTTATCCGGGGCATAACGTGCTAGCTTAATAAAATCATCCACATCTTGCCAACAGTCCTTCCTCCTTGGCGTAAATTGCGAAACTCACGCTTCTTCATGGCCATAGCTCCTGCCGAGACATGGGCGGTCAGAAAGCTTGCTGAAACCCGATCCCATGTGGCGGTGTCGACGGGTGGTAAGTGGCTGTAAAATTCTCCCACCATGCTTTGCTGCGGGTCCTTCAAGTTGGTGTGCAGCAAACTTCACCTTCTCTCCATCTGTACATCCTGCGGTGGTTAACTCCCTCCCTACCTTACGGAGCCAATCATCTGCTACTATCGGCTCGGTGCTACTGGAAAACACCGGCGGGTTCAGCCTTAAGAAACGTGTCAAGTGATCCGCAGGTGGTGGTGGCGGTGTGTTGTTGTTGTTGTTGTTGCCTTGGTTCTGTACGAATGTTTGGATCAAAGTGTTCTGCTGCTGAATCAACTGGGTGATCTCTGGCGGGAAAACAAACCCGGGGTCGCGTCTCGGAGGCATCTGATGGGTTTTAGAAAAGATGAGAAATTAAGAATAGAGTGAGGTCTAAGAAGAAACACTACCCAAATGTATATGAGCAAATACACACAAAATCACTTCATTCAATTCAAACAAAGGGCTTACAACGGTCTAACTATCGCAAAAGTGCGTGAACAAAAAAAATGTTACATGGAGGGAATACTACTAATATGTGGGGGTCATCTATTAATTTGAACCGGTGGAAGACTCCATGATGTCTGCTCCAGCTTCGTCTTCAAAGTCGGGTTCACTTGGATCTGAATCGGTGTAAATCCGATGTTGATGTAGTCGCTTGGACAGCCGACGTACTTGTCTTCATTCTTGAGCGCCAATTTCTTCTTGAGTTCTTTAATCTCGTACTTAAGATCGTTATTGTGTCTTGCTAGAGCTACAATATCGTCCATGTAGTCCTTGCGTGTAGACTTTAGTTCTCCTTCAAGTCCATGATCCTTCCCTTCGCATTCTTCAATTCGATCATATCATTGCACATCTGGTTCTCCTGACGTCGAATGTGCTGGTTTAACTCCTGGATGAAAGCTGCAATGGATCTATCCTTCTTGGTGCTGACTATCTCCCATTGTTCATCTCGGCGTCCACAAATCTGGTAGATAGTGTCCTTGAGGTCTTCTTGGTAAACTTCTCCAATGCATCCCATGGTGATATGAGCTGCCATGCTCTTTCCTGACTCGGGTTGGTGCAATCGAAAACACTATATATAGGCTTGGTGATTGGGGCGAATGTCCTTCCGAACGTGAGCTTGAATCTTCCAGCTCCTCTTTAAGGCAGAGTGGCGTTGAAAGTCCGGTGAAACTTGGTAGTCCAATGTTGGTACTTGGTGACTTCCTTCAAGTGAAATCCAAAAGGTGTGCCTTCATCCGGTTGGGTGTACTTGATCTTGGCGTCCTTCATCCTAAAAGAGTAGAAAAGATGAGGAGTTAGAAAATGTGAAGAGAGTAGTGATCTATGGCTTTAACTTAGTGGTCGTGTCCTACCAATCGTGTGCTCGATACCATCTCTGTAGCGACCCGACCGAATGGATCAAGTCTACGTGCTCGGTGTCATCCACGGATCAAGAATGTCGACACCACACAAGATTTCAAGGATTTATAGCAGAGTAGCAATCACACACTTATTACAACGTTTGTCCAGAAGAGGACTTATTACAATAAACATGGCTTAAGGCCATCTAATAACGATAACAGCGGAAGACTTGGAAGATAAGTGAGTCCATCAACTCCAGCGGCATCACTGAGTATAGAACCACGACCTAAAACACCTTACTCGTCGTCTGAAAAGTCTGCAACATGAAAAGTTGCAGCCCGAAAATAGGTCAGCACATGGAATATGCTGGCAATGTAACACATAGAGATTAATGAATGATAAGCCTGTACTACATGCATATGTGGCTGGTGGAAAGCTCTCTGATTCTGATTTTGCATAAAGCCAGTTTTTCCCTACTTCAAAGGAATAAATTTGTTTAACTATCATGGTGGTTGTTAAACATTGAGAATGGTTAATGACATCCTCAATCCCAATTAAAAATACTCATTAAAACCCAACAACATTAATTAGAGTAACATGTTGAGATTCACATGATATTCAAGTACTAGATACTCAAGATGTCCATAACCGGGACACGGCTAATCATGATTAGTTTATACACTCTGCAGAGGTTTAGCACTTTTCCCCACAAGACTCGATCGCCTCCGTTTGGTTTCTCGCACAACATGGTGTTTGAGAGACGGATGACCGAGACATAGTCTTTCAGAAGCGCTTAGCACCTTACTTGTGGGTAGACCGTACCAACCTACAACCCCTACATCTGCTAGTCTACCCGTAAGAGTTCGCACGACTTACTCAGCTATGCCAGAGCCCATAATGGCTTGTGGCTGCACACGGAAGTTTCTAGTTTGAATAGTCTTATGATCCCTTTGAGCCTGGGTGGCGGTCCGAAGAAAAAAACAGGCAAGTCCTGATAGAAACCAGGTGCCTCAATCCACCCAGATGTGTGTTTAAGTTGCCACCTTAAATAAACCTTTAATTACAATCTCACATCTGTCATGGATATACACTCACCCAATCCACGTCTACTAGCATAGCATGGCATAAGAAGCAAACACAGAAGTAACTCCCAAGGTTTCATAAGTAAAACAGGTAATAGGTACTACCTCAATCTACTTCCCATCCCACAATTTAATTAGATCCTAATCATGCAAGTGTTTGAGGAATAGATCTAATGCGTAAAACCGGGTAGTAGAAAAAGTATGATCAAGTGTTACTTGCCTTGCTGACGATCCGCGAAACCTAGAGACTCGAAGTAACAAGCGGCGCACTCCGGGTGATCTATCGCATACAAACAACAAGCATACAATAAGTACTCATCTAATGCACAGGTAAATCTCGAATAAAAGATCTAACCAGAAAGTTCAACTTAAGAACCCTGGTTGCAAAAGAAAACGAATCAAACAAAACAACGAAAAACATCTGGCAGAAGAAAACAACTTGGTTCTAGCAAGTTGAAAACTAGGTCAAATTTTACAGTAGCAAAACTTTGTTTAAGTTGATTAATCGGAACGGCGGTTTCGAAACGAAACTCGTAGCGCTTGAATCACCTGATTACGATAAATGAGCGAGAAGATAAACTAGAACGAAGATCGGATCTGAAATCGAGATTGGAAAAATAGCGGAATAAATCCGTTAAAGAAAAAGCGATTTAACGGTTAAATGAACGGACGTTCGTTAACCGGGAATAACCGGTGAACACGTTCGTTAAAACGAACGGATCGGTGAACGTTCACTAATCAACAGAACCGAAAAAAATAAAACGGATCTAGGGTTTTAAAAAAAACCGAACAACGAAAAAGAAAACCAGAACGGTTTTTTTTAAAACCGAACCGAGGGGAGGGTGGCGCGGTGGCTACCTCGCCGAGGTGGGGCTCCGGCGGGCGGCGTCTATGGGCGGCGGCGACGGCGTCACGGCGGCGGGCACTGGCGGCGGTGGCGCCGCAGGCGGCGGGCGGCTATGGACGGCGGCGGCTATGGAGAGGCGGCGGCTGTGGGTTGGGAGGAGAGGGGGGTGAGGGGTATATATAGGAGGGGAGTAGCTTTGGGGAGGGGCAAGCACGGGAGGGGAGGAGGAGGAGTCCTCCTCGGACTCGGCCGGGCGGGCCAAGCTGCTTGTGAACCTGGGCACGCGAGGAGGGCGGGCAGCTCGGTGAGCCCTTAGCCCGGTCAGGCGTATGCATTTTTTAATAAAATCACGCGCAGAAAAACGAATAAAATAAAATCTAAACGAACACCAAAATTTACAAAGTAATTTTTTCCCGACTCCTAAAAATGAGTCGAACAAAATGAACTTTAACACGGGGCCAAAATGCAATTTTTGAAAACACGCAATTTTCCCTAAGGCAAATAAAAAGTGAAAACTCCGAAATAAAAATCTTATTTGATTTTTTTATTAATCTTCATTGTTTCTTTATTTTGGGAAAGTCATTTTATTCCCTCTCTCATATTTTGATAGTAGAAATAACTGAAGATAAAGTAAATAAAATCAAATGATCCTATTTTCAAAATTTGAGAAAACCTCCAATATGAAAATAACGAAATCTCCAACTCTCTCTGAGGGTCCTTGAGTTGCGTGAAATTTCTAGGATCGGCAAAATGCAAGAAAATATGTAATGCATGATGACTTATTGTATAACATTCCAAATTGAAAATTTGGGATGTTACAGAGGGTTAAAAGATGAATGGGAGAAAACGGACGGCTAAAGCCCACAATTGTGGCGAAGCCCACTATCTCTAGCCAGTTACAAAATATAATACCAAAAATCAAATACAGATAAAAAAATTTAATATAGATGGTGAAAACAAACGGCTAAAGTACAAATAATAACTCACAACAGTACAAAAAAATTATCAAACAAGTACAAATGAAAAAATAATTCAGAACGGTCATGTTTTTCCCCTAAAAAATAAAGATAAGATAATGGGGCAAGTCATGTTACAGACTCGCCTACGCATGCGACGCCGGCTTGGCACGCGGCGTCAAATACTTTCTGACTCGTTCTGGCTCGGCCTCATGAGATAGGGGAGGGTCCCGACCTCCCTCCCCGGCTCGATCTCGCGCTAACGCGGCAAAGGCGCTGCTCGTTTGTGACAGCGCAGGCGTTATTCTGTTCCCCCACCCCACGCACCCACACCCCTAAGATAGATAATGGGGCAAAGTCCATACAAGGAAGATGTGTCAGTACAACTATGCCCCTCGGTACAGTTCGGTGCGGGGGCAAGTCATGTTTCCACGCACCCACACCCCTAAAAGATAGAAAACGTGGTTATTCTGTTTCCCCACGCACCCACACCCCTAAGATAAGAAAATGGGGAAAGTCAAATGACGGACTCGCCTCCGCATGCGACGCCTTGGCAACACGCCAGCGTCGTCGCTGCTACGGCTTCGTTCTGGCTCGGCCTCGGCCGAGATGGGGAGGGTCCCGACCCCGGCTCGGCCTCGCGCTAACATTGCAGTGCGCTCGTTTGACAGGTGCGGTGCGGTTATTCTGTTTCCCCCCACCCCACGCACCCACACCCCTAAAAAAGATAGATAATGGGGCAAAGTCCATACAAGGAAGATGTGTCAGTACAACTATGCCCCTGATGCAGTTCGGTGCTTGAGGGCAAGTCATGTTTCCCCCACGCACCCACACCCCTAAAGATAGAAAACGTGGTTATTCTGTTTCCCACGCACCCACACCCCTAAGATAAGATAATGGGGCAAGTCATGTTACAGACTCGCCTCCGCATGCGACGCCGCGGCACGCCGCGTCGTCGCTACTCTGACTTTCGTTCTGGCTCGGCCTCGCCGAGATGGGGAGGGTCGACCCCCCCGGCTCGACCTCGCGCTAACGTGGCAGTGCGCTCGTTTGACAGGCAGTGCGGTTATTCTGTTTCCCCCCACCCCACGCACCCACACCCCTAACAAAGGTAGATAATGGGGCAAAGTCCATACAAGGAAGATGTGTCAGTACAACTATGTCCCTCGGTACGGTTCGGTGCGGGGGCAAGTCATGTTTCCCCCACGCACCCACACCCCTAAAGATAGAAAACGCGGTTCTTCTGTTTCCCCACGCACCCACACCCCTAAGATAAGATAATGGGGCAAGTCATGTTACGGACTACTTTGCTGACTCGTTCTGGCTCGGCCTCGCTTGAGATGGGGAGGGTCCCGACCCCGGCTCGGCCTCGCGCTAACGCGGCAGTGCGCTCGTTTGACAGGCGCAGTGCGGTTATTCTGTTTCCCCCCACCCCACGCACCCACACCCCTAAGATAGATAATGGGGCAAAGTCCATACAAGGAAGATGTGTCAGTACAACTATGCCCCTCGGTACGGTTCGGTGCGGGGGCAAGTCATGTTTCCCCCACGCACCCACACCCCTAAAGACAGAAAACGCGGTTATTCTGTTTCCCCACGCACCCACACCCCTAAGATAAGACAATAGGGCAAGTCATGTTACGGACTCGCCTCCGCATGCGGCCAGCCACGCGCAGCGATAAATGCTTTCTGAACTCTTCTTTGGCTCGGCCTCGCCCGGAGATGGGGAGGCCTCCCCCCCTCCCCGTCTCGGCCTCGCGCTTCTTGGCGGGCGCTTGTTTGACAGGCGCGGTCAGTTGTTCTATTTCCACCCACCCCACCCCACGCACCCACACCCCTAAAAGGATAGATAATGGGGCAAAGTCCATACAAGGAAGATGTGTCAAGACAACTATGCCCCTCAGTGCAGGTTCGGTGCGGGGGCAAGTCATGCCACAGTACTATATTCAAACAAACAAAAAAAAGAAAAAAAATTGACAGCACAAGGACAAAAAAGTACGAGTCCAAGTTACTGGTGTAGTCAAGTACTAGATCCAAAAAAACAAAAAAAAATTGATCGCCCAAGGACAGGCGCAGGCCCTGACAATGCTAGATACTTGAACTCAAGCCCGTGGGCGAATCCCTAGTAATCCGAGACACCTGCAGGGCTCGGGGCCCAGGCCTGGTCAAGAGAGAGAGAGAGCGAGCGCCGTGTATAAGCGCTCTGGTAAGTTTTCAGAGGAGTTCGACTGGTGAGCGTCGGCTGCGCTTATAAACAAGTCTAGAGCCCCCTCGACTAGCGAGGTGGGACTAAACACATAGCTCATGCGCAAGCCCGTCTTTGCCTGACCAGCGATGAGAGAAGCTATCCGGGCTGAATACAACGACCCAAGCCGATGGCCCAACAAAGTACTTCGCCCCATTACAAAAATCCAGTAGATCACGCACGACAAAAAATAAAAATGAAAATAATTGAAAAAAACTCACAAGAAAAATCAGTTAATAAACAAAGATATTGTGACAAAGTTCAAACACATCTTAATGGTAAGAAGTAAAAAAGAATATAAGACTGTAAATAAAAATTTCAGAAACGAATTTACAAAAAAGTTCAACTACTACAATTCATAAGGTTCAAGTACAAATAAAAAGAAAGTACTGTGCAGCGAAGATTAATTTTTTTATTTTATAAAATACCAAAACTATCATTATTCATCTATAAAAAATAAAAAAACGTGCTCCAAAATTCATGTAAAAAAGTAAGAAAAAAATATTATACAACAAACAAATTTGATTGGTAATTGACAGCCTAAAATAGAGTAGTACTATCATTAACAGAATGTAAGTTCAGCAAACTCAATAACAAAAAGGGTTCTAAAAAAAATCATCAGCGTATAGCACCGTCTCCTAGTTATGAACATGAAAAATATACCAGCCAAAACAAAGGATGCCCATCAGTTCAACTATAGAAATTGTTCCAGTACTAATATAAAGAATGTATAAATAAAACACTTATAATTGAGCAGAACAATAGGAAAAACATTACATAACTAGTTCCATACCATTCTGATAAAACAATACAATTCAACCATCTCACATGCAAATGTTTTAAAAGAAAAATACTGCAACATAATCAACCATACACAAATCTCAAAGCCGGCGTCATTTGCCACATTTAAACCTACAACACATAAATTCTGAGCGTCAGAGAGTCGTCTTCTCTCAAGAACATAACCATAACCACATCACCATCCTCAAATCCAGACTCAGCCGCAAACTCCTTCCACCCAGTAGTTAGGTTGATGCAACCATCAAAGTTGATGTGGTAGGCAACATCCATCAAGCGATACCCATTCTTCTCTGAAGTCTCCATCTTGAACACGGAACTAGGAGCAACAATCCACGATCCTGGGTGACATTTTCTGCAAATGGACATGGGAGTACAAAACAAAATGAACACCTGACATAACTGAATTTTTACACAGATATAGGAACGATTTGCATAACAAACTAAAATGGAAAAAAATTGAACCAAAACAATAACACAAAACTAACTAGACATGTGAACTGACTAAACTGAAAAATATACATATCAATACACCTATAGTAAAAACATCTATTCATAAACAGACCAGGAATTATACAAAAAATGGTTTAAATACTGTTAAGTAATGAACAAATACACACAGAAATCCCTGCTGTTAAAATCCAACAAAACCTAATTAAAAAAATATAGACAAGCTATTCATAAGACAAAACTGCAGATCCAGTCCATGGGTTTCGAACAGAAACCAACAAGAAAGTAGAAAACAAAACGATAGAAACACATACCCATGATTCCTTCAAGTCACCATCCGTCAGGCGACAAACATAGGGTGTACGAAACCCATGGTTGCCGTATAGCAAACAAGAAAGTTGTCCACGCCGCTGAGTCTGAGTGAGCTCCAAACCAGACTCATACACACAGCCGTCAGCTATGCGCGCCATCTTTACCAGGCATCCGCATGAACAATCCTCCATCGAACACACAGGAACAGAGAAAAAGGCAATGAAGAGAAGAGAGAGGAACCTAGATCTGATTCTGGAAGAATGAATAAAAGGGAGGGGGAAGACTTGGCCACAGACCACACATAGATGGATAACGTTTATAGTCAGGGACACTCGCAGATTATAAAAATAATAAATAGGCAGATGGGCAGCCATTGGTAGGAAATAGTTATTACACAAGCCATCCAACATTTGACCGCAAATCAGTTCAACCCGTAAAAACCAAGCGGTTCAAAGGTGCACATGTCGAACATATGCAGACAAAACAACACATTCAGAGACAAAAACTAAGTTGAATTCATTTAGTCATTCGAACATCTGCTCCCTCACAACAAAAATCTTAAAAACATAATATTCCCTACTTCAGTCATAGCGATCAAAGAAACGACGCCATTTTGCCCTGGTAGATGGATGTGGAGCCGTGGCTGCTCTCGCCCTAGCCCAACTAATGATCTGAATATGGTTCCTTCCCCTGCGCTCTGGGAAAAGAAGCTCAAATTCATTGGAGTTGCAAGTATCCATCACCTCACGCGCAAGTCGTCTATTGAACTCTGCCTCCAGTTCCTCCTCGGCAAAGACGTCGCTCCATACACTGCGCTGTGCCTCCTCCTCCTCTGCTCCGCCATCTGCAGCCCTCACATCTATGGCGTTCCTCCTCCTATGTAACCTCTGCCCATTTCAGGATCCATCTCCCTTTTCTTTGGTTGCAGCTCGTACAATGAAAGCCAGCGGAGGGCTCGGGCTTTATAATCAAAGTGCAGAGCCATCGGTGCGGCTCCGATGTCAACACACAAGAACAAAACTTTGACACGGCAGTAGTCCAACTACACATACGGGCATCAATTCAAAACAACACTGAAAAACACGCAACTTAATTACAGTTTGACCAGATTACCCGAAATCGCAGCTTACGTCACCGCCATACACAACCTCCGCCAACGACAAAACAACATGGGAATCCGGGTAGAAACAATCCAAAAAGCAAAATTGACGACGCAAATCTTTTCATACAGTCCTTATATCTCCCTGCAACACCAATTCGAAAGTAAAACAACAGAAAAAGAAGAACAGATTTCCATGGCGGGCGTGGAAAACGACCAAGAACACAAAAACTTGTAATCATAAATTACAGATGAAAAAGATCTCAAAAAACTATAACATACCGATAATTCTCACATCAAAAACGACAAACACGACGTAAATTGAGGCCCACGAACACCACAGTAAACACTGACGCCCAAAATCACGTCCGCCGCCAAAATGCCCACGCCGTCACCTCCGGTGACTACAGATCGCAAAACTCATCCAGCTGAGCGCGCGAACGTGCGGAACCCCTTACATGTCTCCTCTAGCAACGAATGGCCCGCAGCATCGCACCGAGGAACAACTGGAAGCTCCACGTTGCATCCCCTGTTTCCGTCCGTCGTGCACGCAGGAAGATCAGTTCTTGTTGAAAAACACGTCAGTCCAAACTGTGAACCACGTCAGTACAGAGAGGGTAATAGAATAATATTACATTACAGCGTAGCAGAATAGCCCAGATGTATATATATATATATATATATATATATATATATATATATATATATATATATCCCAAACACACATATTCTCATTCACACACATATTCCCATTCTTGAAATGAACAACTTTTTAATCACCGTACCTATATATCTCACGAGAGAGACCGATAGCACGCGATTAATTAGATGATGAGAGAGAACGATCGAGAGAGCACGCGTGGATGGCTAAATAGCTAGCTAGATCTAGTTGTTGGGGAGGAGAGGTGAATCTAGCTAGCTAACTTATGGAGAGGGGTTATGGTGGAGAGGGGCATTAATGGGGAGAGAAGAGAGGTGTAGGAGAAAGAGAGAGACCATTTATGGAGGAGGGTGCCATTAATAAGGAGAGATGAGAGGTAGGAGGAAGAGAGAAGAAGAGCAACAATGGTGGAGAGTGGAGAGTGGAGAGTGGAGAGGGGAAAGGAGGGGGAGAGAGGGCAAAGTGGGGAGAGGAGGGGAAGGGGGTGGAAAAAGGTGGCACTAGCCGCAACTAGTAGTAGTGCTGCTTAGCAAAAAACGTTGCTGCTATGGGACTTAGTAGTAGCGCTCGCCAGGAAAAGCGTTACTACTAAGTGGGGCCCATTAGTAGTAGCGGCCCTGTAAAATAAAGCGCTACTACTAAACTATTAGTAGTAGCGCTTGTTTCTGTACAACGCTACAACTCCAGCGACCGCCGGTGGCCTCGTCTGGTCCCACATAGTAGTAGTGTGTTTTTGTATACAAGCGCTACTACTACTACAGAGTTACTAGTAGCGCCTGCCAGGAAAAGCTTTACTGCTAAATAGCAGCAACAGTTACTATTTCACAGTGCTACTACTATGCTACTGTGTATAAGCATTTTCCTAGTAGTGTCTATCCCGCTGGTGTCTATGTAGAGAACACTCTTAGGGTGTGGGCGATCTCAAGGTTGAGGGGCGCAAGGGAGTTCATGCAGTTCTTCCTTTCAGCCGGCTAACGCCACCTCTCCCGTGGCTCTCCAACTATGTTCCATGTTGAGGAGGTCAATCATAATGGCGTTGTGGTTGGGCTCCTCGCTACATTCACCAACCCCTTCGACGCCTTCCACCTCCTCGGCTGAGTGTTTTGGTGTGGGTGTGAGTTTATTGCTTTCACCACCCACAACATCTTCACCGACTTCAACAACATCTTCCCCACCTACAACGGCATGAACACCCTCCTGCACTCTGGCCGACAACCAGGAGTGAAGGGCGCCCGGAGGAGCGAGGTGGAGTTCGCCAAGAGGAGGAGAAGGAGAAGAACCTCGTTTGGTGCCCCCGATCTATCTAGCTATCTATCTAGCATTTTAGTATTTTAAGTTGTAATAGTTTATGTTTGTGTGCTACTATTATTAAGTTGTAAGGCTATGCTATCTATGTCGTGGAACTATCGGCTGTGCTACTATTTATGTTGTTGTTGGGTTTCTTATTTTTATATTTTTGTTTCTTGCTATTATTTGTGGGTTAATATGGGTTGTACCTGTTTTGTGCTATTATTTGTGTGTTGCCTTGTGTTGCTACACCCCATTCACCACATCACACAAACGGTCTTCACAATGTTGGCCAAATCATGAGTCATGACCCACATACTCACAAAGTGTTCTATCTAGTTTTTGCTTTTTCCTATCAAGTTGATATTGGTTAATTGATATATGTGCTTGATGTTCTATCTAGTTGATCTATGTGTTACTAATACATGGAAGATTCCATTATGGACATGCAAGTGTATGGGTACCCAATAGTTTTTGCGAAAACAAAAAAATCATATATTGATGTGTTGCATGTGGGCATGCATGTATCTAGGCCCTGGCTATTTAGGGCCACCCTAGCTAGTAGGTGTAGGGTGCAATTTTATTTGTGAAAATAATTATTGGATTAACTCAAATGCCCAAATAAATATTTCTGTGCTCCTAAAAATATTGGTTTAAATTCTACCTCTGGCCAATATTTTCAGAGCAAAACAGGAACATTTTCTTGGACCTATTTGAATCAAATTTTAACATGATCATTTCCAAAAATGATTCCCGAGGCTTTCACATATCCCCATTTAATTTGGGTTTCATGGAACCATAGACATGCATAAAAAGAATCACAACAAATATGTAAAGAAAAATAAAAAGTACAATACATACGGCCCAACATTTATTCGACAGAAAAAATTGGCCAAAGGAAAAACAAGTAAAGAAGTACATGTTTGTTAAAGGTTTATTTACCGAAGCAACATTTTATTTTGATTTAGTCGAAGCATTTTTTAACATGGGTATCTCTATGCTATAAAACTGGGCTGATGCCCCTACGCGGATGGGCTTTTCTCTATTTGGGCCTGGTTATTTTCTCGCGGCCCAACATCTATTCGGCAGCAAGATTTGTTGTTTCTGAATTTGGGGGGGGGGTGTGCACTCTGTTAACTGAAGAATAAGAACAAAGCATAAACACTGAATATTTCTGCTTCAATTCAGTTATAAGGACTTGGCATGGCGCACATATCGCATCCTATGCCCTGACAGACCTAAATGCCCCTCTAATGACGGATGAATAGCAAGTAAAACATAAACAGATCAATGACAGAACAATAAAACCCCGCTGCCATGATATTTTCTTGTTTCTGCAAATTGATCATCTCCATTTTATTTTTCTTGATCTTCTTCAGTTCCTCGGTCAGTTGAGACTCCAAGTGCGATTCAGCATGGGTAGCATAGCATGCATAGCTCGCCATCGACACGACTTTGCCCGCCCCTCTGTCCGAGCTCCCAAAATTCTCCATTTGCGGCACCTCGCCCAAATTGAGCTCCCAGGTTGCGGCCCCGTTCGAATCAACGTAGCCCTCGAACTAAATCCTCTCAACATAATCATCCATCCACTCGAAATGTGTGCATTTCTTCAGGATCTGAAAAAACAACATGAACCCTAAATTCAAAATTCGAGGGAAAAAATAAAATATGGAGAAATCAAAGCAAACGACAGTGAAAGAACGGGCTAAGAACTGAGATCTAACCTTGCCATCCCTTCCTGCCATTGATTTGCTCAAGCACTTCACAAATTCCCACCCAAGATTTCCATTCTCATCAGTCCCTCTTGACCCACCGCTTTGAGGCTGCAGGCGTGGGCATGACGGGCACCTTGTGAGCTGACCTTTGGACCATCTTGACACCATTTTGAGTGCGTGGCGGAGGAGGTGGACATCTGCACTAGGTCGCCAAGGAAGAGGAAGAATGGGGAAAGGGGAAGCAATGGGCGGCGGCGGGCGGACGGGCACGGGCGAAGAGGTGGGTCCTGACGGCGGGCAGACGGGCACGGGCGAAGAGGTGGGTCCCGCACTTACTGGACAAGTGGTGGGTCCCGCGCTTACATGCATAAGTGTGGGTCCAGCCCATAACAGCTAATGAGGGCATCAGTTCAGCTTAAGGGCCATGTCGTGTGTGGCCTATTTACTCGATCAAAAGTGTCGCCCCAAAGCCATTCTGTCGAACAACGTTGCACTCCATCCAATTCCCATGAAAGATGTCGCATAGGAGCTATTCACCCATGGGGGTCGGTCCCGTGAGGTTCCAGCACGCGGCAGTGTGGTTAGTCTGCCCGAGCCCGCACGTGTGGGAGCCGCCGATGGCGAGCCCGTGCGGGTATAGGTCTGCTCTGGCCCGTGCGGCCAGGTCGTTCTGCAGGAGCTTGTTCGCGCCCGAGCCAGAGTAGAGCACGGCGCCTGTGTTCGACACCATGCCGGACGCGCGGGAACCGATGGTGGAGGAGTGACGATCCAAAGCGCCCGAGACGAGCGGCCCGAACGCATCGAGGACCAGCTCCAGGAACTGCCCAGACCCACTCCTCCAACGTCGGGTCCTGCGCTATCGGTGGAAACTACACCTATGGGATCACGGGGAATCCCTTCTATGGTTGCGAGGGCGCGGGGCTGTGGAAAGAGCGGGTTTAGAAGGTCAACACGAGGGAATTTTTATCCAGGTTCGGGCCGCAAGTGATGCGTAAAACCCTATTCCTGCTGGTTTGTGTTTATCTCGTGTTCTTGAACTAGCTATAGATCGTGTAGAGTTCCAAAGGTCCGAATCCTCTCTCAGTATGCCACGGGCCTCCTTTTATAGTCAAAGGGGCTGCCACAGTGGCATACAGGAGGTGGAAAGTTGTATAGTAGTTGAGTTTATCTCTGGCACCGTTGGACAAACACATTTAATGCGCTGCTGACGTGCACTACAAGAAATATGTCAACTTCTGACCACCACTATTGGTCACTAAATGGTCACTGTTTTCAATTTGTGACCTTTTGTTGACCAAAAACATAAGGTCAAAAGCTGGCCGTCGTTAACTGACTATAGCGACCTTTCTTCTGGAATGGTCGTAGACGTTTATGACCAAAAAAAGGTCGTAGATTTTACGACTAATTATTTTGGTCACTAGCAATCCGACCACACCACATCAGATCCACCGTGGCAAGCTGGCGTGGCAGAATTACGACCAAATGAAAAGGTCGTAAAATAGAATTAGCCCGGTCCATTTCAGCCGTCTACATGGGCCAAGCCCAATAATTCGGCCCGTTTAAGTTTTTTTCTCTTTATTTTGCTTATGTGTATGGGCCTGGCCCAATAACTTGGCCTTTTATTTTCTGGGAATGGAGCCTTTTTCTGATGAATTTTTTTTATAGTCCACTATTGTTTTGGGCCACAGCCTTTTTGGTCTAGTTCAAATTTGGGCCTTGGCCTTTTTAATTTCTGCTATGCAGCCTTTTATAAATTTTTTCTTACACTCATTTCTTTTTTTTAGGACCAAGCCTTTTTGGTCTAATTCTTGTTTGGGCCTTGGCCTTTTTAGAGCCCAAGTTCTCATTTTGCATAACTATAAATGTAAAGGCCTGTGCACAAGTGATCCACATAACTTCACGAAAATAAACAAAATGATCCACATAACTTCACATAACTTCACAGGTTCACAAGATCACATAACTTCACAGGTTCACAGGTGCTCTAGTTTAAACAGCAAAATGCAACAAAATGCAACAGCTCTCAGCTCAGCTCAGTTCACAGGTTCAAAATACATCAAACTACCTTAGCTCCAAAGAGAGCCATCAAGTGGGCTAACTTCTCTTCCTGTTCTTGAGACTTCTTGCGCAGCAGCTCAAGTTCCTTGTCACCTGCAGCTTCAGATTCTTCCGCGTTCATCTTGATTGCCGTCAATTCTTCTTGCACCAGTTCAGCTTGAAGCTCGTACCTCTCCAGCTTCTGCTCAAGGTCACGAACATGAGAAAACACTTCAGCAGTTGCTTTGCGGGAGTTGTTCCTAGATGAATGGAGCCCAACATTCGTGAGGAATGTGCTTTGCTTGACAGATTTCAATAGCACTTCTTCGACAATTTGAACAGTAGACTTTGGCTCTTCACCTTCTGGTACCGGCGCGTCCTTCATTTTTTCCATCTCAAGCTAGCATATGGAGGAAAAATGATAGGCATTAGTGGAGAAACCAAACCAGCACACAAATGGATTATTTGAAGTAACCAAACCAGCACACAAAATCTATACAAGAAGATGATGACTAGTGACCTGGAGACATGCAATTGGAACAATATGATCGCTTCATTAAGCCTGGAATGGTGGTTCTATATAAGATGGCTTTCCGACTAACATTCAGATCAAATTTCATCATGTCATAAAAAATGCAACAAATAGCTACAGCAAGTTCTGATATCTTTGTTGAACTATCAAACAGCATCAAAGTATGGAACACAGCGTGTGTGAATCAAACAGCATGGAACTATCTTCATTAAGCTGTTCTAATATCTTCATTAAGCCTAGCATGGAACTATCAAACAACATCAAAGCATGGAACTGGCTCCGAATCAAACAACATCAAATCATCAAAGCATCGAACAGCATCAAAGCTGGCTGTGAATCAAACAGGCATGGACAAAGCATGGAGTGATTTACTATAGCTGTCTTGACTGGCTCCGAAAACCCGTGCTTCTTGTTGTTGTGGGTGGCCTTAAACAAGTCAATCGCAGACAACTCCTCACCCTTACGCTCTTCTTTCTGAAATGTTTTTCAACAAAAATCATAATGTTATTCAGCAAGAATCAGAAATGTTATCCAACGAGAATCAAACGGTAAGGTCTCTAGAGAAAAGTTCTCATAGTGGCAAAAATGTGTGCTGTGTAGTGCCTGGAACCAGTTGTCTGATTGTACACGACTGTTTCTCGATTCATCTTGTTCGACACACAGGTTCCCTACAAAAAAGCATACTGTCAGCATGATCTAGCACTAGCATATCATGTGTAGAACATAAAGCATCAAACAAAGCAGAGACAAACCTTGTGTCTTGGGGTAGACCACATCTCCACCAGAGCTTGCCATTCACCATCCGTCATATCAGGAACCTGAGACTTGATGCTGACTTTATTTGCGGCTACGGTATCAAAATACTTCTTCTTGATCTAATGGCGTCTGTTTCTTTGAATTTTTCTGAAGAATATCTTTGCACACGGTCTTGATGGTCTCAGAGTCCGTGTTCATCTCAAAATTTGCCTACCAAGACAGCAAACAAGGTAGGAACAATATTAGTGATCATGCATAGGTGTAACAGAAAATAGATAGCACATTAACTATGAAACAAGTAGCTTACAACAACTTTCCCAATGTAGTTCTCCAATAGACTAGCATTTTTTTGTATATCTTGAAGTGAGGAAGAACCGGAAGATGGCTTCTTGCAACAAGTCCACACTCAGAAGCAAGCTTTGCTGACTGCAGAGGCTTCTCTGGAGGCTTCATCCCTTCGGCAATTTGGATAGGCACCTTGCTACCAAGCGACTTGGTGATCCTCTCTAGCCCTTTGCCCTTTCTAAGTCTAGTCTTGGTAGTCATTGCATCTGAAAATGAAATTGAACTCATAAATTAGAATAGAAATCGACAAATGCAGGAATCGTCAAAAGCATACATGATCATTCTATTTGGAAAATGCACTAGTAAAAGATAGCATTGCAAAGGTCAACTTGCCTGATTGAAGCACAAGTTGTTGTTCTTCTTCATTGATGACAACATTCCTGTCAATAGAAGGTGCAACAGGGCTGGGGTCTGTGTGCACAGTGCCTGCTTCATCAATGCAGATGGTTCCTCCATCATCTAGGCAGACAGTGCCACTTCCATCCATGCTGAGAGTGGTTCCTTCATCCATGGGCGGCAACTCATCACCCATTTGCACCGAGGTGTCAGAGTCCATGCGCATCAGACTTTCCTGATGGTCCGTCGCAGTCGCCATCTTTGCTTTCTGCCTTGTGACTCTATCAAGGGCAGGTTCATCAGGTTCCAGGATCCTCTTTTTTTATCCTGGAGCTGGGGCCATCACCCTTCCTGGAGGCATTGCAGCAGATGTTTCTGAGCTCTTCTTATTCTTGCTGACTGTCTTCTTAACACCAGGCCTCTTCGTCCTAGATTCCTTCAGTGCCTCGTATAAACAGCACAGAAAAAGCATTAAATCACAAGAGAAATATGTGAGCACAAGGAATAACATAGCATAAAAGAACCTCAACCCTCCAAGCAAGACAAAGTTTGCACCTTAACAGTCTTGCTCACTACAATATCATCCACTTCCTCTCCATCAATAACTTCATCCTCCTTAGGATTGTACTCTGGGTCATCATTGATAACTCCACTACCTTCTTGAACCTCATCACTTCTACCTTCTTGTACAGCATTTTCTTTCCTAACCATCGACGCTATTGCACCGATGCCAAGGGACTGGAACATCCGATTGTTCCTCATGATATTTCTAGCCCTAACCTTCTCGTACTCGGTGAGAGGCTCTTCTTTGCATGCTAAAGGAAACATAACTATTAGGTGAATGTTTGGAATGCATGGACAGACAACCAAACATATCTTATGAAATTTTATTATCATTTAATCCTAGTTATTCAGGTAAGGAAGACTAACATCACACATGCACAATTAAGCCAGCTTATTCAAATTGCAGCAATACATTTCACTTAGCATATTAAGACATAGATTTTATGAAACTGACAGTATAACCACAAGGAGCAAGTTGCATACCAACGGTTGGCCTCACGTTTGACCTTGTCATCCTTGCCATGGATGATCTTGAGGTGGTGCTTGCAAAATAGAATAAACAACAATCAGGTACAACAGGGGTAAAGTAAAAGGTTGCACTTGTATCAATAAAGGAAAGCATTTGGACCATCATGCACATACATGTAATACATGTGAAACAAACTTGATGGATCAACAATACAGTGATCTAGTGTTATTAATTAAGAAAACATGTAAGTGCACTAAACAAGCATGCATGTACACTTTGGAAAGATATGAAGCATCTCTTAATATCTTCACTACATCAAGCAGGAGGTAGTAATGTACATCAAGAAATCTTCCCAGTGCCTCATATAAAGTACACAACAAGCAAGCAAAGTGCTAGTAGTACTGCTGATGCAAACCCTAACCATATGTATGCTAGCAAGCAACTGAATTGAAGCAAACTATATATGTGAAGCAATGCATTAGCAGTAATATATGTGAAGCAAACTACATGAAGCTAAGTGAATTAAGGTTGTGGTACCAGAGACAAGAACATAACTCACATGTATTACAATTATATATAGTTGGATACAAATACAGTGCACACGAATTATACTTCAGTAATGTGGATTACTAAAAACAACTGTTTACAACAATTACTTTTATGTTTTAACTTGCAATTTTATCCATGTACCTGCAATCATCTATAAGCAAATGAATTACTCAATTGTTTTCCCTAATGGAGGCAAGCTTATGCATTCAGAGCAACTAATTGCCCAACAGTTGATGAATAAAGAAGCAAGCAGTGTTAACAATAATAGTAGGCCTTGAAATCATGCTTATGCAGGCAATTTAGAAGAGTATATCATGTGGACCTTGAAAACAACTAGATGTTGCCACTGGTAAAGCATGAAACAACTATACTTGCAGAAGTACAAAAGCAGATGAAAAAACTATACTCAACTATTGATTATGTTGCCTCTACACACCAAACATGGCTACAGACTAGAAGAACACAAATTGAGACATTTCGACAATTAGAATCAACCTTTTGTATTAAAACACCAAAATTTATCTAGCACCAATATGGTATATATTAAAACTAGTCATACTACCTTAACACACCAGGAATTCCAATACCGCAGTAAGTACTAAGCATTCTCTTGTTCACTGGAAAGAAGAACACAAGCTTCATGCACATATCATAAAAGTAGAACGCAGCTACAAACCCCATGGGCACAACATAAAAGAAGTCTTCTACTTGAACAATCAGGATGTGTGTCGGTGTCAAAACTGGCGGATCTCGGGTAGGGGGTCCCAAACTATGCGTCTAGGCGGATGGTAACAGGAGACAAGGGACACGATGTTTTTACCTAGGTTCGGGCCCTATCGATGGAGGTAAAACCCTACTCCTGCTTGATTAATATTGATGATATGGGTAGTACAAGAGTAGATCTACCAAGAGATCAGAGAGGCTAAACCCTAGAAGATAGCCTATGGTATGATTGTTGTTCGTCCTACGGACAAAAACCCTCCGGTTTATATAGGCACCGGAGAGGGCTAGGGTTACACAGAGTCGGTTACAATGGAAGGAGATGTACATATCCGTATCGCCAAGCTTGCCTTCCACGCCAAGGAAAGTCCCATCCGGACACGGGACAAAGTCTTCAATCTTGTATCTTCACAGTCCAGGAGTCCAGCCAAAGGTCATAGTCCGGCCATCCGGACACCCCCTAATCCAGGACTCCCTCAATAGCCCCTGAACCAGGCTTCAATGACGACGAGTCCGGGCCTCTTGTCAAAGCAGAGATCGTGTCCCCTTATTCTGGGATTCTCATCAATACGGACGTGGGTAACCCAATCGCGCCCGTTGGCACGTCTCCTCTATCGAAGGTGAGTCCCCAAATGGTCACGGGGGTGGGCTCTTGGTATTCAACCTCTTTATAAAGAGACCAAGGCTCTACTCCTTTCTTTCAATCTCAATCGAGTCCGCCCCTCGCCTCAAGTTCCAACACCCAAAGCTCCAGATTTAGGCGCTTCAGAACTTCGATGATGTCCGGCTCCGACCTTCAAGGCTGGTGGATGCCTTCCTCCGTTATGGAAGAAGACGTGCTAAAGCTGAGAGATGCCAGGTATTTAACCGGCGAAATCTCGCATAGGCTGCCTGCTCAAGGGCAAGTTATTCCCACTCCCAAGCCTGGTGAGAGCATGGTGTTCGCGTCTCACTTCCTTCGGGGGTTAGGCTTCCCGACGGACCCCTTCATGAGGGGGCTCATGTTTTATTATGGGTTAGAATTTCACGACTTGGATCCGGAGTCCATCCTCCACATCTCATTGTTCATCGTCATGTGCGGAGCCTTCCTCCGCATTACCCCTCACTTCGGATTGTGGCTCAAGACCTTCAAAGTAGAGCCGAAGATGATCAAGGGGCGGCAAGCGGAGTGCGGAGGGGCTGTTATAAGCAAGAATGCTGACGCTCCATGGCCCGAGGGCTCTCTTCAAGAAGAGTTCAGCTTATGGCAACAAGAGTGGTTTTATATCACAGCGCCCAGGGGCACCAAGTGGGTGGCGCCTCATGTCTTTCGCTCGGGTCCTCCCCCACAGCTGGCGTCATGGGTCAATAAAGGGCTCGACTGGGGGGCGTCCAAGGACGTGCCCTTGTTGCAGGGCCACATTCAAGATCTCCTGGAAAGAGACATCAACCTAGCCATAGTGGCGCAGGTCATGTTGATTCACCGCACTTCGCCCTGCAAACGCCGCCCCCTCGGCCTATGGGAGTTTAATCCAGAGGGACCACGAGCTCTCCAACATTTTACGGGCATGGCGCCCATGGAGATGCATAAATTGTTCTTCGGATCACAAGCAATGTGTCCGGACTTGACCGAGGACACATGCCTAAGCTGCAATCGCCCGGATACTCAAGTAAGTAGCCCTGTACCCGGACATACTATCCGTATATTCATAAAATTTCCCTTAAAGGAGCTGTCCCTTTAAACAGGAGTGGATAGCGAAAGAAAAGCTGATCAGGTGTCCGACCCCCCTCCCCGAGACCATGCCCGGATCCCAGGTTAACCAGGATGCTGGAGGTTGCGCCTTTGGAAGAAGGCGAAGGGGGGAACAAGGAAGCTACCATCTCCTCGAAGGAGGCTATCCGGAAAGGAGGGATCGAGAATCCCTTCATCCAGGGAAAGAAGAGGACCGCCTCTGAAGACCCGGAGTCCATGGTCTCAAAGCGGGAGAAGAGATCTACGTCAGAGGGTCCTGCGCCGGGAAGTGCCTCGGCCGCACTGTGCCCTCAAGGGGATCAGCCCTCCAGCGAGCCGTAAGTAGAGAGGGGAGTTTCCAAATAAGAGACATCCCTATTTTATTCCTGAGAAAGACAACTGAATTTTTACCTTGTAGTTCGGATCTCCACCCTTCGCAGCAGAGCTCATCTTCAGGGGATCTTCGTCCGAAGATGTGGAGAGCAGAACGCCCCCTCCTGCCGTACCGCCTTGCGAGGCGGGTGACCCTGAGGTGTCTTCGCGGAGGGTTTCTCCGAATCCGGCAGGGCCGGAAAGCAGCCGTATGGCTCCCCGAAGCCCTTCGGGTCAGACCTTCAAAAAAGGCCATCAGACGAGTCCGGCACCGTCCGGTGCACGGTCGGAGGATTTGAAGGATCTGCTCGGGCGATCGTCTATCTCAGAAGAACATCGTGCATTGATGGACACGGTGATTGAAAGAATTTCATCCGCAGAGAGCGGGTTGCACGAGGCCGTCAGGAGTTTACTGACAGGTGTTGAGGTACGCGAAATGATGTACCTTTTGATGGTTCCGCATATAAAAAGATGCACCCTGTATACATAGTAGCCCCTGAGACTCGGTGCGTTGTCAAAGATGACAGCGCGCCGAGGATCATAATCCCAGGTATAACATGTCGCTCTTCCTATGTAGGTGGCGAAGTGTCCGTGTACGCCGGACTGATGAATTTGCCGAGCTAAAGCGGCAACTTGACGTGGCGGATGCCGACATCGCGCTTGTCAACAAGCGGTTGGACGAGTCGCAAGGTATGAAATTTTCTCCACGGACACCTGGTAAGGGGGTTTGATGACCTTGCCTTACAACATGTATGCTTGATGCAGATGGTGCCGCTTCCATGGAGAACCTTCGGGCGGAACTCGCCCGAGCCAAGGAGCAGGCCAGAAAAAGTGATGCAGCTGCCTTGAAGGCGACCGAAGAGCTGAAAGCCGAACAGGCTACTCACTGCCGAAGGAGGAAGGAAATGGCCGAGATGGCAGTGAAGTTGAAGGATGCTGCCGACCGCTGCAAGCTTCTTGAAAAAGAAGATCGGGCGGAACAAAGGATTCCTAGAAAGCCACTACCGAGGCTAAGGATGCTCACTCTGCAATGAGAGCCATGAAGCAGGAACTACGTCAGGCCGGAGATATCGCGGCTGGAAAGCCCTTTATGCTGCGGATGAAGTTCGGGGATCCTAAGTATGCTCAGTTGGACCAGCTGTGGAGTGCAGCGGATACTTAAATGGATTTGGCGGCAAGTGCCGCGGACGCGGCCGAACACTTCCGGGATCAAAAGGATCGCGAAGTGGAAAAGCTTTTTTGGTCGCAGTTCCACAATCCAGAGCGCCCACTTCCATTATCCGAGCGATTGGCCGAATGGGCGGAGCTGAATAGGTTATCCGGACTCGCCATGAAGGGAGTCTTGAGTAATCTGTGGCCGGAGGGGCCTGAGCCGAAGAGTTATTTTGGTTTGGTGCAGCAGTTCCTTGGTGCGGTGCCCCGTATCAATGCAATGAAGAGGTCGGCATGCATAGAGGGTGCGCGGATGGCTCTAGCCCGTGTCAAGACATACTGGGCGGAGATGAAGGCCACCGACATTGCATCCCAAGATTCGGACGGGAGCCGAACACCTGCCGAGCACTATTTTCAGGAAGTTCTGCAGGGCGCTCGTTTAATAGAGACGCAGTGCTCGAAGGACATCATGTTCGAATAACATGTATAATTGTAAGACAATGTTTCGATGGAATATAAAAGCTTTTTATACTTGTGCCCGCAAGAATTAAAATACCTCCTGACGGCCGTTAATGTATATGTGTATATAACACGAAAGATGGTAGTCTTCGGCTTCAAATTTCACGCATATAATGCGGGGATGTTATAAAAGGCGCATTTTCACACTTGATCCAACGTCTTGGTCCTATAAAGGAGGTGATAAGCGTGGCGAACTAGGCAACCGAACTATAATGCTTTATCACTTTCACTTAGCCATAGGAGTTTGACATTGGGGCTACTATATAGCCCCTAGGGGCACCGCTTCGCTCAATTCGGCGGCGTGTGTACTGACCGAAACGCCCTTCATTAATGCGGAGGAATCCTAAACATTCCAATGGGTCATCGAGTGGTTGACTAGTCTCACGCTACATCATGACAGTCAGTTTTTGGCTTTCTCTACTGAGGTGCTCGCCCGGCTGAACCGGGGCACAATCGCAGTAGTTCTCCTGGTGCCGCCTTAGCTGATAGAGCAGAACGCAAGGCAGCAAAACACATGAGCCGGGAAAACCCAACATTTGACCAAAGACATGATTCGGAGCTGATGCATATAAGGCCAAACTCGCGACGTCGAACACTCCCCAAGGTATTCGGTCTTTATGAAAACAGGCTGAACAACGCCCTTAATAAGCCCCTGGTGTGCAGGTACGTGCAAACGTCTGACGTGGACGATGCCAAGACGCCAGCCTCCACCTCGGTTATAGCAAGAAACCGGGGGATGTGTATCAACAAGAGACAGTAAAAAAGGTTTACGCAGGGTCTTAATCTGAAAAGAATCCTTGCAACGGGTCCCTCGCACGCGTCTGCGCTGTGTCTCCGTTGCAGCCGTATCCTGGACGGGTGTAGCACGGTGTTCATCTGTAAAAGAGAGGAACTTAGTTGAAAAAGATCGTGCGAAAATGTACGTTACATTAAATAAACAAAGTACGTTTTTTTTAAAATGAATAAAATTGAGCTTTATTGTCTCTTGTTGTACATATGCAGAGCCCCTTGAACGGGGGTGTGCGGCTAGTAAGCCGTTGCGCCGGACTCGTCTAGCCATGTCCGGGGTCTGAACGACCTGTTTAGGTGCTTTACCTAATGAGGCTGGTTTAGTGTGTGGCTGTTAATGCAGCCGCACAATCTTCCGTGCTCGAGGAACACTCGATATTTCCCTTTAATGAGATGATGCCTCGTGGATCGGGCATTTTAAGTATAAGGGATGCATAATGCGGTATTGCGTTAACACGGGCGAAAGCTTCAAGGCCCCAAAGAGTGCTTGATAGCTGCTTGTAAATGGGGCGATGTGGAAGGTTAGCTTTTCACGGCGAAAGTTGTCGGGTGAGCCGAACATAACTTCTAACAGGAGAGAGCCCGTACAATGGGCATCTTGGCCTGGCGCCACCCCTTGAAAGGAAGTGTTGCTTTGGCGAATTGTTCTTGTGTCTATCCCCAGTTTGCGGATTGTGTCCTGATATATCAGGTTTAAATCACTGCCGCCGTCCATTAGGACTTGTGTCAAGTGGAGTCCGTCAATTATCGGATCTAATACCAAAGCAGTCCAACATGCGTTCCGGATACTTCTAGAGTAATCCTGATGGTCGAAGGTGATTGGTTTTAACAACCAGTGGCGGGACTCCTCTGGGATAGGCCGTGTGGCGTGTATCTCTATGGGCGCCACTATTTTCTCCCATTTTGTCACGTGAAGTGAATTTACTGTTTTGACTTCTTGTGGGAAGTTCTTTTGTTTTCCGGTGCTCTGCTTGTGGGGTTCGTCATCGTCCTCGCTTGGTGTGTCGAGCCCCTTGTGTTCGGCGTTGAGTTTGCCGGATTGCTTGAAGACCCAACAATCTCTGTGGGTATGGTTTGCAGGCTTCCCGGGAGTACTGTATTTGACATGTCTTGTCCAAGATTTTGTTTAGGTTCTGCCGACGGCTTTTGAATCCGGCTTTGGGGGGGGGGCAGCTTTTTCTAATGCTGCCGACGGCTTTTGAATCCGGCGTTGACTGCCGTGCTCTTTGGGCTGTTCCCCTTGGTCTGGCGCTGGTCCTTGCTACGTCGCGGTTTCCCGTTTCCATCCCTAACTTTGGATGTACTTGGGTCGCTGGTACCGCATCTTGCCAACCAGTTGTCCTCTCCTGCGCAAAAGCGGGTCATGAGGCTTGTTAGTGCGGCCATTGTTCTTGGATTTTCTTGGCCGAGGTGTCTGGCGAGCCATTCGTCTCGGACGCTGTGTTTGAAAGTTGCTAAGGCTTCGGCATCCGGACAGTCGACTATCTGGTTCTTTTTAGTAAGAAATCTGTTCCAGAGTTTCCGGGCGGACTGTCCGGGTTGTTGAGTTATGTGACTTAGATCATCTGCGTCCGGAGGTCGGACATAAGTCCCTTGAATATTTGCCCGAAAAGCATCCTCAAGCTCTTCCCAACTTCCGATGGTGTTTTTGGGAAGGCTTTTGTGCCAATGCCGGGCTGGCCCTTTGAGTTTGAGTGGTAAGTATTTTATGGCGTGAAGATCATCTCCTCTAGCCATGTGTATGTGGAGGATGTAATCCTCAATCCAGACTCCAGGGTCTGTTGTTCCGTCGTATGCCTCTATGTTTACGGGCTTGAATCCTGCTGGAAATTCATGATCCAGCACCTCATCGGTGAAACATAGAGGGTGTGCGGCACCCCTATATCTGGGCGGACCACGATGTTCGGATATTTGATGTGTTGCATTGGTTGCTAGAGCTTGCTTTCTTGGCCCATAGATAGATCTGGCTGGGCCATCATTTTGATGCGAATCCTTGTGCGGATCGGCGTGCGGCTTGTGCGGCATCCTTCGCCATATGTGTTGGCCATGGGGTCGTTTGTCCGACCGGGTGGCTTCCTTATTGTTTTTGATTGCGGGGCTCTAAGGCCTCATCATCAATTCGGGAATAATTTTCGCCGGATAGCTCTTTGTGCGACGCATCGTCGCCCGTATTTGTCTGCTGTGTTGAGTACTTTGCTCCATCTAATTCTGAGTGCATCTTCCGCAGTTTTGAGCTTCCGCTTCTGCTTTTTCAGGCTACGCGCGGTGGCGACGAGCCTTTTTTGGAGGTTCTTCTGCTCCAGCAACTTGTCCGGCGTGAAACCGTCCGGACTGTTGCCTTCGCCGGGGACGGGTTGTTTATCCAAGTTGCCCTATTCGGGCAGTTGCTCGATGGCATGTTCTTCGTCCACCGGTTCGCCCTCCTCTATGGCTGGGTATGTATGGCTGTTTTCTCTATTGAGGTGGGGTTTGGAGCGGCGCTTGCGCCGCTGTTTTGATTTCTTTTCGAGGGAACGGCCCCTCGTTGCGTCCCTTTGTCCCTCGTCGTCGTTTCCTTTAGGTGTATCAACCATGTATACATCGTGAGATGGGGTGGTTATCCAGTGTCCTATAGGCGCTGGTTCTTGTTCGTCTCCTACATCGTCGTCCATACCGTCGATGTCTTCGGAGTCGAAGTTAAGCATGTCGGTTAAATCATCGACAGTGGCTACAAAGTGGGTGATGGGTGGGCAATGAATTTCTTCGTCGTCCGCATCCCAACCTTCCTGGCCATAGTCCGGCCGGGGCTCTCCTGATAAAGAGAGAGACTTTAGTGAATTCAGAATGTCGCCGAAGGGCGAGTGCTGAAAAATGTCCGCGACAGGGAACCCCATTATCGGCGCCCAATCAGATTCGATTAGCAGGGGCGCGGGAGGTTCGGCGTTCGGAAAGGAGTCCGGCACCTTGGAGTCACGAGCTTCACAAAGGACAGGTATGGTGTTCGGCTCGATCACCATAGAGATTGCAGCCCCCGAGGCGGTGTCCAGCCACCCGTCCTCGATAGGCGCAGTCGGCTCCGAGCTAAGGGTCGGAGCGGACACTGGTGCGGCCTCCAGGACACTGTTCGGCGGTAGAGCTAGATCATGCCCATCGTAACAGTGCGGCGTGCTTGGTTGCGGCTCGAACCCGTCGAAGATCAAGTCTCAGCGGACGTTGGCCGTGTAGTTCAAACTTCCAAATCTGACCTGATGGCCAGGGGCGTAGCTTTCAATCTGCTCCAGGTGGCCAAGCGAATTGGCCCGCAGTGCAAAGCCACCGAATACGAAGATCTGTGCGGGGAGAAAAGTCTCACCCTGGACCGCGTCGTTGTTGATGATCGAAGGAGCCATCGGGCCTAAGGGTGACGACACAGAGGAACTCTCAATGAAAGCACCAATGTCGGTGTCAAAACCGGCGGATCTCGGGTAGGGGGTCCCGAACTGTGTGTCTAAGCGGATGGTAACAGGAGACAAGGGACACGATGCTTTTACCTGAGTTCGGGCCCTCTCGATGGAGGTAAAACCCTACTCCTGCTTGATTAATATTGATGATATGGGTAGTACAAGAGTAGATCTACCACGAGATTAGAGAGGCTAAACCCTAGAAGCTAGCCTATCGTATGATTGTTGTTCGTCCTATGGACTAAAACCCTCCGGTTTATATAGGCACCGGAGAGGGCTAGGGTTACATAGAGTCGGTTACAATGGAAGGAGATCTACATATCCGTATCGCCAAGCTTGCCTTCCACGCCAAGGAAAGTCCCATCCGGACACGGGACGAAGTCTTCAATCTTGTATCTTCATAGTCCAGGAGTCCGGCCAAAGGTCATAGTCCGGCCATCCGGACACCCCCTAATCCAGGACTCCCTCAATGGGCTGCTGGTACAATGAAACCATGCAAACCCCTACAACATCTGCTGCAATGGGGTGCAACAAGAACCCTAACCCCATCATGTTCTAGCCATGAACCAGAGGGAGATCATCCCCACGAACCCCATGAAACCTAACCCTGACCCCATGAACCCTAACCCTAACCCCATGGACCCTAGAAGATCCTAACCCTAGAAGATCCTAACCCTAGAAGATACACCGAACCAGAGGGGAGATGGATCCAGCAGAGGAAGGGAGATGGATCCACCGAATATCGAGGGGAGATGGAGAAGTACCTAGGGGCGGATGATGTTGATGATGCAGCGGTGGTCGTCGTTGATGTAGCCACCGCCGTCGTTGATGTAGTCGATGTAGCCGCCGTCGTCGTCGATGTAGTCGATGTAGCCGCCATCGTCATCGATGCAGTCGATGTAGTCGATGCGGGCGATGTAGCCGTCGAGGGGAGGGGATTCGTCGTCGGGGAGGGCGGCGCGACGCGGCGTGGCGGCACGGAGCAAGGGAGGGAGTGGGGCGACGGGGCGGCGTGGAGGAGGGGAGGGAGTTGGGCAGCACGGAGCAGGGGAGGAAGCTAGGGTTCGTCGGGGAGGGGAATGGAATGGGGAAATTTTGGGGAGTGGGAGGGGAGGATCCCGCGTGTTTAGTGGGAGAGGGGTGGTGGGAAATTTTCGTGGGGTGCGAGGGAAAATTTGGTGCTAGGAGGGAAATTTTGGTGGGGTGGGAGTGAAATTTTCTCCAGTTTTTAGAGGTTTTGAGGCAGAAAAAATAGGGTTTTTTTGTAAACTTTGTAGAAATCATGGCTAAAATCATACCGAGTAGCTCAAGAAAACATTTGTATTGCAAGTTTAGTATTTTTGCTAGTTGGTAGGCCACATTTGATGATGTGACGCGGAGGTCTCCCATTTTTTTGATTTTTTTGAATTTTTTACGGTGTTTTCAAAAACCGACAGATTTCGTCGCGGCGGCCGTCCGTGGCTAGGGTTTGAGCCATGCCAATCTGTTGTCGATTCTGTGATGAAATGCCTACCTGTGAAGCTAAAAATCATTTTTGGCAAAAATGGACAAGCTATGGAGGACCCGCAGTTCAAAGTCCAGCCGGTTCCAAATTGAATCGGCGAAGGTGGTCTGAATTGCCGGGAGTAGCTACAGGTCGGAAATGCATGCTTTTTGACGCACCGTCCGTAAAATAGGGTCTACTTTGAGATAGACATGGAATGTCGCCGTTTGGGGTGACCCTCCTTGTAGCCGCTTCACTTAAAAACGCATGTCTTTAGCATTAAAAAAATGAAAAACGGTTTTTCTTGTTAAACAAGTTGGAACCTCGCTTTGGCAACATTGTTTGCCATCACAAGACAGAGGCATGCGCCAAATTTGGGCATATTATCAGAAACTATTCATTGGATGCGGCCATATCATTGCTAATTTGGCTTGAAAGTCATGAATCTTCGTTCTTGGTAGGTCGTTTTTAGAACACTTTTTCAAGAAAACATTCGTATTGCAAGTTTAGTATTTTTGCTAGTTAGTAAGCCACATTTGATGATGTGACGCGGAGGTCTCCCATTTTTTGTTTTTTTTGAATTTTTTATGGTGTTTTGAAAAACCGGCCGATTTCGTCGCGGCGATCGTCCGTGGCTAGGGTTTGAGCCGTGCCAATATGTTGTCGATTCTGTGATGAAATGCCTACCTGTGAAGCTAAAAAGCATTTTTGGCAAAAATAACGGGTAAGCTATGGAGGACCCGCAGTTCAAATTCCATCCGATTCAAGCTGAATCGGCCGAAGGTGGTCTGAATTGCCGGGAGTAGCTACGAGGGTCGGAAATGCATGCTTTTTGGCGACCGTCCATAAAATAGGGTCTACTTTGAGATAGACATGGAATGGCGCCGTTTGGGGTAACCCTCCTTGTAGCCGCTTCATGAAAAACGCATGTCTTTAGCATTCAAAAAATAAAAAACGGTTTTTCTTGTTAAACAAGTTGGAACCTCGCTTTGGCAACATTGTTTGCCATCACAAGACGGAGGCATGCGCCAAATTTGGGCATATTAGCAGAAACTATTCAACATATGCGGCCATATCATTACTAGTTTGGCTTGAAAGCCATGAATCTTCGTTCATGGTAGGTCGTTTTTTAGAACACTTTTTCAAGAAAACGCCGGTATTGCAAGTTTAGTATTTTTGCTAGTTGGTAGGCCACATTTGATGATGTGACGCGGAGGTCTCCCATTTTTTTGATTTTTTTTTAATTTTTTACGGTGTTTTAAAAAACCGGCGGATTTAAATCGCCGTGACGTACGTAGCTAGGGTTTGAGCCGTGCAAATCTGTTGTCGATTCTGTGATGAAATGCCTACCTGTGAAGGTAAAAAGCATTTTTAGTGAAAATAACGGGCAAGCTATGGAGGACCCGCAGTTCAAATTCCAGCCGGTTCCAGCTGAATCGGCCGAAGGTGGTCTGAATTGCCGGGTGTAGCTATGAGGGTCGGAAATGCATGCTTTTTGGCGACCGTCCGTAAAATAGGGTCTACTTTGAGATAGACATGGAATGGCGCCGTTTGGGGTGACCCTCCTTGTAGCCGCTTCACAAAAAACGCATGTCTTTAGCATTCAAAAAATGAAAAACGGTTTTTTTTGTTAAACAAGTTGGAACCTCTCTTTGGCCACATTGTTTGCCATCACAAGACGCCAAATTTGGGCATATTAGCAGAAACTATTCAACATATGCGGCCATATCATTACTAGTTTGGCTTGAAAGCCATGAATCTTCGTTCATGGTACGTCGTTTTTGAGAACACTTTTTCAAGAAAATGCCGGTATTGCAAGTTTAGTATTTTTTTTCTAGTTGGTAGGCCACATTTGATGATGTGACGCGGAGGTCTCCCATTTTTTTGATTTTTTTTGAATTTTTTACGGTGTTTTAAAAAACCGGCCGATTTCTTCGCGGCGTCCGTCTGTGGCTAGGGTTTGAGCCGTGCAAATCTGTTGTCGATTCTGTGATGAGTGGGTTGAGTGGCCCACTTGTCAGTGAGGTGTGTGCTTGGTACTTGACTAGTTTGATATATTCAAAAGGGTTGGCATAGAGTGGAATAGTAATAGTCTCATCCTAGCCCTGTGGTAGAAACATAGTGAAACAAGCGCACGGTCGTGGGTTCGAGTCCCCGCTGGCGCATACTTTTTGCTCACAATGAAATGGGTTTAGTTGAAGCAAAATTCAGTTAAAATAGCATCTTCAGTTCAAAAAAACTACAATATGATCACAAAAACTTCTAGACAACATTACATGTAGTCGACCAAAACTTGAACTAAATGATCACCAAAACTTGAAGGATTTTGCATCACATCACAACCATAAGTGTTTTTTCATTTCTGCACCAGCATCATAACAATCACAACAAGTGTTCTGCACCAGCATCATAACAATCACATAACTACATAACAAAAGCAAACTTGTTCATCATTACAAAAGCAAACTTGTTCAACTCAAACTTGTTCAACCACATAACTACAAACTGAGACACATAATACCACAAACAACTCAATATCCCCAGTAGTAGGGGTCATCCCTATGATCCTCCACCTCTTGCCATTGCTTCAAACCTTCTTTGATGGTTTCGATTTTCTTCCATGCCTCATAGGTGACGTACGCATCTTCATGGCGTGCATTTGATGAGGTTGTTTGGCAGTGGGCTGTCCCCCCATAGTTTGTGGTCCGATTTCTTGTTGATCTTCTGCTTCATTTCCTTGTAGGATGGGTGGATGAGGCTGGCTTCAAACTCAGCCAAAGACTGTCACTTCTTTCCATTGTTTGGAACTCTCCATGTGCGCTGCATGTCGACGAACTTGTCGGGGTTGATCTCCAAACCAGACAACTTCAGCTTCTCCTTGTCACCTCCAATGGAGAAGCCAACAAAGGTGTACAACTTCTTCTCCTGCAGGAGCGGGCGGAGTTCCTTGGGCCTGCATCAAATTCATCTACTTCAAAAACTTCAGAACTTACTAATTAGACAGAAACTTTAGAACTTCAGAACTAGTATTGCATATACTTCAGAACTTCAGAACTATTGCATCTACTTCAGAAACTTCAGAAACTACTAATTAGACAGAAACTTCAGAACTTCAGAAACTTAAGAACTTCAGAACTAATATTGCATCTAATTCAGAACTTCAGAACTATTGCATCTACTTCAGAAACTTCAGAAACTACTAATTAGACAGAAACTTCAGAACTTCAGAAACTTCAGAACTGGATGTTTTTACCATTTGGTTGCCGCGGTGATGTGGTATACCAGGAGGAGATCCTCCACACATAACTGTAAAACTGCAGCCGTTTGCGGAGGTTCGTCTTCCTTGGTATACTCGACATCAACACCGATCGATCGAGAAAGCATGCCGCCGAGCCTCCTCCTGATCTCGCAGATCCTCTTGTCGGCTTCGTCTGGATTGCTGGTGCATACGACATCCAGCTTCTCCTTCAGGTGGATATCAACCTTGAGCGGCACGGTGTAGTCCTCGCTTACGCACGGGATCGAACGTCGTAAATGCGACCACTGACTCCTTGCCGCACGCCTCACTGCGGTGATGCTTGGCAGACGGAGGGGAGTTGCTCCATGATGCCTCCGCGATTCTCTTGGCAGACGGAGGGGAGTTGCTCCACGATTTCTCCGCCATTGCCCTCCTGGACAGCGATGGTGGAGGCAGAGGGGAGTTGCTTGATGGTGGAGGCAGAGGGAGGAAGATGGAGCGGCAATGGAATGAGGAGGGAGGCAGAGGGAGGAAGATGGAGCGGCAATGGAATAGGAGGGGAGTTACCTGGACTAGAAGAAAACCCCCTCTGCATCGTGGGGAGTTGCCAGTGGAGGGGAGACGTGGGGAGTTGCCTCGACAACTCAAACGTCCTGCCCTTTGGCCCTCGAAAACTCTGGAGGGGAGACGTGGGCCCTTTGGTTTCTCCTGTTTCTGAAACAAAACAAAAAAAATAACAGCCATATTTTGCTCTAAAATTAATGATCACTGCAACCATATTAAGAGATCAATCTTCAAGCATTAAAACAGCACCAAAGCGATCCTTGCAGCCATCCAAAATGGCACCAAAACGGCACCAAAACAACATCAGCCAAAACAGCAAAAAATGCCACCAAAATGGCACCAAAGTATCAGCCAAAATGGTACCAGAGTTTTAATGCATTGTATCTTCACCATCAGCCAAAATGGCACCAAAATGGCACCAGATTTTGCATTGTATCTTCACCATCCGCCTCTTCATCACCAAAGTCTCATGCATTTTGCTACCTGGAGAGAATTCTAGTAGAAAAACTACATCAGGATCACATCAACAAAAACTACAGAGAAGGTTGATCACCAATCAAAACAAGGAACATGCAGTAATAGTATAACCTTCATGTCCATTCTCTACTCATCGTCATCGATACGAAAACAACGAACTCTATGCCCACTCCAGTTTTCCTCATCATCACTACAATATTGCAGCATAGTATGATCAGTCCGGTTTTCCTCATCCTCGCTCTCATGTTCATCCGCTACCACCTTTCTTCTTTTCTTGATGCCTTCAACTATTGCAGCACCAACGATCACATGTTCCCGGTCCCTTCGCACTCTGCTTTGCACCAGAACTTCCATAGAGTCATCATCAGCTTGCAACGGAACTTCCGTAGAGTCATCTTCTTGGTATGTTAGTCCACCATCACCGGGGCCCTTTTCCACTTCTGTTTCAGTCACACTCCACAAGTGCCTGTGCTCAAAGTTTTGCACAACTCGCCATTTTCCGTGTAAAAGAGTGTCTGGTAGATAAAACACCATTGTTACTTGTGTTGTTAGAATAAAGGGATCACTCTTATACCAGCACCTTGCAGTGTTGATGCTTTTGAAGTGGCCATCATATTTGACAAAAGAGTCTCTCTTCTTCTTGCTACCAAGGTCAAACCAGTCACAGCGAAATAAGACAACCGAGCGATGGATGCCTCCACTAGAGTTATACTACAACTCTACGATGCTTCTCAACTGACCATAGAAGTCAATGATCTCACGATCATGTGACCCCTCAGTGACGATTCCACTATTCCGTGTCTTCCTTTTTTCCTCGCGGTCAACAGTGTGGTACCGGACACCGTCAACAATGCATGCTGAATACACTCTCACTCGCTTATCCGGCAAGCATGCCAAAGCAAATAGATCATCACCGACCTTCTTCTCCTCATGCAACTTTCCAATCTGCACAAGTAAACCATTTAGCAAACAATGGTATTTAACAATTGGTGAATAACACAGAAAACATAAAACATGTGGCTAAAGATCTCACATGATTCTTAAACCACTTAGCAAACCCCTTGGCAACCCTTTTATCAACATGGATATTGCTTTCTTCCTGATTTAACTCTTCCTTGCATTTCCTGCAATGCCAACAAAACATGTGAATTAAAACATTAGGCTGGTGCCAACCCAAGCAAAACAAATATAATGAGCGCACAAGATATAACGTACTCGATATATGGTAGAACCTCGGCGCAATTGCTGAGCACAAACCAAACCATCTTGTCATACTCATCACCAGCCTCCAAGTATTTTGAGGCTCCAAGAAAGTTCACACCATGGTTGAAAGTAGAGACATCACCAGTTTGCGAATCAGACCGCTCTCTATTTCTGCCCGGCCGGTTCCATCTTGTTTCCACATCGCCAAAGTATCTAGAGCAAAAAGTCAAGCACTCAAATCAGCGACATATGCTTCAGCAATAGAATCTTCAGGTCTTGCTGTGTTTTGCACATAACGCTTACAAGTAAGCAGCCTTCTTTCGATTGGGTACATCCAACCATATTGCACAGGGCCTCTAAGCATTGCCTCTTTTGGTAAGTGCACCGCCAAATGGACCATCATGGTGAAGAAAGCTGGAGGGAAAATCTTCTCGAGCTTGCAAAGAATAATTGGGATTTCTTTTTCAAGTCTTTCCAGGAAGTTAACTTGAGTGTTTTGCAGCACAGTTCTCTAAAGAAATTTCCCAGCTCAGCAACCGCTTCATATATATCCTTGTCCATGATTCCTCGGAGGCCCGCCGGTAAAATCCTTTGGAGGAGGATGTGACAATCATGAGTTTTCAGTACTGAAAGCTTGAATCCATCAGAAGTAACACACTTTGCTAGGTTAGCAGCATAACCATCTGGAAATTTCACCGCTCTTAGGAATTCACAGAATGCAAGCTTTTGTTCTTTACTCATTGTATACCATGCTCGTGGAATTTCAAATGAATCTTCATCTTCATTGTGCTGTAGATGCAAATCTTCTCTTATGCCCATGTCCTCCAAATCAAGCCTAGAACTAACCATGTCATTTGTCTTCCCTTCAATGTTCAGAAACGTCCCTAGCAGATTCTCGCATATGTTTTTCTCAATGTGCATAACATCGAGATTATGCCTTAATTTCATATCAGCCCAGTATGGCAGGTCCCACAAACAAGACCTCCGGTCCCAACATTGACCTCCTCACGCTTTCTTTTCTTCGCCAGCTTTCCTGGTCTCACATCTTTCACCTTTTCAAGTTGCTGCTCCAGCTCTTCTTTAGTGAATTCAGCTGGCTTGTCACGGGTTTCATTCTCACCATTAAAATCTTTGCTTCTTCGCCACGATGGTTTCAAGGAAGAAAGCGGTGGTGCCCAATATAGCAGATCTTGCTCCTTATTCTCTTTGAGCAAGGGTCTTTGTCACAATGGACACAAGCACGATAACCCGGCTGTGATCCTCCCAGACGAGTGTGCAGAGCCGGGAAATCATGGATGGACCATATGATTGCAGCACGTAGATTGAACTTTTCTTCCGGACTCAAGGCATCGTATGTAGGTACACCAGTCCAGCTGGAGCGGTTCTTCTATGAGGGGCTCCATAAAGACATCAAAATCCTTTCCGGAGACTCGGACCCGGGATAAGCAATGACATCATGAAGTTGGACTGATCCATGCATGCCCATGGTGGCGGGTTGTCCGCACCACAAAATCGGCCACATGCTATAAGGCGTGCTCATGTTCCCAAACGGATTAAACCCACCGTGGCAATGCCAAGTTTTATGTTCCTTGGATCTGCAGCAAAATCTATATGTATACGGTCAAACTCTTTCCATGCCTCTCCGTCCATTGGATGGCTCGACTCATTGTCCACGAGTTCTTTGCTTGACTTGTGCCACTTTGTACCTCATGCGATGATTTCTTCGAGATGAACATCCGCTGCAGCCTTGGTATTAAGGGAAAGTGCCTCAGTACCTTCTCCGGTATTGACTTCTTCCCATCAGCATCTTTCCACCTAGATGCATTGCATTTTGGACAGTTGTCATGCTTTGCTAAATCCTTCCGAAACAAGACACAATTATTTGGGCACACATGTATTGACACATAACCTAACCCCAAATTTCACGGATTATGCTCAATGCTTCATCATAAGATCTGGGAACACAACTATCAGGGAATTGTAAGCTCAAAAGATGGAGTATTGCGTTGAATGCGGCATTGCTAATCCGGTAGAAAGACTTGATGTGGAGTAACTTCACGGTGAAGGTAAATCTTGAAAATTTACCCCCTTCATGAGCTACGCGCTTCGCCTCCTCTAACACCTCAGCAAACAACGATTTCTGTCCATCAGCACGATCTTCAGCATCGTACAAATCCTTCAATAGGTCAGGAATCCTATCATCTTCATGCCCATCCTCTTCCTCCAAAACAGCATTATCTCGCAAAACCTTTTCCATGAAATCAATGCCTGATCACCACCACCCATCATATGAGGGGCCTGCAGACGCCTTCAAAATGTTGAGGTTGATCGTCCAAAGGTTCTCCATGATATATCCATCTATCATATGTCTTGGATATCCCATTAAGAAGCAGATGATCTTCCACTCTTCCTTGAGCCATTCTTGGACGGTTGAGGCATTCGCAGCATGGGCAAAGAATGTGAGCATCGTTGGCAAAATTTGCCCGAACAAATGCCATGAAATCATCAACTCCTTTCATATGTTGTTTTGAAAACTTTCTAACACCTTTTCTAATCTAGCTTCTGTCCATCTGCCAAAGACAACAAATTGTTGCAACTTAGCAAATCAATCTAAGTGCATCAACATTAATTAATGAAAATGGATGGAAGTAATGGCACCCAACTTTATATGCTAACTCCCTAACCACAACATTCAGCTATTTCCAATTTCTCACTACTTTAGTCCAACTTGGTTGACAAAATAAATCAGCATTCATTATTTACTCATGGCATGAATCAGTCAAATGGATCAGGATCCTATTTACAAGCATTCATTATTTACTCATGGACAAAATAAATCAGGAATTTAGAACAGAGAGAAACATCAATTTTAGGATCCTGTTTCAGGGAAAGAACAACATCAATTTCATCAACGCAATTTACTCTTGGACAAAATAGAACATAGAGCTCTATTCAATTGATAGCTGACAACATAATTCACCACTATGAATTGACTAAATTCCAAAAGAATTCTCAACAATTTCATCAACAGCAATTCTCCTAACAATTTCATCAACAGAAATTCTCTTCACAATTTCTAGCAAATTCATCAATGCCATTTCCAAGAGATTTTTCCAAGATTACAACAAACCTACATCAAGTCAGTGTGTGTGTGTGTGGAGATTCTCCTAACAGATCTACATCAAATCAATGACATCAACAGAGAGGAGAGAGGGAGAGGAGAGGGGGGAGGAGAGGAGTGCATACGTAGGGGAGGTCTACTTGCGGCGGCGGCGAGTCCCCCATGGTCGACGGCGGCGAGTCCCCCATGCTCGGCGAGCCTCTCCTTGCATGGGCGTCGTTCCTACGCCCGCCCCCACCACCGCAGGTCACCCATGCCCCTACTGGTCACTTCGGCAGCCAGCCCCGCCTCCACCCCCGCCGGTTGCTTCCGCTGCTGGCCCCGCCCCCGCCCCCGTCGATTTCCTGTCGTGGACAAGGCGAGCGGCGAGGCCGTGGGCAAGGTCACCTGCGGCGAGGCCGTGGGCGAGGTCAATCGCGGGCGAGCCGTTCCTGCCCCCACCGCCGTCGCCCCGCCTGCTGGTCGCTTCGGCCGCCGGCCCCTGCCCGCAGCCCGCCGCCACCTGGTCGGAAGACCTAGAAATTATTGGCTAACTGTTGGCTTTGTCCGATCCCTGGAATAGGTCCCACTTGTCAATGACTTAGATTTGGCAAGAGACAACCGATGTTCTATATAATATACAGAGCCATTCCGCTAGATGGGCAGCAATCCCTCTCTAGCCCAATGGTAGCGAACAAGTTAAACAGCGCGAGGCCGTGGGTTCGAGTCCCCGCTAGCGCACATTTTTTAGGAATTAAAGCGCACATTTTTAGGGAATTAAACGCTCGCTCACCCACCTGTCAGTGGCTCACCCACCTGTCAAATGGTTCCCGCCTGTTAGTGTTGCTCTGTTCGATGCCACCTGGTCGGAAGGCCCCACTTGTCACTGATAGGAGAGAGCTGTGGTTTTATATAATGTATAGATAAGTTCCCATACCAGATTAACAATCCCTCTCTAGCCCAGTGGTACCGAACGAGCGAAGCAAGCGCGAGGTCGTGGGTTCGAGTCCCCGCTAGAGCACATTTTTTGGGAGAATTAAGCACTCGGCCCCTCCTGTCAAATGGGTCATGCATGTGAGTGTGTGCCCCGTCTGTTGTTGAATATTAACATTTAACCAAAAATGACACCTAGACAGTGACACATAAGCGAGGTTGCTGAGGTGGCTTCCTAATCATCCTAATTCATTCAAAATCAAGTGTAGTGACCATGTTATATTGGTCGTTATCAGCTAGGCGTGAGGCAGTGGACAGTGCTTCCTGCTTTATGACCATTTCCTGTAATGACATTATGACCTTTCTGACCAGAATGGTCGTTATAGGTTAGAGTTTGGAGCCCCCCCCCCAACAGCTTTTGAACTATTGGTTTAAAATGGTCATAAATTTATGACCAATTCTTCCAGGGTCACTGACAGAAGGTCACTAGTTGACATATTTCTTGTAGTGGTGCCCTCTCACTTTATCGGGGACGACAAGGAAACTCGTCCCATCTGCCGCCGCCACGCCTCGCTTCGATGCGCGTCCAGGCTGACTAGGCGTGCATCACCATGCTGGCTGGGTGGCTGCTGAGTTGGTGCGATGGCAGAGCCTTCACGAAGATCTGCATGCCACCACGAAGGTGCTTGATGAGTTGGCTTGGAAGCTGCACGTCGTCACGCAGGTCGCCACGCAGGTACCTGCCTTGTTGGCAGGTTGACTTCCGTGTTGGGACGGCGGTGGAGCCTTGGTAGGTGGGGGCCTGGCTGTGGCCCCGCAGATGTCCCCGGCAAGGGTCTTGCCGGGGTGCCTCCGTCCCCGGCAAGGACCTTGCCGGGGGTCTCGTGGCCGTCCCCTGCAAGCATCTTGCCGGGGGTCTTGTGGTCGTCCCCAGCAAGCATCTTGCCGGGGGTCTTGTCTTCTGGTTCCCATCTAGTATTGCATGTCCTTCGCCTTCACAAAGATCTGCATGCCACCACGCGGGCGCTTCCCGAGCCTTGGTCCTTGTATTGTTGATGGTGTTGGAACTCTTAGGCTCAAGGGTGGCGGCTCCTCCAGCGTTGGGCAAGTTGCCCCGGCAAGGCTCTTGCCGGGGCTACGTGGGCTGCCCCGGCAAGGTTCTTGCCGGGGCTACGTGGGCTGCCCCGGCAAGGTTCTTGCCGGGGAAAGCCCACTCTATCCCTTCGCTTTTCGAGCCTCTGTCTTGGCGTTGCTCTGGTGGCCTTGTGTCTTTGCTTCCCCTTCTGTCCCGCCAGGCGTAGCCACGGGCGGGTGGCTGCGACTGCCCGCGCACAAGTAAAGGGGTACAGGAAGGACCCCTACTTTTGTACACCGACAGGAGCCCCCGGGCCTGGGCCACATATAAGTGCGGAGCGTTATTGGGCCAGGCCCAGAATGGTGCGCGGGTATGCGTGGCAGGGTTTTACCGCAGTAACCCCCTTGCCAGTTGCGCTTCCCCATGACCCGCATTGAACGTGCGACGTGGAGGCCGTGCATGGGGCGGTTGCTGCGCGCTCACGTCACATTGTGGTAAATGGTAAAGAGGCGGCCCGCACCTTCCCCATAAAAATAGGAAAACGCAGGGGCGCGGCTCATTTACCCTCTGTGCCTTCTCTATCTCGGAACAGTCGCCCCCTTCTTCTTCTTCAAGCTCTCACCCTTGTTCTTCGCCGCCGCACCCTCGTTGCTCTTAGTCCTCAGTCCCCTCTCAGTTGCTATGGTGCCCAAGACAGACAAAGACAAGGGGGCGGCAAAGGATGTTGGGGAGAAGGAGGCGCCGGAGAGCGTGTTGGCGGCGCTGCGGACACAGCACGCCTACTTCCCCTCGACGGTTGACACAGTCCATCTCAGGGAATACTTCAAGCCCCTGTGGGGGAGGGAGATGACAGGGCATCCTGCCACGTGCATCGTCCCTGCCGATTTCGCCAAGGCCGGCCCAAATCGGTATCCCTTCGTCGTCGATTACTTCTCTTGCAGGCTCTGCCCCCCTTTCTCTGATTTCTCAATGACATCCTGCACACCTACGGCTTCCACCTCCTCGACTTTACGCCGAATGTTGTGGCGTGCATGGCCCTCTTCGCCCACCTCTGCGAGGGCTTTGCTGGAGTATTCCCCAGCACAGTGCTCTTCCGCCACTACTTCTACCCTCGCATCCAGCCAGGGGACGACATTTCTGGGTGCATCGCCTAGATCCCGAGGACCCAGGAGAAAGGCACGTACCCGGAGGGCGCCTAGAAGGAGAGGTGGGATGAGTGGTGGGGCTGGTGGTGCTGGATCATGGAGGAGGATCCGCAAGACTTCTACCGGGTTCACCAGAGCCCGCCGACCCGCCGTAGGGACTGGAGCGACCTCGACGCCAACGACAAGAAGCTCACGATCTCTATCACCAGGATTCATCGCCTCACCGTGGCCGGGCTCACCCTTGAGATGATCGGGGCCGACTTCATCCGTCGCCGAATCGCCCCGCTGCACAACAAAGGGAGGCCGACCTGGGATTTCAGAAATGCGGCTGATATCATGAGGCTCCGCCCTGGCCTGAAGCACAACTTCACGGTGATGGGGCATGCCCATTTCTACCAGAGGCTCTTTCAGTTCAATATGGACGGCGATGGCAGGGCTGAGAGGACCGGCAAGGCCGTGAAGACCGGCAAGGCCGTCAAGGGGCCTCTGTTTGGGTTACTGACAGGAGTGGTCCCGCTGAGCAACAACTCTCACCAGTCCGCTATCATTGCCATGATGCCGGACTTCAACGCGTACGGCCTTGACTCGGCCTGGGTCGAGCCGCCGGCAGAGAAGGTGCAGGAGTTCTTCGATAGCTTGTCGGAGAGCTATGTTCGCGATGAGCCGAAGCTCATCCGTGACACCACCAATGAGCAGCTGGACTACATCACCGCTAGGGCAACGGAGGCGGCGCTTGCCGAGGAGGCCGGCAGCGCCGGCACCGTCGAGGACGAGGCCAACGCGGCCACGAACGAGAAGGAGCTTGCCTAGTGGGTGAAGTCTGCCGGGGAGGCCAGCGGCGCCGGCGCCGGAGCCCCCCTTGTTGAAGACGTGGTCGAGGATTCGACCGAGGGGGAGGACGACGCCATCGACCCCTCGGCCGCAGGGAAGAGGCGCGTGCTATGGCGGGTCAGCTCTGGCGAGGCGATCCGACCCGGCAGGACTGCGCCGCAGCAGCAGGTTCAGGAGCAGCTCATACGCCAGATGAGGGCGATGAAGGCCACGGCAGCGGAGAAGACGGTGAAGACCGCAGTGGCGAAGAAGAAGAAGGCAGCTTCCTCCTCGTCCAAGCGGCGCCGGACCCCATCCCCTTCTCCTCCTCCTTAGGATGGCACCCCAGAGGTTAATTTTGATCTCGGGTCCTTCAGTCCGAACAGGAAGAGGAGGTGGAAGATGAGTAAGCATTTTGCCCTCCATCATCTCCTGATCCCATGCTGGTGCTATCTTCCTTTAACTTGATGCTATCCTCACAGGGACACAGAGACGTTGGCCCAGAGGGTGGCGAAGAGGGACAGGGCCTCGTCAGGCGACCAGCCCCCGGCGAGTACTCCGCGTATGCCGGAGTTGGTGCTGATCAGCCCTGACAACAGCCCCCGACGCAAACCCCGCTTCAGCCCTCGGCGTGAGTTCACTTCCCACCTTTGTTGGTGTGTGTTGAGGCACAATCTCTTGGTGCTGATCTTGCCGGGTTCGCAGGAGGAGAACGGCAGCCGGAGGAGCCACCGAGGGCCACCCCCAACACGCCGCCTCCATCGACCATGCCGCCCAGAGGGGTGTCCCCGGCGAGGGCACCAAGCACCGATCCCACACGCACATAGGAGGAGGAGGTGAACTTGGGTGGCAGTGGCTTCACCCCGGCAACGGACATTGGCGGGGAGGGAACCACTTCTTCCCAGCTTGACACGGGTATGTGACCTGCCTCCTGTCTCTGTCTTTTCTTCTTTCTTTGGTCTCGAATCTTGATCTCGGCTTCTTTTCGGTCTTCCTTCCTGGTCCTCAGATCCTCCCTTGACGGACCATGAAGATATCGACATCATCATCGAGGAGGTTGCCAAGGATGCCGAGGCCGATGCGGACAAGATTGCTGCCAAAGAGGCCGCCAAGACTGCCGCTGAGGAGGCCGCCAAGGGGCCTGCCCGGGAGGCCGGCGAGGCCGCTGCCGGGGAGGCCACCAAGGAGCCTGCCGAGGAGGCCGCCAAGGAGCTTGCTGTAGGGGCCGGTAAGAGCCCTGTCGAGGAGGCCACCAAGGAGCCTGCCGAGGAGGAAGTGCTCAACGACCAGCCTTCCTCCTCCACAACCCCTGCCCTGGGTAGGTACTTGAAGGTGGGTGACGACCTGTTCGTCTGCCTCCAGGGGACGGCGAGCACCAGAGCGCCAGCCGAAGGAGAGGTCTTCGTCAACGAGGTCCTCGCCGCTGCTGGGCTCCAAGTTGTTGACGAACCGGGTGCCAGCGGCGGCGGTTCCCAAGAGGAGCAGCTCCTGCGGGCCATGAGCGCCAACTTCTAGAAGCTCCAGGCGCTCCACCGTGCCCACCTCGACAAGGTGAACTCCAGGACGGCGGCGGCGGACAAAGCAGAGGCGGACTTAGGAGCACGTCGCTCAGGCGCAGGCTTGGTTTGGCGAGACTCGGGAAGAGCTGAAGGCCGCCCAGGGTGAGCTGGAAGAGCGCAAGCAGGAGCTCATCCTCAAGCAGGCCGACATCGAGAAGGCCCAGGAGGCGGCGCAGGAGCAAGCCGCCAAGGATGATGCCGCTCGGTCGCAGCAGCAGGCTCTGCTAAACAGCTAAGGGGAAGACCTCGCCGCCCGCGAGTAGGCGCTTGCCGCCAAGCTCCATGGCAAGGACGAAGAGCTTGAGAAGCTCGTCGCGCAACGGACCAAGGAGTTGGAGCAGAAGCACAAGGACGCACTTGATGCTCTGGCCCTGGTTCATGCCGGCGAGCTGAAGGTGGCCGTCGATGCTGCCGAGGCGGCAGAAGCCACCAAGGGAGCTGACCGGCAGGGTGAGAGAGCTAGAAGTTGAGCTGGGGGAGCGCGGAAAGGAGGTGGCGAAACTCAAGAATTACAGGGACCAAATTTTCCACACCTTGGCGGAGATGCAGGTCACCATATCTAACAAGAACAAGCTGCTCTCCCAAGCCAACGACGACTCCATCGCTGATCTGAAACTGAAGTTGAGCACCTTGGAAGGAACGCTCTCTGATGTCAGGGGCCGCGAGGGGACCCTGGCTAAGGCCCTTGCGAGCGAGAGGCAGCTGTGGAAGGATGATGCTGCATGCCACAAAGACTTTGTGGCCAGCACGAACCTCTGGATCAGCCGCCTCGTCGACGTGGCAGAGAAGCTCACCGTGCAGCTTGCCATCATGGGCATGCCGGACGTCAGGTTCTCCCAGGATCCGAGCAAAAGCACCAATGCCAGGCTGACTTTGTTCTTTGAGCGCATCCTCGACGCCTTGGAGCAGCTTCGCTCCAACCGAGCGGCCTATCTGGCCGATGAGTCTCAGAGGCTCTGCCGGGGTGCTCTGACCAAGGTGCTCACCAAGGTGGCGTTCTGGAACCCCAACCTCGACTTCGACAACGTGCTCGAGAGCTTTCCGGAGGGTGCAGACCTTGCGGCGCTCAAGGAGCACATCCAGCCAATTATCAGCTATGTCGACAGAGTCGAGAGGATTGAAGGCCAACGCCGGGACTAGTCACCCGGTTCCTCCCTGTCGCCGCCAGCCCATGCCCAAGACGATTTATCTTAAGTCAGAACCGCGGTGATCATTGATGTAATATAACTCTACAATACTTTAAGATGAAACGTGCTATTTTCCTATATAGATCTTTGTTTGTACGTATACACCCTACGCCTAGCAGGATAGGTTTGCTGGCACGTAAACCCATGCTATGGCGCTTTGAGGACGTATCCTTAGCAGCCTGTCAGGGGGGGGCGCTTGCTGCTGGGCAAACCACCTTGCCGCTCTCAGCGCGGCCACTTGAACTGTTGAGCGGACTCGAAACAGAACATGGTCATTGCTAATAGCGGACAGGTCACCTTGCTGTTCTCAGCGCAGCCGCTCGAACTGTTGAGCAGACTCGAAACAGAACAAGGGCATTGCCAATAGCGGAAGGGTCCCATTGCGTGCAGGTTTTCCGTACAACGGCAAGATCTTTCGAGGAAGATAACTCGGTATTTAAGAAAAAATGCTCAAAGTTGTGCGTGACTTAGCTTTTTGCGGCCACGCGGATGATCGTTGCAGCTACAGACGGCACCAGAGTGTGGCTGATTGGCGTCGCCCTCTCCTCTCGAGCCATCGCGACGAAGGGGTCGGCCAGTTGACCCCAAAACTGGATTTTCACAGCTTGTGCGACCCCTACCTGACGCGCCAAAGATGTCGGTGGAAACAACACCTATGGGATCACGGGGAATCCCTTCTACGGTTGCGAGGGCACGGGGCTGTGGAAAGAGCGGGTTTAGAAGGTCAACACGAGGGAATTTTTATTCAGGTTCGGGCCGCAAGTGATGCGTAAAATCCTATTCCTGCTGGTTTGTTTTTATCTGGTGTTCTTGAACTAGCTACAGAGAGTGTAGAGTTCCAAAGGTCTGAATCCTCTCTCAATACACCATGGGCCTCCTTTTTTAGTCAAAGGGGCTGCCACAGTGGCATACAAGAGGTGGAAAGTTGTACAGTACCCGAGTTTATCTCTGGCACCGTTGGACAAACGCATTTAATGAGCTGCCGACGTGCCCTCTCACTTTATCGGGGACGGCAAGGAAACTCGTCCCGTCCGCCGCCGCCTCGCTTCAACGCACGTCCAGGCTGACTAGGCGTGCAGCGCCATGCTGGCTGGCTGGCTACTAAGTTGGTGCGGTGGCAGAGCCTTCACGAAGATCTGCATGCCACCACGCAGGTGCTTGCTGAGTTGGCCTGGAAGCTGCACATCATCACGCAGGTCACCACGCAGGTACCTGCCTTGTTGGCGGGTTGATTGCCGCGTTGGGACGGCGGTGGGGGCTTACGAGGTGGGGGCCTGGCTGTGGCCCCACAGATGTCCCCGGCAAGGGTCTTGCCGGGGTCTCGCCTCCGTCCCCGACAAGGACCTTGCCGGGGGTCTCGTGGCCGTCCCCGACAAGCATCTTGCCGGAGGTCTTGTGGTCGTCCCCGGCAAGCATCTTGCCGGGGGTCTTGTCTTCTGGTTCCCATCTAGTATTGCATGTCCTTGGTCTTCACAAAGATCTGCATTCCACCACGCGGGCGCCTCCGGAGCCTTGGTCCCTGTATTGTTGATGGTGTTGGAAATCTTAGGCTCAAGGGTGGCGGCTCCTCCGGCGTTGGGCAAGTTGCCCTGGCAAGGCTCTTGCCAGGGCTACGTGGGCTGCCCCGGCAAGATTCTTGCCGGGGAAAGCCCACTCTGTCCCTTCGCTCTTCGAGCCTCTGTCTTGGCGTTGCTCTGGTGGCCTTGTGTCTTTGCTTCCCCTTCTGTACCGCCGGGCGTAGCCACTGGCGGGTGGCTGCGACTGCCGGCGCACAAGTAAAGGGGTACAAGAAGGACCCCCTTACTTTTGTACACCGACACGCACGCCTGCCAGTCGTACGCGGCGACGTGGCCGGCCCTGACGACGAGGTCCAGGAGCGGTGCCGGTCCCCTGTACACCCTCCCGAGCTCCCCTGGTGCGGCCGGCGTCCAGCAGAAGAGCGCGGGAGCACCACCGCCCGCGCCCGATCCACCGCCGCAGAGGAACCCCGCGCCGCTGTGGTGGAGTTTTAGGATGATCTGGCATTGGCCGCGACACAGTAGACGGTGCCGTTGTCGGAGCCCCCCGCGACGGTGAGCGTGGACGCAGTTGCGGCCGCGGGCGCGAGCAGCAATAGGAGGAGGAGGAGCCCCGCAAGCTGAGGTATGATGGACGCGGGGGTCATTGGAGGGACATCATAATAGCGGCGGCTGTCATCTGCGAGGTGCTGGGCGGCGATGGCGCTCACGAGGGTGCAGAGGCTCTGACGGTAGCGGGGAGCGGGTCCGAGGACGGGACGACGGGCGCGGACGGACGGATTATATGAGCGTGTACTGCGGGTTGAATTCACAAAACAGCACGGGGTAACTGAAAATGTCCAGCGGACGATTGACTCAGTCTAGGTGGCGCCACTTGGCTATCTGTGATTGGCTCTGGACTAGACTTGCACATCGAGTGCAAGTTTTATGACTACTCAATCAACTTTTGCTAGTTTTAGAACTAAATCGTCACATGCTATGCAAATTGTAGGACCTGCAGTGCTTTTACCTCTTTTTGGTGGCTCCTCGTGGCGCTCCCAGGTGCATGTTGCCCCTTGCGTTGCTCGCCGGCCACCTTACATAGCAATACTCTCTGCCGTTGCACAACTTGTTTCCCCACGCCGAACAACTAGTCCCTTTGTCGTTCACAGATCCATCATCCTATTGAAGATTGATCCACCGTCCTATCATATCCTACTGAGTAAAATCCACAGAACCATCACATCCATATCACGATTACCGAAAAACCCATCGCTTTAAGAATTGCGACATTTTGCACCGCACCGAAAATTTGACAATGGCAAAAAACACTGACGGAAAATTCTAGTGATTTTGACGTCACTAATTGCTCGAGCCCGCCCATCAGGTAGAGTTGGCAGAAGACACGCCACGTAGACAAAAAAACTACCACGTCTTCTTCTTCATCCTCCTCTCTGTGGGGCAAAGAAACTCCTCTACCTCCCTTCCTATGGATCGGGGCTCTTGTGAGTCAATGGGTTCAATGCTCAAAGGGGAGCCGCGCGGGATCGAGTAGCTCCATGCCTCTCTATAGATCGTGGCTCGTCATCGTGCAGCACCTCGGCGCTCCCACTGCCCGACCACTGGTGCCAGCGGCCTCTCCTACCTCTTCTCCTCCCTGGATGCATCACATCCACCGTGCATGGCGGATCCACCTTGTGCCCTGGATTTTCTTCGGCCCAGGATCCAATTTTTGTGAGATGATGGATCTGATGACATGTGATTCAGTAGAGGCTATTCCCATCCACCCTTTCCGCTCAAGTGTCACGACGCGAGTACATCTGCGTGGTGAGTCCTCTTCTATGCCGGTGTTAGGGCCGGTTTTCCGGAACATAAAGTCCCAGCAAATGACCCTTGTGTCAACACCAACCCCAGGATTACTATTTGCTGGTGGACACTTCCTTGATACAAAACGCAATTACAAGAGTTTGAGTACAAGACCATAAAGGTCCATTGAGTACAACAATGATCTCTAGTGGCGGATGACGGAAATGACTAGTGGATCTCCAACGTCGATGGGGCTCCATCCCCCTAGGAACAGCTGACCTCACTGATGACCCACAAGTATAGGGGATCAATTGTAGCTCTTTTCGATAAGTAAGAGTGTCAAACCCAACGAGGAGTAGAAGGAAATGACAAGTAGTTTTCAGTAAGGTGATGTCTGCAAGTGCTGCAACTGTAAGTAGCGAGTAGTTTGATAGCAAGATAATTTGTAACGAGCAAGTAACGATAGTAACAATAAGTATGCAGCAAGGTAGCCCAATCCTTTTTAGACAAAGGACAGGCCAAAACGGTCTCTTATAACAAGCAAAGCGTTCTTGAGCGTACACGGGAATTTCATCTAGTTACTTTCGTCATGTTGGTTTGATTTGTGTTTGCTACTTTGATAATTTGATATGTGGGTGGACCGGTTCTTAGGTGCTATTCTTACTTGAACAAATCTCCTCCTTCTAATTAACCCTCCCGCAAGCATTTGCAACTACGAGAAAAGTATTAAGAATAAATTCTAACCATAGCATTAAATTCTAGGATCCAATCGGTCCCTTATGGAATAGTGCATAAACTGGAGTTTAAGTTTCTGTCACTCTCGCAACCCACCACCTATTTACTACTCCACAATGCATTCCCTTAGGCCCAAATATGGCGAAGTGTCATGTAGTCGACGTTCACATGACACCACTAAGGGAATCACAACATACATACTATCAAAATATCAAACACATATCAGATTCACATGATTACTTGCAACATGATTTCTCCCGTGACCTCAAGAACAAAAGTAACTACTCACAAATAATCAACATGCTCAAGATCAGAGGGTATTAAATAGCATAATGGATCTGAACATGTAATCTTCCAACAAATAAACCATATAGTAATCAACTACAAGATGTAATCAACACTACTAGTCACCCCCTAGCACAAATCTATAGTTTTGGTAACAAGATTGAATACAAGAGATGAACTAGGGTTTGAGATGAGATGGTGCTAGTGAAGATGTTGATGGAGATTGCCCTCCCCAAGTTGGGAGTGTTGTTGGTTATGATGATGACAATTATTTCCCCCTTCGGGAGGGAAGTTCCCCCGGCGGAATCGCTCCGCCGGAAGGCAAAAGTGCTCCTGCCCAAGTTTCACCTCGAGACGGTGGGGCTTCGTCCCGAATGTCCTCTCCTCATTTTTCTAGGTAAAAATGACTTATATACCAGAAGATGGGCACCGGAGGTGGGCCGAGGAGGGCACAACCCACTGTAGGCGCCTAGGCTCCCTGGCGCGCCCAGGTGGGTTGTGCCCACCTGGTGGGCCCCGTCTGGTAGATATTTGCTCCAACATTTCGTAAATATTCCATAAAAATTCTTCATGGAGGTTCAACTTGTTTGAAGTTGTGCAGAATAGGTAGCCTGACGTAGCTTTTTTAGGTCCAGATTTCCAGCTGCCAGAATTCTCCCTCTTGGTGTGTACCTTGCAAATTATGAGAGAAAAGGCATTAGAATTACTCCAAAAAGCATTATTATGGATAAAAACATTATAAATAACAGTAAGAAAACATGATGCAAAATGGACGTATCAATTCCCCCAAGCTTAGACCTCGCTTGTCCTTAAGCAAAAACCGAAATCGAAAAAATGTCCACATGCTTTGAGAGAGCGGTGTCAATAAAAACAAAAATACGGACATAGAAGCATCATGTTGATTGTTATAACAACAACAAAATTGAACATAGGAATTTTATCATTGAAATTGCATCATATACTTCCCATGAATAAGTAACAATTCATCACGTAGTCGAAGTATAAAGAAAAAACTCTATTAAAAACCAACAAACTATGTTCTCAGTCAACTTTGCAACTACAATTCATCATATTTTCAGGAAGAGTCACGTGTCGGAGCCTTCTAGCAAGTCCACATACTCAACCATCATATAGTCTTCTATGATTGCTAACACTCACCTCGTACCCATGAGAAAACCGTTTCAAACGGACACCTATAAAGAGAGGGACTTATAGTTTCGCCTCCCAACATACTCACCTCAAGGGTGATGTCATCAATAATAACTCATGCTATCTATATTCAACTGGACATATGTGCCTAGATCTTTCCTCACCACATGATGCTTGCCAAAAGAGTAAATAAAAAAGGAATAGAAGGACAACTTTGACTCTTTGCATAAAAGTAAATACATAAAAGTAAAAGATAGGCCCTTCACTGAGGGAAGCAGAGGTTGCCATGTGCTTATTTGTTTGCATGCTCAATCACTTAGTGCAAGAGAACATCATGTTGTATTGCCCCTTAAGATGACAACCTTTATTATGCAGTCAGTCGCTTTTATTATTTGTCATCCAAGTTCGTACAACGCTCAATTTTCTCTTACACTAAATGATCTCACATATTTAGAAGTAATTTTTATTGCCTTTTTGCACCGATGATAACTTACTTGAGGGATCTTGCTCAATCCATATGTAGGTATGGTGGACACTTGAAAAAGATTTGGGTTTAAGGGTTTTGGATGCACAAGTAGTATATCTACTTGGTGCGGAATTTTTCGCTAGCAAAGATAGGGGGCAAGCATCACATGTGAAAGGATATATGACAATATGACTTCTATGTGAATATAAATATACATAAATCATTAAGTTGTCTTCCTTGTCCAACGTCAACAATTTTGGCATATAATATTTTGATGAGGGCTCACAATCACAAAAGATTTCTAGGATAGTATATTTATATGTGAATATTCTCTTCCCATATTAATTCTTTCATGAGTTGCATCATTGACTAATGCTCTGTTTGTCAATCTCTAATAAAATTTCCTACTTATAATTTTCCTTATGTGGTGCTATCACTTACCATAGGATTAGTATATGATCTTATTGACTTATTTCCTATTTTTCTTCCTTTCTTATTTCTTTTCTTTATTTGCAACATGAAAGTAAAGAAAGCAAAACTCAGATTAACTTTATTATAAAACTTGCACACGATTACAAGGACTAATCGCTAAGTAGAGTCTCAAATAAGAAAGGATCGAACTAAGATAAGTAAAAGCAAAAAGAGAGTGGGATGATACGATACCGGGGCACCTCCCCCAAGCTTGGCGGAAGCCAAGGGGAGTGCCCATACCCGATACTCAGTTCTCCTTTGGTGGTGAAGAAGCTTCTTCCTCCTCCTCGGCCAACAGTTCTTGTGTTGTCACCGGGGATGGATTTACGGTAGCTTCCTTGCTTGATAAATCTGACCAGGAACAACAAGAAAAGGGAACAGAGGATTTCCTCACGATATGGTGGTTAACAGGTTAGGGAAGTATATATAATTTTTTTTATCTTGCAGGACAAGTAAACAGAAGAAAAACAGAATCCGGAAGGTGCCCCAGGTGGGCACAACCCACCTGGATGCGCTAGGCATGCCTGGCGCGCCCTGGTGTCTTATGCCCACCAGGGGACGTTTCGTGGGAGTTTCTTTATTTCCAAAATTCTAAAATATTCCAAAACTAACAAAAAATATTTTTGTGGATTTTTCGGAGACCGTTTACTTGCAGTAACACGTACCTCCTTATTTTGACGATTCTGTGGTGTTCCGAAAGGACACTTTTATGTGTTCCTCCGGTGTCAAAGTTTGGATAATATTACTTTCAACATTGATAGGCGTACCTTAGATATAATGCTTTATATGTTGTCCGTTGACAACCTTCAGGTTTGTGCCTTTGAAATTATTTATTTTGATGGCTCTAGACCGGTAGACCTCCTCGATGACATATGGGCCTTCCCATTTCGAGAGGAGCTTCCTTGCAAAAAATCTAAAATGAGAGTTGTACAAAAGAGCATATTCTCCGACTTTAACTCACGCTTTTGGATTCTTTTGTCATGCCATCTTTTAACTTTCTCTTTGAATAATTTTTCATTTATATAAGCCTGGGTTCTCCATTCATCTAAAAAGCTAATATCAAATAGCCTCTTTTCACCGGCAAGTTTGAAATCATAGTTGAGTTCTTTAATTGCCTAGTATGCTTTATGTTCTAACTTGATAGGCAAATGACAAGCTTTTTCATAAATCAGTTTATAAGGAGGCATACCCATAGGGTTTTTATATGTTGTTCTATAAGCCCAAAGTGGATCATCTAATTTCTTAAACCAATTCTTCCTGGACCTATTGACAGTCTTTTGCAAAATTAATTTTATTTCCCTATTACTAAGTTCAACTTGACCACTAGACTGAGGATGATAAGGTGATGCAATTCTATGGTTAACATCATACTTGGCAAGCATTATACGAAAAGCACCATGAATAAAGTGTGAACCACCATCAGTCATTAAATATCTAGGGACTCCAAACCTCGAGAAAATAACTTCCTTAAGCATTTTAATAGAGGTGTTGTGATCGGCACCACTAGTTGGAATAGCTTCTACCCATTTAGTAACATAATCAACAGCAACCAAAATATGTGTATACCGATTAGAGGAAGGAAAAGGTCCCATGTAATCAAATCCCCAAACATCAAATGGTTCAACAGCAAGTGAATAATTCATAGGCATTTCTTGACGCTTGCCAATATTACCTATTCTTTGGCATTCATCACAAGATGAGACGAACTTACGGGCATCCTTGAAGAGAGTAGGCCAATAAAATCTAGATTGCAATACCTTGTGAGCAGTTCTATCTCCAGTATGATGCCCTCCATAAGCCTTGGAGTGACATTTCCGTAGGATTTTTCCCTGTTCATGCTCAGGTACACAACGTCTATTAATACCATCTACTCCTTTATAAAGATTTGGGTCATCCCAAAAGTAATCTATCTATATCTATACTTATACTAATTAAAGACTCCCAACAAATTCCCACATTAACAAATTCCCACATTAATTAGAAATTAGGAGCCGTTAATCTGGCAGGCCCGAGTTATTACGACGTAGATCAATCCGAGAAATTTCCGTGCTAAAAATAATCTATATAAATTATGAGGCATCAGATGAAGTAACAGATAGGAAGATCTCAACAGGCACTGCCTCTCTCCCAATCTCTTGGGACTCCATCCTTCCTCATTATCAGCTAAACGAAACAGATGTCCTGTTGTCAGAAAGGTTCCTAAATCATCATGCTTCCTCCTCTCTGCCTCCCCATCGATCCCTTCTTCGGCCGCCACACCACAACCTAGAAATCATCACGCCTCCTCATCTCCATGTCCCCATAAGGCCCTCCCTCCAGCCGCCACACCACAGCCTACTCCAGTGACCTCGATGGCTACGGTATGAAATTCTTGGTCGTCGATCACCTAACCTCCCCTAGGAATCCTCGGGCTCCCTCACCTCTGTGCGCATCTATTGTCCTCTAACATCTGAACAACCTTTGTGGCTAGCTATTGCTATAAAAGTTCAGTTGTGCCGTTGTGTTCATCAAGTAGTACGTGGTTGTTCGATTTCATGTGCAGCAGTGCCAGTGTAGGCGTGGAGGGGTACTGCTACCTCTTGAGCACTACGTTGGATTTCCTTGAAGAGGAAAGGATGATGCAGCAAAGTAGCGTAAGTATTTCCCTCAGTTTTTGAGAATCAAGGTATCAATCCAGTAGGAGGCTACGCGCGAGTCCCTCATACCTGCACAAAGCAAATAACTTCTCGCAACCAACGCGATAAGGGGTTGTCAATCCCTTCACGTTCACTTCATTTAGAGTGAGATCTGATAGAGATGATAGATAATATTTTTGGTATTTTTGTGATAAAGGTGCAAAGTAAAATAAAAAGCAACGTAAGAAGCAAAGTAAAAAAGCAAAGGCAATAATAAAGTGATGGAAGATTAATATGATGAAGATAGACCCGGGGGCCATAGATTTCACTAGTGGCTTCTCTCAAGAGCGTAAGTATTTTACGGTGGGTGAACGAATTACTGTTGAGCAATTGACAGAATTGAGCATAGTTATGAGAATATCTAGGTATGATCATGTATATAGGCAACCACGTCCGATACAAGTAGACCGACTCCTTCCTGCATCTACTACTATTACTCCACTCAGCAACCGCTATCCAGCATGCATCTAGAGTATTAAGTTTATGAAAACAGAGTAACGCCTTAAGCAAGATGACATGATGTAGAGGGATAAATTCATGCAATATGATAAAAACCCCATCTTGTTATCCTCAATGGCAACAATACTATACTTGCCTTGCTGCCCCTGCTGTCACTGGGAAAGGACACCGCATGATTGAACCCAAAGCTAAGCACTTCTCCCATTGCAAGAAAAACCAATCTAGTAGGCCAAACCAAACTGATAATTCGAAGAGACTTGCAAAGATAACCAATCATACATAAAAGAATTCAGAGAAGATTCAAATATTGTTCATAGATAATCTTGATCATAAACCCACAATTCATCGATCTCAACAAATGCGCCGCAAAAAGAAGATTACATCGAATAGATCTCCACGAGAGAGGGGGAGAACATTGTATTGAGATCCAAAAAGAGAGAAGAAGCCATCTAGCTACTAACTATGGACCCGAAGGTCTGAGGTAAACTACTCACACTTCATCGGAGGGGCTATGGTGATGATGTAGAAGCCCTCCGTGGTGGATGCCCCCTCGTGAGCTCCGGAACAGGACCCAAGATGGGATCTCGTGGGTACAGAAGGTTGCGGCGTTGGAATTAGGTTTTTGGCTCCATATCTGATCGTTTGGGGGTACGTAGGTATATATAGGAGGAAGAAGTATGTCGGTGGAGCATCGTGGGGCCCACGAGGGTGGAGGGCGCGCCCTGGGGGGTGGGCACGCCCCCCTACCTCGTGCCATCCTCGAAGCTTCCTTGACGTAGGGTCCAAGTCTCCTGGATCATGTTCGGTGAGAAAATCACGTTCCCGAAGGTTTCATTCCGTTTGGACTCCGTTTGATATTCCATTTCTTCGAAACTCTGAAATAGGCAAAAAACAGCAATTCTGGGCTGGGCCTCCGGTTAATAGGTTAGTCCCAAAAATAATATAAAAATGGAAAATAAAGCCTAATAATGTCCAAAACAGTAGATAATAGCATGGAGCAATCAAAAATTATAGATACGTTGGAGACGTATCAAGTACATAATGCAAAAAAATTCTTAGATTGTGGGGTTAGAACCCTTAGTGTGCAGACATGGTGATAAGCGAGTCGGAAAAGTTGTGGGTACAGAATGAGGTGTACTGCTAAGGATCAGAGGCAAATCAACCATATGTCTGGACATTTGATCTTCTGGCCGGAGAGTCCTCACCCGTGGAAGCTCCCTGAGTACTTGCTGGACTATATGTGTACGTGCCTGCAAGCCTGCATCCCGTTCCACCTACATAAAAAAGGTACTGAATCAAGTGTGTTTGATCTGCTATATCTGCAAGACAAGGGAATTTGTTGCCTCAATTAGTTTCTTCATTAAGCATGCATATGGCAGTTCAGATTGGGGCTGGAAGCATAGCACATAATTGCATACCGATGGCAATCGTCAATCAAACAGACACAGATGAGTTCAACCCACATCATAGTGCCCTAACGTAGAGCGTTGTGACTTGATGAAGGCCTATGTAAGTGCGGATGTTGACACTATATTTGCTATGTTGTTGCATGACAGAATAACACCATGAGAGAATCTCTGCATGGTTGGGGAGCAATGCATGTCATGGCGTTCAATTTTCAGGTTAGCAGACCAACATGCATGCTTTGGTTCTACGTTCTGCTCATAAGAAACCGATAGTATCAGCCTATGGCGAAGTCCGAGGAAAAAATACAAAAAACAACTTCACGTGCAGCCTTTGCTACTGTCTCATTTGACGAGAAAAACTGCTTTGAAAACCGAGACTGCTCAAGATGGTACGAGATGCTTCGCTTCTCAGGTTTGTTATTCTGTTTTGCCTGAGGTCTAATTAGTGTGTTTCTACTTATTCCCTTTTTATAGAATAGTATATACACTATAAAGTATAATTTAATTATAGCCTGAGAACCCAATAGCATCGGATGGCTAGCGGTCTCGACACCAGGGTCATGGAGACAAACTGGGATTGTTCATGGGAGTGTTTCCGGATGTGTTGTTCTGCAAGACATGCATGCGTCCGTCAAGTTTAGTAGACCAGTAAATTTAGGAGCTTCATACATACATGTTCAGGTATACAATCATTTGATATTCATAATGTGCATAACAATTTCGACTGCACAATACAAGCACAGCTGCATGCGTGCATATATATGCATGAACCGAAGTATGTCTCAGTTAACCTATGGAGGGTACACTAATATTTGAAAAATATAGTACAATTTATAGATTACATTATCACATTCTTTCCTTTAAATTAAAAAGCTTTGTTCTCTGTAGTAGTAATGAATCCCCTATCTATTGTCTCATCTCAAGCCTTAAAGCATTATGTGGGTGAGTTATCGGACCTCCATTTCTGTTGTGTTGTGGCGATTGCTATGTGCTCGCGCAGGAGTCATTCCATCGCTTGCAGGACATGATATGTGGCAGCCAAAAAGTAGCTTCAATCACAGGCAATGGAATGCATGCATGTGTACAATGGTGAAACGTGATCATCAAGCTTGGACATCCCACACCCACAGGTTCGAATTAAATGGTGCAATCATATATTTTTACGGATTTATATATTTCCATTATGACATCTATCTATTCCACCACAACTGCAATCCATGTAAAATCCATGTGGCGATGGTGATACTGAATAAGGTCATGTAGGAGATAGGTTTCTGACAGCGTAGCTGCATGATATAAAATAAAAATAGATGAAAAATCAAAATATGAAAAGTAGTATTTGCACATGATATGTTCTCCATCAAAATGCCGATTATCTGGTGTTGGATCTATCTCAGGTTATATTCTTCTTCTCATGTCGAAGGTTTAAACCTACCAAAATTCTTATGAAGTATATGTATGAATGAACCGAAGTATGTGTTGATCTATGGAGGGGTACATTATACTTCAGCTATAATTGAAAAAATACAGTACAATTTACATCTTACATTATCACAATATTTCCATTAAATTAAAGAGATTTCTTCTATGTAGTAATAATGAATCCCCCATCTATTTTCTCATCTCAATATATCATGACTTCAAAATTTATCAGGGTGACTTACCGGATCTCCGATTCTCTTGCGTTGTGGCGGTTGCTACAGGTTCGGGCAGGAGTGGTTTCAGGTAAGCATCATGGTTCTCCAACTACTACCATTATGGTCAAATGTGAAAGCATACACTACAAAAAAAAACACATCCGTGACATTTTGGGCCGAATGAAATTTTTTTCTGTCATACATACGACACTTCTATGACGATAATTGTGACAAAACCCGGTATCATCATAGATGTGGTGGGCTCCTACTTCTATGACAAAAAATCATGACAGAAAATGGGCTTTTCGTCCGGGGCGGGCTGGAGACGCAGCTGCATGACATTATGCGGCCCAGCCATGACGGAAAAAACCATGGTAGAAGCAAGGGGGAGGAAAATTTCGGGGAGTTGCCGGTTACGGTGGGAGGTCGGGGACCGAGCGATGCACGTTTCTCCCGTACACGTGCGAGGCATTGGCTCTAACTGAACCCGAGCGAGGCGTTGGGCTCTAACTGAACCCGAGCGATTGCACTGCAGGCTACGCGTTACTGAACCCGAGCGATCGGTCGATGGCTGTTAACTAACCTGATCGAGCGATTCCTTCGCTACTGCTGCTAACTGAAGCCGATCGATGCTACCTCTGCGATGAACAGTGAGCGTTGCGCGCGGGGGGGGGGGGGGGTTGGATGAACAGCGAGAGTTTGCGTTGCCTCTGGATGAACAGGACCCCGTGGGGTGGAGGGCTGGATGAGCGATGAGACGGTGGAGGGGTGGCCGTGGAGGGTGGTTGAACAGGACCCCGTGGTGTGGAGGGCTGGATGAATAGTAGACGGTGGAGGGGTGCCCGTGGAGGGTGGTTGAGCGATGGCCGGTGGAGTAGCGCGCGGTGGAGGCTGGATGAACAGGAGCCCGTGGAGGCTGGAGGAGGTCGACGGTAGCCCGTGGAGGCTGGAGCAGGTCGACGGTAGCCCGTGGAGGCCGGAGGAGGTCGACGGTGGAGATGAACAGTATCCCGCGGAGTCCCGTTTTGCGGTACGCCACACCCCTCCTGATGAACAGGACCCTGCTTCGACCGCAGCGCTCCAACACAAGTCCGTTTGGTCCGCTTTTGCGGCACGCCACACCCTCGAGATCAACAGGACCCCCGTTTGACCGTAGGAGGTCTGTTTCGTCTGCTTTGCGGTACGCCACACCCTCCCGATCAACAGGACCCCGATTCGACCGTAGGAGGTCCGTTGGCCCATTCTGCGATACGCCACACCCCTCCCGATCAACAGGGACCCCATTTCGACCGTAGGAGGTCCGTTTAAATCCGCTTTTGCGGCACGCCACACCCTCCCGATCAACAAGGACCCCGTTCCGAACGTGGCCGGTCGAACACAAGGCCGTTTCCTCCATTCTGCGGTACGCTAGGCCTCGTTTCCATCGCCTGTTCCGTCCAAGCCGGTTGGCTCTCACGCATTCCGTTGCCTCCCGATGAACACGACGCATTCCGTTGCCTCCCCATGAACACGACGCGTTCCGTTGCCTCCCCATGAACATGACGACGACGCTGTTTCTCCGTTCCGACCCAGCCATGTACACAAGCCCTGGCCGTACGTATGCGTGAGTAGGCGTTCGAGACCCCGCCCGTATGTATAGATACGTGGCCGTATTTTCTTTTTTGCACTCTGGCCGCTGTACGTACGTCTACATGCTACGTGTGCGCCTCTACTACGACACGTGCGCGCCTCTACTACGACACGTGCGCGCCTCTACATCGACCAGTATGTACGTACAGATTCGCGACCAGGATGACAACGCTACGTACGCTTCGACCAGGTGGGTTCCGACTGTCAGGCACTTCCTTGCCTGCGAAGATGTAGCTGGTGGGTCCCAGCAGTCAGGGGGGCAAATCGTTTTGTTTTTTGTGCCCGGACGCACTTCCTTGCGTGCGAAGGTGTAGCTGGTGGGTCCCAGCGATCGATGGGGCGAATCATTTTTTTGTGCGGACGCACTTCCTTGCATGCGAAGATGAAGCTGGTGGGTCCCAGCAGTCAGGGGGAAACGTTTTTTCCGTGAAATACAGTGGCCCGTCCGGTGGGTCCCAGCTGTCAGGTGGAGGAATCATTATTTTCCGCGTAATAAGGAGGCACTTCCTTGCTGCGGCCGTGGACCCAGCTGTCAGCCTCTCCACGTATAGTCCACGTCCGATGGAAGTCGTTCCTTGACCACGTTGACCAGGCCGCGCCGAGAGCACCACGGCGGTGGACGACGGCGAGGCCTAGGAAGGGGACGACGCGGAGCCGGGAAAGACGCGGCAGTGGAAGCCCGCGCGGAGAGGAGTACGAGGGTTCACTGGTTCGGCTGCGGTGTGAGGCTGTCGTCGCCGCAGGGCCTGGCCAGCGGTGGGAATAGTAGGGGGCGGTGAGGCCTCCGCGGCAGCACAGCCGGCCAAGGGAGGCAGGAGCATGCGGCACGACCAGCGCTGCTTTGGGCGGCTGGAGCAAGAAGACCAGAGGTTGAAGAAGCACTACGGCCGTTGGATGGACATCGTACGGTCACTGGAGCTAGAATCGTTCATATTGACTGAGTTGACAAATCCCTCCGTCCCCGTCAACTTAGTTGGCCCTCAAGTCATCCTCCCACTATGGTGGGTCCCAGCTAGCAGGGTGGGTATTCATTTTTTTGTGCGTAATAAGGAGGCACTTCCTTGCGTGCGAAGATATAGCTGGTGGGTCCGACATGTCAGCGGGGGAACGTTTTTTTCGCGAAATACAGAGGCCCTTCCGGTGGGTCCCAGCTGTCAGGTGGAGGAATCATTATTTTGCGCGTACAGTCCACGACCGATGGATGTCGTTCGTTGACCATGTTGACCAGGCCGCGCCGAGAGCACCATGGCGGTGGACGACGGCGAGGCCTAGGAAGGGAACGACACGGAGCTAGGGAAGACTTCGGCAATGGTTGCCCACGGTGGGGAGTACGAGGGTTTATCGTCCGGCTGCCGACGGAAAATAACAGGAGGTGTGGGTGAGTAGAGGAATGGCACGCCAGCAATGAAATAGGGTGGGGCGGTGCGGCTGTCAGGCGGCGACAAACCCGGCCACGGAGGCGGAGCAGCGGTTCCACCGAGCTGGTTTGGTAATTTGGAGCAAGAAGATCGAGATTGAAGAAGAAGACGGCCGTTGGATTAACATCCAACGGTCATCGCTGCTAGAATCGCTTTGTGGACTAAGTTGACAAAGCCAAAGTACACTTCAACCTAGTAGAACCACAAGTCAGCCTACAAATATGTACCAAAAAGCATACAGCACGAAATATCTAGCCAGATTCAAATTAATTTAAAATCTAAATATAACATAATTTAAATTCAATGAAATTTTACCCGCACAAAAACAATGAAATTTAAAATATCAAAATCCGAAAGAAAACAGTATTTTGGAACTAATTGCCTGTTTGCTGTATTTTTTTCATTTTACAGCCCATTTCTTATTACTTATAGCCCATTTCTTATTACTTATAGCCCATTTCTTATTACTTATAGCCCATTTTCTGGGCAAAATGCATCCCTCCTCGTCTTGAAAGATTTCCGGCCCAGCAGGGCGTAGAAAAGCAAGTAGGCCTACGTTGGTTATTCTGCAAAAAACAAAATAGCTGGCTAGCCATTTTTAGGAAGGAAAAAAACAAACTGGGCTGGTCATGTGCTAAACATATGAAATAAAAGCCTGGGCTATACGGGCCACAGGTCCCGCACAACCCATTTGATACCCTTTTCCGTCTCAAAAAACAAAATTACTGCACGCGCTGCTGGGTCCCTACTGTCATCCTCACCATGTACAGTCATCTCCTTATTCCTCTCGGTTTTTGACCATGTTGACAACACCGGAGGGCGGCGCTGCGGCAAGCGAACCAAGGCGGAGGACGATGGTGAGGCCTCGGACGGGAACGAACAGGAGCCGGGGAAAATCACAACCAGCCGTGGGAGGCGGGAGCAGGCGGTCCCGCCGGTGCTAGTTTGGCTTTGGCGGCTCGAGGAAGAAGAGACTGAAGAAACGCGACAGACGTTGAATGTCAATCCAACGGTCAAGGTTGGCACAATCGTTTTTTGACTAAGCGGACACCAAGTAGCATACTTTTTTATATATAGGAAGAAAAGTGCGAGGAAAATGTGTTCATCTGCCGTCCTCCTCACAGGGAACGTTCGCCACATAAGTGACTAGCACCCTTGGTTTTCAACCGAGCGGTCTTGGGTTCGAGTCCAAGGAACTTTCAATTTTGTCCTCCTTCCTTCCTTGCAAAAGAGAGGGAAATAAAATCAAAGACTTGGGAAGGCGTACAAAACAAGCTAGTGTACCAGTAAAGAGACGTTGCCGAGTTTTAGAAAAAAGAAAGACGTGCTCCTGTAGCTAGTTCGAATCCAAACCTAGACTATGACTATGTATGGTGCTATGCTACTCGCCAAGAATGAAACTGACATATCCAACGTTCGCTTCTCCTCTTCTCTACTTACTCTGCCTAGCATCAGAAGCTCTGGCCGCAGCAACCATGTCCGCTGGCTGCTCGTCCACCTGCTCTTCAGCAGGCAATAACCAGATATGTGCCAAGTCGCCAACCGTACCATCGCCTGTGGGTCTCATCACACCCCCGCCGGCACGCGCACCGCAGCCGATTGCTCATCGCAACCCGCTGCCGTTGGTGTGGTGCCACTGCTGCAAATCACGCAGAGTCATCCGTCGTGTCTCAACCACAATCCGCAACCCTGGCCAAGTCTTCTACAAATGCCCGAATCATGGGGTAATAATATGTTTAAGTGTTGTTCTGCTGCTTTCGATTGCTGATTTTTTTAATAGTTTGGTTGATGATCTTCCAATTTGATTCATGCAAAAAGGGAAGATTCGTGTGATTTGTATTTACGGGAAGTTGCTGATGTGGGGGAATGCAACTACGCTAATTATTTGGTTAGCCGAGGAATCCCAATACCAGCAGGTTGGGGTGTTGGACAAGTAACTGAAGGAACGGCAGAAGAGGAAGATGCAGAGCAGAAGGTTAAGATGCATTTCCTCTGATCATGGCCAAGCAACAGCTGCTGAACGGCCTTGACAGCAATGAGGAGATGAAAGAGCTTGTGAAGATAATGGGCAAAATCGATGTGCTCTGTAGGATGATTGTCTCTTTATTTGCCTTTGTATGTAGCACTCGTGATGTATTCGATGGCTACGACATGAGCACTTCTTTGAAACTAGTAATGAATGAAACATATGTAGCGAAATTTGGGCATAGTGTTGTGAACATCTAATGATTTCTATTAATGGAAATCAGGGGTATCCTTTTGCTCATATAAATAAATAAATAGCGGAGGCCACGTGGGGTCAGCTTTGTTCACATTCAAGGCGTCGAGCAAATTGCAGTCCAACAGCAAACTATGTCATCAAATTCAAGGTTCACAGCCAAATATGAGTACAAGTAAACAACAATGTCATCATGTTTTAGTTGTCATACAATCACCAAACACAAATCAGCATACATAACAAGTGATGTTCTCACAGCAAAATACTAAACAACATGTTCATCAGGTTTCAGTTGTCATAGCAAACACAATTTCACATAGTAGATAAAAAACGTCTTCTGACAGGCAAATACAACAAAAGCAATGTAATCATCATCCGCAGCAGCAGCGTCAACATCTTCGCCATGTGTAGGGATGGCAATGGGGACAATCCCCTATGGGGATACCTACAACATCCCCATCCCCATCTATTCCCTATCATCCCATCCCTATCCTCGTTTACATGACTGGGGATGAAATTTCCCCATACCCATGCCCCACTTGGGAACAGGGCCCCATTAGGGTCCCCATACCCATAAACAAATACTCATATACATAATCTGACACCCTATAATCAACATACATAAATGGTGTTGTCCTTGTCCTGCTAAGGCATATCTAAGTCGTACTGACTTCTTGGTCATGGTGGCATCTGAGGTGAGGACGTGAGACAGGTTTAAGGTTTTTTTTAGAGTTTTTTTTTTGTTTTCGCAAGTTTGTTTGTGAATATTTTAAGGTTGAACGCAGTGTCACAGTTACTAACCGGGTCCCCGATGGGTATTGGGTCTGGGAAATAGGATATCGTCCCCATCCCCGTTGTACCCTATGGGGAATAAATTAGTTTGGTAAATATCCCCATGGGGATGTTTTTCGCCCATCCCCACCCCCTAATAGATGAAATCCCCATGGGTTTGACGGGTATGGGGCCCCGTTGCCATCCCTAGCCATGTGTATCAGTCTGAATCGTAATTCCCCACGGTGTCATCTTATTCTTCGTCCTCAACGTCCTCGAATGTTGGCTTCTTCTTGATCAACTCTTGTATGTCCACAAAGACGACGGGCAATCTTTTCGCCGACGTCATTGGCGTGATGGTTCTCAAAGATATTAGGAACATCTGTGTTATCTTGTACATCGTGAGCGATGTAAGCATCATCTTGTTGTGCAACTTCATTAAACGAATTCCTCTGCTCAAACCTTTGCAATACTCTCCGATCATCACTACGTGCAAATGTGTCTTCCAAGAAAAATATCTGTGTTGCTTGATTTGCCAAAATAAAAGGCTCGTTGGTGCGGTACGCCGCCTTGACATTGATGGATTTGAAATAATCATCAGCTACGGGTTTTGCGATCACGGAAAACAGGTTATACCAACGACAAAGACAATGTAACCACACACCGATGATCCTCGAATCGGAGATATACCGCAAGCGAACAATATACATTATGTTAGCATACATTTCAGGTTGTCTGCATTGTCATCACGTATCCGTGCTCATGATGGCACTGTTTTGTGTCTTCCCGCCTTCGTCTCGTGCAAGGGTGTTGTAGCGCACATCTCCAAAGAACGCAAGATTCATAATGTCTTACCCGAGTATCGGGACCCATTGCTAGTGAGTAAAGGGCATCATCAACTGCCGCCCATCCTCCGCATCTTCTTAACCTATGGTTAGAAAATAGACAAGCTGATCATCTTATGTACTCAATATATTAAAAAAGCGGCGGTGCACTTCAAAAGCTTACATGGTTCTTGAACCATTTCGCAAATCCTACCATAACCAGTTTGTCAATGTTTCTTGGATTTTGCGGCAGTAAATCCTCTTTGTAGATGCTGCACAACATAGTGATCGCGTCAAACATCTAAATATATAAGAATGTGCTGCAAGTTTAGTAGATTATGATGTATAAGCTACAGTACTGCACTTACTTGATATAAGGTAGTATCTCAGGACAGTTATTCAACACATACCAAACCATTTTGTCCAAATCTTTAGGTTTGTCCTCTTGTCGACTCTTCCCTGTAACTTGGACAGAATAATCGAAAACATTGAGCCCGGGATTGTCTTCGCCCACCTCTTTGCTAAGCTGATCAGCTGTTTCAATGTATTTTGAGCAGAATGTCAATGCTTCTGTAGCAATATAGGCCTCTGCAATGGAACCCTCGGGTCTAGCTTTGTTCCTAACATAGCCCTTGAAAGTGCCTAGCCGCCTTTCAATAGGGTACATCGAGCCATACTTGTCTTGGACCTCTAAGTAGTGCCTCATCGGTAGATGAACAGCCAAATGCACCATCACATCAAAGAAGGCTGGAGGATATATCTTCTCAAGGTCGCATAGAATAGTTGGTATCTTGTCTCTAAGACGCTCCAAAGCATCTATCCTGATATATCTATTGCAGAGTTCCCTGAAGAATTGTCCCAACTCTACAATTGCTCTGTATAAGTCAGGGCGGGCCAATCCTCTAAGGATAACAGGTAAAACCCTTTGAAGTAGGACGTGGCAGTCATGATTTTTCAACCCTTGTACCTTGTTTCCATCTGCACTGACTCTCCTTTCAGGGTTGGAAGCAAATCCATGTGGGAATCTCACACGTGATGTAACCTCGCAGAAATTCTTTTGTTTTTACCTTGTCCAAGACGTACACATCCGGTGCCATATCCCGTGGTTTACCTTAATCTTGCACCCGCAAATCCTTTACGATACCTGTGTGTCAAATCAATCCTAGATTTTAAGGTATATTTCGTCTTGCCTTCAATGTTAAGAAGTGTGCCGATAATGTTGTCACATATATTTTTCTCGATGTGCATCACATCAAGATTATGTCACAGATCCAAATCTTTCCAATACTCCAAGTCCCACAAAGTGGACCTGCGGGTAAATAATAGTCTCTCTTCTACCGTGCCATGCTTCCTTTTCCCGCTACCATTACCAGGATGGTTTCCTGGTGTAATATGCCTGACCTTCTCTAATTCCACTTGCAACTCATCGGCGGTGAGCCTCTTTGGCGCATCACGGTTTTCATGCTTTGCATTGAACACATGTCTTCGGTATTTTCTAGGATGCGGCTTGTCCTTGGGAAGGAAAAGGCGGTGTCCAATGTAACGGATCTTGCTAAGTATTGCGTATGATAGCGGATTCCTGTCACGGCGAACACATGCATAGTAACCATGTGTCGCTCGCCCTGACATAGTGCCCAAAGCAGGATAATCATGGATGCACCAAATTACAATAGCACGCAGAAAGAAATCAGCTGGTGGGCTGCTATATAGGTCTCGAGTGAGAACACCCTTCCATAGATGTTGAAGTTCCTCCACAAGAGGCTCCATGAACAAATCAAAATCCTTTCCAGGACTTTTTGGACCTGGGATGAGCAAGGCCATCATGTAGTCTCGATTCTTTGGTGCGAGACATTTGGAGGCATGTTGTAAGGGATAACAAGCACTGGCCACATGCTATATGTGGCGCTCTGGTGGCCAAATGGGTTAAATCCATCTGAAGCTAAGCCAAGTCTAATGTTTCTCGGGTCAACAGCAAACTCTTTGTGTTTATCATTGAAGCTTTTCCACTCACTACCATGAGATGGATGGCTCATTACATTCTGATCTCTGTACTCCTGGTTCCTAGAATGCCACAGTACATCCTCTCTTGTTTCAGCATCATGAAACAACCTCTGCAATCTTGGTGTAATTGGAAAATGTCTCGAGAACATTATGAGGAATCCTCTTCACAAAGATCGCCATCTTTCCATCTTGATGATTTGCATTTCGGGCATTCACTTAAGTTGGCATAATCCTTCGGAAGTAACACAATTATTCTTACAAACATGGATCATATCATATCCAATTCCAACCGCATCGAAGGAAATTCTTCATTTCTTTGTAGGTGTGTGGCAGCTCAGACGCATCTGGGAAAGATTTGCGGAAGCAGCCAACATCGCATCGAATGATTTGTTGGTCATCCGCTCAGATGTCTTCACACGAAGAAAGGTGACCATAGCTGAGTATACTGACAGCTTATTTCCTGGGGTGACAGCAACGTTGCATTGTTCCAACATGCGGGCCCACCATTTTTCTTCTGCAGGTGAAAGTTCACGGAATGCACGAGCATTTCGTAGCATTCTTTCAATGTTGGTCAAACTCACTGGCTCCGCCCCCACCAACACCACCTCCTCTTCCACCTGAGCATCACGCAGAACAAGAAGGACATCTCCTGATTCCACGTAGTCAATAACATTGACGTTCACGACTTCACCATGATGAACCCACCTAGTATATGTGACCGACATCCCATACAAGTGTAGATGATTTTGCACAAATTGGCGGGGTCTTGTAACTGAATTCATACAACTGCTACGGGTAGAGCACATCTGATTTGGACCACCATACTCAGCTCGATAAAGTTCATGAAGTTTTCAACCCCTCGACATATGCAGCGGAGAATCTTGAGCAGAAGTTATCCAAGTCATGTCCATACATAGACATACAAATTAGTTCTTCTACTAGATATTGCAAGAAAAACATATATGCTTTTTTATGAAGTCCAGAAAAAAAACCTAGGTCGATGTCTAAAGCTATGGCAAGATATTTGGACGAGCAGATCTAAGTAACGAAATATATGTAAAGCTAATTCAGCAAACATATTTGATTGCTAAATTGTGGCAGGCTGTTTCAGAAGTCAATGAGGCCGAGCACACAGCCATCGAACTATCGAAGGCCATCGTAGCAACAAAGATCGAGTATAAAACGGTGTAGAGCTATTTCACCTAACAGATTGACTACTAGACCATGGCAATCTACGTCACAATAAATATATGGCAGGATATTTTAGCAACTAATCGGCCTTATCATGCCATATCAGCTAAGCAGATTGAGTGCAGAACAGGGCAAGGAAGCTTCTTAAGCAGAGCATATTGACAGTAAACTACTTCGGCAAACAGTGAGATTAACAGCGTCTATCAGCTAACATTCAGCGCTACACCAACATGAAAGGGGCCTCAGTCTAGAAAGCGCGTACCATAGGAGAAGCTGACCGCCATGCGTCTCCACACGAACATTGCCAGCGGTGGCGGCGCTGACCGTCATGCACCTCCACAAGAACGTAGCCAGAGGTGGCGGCGCGGCTGGAGGACGGCAGTCTACGAGAGCGTACTGTGGGAGCGAGAGGATAACTGTGCGTCCCCTCGATGAACCGCGGCGCCGACGTATCGGCGCGGCGGGGAGGGCGGCTTTGGCGGAGTGAATGGAGTGGAGGGGGGACGGGGGGTTTGGGGAATATTTGGCCGAAGGGCGGTTGAATCGGATTTGGGGGGAATTTTTGTGGGGGGGGGGGGGGAGGATTTTCGCGCGGTGGGCGGGGGGAGTTTGGCGCATGATCAGTTTCTCCAAGTGCAGTCCCATGTGTCAGTGAAGAGGCAAGTCGAAGCGCATTCCGTTTACGTGAGCTGTGTGCAGGACCGAACGTGTGTGGGGTGCAATGCGACCGCGACAGGAGTGCTGTGAGTGTACCGCCTTTTTTCCTTTTAAACTAGGTGCTTCGCCCCCTAAAAAAAATTGTTGCTTCGCGCGATCCATCGATACTACTACTAGTAATCCGGTAATCCCGACTAAAACGACGCGGCCAGGTCTTTTCCCGGTGTGATATGCCGGGAGGTTGGCTTAGTTAGGATTTTTAGATTTGTCTCGGTTCAATAAAAAGCAGAATTGGTGATGATGGTGTGCCTGTCATCCTGCAATATAGGCCGTCCGATCTATATCTAACGGATAGGAAGGAAACTATGACAATTTACCCGCACTCCTCTCCACATTTGCAGATAAGGCTTTCCCTCGTTCATCCTTTTCTCCCACAAGATCTTGATCTTTCGTTCAACGCACGGGCATCTTGCTAGTACTCCTACAATATGTATATTATTGTGAAAGTTCATATACACCGGCCGATATTAATGCAAACACGGCAGATTTTCATTACATTTCGAACTTATATAGGACTGAAAAATAAAAGAAACCCGACCCTAAAACTATTTTACGGCGGCGACCGACGTCCTCCATCTGCGATCTCTATGTACGGGGGGGGGGGGTTCAAGACCCGGGAAGTGAAGGTGCGGTCTCCGGTGAGGAAGAGTAGAACACGGGATACGGACCGACCAGTTGGCACACCATGCCCTGCCGCCGCCCATGCCCTACTCATCCTCGGAGGAGTCCCCGACCTCGGCGGTGTCGGACATTGGACGGCGGCAAGTAGGACGTGGTCGACGGTGCTCCCGTCGTCGGCCGCCAGCGTGGTCACCGCTGCGGTCGCGTCGCTTCGCCCACGCCGTCACGCCGCTATTGCGTCGCGAGAGGTGACTTGAGCGAGGGCGGCGACCTCGAGCTTCATCCCCGAAGACAAGCTCTCCGCAGAGCGTTCACACTTGCAGTCATGGCGGATGTGGTGCAGGTAGGAGGACGATGCGCTATGGTGTGGAGGTTAGCTGGGCGTTGCCGCTTTAAGTAGCGCATTCCGGTGATGCCAAGCGTCCGGGTGCGTCATAAGTCGCCGGAGTTGGTTCCTCGGGCACCGAGCCTCTTAACAACGACATACGAACGGACGGCATGAATGCGGGCAGCTGGCGCCGGCTGGGAACGCACCGCGCGACGGCGCGAGGGACGAGGGCTTTGGTGTGCCAGGGTAGTCAGCTGCGGTCGTGGCAACGTTGGAGATGCCCTTTGCTCAAATGCGATCCCCGCATGTCATTGAAAAAGCAAGACGACCCGGCATGGTCTCAGGTCCAGAGGATGTAGTTGGCCGGGCTACACCACTCCGCGGACACGTCGCGGCGCCCCGTGCATCCTCGACGAGCCGGGTGTTGGGGTGTGTTTGGATTGTGGCCAAAGTGCACGTTACCAAAATTTTGGTCATGACCCAAAGATTGGTCTTTGTTTGGATGGTTGCCATTTTTGGCATGCCAATGAACTCTAGCCAACTCTAGTTCATTTTTCTTGCCAATGTCGGCCAAATCATGGGCAACCAATACCTCAACCAAAATTTTGGTCATGACCCAAAGATTGGTCTTTGTTTGGATGGTTGCCATTTCTTTGCCATGCCAATGAACTCTAGACAACTCTAGTTCATTTTTCTTGCCAATGTCGGCCAAATCATGGGCAACCAATACCTCAACCAAAATTTTGGCTACCCAATGCTTTGATGGGGCAACCTTGGGCACAAACCAAACATACCGTTGGTCGTGCCACAGCACTAACGCCACCCTCGGCACACTGAAACCGACTGTGTCTAGCGACGATATGAGCGTGTCGCTCACCGATCGCCGCGTGTCGAGGCGGTGCTGGAGCTGCGCCCTGTTGTTGGCCCCAACGACCCACATGAATGGTTGTAGGTGGCGAGGAGGTCATGGGCCAGCTCCTCCATTGGACTAGTCTGTGCTACGTCGTCCCGATGGGTGTGCCCCACATGTCGGTTTCCCTGTTTTCTCGGCCATATTCGAGCGTCAGTGCTCCGCGTTGTGCATTAGGCCTTTCACTATGTAGGCCAAGCGAGACAAGTTATTGTTTATTTGAGCCGTTCAAGTGTAATCATGTGGCGTTTGCTTATTTCTCATTCCTCTCCAACCCTCTTCTCCATCGATCATGTCGCCCTCCAGTCGAGTCCATCCTCCCGCATGCCTCATTTGAACATTCCGCCGAGTATCATTCCATGTACCCACCCTACTCCTCTTTCAATAGATCTCCGGACCTGGAGATGAAATCGAGAGGGAACGAGTGGGGGCACGTGATACCTAAGGCGGATTCAAAAATTTTAACCGGTGATCATAGCATCCGCAAATCATATATAAAGGGTATTCAATGTTCGTTTCGTTTTTGAACATACAATATACTCCCTCCTATCCTTTCTACTTTACATATAAGTTTTATGTGTAGTCAAAGTATCTCTACTATGATAAAAAAGGTATGAACATTCAACAACGCCCAATCAATATTGTTAGATTAAATGACGCATACTTCTAGATTTGTACTCGAGATGGTTTCCAATTTGACTATTGACGAGATTAATAGTACATGAGATGTATAATGTGAAAATTTTATCATTGGAAACTCCTTCCACATACGAAATTGACCGTATGCTTTGTGTAAGTTGCATGTCATATATTATTACTCTAACATTTGGTCAAAGTTAGCCTTGAAAAACGCATTAGACCCTGTATGCTTTGTGTAAGTTGCATGTCATATATTATTACTCTAACATTTGGTCAAAGTAGTATAGTGGAAGTGGATCCTCTGACGTAGGTATCCCTGCCTTACCCTCCCTTTAGGTCACTTAATGGTGGACCCCATGCTTGCTAGGCCCCGTATGTCAGTTACTCAATGGGTTCGGCCACATCAGGGGATCCTCATCCGTAGTATACTCCCTCTGTTTTTATTTACTCCGCATAAAACAGAGGGAGTGGTGGTATAATAAATGACACGGGCGAGGGAGGGGGAGGGACGTCGGTTTGCTCTCAACTACGATCCCACAAGAGAGCGAAAACGCAAGACGAAGCGCGTTCCATTCGGTGAGCGACGTGGAGGGTCCAGCATGCCGGGCTGCAACGCGAATGCGACAAGAGCGATGTACAGTCAAACCCGATTGACCGGTTGTCACCGGAACCACTATTCACACCAGAACCTTCGCTGCTCGGCCTACGCCAGCCACTGCCCTAAAACCACACCAAATCTCTAGCCCATTCCCCCACCTTTCGATCCCCTAGCCCGCATCAAGCATCCCCTAGTTCGCCAGAAAGCCATGGTGCACCGCAAGATCACTTACTACAAGATGCTGACGCCGGAGCGCCGCGCAGAAATCGCGGTGGCGGTCGGCGCCACAAACCTCCGTTCCCAAGCTCGCTTTGCGGCGGGCCAATCCCTGAGTTCTCTGGAGCCAAGCTACGAGGAGGAGGAAGCCGATCCAATGTTCACTGCGGAGATCGCGGCGCAGAAGGCCCCCGATGGGTATGAGACGATGGACGTCGACTTCGTGCCGGCGTCCGAGTCCCCCATGGTGCAAGCGGACCAGCGGTTCAACATGGTGATACTAAAAGAGGACCAGGAGGAAGAGGCTCAACTCGACGCGGAGCGCACGCATGCCTCTGCCATCGAGGCTCTCCTGCAGGCGGAACCGGATGTCGTGGATGTGAACCGGGCAGCGGAGGCTCAACTTGAGGCGGAGCACGCGGATGCCGCTGCCATCGAGGCCCTCCTGCAGGCGGAACTGAACGTCCTGGACATGAACCGGGCGGCAGAGGCTCGACTCGACGCAGAGCGTGCGGATGCCGCTCTCATCGACGCCCTCCTGCAGGCGGAACCAGACGTCCTGGACTTGAACCGGGTGGCGGAGGCTCGACTCGACGCGGAGCACGCAGATGCCGCTGCCATCGAGGCCCTCCTGCAGGCGGAACCGGACGTCCTCGACTTGAACCGGGTTGTGCTCTTGTCCGCAGAAGCGCCCAGACGCTCCGCTTGAACGAGTAGCTGGAGGCCGAGGACAACCACGGTGCAGAGACATACGTCGGCAGCGACGGCTGGTTCGCGCCGGCAGCCAAAGACGACGAGGCCGTCTCTTTCTGCGAGCAGTGATAGTTTTTCTTTATGTTGTTGTTTTTATGGATCTTTTGCTATGTAAAAACATACTATATTTGTTATGCAAGTCGCCTGACTTGGGTCAGTCTACCATTTCAGGCGGTTGGATGAATATCCTACGTCTCCTAATCCTTCTTTCCTTCTTCCTCACCTCTTCTTCTTCCCCAACAGACCACCGCACGGTTCGTACGGATACTCCCCAACATGCGGTTGGATAATCATACTCTATGAACGAAAATTATGTGTCAGCGATAGGATGGCTGAGTTTGGTTTGTTTACATGCGACAACACATGTCAATGAGGGTGCATTCCCTTGGTTGGGTTTGCGGCGTGCGGGAGCGACTGTGTGAGGGTGCGGTGCGTCCGCGGCGTGCAGGAGCAACCGTGTGAGGGTGCGGTGCGACCGCGACAGCCATGCGCAAGCGTACCTCCTTCTCATTTTGAAAACTTTAGGCAAGCTTGGCAAAAATGTGTGGCGAAGTTTGGCAATGCAAGGCCTAGACCCAAACAGGATAAGTACGTACATACTAGGAGTACTAGTGTTAAAAAAGAAAGGTGGGGTTTTCCTTCGCGGCATTTAATCGATACAAATCCTCGTTTCATGTGTCAATTAATGCGTATTTTTTTCTCGAAAGACCAAAGAGCTAACCATCTCACTCCTCATCGCTTGATTAATGCAGCGCCATGCAAACCAACCTACTCACTTCCGCATGCATGCAGGGGATATTAATGTCCTTGGTTGCTAACCCCATCAATTTTGCCTCGATTAGTGTTAGTGGCCCTTTGCAAATTGTAATTTTGATATACTGGCCTTGTGTACAAAAAAATGGAGGTAGTAACTATATTTGACTTCCTTCCCCATTGCAGTGACGTCGATGATATGTTTTTTGTGGTTTGGAGAAGTGCGTTCGACGGAGAACACCATTGAGGGAGACCACGGTAAGTCATTCGCAAGTGCCGCCTGCAAGCCGAGACAACCGCCTTATTTGCATCCAGGAAGTCCTTTACTAGTACTACTACTAGGAGTAGTAGTGCGGTGAGATGGTTTCTTGAAGAAGACGATGGAGAAGCAGAGTCATCGAAGAGTGAAGTGATGGTTGCTTCGTCCGTGCTTTGTGATTTGACACCTCACTGCTTTGTGATTTTTGATAGAAGGGACAGGGGAGTAGACTCTATGCTCTATACTGTACTACATGCGTCCAAGCATGGGAGAAAGAGGAGAGACGTTGAATTTTTTATTACTTCAATCAATCAATCAGGGAGCTTTGGTTCCATCTTTTTGGCTTTGGCTACACTGTCCACAATGGTTCCCACGATGCCAAAAGCTATTTTCACATTTGGCTACACATTGTGGATGCCCTTAACCATACCACTTGGTTTTGCTCCTGTGTGCTATCTATACAAATATCAATTATATTGATCTAAAAATTATAGAATCAAGATTAGTAAAAAGGAGGTGATTTTGCCGCGGATGGCGGTTTGCTAACATGCGGTCCCACGTGTCGATTGCTTTACCAAGCCGATCCGCGTCCCACATGAGGCAGAACAACGGCAGAAGTAACACGTGGTTAAGTTGAAGAAGATGAGGGAGAAGCGGATTCAGCAACGAGTGAAATGATGGTTGCTTCATCCCTCCAACTTCTTTTTTTAGCATTATTACTTTGTACCTCCAAATTAACTGCGGGAAAGGTGCAGCTTTGTGATTTGACACCTCATTGCTCATTATTACGCCGGCGCCATGACTGGGGTGCTTCACCCCGGCTGCTCTGCACTATATTTCGGTATGGCACGTGGACCCGGTAGCTTGATGTCCCATATGTCGGCAAAAGGGACTAGAAGATTTATGAAAGCGAGCGCTCCACTCTTATGACGGAGGAGTAGACGACACGACGGCCCAGTGAACTGTCACTTGTACTGTATAGTACTATAGTTTTGCTTTGTTCATACGATCCATCGATAGAAACCCGATTAAACAGGAAAGGCGGGATTTTTCCTTGCGGTAGATAATCTTGGCCATACATTTCAAAGGCAATTTTAATGTATGCAAACTGAATAATTATAAGTAACAATATGATATCTAGTAAAACTAAAAACACATATGATTTATTGTGTTAGAATGTAGTAGTAGTGTTGTATTGCATAGTTGTTAGATGTAACATGCGAGAATGTGTAGAGATGTAGCTTTGGAGGGCCTCTGAGAGAGAAAAGCGTAATACGGTCACCGAACTTCAGAATAAGCTGATTACGGTTACTATATACGTTTTGGCGGTGATTATCCGATCACTTGCTCATAGTTCAGCATCGGATTGCACTCTGTTGACCGCCAAATAGTCTGCGTGGCGCCATGTTGACTAGTTAAATTGACCATGTTCCTTGTGGGTCCCACCCGCCGATTCGCATAGGGAAAAGGTCGAGATAAACACAAACTTACGCAGCGCGACAAGGCTCCAACCCGCGCGGGAATCACCTGGTTGTGTATGTATGCATCGGGGCCTGATGTGTGCGCATGCACGTGTAGGTTGAGCACTTGAGCGTGAGAGTGTGTGTTGGTCGTGTGGTGTACTGGTGTGTGCATGCATGCGTGTGTGTATGCGTGTGAGTGTTGCGTGCGTGCGTGGCTGCGTATGTCCGTGTGAGTGTTGCGTGCGTGCGTGGGTGCATGTGTTTGTGTGAGTGTTGCGTGGATGCAGTTCGTGTGCATTCGTGCGTGTGTGTATAATCACCACAGCAGCTCATGTGTGTTAAAACAGACGGCTCAGCATACCAATACAAGGCCATGTTGTCCGCTGTGCCCGCGGTCATGACTTCGAACCACCGTCAAATTTTTTTTGTCGTTTGTTTTCATTCTTACTAGCAAGATGCCCGTGCGTTGCACGTAACATCAAGATGCATTTGTATGACTTGTTTATCTTGTGAGAGAAAAGGATGAATGAGGGAAGGCCTTATTTGCAAATGTGGAGAGGTGTGTGGGTACCTTTTTGCAAGATTGCCATAGTTTCTTTCCTATCCGTCAGATATAAATCGGACGGCCTATATTGCAGGATGGCAGGCACACCATCATCACCAACTCTGTTTTTTATGAGTGTATTTTATGTATTTTATAAGAGTGTAGATGTAGAGTAGATACAAGTTGACAGGTGGGCACGATGGTAGTGAGATAATGTGATGCAACACTAGAGGTGCCACGTGGAGCGTTTAACTGGTCAACTAGTCATGTCATGAGAAAATACAGAGTTGTACGGTGAGCCCTTGACTGTATAATAACCACTAAACATAAACGGTGATCGTAAAGAGTGGATTATGAAGTCCAATGTATGTATCGTGCTTTCGCTTAAAATACAATGATCTTCATTGCATATATCGTGAGAGAAAGATGAAACACGCGTGAATTTTCTGGGGGCTTACTTTTAGAGGACCTGGAGATAGTTTTGTGTGCATACGTGAAAGGGGCGTACAGGGGGGGGTATGCTATGGAGAGAGAGATGCTCTTCGTTTCTCTTTATCATGACTAACTTTGTATATAATATAAAAATATACAAATTCACGGTGCGGAACAAAAATCATTGTGGGCACCATGCAATGCAAATTAGCGTTAGTACTCCTCCATATAACTTTGTAATGTGTATATATGTAGAAACTCTAAAATAATTTTTTGGCCACACTTTATTCAAAAGGAACGTTGTATGCGAAATAAACGTGAAGAGAGGGCTTTTTAGATCAATGGGGTACGTGATGTAACATGTGTGGATGTGTAGTTGATGCATTTGGCGGGGCCTAGAGAGGTATGTGTGTGTATTACGTATTCGAGAGAGGCATGGATAGAGGGGCCGACGGGGGGGGGGGGGCGTGGGAGAGATAGCACGAGAAATTAGAGTGGTCTAGAGAGAGAGACGAATATGATTTCATTACAAGATATTCCATTCCCTTGAGTGTGTATATGCAAGGGGGGAGGGAAAAGAGGCACCAGGAGAAATTTTCTGTGTGTGTGGTGTTTGTGTTGGTATGTGTGGGTGTGAGAAGATAATGAGAAGTAGGGGCAGAGGGTGTGTCACCGCGTGAGATCCGGTGGGTCGAGGTGAGGCCTTCGTTCGGTTCCGTCCTGCGCCACATTGGTCGGCCCATGACACATTTAGGAAGACCCGTGGATGACTAGTCATACAAGACAAAGATAGCAGAATTGTGAAGGACTCTGTGTCCACTGACAAAGCCGGCTAGGATTTGTAACCCTAGTTTCTCGGACTAAGGTAACCCCTTTATCTCAGATTACTATTCATCCAACCTAACTTTAAGGGGTATCCTACAGAATGCTCTGCTAGAATCATACTCGTCGATTAGGAAGAGAGGTGTGAGACAATGCGTGAGAGACAGGCGTAAAGATAATGTGCGTACATGAGACATGTAGGCAGGTCCGTGTATATAGAAAGGGTCGATGAGACAATGCGTGAGAGACAGCCGTAAAGATAATGTGCGTACATGAGACATGTAGGCAGGTCCGTGTATATAGAAAGGGTCGATGAGGATTGTGCGTGTGTATGTTTGCGAGAGGAAGAGTGCTTGTGATAAAGGTTAGTGAAAACAGTTGTAAATGGTTACAAGAGAGAGGGAGGGTTATATCTAGAGCATGTGTGCGAGAAAGACACCTCGGGAGAGAGTGTGTGAGCATGTGTGAGAGACCACCGATGGAGAGTGAAACTACACGTAAAAGACTGCTCTACACATTGATTAAAGATATAAATTGTATCCAAATATTAGGATGGAATCATGATATTTGCAATTCACGTAAGGAGCGGTCATCGATCCATCAGACATCTAGATTCTATCAAATTTGAGCATGTCTATGTTATTATTCAACACAATTGATCCACATAGTTAGTATTTTGAACTCCAGACAATGCATCGCTTTAGTAATCGAATATAAACGTGAGAATAGTTCATGTTGTGTGTGTAAAGAACATTATACATAATGAAAAGTTACACAATGGACATTATAAAGAGCTACATATGAACTAGCATACATTTGAATTCAACTTAAGGTGGTTTAAAAAATCGAATTCAACATGAAGTCCATTCAATTATTTGAATTTGATATCATGGCATTTGTAAACCATACCTAAATTATGGGGGCACCAATCTTTGCTCGATTTTGTACATAATAGCATATGTAGTCGTGTACAAAATAGATTCAAATTTAGCTCCTCCATTCCAAAATAATCGTAGTTATAGGATTTTCAAGTGTCAAAATTTGAAAAAGAAGCGGATAATTTAATGAGGTTTTCAAACATACAAGGTCAAATATAACGTTGTCTATTTAGGTCAATCCTCATAGTTCAAGAGTACTCTAAACGTGAATGCTTGTGTTTCAAAATTTTGAACGAAGCGCAAAAGAGCCTCTACTACGCTCGAAACCGCGTGAGACCAATGTTTGGTAGTACAAGGAAATTACTTTTCTAATAACTCCGACCCGTGAAACCTACCGGCCCGACGTCCAAAGGTCTAAACCGGGGTAGGTTTGTAGCTTCATCTAGACGCCACGCAACCGCCTCCGAAAAACATTCATACACAATGGTCGCCTAAGCATACATGCGCGCGGCCGAAATCGCTCCCGCCCACTATTTGGGACACCCGGGATTACCATCCTGCCCCCGACCCGCAGTAGGTCCGAAATTTAAGAGGGGGGCAAAGTTTGTACTTTCCCCAAATTTCAAACAAACGCGTCCCATCTTCTATTCAAAAAAAGCCAAAAACAAGCGCGTCCGAGACCGAAACATGGTTCCCCCCACCCGTCCGATTCCCCATTCGTACTCCGTGGGCGCCAAAACTACCTCTCCACCAGCCATGAAACCCGGCGTCCTCCGTCCGCCACCCCATCCCACCCATCAACCGCCGCCTCCTCCATCACGCCGAGCCGATACCCGACGCGTCGTCCCACATAACCTCAACCGCAACACCATCCACGGCTACTGGTTGAAGCCGAGGCCGAGCCATCCATACCCGAGCCAGTTCAACCACGCCGTCATGTGCTCTACTGCTGCCGCTCCAACTTCGCCAGCCTCCACCGCACCGGAGCTGTTCCTGCTACGCTGTCCTTCACTGCCTCGGATCTGCTTCCCCTCCGCCAACATACGGCCACGGCAACACAGTCAACAATTTGGCCATGGGTTCGTCCAAGCCTGCACCCTCCAGAACATCGGTTTCCCCGGTAAAAAGAAGAAGATCGGCGCGACATGTGGAGGTGACCACACCGCAACCGAAGAAGGTACTCCTCTTCCCTTATTCGTGCAAATCTTACGTCTCTGCTTGCACGGTATTCATCCCACAGAAGACACTAGTTGACCACTTCTTCTTGATACTAGATGTTCCTAGTAACTCGCGATGCACAAGGTTTATCCTCATATACTATTTCACCTTAGCTAGAGGTCGCCCCTCGAATTTCAATTTCTGGCCATTGATTCCCAATTAATGAAGCATTCGCCCGGCGTAACAGGCGCTAGTATGACTATTACTGTTGGGAAGCAACGCCTGGTGTTTATCTTAGGGCGTGTGCGGCCTAGAAACTCGGGCGCCCGATCTGGAGGTCGGCCGGGATTAAAGGGATGGCCTGGGGGCGCTGCCAAGCACGGCGGTTGTGTGAGGTCGATGGAAGGGTGGGGCGGCGGAGGCAGTGGTCTGGGCTGGTGGTCGCTGGCTGTTCGAGAAAGATCATCAACAGTGACTGGCGGGAGGTAGACGAAAGCCATCTGCCTGTTCCTTATAGATCAGACGGTTCATTAAAAAAATCGACTGACCTATTTATTTTCAGTCGACTATTATCTTAGATAGGACCACATGTGGTGGTGTGCTGGAGGAGTACCTGCATTTCCTGTGCTCATATATTACAAAATCATACAGAATAGAATCTATTTTGTTTGCCATGCAATGTTGTAGAGCTATCATATGTCTCCTGTCATTTATTTTTCAGCCACCTGCTATCTGCACTAGTTCTGCACACACTTCACCCATACTCTCACTATTGTGTTTTTATGCAAGGGTATTTCAGAGTCTGCCTCGAGAGAAGCAAAAAAGAAAAGAGACAAGTCATGCCAGCTTTCTACACGGCTAGGCACGGCACGTTACATCTCTATAAAGGGTGCAGTGTCAGCAGATGGAGAAGGTAAACGTAGCTCTGGAGTTGATGACCTCGCTCGCAATGAACCACCATCCCAGGTGCTTGCTTTAACTTCGCGGTGTCATATGTGGTTGCATGTTCCATATGGTGTCTAGCTTGTATTCAAAAGGCCGAAGTCGGTCTTTATTAAGATAAGGAAATATAATTTTTACATGAACCAACATCCCGTGAGCACCAGAAGACAAATAGCTAGTCAGGGCACTGGCCGAGCCAGTGACAAGCCCAGCAAAGACATGCATCACCTGGAAGCCAACTAAAAAGCCGCGATGGTGGCGAAGCAGCCTGCCTCCCACCAGGCTCTCAGGTCCTAGATGATCATGTTCACCACTCCAGCCGGATGTCTAGCTTGTATTGCTTCCAATTTGGTTAAATTGCATCTGCTTAGCTTACACATTATACCTTTGAATATGACATGCCTTTCTCGCTTTTTGGTACATACTAGTACATCTGTATTAACCATGTTCTTACATCAAACTAATGTTCTTGTGTATCCCTCATCAATCACTTATGACGAGGCAGGCAGGCAAGGGGACTACTCATTTAAAGAATGCAGCGTCAGCCTCCCGACATGATTCTCAAGAAACAGAAATGCTAGATGAAGATAGTGAACGTAGCTCTGTAGTTGATTACAACATTTCCCCTACACTAGCATCGCAGGTGCTTGCTCTAACTTGGCAGCGTGATATGTGGTTGCATGTTTCATATGGTGTCTAGATTGTAACTCTTCCAATCTGGTTAAACTGCATGCGCTAGTCTACTTAGCTTATACTCCCTCCGTCCCATAATGTAAGATGTTTTTTGGCACTAAATTAGTGCCAAAAAACATCTAACATTATGGGACGGAGGGAGTACAGAATACCTGTTAATGTGACATGCCTTCCTGTATTTAGTACATAGTACATCTGTCTATTAAGCATGTCCTTACATAAAACTATTTTTTTGTATCCCGCATCAATCAATATGACGAGACACCTTTAGTATATGCAATGCGATATTAGTTGCATCTTTCATATGATTTATAGCATGCGCTGCTTCTAATTTGTTGAAATTCCATTTATGATGGGACGCTTTTAACTTGGCAGAGTCATATTGGTTGCATCTTTCATGTGGTGTCTAGCTTGCATTGCTTCTTATTTGCTGGAATGGTTTCTGCTTAGTTTACGCAAACAGTTGTGAACATGCCATGCTGTCCTGTTTTTTGTACATATTCCATCCTGGTATCATGTGTTTGCCTTACATCAAAGTAGTGATTGTCAGTATCATGCATGAATGAGTTCTGAAGAGAGAATTTTATTGCTTTTTCTTGTCGGTTTTACTTGACAATTCAAAATCAATAAAGTGGAAGGAAGTTAGCAAGGCAGCGGATAAAGGTGCTCCTTCCGAACGGAGGGCCTCTACAGTTTCTACTCCTCCACAACCCCAAGATGATTTCCAAGACAACACATGCATAGACACTCAACAAAGCTGTTGATAACCCACAAGTATAGGGGATCACAACAGTTTTTAATAAGTAAGAGTGTCGAACCCAACGAGGAGCAAAAGGTAGAAAAAATATTCCCTAAAGTTCTATCAACCACCGATACAACTCTACGCACGCTTAATGTTCGCTTTACCAAGAACAAGTATAAAACTAGAAGTACTTTGTAGGTGTTTTCGGATAAGCTTGCAAGAAAGTAAAGAGCATGAAAATAAAACTAGGGGCTGCTTAGATAAAAACACAACTAAAGTAAATATGGCGAGTGTGGAAAAGTGGTGGTAGGAGTTGTGAAATTTTCCTTTAATCAATTGACTACTTTACTAGACCGATAGCAAGTTTTATGTGGGAGAGGCCACAGCTAGCATGTCATCCCTTACTTGGAATTCTATGCACTTATGATTGGAACAATTAGCAAGCATCCGCAACTACTAACGTTCATTAAGGTAAAAATCAACCATAGCATTAAGATATATTGGTCCCCCTTCAATCCCGTATGCATCAATTTCTATGCTAGGTTGAAGCTTCTGCCACTCTTGCCCTCCTATACATAGTCCTATCAACATACAACTAACCCTATGGTGTGATCCACGTGCGCGCTCATATGATGGGCACCAAAGGACAGCAATATAACCACAAGCAAATTAAATCAATCATAGAAATTCATCAACCACCAATAGGACAACGAAAATCTACTCAGACATCATAGGATGGCAACACATCATTGGATAATAATATGAAGCATAAAGCACCATGTTCAAGTAGAGGGTACAGCGGGTTGCGGGAGAGTGGACCGCTGAATATAGAATGGGGAAGGTGATGGAGATGTTGGTGAAGATGGCGGCGGTGTTGGTGAAGATCGCGGTGATGATGATGGCCCCCGGCGGCGTTCCGGCGCCACCGGAAGCAAGGGGGAGAGAGCCCCCCTTCTTCTTCTTCCTTGACCTCCTCCCTAGATGGGAGGAGGGTTTCCCCTCTGTTCCTTGGCTCCCATGGCTTGGGAGGGGCGAGAGCCCCTCTGAGATTGGATCTATCTCTCTGTTTCCGGCTCTGTTCTGGCTCTGTTTCACCGTTTCACGTATATATGGAGATCTATAACTCCGATTGGCCTAAAACCTTCACCGTGATTTTTTTCCGAATATTATCTTTCTTGCGGCAAAAGAAAAGCATCAACCGCCTTACGGTGGGCTCACGAGGGTAGGCGGCGTGCCTGTGGGCGCGCCTGCCTCGCGTGACCACCTCGGGCACCGTCTCGCGTTGATTTTTCTTCTGGAATTTTCCACATTTTCCAAAAATAAGCTTCGTCCGTTTTTATCCCGTTTGGACTCCGTTTGATATGGATATTCTGCGAAACATAAAACATGCAGCAGACAAGAAGCGCACTGAGCCTTTGAATCAATATGTTAGTCCCAAAAATAATATAAAAAGTTGCCAAAAAGTATATGAAAGTGAATAATATTGGCATGGAACAATAAAAAATTATAGATACGATGGAAACGTATCAGCATCCCCAAGCTTAATTCCTGCTCGTCCTCGAGTAGGTAAATGATAAAATAGAATAATTTTTGATGTGGAATGCTACCTAGCATAATCTTGATCATATGTCTAATCATGGCATGAATATAAAGACACGAGTGATTCAAAGAAATAGTCTATCATTTGACATAAAAACAATAATACTTCGAGCGTACCAATAAAGCAATCATGTCTTTTCAAAACAACAAGGCCAAAGCAAGCTTATCCCTACAAAATCATACAGTTCGGCCATGCTTCATTTTCGTCACACAAAATGTCCCCATCATGCACAACCCCGATGACAAGCCGAGCAATTGGTTCATACTTTTTAACGCGCTTCAGCTTTTTCAACCATCACGCAATACATGAGCGCAAGCCATGGATATAGCACTATAGGTGGAATAGAATATAATGATGGATGTTATGTGGAGAAGACAAAAAAGGAGAAGGTCTCACATCGACGCGGCTAATCAACGGGCTATGGAGATGCCCATCAATTGATGTCAATGCAAGGAGTAGGGATTGCCATGCAACAGATGCACTAAGAGCTATAAGTGTATGAAAGCTCAACAAAAGAAACTAAGTGGGTGTGCATCCAACTTGCTTGCTCATGAAGACCTAGGGCATTTGAGGAAGCCAATCATATACAAGCCAAGTTCTATAATGAAAATTCCCACTAGTATATAAAAGTGAAAGCATAGGACACTCTCTCTATGAAGAACATGGTGCTACTTTGAAGCACAAGTGTGGTAAAAGGATAGTAACATTGCCCCTTCTCTCTTTTTCTCTCATTTTTTTTTTGTTTTCTTTTTTTTGTGCCTTCTCTTTTTTTGGCCTTTCTCTTTTTTTTCCGTCCGGAGTCTCATCCCGACTTGTGGGGGAATCATAGTCTCCATCATCCTTTCCTCACTGGGGCAATGCTCTAATAGTGATGATCATCACACTTTTATTTACTTACAACTCAATATTACAACTCGATATCTAAAACAAAGATATGACTCTATATGAATGCCGCCGGCGGTGTACCGGCATGTGCAATGATCTAGCATAGAAATGACATCAAAAAACGGACAAGCCATGAAAACATCATGCTAGCTATCCCACGATCATACAAAGCAATATGATAATGAATGCTCAAGTCATGTATATGATGATGATGATGGAAGTTGCATGTCAATATATCTCGGAATGGCTATGGAAATGCCATGATAGGTAGGTATGGTGGATGTTTTGAGGAAGATATAATGAGGCTTATGTGTGACAGAGCGTATCGTATCACGGGGTTTGGATGCACCGTGAAGTTTGCACCAACTCTTGAGGTGAGAAAGGGCAATGCACTGCTTGAAGAGGCTAGCAATGATGGAAAGGTATAAGTGCGTATAATCCATGGACTCACATTAGTCATAAAGAACTCATATACTTATTGCAAAAGTTTATTAGCCCTCAAGCAAAGTACTACTACGCATGCCCCTAGGGGGATAGATTGGTAGGAAAAAGACCATCGCCGTCCCCGACCGCCACTCATAAGGAAGACAATCAAAGAAACACCCCATGCTTCAAATTTGTCACTAGCAGTTTACCATATGTGCATGCTACGGGACTTGCAAACCTCAACACAAGTGTCTCTACAATCCACAACCACCCACTAGCATAACTCTAATATCACCATCTTTATATCGCAAAACTATTGCAAGGAATCAAACATATCATATTCAGCGATCTACAAGTTTATGTAGGATTTTATGACTAACCATGTGAATGACCAATTCATGTCATCTCCCTAAAATAGATATAAGTGAAGCAAGGGAGTTTAATTATTTCTACAAAAGATATTCCCACGCTCTAACAAGTATAAGTGAAGCAAAAGAGCATTATACAAATGGCGGTTGTCTATGTGAAGAGAAACAGGAATCCAAACTTCAAATGATATAAGTGAAGCACATGAAGCATTCTATAAAGACATACTCAATAGATATAAGTGAAGTGCATGAAGCATTCTATAAATCAACCAAGTATCATCTCATACCAGCATGGTGCATAAAAGAAAAATAAAAACCTAATTGCAAAAGACGCTCCAAGACTTGCACATATCACATGAATGAAACGAATCCGAAAACATACCGATACTTGTTGAGGAAAGAGGATGCCTTCCCGGCATCCCCAAGCTTAGACGCTTGAGTCTCCTTGAATATTTACTTGGGGTGCCTCGGCCATCCCCAAGCTTGAGCTCTTGCCTCTCTTCCTTCTTCTCACATCGAAACCTTCTCAATCAAACACTTCATCCACACAAAACTTCAACAGAAAACTCAGTAAGATCCGTTAGTATAATAAAATAAATCACTACTCTAAGTATTGTTGAAAACCAATTCATATTTTGTTTTTGCATTGTGTCTACTGTAATATAACTTTTTCATGGCTTAATCCACTGATATAAATTGATAGTTTCATCAAAACAAGCAAACTATGCATCAAAAACAGAATCTGTCTAAAACAGAACAGTCTGTAGCAATCTGAACATTCACCATACTTCTGATACTTGAAACATTCTGCCAAAATTCGGAAAAATAAACAAGTTGTGCAGAAATACAGTTCAAAAAGAATAAGAACCATTTGATGTTCCAGTAAAAAAATTAAAATTCACTTTTCTACAGCCAAAGTTTACATCTGCACCGCACAAACCAACAAGCATTGTAAACATCCTAAAGGCAAACCTTGGCACATTATTTTTATAATACAATAGAATTGTACAAGGGATAATTATTTTTGTTGAAAAGTTTCTGTAATCAAGATTCACAAAGTTGCCGTGAGCATGAACAAAGTTCAAGGAGCTCTCCCACTTCAACAATGCTTGTCTCTCTTACTTTCACTTTTATTTTTCAAAAAGTTTTGGGTTCCCCTCTTTATTTTTGTTGTTTTTAAACTATATGAAAGCACTCAACAGAAATAAATGACTCTCTAAAACTTCCGGGTTGTCTCCCAGCAGCGCTTTCTTTAAAGCCATTAAGCTAGGCATATTGTGCTCAAGTAATGGATCCACCCGGATCCCAAGGTATATCAAAGCCAATTTTAATGAGCAATGATTTGTAATTTAGTAGTGAGCACAAAGTAACATACATCAAGCAACAACGAAGTCTAACTCTCTTCCTATGCATTGGCATGTCATAAAAGAACAATTCATGCACACCAAGTAAAGGCCAATGCATAGTATAAGCAGTTTCTTGCAATTTCATCATATTGGAAACATAGAGAGGTGGAGATATAGTTCCTCTCTCATAATAATTGCAAGTAGGATCAGCAAGCACATGCATATTATATTCATCAAAATCATCATCTGCAACGGTAAAAGGCAACCCATCAATGTAATCCTTAATAAGTGCAACCTTCTCCGATATAGTATATTCGGGAGAATTCAAAAAGATAATAGGACTATCATGCGTGGGTGCAATAGTAAAAATTTCATGTTTAACATAAGGAACTATAGCAAGTTCATCTCCATAAGAATAATTCATATTGGCATCTTGACCACAAGCATAACAAGCATCATCAAAAAGGGATATTTCAAAACAATCATAGGTATCATAACAGTCATCATAGCAATCATCATAGTAATCATCATAGCAATCATCCTTTGGTAAGCACGAAGGGGAATTAAACAATGTATGAGTTGAAGAGTTACTCTCATTAGAAGGTGGGCACGGGTGATCAATCCGCTCTTCCTCCTTTTGTTCTTCACTCTCCTCCTCGTCTTTTTCATCCAATGAGCTCACAGTTTCATCAATTTCTTCTTCCGTAGCTTCCTGCAAAATATTAGTCTCTTCTTGGACAGCGGAGACTTTCTTAATAAGTGCATTAATTTCATAATTGTATTTATAATTCTCATAGCAATATTTGAGGATATCTAAATTTTCAGATCTATAAACAGCATCATCAAAATCCTCAAACTCTTTACACATAGCTTCAATTTCATAAGCACCCATAAAAGCAACAAATTCTTCTATTTGTTCCACATCATAGTAATCATATATACCTCTAGCATAAGAAGCCAAGGTTTCATTATCATTAAATTCGCATGAAAAGGGAAGGTGTGGAGACTCCGTCCTAGAGCAACAAGTATAATCATATTCCAAGCATAGTTGCCTAGCATACCAATACAACATATTAATTTGATCCCATAATAGTTTCCCTTTTTGTGTCGAGCGATAATCCCTAAAGTATTCACGTTGATCCAACGTTACTCCCATTATAAATTTGAATGGGGTTTTCTCAGGATTATCAAAGTAGTACAAAATATTTTTCTCATGATGAGAATCGAGGGTTTTAGGAGTTACCCCATCCTCATGAGTAGCAAGTACACCTAATTTTTTTTGGTATTTTGTGTTCCATATCCATAACTAAAGATAGAGATCAACTAAGAACAGCAAATAAAAATTACTTAGTGATAAAGCAAACAAGCACACACGAGAATATTCACCCCACGCTATGACTCCCCGGCAACGGTGCCAGAAAAAGGTCTTGATAACCACAAGTATAGGGGATCACAATAGTTTTCGATAAGTAAGAGTGTCGAACCCAACGAGGAGCTAAAGGTAGAACAAATATTCCCTAAAGTTCTATCGACCACCGATACAACTCTACGCATGCTTAACGTTCGCTTTACCTAGAACAAGTATAAAACAAGAAGTACTTTGTAGGTGTTTTCGGATAAGCTTGCAAGAAAGTAAAGAGAACGAAAATAATACTAGGGCCTGCTTAGATAAAAACACAACTAAAGTAAATATGGCGAGTGTGGAAAAGGGGTGGTAGGAGTTGCGAAATTGTCCCTTAAGCAATTGATTACTTTACTAGACCGATAGCAAGTTTTATGTGGGAGAGGCCACTGCTAGCATGTCATCCCTTACTTGGAATTCTATGCACTTATGATTGGAACTATTAGCAAGCATCCGCAACTACTAACGTTCATTAAGGTAAAACCCAACCATAGCATCAAGATATATTGGTCCCCTTCAATCCCATATGCATCAATTTCTATGCTAGGTTGAAGCTTACATCACTCTTGCCCTCCAATACATAGTCCTATCAACATACAACTAACCCTATGGTGTGATCCACGCGCGCGCTCATATGATGGGCACCAAAGGACAGCAACATAACCACAAGCAAATTAAATCAATCATAGCAATTCATCAACCACCAATAGGACAACAAAAATCTACTCAGACATCATAGGATGGCAACACATCATTGGATAATAATATGAAGCATAAAGCACCATGTTCAAGTAGAGGGTACAGCGGGTTGCGGAGAGTGGACCACCGAATATAGAAGGGGGAAGGTGATGGAGATGTTGGTGAAGATGGCGGCGGTGTTGGTGAAGATCTCGGTGATGATGATGGCCAAAGAAGGTGTTCCGGCGCCACCGGAAGCAAGGGGGAGAGAGCTCCCCTTCTTCTTCTTCTTCCCTGACCTCCTCCCTATATGGGAGGAGGGTTTCCCGTCTGTTCCTTGGCTCACATGGCTTGGGAGGGACGAGAGCCCCTCCGAGATTGGATCTATCTCTCTGTTTTCGCGCTCTGTTCTGGCTCTGTTTCACCGTTTCACGTATATATGTTGATCCGTAAGTCTGATTGGCTTGAAACCTTCGCCATGATTTTTTTCCGAATATTATCTTTCTTGCGGCAAAAGAAGAGCATCAACCGCCTTACAGTGGGCTCACGAGGGTAGGCGGCGCGCCTGAGGGCGCCTGCCTCGTGACCACCTCGCACCGTCTCGCGTGGATTTTTCTTCTGGAATTTTCCATATTTTCCAAAAATAAGCTTTGTCCGTTTTTATCCCGTTTGGACTCCTTTTGATATGGATATTCTGCGAAACATAAAACATGCAACAGACAGGAACTGGCACTGGGCACTGAATCAATATGTTAGTCCCAAAAATAGTATAAAAAGTTGCCAAAAAGTATATGAAAGTGAATAATATTGGCATGGAACAATCAAAAATTATAGATACGACGGAGACATAGCAGCTGTGTTTATGATGAGCACGTCTCCCCTAGTGCAGCATCACTGTTGCTCCCTCTAACTTGGCACTGTTATATGTGGTTGCATGTTATGTGTGATGTCTAGCTTGTATTGCTTCTAATTTTGTTGAATTCCATCTGCTTACTTTACACATTATACTTGAATAAGACACGTGTTCCTGTTTCTAGAACATACAATGTCTGTCTATCACACCATGTTCTTACATCAAATTACTACTGTTGTGTAACCTGCAACAATCACTTATCATAAGACACGTTTGACTTCAGAGTGTGATATAGGTTACATCTCACATTCTTTTCTAGCTTGTACTACTAATTTGTTGAAATGGCACTTATGACGAGACAGTTTTAACTTGGTAGAGTGATATTCGTTGCATCTTTCATATGGGGTCTAGCTTTCATTGCTTCTATTTTGTTGAAATGCCTTCTCCTTAGTTTACACATCATAAGCTGTGAATATGCAATGCTGTGAGTATGCAATGGCACTAATGACGAGAGACCTCTAACATGGTAGTGTGATGTTGTTTGCATCTTGCATATGATTTATATCTTGTACTGCTTCATTTGTTTAAACGCCATTTATGATGAGACACTGTTAACTTGGCAGAGCGATATTTCTAGCATCTTTCATATGGTGTCTACCTTCCATTGCATTGCTTCTAATTTGGTGAAATGTCTTCTTCTTAGTTTACACATTATAGTTCTGGTTATCTCTTCCGTCCTGTTTTTCATACATATTACATCCTCCTATCATGTGGTTGTCTAACATCAAAGTTCAGTTAAATGCATCATGCATCAATTTGTTCCGAAGAACTAAATTGTTATTCGTTTTTCTTGTCGGCTTGACTTAACATGGCACAGAGAAAGAGGAAGAAACACAGAATGGCAGGGAATGAGAAGCGGATGAATCCTGCAGATTCTTGTAGTACTGATGGTGCAATAGAAGGTCAAAGTCCAGCGGAAAATTCTATAAACACGGCATCCCATGCTACACGAGCTGCGAAAAAAGCCAAACAGAAACAAATAGCTGCCACCAAACAAGCAGAGACAGCCCTAGTTCTTGCAACACCTACCACAGTACTACCGGTGCCACGACTTACTCGTGCGTCAATCGAGCTAGCAAAGCACATTCCCAAGCTCCCTTGCCACCGACACTACTTCCCAAGCACTCTTGACACAAGACGAGTTGGCAATATCAGATGAACCTTGTGAGCTTCAACAGCAAGAGGGTAGTTGCTGGAGTCAAGTTACAGTTCCATGCTTCTTTATATGTAGTCTCATAGTTTCATGTACACTAACACTTCCTATGTTCGTTGTTGGACTAGCACCTAGGCGCAAGAGGAAACAAACATCAGGGATAATGCTCGATATGCTAACTAACTCTAGAGGAGGAAGAATGGAGATCCGTTTTAAGGAAGGTTTAAAAAGGCCACGTGATGCTACAGAGTCAGCCAAGTTAGTATCAGTGGCAGAGGTTGCCTTTAGGTGTCATGTACGTATCCTCCCAACATGGATTCAGTACAGGAATGACAAAGACGAAACCCAGTTCAACACCCTCCTCGACCATTTATCTGTAAGTATGGTTATGTATGGAAACTAGTAATATCGTCTTGCTCTGTCCATACTTTCTAGGTTGCTGATAATGAGACTCCCATTATTTTCAACAGATGAGGTTCAAGTTGGATAGCCAAGATGATGCAACCAGACAAGCTTGCACCCATGTTTTCAAGTCTTCTCATGACAGTGTCAAGATAACTTGAGGAAAACTCACTTTGGAGGCAAGGCTAACGATGAACTTTCCCAAACATCTCGATGGAAAATATATCGGATGAAGACTGGAGGGCCTTGTTAAACACCGGTCCGATCCGAAGTATCAGGTACATTATATATATGTGATCAGATCACATGTTGAAGTCCAATTTATGCATGTGCCACACAAATCTATCTTCTTGTAGGTGAACTGTTCAAAGAACAAGGCCGACCGTACGAAAGTGAAATTCCAACAGACGACAGGATCTAGTAGCTATATTGCACACTGCGAGGCTCTTATAATTAGCTGTTGTTTCACTCTTTTCGCTGTACCATATTATCAGATCTATATTGACTTGTTCGAAATGCAGAGGAAAGCCCGCAAGGACCAAAAAGTACCTGAACCAAATGATGTGGAAATCTTCAACGACTGTCACACCAAAGAAGAAGAAGGGCATGACTACACCAGTCAAAGCCGCTGTTGTAAGTCCTTAATCCTCATGCCTTTTAACTACTACTTACTCTGACTTGTGCCTTGAACTGCATGGTTTGCAGCCAATGTCTATTACTCTTTTCAATTTTATACACAATTGTCTTAGCGTATCATTGCACCTTACAAGGTTTAAAAGAGAGGAGTGATGTTCCTTTGATCTTGATCCGTAATCTAGTTCCGTGCTGGACTTGCCCACACAACGTTACAATTGCCTGTTTGTCTATTCTCAGTTGTTTTGTGATATGAATGATGTCATACTATGGTTACCATATTATAAACTTCGTCTCCTTATCCTTAGCCCTCAATACAATGTGAAGAAATAGACAATACATTAGCGATGGTACATGGTCATATGTTTGGAACCTGGTTTTATTATGTACTTTGCAATAAAATACAACTAATATTTTACATGGGTTCACCAGAATAAGTTATGTATATAGACCAAAGCTATTTTGTTTGGTTTTGCTGCCTCCTTAATATCTTACATTACGGTACTACTAATGTAAAACCTCAACTTTTCAAAGTGAGCTATGGAAAAATGGTGGAACCGCCACCTTACGAAGGTGGTGAGGCAACTATAACCGCAATGTCAAATCTTGCTGCAGTGGGTCAAGACTGTCCACTAACGATTGCCAAAAGCACGTTCTGCGTATCTTGGGTTGGTTGTTAAGGCAATATCGTCCAAACTGCCTCATGATCAAGATATGCAAGCTCAAAGCAATGTTGTATCTGCGCTCCAGACACAAGTCCATTCCCTAACAGAGGCCCTTTGTGAAACAAGGAGAAACATTGCTCAATGTCGTCCAGATATGCATGGCTTTGAAACCAGACTATCGTAAATTAGCTATGTTGTTCAGAGCCTAGGGAAATGAAGGCGAGGGTTATGGTGCTCCATCGAGACAATCTGACATGAAAACGTAATCGAGGTCAAATGAATCGAGCTTGAACTTCCGGTGGTGCATTTATCGCTAGGCATTAAGTTTTATGCCAACCTTCCTTTTGTTATATAGTTGTAATTTGTTTTGGTGCGATACAAAATTTATTCTTAACGTGCAGCCACCGTCAAGAAAACAAAGAAGCCATTTTTGTATAGTGTAGGGTGTTCCCTATATTTGCACTGGTGGCGATCTTTGATGTCGAGTGGATGTAATATGTGCAATCGCCTTGATAGCCTAGCGTTAGTTTCAGCCTTATTTATTTCCTAGTCTTCTTTTTCCCTGGTTTGCTAGTGGCCGCAACTACCATGGGCCATATACGGGCTGTAGGATCCATGGGTCTCCTAAGGGCCGTCAATAAATGGGCCTGTAATCGGTGGGCCTCGGGCCGTCGATAAATGGGCCTGTAATCGGTGGGCCTCGGGCCGTCGGATAAATGGGCCTACATGGGCCGTAATCGGGCGTAATTGGTATCGGCCCAGCACGGTAACGGGCCGTTAACAGGCCGTAGGACTGCAAAGGCTTAATTCTATCACAGGCATAACTGGTCATTAATGGGCCAAAATATAGGACGGGCTGGAAACGGCGCAACGGGTTAACATGCCAGAAACGAACCGACTCTTGCCATGGGCCGAATTTGGCCCATTAGGGTAATGAGCCGATGTGGGCCGACTCTTGCCATGGTAATTTGGCCCATTTTGGGAACATGCCGATAATGGGCCGACTCTTGCCATGGGCCAAATTTGGCCCATTAGGGGAACATGCCAAGAACGGGCGGAAGTAATCGAGGGCGAAAAAGGAGCCCAAGAACGTATGGGGGTCAATAGGCCGAACGCTAACACGGGCTGGAAACGGCCCATGTAGATCATGGGCCGTTAATGGGTACAAAGAAAATTACTGTTCATTATGGGCTAGAGTCACCGTGGGCCTGTAAAGGGCCAAAAGATACGAAGGCCTCATATGGGTTGAAAGACGTCGTGGGCCATACATGGGCCGAAAGTGAAATAGGTTGGTGTTATATTCGACGGCCCACATGACGTTGTTGGGCGGATTTCCTTTAGGGCCTAACGGGCCGTGAGTTAACGGGCCGTAAAATGGGCTATTTGCGAAGAGACCGTTAACAGGCTTTTCATGGGCCAGCCCGTTAACTTTTAACCAAGTCAAACGGGCCGGCTTTGTAAGCTAAATCGGCTAGTGGTGGGCCGTGGCACGTGTCGACATATCATAGGCGCCTATCTGACCCACTGACGAGCTGACACGTGTTTCATCCGGCCAATAAGAATTTTACACGTGGAAATTTCCCATTGGTCGGGGCTGTTAATTGGTTATCGGATCCAAAACCCAACCCGATAGCTTAAGGGCGTTCCGTTACGGTGGATGCCACGTGTCGGTCACCCTTGACGAAAGCACTTCTGTGACGCGCAATTTATCGTCATGGAAGTGGACACTTCCGTGATGATAATTTTGGTAATGTCATGGAACACTTCTACGACAGCACATGTATGACTATCTTGATTCTGTCATAAAATCGTCATGGATGTACATGCATGACAAAAAACGCGACCTACTATGACAAACACGTATGATCACGGAAGTGTATTTTTTTTGTAGTGATACCAAATCGTTTCGTCGGACCAAAGTTTTAGGTGAGCATCATTGTTCTTCGACTGGTGAAAATCTTGACAAACTTTGGCAAGTTATTAACAAAGCTTCAATTATAAGACAACGTCTTATGAGCTACTTATGTGTGATACGTCAACAGAACACATTCAAGTCATGGAATAAATAAGATTCCAGACATTAAGATTTGAACTAGGTGTCCAGAGATGATTAGACGAAAAACATTGGTGAAGTTTTTATCACATGGTTTGGTACATTAATTGTAAACGATAGAAAAATCTACTACGTAAATTTTTCTACTAATATGTCATTTTAATTTTTATGTTAATGAGCGATTTCGATATCCCTGGAATAGTGGTAATTGAAAATAGATTTATGACTTCCTTACAATTATAGTCATGTTTCTTATTCTTTTGCATATATAAATATTTGTGTACATACAAACTAGAGAGAAGTGATGTGAACAACAACATGTATAGTGCTAGAGAAGAAAAACAGTTTTCTGTAATTGATTTTTTTTTCAAGAAAGCTAAATTGCGTAGTGTTGCATATTTAACAAGTATGTCATTTTTATATTCAATATTTGAATTTCCATTTATTTGCATAATTTTAATATTACCGGCAAATTATCTTTGTGTCCAATTGTTAGCATAGTTTATTAAAAACGAAAATAATGATTATTACGAAGCATTTCTTTGAAATAACAAGCTATTACATGAAGATCTTAAGATGAAACATTACTTAACAAATTGTTAAGCGTGTCAGCTATTATACTATACATATCCTAATTCATTTCTTTCAAATTTCTAAAAATTAATCACTCATTTGAGTTTATTTCGCATGTTAATATTGTCTTCATTCGAACTTTCTAATCTTTGACTGTGTTCATCGAAATAACTTATTAACATCTACAATACCACATCAATATGTTGATTCCTCACATAATATATTTTCACATCATCTATACATATATATTTTTTTAGTCGGAGGGAAACATAACATACAGAGTATAGTGAAATAGAGCAACTATAAGAACTAGAAAATCCAAGCAGGCCACATGATGAACTTAAATTGATAAGGACATAAAATTCAAATTAACACTCACTTTTGTTTGCTAGCCCATGCTAATGCACGGGTTGACAACTAGTGTCTTAAATCGTAGAAGAATTTTTTATTTTGTTGCTATGTAAAGCTAGGAGGTAAATATTTAGCAACAATGTAATTAGCATAATCAGCATACCAAAGAGTACTATTAGCAACATTTATGCAGCTAACTACTCATCAGGAAAACTATCATCAATAGGTAGTGGGTCATCAAGCACATTTTCAAGCCTAGACAAGTTATCTGCTACGGGGTTCTCAGCTCCTTTTCTATCAATAACATGTAAATCAAATTCTTGTAACAAGAGAACCCAACGAATTAGTCTAGGCTTAGTATCTTTATTTTACATAAGATATTTAATAGCAACATGGACTGTGTGGACAGTTACTTTGGAATCAACAATATAAGGTCTAAATTTATCACAAGCAAACACCACCGCTAAAAATTATATTTCAGTAGTAGCATAATTTCTTTGAGCACTATCTAGAGTTTTACTAGCATAATGAATAACATTCAACTTCTTATCAACTCTTTGTCCTAGAACATCACCAACAACATAATCACTAGTATCACACATAATTTCAAAAGGCAAGTTCCAATCAGGTGGTTGAACAATAGGTGCAGAAATTAAGGCTTTCTTGAGTGTTTCAAAGGCTTCTAAACAATCATCATCAAAAACAAAAGGAACATCCTTTTGCAAAAGACTAGTGAGAGGCCTAGAAATTCTAGAGAAGTCTTTAATAAATCTCCTATAGAAACCAGCATGACCTAGGAAACTACTGAATCACCTATGATGTCCTTAGGACATGGCATTTTCTCAATTGCATCAACCTTAGCTTGGTCCACTTCAATACCTCTTTCAGAAATTTTATGACCCAAGACAATGCCCTCATTAACCATAAAGTGGCACTTCTCCCAATTCAAGACAAGATTTGTTTGTTCACATCTCTGCCAAACTCGCTCAAGATTGCTTAAACAATCATCAAAGGACTTCCCATAAACAGAAAAGTCATTCACAAAAGTCAGAGAATATAGCAGGCATACATCTTTGAAAGGTAGCAGGTGCATTACATAAACCGAAAGGCATACGTCTATAAGAAAATGTTCCAAAAGGTCAAGTAAAAGTGGTCTTTTCTTGATCAGATTGTAAAACAGGTATTTGCGAAAAGCCAGAGTATCCATTAAGGAAGCAAAAATGTGTGTGCTTAGATAGTCTTTCTTATATTTGATCAATAAAAGGCAGAGGGTAATGATCTTTTCTAGTAGCTTTATTTAATTTTCTATAATCAATAACCATTCTATAGCCCGTGACAATTCTTTGTGGAATAAGCTCATTCGTATCATTAGGAACAACAGTAATACCTCCTTTCTTAGGGACAAAATGAACAGGACTTACCCATTTACTATCGGCTATAGGGTAGATTATACCTGCTTCCAGAAGTTTTAATATTTCCGTACCACTTCTTTTATCTTCAGATTTAACCGACGTTGATGATCAACAACTGGTTTAGCATCAGGTTCCATATTAATTTTGTGCTGACATAGAGTGGGACTAATGCCCTTTAAATCATCAAGAGTATATCCAATAGCAGCTTGGTGCTTCCTTAGAACTTTCAATAATCTTTCTTCTTGTTCTGAAAGGTTAGCACTGATAATAAAAGGATATATCTTCTTTTCATCAAGATAAGCATATTTCAAAGTGTCTGGCAAAGGTTTTAATTCAAACACAGGGTCACCCTTAGGTGGAGGAGGACCTCTAATAGTTTCAATAGGCAAATTGTGTTTAAGCAGAGGACGTTGTTCAAATAAGATCTTATCTATTTCATTCCTTTCATGCATATGTAAATCATTCTCATGGTCTAGCAAGTATTGCTCTAAAGGATCAGTATGTGGCACAACAATAGAAGAAAGACCAACTAATTCATCCTTACTAGGCAATTCTTTTTCATGATGATTTCTGCTAAACTTGGAAAAATTGAACTCATGAGATTCATCACCAAAGCTAACACCAACAGTTTGTTTCTTACAATTTATTTTAGCATTACGGTGTTCAAGAAAGGTCTACCAAATATAATGGGACAAAATTTATCTTGTGGGGTGGTAAGAACAAGAAAATTAGTAGGGTATTTTCTCTTCCCACACAAGACTTCAACATCTCTAAGAATCCCAATTGGTGATATAGTATCTCTATTAGCAATTTTAATAGTAACATCTATGTCTTCTATTTCAGCAGGTGCTATTTCATCTCTAATTTCTTCATATAAGGAGTGGGGAATGGCACTCACACTAGCACCCATGTCACATAAACCATGATAACAGTGATCTCCTATTTTAATTGAAACAACAGGCATGCCAACAACTGGTCTATGTTTATCTTTCCCCTCAGGTTTAACAATTCTAGCAGCTTGTTCACAAAAGTAAAGAACATGCCCATCCATATCTTCTTCCAAGAGATCTTTAACCATAGCAATGCTAGGTTCTACTTTAATTTGTTCATTAGGTTTAGGTGTTCTAACATAGCTTTTGTTAACCACAGTTGAAACTTTAGCATGTTCTTTTATCCTAATAGGGAAAGGTGGTTTCTCAATATAAGCAGAAGGAACAACTGGATCAACATTGTAAAGTATAGTTTCTTCTTTAACTAGTACTGGTTCTTTAATTTCATCTTTAATAGGTGGGTGATATTTAACCCACTTCTATTTAGGAATTTCAACATGTGTAGCAAATGATTCACAAAAAGAGGATACTATTTCAGAGTCAAGTCCATATTTAGTGCTAAACTTTTGAAAAGCATCGGTATCCATAAAAGATTTAACACAATCATACTTAAGCTTTATACCCGACTCTTTACCTTCGTCAAGTTCCCAACCTTCAGAGTTGCTTTTAATTCTTTCCAAAAGATCCCACTGGAATTCAATAGTTTTATTCATAAAAGAACCAACACAAGAAGTATCCAGCATGGTTTGATCATTACGAGAAAGCCGAGCATAAAATTTTTGAATAATAATTTCTCTTGAGAGCTCATGATTAGGGCATGAATATAACATCGACTTAAGCCTCCCCCAAGCTAGAGTGACACTTTCTCCTTCACGAGGCCAAAAATTATATATATATATATATATATAATTACGATCACGATGAACTAGATGCATAGGATAAAAGTTTTGATGGAACTCCAATTTCAAACGATTCCAATTCCATGATCCAATATCATCGCATAGCCTATACCATGCCAATGCCTTTCCCTTCAAAGATAAAGGGAAAACCTTTTTCACCACTTCATCCCTGGGTACACCCGCAAACTTAAACAATCCACAAATTTGTTCCACATGTATCAAGTGCATATCAGGATGTTCAGTTCCATCTCCTGCATAAGGATTAGCTAGCAGTTGTTCTATCATACCCGAAGGAATTTCATATTAGATATTTTCAGTAGGTGCAGTAGGTTGAGGGGTAACTAATTGTGGTTTCGGATGAGGTGAAGATAACCCGAACAAACCCCTCAAAGGATTGTTTTCCATAGTAACAAGTGACAATAAATTTCAGCACACGATATAAATGTTTCCTTACCGAATTCCACTTACCAAAGGCGCTTCACTCCCCGGCAACGGAGCCAGAAAATAGCCTTGATGACCCACAAGTATAGGGGATCAATTGTAGCTCTTTTCGATAAGTAAGAGTGTCGAATCCAACAAGGAGTAGAAGGAAATGACAAGTAGTTTTCAGTAAGGTGATGTCTGCAAGTGCCGAAACTATAAGTAGCGAGTAGTTTGATAGCAAGATAATTTGTAACGAGCAAGTAACGATAGTAACAATAAGTATGCAGCAAGGTAGCCCAATCCTTTTTAGACAAAGGACAAGCCAAAACGGTCTCTTATAACAAGCAAAGCGTTCTTGAGGGTACACGGGAATTTCATCTAGCGTCATGTTGGTTTGATTTGTGTTTGCTACTTTGATAATTTGATATGTGGGTGGAACGGTGCTTATGCGATGTTATTACTTGAACAAACCTCCTACTTATGATTAACCCTCCCGCAAGCATCCGCAACTACGAGAAAAGTATTAAGACTAAATTCTAACCATAGCATTAAATTCTAGGATCCAATCGGTCCCTTACGGAATAGTGCATAAACTGGGGTTAAAGTTTCTGGCACTCTCGCAACCCACCATTTATTTACTACTCCACAATGCATTCCCTTAGGCCCAAATATGGTGATGTGTCATGTAGTCGACGTTCACATGACACCACTAAGGGAATCACAACATACATACTAACAAAATATCGAACACATATCAAATTCACATGATTACTTGCAACATGATTTCTCCCGTGACCTCAAGAACAAAAGTAGCTACTCACAAATAATCAACATGCTCATGATCAGAGGGGTATTAAATAGCATAATGGATCTGAACATATAATCTTCCACCAAATAAACCATATAGTAATCAACTACAAGATGTAATCAACACTACTAGTCACCCCCTAGCACCAATCTATAGTTTCGGTAACAAGGTTGAATACAAGAGATTAACTAGGTTTTGAGATGAGATGGTGCTGGTGAAGATGTTGATGGAGATTTCCCTCCCCAAGATGGGAGAGTTGTTGGTGATGATGATGATGATGATTTCCCCCTCCGGGAGGGAAGTTCCCCCCGCGGAATCGCTCCACCGGAGGGCAAAAGTGCTCCTGCCCAAGTTCCGCCTCGAGACGATGGCGCTTCGTCCTGAATGTTCTCTCCTCATTTTTTTCTAGGTGAAAATGACTTCTATACCAGAAGATGGGCACGGGAGGTGGGCTAAGGAGGGCACAACCCACCAGGGCACGCCTGGGCTCCCTGGCGCGCCCAGGTGGCTTATGCCCACCTGGTGGGCCCCCTCTGGTAGATATTTGCTCCAATATTTCTTAAATATTCCATAAAAATTCTATGTGGAGGTTCAACTTGTTTGGAGTTGTGCAGAATAAGTAGCCTGACGTAGCTTTTTCTGGTCCAGATTTCCAGCTGCCAGAATTCTCCCTCTTGGTGTGTACCTTGCAAATTATGAGAGAAAGGCATTAGAATTACTCCAAAATGCATTATTATGCATAGAAACATTATAAATAACAGTAAGAAAACATGATGCAAAATGGATGTATCACTGACTAACTTCTATCTCGCGTGGCTGCTAACTCTGATTCCTACGTTGCAGGTGTCGGTGTCAAAACCGGCGGATCTCGGGTAGGGGGTCCCGGACTGTGCGTCTAAGGTCGATGGTAACAGGAGGTGGGGGACACGATGTTTACCCAGGTTCGGGCCCTCTCTATGGAGGTAATACCCTACTTCCTACTTGATTGATCTTGATGAATATGAGTATTACAAGAGTTGATCTACCACGAGATCGTAATGGCTAAACCCCTAGAAGTCTAGCCTGTATGATTATGATTCCCCCTATGGACTAAACCCTCCGGTTTATATAGACACCGGAGGGGACTAGGGTTATACAAAGTCGGTTACAGAGAAAGGAATCTTCATATCCGAACGCCAAGCTTGCCATCCATGCCAAGGATAGTCCTATCCAGACACGGGAGGGATTCTTTGGTCTTGTATCTTCATAGCCCATCAGTCTATGTTGGGTTCTACGGTAGGGTGCGTCGACTGCAAATTAAAATTTTCCTACGCGTAGAACATCCAGGAACATGCTACGGGAGATGGATCACAGTTCGTTACCACTAGACGCGCAGTGCCGTGCAGCGGAAGAAGAGTTGGGGCAGCGCGTCCGCGTGGATCGTCTCCTCCTCGTTCGATCTCCCTCGAACAGCCGGTCGTCTGATCCCACGTACAAGTGCACCGCCTCTAACGGTATCCGCGCGTGCAGGAGGAACACCGTGCGGCGGACTGCTAGGTCCGATCACACAGTCGGCGGCGAGTGGAGGTGGCTATTCGCAACACATGCAAACCCTAGTGTTGCACCGAAGCGATCAACCACCCGAGTGTGCTGCACCTCCACTTTATATAGGCGTCCGTCGCGGGCTAAACACTTGGGCCTCGCACGGACCCTAAAGCCCAAAGTCCACTCGATCATGTTCCTAGTCCAGTTCGGATCACATCCGACCAGTGTCCTACGAACCGACCTCGTAGGTTCCTTCCCTTAAGCGCGCGACCCCTTAGGTTCAAGCCGGCTTGGTCGCAGTTCGGATCACCTCTGGACTACATGGCTGGTAGCGGCCTCTAGCAAGGCGTGCCGACCACCAAGCAGACGATGAAGCTGGTTAGGCGAACATGTACAACGTGTCACACTTCTGTTCCCTTTGCCGCACGATATATGTTGTCGGGCTCAAGGCGAGACTGTCATCCTTGTGCTAACCCGACCTCGTTCTCGTTCTAGTGATACCGACCACTATCTGGATTATCTCATAATCCTTGTCGCATGGCCATGTTGTTCCTGGTCGGATCACACGAGGGGCCCAGAGTATATCTCTCCTGATCGGAGGGGCAAATCCCATCTTGCTCAACCATTTCTCGCAGCATGGGACTGGACAAACTCGAAACCTACCTTTGTAACTACCCAGTCACGGAGTAGCGTTTGGTCGGCCCAAAACAAGTCTGTCACCATCTCGAATACATGCGTCAGCTCAGGTCTTAGGACATAGAACGTATGTTGTACTAGAGACTCACAGATGACATATCGCTGCATCTCATAGTTGGAGTCCGTCCGACTGGGACCTTATCTCGACTTCGGATCCGACTATGTCGAATCCGACCAGACCTTTCCAAGTCCATATTATCCAGTTAGCATCCAATGCTCCATGGCTAGTGAGACCGAGCCATCGACCGTGTGTCATATGCTAGTCTAGTCACCAAGGCGTCCACACAACCCTTTCGACTAGGGACCTTATAGGACAGTCATCATACAATGCATAGTCCCACAAACAAGTCACGTACTTGCTGATACACATCATTGATAGTGTCCAAGGACTATCTTTATTCATAAACACATAGGAAATATCATCAGACATGATTGCCTCTAGGGCATATCTCCAACAGTCTAGCCCATGACCAACAGGCGGGACGCCTGAGGACCCCTTAATCCAGGACTGCCTTAGTAGCCCCTGAACGAGGCTTCAATGACGAGGTGTCCGGCGCGCAGATTTTCTTAAGCATTGCAAGGCGGGTTCCTTCTCCGAATACTACAAAACAGTCTTCGAACACAGAGAACATGTCCGGATCTGCAAAACAAATACCACACACAACCGCAGAGAGTATAATATTCTATGAGTCCAATCCACTGTCAATTTTTGTAGCGTGACACCACGTCACCACCCGGTCATTATTTCGAACCGTTTTTTAGCCTGCCGCTCCATGTTTTGGGATGTGGTTTCCTTGGCACGGCTTGTCAAAGCGGAGATCGTGTCCCCTTATTACTGGATTCTCATCAATACGGGTGTGGGTAACCCAACCGTGCCGTCTACACGGCTCTTGGGAATAGGAGAGTTTTAAGGCTAGTGGGGAGCATTTAATATTCACTGCCTTTGTAAGGAGATAAGGATTCACCCCCTTTCACCCACGCCTTCTCTCTCTGGCCCTCCCATTCTCGAGCTCCAGCGCCCAAGTTCTTATCCTTTCCGCCTCAAAAAAGTTCTCCAACCATGTCCGGATCTGGAGCGCAAGGCAAGTGGATGGCCTTCTCCGTCAAGGAGAAGGACATCATGCAGCTCCGGGAGGCGGGGTACCTGGCTCCAGAGATTGCCCACCGACTTCCAACCAAGGGACAAAGTATTCCAACCCTGAAGTCCAAGGAGAGGGTTGTCGGTGTCAAAACTGGCGGATCTCGGGTAGGGGGTCCCGAACTGTGCGTCTAAGGCTAATGGTAACAGGAGGCGGGGGACACGATGTTTACCCAGGTTCAGGCCCTCTCGATGGAGGTAATACCCTACTTCCCGCTTGATTGATCTTGATGAATATGAGTATTACAAGAGTTGATCTACCACGAGATCGTAGAGGCTAAACCCTAGAAGCTAGCCTATGGTATGATTGTTGTATATCTATCCTTTGTCGACTAGCCTGGCCTCGGTTTATATAATGCACCAGAGGCCTAGGATAACAAGAGTCCTAGCCGAATACGCCGGTGGGGAGGAGTCCTTGTCTTGATCGCCAAGTCTTGTGGAATCTTCCTTGTATGCGGCAGCTGTCCGACCTGGCCCATGAGTATACGGCCATGGGGGTCCTCGGCTCAATCTAACAGATTGGGAGATGACGTGCTGAGTACCCCCTAGTCCAGGACACCGTTAGTAGCCCCCTGAACCAGTCTTCAAGTTAGGGACACTCCTTGATTCTTCTGAACTATTCTTCATCTTTGGTCATCGGTCTTGAAAACTGGTTCAACAAATCTTCTCATCTTCGATCTTGAGGATCGCCGAAGTGCATCCGAAGAGTTTACACGTCAGGAATCCGAGGAGCCCCTTTAAGTTTCCGGCCTTTGTCAATGCCTTGTTATTTTTATGCCACACCTCAGGTTTGAAGTTGCTCCCGGGAGGCAGTGTCCTCTTGCGTCCGAGCTCTAACACCGGACTGCATTCGAGGTATCTTTTGTAGCCGAGCACCAATGCCGGACTGCTTCCAAGCTCCAACGCCGAAATGTATCCGAGCTCCAACGCCGGACTATATCCGACTCCAACGCCGGACTGTGTACAAGGTCCAATGCCGGACTATATCCGAGGTGTCATAGATCACCTTGCTTCAAAAAAAGTTGAGGGAGTTTTAGCCGAACTTAATGCCAGAAATGCCCTCTATGAAGCTAGCCACTGGCGCCCGAACTTTATGCCGGACTACCTCCGAGGTGGTGCACCACCCCGACCGCGGGCTGATTTTTTGTGAATATTTTTAACTGGTGCAGTTTATTCCCTGCCGAGGTATATAGCCAGTATATGTATATCCAGTAGCCCTCAAGGTGTGTATCAGTCTAAAACCCGAGATGCACCTGAAGGAAAACATGAAACCGCTATTCCCAGTAGCCCCTGAGATTCAGGTCGATGCGTGAAATCGGCCTGAGGATCAATTCCTAGCTCGGCAGCATACATAGGAATAAAAACACAGTGTAACATGTCGGCGTTCTGGGAACGAGGGTCCCCAGACTTGCCTGCCTGCGGCCTGCGGCGTGGCTCAAGTGGGGGCCCATCGCGGCCCAGCTTCATCAGCTCAAGCTCAAGACCCTCGCGAGGGGCCAAGCCTCGCGGGGCGGACGACAGGAACCTTCCTCAGGAGCAGCCTCGTCAGGCAGGCTCACAAGGAGGCGGAGAGATCAAGGCAAGGCACATCACGAGGCTGCCGTGACGCAAGCCATGACGACGAGACCGAGGCGAGGCGCCAGACCAGCAGTTGTCCTCATTTCCCCTTTGGTGCAAAGGAGGCAAGCACAGGCCAAGGCATCGTGCAAAGGTTACCGCCGGTGCAACAAGACCAAGACCAGCAGAGCGGCAGGAAGGAGGTCATCGTGGAGCCAGGACGGTGTCATCGTCGAGCCTTTGGCAGCCAAGACCAACTTTAGTCATGATAAGTGTACTAGATGTTCCCCTTCAAAATGGCCAATTGTTGGCGCCCTTCCCGCTCATTATTTGGGAAGAGGCCCAGGGCCTCCCTCTATAAATAGGACTAGCCATCACAAGAGACTGGGAGATGGACGAATCAACCAGAGAGAGAGAGAGAAGCGACCGGGCTCACCCAAGCAGTCCGTCGCACCATCTCAAGAAGAGCCCCTCGCGAGGCTGTTCTTCCTTTGTACTGTTCTTCATCAGCCCCAGAGGCAATCCACCACACCACACACTGGAGTAGGGTATTACACCACCACGGTTGCCCGAACCAGTATAAACCTTGCGTCTCTTGTGTTGTTCGTCGTTCTTAGTTAGATCCCTTGCAAACCATTCACGCGTGGGCTGGTAGGGGAAAGATCTCCATGCGCACCCCAGTGTTCGAACCTCAAGGGTCTGCCGGAACCCGAAATCCAACATTTGGCGCGCCAGGTAGGGGTGCGCCGGAATCCTTCCTCCGCCACCTCGTGTTACGTTGATGTCTACTACACAACCTTCTTCTTGTAGACGTTGTTGGGCCTGCAAGTGCACAGGTTTGTAGGATAGTAGCAAATTTCCCTCAAGTGGATGACCTAAGGTTTATCAATCCGTAGGAGGCGTAGGATGAAGATGGTCTCTCTCAAATAACCCTGCAACCAAATAACAAAGAGTCTCTTGTGTCCCCGACACACCCAATACAATGGTAAATTGTATAGGTGCACTAGTACGGCGACGAGATGGTGATACAAGTGCAAAATAGATAGTAGATATAGGTGTTTGTAACCTGAAATAATCAAAACAGCAACGTAGCGATCGGTAAAATGGAGCGAAAACGTTCTTACAAAGATAGGAAACAAGGCCTAGGGTTCATACTTTCACTAGTGCAAGTTCTCTCAACAATAATGACATAGATAGATCATATAACAAGCCCTCAACATGCAACAAAGAGTCACTCCAAAGCCACTAATACCGGAGAACAAACGTAGAGATTATGGTAGGGTACGAAACCACCTCAAAGTTATTCTTTCGGATCAATCTATAAAAGAGTTTGTACTAGAATAACACCTTAAGACACAAATCAACCAAAACCCTAATGTCATCTAGATACCCCATTGTCACCTCAAGTATCCGTGGGCATGATTATACGATATGCATCACACAATCTCGGATTCATCCAACCAACATAAAAGTACTTCAAAGATTGCCCCAAAGCTACTACCGGAGACTCAAGAACGTGTGCCAACCCCTATGCATAGGTTCCCAATGTCACGAAACCCGCAAGTTGATCACCAAAACATACATCAAGTGGCACATGATATCCCATTGTCACCACAGATAATCACGGCAAGACATACATCAAGTGTTCTCATAAAGACTCAATCCGATAAGATAACTTCAAATGGGAAACTCAATTCATCACAAGAGAGTAGAGGGGGAGAAACATCATAAGATCCAACTACAATAGCAAAGCTGAGGATACATAAAGATCGTGCCATAGAGGAACACGAGAGAGAGAGAGAGAGAGATCAAACACATAGCTACTGGTACATACCCTCAGCCCCGAGGGTGAACTACTCCCTCCTCGTCATGGATAGCGCAGGGATGATGAAAATGGCCTCTGGTGATGGGATCCCCCTCCAGGTGCCGAACAGGTCCCGATTGGTTTTGGTGTCTCTGAGAGGCTTGCGGCGGCGGAACTCCCGATCTAGGTTCTGTTCTGGAAGTTTTAGGGTACAAGAGTATATATGGGTGCAGGGGGTACGTCGGAGGAGCTACGGGGGCCCCACGAGGCAGGGGGGCGCGCCCAGGGGGGTGGGCGCGCCCCCCACCCTCGTGGGCAGCCCGTATCTCCCCTGACGTGCACTCCAAGTTCCCTGTGTTGCTTTCCTTCCAAAAATAACTTCTCCAGTTGATTTCGTTCCGTTTAGACTCCGTCTGATATTCCTTTTCCTCGAAACACTGAAATAGGTTTAAAACAGCAAATCTGGGCTGGGCCTCCGGTTAATAGGTTAGTCCCAAAAATAATATAAAAGTGGATAATAAAGCCCAATATTGCCTAAAACAGTAGATAAAGTAGCATGGAGCAATCAAAAATTATAGATACGTTGGAGACGTATCATACGTCGCCTCGTCGTTCGATGTCAAGCGACCCGGCAGCCAACGCCGACCGCTAGGCGGCGTGGCCCGCCCACGCCGTGCCGCCGGCCCAGGGCGACCTCAACCTTGCGCCTCAGGCAGCTCACGCTCCGCAAGGCGCTGCAGGCGCTGGCGGCGTGGCGACGCCGCCTGCCCTCACGCCGCGGCAGGTGCGGTTGGCGGCCAGGGCCTCTAGCCACGCAGCGGCCACGGCGCCGCACACCCAACGGGAGCAGGCAAACACCAGGGCCGCGCTCACGGAGGCCCGAGAGCTGTAACGGTGCCGGCTTCTAGAGGGCGGCCGTGACGTCTGTTGAGCGCTGCGGGTCGAAGCTCCCCGGACGCCGCCTGGAGCACCTCCTTTCTGCATCCGGCCGCCACCTCTGGCCCAGAGCGTGCCGTATGGCGGCCCCATGCGCGCCCATGCAACCTCAAGCGGGCTCCAGGGCCTACTCGACGCCAACCTGGCCAGCAGCACCAGGCGGCAAGCCGCGCGGACCCCATCTCCGGCCGGCGAAGGAGCGCATGCCGTGACCTTTGGCCTCGGCGGACCACCGCGCCACCACTCTCAAGACAACGCTCCGGGCCGGACTGCGTGGCATGAGGGGCACTACGGCGAGGCCTACGGGGCAGCATCCCCAGAAGCTTATGTGCCCCGCATGATGGATCAATAGAGCACACGGGAAGAAGACCATGGCTCGTTCCTCGGGCCAGGCTGGGGCGAGGAGACACCACAAGCTGAGCTCTTTCAGGAACCCCAAGAGGGCCTCGACGACCGCGCCGGCGGCAGCAACTATCTGGTACCACTAATTCCTCAGGAGCAAGCTTATGCTAACCGTGTGCCGCAGGAGGTACAGGTCGCCGCGACAGGCGGCTGCCCCAACACTGCAGCCTCTTACCCCTCAGGAGGAGGGCATCGGGGGCTGCAGGAGAGGGGCCGAGATCCGAGTTCGTCCCCGTGGCGCTTGGCGCAAGATGTTCTCAGGAGGTAGGCCCTCTGCCGGGGAGGTGCCTCAGGGCCTGCCCCTGGCAGAGGACCCGTGGTCGTCGGGGGAACCGCTGGCGACCGCTCTACCCCATTGGCGTCGTCCTTGGTCTCGGGCCACCGTTAGTGGCGGTAGAGTGTGGCGCAAGGCGGGGCCCTCATCTGGAGATATGAAGCAAGGCCGGTACCTGTGAAGAAGGCCCAGTGCCTGTGAAGCTCGCCGCCCCGTGACACTCTCACGTAATAATGAGTGGGGCTGTACACGCCCCGGAGTCTCAGGGGCGCCGGCCTCAGGCCGTGGGGCTCCCTCCCACGCCCAGTGGCAGCACTTAGCTCCACGCTGGTGAGAAGACGTCGAAGACTAGACTACGTGCCGGACGCGGCCTTTTGCTTTTTTTTGCCTTTTCCTCTGTTGGCGAGTTTCTTTGGTTTTAATTTAAGTTGGATTTGAATTCGAGCCTTGCGTGCGTTTGGGGAAGGGGTGTTTAGTCTCATTCAAGCAATCTCTCGTGTTCTGGTTTCGGCTTTGCGTCCAAAGCTAGCGCCAGCTGCCTCCCCTCACGAGCCCCTCGCGGGCCGGGCCGGGCCAACCGCGTCCACAGCTCGGACGGCTGTCGCCACACCCTCTCCGGAGGTTCTTATCACATGATCAATGGGTTCACCCAAAAGACACGTGTGGTGCCATGGCCCCCACAACCCCGCTCGGGGCTCACCCGGGTCAAAAGGAAAACGAGCCAGCTGACCCACCACCGGGCCGGCCGTTAAGCTCACACGCTACGTTAAGATTACAGAGGCATTTACCGCAAACCTTTACATGAGGGGCTTCCCCTCCCAAAATGCTCTCACAGTCTTCAGGGCCAAGCCCGAACCTCTTTCGTGCAGGGTAAACAGCGGCGGCAAGCAATCAGTCGGACATGTCGCTCGCCGTGCCTCCTAGGTCACCTCCGGAGGCGTCGCTGGCGTCGCTGACATCATCGCCGCCACCAACACCTCCGCCAGCACCAGGACCGTCCACCATGGTGCCCTCATCGGCGGCCACGATCACGCCGTCATCATCAGACGTGAAGGCCCTGACAAGGTCGTCCACGTGATCCTCCACCCATTGCGTCAGGTCGCCCCGGACGGCTATGAGCACCAGTGCGATGGCGGTGTCGAAGCCGAAGTGGGGATCCTTGTCCCGCAGATAACTGAAGACGCGGGAGAAGGCGCGCCCGAGCAAGGCTCGGCTCCACTCCTCGACGAGCCAACGAGACCTCTCGGCGCGGTTCTCCAGGAGCGTCACCACGTCAGCAAAATATTGGAGGTTGCCGGCATAGTTGGTCTCGTGAGGCTCCTCGGCGGCGGCCTCGCAAATATTGCCCAGGGCCATGTTAGCCCGTTCCCTGAGCGTGTGGAGCATGGGGGCGTGCTCGTGCTCCAGAACCCGCCGCCGACGAATCTCGTCCTCATTGTGCCGTGCGGTGGCCTCGGCGCCATCAACCCTCTAACGGAGAAGAAGCAATTCGGCGTGGGAGGAGGTCAGTTCCGCCTGCGCCGCGCAAAGGGCGGCCGCGGAGGAGTCCGCACCCCGCGTCACTTCGTCTAGGTTGGCCTTGAGGGCCGCGGTCCTGCCCTCAGCTTCGGCCCTGACCAACTCCAACCATAACGCATACAGGCGCTCGAGGCCTGAGAGAGCTTCCGCTACGTGGCGGTCAACCTCTTCTTGGGCTCGGGCTTCGCGCGCGGCGACATCATCCTCCGCATGCGCCACCAGGCGCTCCCTCGTCTCCAACCGCTCAAGGTCGAGGTTGCGCTCGGCGGCCTCCAGCATCAACGCTTCCTCGCGCTTTTGGAGCTCCGCCTGGTCGACAGAAGCCTCCTTCAGCGGCACAAAGTGCAGCCTGGCGCAACTCCACCTGCTGCTCCAGAGAGTTGCTCCAGGCTTGGAGCTCCCTCGCACGCTCCTCCACGTCCCTGCGTCACTGATCTGCTTCCAGGGCCTCCTCGACGGCTCGAGAGCAAGCCTCTCGCGAGGCCGCCAGCGACGCCTCAGCCTTCGCATTGTCAAGGTCACGCTGGTGACGCGCGAGGGCGACGGCAATCTTCAGCTTGCGCCTCTCCTCAGCGAGGCGCAAACCTTCGGCGTCGAGACGCGCATCCTCGCCGGCAAGCTCCGCCCCAAGCCGGTTCACCGCGTCCGTCGCCCCACGGAGAAATTCTTGACGACGAGCGCGGCGTTCGCTGGCACGCCTGAGCACGTCTTCCGCGTCCCCCTCTGCTGCTGGTGCGTGCGGAGGGCCCGGAGGCGGCGCGCCTCCTCCTGCAGGGCAGGGGGCTGGCGCCCCAACAATCGCCGGACGGGCCTCGCCAGGAGCAGGGCCTGGCGCCGGCCCGTCCCTAGAAGAAGAGCTCAAGATTGACTTCAACCAATCGCCATCCATGACCAAGGAAGGATCCCGGGGCAAGCTGGCTGTGCCCTAGGAGAACTTGTGAAGGGAAGACAGCGGGCGCACAGGCTCGGGTTGCTCAGCTTGACGGGCCACCTCCCTAGCCGGCTGAGTGATAAGGGTGCCTCTTGAACCAGACGCACCAAGGACCAGTGACGAGGACGGAGCTTGGGGAGATGGCTCCTTGGTCGTCTCCGCGAATTCGGCAGGAAGGGCCCTGAAAGGCCATAGTCAGCTGCAAGAGCTGGGAAGTAAGAGGAGCAGAGAGAGAAGAGGACTTACTCGTCTGTGGCGAAGTACCTCCTGCACTTCAGCAAGCGGCAAGGGCGATCGTCACCGCCCGAGGCCTCCTTCCTCTTGCGGAGGGCCACGAAGTCCACGCGGAACCGGCCCAAGCGCTCGGCGTAGGGGTCGGTTTGTGGCAGGAAGGAGGCGGTAAGGTGATCGGCGCGAATGGGACCAGCCTCGGGGACGCCACCAGGCGCCGCCTCATGAGGGACGACCGGGGCCTCGGAAGCCCCAACCTCGGGAGCGGGAGGCCGCGATTCCTCACCTGTCATCATTCCGGAGCGAGCTCCGGAAGATGCCACCCTCGGGGCTCTGCGCGGCATCACCGCCTCAATGTCGCCCCCTTCAACTCCTGACTGTTCTCGTCTCCCTGCTCCGCCACCTGAGACAAATCCACTTTGGGCGACCGGAAGAGCGACCACGGCAACTGGGTTCTCGCGAGGCCCCCTGAGGCCAGCCGGGCGCAGACCCCACTCGTCAAAACTGGGCATCTTCTTCACGAAATCGGCCCTGCCCGAACAGAGATACAAGAGGGCACCATCATGTTAAAGGATGCCTGGGGAAGGATCGCTAACCAGGACCCTGAGCACCGTCCTCAGCACCTCAGGCGCCAAGTCCCCCTCCTGAAGTCGCATGCGGTCTTGGCGCCCCGCAAAGTCCCACATCCGATGAGAGTGGCGCTGGAGAGGAGCAATGCGACACTGGAGGAACTCCTTCACCACCTTGGGCGTCGTCACATTGAGCGCCCTCAAGCTCTCTAAGCGGCGCCAGACGAAAGCAAGCCGGGTGTCCGCGAGCGTCTCGTGACCCCATCCCGAGTTGGGAACAGCAGGCAAGGTAGGATGCGAGAGCAGGGGGCTGGGCACCCCAACGTCCACATATAAGCACCGCTCTCTGAACTTGTCCTCAGGGGAGGGAGTCCAAAATCGATCCCCGAAGCAGCCGTCTCTAGCACCGCAAGGAAGCTCACACACCGTGAGCATTGAGTAGGATCACTCAGGCGCAAAGAGAAGAAGTGACGCAACAGGGCAATGGAAGGAGGGATGCCCACCATTGCCTCGCAGACGAAGGCAAAGACAGCCAGGAGGGTAATGGACTCAGGCCCGAGATGCATCATGTGGATCTGATAGTGGGAGAGCACCGCGTTGAAGAAAGCGGAGAAGGGGGGAACCAGACCCGCCCACATGGCATCAGCGAAGAACTGGACCTCCGTGTCAATCCTGAGAGGCATGGGACGCAGGCCATGCCGTGGTCCTACCGCACTCATTGAAGATGGTGGCAAGAGCAGAGCGGACCTTGTCCAAGGCCTCGGGGTTGAGTATGATAGATCGATCGACGGCGGGGGCCACCGCCGGAGGCGAGCGGGACGAAGACGCGGGCTTCTTCGCCTTCTCCTTCTTCGTTGGCGCCATGGCGACGGGAAGGGTGAGAGTCTGAGTTGGATCAAGGGCGGAAGTTGGAGCCAGAGTAAGAAGGAAGGGCCGGGAGTGCGCGGACAGCGAAAAGGGGAATGGTTGTGTGCAACCCCGGGTCCGCTTAGCCGGGCGTGTAATGAGGCATCATGGGGAAGCGGGGACGCCCACGACCAATCGATCGCCATGCGGCGCCCAAGGCTGCAGGTTGTTAGGGCCCGCGGTGCTTCGCACTTGCCCCTTCGCTTCTCTGCTAAGCCAAGCCCGGGCGCACCTTGGGCCCCGGGGCTACTGTCGGCGTTCTGGGAACGGGGGTCCCCAGACTTGCCTGCCTACGGCGTGGCTCAAGTGGGGGCCCATCGCGGCCCAGCTTCATCAGCTCAAGCTCAAGACCCTCGCGAGGGGCCAAGCCTCGCGGGGCGGACGACAGGAACCTTCCTCAGGAGCAGCCTCGTCAGGCAGGCTCACGAGGAGGCAGAGAGATCAAGGCAGGGTATCTCACGAGGGTGCCCCGTGACGCAAGCCATGAGGATCGAGACCGGGCGGGCGCCAGCACGTGCAGTGTCCTCATTTCCCCTTTGGTGCAAAGGAGGCAAGCACAGGCCAAGGCATCAGGCAAAGGTTACCGCTTCGGTGCAACAAGACCAAGACCAGCAGAGCGGCAGGAAGGAGGTCATCGTGGAGCCCAGGGCGGCGTCACCGTCAGAGCCTTTGGCAGCCGAAGACCAACTTTAGTCAGGATAAGTGTACTAGATGTTCCCCTTCAAAATGGCCAATTGTTGGCGCCCTTCCCGCTCATTATTTGGGAAGAGGCCCATGGCCTCCCTCTATAAATAGGACTAGCCACCACAAGAGGCTAGGAGATGGACGAATCAACCAGAGAGAGAGAGAGAAGCGACTGGGCTCACCCAAGCAGTCCGTCGCACCAGCTCAAGCACAGCCCCTCGCGAGGCTGTTCTTCCTTTGTACTGTTCTTCATCAGCCCAGAGGCAATCCACCACACCACACACTAGAGTAGGGTATTACACCACCACGGTGGCCCGAACTAGTATAAACCTTGCGTCTCTTGTGTTGTTCGTCGTTCTTAGTTAGATCCCTTGCAAACCATTCACGCGTGGGCTGGTAGGGAAAAGATCTCCACGCGCACCCCAGTGTTCGAACCTCAAGGGTCTGCCAGAACCCGAAATCTGACATAACATGTTAGAGAAGTTGCCGCAATATATTAGCTTGATGCCGGATAGGTCCATATGGTACCTATTATTGTCCGAAGACGCTATGCCCATAGTTCGGTCAAGCCGAACACTGAGCACTTTTAATTCTCTGCATTGAATAAGCAATGCAGTAGCCCCCGAGACACTTGTCGGGTGGAAACACCAGATCAGGGGATCGATGTGCCCCTTTAATATTTGTAAATAATGAGCATGAAGCCCAGTAGCCCCCGAGCCTTAATGTGGGCACGGGTGGCCGAATTAAGGATCGATATCCAGAGTAGAATCACAGATTATGTGTAATGATTCTATGTATCCAAGTACTTTACATCATTATTTTGACTCCATTGCGATCATTTATCAGTTGAAAGTGGCCCATCATCGGCTTCTACCCCTTGGTAGATACTACGATGGGTGTTTCCACAATAACAAAACAACCCTTAGCCGACGTCTCGGTGCCTGAAGGCGGTTGTGTTAGCGGAAACGAGGCAATCAGATATGCGGGCTTTATAACTTTCGCTTAGTCATAGGAGCTTTAAACTGGGGAAGCTAGCTATGAGCCCCCGGTTAGTGTTCGGCGACATCCAGGTCAAGCCGTAAACACTTCGGCCGATGTTATCAACGGCCCGTCATTTAACATAGTCATCGAATCGCTGACCAGTTTACGCCTATTGTGACAGTCAGTTTTCGGCTTTCTCCACTGAGGTGCTTAACCATGCGAGCTGGAAGCACAATCGCAGTGGTTCTCCCTTTGCACACCTAGCGAAAAAAGCGGAACGTAGGAGGCAAGCACGGAGCCGAGGCAACCCAACAATTGACCGAAGACACAATTGAAACCGATGCATATATAGCAATATCCGAGAATGTTTTGCTGAATCCCTAAAGGTGTCCGGCGTTAATCGCGAGACTAATGTTGGAAACGCACAAATAGTTTAAAAGTGCCATAGGCTTGGAAAACCAAAAACGCGTCGGTGAAAACACGACTTGAACAAGATCAAGTGTTCGGTGCCAATCTGAAAATTGGTCTTTAGAAAAAAGTGCTTCTATCGTGCTTTATCATGACACATCCTATCTCAAGACTTCAAGCGGGTCAGCCTACGGCTTCAACCTCCTATCCCGAAGGCGGAGTGCTTCTCGTTAGGCTAGTTTAACAAACTAAACTCTAGTGGCTTTGAGAGAGAAATTAGGCTCCTCAGCTAGTGACCACGTACTTGTGCCGAAAAAAAGAATTGTAAATAGTAATAATAATAATAAAACTTTGCAAAAACTAGAAAGAAGAACACTTATTATAAAAAGGCTCATATAAATTTAAGAGCCCCCAAGTGACTTGGTTAAAAGAATGATTGTATGTACCGAAGTACTTATATCATATCTATGTTCACCCGAACTTTAAACGCGTCTTAACCGACCGTCGGCTTCTCCCTCTTCGGTCAAGGACCGAAAAGTTTTATGTACTCCACCTGTCGAGAATATCGACGGTGTTTCCAATAACCAGGCAATTAGGCCATAAGGCTGTAATGACATAAAGCGCTCAGGGAACTTATGCTATATTACTGACGAAGTGTAAGAAGCATCTTTGAAGAAAATAGTACCCCCACCAATACCTTTCTTCGATTGCTCATTGCTACTATGAGACTTGTGCAATAGATTTTTTGTACTCATGAGTTCCGTTGTGTGCCGACCATAATTGAAAACAATAAGAGCGCTTAGCTTGGCTTCACCCAGTCTGAGGTCCGGCTCGGATGACCCGATCATGACAATCGCAGAGGTGCTCCCTTTACTCCCTAGCCGAACAATCGGGAACATAGGGGTAAACGCAGGAGCGAGGCAACCCAGCTTGCAAATCGCTTAAGTTAACATGGTGCATATTATGGCGTAATACACAAACAAGGAACGAAGCTGTACAAGTGTAATCATTTGCAAGAGGAAAGGCTTCATAAAGGAAGCCCCCAAGTAAACGGGGTATTTGAATTTGTGTGTCACAAACAAAGTTTTGACAAGGAAATTTTTTTTACAAGCAACTTTTTTTCCAAAAAAGTATAATGCTTGGTCGAACCGAACACAAGTTAAAAATTTAAAACTTTGAGCATGGAGGCAACTTAGCTGGTTAATGTGTTTGATATTGATGACGCGGTCCGAGCTTGATGCGGGACAAGGTTCCATCCCCCAAGCCGGTCCCGAGGTGGCGGAGAAAAGAGCTCGGCACTCCAAAGTGGTGACATAGCATGGTCAATGCAGGCCGGCAGAGTGATGCTGAAGTCCCCGGCATGGGGTAATGAAGTGTTGACGAAGCCCCCCGTCCAGCCGAGGTGACGTGGTATGTCAGTACGCCGAGTTGGCGATACTGCCCAACCCGGATCATTTTCCTGTGCACAAAAAATAGTGCAAACCGGAGATAATAGTAATAATAATAAATTTTTTAAAAAATCATTGCATAATAAATAATTTATGCAAAGTGAGTAATAAAAGAAATATGGCCTGGCGCCGAAGTTAATGTTGATGCAGGGCGTCGACGTGATGCGGTAAAGGCGTAGCAAAGCCTGAATTCACAGGTCGGTCCGAGTTCCGGATGCGGCATTCGCCGGACTATGTACGGAAACTGACCGAACCACCATGCGACCATCGTTAATGCGGCCACCACTTGATAAACCTGTGTACATATGATGGACAAACCAGAGTAATAATTCCTTGGAAAAAATGAACCCAAACAAGCAAAAAATACTAGGATTAATAGCACCTGTTTTATTTGTTGTAGCAATGCGAAGAAAGGTGATTCCCAAAATTGGGACTCGATCCGCACACCCATTGCCTGATGGGCGATAAAGCGACGGCATGGCGATGCTGGCAAAGGTTGGCTCGCTGAGGCAAAGCTCTTGGTCCGCTAACGTAACGGAGCTGGTCGGCTAGTGACGCTTAAGTCTCCGGAGTAGGTTGATGAAGAGATGGACAAGCCCCCAGTCAGCCGAGATGTCGAAGTAGGTCGGCGTGATGGACACCGGCTTGAAGAAGCAACAGTGCGGCCCTGCCGATGCAGGTCGTGACATGGTCAATGTCGGCTTGATGAAGTGACCGTGCGGCGATGCCGGTGTGCCCGCTCCGTGTAATCCGTGGGGAGGCGATGTTGGTGATGATTTATCCTTCGCAATGCCGAATTCTTGTTCGGCTTGCCGAGATGATGGTCCGAAGAAGTTGAGCTCGGTTCAGCAAAGCGACGACGTGTCAAGCGCAGGTCGGCAGCCTTGGAGCAATATTGCCGGACTAGTTTGACATCAGCATGATGATGAAGATGACCTCAGAGGAGGCTTAAAATTTTATGGGCACGTGTTTAAAAACGACGCACAATACCATAGAAGAGAATTCCTTTAAAAAGGTTGTCCAATATCACGTTCATAAAGAAACATGAATTCGGGTCGGATCCGTATTCGCGTAGAAAACAGATCCGAAAATAGGTCCACTCATCGGAAGGTTCCCGGAGTTTGAACCGTCGGATCGAGCTGAAATTTGGAGGGGTGGTAGATATGGGAATTCCAGAGTAGATGAACGGTTGGATCTTCCAAAGGACCTCCGAGCTAGGCTCTGGAGACCACGCCCTAAACTCGTCCAGATTCCCGTCCAGATTTGACAGGGCTCCGGTATATCGTAGATTGTCGGAGATTCCTCCATCGGAACTCGACGAAATTTTGCATGGCTATTGTAGACGTAATTCCGCACTATTCCAACGAAGCAATCGTCAAACCGATGCTCAAGGAGGCGGTGACAGTGGATACAAGTTCGCTGTCCAGAAAAACAGCACGGCCGCCCGAGGACAATGTTGACGTTGAGCCCTCGAGCTCCATGGATGATTCCTCTATGATCATAATATAGATCGGAGTTGATGTTGATGAAGGCCCTCGTCCGAACATGACGATCGGAGATGGAGCCTGGTCCTCGGTCGAGCCAAGGTGACCAGTCAAGCCAGCGACGAAGATGTCGGCTTTGTAGTTGACCTGCGGGCGAGCCATTGATCCTTTTGCCGATCACACAGCGGAACTCCCAACGAAAGCACCAATGTCGGTGTCAAAACCGGCGGATCTCGGGTAGGGGGTCCTGAACTGTGCGTCTAAGTCTAATGGTAACAGGAGGCGGGGGACACGATGTTTACCCAGGTTTGGGCCCTCTCGATGTAGGTAATACCCTACTTCCTGCTTGATTGATCTTGATGAATACGAGTATTACAAGAGTTGATCTACCACGAGATCATAGAGGCTAAACTCTAGAAGCTAGCCTATGGTATGATTGTTGTATATCTATCCTCTATCGACTAGCCTAGCCTCGGTTTATATAATGCACCAGAGGCCTAGGATAACAAGAGTCCTAGCTGAATACGCCGGTGGGGAGGAGTCCTTGTCTTGATCGCCAAGTCTTGTGGAATCTTCCTTGTATGCGGCAGCTGTCCGACTTGGCCCATGAGTATACGGCCATGGGGGTCCTTGGCCGAATCTAACAGATCGGGAGATGATGTGGTGAGTACCCCCTAGTCCAGGAGACTGTCAAGGGTGGTGTTCATCTCCCACTTCGTTCATGGGTTAGGCTTTTCTCTCCACCCCTTTGTCCGCGGACTAATGTTCTACTACGGGCTAGATTTCCACGATCTAGCCCAAAATTCCATTCTCAACATTTCCGCATTCATTGTCGTATGCGAGGCTTTCCTCCGCATCCCTCCCTACTTCAGATTATGGCTGAAGATCTTCAATGTGAAGCCGAAGGTGGTGGGCGGTCAACACGCAGATTGCGGAGGTGCCATGGTGAGCAAACTGTCCAACGTCACATGGCCCAAAGGCACCTATGGAGACTGTCAAAGGGTGGAAGCAGCAGTGGTTCTATGTCACGGAGCCCCGCGACACCACTTGGACCGCGGCTCCCGAATTCAAGTCCGGGCCCCCGATGCGGCTCACCTCCTGGCTAGAGAAGGGCCTGGACTGGGGTTCGTCAGACGAGCTGACGGTGCTGCAGAAGCGCATCAAGAGTATGGTGGACCGGAACATCAAGATCGTCAACGTGATCCAGGTGATGCTTTTTCACCGTATTCTTCCTTGCCAAAGTCGGACTTGCCATCTATGGGAGTTTGATCCGGCCAAGCACCAGACCCTGCGACAGTTCTTCGGCTCTACGCACAAAGACATCTGGAAGGTGCTTTTTAAGGCCAACAAGACGTGGCCGGCGACGTCCGAAGACTGTGGGTACAACATGACCCACCCCGCCAGTCTGGTAAGTTTTTGTCTTTCAAGGAATACCCTTTACCTATACATCCAAAGAAAAAGTCTAAGCTTCCCTATCTGTTTTTTCAGGGGTGGACAAGCAGGGTGGAGCAGATCCAGTGTCCGGCCCTGCTTCCTGAAAACCCAGCCGTCGATCTTCTGACGAAGATGCTGGTTTCGGCGCCCTATCAGGCGCCGGAGAAGAAAGCCAAGAAGAAGGCCAAGGAGACCAAGGAGACCAGAAGTGGCCTCCTTCGTAAAGGCACTTCGGACGTGATGCCCGAAGACGCCGAGACACACTCCTCCCCCGTCTCCGAAGACGAGGAGGAGGAGGAAAGCAATTCTCCTCCCGAGGGGGGAAGGAATAAAAGGACGGCCTCCGCAGATCTGGAGGCAGAGGTGTCCAAGAAGGGGAAGGCCTCCCTCGTGGGCCTCTCCACAATGGACATCAATAGCAGCCCCGAGTGGCATCCCAGGGATAAGCCCCTGGCCAACTCGTTAGTACTCAGAAGCACCTCATGCTCGTATATGCCCGACCCCTTCGCTTAATGATTTTAGTATGCCGAACTATGTGCTGCAGTCTGGCTCGTGATAGCCCCCAGCGATCCTCATCTTCGGGGGATTCGCTCGATCCCAAGGCGATGGAAAGCGGGTCGCCTCCACCGGCCTTATCTCCCAAGGCCACGGACGATGCTGAGGTGCTGTCCCGAAGGATCTTCCTGGGCCAGGGGGAGGTACAGGAGGCCGTCAGGGCGGCGCCCGAGGGCGATACCTCGGCCACCGGACGCATGGGGGAGCAGATCCCCTGGAAGCTGGCGATGGGGGCCGTATCCAGTTCGGCCCCCAGCCGAATACCATTTCGGAGGCCCATACGGCTCCGGAATCAGGTAAGCAACCTCCTTCGAAAGAGGGAGGTGCGCCTATTCCGCCGGTGACCTCTGTCCAACCAGAGGCACCGGATACTCTTCTGGAAGCACTTCAAAGTGCTTCCATTGTGGAGGAACACCGTACCCTTATGGGTACTGTGGTTGAGAGAGTTCGGTTCGCCAAGAGCAGACTGACCGAAGCCTGCACCAGCCTTCTAACATGCTTTGAGGTATGTGACGTAATTATGCAAAAAGAATACCCTGGCATAGACAGTAGCCCCTGAGACTTTGTCCGGTGTTGGAAGAGAAAAGCCGGACAAGGGATCAAATAACTTTCACAGGGAAACTAACCATACATGTCTATGTGAATAAACAGGCTTCGATGCTGGCTACAACCTCTCATTCTGCTGAAGTCTCCAAACTGAAGCAGAGTCTGGAGCGGGCCGAGGAAGAGCTCGGCCATGTGAAGAAACAACTAGAGGACCAGCAAGGTATGCAATGGCCTATGCGTATCTTAAAAATGATACGAATTGTTTGTGTTGATCATGTTATCATGACATTTCGTAGGAGCTGCGACCAAAGTGGAGACCCTCAAGAACGCGCTGGCCGAGGCCCAAAAGAAAGCGGCGGAGGAAAAAGCCGCTCGCGAAAAGCAGGAGGCAAGGGTCGAGGAGGTCCAGCAAGAGCTCCAGGACGCTGTGAAGAAATGCAAGTCCTTGGAGCGCAAGGTTGCGGACCAAGGGTCCGAACTTATTAAAGCCCAACAAAGCGCGCAAGAGGACCGGGTTGAAGCCCAGGGTGCCCACCAGGAGATCCAAGAGGCCAGGAAAATCACAGCGGGTAAGGCTTTTATCATGCAGAGCAAGTATGTGAAGAAAAAGTACCTCTTTCTGACAAGGATTTGGAATTCTCCAGGAGCATTGCGGATCTGCCATGCAGTGTCTCTGATGCTGCGGAGTTCTTCCGAGCCGAAGAGGGGAGCTCAACGGAGAAGCTGTTCTGGTCGCAATACCTTGCGCCAGAGCATCCGGTGCCCTTTGGCGATCAGCTGAAACAGCTGACCGAACTACATAGGGTGGCCAAACTGGCCATGAAGGATTTGATAATCTGTTTGTGGCCTACCAAAGCCATACCCAGAAGCTACTTCGGCCTCGTGAAGCGGCTGGTCAATGCCTGCCCTCGGCTTGATGCCATCAAGCGGTCGGTCTGCATCGAAGGTGCGCAGATGGCCTTCGCCCGTGTCAAGATACAGTGGGCAAAGATGGACGCCATCAAGCTTGCGACCGAGGGACCACCCGCTGGCAAGGAGCACCGCACGTCGGAGCGGTATTTTGATGATGTCCTCACGGGGTCCCGCATTGTAGAGGGCCAGTGTTCAAAAGACATTATCTTCGAATGAATACATTCATGTTATGTTTTCTTGTATGATGAAACAAAGCCGTTATGTAATATAATGCTTGTTTATTATTTAAAAAAATTCCTCCTGTGCGGCCGTTTTTATTAAATCTTAGAGTTGGCCAGTCGTCGGCTTCAGGCCCCACGTAGGTAATACGAGGGTGTTCGGGATGGAATCTAAACACTCTTGATCCAAAAGTTTGGTCCTTGAAGGAGGTGTTTAGCGCAACGAACCAGGCAATCAGACTATTCGGCTTTATCGCTCTCACTTAGCCATAGGAGTTTGCAAATAAAAATGTAGGTGCAGCCCCTAGTTAGCATTTAATCAGGACTAGGGTGTCGTAAACACATGGTCGAGTAAAGGCTGATCCGTCGCATAATGCGGGAAAAATCGCAAAAGAATTATAACCTCCAGACAGCTGACCGGCTCACGCTGCATCATGACAGTCAGTTTTTGGCTTTCTCTACTGAGGTGCTCATCTGGATAAACCAGGACACAATCGCAGTAGTTCTTCTTTTACTACCCTAGCCGATATAGCGGAACATAAGGTAGTAAGCACAGGAGCCGGGCAACCCAACTATTGACCAAAGATATGATTCGAAGCCAATGCATATAATGCTAAATTCGGGGTGCCGAACTATACTGTAAAAGTGTTCGGACTTTGTTGCCATAGTATTGAGCGCAATGAAGCCCCTGGCGAATTAAAGCGTACCAGAGTGTACGGGTGCAATCGATAAGAATAGTAAGATGAAGTAGTAAGCTAATGCCACGTAAGTTGGGCCGCAAACTGTTTCCATTATAGTTTGATTGATACATCAAAGCGTATTTGTACAAATAGGGCGATAAGCAACCTGGCTATTTAACATGCCGAGACCAAGGGGGAGCTACGTGCGGGTCCTGGAAACAAGTAGAACGATCGTCAAGAAGAGCATCTGGGGATTCCCCCACACGCCTGTACTGTTTGCCGCCTTGGTATATCCATCCTTCGAAAGGACCGATGACCAGGCTGCCGCTAGGGGCCTATGGAAAAGAAACCTGAAAAGGGTAAAATAAAAAAATGAAAAGTAAATGTATGTGTGTCCAGGGGAGTTCGAGCCATATTGTGGACCACAGTCTGGTTATGCATCCATCTCTGCCCATGGTATTTTGAGTGCGTAGTTATGTACGCGCGGTACGTATGCCGCCATTTGGTCAGGACTGAGATGGAGGCCGAATTGCTAGTCTAACTCCTGACGAGCCAGACTGTCATGTTGTGGAGTAGTCTGGACTCGTTTGACAGTGTCCGGGAGCTTGGCCACTGAATTAACATTCTGCTTTAAAAGGCCGCTAAGTACTTCCGCTGCCAGGGCCGCGGTGTGCTCCTCGGTACGGAGGGAGCGCTCCATGTTTCCATTGACTGTTATGACACCGCATGGTCCGGGCATCTTGAGCTTGAGATAAGCATAGTGCGGCACCTCATTGAATCGAGTGAATGCATCTCTTCGGAGCAGTGTGTGGTAGCCACTGCGGAAGGGGACGATGTCGAAGATCAATTCTTCGCTTCTGAAGTTTTCTGGGAATCCAAAGACGACTTCCAGTGTGATTGAGCCTGTACAGCGGGCCTCTATACCTGGTATGACTCCTTTAAAGGTAGTTTTGGTGGGCCTAATCCTTGATGGATCGATGCCCATTTTGCACACTATATCCTGATGGGGCAGGTTAAGGCTGCTTCCCCCGTACATGAGGAATCGCGTGAGGTGGAATCCATCGATTATTGGGCCGAGGACCAGTGCGGCTGAATCGCCATGGCGGATACTGGTCGGATGGTTCCTGTGATCGAAAGTGGTCGGGCAGGACGACCATGGGTCGAATTTAGGGGCGACTGGCTCTATCGTATAGACGTCCCTGAGCGCGCGTTTGCGCTCCCTCTTGGGGATATGGTTAGTGTATATCATGTTCACCGTTTTGACCTAAGGGGGAAACTTCTTGTATCCCCCTGTGTTCGGTGGACGGGGCTCCTCGTCATCGTCCTCACTTTGCGACCCCTTCTTATTTTCAGCATTTATCTTGCCGGCCTGCTTGAAGACCCAACAGCTTCTGTTGGTATGATTGGCTGGCTTATCGGGGGTGCCATGTATCTGACATGGGCGATCGAGGATGCAGTCTAAGATGGATGATCCTGGAGTGTTCCTTTTGAACGGCTTCTTCTGCTGGCCGGACTTGGAGCCACTGAATCCGGTGTTGACTGCAGTCTCATCGGTATTATCACTGTTGCTTCGATGCTTGTGTCTGTTGCATCGGGGCTTGCCGTTGCTATTTCTGGCTTCAGAGGTGCCAGGTTCGCTTGCATTGTTATTGCTATGGGCTAGAGAGCTATCTTCGCCCGTGCAAAAGCGGGTCATAAGCGTCGTGAGGGCTATCATGAACTTCGGATTTTCTTGGCCGAGGTGTCGGGCGAGCCATTCGTCGCGGATGCTGTGTTTAAAGGCCGCTAGGGCTTCGACATCCGGACAATCGATGATCTGGTTCTTTTTAGTTAAGAACCTAGTCCAGAATTTCCTAGCTGACTCTCCGGGCTGTTGAACTATGTGACTTAAGTCGTCGCCATCCACAGGTCGGACATATGTACCTTGGAAGTTGTCGAGGAAGGCGTCTTCCAAGTCCTCCCAGCTGCCAATGGAGTTTTCGGGAAGACTGTTCAACCAGTACCGAGCTGGTCCCTTGAGTTTTAGCGGGAGTTATTTGATGGCATGAAGATCATCACCGCGGGCCATATGGATATGGAGAAGAAAACCCTCGATCCATACCGCGGGGTCTGTTGTCCCATCATATGATTCGATGTTCACGGGTTTGAACCCTTCTGGGAATTCGTGTTCCATTACTTCATCGCTGAAGAAAAGGGGGTGATGTGTGGCGCCTCTATATCGGGCCACGTCACGACGTAGCTCGGATGGAGTCCGTCTACCGTTTTTGGCCCGGGCGTGATTATGTTTGTTGCGTCCGGCTAGGTAGCCGTCGTCGCGTGTCGGGGCATGCCCCCGCGATCCATAGATCGATCTGGTCTGTCCTGCTCTACTGTCCCAGGTCCTGCCGCAGGTCATGTGCATATCCTCGAGTTGTGTTACCTCTGCCTTTACGGCGAGGTAGTACGGGCTGGTGTTCGGCTTGAGTTGCCGCTTTGTCCTGGCCACGTGGTGGTCGATCAGCCGCATTACGCGTTGATGGTACAGGTTCAAGTGCCTCCTCATCAAATTGAGGTAGCAATTTACGCTTCGGGTAGCTCTTGGTTTGGCGCTCGAGTCCGTATTCCTCGGCCGCCAGGACATTAGTCCACCTGTTGTTCAGTAAATCTTGATCAGCTTCGAGCTGCAGCTGCTTCTTTTTCAGGCTCCTTGCAGTGGCTATTAGCCGCCGCTTAAAGCACTCCTGCTCGAGAGGTTCCTCAGGCCCGATGAACTCTTCGTCGCCGAGGCTCACCTCATCCTTGGAGAGTGGAAGATAATTACTCTCCTCTGAGTCTTCATTTGCGGCCTGTTCATCGGGGCTAGCCTGCCCCTCTTCCCGATCGTCTTGTTCGGAGGTTGGCTCAACGGGGTCATCTTGGTCTTCGGCATCGTCCGGAGTATTGTTATCTCCTGTGCCGGTATTTCTGTCTTTTCCACGATGAGATTTAGAGCGGCCGTTGACGTCGGTGCTTTGGCTGTATCTCAGGAGGCTTGTCCTCAACTTGATCCTTCTCTTTGTCATCGTTACCCTCCTTGGGTGTATCCACCATGTATCCGTCATACGAAGAGGTGGTTGTCCAGTGTCCTGTAAACGGCGGGTTCGGGGCCAGCTCTTCTCTGACATCATCGTTGCTACCTCTTGAGCACTGCGTTGGTTTTCCCTTGAAGAGGAAAGGGTGATGCAGCAAAGTAGCATAAGTATTTCCCTCAGTTTTTGAGAACTAAGGTATCAATCCAGTAGGAGGCTACACGCGAGTCCCTCGCACCTACACAAAACAAATAAATCCTCGCAACCAACGCGATAAGGGGTTGTCAATCCCTACACGACCACTTACGAGAGTGAGATCTGATATATATATATGATAAGATAATATTTTTGGTATTTTTGTGATAAAGATGCAAAGTCAAATAAAAGCAAAGTAAAAAGCAAAGGAAATAACTAAGTGTTGGAAGATTAATATGATGAAGATAGACCCGGGGGCCATAGGTTTCACTAGTGGCTTCTCTCAAGAGCATAAGTATTCTACGGTGGGTGAACAAATTACTGTTGAGCAATTGACAGAATTGAGCATAGTTATGAGAATATCTAGGTATGATCATGTATATAGGCATCACGTCCGAGACAAGTAGACCGACTCCTGCCTGCATCAACTACTATTACTCCACTCATCAACCGCTATCCAGCATGCATCTGGAGTATTAAGTTCATAAAAACGGAGTAACGCCTTAACCAAGATGACATGATGTAGATGGATAAATTCATGCAATATGATAAAACCCCCATCTTGTTATCCTCGATGGCAACAATACAATACGTGCCTTGTTGCCCCTACTGTCACTAGGAAAGGACACCACAAGAGTGAACCCAAAGCTAAGCACTTCTCCCATTGCAAGAAAAACCAATCTAGTAGGCCAAACCAAACTAATAATTCGAAGAGACTTGCAAAGATAACCAATCATACATAAAAGAATTCAGTGAATATTCAAATATTGTTCATAGATAATCTTAATCATAAACCCACAATTCATCAGTCTCAACAAACACACCGCAAAAGAAGATTACATCGAATAGATCTCCACGAGAGAGGGGGAGAACATTGTATTGAGATCCAAAAAGAGAGAAGAAGCCATCTAGCTAATAACTATGGACCCAAAGGTCTGAAGTAAACTACTCACACTTCATGGGAGAGGCTATGGTGTTGATGTAGAAGCCCTCCATGATCTCGTGGGTACAGAAGGTTGCGCCGGTGGAATTAGGTTTTTGGCTCCGTATCTGATCGTTTGGGGGTACGTAGGTATATATAGGAGGAAGGAGTACGTCGGTGGAGCAACAGGGGGCCCACGAGGGTGGAGGGTGCGCCCCCCTACCTCGTGGCTTCCTCCTTTATTTCTTGACGTAGGGTCCAAGTCTCCTGGATCATATTCGTTCTGAAAATCACGTTCCCGAAGGTTTCATTCTGTTTGGACTCCATTTGATATTCCTTTTCTGCGAAACTCTAAAATAGGCAAAACATCAATTCTGGGTTGGGCCTCCGGTTAATAGGTTAGTCCCAAAAGTAATATAAAAGTGAATAATAAAGCCCAATAATGTCCAAAACAGTAGATAATATAGCATGGAGCAATAAAAAATTATAGATACATTGGAGACGTATCAAGCATCCCCAAGCTTAATTCCTGCTCGTCCTCGAGTAGGTAAATGATAAAAACAGAATTTTTGATGCGGAGTGCTACTTGGCATAATTTCAATGTAATTCTTCTTAATTGTGGTATGAATATTCAGATCCAAAAGATTCAAGACAAAAGTTTAATATTGACATAAAAATAATGATACTTCAAGCATACTAACAAAGCAATTATTTCTTCTCAAAGTAACATGGCCAAAGAAAGTTATGCCTACAAAATCATATAGTCTGGCTATGCTCTATGTTCACCACACAAAGTATTTAAATCATGCACAACCCCGATGACAAGCCAAGCAATTGTTTCATACTTTTGCATTCTCAAACTTTTTCAATCTTCACACAATAAATGAGCGTGAGCCATGGACATAGCACTATATGTGGAATAGAGTGGTGGTTGTGGAGAAGATAAAAAGGGAGAAGATAGTCTCACATCAACTAGGTGTATCAACGGGCTATGGAGATGCCCATCAATAGATATCAATGTGAGTGAGTAGGGATTGCCATGCAACAGATGCACTAGAGCTACAAGTATATGAAAGCTCAACAAAAGAAACTAAGTGGGTGTGCATCCAACTCGCTTGCTCACGAAGACCTAGGGCATTTTGAGGAAGCCCATCATTGGAATATACAAGCCAAGTTCTATAATGAAAAATTCCCACTAGTATATGAAAGTGACAAAATGAGAGACTCTCTATCATGAAGATCATGGTGCTACTTTGAAGCACAAGTGTGGTAAAAGGATAGTAACATTGTCCCTTCTATCTTTTTCTATCGTTTTTTTATTTGGGCCTTTTCTCTTTTTGATGGCCTCTTTTTTTTCGTCCGGAGTCTCATCCCGACTTGTGGGGGAATCATAGTCTCCATCATCCTTTCCTCACTTGGGACAATGCTCTAAAAATGATGATCATCACACTTTTATTTTCTTACAACTCAACAATTACAACTCGATACTTAGAACAAAATATGACTCTATATGAATGCCTCCGGCGGTGTACCAGGATATGCAATGAATCAAGAGTGACATGTATGAAAGAATTATGAACGGTGGCTTTGCCATAAATACAATGTCAACTACATGATCATGCAAAGCAATATGACAATGATGGAGCGTGTCATAATAAACGGAATGGTGGAAAGTTGCATGGCAATAAATCTCGGAATGGCTATGGAAATGCCATGATAGGTAGGTATGGTGGCTGTTTTGAGGAAGGTATATGGTGGGTGTATGATACCGGTGAAAAGTCTTGCGATATTAGAGAGGCTAGCAATGGTGGAAGGAAAAGAGTGCGTATAATCCATGAACTCAACATTAGTCATAAAGAACTCATATACTTATTGCAAAAATCTACAAGTTATCAAAGCAAAGTATTACGCGCATGCTCCTAGCGGGATAGATTGGTAGGAAAAGACCATGGACGTCCCCGACCGCCACTCATAAGGAAGACAATCAATAAATAAATTATGCTCCGACTTCATCACATAACGGTTCACCATACGTGTATGCTACGGGAATCACAAACTTTAACACAAGTATCTCTCAAATTTACAACTACTCAACTAGCATGACTCTAATATCACCATCTTTATATCTCAAAACAATTATCAAGCAGCAAACTTCTCATAGTATTCAACACACTCAGAAGAAAGTTTTTAGTAATCTTGAATACCAAGCATATTAGGATTATATAAGAAAATTACCATGCTATTTAAGACTCTTAGAATAATCTAAGTGAAGCATGAGAGATCAATAGTTTCTATAAAACAAATCCACCACCGTGCTCTAAAAGATATAAGTGAAGCACTAGAGCAAAACTATATAACTCAAAAAATATAAGCGAAGCACATAGAGTATTCTAACAAATTCCAAATCATCTATGGCTCTCTCAAAAGGTGTGTACAGCAAGGATGATTGTGGTAAACTAAAAATCAAAGACTCAAATCATACAAGACGCTCCAAGCAAAACACATATCATGTGGTGAATAAAAATATAGCTCCAAGTAAAGTTACCGATGGAAGTAGACGAAAGAGGGGATGCCTTCCGGGGCATCCCCAAGCTTTGGCTTTCTAGTGTCCTTAAATTATCTTCGGGGTGCCATGGGAATCCCCAAGCTTAGGCTCTTTCCACTCCTTGTTCCATAATCCATCTAATCTTTCATCCAAAACTTGAAAACTTCACAACACAAAACTCAACAGAAAATCTCGTGAGCTCCGTTAGCGAAAGAAAACAAAAGACCACTTCAAGGTACTGTAATGAACTCATTCTTTATTTATATTGGTGCTAAACCTACTGTATTCCAACTTCTCTATGGTTTATAAACTAATTTACTAGCCATAGATTCATCAAAATAAGCAAACAACACACGAAAAACAGAATCGGTCAAAAACAGAACAGTCTGCAGTAATCTGTAACTAATGCAAACTTCTGGAACTCTAAAACATCAGACAAAATAGGACAACCTAGACAATTTGTATATTGATCAGCAGCAATTGGAATCAGTATTTTATCACGTTCTGGTGATTTTTAACAATTGTTTTCGTGAAAAGAAAGTTTCTGGAAAGTTCTGCAAGATCAAATAACTATCTCCAAGAAGATCCTATAGGTTTAACTTGGCACAAGCACTAATTAAAACATAAAAATACATCTAAACAGAGGCTAGAACAAATATTTATTCCTAAACAGAAGCAAAAATAAAATTGGGTTGCCTCCCAACAAGCGATATCTTTTAACGCCCTTAGCTAGGCCTAAAAGCAAGGATAGATCTAGGTATTGTCATCTTTGGTAGGCAATCCATAAGTGGCTCTCATGATAGATTCATATGGTAATTTTATTTTATTCCTAGGGAAGTGTTCCATGCCTTTCTTTAATGGAAATTGGAATCTAATATTCCCTTCCTTCATATCAATAATTGCACCAATCGTTCTAAGGAAAGGTCTACCAAGAATAATAGGACATGAAGGATTGCAATCTATGTCAAGAACAATAAAATATATGGGCACATAGTTCCTATTTGCAACAATAATAACATCATTAATCCTTCCCATAGGTTCCTTAATAGTGGAATCCGCAAGATGCAAGTTTAGAGAGCAATCGTCAAAATCACGGAAATCTAGCAAATCGCACAAAGTTTTGGGAATAGTGGCGACACTAGCACCCAAATCACATAAAGCATAGAACTCATGATCCTTAATCTTAATTTTAATAGTAGGTTCCCACTCATCATAAAGTTTTCTAGGGATAGAAACTTCCAACTCAAGTTTTTCTTCATAAGATTGCATCAAGGCATCAACGATATGTTTGCTAAAGCTTTATTTTGACTATAAGCATGAGAAGAATTTAGCACGGATTGCAACAAGGAAATACAATCTATCAAATAGCAATTATCATAATTAAATTCCTTGAAATCCAAAATAGTGGGTTTATTAATATCTAGGGTTTTGTTCTCTTCAATCCCAGTTTTATCAATTTTAGCATCAAGATATATAAACTCCGAATTTTTGGAACGCCTTCTAGGGAAAGGTGGATCATATTCAGTCCCATCATTATCAAGATTCATATTGCAAAACAAATATTTAATAGGGGACACATCAATAACTTTTATATCTTCATATTTATTTTCATAGAAATTTGAAGAACATTCTTTTATAAAGCAATCTTTCTTAGCACGCATCCTAGCGGTTCTTTCTTTGCACTCATCAATGGAAATTCTCATGGCTTTGAGAGACTCATTCATGCTTAGGAGGAATAGATCTCAGTTTCAAAGAATCAACATCACGAGAAATTCTATCAACGTTCCTAGCCAATTCATCAATTTTCAGCAATTTTTCTTCAAGCAAGGCATTGAAATTATTTTGCGAATTCATAAATTCCTTAACACTAGTTTGAAAGTCAGAGGGCATCTTATTAAAATTTCCATAAGAGTTGTTGTTGGAATTACCATAATTATTAGAGGAATTGCTAGGATAAGGCCTAGGATTAAAGTTTCCTCTATACGCGTTGTTACCAAAATGATTCCTACCAACAAAATTCACATCCAAAGATTCATTCTTATTATCAACCAAAGTAGACAAAGGCATATCATTGGGATCAGAAGAAACACTCTTAGTAGCAAATAATTTCATAAGTTCATCCATCTTTCCACTCAAAACATTAATTTCTTCTATCGCATGCACTTTTTTATTAGTAGATCTTTCAGTGTTCCATTGAGAATAATTAACCATAATATTATCTAGGAGTTTAGTAGCTTCTCATAAAGTGATTTTCATAAAAGTGCCTCCCGCGGCCGAATCTAAAAGATTTCTAGAAGCAAAATTCAATCCGACATAATTTTTTGTAAAAACATCCACAAATTCAAACCATGAGTAGGGCAATTCACGTATCATTAATTTCATACTATCCCAAGCTTGTGCAACATGTTCATGATCAAGTTGCTTAAAATTCATAATATCGTTTCTAGGAGAGATGATCTTAGCGGGAGGAAAATACTTAGAGATAAAAGCATCTTTGCACTTATTCCAAGAATCAATACTATTTTTAGGCAAAGACGAAAACCAAGCTTTAGCACGATCTCTAAGCGAAAAAGGAAATAGCTTCAATTTAACAATATCATTGTCCACATCTTTCTTCTTTTGCATATCACACATATCAAGGAAGCTATTTAGATGAGTAGCAGCATCTTCACTAGGAAGGCAGGAGAATTGATCTTTCATGACAAGATTCAATAAAGCAGTATTGATTTCACAAGATTCAGTATTGGTAAGAGGAGCAATCGGAGTGCTAAGGAAATCATTATTGTTGGTATTGGTAAAGTCACATAATTTGGTATTATCTTGAGCCATCGTGACAAACAAGCAATCCAACACATGAGCAAACAAAAAGCAAGCGAAAAAGAGGCGAACGAAAAAGAGAGGGCGAATAAAACGACAAGGGTGAAGTGGGGGAGAGGAAAACGAGAGGCAAATGGCAAATAATGTAATGCGGGAGATAAGGGATTGTGATGGGTACTTGGTATGTTGACTTTTGCATAGACCTCCCCGGCAACGGCACCAGAAATGGCACGTTGTCGGGAGTCAAATCTTGACTTGACTTCGCGTAAGCCTCCCCGGCAACGGCGCCAGAAATCCTTCTTGCTACCTCTTTAGCACTCTGTTGGTTTTCCCTTGAAGAGGAAAGGGTGATGCAACAAAGTAGCGTAAGTATTTCCCTCAGTTTTTGAGAACCAAGGTATCAATCCAGTAGGAGGCTACGCGCGAGTCCCTCGCACCTACACAAAACAAATAAATCCTCGCAACCAACGTGATAGGGGGTTATCAATCCCTACACGGCCACTTACGAGAGTGAGATCTGATAGATATGATAAGATAATATTTCTGGTATTTTTGTGATAATGATGCAAAGTAAAATAAAAGCAAAGGAAATAACTAAGTGTTGGAAGATTAATATGATGAAGATAGACCCGGGGGGCATAGGTTTCACTAGTGGCTTCTCTCAAGAGCATAAGTATTCTACGGTGGGTGAACAAATTACTGTTGAGCAATTGATGAATTGAGCATAGTTATGAGAATATCTAGGTATGATCATGTATATAGGCATCACGTCTGAGACAAGTAGACCGACTCCGGCCTGCATCTACTACTATTACTCCACTCATCAACCACTATCCAGCATGCATCTAGAGTATTAAGTTCATAAAAACGGAGTAACGCCTTAAACAAGATGACATGATGTAGAGGGATAAATTCATTCAATATGATAAAAACCCCATCTTGTTATCCTCGATGGCAACAATACAATACGTGCCTTGCTGCGTCGTCATCCTTCAGGAAAGGACACCGCAAGATTGAACCCAAAGCTAAGCACTTCTCCCATTGCAAGAAAAACCAATCTAGTAGGCCAAACCAAACTGATAATTCGAAAAGACTTGCAAATATAACCAATCATACATAAAAGAATTCAGAGAAGATTCAAATATTTTTCATAGATAATCTTGATCATAAACCCACAATTCATCGGTCTCAACAAACACACCGCAAAAGAAGATTACATCGTATAGATCTCCACGAGAGAGGGGGAGAACATTGTATTGAGATCCAAAAAGAGAGAAGAAGCCACTACTGGAATCAGGGAATTTGCCGTCTTCCAGTTCTTTTTCGTCAGCTAGCGAACGGCAAAGAAGGTCTTTGCCATCAGCTACCAAGAAGCAGACAGCAAACAACTGGCAGACGGCAAAGAAGGTCTTTGCCATCTGCCATTTCTTTTCCGTCCGCTGGCTGACGGCAAAGAATCTTTGCCGCCCGCTGGCTGACAGCAAAGAGGGAGGTGGCACCCACTAACGAAAAAACTTAACGTCCCCCCTCTTTGCCGTCCGAAGTAGACGGCAAAGATAAACAAAAAGCGGACGGCAAAGGCGGGGCGGACGACAAAGGCTAACCTGACTAACCTAACTAACGTCCGAGCCACCGCCCGCCCGTTACTCTCTCTGTTTCTCACTCTCTCCTCCCCGACGCCCACATCCACCCACCGCGCCGCTTGCCGCCCGGCGCCCGCCCGCCGCCACGCCACCCCTCCGCCCGTCCCCGCCGCCCGCCGCCCGCCTCCCCCCACCCAGACGCCCCACCATCCCGCCTCCCAGGCGCCCGTCGCCCGGCGCCACCCCCGCCACCGCCCCTCCCCACACGCCGACGCCCACCATCCCGCCGCCCGCCCGCCGCGCCGCCCCGCCACCGCCTCCCCACCCGCCTTGACCGTCCCTGCCTGAGCCCGCCGCCCCCACCCGCCCACCACCCCGGCGCCAGCGTCGCCCCCGGCTCCGGTGAGTATTCTTTTTTTCTGTTTTTTCTTTTTTTTGCGGTCAGTGTTAGATTTAGTGCTAGATATGTGTTAGTGTTAGTGTTAGATTTAGTGCTACATATGTGTTAGTGTTAGATTTAGTGCATGGGTTTTAGATGAAAAAAGATGAAAAAAGAAGAAGAAATAAATAAGAAAAGAAGTAGGAGAAAAAAGAATATGTAGAAGAAAAGAAGAACAAGAAGAAGAAAAGAAGTAGAAGAAGTGGAAAAGAAGAAAAGAAGAAAAGAAAAGAAGTATAAGAAGTAGAAAAAATATGAAAAAAGAAGAAGAAGAAAAGAAGTAGTAGAAGAAAAGAAGTAGAAGAAGTAGAAGAAGAAGAAAATAAGAAAAGAAAAGAAAAGAAGTAAAAGAAGTAGAAAAAGATGAAAGAAGAAGAAGAAGAAAAGAAGTAGAAGAAGAAGAAAAGAAGAAAAGAAAAGAAGTAGAAAAAAAACACCCTGACATCCCGACACCCCGACCACCTGACCCCCTGACCTAGACACTCCGACCCCGACACCACACCCCGACACCCCGACACCCCGACACGACACCCCGACACCCCGACCCCCTGACCCCGACACCCCGACCCCGACACCACACCCCGACACGACAGCCCGACACCCTGACCCCCTGACCCAGACACCCCGACCCCGACACGACACCCCGACCCCGACACGACACCCCGACCCCCTGACCCCGACACCACACCCCGACATCCCGACCCCGACACCACACCCCGACACCCCCACCCCGACACCACACCCCGATACCCCGACCCCAACACGACACCCTGACACCCCGACCCTCTGACCCCCTGAGCCCGTCATTTATTTTAGTGCTGATGATGATTATGCATTTATTGATGATACTGATCGAGATTATTATTGTACTTGATGATGATGATTATGCATTTATACATAGTGTCAGGTATTCAATTTTTTTATGTTGTACTTGATGATGATACACTGAAGTGATATACATATTATTATTCATGTCGATATTTTTTTTATGTTGTACTAATTTCGTTTACTCTTTGTCATGGCAGGTGTTGAAAGATGGTGGGCGCTGGTCGGGAGCGCTCCGAGGACCCTTCTTCGTCGGCACGTGGTGCGAGGTCTTCCATTCCACACGCACCTCTCCGCCGAGCGTTGTTGGACAGTATGGCGACACCTCCGGGCCCTTCTTCGTCGACCGCGGTGCCGAGTAGGGGACGAGGTAAGAAGAAGAGAGGAGCTGGAGCGCGTGGTCACGGGAGAGGAGGTAGGGTGACTGCCATGGCGCCTTCCTCGCCGCCACCCCCAGCTGTTTCACCCGAGCACGTGACTGCGAGGGTGGACTCGTCCGAGGAGGAGGCTACACGGACTCCGGTCCACGAGCCTTCCACGGGCCTTCGGCCCACGAGCCTCGGGTTGACGGGCCTTCGGGCCACGAGAGTTCGGCCCACGAGACCCCGGAGGAGCACACGTCTGGATGGGGTACCTGGCCGGATCAGCCTAAGGGGTCGAGTGGCCATGCTGATGATGGCGGGGAGCCGACTGATATTGAGGAGGAGGGGGGCACCGTCTACGAGCGTGGTTGTACACGGCTCCCGGACGTGCCGGCGACCCGCGAGTAGAGGTGGTTGATTTTCCCTGATGGGAGAGGTAAGTGCATTTAATATTCTTGTACCCTTCTGCATTCACGTTTCTTCAAATATCTAATGCGTTGGCCTTGTCATGCTGCAGGGGTTGGGACCACCATCATAGTGTCCGCCGGCCCAACTCCGTCCTTGGAGTTCTTTGTCGGCAAAACTTCCCGGGGTTTGTCACGTTGCCTGGTGAGGGTCGGCTTCCAGAGCTTGGATTGAGTTGGGAGCACTACTTGGCTGCCTTGGCCCCGCCGGGTGAGATTATCGACGGTGTCTTGTGCAAGACGAGGCGGGGCGTGGTGATTAGAAAGTTCTAGGTAATTTCTCCTTTACACAATTAAAAATCTTCAACTAGCTAGTTATTAATTTTACTAATCAATATTTTCTCATTTGATTGAATACATTCTACAGGTGTGAGGAGGGATAAGAGGAGGAGGCGGCAAATGTTATAGATAACGTGCAGCGCCTACTCTGAGAACTTCTGACACGAGGCTCGGGTGCAGGCTGTTCGAGACTACTACGCCTCAGCGTGGTATCAAGAAGACCAAGCCGGGCGTGCATGAGAAGTTCTTGAGTAAGGAGGAGTACATGAAGGTAATTCTTAAGGCCTTGTACTTTACTTCCTTCATTTAGTAATTCATAGCCGTAGCGCTCAAGTTTCGATTTCCTAACATAGGCCCCTCCGAGATGGTGTGCGGATCGGATGGATTGTTGGGAGGTGTTGGTCAATGAGTGGTGCTCAAAAGAATGGCTAGCCCTCCACAACGAGGCCAAGGACAAATGTGCCCAAATGGAAGGTGTGCCACACCATCAAGGCAGCTCCAACTTATATCAGTACGAGCGGAACTAGGTATGTGGTTTGCTTCATGATTCATGCAATTCGTTCATCATGCTAGCTTCAACCCTTTAATTACTAATTTACTTTGTTTCTCTCTTTCAGACACGCTACAATAAGGCGGATAAGGTGCCAGAGGTGTACGACCTATATGCCATGGCCCACACTGGCTCTTACAAGTAGTCAAGGCATTCTCTGCGTCTGACTTCGATGATCCAAAAAAACTTCACCAATATCTCCACCCACGACAAGCTCGTGAAATATAGAGATCAGGGGAAGGCGAGGAAAGGGGAGGACTTCAACCCGAGCCAAGGTCCCATTGATACAGAGCTGCTGATGATATCTGGTGGCGGGAGGTCCCATGGCTCCATAGCCATGGGAGATGGACTTATCCGTTGTCCTAGCACTCTCCCGGAGATCAAGGCACGCCAGTCGAGCTTCTCTCTTGAGATAAGGCCTCGTGAACGGCCAGTCCAACTCGCCTTCAAGGTTAGTTATACGTACTCAGCTATCTTTCTCCATTACATTGTGTGCGCTTCCATCAATGATTACAAATGGTAACGAGGAGTGGTGTTGCAGGCTGCTATACAGAGTGAGAGAGATAGAACGGAGAAACTTCCGGCGGAGGCGGCGGAGAGGCAGCCAGAGTTGGAGGAGAGGACGACAAAGATGTTGGAGGAGGAGAGGGCACGGAATGACATGCATGCAAGGGCCATGTACGAGCTCCTTGTGGTAAGTTTCTTCTACACATTAGCCAAAACATTCATGTAGTGTTTTTCTCATTACTAACTAGTATGACTGAGTCTTCAAAACCAAATGTGCGATGCGTAATGCGAGAAGTCCGGTCGAGACCGCTCCGCCGATGCCGATGATTGCTCACAGGACCACGGTGAATTTAATTTTAATGGAAATTACTTGCTAGTCTTAACATTTGAGTGTCATCATGCTAACGAGACATTGGAAATGATCTTTGGTGCAGCGTAACTCGAGACAAGCATCGCATACGATCCTTCTCCGACTCTGGCATGAGCCACACCGCTACTACACTTCCATGGTCACGGTAAGTGTCTCTAGTGTTTTGCTTAACAAATGCATAAAGACCTAGACTTAGCTTTATTTCCTCCAATATGCTTACCATAATGACTTAGAGTTAGCTTCTTTTCCTCCAAAATGACTTAATAAGCTTACTGACCTCCAAAACCATCCATTTTACCTAAGTTAGCTCTAAAACGATCTGTACTTAGCTTACTTATGTAAAAAATGGCACAATTAGCTTAGTTAGCTCATAAACAATCCATTTTACCTAAGTTAGCTCTAAAATAACCCATTTTACTGTTCTTATCTTATAAACGATCCACTTTACCCAAGTTAGCTCTAAAATGACCTATTTTAACTAGATTAGCTCCTAAATGATCCATTTTACCTACGTTAGATCTAAAACGACCCATTTTACCTAGGTTAGCTCCAAAATGACCCATCTTACCTAGGTTGGCTCTAAAATGATGCATTTTATCCAAGTTGGCTCTAAAATGACCCATTTTACCTAGATTAGCTCATAAATGATCCATTTCACCTAAGTTAGCTCACAAACGATCCATTTTACCTAGGTTAGCTCCAAAATGACCCATCACACCTAGGTTAGCTCTAAAATGATGCTTTTTACCTATGTTAGCTCATAAACGATCCATTTTACCTAGATTAGCTCATAAACGATCCATTTCACCTAAGTTAGCTCTAAAACGACCCATTTCACCTAGGTTAGCTCCAAAATGACCCATCTTACCTAGGTTAGCTCCAAAATGACCCATCACACCTAGGTTAGCTCTAAAATGATGCTTTTTTACTAAGTTAGCTCATAAACGATCCATTTCAACTAAGTTAGCTCATAAACGATCCATTTCACCGAAGTTAGCTCAAAAACGATCCATTTCACCTAAATTAGCTCATAAATGATCCATTTCACCTAAGTTAGCTCATAAATGACATATACTTCTTGTTCTACTCTTCTTCTTCTAGTCACCTTTTTCTAACTTTCTTATTTGCCATTTTGCAGATTTCATTCACTTCACGGAAGCTAGCTTGCTATGATGGAGTGCTTGTTTTTTCTTTCATTCTCTTCAAGTATTCTTCTAGCTTGCTATCTTGATGAAACTTTGCATTGTAATATGTATGGATGGAACAATGTGTATGTGCAACTTGGTATGTATGAATGGATGGAACTATATATGTATGTACGATGAAACTTATGTGCTAGATATGTCATATGTTTGTCGTTAAATAATACGTGAAATATATATGTATGTCATATATATTTGCTGTGAAAATTGTTGGATTTAAAAAAACAGAAAAAAGAGGTAATGCCGGATCTTTGCCGTCAGCCACTGATGGCAAAGCCACCTTTGCCGACAGCCACGGACGGCAAAGAAGCCACGCGGCGGCCACCAGTGCTTCCTGGTGGGCTGACCCATTTGGTCAGTTTGCCTACAGCGGCGGACGGCAAAGGCTTTGCCTACAGCAGCGGACGGCAAAGGCTTTGCCTACAGCAGCGGACGGCAAAGGCTGTCGTTAGCCACCTAACGGACTAACAGCGTAATTTTTGCCGTCTGCTTTCTTTGCCGTCGGCTGCTGACGGCAAAGGCCCCTTTGCTGTCAGCCTCAGAAAGCAGACGTCAAAGTAGCTCTTTGCCGATCCTTATTTTGCCGGAGCCTTTTGCCGTCCGCGGCAGACGGCAAAGACCTTTGCTGTCCGCCGTTCCTGCCTTTGCCGTCCGCCATGGCAGATGACAAAGTAGCTGATTCCTGTAGTGAGCCATCTAGCTAATAACTATGGACCCGAAGGTCTGAAGTAAGCTACTCACACTTCATCTGAGAGGCTATGGTGTTGACGTGGAAGCCCTCCGTGATCGATTCCCCTTCCGGCGGAGCTCCGGAACAGGCCCCAAGATGGGATCTCGTGGGTACAGAAGGTTGCGGCTGTGGAATTAGGTTTTTGGCTCCCTATCTGATCGTTTGAAGTGCGTAGGTATATATAGGAGGAAGGAGTACGTCGGTGGAGCAACAGGGGGCCCACGAGGGTAGAGGGCGCGCCCCCTACCTCGTGGCTTCCTCCTTTATTTCTTGACGTAGGGTCCAAGTCTCCTGGATCATATTCGTTCTGAAAATCACGTTCCCGAAGGTTTCATTCCGTTTGGACTCCGCTTGATATTCCTTTTCTGCGAAACTCTGAAATAGGCAAAACAACAATTCTAGGTTGGGCCTCTGGTTAATAGGTTAGTCCCAAAAGTAATATAAAAGTGAATAATAAAGCCCAATAATGTCCAAAACAGTAGATAATATAGCATGGGGCAATCAAAAATTATAGATACGTTGGAGACGTATCAGTCGTCCATACCGTCGATGTCTTCGGAGCCGTAATCAAGCATGTCGGTTAGGGCATCGACAGTGGCTATGAAGTGGGTGGTGGGTGGGACGTAAACTTCCCCGCTCTCAGCCCCTAGTCCGAGCTGGGCATAGTTCGGATATTGCTCCTCTGTAATGATGAGGGATCGCTGTAGGCGTTCTGGGAACGGGGGTCCCCAGACTTGCCTGCCTGCGGCCTGCGGCGTGGCTCAAAGGGGGCCCATCACGGCCCATCTTCATCAACACAAGCTCAAGACCTTCGCGAGGGGCCAAGCCTCGCGGGGCGGACGACAGGGAGCTTCCTCAGGCGTGGCCTCATCAGGCTGGCTCGCGAGGAGGCGGAGAGATCAAGGCGGGGTACCTCACGAGGTGCCCATGACGCAAGCCATGAAGACCAAGGGTGCGAGGCGCGCGGCCAGCCTGCACAAAGGTCCTCCTTTCCTCTTTGGTGCAAAGGGAGCAAGCGCAGGCGAGAGCATCAAGCAAAGGCGTCCATTTCGGTGCAACAAGACCAAGACCAGTCCAACGGCAGGAAGGAAGTCATTGTGGAGCCCAAGCCGGCGTCACCACCAGAGCCTTTTGACAGGCGACCAACTTTAGTCAGGATAAGTGTACCAGATGTTCCCATTCAAAATGGCCAATTGTTGGCGCCCTTCCCGCTCAATATTTGGGAAGAGGCCCAGGGCCTTCGCCTATAAATAGGACTAGCCTCCCACAGGGGTAGAGGCAGCTTGATCTGGAATAGCTTGAGTTGGATCTCATAGAGAGAGAGAGAGAGAGAGAGAGAGAGAGAGAGAGACTGAACTCCTCCAAGCAGTTCATCGCCCCGGCCAAGAACAGACCCTCGCGAGGCTGTTCTTCCTTGTATTGTTCATCACCATCAGCCCAAGAGGCAATCCACCACACCACAAACTAGAGTAGGGTATTGCACCACAACGGTGGCCCGAACTAGTATAAACCTTGTGTCTCTTGTGTTGTTCCTTTCGTAGTTTAGATCCCAGCGAGGCGGCGGGGTGTAGGTAGGTAGAGGGTGAGATCCCCGCGCGCACCCCAGTGTTCGAACCTCAAGGGTCTGCCGGAACCCGAAATCCGACAATCGCATCAAGTCCACAACCTCGTTTAAAGGCGAGGTTTGGCCAGGGCGAAGAGAGTTCGTGGAGTGCGGCGGGAAGGTGACTTCCTGGCCGAACTCACACGATTCTGACTCAGAGGGTTCGGAGCCAGTATCCGGGGAAGAGTCCGGCTTCGTGATGGTCGCCAGCGACTCTACTTCCTCCGGCTCTCCCATACTGGGCTTAGCGACCGTGGATAGTCCGGCGGGCTCGAGAATCCCATCTTCGGACATGGCGGTACGCTCTGGATCTAAGGCCAGAGCGGAGGTCGGGGTCGTGAAACCTTGGAAGATCAAGTCTCCTCGGATATCAGCGACATAATCCAGATTTCCAAAACTAATCTGGTGTCCCGAGGCGTAGCTATCGATCTGCTCTAGATGGCCAAGCGAGTTGGCCCGTAGTGTGAAGCCGCTGAATACGAAGATCTGGCCGGGGAGAAAAATTTCCCCCAGGATAGCATTGTTGTAGATGATTGATGGAGCCATCGATCCTCTAGGCGACAACAGAGTGGAACTCTCAATGAAAGCACCAATGTCAGTGTCAAAACCGGCTGATCTCGGGTAGGGAGTCCTGGATTGTGCGTCTAAGGTCGATGGGAACACGAGGCGGGGACACGATGTTTACCCAGGTTCGGGCCCTCTCTATGGATGTAATACCCTACTTCCTACTTGATTGATCTTGATGAATATGAGTATTACAAGAGTTGATCTACCACAAGATCGTAATGGCTAAAACCCTAGAAGTCTAGCCTTTATGATTATGATTCCCCCTATGGACTAAACCCTCCGGTTTATATAGACAGCGGAGGGGACTAGGGTTATACAAAGTCGGTTACAGAGAAAGGAATATTCATATCCGAACACCAAGCTTGCCATCCACGCCAAGGAGAGTCCTATCCGGACACGGGAGAGAGTCTTCGGTCTTGTATCTTCATAGCCCATCAGTCCGGCCCATGTCCAACAGGCCGGACGCCCGAGGACCCCTTAATCCAGGACTCCCTCAGCAGGGTGTGTCTTCGTAGCGCTCTTCTCCAACTCATGATCTGGCCAAGACAATAGCCGACAAGACAGTGAGTATGTTTGAATGTACTCGCAAACATCATGGGCAAAAGATATAATAAAAGCAGGTAGAATGCATGTAGTTAGTTTTAAGTATATTATACCATTCCATGACAACACTTTAATGCAATCATATGGAGTATTATATTTTCACAATTAATAAAGGTTTGTCAACTAATATCAGTAAGGTATAAGTAAATCATAATGTGGCAAAAAAAATCGGGTCTCGTGGAGGTAGAAGCGCCCAAGGAACCCAATGAGAAAATATAGGAGAATGCCACAGTTGGGCGTCTTCGCGACGCCACACAAAGGGCTTTAATCTAGATGAAATCAAGGGCAATATGGATTCTAGGAGGTAAAACCGCCCCGAAAGAAACCAACAGTAAATATTAATAGAATGCCACAGTCGGGTGTCTAAAGCGACACCTCATAAAGGGCTTATAAGGAAAGTAAAAGAAAGAGTATCCGGGAGGTAGAACCTTCCCATGAGATACTCAACAATTCATATAAGAGAATTGGATAGTCCATAACAACATTAGTGATAATAATCATCCATCGTAAATCATAATCAATTTCTGATTTAGTTATTTTTCCCCGAAGACCGACTCTAAGACCGACACTTCACACATTCGAGACTGTAGTCCTTAACCACGGTCATGGCTATTTGAATAGGTCTTATACTCTGCAGAGGTTGTACTATTCACCTACAAGTAAATGATTTCTTTAGTCAACCCCGAGAAGTTGACTAATTTTGATTACGGTCTTTGGGATGAAAACACACTTGACCAGCACATACCAGCTTAACTTTCATGATGCCTGGAATCACCCAGAAGCATCATTCAAGAAAAACTCTAAGACAGAGAGGTCACAACCTTGCATGGGATCACAATTTATACCGCGCACAAACTAAGGGGTGCCCCCCTCTCGGCCTCAGCCGGAAACACCCATGCCCCTGACCCGATGACTGGCATTATTCCTGGAACTGGGAAACCCTCATCGCGGCCCTCTATATGGTGTGCGCCGAAAAGGGGTTAATAACTTACTGAACCATACCCTACATGTGGCAGGTACATGTGGTAGCATGAATCAAGTTTGGGGATTACCAGAACAAGACTCGATGTATGGTTGACTTAGGAGGTTTAGGTTTCCTACAGTGGTTAGCACAATATAATTCCATGGTAGTACCCAACAAGGTGACCACCTGGCATGTCCCAACATGCCATCACTGATTACTCTCGTCACAACGAGATTTCAGTCTCACAGTCACTTTTTCTTGTGACAAATTATTTACTTCATATTAGTCCAAACAACTGTAGGCATGTGTGGCACAGATGTTTCATGTTTAAGTGATCACAAATACTCACAAGAATCACATATGCATGATCATCTATATGCAAATTGTTATTTGAATTATCATACACATGATCAAATTATTCTAGCAATCAAACAACCAAACTTACACCATATCAAGTGTTCAAGATGCTTGCGTTGGGTGTGTAGAAATACTGGGTATACTCCACAACTTTGTAAAAGTAATCTTCCCTCCATTTTTCCTATTTTCAGAATACTTAATTACCACATAATTTTCAAAATAGTACAAAAAAGTTGTTTGGAAAATTTTGAAATAAATACTAGAATAAACTAGATGAAAATGAGAAATAAGGGAAAAAGAATTAATTCATCTGGAGTTGTGGTTTAAAAACTAGTGAGAGTCAAAGTTTTGGTCAAATCTAAGTTTTTTTTAAATCTTAAAAGAAAACATTTCAGGTTAAAAATACTCTATCGAGAGAAGAAGACGTACTCTATAGAATATGTTTTCACTTAAAATGCTTCGATGGCCTGGGGTTCACTTTTAGCGGGTCCCACAGGGCCCACCTGTCATGTTTGATCGGTCGTCGCACGCCTCCTCTCTCGTTGGGGAGCTGAGCACATGAGCGAAACCACGGGACCGAGGCGATCTCCTTAGTTTGCAGCATGTCCCATAGGAAGCCCTACCTCGCCCGCGGCAAGGCCTCCCGGGAGCTCCGGCGGAGACGAATTGGGGTTTTCGGCTATGAGCTTATCCCAAGGAAATTGATGAGTGAAATGGGTGTATGGTGTTTAGGAGGATCTACTAGTGACGAAACATTTGCCAGGGGAGCCTCAGTTGCATGGGAATCATGGGAAGGTGGCGGCGGGCGTGGTTGCCGAAGATGGAGGAAACGACCGTTTCCTGTTGCTTGGCTGCTCGGGGAAGTTCAGAGAGGGGAGGAAGGTGTGGTGATGAGTTGGAAGAGCTCGTGGGTGGCTTTTATGTTAGAGTTGTGTCGAATATTGTGTACAAGGTAGTTTATGATACGTCTCCAATGTATCTATAATTTTTGATTGCTCCATGCTATATTATCTACTGTTTTGGACCATATTGGGCTTTATTTTCCACTTTTATATTACTTTTGGGACTAACCTATTAACCGGAGGCCCAGCCCATTTGTTGTTTTTTGCCTATTTCACTGCTTTCAAGAAACGGAATATCAAACGGAGTCCAAACGGAATGAAACCTTCAGGAACGTGATTTTCTCATCAGATATGATCCAGGAAACTTGGACCCTCGGTCAAGAAAGGAGGGAGGCGGCCACGAGGGTGGAGGGCGCCCCCCACCTAGGGCGTGCCCCTGCCTCGTGGGCCCCCCGAAGCTCCACCGACGTACTCCTTCCTCCTATATATACCTCACGCACCCCAAGAGATCGACACGGCGCCAAAACCTAATTCCACCGCCGCAACTTCCTGTATCCACGAGATCCCATCTTGGGGCCTGTTAGAGCTCCAGGAAGGGAATCCACCACGGAGGGCTTCTACATCATCATCATAGCCTCTCCGATGAAGTGTGAGTAGTTTACTTCAGACCTTCGGGTTCATAATTAGTAGCTAGATGGCTTATTCTCTCTTTTTGGATCTCAATACAATGTTCTCCCCCTCTCTCGTGGAGATCTATTCGATGTAATCTTCTTTTTGCGGTGTGTTTGTTGAGACCGATGAATTGTGGGTTTATGATTGATACGTCTCCAACGTATCTATAATTTTTGATTACTCCATGCTACTTTGTCTACTGTTTTGGACTATATTGGGCTTTATTTTCCACTTTTATATTACTTTTGGGACTAACCTATTAACCGGAGGCCCAGTAATTGCTGTTTTTTTTGCCTTTTTCGATTTCAAGAAAGCAGAATATAAAACGGAGTCCAAACGGAATGAAACCTTTGGGATCGTGATTTTCCAACCAAACGTGATCCAGGAGACTTCGGCCCTACTCCAAGCAGTGCCAGAGGCGGTCACGAGGGTGGAGGGCGCGCTCCCCCTGGGCGCGCCCCCCTACCTCGTGGGCCCCTCGGAGCTCCACCGACGTACTCCTTCCTGCTATATATACCTACGTATCCCCGAACGATCAGAACAGGAGCCAAAAACCTAATTCCACTGCCGCAACCTTCTGTATCCATGAGATCCCATCTTGGGGCCTGTTCCGGAGCTCCGCTGGAGAGGGCATCCACCACGAAGGGCTTCTACATCAACACCATAGCCCCTTCGATGAAGTGTGAGTAGTTTGCTTCAGACCTTCGGGTCCATAGTTATTAGCTAGATGGCTTCTTCTCTCTTTTTGGATCTCAATACAATGTTTTCCCCCTCTCTCGTGGAGATCTATTCGATGTAATCTTCTTTTTGCGGTGTGTTTGTTGAGAACGATGAATTGTGGGTTTATGATTCAGTATTATCTATGGAAAATATTTGATTCTTCTCTGAATTCTTTTATGTATGATTGAGTTATCTTTGCAAGTCTCTTCGAATTATCTTTTTGGTTTGGCCAACTAGATTGGTAGTTCTTGCAATGGGAGAAGTGCTTAGCTTTGGGTTTAATCTTGCGGTGTCCTTACTCTGTGACAGAAGGAGTTGCAAGGCACGTATTGTATTGTTTCCATCGAGGATAACAAGATGGGGTTTTTATCATATTGCATGAATTTATCCCTCTACATCATGTCATCTTGCTTACGGCGTTACTCTGTTTTTACTTAATACTCTAGATGCATCTTTGGATAGCGGTCGATGAGTGGAGTAATAGTAGTAGATGCAGAATCGTTTCGATCTACTTATTTTGGACGTGATGCCTATATACATGATCATTGCCTAGATATACTCATAACTATGCTCAATTCTGTCAATTGCTCAACAGTAATTTGTTCACCCACCGTAGAATACTTATGCTCTTGAGAGAAGCCACTAGTGAAACCTATGGCCCCGGGGTCTATTCTCATCATATCAATCTATATCACTTTATTTACTTGCTTTGTTTTACTTTGCCTTTTACTTTTTACTTTGCATCTATCTATCAAAAATACCAAAAAATATTATCTCTATCAGATCTCACTCTCGTAAGTGACCGTGAAGGGATTGACAACCCCTAAGCGTTGGTTGCGAGTTGCTATCGTTTTGTGTAGGTACGAGGGACTTGTGCGTTGTCTCCTACTGGATTGATACCTTGGTTCTCAAAAACTGAGGGAAATACTTACGCTACTTTACTGCATCATCCTCTCCTCTTCGGGGAAATCCAACGCAGTGCTCAAGAGGTAGCAAGAAGAATTTCTGGCGCCGTTGCCGGGGAGTCTGCGCAAAAGTCAACATACCAAGTACCCATCACAATCCCTATCTCTCGCATTACATTATTTGCCATTTGCCTCTCGTTTTCCTCTCCCCCACTTCACCCTTGCCGTTTTATTCGCCCTCTCTTTCCCAATCTCCTCCTCTCTTTTCGTTTGCCTTGATGTCTTACTTGGCTCGTTTGCTCGTTTGGTTGAAATAGTTGAGTATTTATTCCTAAACAAAGAAGCCAATATCTATGGATCCTCATCCGCTTGCCAATCTTTTTAAGAGATCCAGTTATGATGAACCAATTCCTAGTGATTTGGATGCACTAGATTATCTTCATAAGGTTTTGCACGAAATCCGTGAAGTGACTCACGATAGATCTTTGAATAAAAAGCATGATTGCAATGATTTTATTATAAATTCTTTTGATGTCAATTGTGCTAATAAGATGCAAAACCCTAAGCTTGGGGATGCTAGTTTTGCTATGTCTACTACTTGTTGCAATGATCATGATTGGGGTGATTTTTCTTATGATCTTGAAAATTTATTTAAGCCCCATGATGAATATGAGATTGATAATATTGCAATAATATTGAAAGTGGGTTCGGAAGAGTGTCAACTTTAGATCCCACATAATTGGAGAATGTTCAATCTTATGAAGTTTTTGATAAAAGTGGGTTTGGAAAGGTCATGATTTTAGTTAATGATAATCCAACTATTTTGGAAGAGTGTCAACTTTGCATGCATGTGGATTGTCTTGAGAATATACTTTGTGATAGCTATTTTGTTGAATTTGCCTATGATCCTACATGTAATTATTATGAGAGAGGAAAATATGGTTATAGAAATTTTCATGTTACTAATTTACCTCTCGTTATGTTGAGATTGCTATTGTTCCTTTCCGCTTCCTTGCATATACTAGTTTTTGCTTGCTATGATAATTTGTTCGCCTATAATATGCCTATGCATAGGAAGTATGTTAGACTTAAGTGTGTTTTTCACATGTTTTATGATGCTCTCTTTGTGCCTCAATTCTTGTCTTTCTTGTGAGCATCATTGAATCTCAATGCCTAGCTAAAAAGGCTTTAAAGAAAAACACTTGTTGGGAGACAACCCAATATTTTTCCTTGCTGCTTAGTAATAAATAATCCATCTAGCCTCTGGTTAGATGTGGTTTTATCTTTTAATTAGTGTTTGTTCCAAGCTAGACCTATTGGATCTTCTTGGATGATAGTTATTTGATCTTGCTGTAATTTCCAGAAACTTTGTGCTCAGTGCCCGAATTGTTAAAAATCACCAGAACGTGATAAAATACTTATTCCAATTGCTGCTGATCAATAAACAAATTCTCCAGGTCGTCTAATTTTTTTACAATTTTTTGGGTTCCATAAGTTTGCGTTAGTAACAGATTACTACAGACTGTTCTGTTTTTGACAGATTCGGTTTTGCGTGTGTTGTTTGCTTATTTTGATGAATCTATGGTTAGTAAAACAGTTTATAATCCATAGAGAAGTTGGAATACAGTAGGTTTAATACCAATATAAATAAAGAATGAGTTCATTACAGTACCTTAAAGTAGTCTTTTGTTTTCTTTCTCTAACTGAGCTCACGAGATTTCTATTGAGTTTTGTGTTGTGAAGTTTTCAAGTTTTGGGTGAATTCTTTTGATGGATTATGGAACAAGGAGTGGCAAGAGCCTAAGCTTGGGGATGCCCATGGCACCCCAAGATAATCCAAGGACACCAAAAACTCAAAGCTTGGGGATGCCGGAAGGCATCCCCTCTTTAAATCTATTTCCATCGGTAATTTACTTGGAACTATATTTTTATTCACCACATGATATGTGTTTTGCTTGGAGCGTCTTGTATTATTGGTGTCTTTGCTTGTTAGTTTACCACAATTATCCTTGCTGTACACAACTTTTGAGAGAGCCATACTTGAATTGGAATTTGTTTGAATACTCTTTGTGCTTCACTTATATCTTTTGAGCTTGATAGTTTTGCTCATAGTGCTTCACTTATATCTTTTGAGCATGATAATTTTTGCTCTAGTACTTCACTTAGATCTTTTAGATCACGGTGGTGGATTTGTTTTAAAGAAACTATTTGATCTCTCATGCTTCACTTAGATTATTTTGAGAGTCTTTAATAGCATGGTAATTTTCTTAATGTTAATATACTTGGTGTTCAAGATATGTGAAACTTTCTGTTGAGTGAATTGAATACTAAGATAAGTTTGATGCTTGATAATTGTTTTGAGATATGGAGGTGATGATATCAAAGTCGTGATAGTTGGGTGATTATGAATTTGAGAAATACTTGTGTTGAAGTTTGCAAGTCCCGTAGCATGCACGTATGGTTAAAGTTGTGTAACAAATTTGAAACATGAAGTGTACCTCGCTTGTGCATCCTTATGAGTGGCGGTCGGGGAATGAGCGATGGTCTTTTCCTACCAATCTATCCCCTTAGGAGCATGCGTAGTACCTGAATTTTTGATGACTTCTAAATTTTTGCAATAAGTATATGAGTTCTTTTGACTAATGTTGAGTCCATGGATTATCGCACTCTCACCTTTCCACCTTTGCTAGCCTCTTGATGCACTGCATTACCCTTTCTCACCTTGAGAGTTGGCGCAAACTTAGCGGTGCATCCAAACCCCGTGATACGATATGCTCTATCACACATAAACATCCTTATATCTTCCTCAAAACAGCCACCATACCTACCTATTATGGCATTTCCATAGTCATTCCGAGATATATTGCCATGCAACTTCCATCATCATCATCATCATCATCATCATGACATACATTACTTTTGTCATACAAGGATGAGCCAAGCCGACTCCCGCTGGGCGACTTCCAGAGAAGCCGGCCTCAGGGAGTCGGCCCGCGACACCTGCGAAGCCTGTGCCCTCGTCAGGGGGATGGGACGGGGAGTGGCTACAGTTTAGCCCATCCCCTCCTCCAGATCGGGCAAGCATTGCCACAGTGTCCCGTACCAGCGGTGATCTCCACGCGGCGCGGCACTGTTGCCACCATTTCCCTAACATCACCCCGTGTGGGCGGAGTCCTGTTCCCACGACGGCCTGTCTGTACGACCCAAAGACGATGGGCCCTGCCAGTCAGCGAGAGTCCAGAAGACGGTGAAGAGCCCTACCAGTCGGACCCGATAGAGGTTGGCCCCTAGGAGTCGGCAGGCCCCTTCCTAGGGGCCCACGGGCCATCAACCAGACAAGATGGGGCATGGCTACAATAATCGCCCACCAGGCGGCGGGGCTGTAGCCATGACCTCCCGACCAAGCCTGCATTATTAGAGACGCGGCCACAGTGATCAGCCGCCGGCAAGCCCGGAAGAGGCGGGTGCGGCCTGTCGGCCCGCACCCTACCAATCGGCGGGACCCACCAGTCGGACCCACCAGTCGGCGGAGAAGCCGGCACAAGAGAGACTGACGGCGGGCCCTACCCCGGCCGGATTACCAATGTACCCCTAGGGGGGTAGGCCTATATAAACCCCCCAGGACACCCATGCAAAGGGTTCCGAACCTTAGATAGCTAGACCAGATCATAGAGGAAAGGGAAGAGCTAGCCTTGCCTTCTCCTACCTCTAGCATATAGCTCGAGGAGCACTTGTGTATTCACTTGAGCCTTAGTGATCATGCGGAGACCCCGTAGAGCAGGAGTAGGGGTGTTATCTCCTAGGAGAGCCCCGAACCTGGGTAAAATACGCTGGCGTTCGTGTCTACGCCTCATCCTGCTTCCGGGCACCGGCGACGTTCTACTCGCTCCCACCATGATAAGCCATCCATTTGGCGCCCAACATGGGGCGAGATGCACCGTCGTCCAGAGACCTGTTCTGGACGGGAACCCTTTTCCTCCCTGGCGAGCGCAACCAGCCCGGCACGCCAGACGGCGTCTATGTCGACGCGCTGCATGGCTCAGAGTTGGCCTGCGCAGCGAGCTGCCTCGCTGATCTCGTTGGTGGAGTCTGCCTCTTCGACGAGCCCGCATCCGACGCAGGCACCGATGGCCCCGAGAGCCTCCTCGCGGGCCTCCTCAACCAGCTCCACGTCTCCAGCGAGCCAGCTGCGGACCTGGAGTCGGTAGGCTCCACCGACCCAATGTTGGTCGACTCTGACACCGCGTCGCTTGACGCGTTCACCACCAACGTGGTGGTCTACAACGAGCCGCTCCCTCGCGCGGAGAGCGCCGGAAGCACCGTCACGGAGGTGCTAGTCATCGGGCACGGCGAGCACTCCGGCGGAGGTGCTCGCGACCCGCTTGATGCGGTGCTGCAAGACTTGTCAGCGCCCATTCCCGAAGATGCCGACGCCGAGACATTGGAGGCGCGCCGCCTCCAGCTCGTCGAAGGCGCCAAGAAGCTGGCCGGCGCGAGACGCCTGTCAGAAGCCTACCAGTACGAAATGGATCGCGCTGTGGGCGGCACGCCGACTCCCACTGGGCCAAGCCACCTTGGCATGGTCCAGCAACGCGGCGTGGCCATCGCCAACCTGTTCGGGGCAGATCGCCCCGTCTACGCGACGCCTGCGGAAAAAATCCGAGCCGCCCAGGCGGCAGCAGAGGAGCTGGACAAGTTCAAGGGCGAGGAGCGTCGCCAGATGGCGGAGCGCGTCCAGCGACTCCTCGACGCGGCCGCCGAGCAGTACGAAGCCGGCTGCCGCATCGAGGTGACGCGCCGGCAAAACGACGATCAGCCTCACCGCCGAGATCAAGGTGCGACATCTCTGACGCCGACTGGTGGTGTCCGTGCCAGAAAAGACAAGGGGTCGGCTGCCAGCCGCAGCCGGACTCGGCTCTCCATACAGTGCGACGAAGACGGCCGCCCAAGAGCAATGGAATGTCGGGAAGACTGTCCGCCTACTCCCCCTCGCAGGGAAAGGCGCGTTTCCCAGCCGCCTGTTGATCACCCATCACTCGGCGACCACCTTGGCCGCCGAGAGGGAATCAGAGAAAATGATGCCTGCCACCGGATCGACCGCCTCAACCGATCCTTGGTGCTATAAGAAGAAGATGAGTTGGGTCCGCCCTGTTTCGGTCCCCGCATACGAGACGAGCCCTTCCCCAAAGGGTTCACGCTTCCAAGAGACACACCCAAATACACCGGCTCCGTGAAGCCGGAGGACTGGCTGGTCGACTACACCACAGCCGTCAGCATAGCAAATGGCAACAAGCGAGTCGCCGTGAAGTACGTTCCGCTCATGCTCCAAGGCACAACCCGGGCATGGCTGAACATCTTGAAGCACCGAAGCATCAACAGTTGGGTCGACTTCAGCGACGCCTTCGTCCAAAACTTCAACAGCACGTACAAGCGGCCGCCCAAGCCCCGCCAGCTCTCCTTGTGCATACAAGGCCCCAACAAGTCGACTCGCGATTACCTCACGCACTGGGCCGAGCTCTGGAACTCTTGCGAGGGCGTGCACGAGGTGCAGGCCATCGAGTACTTCACCGCCGGATGCCGAGAGGGCACCCTCGTCAAGCACAAGCTTCTCTGCGACGAGCCGGAAACCCTCGACGAGCTGCTGATCATAGCAGACAAGTACGCCACGGCCGACTCCTCCATGAAGGCGGAGATCCAAGTAAATTCATCTGGCAAGATGGCTCCTCAGGCTCCTAGAACTCCGGCTGGAGACACCAGTCGGTGTCAACAGCAGAACGACCACAAGCGTAAGGCCCCGCAGCCGGCTTCCACCAGCCGGCTGGTGGAAATAGTCGAGGACCAGCGGCCAGAAGGGCAGGCTTCTTCCAAGCGGCAGAAGGGCGGCAAGCCCAATTGGCTGTCGGCTTTCTCGTACGAGCAGACTTTGGATGCACCATGCAAATTCCATAGCGGCACGAAGCCGTAAAACCACACCACTCGGAAGTGTCATTGGCTCACCAGGATTGCCAAGGGAGACGACCTCCAGCCTCCCCTCGTCATTGGCAGCAGCCTCCCGTCCGCCCTAAAGAGCCGGGCGGCTGCATCAGTCGGAGCCATACAGGATGAGTTCCCAGAAGAGCATGGAGCATATGTCATATTCACCAGCGTGGCCGAGGACCGGCGCAGCAGGCGGCAACAGCAGCAAGAAGTGAACGTAGTAGCAACCAAGGTCCCAGAGTTCATGCATTGGTCAGAGAAACCCATCAGCTGGAGCAGAGCAGATCACCCAGAGGTGATGCCCAAACCCGGCTCCTATGCTCTGGTTTTGGATGCCACCCTTGCCACAGATAGGCGAGCTGCTCGCTTCTCCCGGTTTCTGATGGACGGCGGCAGCAGCATCAACATCTTGTACAAGGATTGAGGGAGTTTCGGACTAGGGGGTGTCCGGATAGCCGAACTATCATTATCGGCCGGACTCCAAGACTATGAAGATACAAGATTGAAGACTTCGTCCAGTGTCCGGATGGGACTTTCCTTGGCGTGGAAGGCAAGCTTGGCGATACGGATATGTAGATCTCCTACCTTTGTAACCGACTTTGTGTAACCCTAGCCCTCTCCGGTGTCTATATAAACCGGATGGCTTTAGTCCATAGGACGAACAACAATCATACCATAGGCTAGCTTCTAGGGTTTAGCCTCCTTGATCTCGTGGTAGATCCACTCTTGTAACACACATCATCAATATTAATCAAGCGGGGCGTGGGTTTTACCTCCATCAAGAGGGCCCGAACTGGTAAAACATCGTGTCCCTTGTCTCATGTTACCATCCGCCTAAGACGCCTGATTCGGGACCCCCTACCGAGATCCGCGGTTTTGACACCGACATTGGTGCTTTCATTGAGAGTTCCTGCGTGTCGCCGTCAGGTAGGATGCCTCATCTCGTCTTTAAAGACGATACTATCGCCAAAGGAGCCTTGGACGCTGGCCAGACTCTTCGGCTAGGTGGTTTTCTTATGACCGCCAGTCCGGCCACCGCGCCGACAATGACCACTCGAGTCATCGAAACCAATCTCCAGGTTAGTTCGGAACTTGCCGAACGGTTAGATCCGATCGAGCTCTCCTCCATAAACGAGCTCTTGGATCGCGCCGCCACAGGAGTCGCCACAGACTACGACCGGATCGGGCCTAAAACCGATCTAAGAGATCAACTCTCCCCAGGCTACCCATCATGTTGCTGTGATAGAGCAGCAATGCGGCGATTCTTCTTGTATCTTAAGGACAAGTTACGTCCGGATTCCCGATCCCTCCATGCCGGATTCCCACAGTGGGACGGATGTCGATCAAGCCACGAACTTAAAGTCGGTAGCGGGTTGGACTCATTGGATAACACTCAAAAATCCAAACTTCCAAGTTCGGAAACTTCTCGGCCCTTGAGTCCTAAATTGGACGGGGTTCCGAATCTAGTTCCACCCGCCCACCCAAACATTAGCGACCTCTCTCGAATTCGGCAAGAGCCCGCTAAAACAGTACATCATTATTGGGCAAGATTCCTCTTGGTTATGAACAGGATAAAGGACTGCCGAGAGGAGGACGCAATCCCAATTTTCTGCAATAATTGCACGGACAAAGGAATCATAAACGCCATAAGTCGTCAGCGAAATTACACGCTTTGCTGACTTGGTGACCATAGTACAAAAGTACAATGCAGTCACGATGGAGAGCGCTGAAAACCGAAAGTAAATTTTGGGATAATCCGCCCCGTGATACATCCCTAGTCCGAAACAAAAGGGTGCATCATTATCAAGCACCGGGTTGAATACCAAAAACCAAAACCCCTAAAAGATGCGGAACCGTCTTTGGAGGGTTAGCTCAACGGACCTTGCAAAATCCACAGTACGGAGGGCGCCACTCCAACACACAACCTTCGAGCGTGTTGGATACTACGGCAGGTGGCCAAAAGTGGTGTAGGCTCTTTAGCCCCGGGCAACCAACCCAGTAGTACCAGTACGGTATTAACAGTATTCGAGACTTTCGCATCAAATAACATGCGGAAACGAACAATCCGCAGCCTCGCCGAAGTCTACCAAGTAGCAACAACAAATCCATGGAGCGACACGGCTATCACCTTCAACGCCAAATGACGAACCTAAATTCGAATAGCTAGAGCACTAGCCGCATTGGTCCTCAGTCCGATAGTGGACGGTTTTCGTCTTACTAAGGTACTCATGGATGGCGGCAGCGGATTAAACCTCATCTATGAGGAAACCCTTCAAAAATGGAAATTGACTGGATCCGCATTGAGCAAAGCAGCACAACCTTCAGAGGGATAATCCCTAGTTGAGAAGTACGCTGCACAGGAAAAATCACACTAGATGTAGTGTTCGGCTCACCGGACAATTACAGGTCCGAGGAGGTCACGTTTCATGTGGCCCCATTCGTCAGAGGATATCACTCTTTGTTAGAGGCGAGAGGCATTCACAATCTTCCAAGCTATACCCCACTACGGGTACATGAAGCTCAAAATGCCCGGACCCAATGGGATAATCACTCTCGCCGATGATCCGGAATCGGCACTCACGCTGAAAATAAGACAGCCGTGACTGGCCCTAGAGGCATTGTCGGAAGCCCTAGCGGCAGAGGAACTAGCTACGCTGCGCTCCACGGTGGATAGGGGCGATGTGATACTCGATAAGAGGTCCAAATCCACCTCTTTTAAACCAGCGAGACGAGATAGTCAAATTTCAGGTCCATCCAACGGACCCCACAAAGACGGCCTCCATTGGGGCACAATTAAGTCCTGATGTCGAAGCCGCACTACGAGAATTCCTTGGGAAAATTGGGACATTTTGCACGGCATCCTTCGAGACATGCCAGAATCCCACGCAGTTTGGCGAGCACAGCGTAAATATCCTAAAATGATTCAAGCCAGTCAAACAAGCTCTTCGGCGATTTTCCGAGCCCAAAGGACAGGCAATGGGAGAAGAGCTAGCCAAACTCTTAGAAGTCGGATTCATCAGAGATATAAAGCATCCGGACTGGCTAGCCAATCTAGTAATGGTACCAAAAGGACAAATCCACGCGCCTCTGCGTCGATTTTAAAGACCTTAACAAGGCCTGTCCAAAGGACCCTTTCCCCTCCCTCGCATCGACCAAATCATCGATGCTACCGCGAGGCACGATTCATTGTGCTTCCTCGACGATACTCCGGATACCATCAAATCAAGATGGCGGAGAAAGACCAGGCATAGCGGCATTCATTACTCCATATGGGCCATTACGCTTCAACACAATGCCCTTCGGACTCAAAAACGCCGGCGCAACATATCAGCGCATGATTCAAACATGTCTGGCTACCCAAATAGGCAAAACAGTAGAGGCATACGTAGACGATGTGGTCGTCAAGACCAAACACGTTGGAACTCTAGTAGAAGACTTGAGGGTGACATTCGACAACCTCCGAGCATATGACATTAAGCTCAATCCGGAAAAATGCGTCTTCGGCGTACCAGACGGAAAGCTCTCGGGCTTCATCGTATCCGGTCGAGGAACTGAAGCAAACCCGGCCAAAATCCGAGCTCTGTCACAATTGGATATTCCAAAAGACCTCAAGCAGATACAAAAACTAACCGGATGCGTAGCGGCCTTAAGTCGCTTCATCTCCCGTTTGGGAGAAAAGGCTCTGCCCTCTACCGCCTCCTCCGGCGCACCAAACATTTCGAATGGAGGGATGCTGCCACAGCCGGACTTGAAGAAATAAAGGCCATACTGGCAACAAATCCGGTTCTAGACGTGCCCAACCTGGGCGAACCTATGTTATTATATATCGCAGCAACACATCAAGTTGTCAGTGCGGTACTCGTGGTTGAACGAGAAACAGAAGGGCATAAATTTCCTCTTCAAAAACCAGTGTACTACGTATCCACTGTTCTAACTCCATGCAAATCCCGGTACCCACGTTATCAAAAGGTAGCGTATGCGGTGTTCATGGCATCCCGGAAGCTGCCACACTACTTTCAAGAGTGTTCGATAACGGTGGCCTCCGAAGTACCTCTCAACGATATTATAAACAATCACGGCCTTAGCGGGCAGGATTGCAAAATGGGCTATCGAGCTCTTACCATTTGACATAAACTATAAACCACGGCGAGCTATAAAGTCGCAGGTTACAGCTGACTTCATCGCCGAATGGACCAAGCCGAACTCCCTAAAAATGCAGTAGCGTACTCAACCGGATCATGCATTTCGACGGATCCAAAATGTTGGCTGGCTTGGGGCTGGCATCGTCACGACATCCCCAGCGGAGACACAATCCAATACGTACTTCAAATAATGTACACGAACTCCAACAACGCAGCGAATACGAGGCCCTTCTACATGGCCTCCGGGATGGCAATCTCCATGGGCATTCAACGCCTAGAGGTGCGTGAGGATTCAAACCTCGCAATATCCCAATTAAATGGAGACTTGACGCCAAAGATCCAAAATGGCAGCTTACATAGCGCCGTCCTAAAAATGTCAGCTCGGTTGAAGGAATAGAATTCCACCATGTAGCAGGATAATAACCAGGCAGCAGAGCGTGTTAGCACGCATCGGTAGCGAAACAAGACGCCGCCCTCCAAACATCTTCCTGGAGCGGCTCTTTAAGCCATCCATTATTATGGGAAGAGGAGTCCGGAAATAACAATCCGGAGCGGCTGCATCACCTAACTTTCGAGACCATTACGACACAATCATGGCTCAGCCAATGAAATAACACCTTGACTCACGAAATAATGGCAGTAATTGCCCGTGGACAGAACCATTCCTAGCTTACTTAATGCGGCGGAACTTCCGAAGACCAAAATGAGGCCCGCTGCATAGTTCGGCGATCTAAAGCCTACAAGGTCCATGAGGGAGAACTTTATAAGAAAAGCACAACCGGAGTCCTTCAAAGGTGTATCTCCGAAGAGGAAGGGCGAAATCTCCTGGCTAAAATTCACGCCGGACTCGGCGGGCACCACGCTGCAGCCCGGGCCCTTGTAGGCAAGGCCTTCCGTACAGGATTTTATTAGCCGACAGCCCGGGCAGACGCTCATGACTTAGTCCAATGATGCGTCGGTTGCCAGCTCTTTGCTAATCAGAGCCACATGCCACCCACCGCCCTCAAAACTATACCCATTACACGGCGTTCGTGATGCAGGGGCTTGACATGGTTGGACCCCTTAAAGGGGGAACCCACAAGCACAAATACTTATTGGTCATGGTGGACAAATTCACCAAATGGATTGAGGCCAAGCCGGTTAAAACGGCAGAATCCGGACCGGTGATAGACTTCATATCCGGGGTAGTACACCGTTTTGGCGTCCCCCACAGCATCATCACTGATAATGGCACGAACTTCACGGCCGACGAGGTTAAACTCTGGTGCAAAAACATGGGCATCAAGCTCGATTACGCTTCAGTCTATCACCCCCAAACTAACGTTCAAGTCGAGCGAGCAAATGGTCTAATCATGAGCGGCATCAAACCCAGACTAGTGCGGTCCCTCAAGGAATCTAACACGCCTTTGGGTAGAGGAGCTTCGACTCCGTACTCTGGGGACTGCGGACCACGCCAAACCGAACTACTGGATTCACACCATTTTTTATGGTATACGGCGCAGAGGCAGTTCTGCCATGCGATATAATTCATGACTCACCTCGTGTGTGCATGTGCGAAGAAATAGAAGCCGAGTTGGATCGGCAGGACAGTTTGGACGCCTTAGAGGAGGAGCGGGACGTGGCAAAGGCTCGTTCCGCATTTTATCAGTAGCAGGCTCGAAGATATCAAAGCAGAGAAGTACGGGCCAAAACTTACAATGTTGGCGAACTTGTTCTATGCCTGCCGGACAAGAAAAAGGACAAACTTAAGCCCAAGTGGGAAGGTCCCTTCATCATCGACCAAGTCCTGACCGGTGGAGCATACCGTCTACGTAACGCTCTGACAACCGACTCGAGACGAACCCATGGAACGCAGCCCGTCTCCGAAGATTCTACGCCTAACGCCGGACTCCGGGTTCGTCTCACTCCCCCATCCACCCCCTTTTTTTACTGTCTATCGTCTTCCTCCTTCTTCCCACTTTTTTTTCAGTACCTTTTATGGGCTGATTTGCGCTTTGTTCGCACACACTTGACGTGCTCCTGGCACTCATTATACCTGGGGGCTTCTTTAACAGAAGCTTATTCATACGGGCTTTATGCCCAATACATGTGTCATACTTCCGCATGTACCTTTTATTCACCATTATATGCATCGATATGACTTAAGTTTTGGCCAAGCTGGGTTGCCTGGCTCCTGTGCTTACCCCTCGTTCCCGATTGTTCGGCTAGGAGGTAAAGGAGCACCTCTGCGATTATTCTTGCCGGGTCAGCCGGATGTGTACCTCGGTGGGTGAAGCCGAAAGCTAAGCGTTCTTAAGAGAATATTGATCGGTGACTTGAAAGATGATTTATTACTTACTTATTTATCTGCCCCGGATGCTTTTTTCTGCTATTTTCGCGATCCGGCATTGCACTTTAGGGCATGCCTCCCGTGGAAAGGAACCCTTAACGGAACTATTCTCCTGGAAGATGTTTCTTACTAACCATGTAATATAACATAACTAGTTGGGCACTTATGCGATAAAGCAATTATGACCCAGACGCCTTGTCTCCATGCATGCCTGGTTCTTTTATAACCGTAAGGGTATTCGGACACACTCGGACTGTTGGGTCCCGAGGTTGAAGCGAAAGCAGTCCGCAAAGACAAGCGATCTACAATCCGGCTAGAAGGCATTTTACATGTCATTTCAAATTACATCGTCAAACCGGTGATTGTACTCCTCCTCAATCCCATCTAACAGGCTGTCTAAGTTCTGATCCTGTTGGGAATATTTCGCGGCCAGTTCTACTTGGCCGTACATCAAGCTCACAGGATCTCCTTCCCATGGGCCCCTTGAGTCCGACCTCGGCCATGTGGTTTGGGTCAGCCTTCCGGGTAGCGATGTCTTCACCATGGCCTAGGCCTCCTGGCGCCTGACGGCGGCTGATATCTTCCACAAATGGAGTCATCGCCGTGCTCCTGAAGCTTCTCGGCAAGCTCACCAAGGCCCTCGGGTAGGGAGGCGGATGGCCATAAAGCATGAGCAGCGCCACTCGCCGCTGCCGAACACGTTCGAGCAATTGCACTAGCTCGGGAAGTTGGTCACCCGTTGACTCAGGCATTTCTTCCGCGAGGCGACACTGTGAGCACACCTAAAGACATATTTACGTCAATCGACTTCCTCCGAATTCTTCTTTTCAAAGGAATTTGTTCAAGCACTTACTATAAATGCCGCGGCAAAGCCGCTGATTCTCCTTCACGGAGCGGACACAGCTGGGCGAACACCTTTCAGCTCTTCTCCTCGCTGGGTGTGGGCATCTTGGAGCTTGTTTCTCTCCTGCTGCACCTTCATAAGCACCCTCTCGCGGCCTTTAGCCGACGCCTTGATGGCTGTTGCTTTTCGGATCTAGTCCGGCGCCCTCTGCAATATTATTGTCGGATCCACGCCGCACCTTGTTAAATAATTATCTTTTCAAAGTACGTCTTACCGGTAGGGGTCTCTGTGCCTCCCATGGCGGTCCGGTCTGGCCTCAAGTTGGGCCTTGCACTCTCGGAGCTCCTGGGACAGATGGGTATTCGTCTCCGTAAGATCCTGCATCATAATTGATCCTTAAATCAGTTCTTTCAACTATTTTATGTCTCGGGGCTCTTGGCATATATAACTATTAAAATTACTTACCCGTATGTCTTTCACATACTGCTCCGTGGCTCTGGTTAACCCATCTTGAGCGGCACGGAGGTGCGCGTTTCCCGCTTCAAAGGCATTTAACGCCTCTGGCGAGAAACACGCGTCACGAAGAACTGTCCGGCGACGCATGTGATTCATGGCGCTCTCCACCTCAGATAATCGGAGGAGCGTCCGGCTCACGCCTTGTATTTTCCTCCCCTCCCGGACAATGCGTTGGAGCATGGCTGGCGGAGGCTTGATTGGCAACCTCTCCGGACCTTTGTCCGTGGCGCTCTTCTGGAAAAGTTATGAGCATTAATATACCTCCTAGGGATCCTTCCCTTAAAAATAGCGGCGCTCCGTATCGTTCTTGGCTGACGTTTGATTCGCGTCGTACTCCTCTTCCGCCCGCTGGGCGGATGACCCTTGTTGGTCGGCCGCCGGGTTCGCTTCCCGCCTTAAAGGCACCTCTGTGATACACCATCGGTATGGGATGGTCGAGAATGGAGCACGGATCAAATGATGGTGTCAAGACCTCGGTCGTAGTCACACAGGAGGCGAAACAAACCGGGGTAGTCAGCCGTAATGGCGACTAGGGCATTGTCCATGCTACGTTGGTGGAACACCCCATCAATAAGCTCCACCTTTATGTCCGGATCCTCTTCGGAGTTCGGATCAAGGGATCTTTCTGGATCCTCGGGCTGTGGAGTTAGGCTTCGTATGCCCTCCACGTCCCGGCGCAGCTCCTGCGTCGAAATCACAGAGTAAGATGCTTGACTTTAAAAAAGTATGGATCGGGTAGATGAACATCCGCTTACCCAGCTCAGGGTTATTCATAGAAAATCCATTCAATGGATTCTTGCGGAGAAGTCCTCCTCCTCTCCCTTGTACAAGCGGACAGGATCTTTGCCAGATCGGCTGCCGAGCCTGGCCCTTTGCGGCCATGACGGGTGGCGTCATCTTCCCCGTTGAAATCCCACATAGGGTGGCCCCTATACTGGAGTGGCTGCACCCCTCGTATAATGCACGTGGCCATGACTCCAATCATGGTCAATCCGGAGTGGGCCAGTAACCTAATCCGGCCCATCAGATAATGGACGCTCCTATCATCTTCCCGTTGAGGGCTCCGTGGGCGCCAACTCAAGCGTTTCTTCAAGGAGCATTATTGAACTCCGGGAGGCCGATCCGGACTGGATCCGGCAGAGGGGCATCCTCCATGTAGAACCATTCCGAAGGCCAGTCTTCGGACGCCTTCTTCGAGTGCGGATAGATATCCGGTCGGCGATCGCGTCATATTTGGCTCCGCCCACTTGATATATCGACCCCTCATGAGAACGAGTGCGAGACAAAACAATCTCTTCCACAGGGCAAAATGGGGCTCGATGCCCAAGAACAGCTCGCAAAAAGCTCACGAAGCCCGCGATGTGCAAAATGGAGGCGAGGCGTGAGGTGGTGAAGTTGGAGTCCGTAGAACTCTAGGAGCCCCGGAGAAAGCGGATGTATGGAAATCCGAGTCCCCTTATTAGATAGGGGACAAAGCATACCCGTTCCCCTTTGGAAGGGTTGGGGACGCTCTCCGCCTGCTTTCCACCCTTGTAGGTGGCTAGTCCGGCTCGAACCGGGACCATGAAAGCTGGGGGAAGATATCCCTCGGTTTGAAGTACCACTAGCTCGCTGTGTGGAACTGCGCATCTCCCCCAATCTCCTGGCTTAGGGCTGGGAGCGCGAGAGGAGGAGCCGCGTCGGCTATCCATGATAGAATGGATTTTTGTCAAAGGCGCTTCAATGAGAACTTGCGGATGGAGGATGGTGTGAGCTGGATCTAGATCCTCGCCTCTCTTATAGGCGGCTCGTTCGCACGACTAGGGGGTGAAATGTAAAAATATCACAGCCTTTCGCATTCGTACGACACATGGAAGAAGACCATTACTGGGCGTAGAAGCCAAGGAGCACAACATTTATAAGGAAGCCGAACACTATTCGACGGGAACATGAAGTTTGAAGGAGAACCCGCCTTGCAACGCCGAAGACAATATCTGGCCCGGACTCGTAAATGTCATTTGAAGCCCGATTCGGGAGCTCTTGAGGGAGTTCCGGACTAGGGGGTGTCCGGATAGCCGAACTATCATTATCGGCTGGACTCCAAGACTATGAAGATACAAGATTGAAGACTTCTTCTAGTGTCCGGATGGGACTTTCCTTGGCGTGGAAGGCAAGCTTGGCGATACAGATATGTAGATCTCCTACCTTTGTAACCGACTTTGTGTAACCCTAGCCCTCTCCGGTGTCTATATAAACCGGATGGCTTTAGTCCATAGGGCGAACAACAATCATACCATAGGCTAGCTTCTAGGGTTTAGCCTCCTTGATCTCGTGGTAGATCCACTCTTGTAACACACATCATCAATATTAATCAAGCGGGGCGTAGGGTTTTACCTCCATCAAGAGGGCCCGAACCTGGGTAAAACATCGTGTCCCTTGTCTCCTGTTACCATCCGCCTAAGACGCACAGTTCAGGACCCCCTACCCGAGATCTGCCAGTTTTGACACCGACAAGGATACTATGGAGAAGTTAGTAATCAAGCAAAGACAGCTTCAGCCCAGCCGGACTGTCTTCCACGACATAGTTCCTGGTCTTTCCTGCTCACCAATCGGCAAGATCCAGATAGACGTCCTCTTTGGGAACAAAGATCACTTTCGCCGATAGCAGGTCTGTGGTGGACCTTGAAAGCCCCTACCATGCGCTGCTTGGCCGACCTGCTCTGGCCAAGTTTATGGCGATCCCCCACTACGCCTTCCTCAAGATGAAGATGCCGAGTTCCAAGGGGATTCTGACCATAGCCAGAGACTACAAGAAGTCGTCCGATTGTGCGGCAGAGAGCAGTCGGTTGGCCGAGTCCCTCGTGATCGCAGCTGAGAAGCGGCTCCTCGATCGGGTTGTGGCGATGGCTGGGAAGCGGACGGAGATGTCACCTGACCCCAAGGAGTCGGAAGCTGAGGGCTCGTTCAAGCCGGCCAAAGAGACAAAGAATATACCCTTGGACCCAGAGCATCCGGAGAGGCATGTTGTCATAGCTACGGGCCTCGATAGCAAATAGGAAGGCGAGCTCGTCGATTTCCTCCGTGAGAATCGGGACATCTTTGCATGGTCCCCCAAGGACATGCTAGGTGTTCCAACGGATTTCGCCGAGCACAAGTTACACGTCCGCCCCGATGCCAAGCCCGTCAGGCAGCCCTTGCGCCGCTTTGTCGAAGAAGAAGGAGAGTCGTTGGAGAAGAGATAGCCCGGCTGGCGGCAGCCGGCCATCATGGAAGTGTTCTTTCCAGAGTGGCTGGCCAACCCAGTCCTCGTACTGAAGAAAAACAAGCAGTGGCGTATGTGTATCGATTACACTAGCCTCGACAAGGCATGCCCGAAAGACCCGTTTGCTTTGCCAAGAATTGACCAAGTGATAGACTCCACAGCCAGATGCGAGCTGTTGAGCTTTTTGGATGTATATTCAGGATACCACCAAATCAAGCTAAATCCGGCTGACAGACTGAAGACCGCCTTCATCACACCATTCGGGCGTTACGCTGCGACCATGACGTTTGGCTTGAGGAATGCGGCGCCACCTTTCAACGCTGCATGCAGAAGTGCCTCCTGAAGCAACTCGGCAGGAACACCCACGTTTACGTGGACGATGTGGTGGTGAAGACGGAGAAGCGCGGAATGCTGCTTGAGGACCTCAAAGAGACCTTTGAGAATCTGCGCCGATTTCAAATCAAGCTCAACCTAGAGAAGTGCGTCTTCGGAGTACCAACCGGCCAGCTTCTTGGATTCCTGGTCTCTGAACGCGGCATAGAGTGCAAGCCTGTGAAGATCAATGCCATCGAGAGGATGGAAGTACCTCACCGATTGCTGGATGTGCAGAAGTTCACTGGCTGTTTGGCGTCCATTAGTCGTTTTATCAGTCGGCTGGGAGAGAAGGCTCTTCCTCTGTACCAGCTCATGAAGAAGACCACCTTTTTCGAGTGGAACGACAAGGCAGATGAAGCTTTCCTCCAGCTCAAAAAGATGTTGACTACTCCACCGGTCTTGGCGGCCCCGACTGCTAAAGAGCCCATGCTCCTTTATATCACCGCCACCAGCCGAGTGGTCAGCAGAGTCATCGTGGTGGAGCGCAAAGAGGAAGGCAAGGTACTACCAGTCCAGAGACCGGTGTATTACACGAGTGAAGTAATCTTGTCGACCTCCAAGCAGAACTACCCCCATTACCAGAAGATGTGTTACGGTGTACACTTCGCGGCCAAAAAGTTGAAGCCGTATTTTCAAGAGCACCCTATCATTGTGGTCTGCACCGCTCCGCTGGCCGAGATCATTGGGAGCCAAGATGCTTCGGGCCGAGTCGCCAAGTGGGCCACAGATTTGGCCCCCTGTACCATCTACTACCAGCCTCGCACCGCCATCAAGTCACAAGAACTGGCCGACTTCCTCGTCGACTGGGCCGAGACCCAGTACCTGCCGCCAGCGCCCGACTCCACTCATTGGCGGATGCACTTTGATGGTTCCAAGATGCGCACCGGTTTGGGAGCCGGCATCGTCCTTACCTCTCCCAAAGGCGACAAGCTCAAATGCGTCTTTGCAAATCCATTTTGCCGCCTCCAACAACGTCGCCGAATACGAGGCACTCATTCACGGGCTCCGGCTTGCCAAAGAGCTCGGCATCCGCCGGATCCTGTGTTATGGCTGATTTGGTGGTCCAGCAATCGTCAGGCGACTGGGACGCCAAAGATGCAAACATGGCGAGCTATCGTTTCCTCGTACAACAAATCGGTGGATATTTTGAGGGGTGTGGGTTTCTCCATGTACCCATGAACGGCAACGAGCAAGCAGACACCTTGGCAAGAATCGGCTCCACCCGTCAAGCAATACCGACCGGCGTCGCCCTTCAACGCCTCCTCAAGCCGTCTGTCAAGCCATCGCCAGAATCAGATTCTATCTTCGTGCCTGCTCCTCCTGAAGCAGCCGGATCCGACTCGAGCGCTCCAACGGTCGGCATGGGAATTCTGGCAGGAGGCCCAGGGGCAGCGGCAGTCGCACCCCGGCCCGGGGACTTCAGAACCCCGGTCTGGGGACTGCAGCCGCCAGCCCGGGACTTGAGAACCAGTCACAGGGGCTGCAGCCGCCAGCCGAGGACTTGAGCTTCGGCCACAGGACTGCACCAATCGGCCGGGGACTTCATCGACCCAGCAAGCGGCTGCCGACTCCAACCCGCCGCCTCCCGGCCCAACCGCCCTCGTCCAAGTCGCATTCCTGACAGTCGCAAAAGTCGCAGCACCTTCATGGGCCCAGCCCATCCTCAACTTCCTAGTAAACAAGGAGCTGCCGCCTGATGAGATCTCGGCCCGGCAAGTGCAACGCCGGGCCGCAGCCTACACCATAGTCAATAGAGAGCTGGTCAGCGCAGTGTCACTAGTGTTTACCAACGCTGCGTCGAACCAGAGCAAGGCCTGGCAATTCTCAAAGATATCCACCAAGGCGAGTGTGGCCACCACGCGGCTTCAAGAGCACTTGTCGCCAAAGCTTTCCGCCATGGTTTTTTCTGACCGACTGCTCTGGAAGCCGCCAAGGATTTGGTCCTGAAATGCAAAGGGTGTCAGATGTTCCGCTCCAAGCCACATCAGCCGGCTTCTGCACTCAAAACTATCCCCATTTCCTGGCCCTTTGCCGTCTGGGGCCTGGATATGGTGGGACCATTCAAGACGGCCCATGGCGGCATGACCCATCTGCTCATCGCTGTGGACAAGTTTACCAAGTGGATAGAGGCAAGACCAATCAAGAAACTAAACGGGATGACTGTCGTGACTTTCATCGCCGACATCACCACTCGGTACGGCATACCGCATAGCATCATCACCGACAATGGCACAAACTTTGCCAAGGGCGCCTTGGCCCGTTTCTGCGCGACAAAGGGCATCCGACTGGACTTAGCGTCCGTTTCCCACCCGCAATCAAACGCCCAAGTCGAGCGAGCAAACGGCCTCATCTTGTCCGGCATCAAGCCCCGGCTGGTCGAGCCTCTAGGCGTTCGGCGGTGGCTGGCTCGACAATTGCCGGCCGTCCTCTGGAGCTTGCGCACAACTCCAAACAAGTCAACCGGCTTCACGCATTTCTTCCTCGTCTACGGTGCCGAAGCCATCATCCCCACGGACATGGAGTTCGACTCCCCTCGAGTCACCATGTACACCGAGGAGGAGGCTGAAGAAGCACGACAAGACGGTGTCGATCTGCTGGAAGAGGGCCGGCTGTTGGCACTCAGTTGGTCCATCATCTACCAGCAGAGCCTGCGCCGATACTACAACCGGAAGGTTAAGCCGAGATCTTTCCAAGAAGGAGACCTTGTGCTCTGGCTGATCCAGCGAACAGCCGGCCAGCACAAGCTCTCGGCCTGTAGGAAGGCCCCTTCATCATCGACAAAAGTCTTTGAGCAGCGACTCCTACTACGATCGATGCTCGAAGCCTCGAAAACCGCATAAGAGGGCGACTCCGACAAAGAGGCGGGCGACCATGGAATGCAAATCTCCTCCGAAGATTTTCTGATTAATGCAGTATGTACCACGCTACCTTTTGTATTAAAGTATGAAGACTCCGGGTCCCCCGAGAAGAGCTCGGGGACTGCCCTCTTTTATCTGTATGATAAAGATTATGCCTTTGAGTATGTCATTCTTTGATTATGCTGCTTGGCACCGGATTTTACTAGTCGGCCCGGGGACTTGCCACCTCGAGCTATGAAATGCCTCCTGCAGCCGGACAAGTAATGTGTGGCACTTAAGCCGTCTCCTGCCAGAAGCCGCAGCTCGCATGAGTTTAATTGATTAGCGGCGAGAACGCGGTAGAAAGGGTGTCGACACGAAAAATGGCTAAGGACTCAAGGCATAATATAGTTTAAGCCGGCTCCCAACCTTTCTTAAAACTGACTGTTCAACAGTCGGCTGGCCATTTCTTATTCGACTTGCTAAAACTCTAAAGCGGCTAAGTACTTGCCTGCCCAAGGTAGCCAGGAACTTGACCCATTAATAGACTGCAGAGCGGCTACTTGGCTGACAAGGCGACAACCAAGGGAAGGCAGCAAAGGAAAAAGCCAAAGAGCGATAAAGCAAGAAGAGTCGGAACTCAGGAAAATATTTACACAATAAGGGCCCTTGGCCAATCTTCAACAAAGTTTAAGATACACCACGCGGGTGGAATTGTGCGAAATTAACAAGTTCATCCGAGACTACTAAGATGGCGAAACAATAGATAAAGCGGCAGCCTAGGAAGCGGCAGAAGGGTTCGGAGGATCGGAGGAGTCGGCGGTGCCAGCCGCCGGAGCGGCCGGCTGGTCGGTCTCTGCTTGATCACCTCCGGCAGTAGCTGCCTCGGTCGGGCGCGGCTCGTTGTTGGAGGCACGGTCGAGCTGAGGCTGGCCATCCACTCCGACCTCTGACGCCTCCTCTTCGCCTCCCTCCTCCGACTCGCCTTCCTCCTCGCCGCTGGAGTCGACCACCTCTGCCGAGGCCTCGCCGTCGGCCGGGTTCAGCCCGAACCATTCCGGCAGCGCCTCGTCGCCGTTTTTGGCCCGCTCTGGGACGAAGATGATGGTGTCGGTGTACTCGGTGATCGCTGCCGCACGCTTGAGAAGATCGTCCTCCACGGATGCCAACTCTGCCTGAGCCTCCTGCTGGAACGTGGCTAGCTGGGCTAGCTTTAGCCCAGGGTACCACGCCTTGACGAACTCCAAGGCCCTGCGCGCCCCAGCCCGGGCCGAAGAACCCTTCCAGGCCTCAAGATGGCCGGCCGCTACCTCTAGCCAGTCGGCAGTCCGACTAGGAGTGAGCGATGCCGGCATGTCCGTCCACAGGGCGACGACTGCCTAGGCACCAACACGCTGGAGTCGGCGCAGCATCCGGTGAGCCGGCCGAAGACGAGCCTCAATGCTCAGGATCTGCTCATAAAGAGATCGAGGGGTGTCGGCGGGGATCTCCACACCGTCCGCCCTCTGCCCTTCGCGGTCAGCTTCGATGGCCTGGTTGGCGATGTCCGAGTGGCCAGGGAAGAAGTCTGCCAAGACGGAAGCAAGAGCAAATTTAAAAGACTAGAAGCCGGTTGCGACCAACGGTCCGCGGCGCAAAGAAGAAAAATGAGGAGGACTCACCATCGACTATGTCCATGATCTCGTGGAAGCCGGAGGTCGACGCACGCCTCCACAGCCGGACCAGGAGGAGCACTGCTCATGAATTCAGCAAGGAGACCGGACTCCACATCGCCGCCTCGCCGAGCCTTCTCGAGGAGCTCATACATTCCGCCAGATCTTGTGACCAGCCGGTCGCGCTCTTTTAGTCGGCTGCGCTCTTCCTCCTTGGCACGGAGCGCAGTGTTGGCCTCATCGAGCTGCTCCTATAAGGCGAAGTTGGCTTCTGCGAAAGAAAGAAGAAAGCAAGGCGTTAGTCACCAGCAAAGAAACATGGTCGCCGGGGAGATCCGGCCCGACTGCTCAGCAGTCGGCCTGAATCTCGGGGACTACAGCCCATGGGTGCGCCAGCACGCCCCCGCGGAAAAAAGAAGAAGATGTACTCCGGCTGTCCGACAAGTTGGCAGTCCGCTGAGCCAGCTCCTGAGCGTTGGAGTGGAAGGTAATCTCGCAGATATTATGGTAATCCTGCGACATAAAATTCAGACGAGTGTTAGTACTTGGAACTCGTCGATTAGATTTCCGAGCCGCCTGCTCAGCAGCTGGCCCGAAACTCGGGGACTACACCGAGAGGGTGCACTGGCGCGCCACCACCAAAAATCACAAGGAACAAAAATGAAGAAGAGAACGTACCCGAACGGTTTCTCGCGCTGCCAGGTGCGCCTTGTTGCAGTTCTTTAGGGCCTCACTTTTGGCCCGGATCTTGGCTTGGACGTCCAAGAGCGCTTGATTCACCGGCCCGTCCCGCTCTCTTGCACCCACCCAATGGGCGCGGCACACGTCGCCTCGGTATTCGGGATCGAGGAACTCGTGGTGCCGGTCTCCAGGCGTGGCGTGGCGCCGCCATAAGACCATGACAGCGTCGGTGCGCCGACCTCAAGATCCAGGCTCTCCATCACCTCTTAAGTCAGAGGCATTGGCAGGTCCGTCGGCTGCCCGCCCGGAGCGCTCCCAGATGGCGACGGTGGCAGCACAAGCACGTCCGGCATGGAGGTGTCGCCGCCGTCTTGTTCCTTGATCGGGTACTCACCGCCGGCCTCCCCGGTCTGTACCAAGAACTCCGAGGGTGGCGGGGCAGAGTTCAGAGGAACAACGAAGATCGCCGGTTGATGATGCACGGCTTCTTCGGCCCGTTTCTTTGCCGCATCAGCGGCTTCGACCTCGGCCAATTTCTCCTTAGCGGCGGCCTCCGACTTCTCGGCCTCCGCCTTCTTCAGGCGGGTGGCCTCCTGCTCCTCGCGCGCCTCCCGCGCATTCCGCTCCCTCGCCTCCTGAAGGTCGGCGGACGGTTCAATCCACCGAGCTGTGGCGGAGGTCTCCGCCGACCCCATGATGGAGGCGTCGGCTACCTTCTCAAGAGAGAGGGGAGCTCTGGACCCAAGGAAAACAAAGAAGAGAACTCAGAACAGATCGATGAAGAGAAGACAAAGATGCAAGGGAAGAAAGCACTTACGCGGAGACCAGTTGCGGCGTCTTCACCACCTTGCGGAAGTGGTTGACCTTCGCAGCCGCCTCTTCCCGCATGGTCGCCACGGCCGAGCCCTTAGGCTTCTTTGGCCGGCTGCAGAACAAGCTTGGCGCAGCCCTACGCTTCTTCGCACCGCCTTGGGCGTCCAGCACGGCAAAGGAGCTCGCGCCTGGATGTCCGGCTCCCAGTTGGTGGCATGGAGCGACCTTCCCCGCATCATCGTCGGGCCAGTCCTCGAGGCTGGCCCCGAGCCACACGCCGCCTGCCCTGCCGCCTCCTCCCTTGGCGTCGTCTTCCAAGGCCGCCGCCCCCAAGTCGGGGTCGTCGACATCGCTTTCCGCCCTGTCAGGGAGGAATTCGCGAGCCGGCCCCATGGTGCCGGCTGCTGGCTGGAGGAGAGGGCTCTGACCAAAGATCGGTCGGTCAGATCTGGCAAGGAGGACTCGGTGACGAGAAATCAAAGGAACCGAAAAAATTAACAACTCACCATGGGTGGAGGATCGGTGCGCGAATACGGCTCCTTGCCAAACTGCCACTCTTCCGAGAGCTCGCAGTTCGCAAGGTAGTTCACCATGTAGGCCACCTCATCGTGAGGCATCTCCTTGGTGCACATCCGGCTTGGATCCCGGTGGCCGCTCATCTGACAGATCATATGAGGACGACCTTGAAGCAGGAGCACTCGGCGCGCCACGAAGGCGGCCAGCAAGTCGGGCCCGGTCAGGCCCTCCGACTACGTCATCACTCGGAGTCGGGCGACAGCGGCGGGTCCGGCAGGTGTCAGCGTCCTGGCTCGGTATGACCAGTTGGGCTGTCTCCCAGCCGGCGCGCCAGCTTCATAACCCGGCAGGTTGACCCAGTCGCCCTCCGTGAAGACGCTCTTCACGTAGAAGTACGACCGCTGCCACATCTTAACCGACTTTATCAGTGCGATGGGGGGAAACGGGTTGTCGGCCCCCGTCCTTCGCACTGCGATGAACGAGCCGCACTGAGCCGGCACGCCGACGACATGGGTGCCAAGCTTGGTGTAGAAGAACTCCCCCCATAGCTCGAGGGTGGGGAGGACGCCGAGGAAGCCTTCGCATAGAGTGATGAAGGCGGACAACAGCACCACCGTGTTCGGAGTGTGGTGGTGCGGCTGGAGTCCGTATAACTCAAGGAAGGAGCGGAAGAAGCCGCTCGCCGGCAGACCGAGGCCGCGCAGGCAGTGCAAGCGGAAGACGACCCGCTCGCCCTCCTCCGGCGCCAGCGAGATTTCTCTCTCTGGCGCGAGGCGGACCTTCACGAATTCCTCGCAAGGCAGCCGGCGCGTCTTGCGGAGGAAGTCGATGTGGTGTTCATGAACCTCAGAGCTGTCCTACTCCCCGGAGCGCACCGAGGGGGGCGTGATGGTGGAAGAGGAGCTCATCGGGGATGGGTCGCCGCGGCGCTCGACGTAGCTTGAAGGTGCGGCGGCGAGAGGTAGAAGGAAGAGAAGGCAAGAAAGAGGAGGCAATGAGGAGGGGGGACGCGCGTGCCCTGCCGCTCCCCCTCCCTTGCCTACTTATAGACCCTCGGGCTGCAAAGTCGAGGGAGCGGGCGTGGGATTAACTGCGCCGTTACCCCACGCCCCCACGATCCATCCCATGCAAGTTACTACGCGTAGTAACTCCACGGGAATCTCAACCGCCCGCCTCGGCCGCAGCGGATCCGCTCGAGGGCCGAGGAGGGTAGTGGCGGGCCCGGTCCGAAGGCATGTCCCATCATGCACGTAGGTGGGTAGGCTGGCCCGGCCGCACGCCACCACATGACAGGCCCGAAGCAGGCGGTGGCATGGAAGCTTAGCTAGCACGCCCCATGGCTCCTGCCAAAGCATTCGAAGGTTTGGTCAAGACGAGCTTGGGGCGGGGCCGACTCCAATCAGTCGGCTTGGCAGGAGACGGACAAAGCTCTGCTTCGGACGCCAAGAGAAGGAAACTGATGAGGCTCCACGACCGATCGCCCGCGGCGCCTCACCAGCTTCAGGGACTACTGTCGGAGTAATGGGCCACGGGTAGGCTAACCCAAGACCCATACCCTTTCAAGACATCGGGGCTGACTGCACCCTTCAAGAAGAAAAGACGGAGGGCCGCCTTCTGGAGGCCGACTGAAGTCGTAGCCGGCTTCCCATGGCCGGCCGAGTCCTGGATACAAGGCCGAGTGAAGCCGAGTCCTGCTGGGCGACTTCCAGAGAAGCCGGCCTCAGGGAGTCGGCCCGCGACACATGCGAAGCCTGTGCCCTCGTCAGGGGGATGGGACGGGGAGTGGCTACAGTTTAGCCCATCCCCTCCTCCGGATCGGGCAAGCATGGCCACAGTGCCCCGTACTAACGGAGATCTCCACGCGGCGCGACACTGTTGCCACAATTTCCCTGACATCACCCCGCGTGGGCGGAGTCCTATTCACACGACGACTTGTCTGTACGACCCAAAGACGATGGGCCCCGCCAGTCAGCGAGAGTCCAGAAGACGGCGAAGAGCCCTACCAGTCGGACCCGATAGAGGTCGGCCCCTAGGAGTCGGCAGGCCCCTTCCTAGGGGCCCACAGACCATCAACGGAGACAAGATGGGCGTGGCTACGATGTCGCCCACCGGCGGGGATGTAGCCATGACCTCCCGACCAAGCCTGCGTCATTAGAGACGCGGCCACAGTGATCAGCCGCCGGCAAGCCCGGAAGCGGCGGGTGCGGCCTGTCGGCCCGCACCCTACCAGTCGACAGGACCCACCAGTCGGCGGAGAAGCCGACACAAGAGAGACTGATGGTCGGGCCCTACCCCGGGTGGATTACTAATGTACCCCTAGGGGGGTAGGCCTATATAAACCCCCCAAGGCACCCATGCAAAGGGTTCCGAACCTTAGATAGCTAGACCAGATCATAGAGGAAAGGGAAGAGCTAGCCTTGCCTTCTCCTACCTCTAGCATACAGCTCGAGGAGCACTTGTGTATTCACTTGAGCCTTAGTGATCATGCGGAGACCCCGTAAAGCAGGAATAGGGGTGTTATCTCCTAGGAGAGCCCCGAACCTGGGTAAAATACGTCGGCCTTCGTGTCTACGCCTCATCCCGCTTCCGGGCACCGGCGACGTTCTACTCGCTCCCACCATGATAAGCCATCCATTGGCATATGTCGCACCCAACCCCCGACAAGTGGAGTAATAGTAGTAGATGCAGGCAGGAGTCGGTCTACTTTTCTCGGACGTGATGCCTATATACATGATCATACCTAGATACTCTCATAACTATGCTCAATTCTGTCAATTGCTCAACAGTAATTCGTTCACCCACCGTAAAATACTTATGCTCTTGAGACAAGCCACTAGTGAAATTTATGGCCCTCGGGTCTATTCTCATCATATTAATCTTCCTATGCTTTATTATTGCTTTGCTTTTTTACTTTGCCTTTTATTTTACTTTGCATCTTTATACCAAAAATACCAAAAATATTATTTATCATCTCTATCAGATCTCACTCTCGTAAGTGACCGTGAAGGGATTGACAACCCCTTATCGTGTTGGTTGCGAGGAGTTACTGCTTTGTGCAGGTCACGAGGGACTCATGGCGTAGCCTCCTACTGGATTGATACCTTGGTTCTCAAAAACTGAGGGAAATACTTATGCTACTCTGCTGCATCATCCTCTCGTCCTCGGGGAAAACCAATGCAAGCTCAAGACGTAGCAAGAAGGATTTTTAGGCGCCCGTTCTTGGGAGTCTCATAAAAGTCAACATACCAAGTACCCATCACAATCCCTTATCTCCCGCATTACATTATTTGCCATTTGCCTTTCGTTTTCCTCTCCCCCATTTCACCCTTGCCATTTTATTCGCCCTCTCTTTTCCATTTTCCTTTTTCTCGTTCGCTTTTTTCTCGTGTGTTGGATTGCTTGCTTGTCACTATGGCTCAAGATAATACCAAATTGTGTGACTTTACCAATACCAACAATAATGATTTCCTTAGCACTCTGATTGCTCCTCTTGCCAATACTGATTCTTGTGAAATCAATGCTGCTTTATTGAATCTTCTTATGAAAGATCAATTCGCTGGCCTTCCTAGTGAAGATGCCGCTACTCATCTAAATAGCTTTGTGGATTTGTTTGATACGCAAAAGAAGAAAGATGTTGACAATGATGTTGTTAAATTGAAGCTATTTCCTTTTTCGCTTAGAGATCGTGCTAAAGCTTGGTTTTCGTCCTTGCCTAAAAATAGTATTGATTCTTGGAACAAGTGCAAAGATGCTTTTATCTCTAAGTATTTTCCTCCGCTAAGATCATCTCTCTTAGAAGCGATATTATGAATTTTAAGCAACTTGATCATGAACATGTTGCACAATCTTGGGAGAGGATGAAATTAATGATCGTAATTTCCCTACTCATGGTTTAAATTTGTGGATGATTATACAAAAAATTTATGCGGATTGAATTTTGCTTCTAGAAATCTTTTAGATTCGGCATGGAAGGCACTTTTATGGAGATCACTTTAGGAGATGCTACTAAGCTCCTAGATAATATTATGGTTAATTATTCTCAATGGCACCTTTGAAAGATCTACTAATAAAAAAGTGCATGCGATAGAAGAAATTAATGTTTTGAGTGGAAAGATGGATGAACTTATGAAATTATTTGCTAATAAGAGTGTTTCTTCTGATCCTAATGATATGCCTTTGTCTACTCTAATTGAGAATAATAATGAATCTATGGATGTGAATTTTGTTGGTAGGAATAATTTTGGTAACAACAGCAGTATAGAGGAAACTTTAATCCTAGGCCTTATCCTAGTAATTCCTCTAATAATTATGGAAATTCCTACAACAATTCTTATGGAAATTTTAATAAGATGTCCTCTGAATTTGAGACTAGTGTTAAAGATTTTATGAATTCTCAAAAGAATTTTAATGCTTTGCTTGAAGAGAAATTGCTTAAAGTTGATGAATTGGCTAGGAACGTTGATAGAATTTCTCTAGATGTTGATTCTTTAAAGCTTAGATCTATTCCTCCTAAGCATGATATCAATGAGTCTCTCAAAGCCATGAGAATTTCCATTGATGAGTGCAAGGAAAGAACCGCTAGGATGCGTGCTATGAAAGATGCCTTTATTAAAGCGTGTTCTTCCAATTTCCATGAAAATAAAGATGAAGATCTAAAAGTTATTGATGTGTCCCCTATCAAATCTTTGTTTTGCAATATGAATCTTGATAATGATGAGATTGAATATGATCCACCTTTACCAAGAAGGCGTTCCAAAATTCGGAGTTTTAGAGCTTGATACTAAAATTGATAAAAGTGGGATTGAAGAAAGTAAAACCCTAGATGTTGCTAAGCCCACTATTTTGGATTTCAAGGAATTTAATTATGAAAGTTGCTCTTTAATTGATTGTATTTCCTTGTTGCAATCCGTTCTAAATTCTCCGCATGCTTATAGTGAAAATAAGGCGTTTACCAAAAATATCGTTGATGCCTTGATGCAATCTTATGAGGAAAAACTTGAGTTGGAAGTCTCTATCCCTAGAAAACATTATGATGAGTGGGAACCAACTATTAAAATTAAGATTAAGTATCATGAATTTTATGCTTTATGTGATTTGGGTGCTAGTGTTTCCACTATTCTCAAAACTTTGTGTGATTTGCTAGATTTCCATGATTTTGATGATTGCTCTCTAAACTTGCACCTAGCGGATTCCACTATTAAGAAACCCATGGGAAGAATTAATGATGTTCTTATTGTTGCAAATAGGAATTATGTGCACGTAGATTTTATCGTTCTTGATATAGATTGCAATCCTTCATGTCATATTATTCTTGGTAGACCTTTCCTTAGAACGATTGGTGCAATTATTGATATGAAGGAAGTGAATATTAGATTCCAACTCCCATTAAAGAAAGGCATGGAACACTTCCCTAGGAATAATATAAATTACCATATGAATCTATGATGAGAGCCACTTATGGATTGCCTACCAAGGATGGCTATACCTAGATCTATCCTTGCTTTTATGCCTAGCTAGGGGCGTTAAACGATAGCGCTTGTTGGGAGGCAACCCAATTTTATTTTTAGTTTTTGTTTCTGTTCAGGAATAAATAATCTATCTACCTTCTGTTTAGATGTGGTTTTATGTTTTAGTTAGTATTTGTGCCAAGTTAAACCTATAGGATCTTCTTGGATGATAGTTATTTGATCTTGCTGTAATTTCCAGAAACTTTCTGTTCACAAAAACAATTGTTAAAAATCACCAGAACGTGATAAAATAGTGATTCCAATTTCTGCTGATCAATAAACAAATTGCCTAGGTCGTCCTATTTTTGCTCAATTTTTGGAGTTCCATAAGTTTGCGTTAGTTACAGATTACTACAGACTGTTCTGTTTTTGACAGATTCTGTTTTTCGTGTGTTGTTTGCTTATTTTGATGAATCTATGGCTAGTAAAATAGTTTACAATCCATAGAGAAGTTGGAATACATTAGGTTTAACACCAATATAAATAAAGAATGAGTTCATTACAGTACCTTGAAGTGGTCTTTTGTTTTCTTTCGCTAACGGAGCTTGTCGGTGTCAAAACCGGCGGATCTCGGGTAGGGGGTCCCGAATTGTGCGTCTAGGCGGATGGTAACAGGAGACAAGGGACACGATGTTTTTACCCAGGTTCGGGCCCTCTCGATGGAGGTAATACCCTACTCCTGCTTGATTAATATGGATGATATGGGTAGTACAAGAGTGGATCTACCACGAGATCAGAGAGGCTAAACCCTAGAAGCTAGCCTATGGTATGATTGTTGTTAGTCCCCACGGACTAAAACCCTCCGGTTTATATAGACATCGAGATAGGGTTAGGGTTACAGAGTCGGTTACAATGGTAGGAGATCTACATATCCGTATCGCCAAGCTTGCCTTCCACGCCAAGGAAAGTCCCATCCGGACACGGGACGAAGTCTTCAATCTTGTATCTTCATAGTCCAGGAATCCGGCCAACTGTGATAGTTCAGCTATCCGGACACCCCCTAATCCAGGACTCCCTCAGTAGCCCCTGAACCAGGCTTCAATGACGACGAGTCCGGCACGCATATTGTCTTCGGCATTGCAAGGCGGGTTCCTCCTCCGAATATTTCATAGAAGATTTTGAACACAAGGATAGTGTCGGCTCGCAAAACAAGTTCCACATACTACCGTAGAGAGAATAACCTTTCCACAGATCTGCTGGCGTATTCAGCGGCGTGACATCACACCACGCCCGTGCCTTTATAAGAATTGTTTTCTTGTTCCACCTCGGTAGCGTTTAGCGCGGCGGTTTCCTTGGCACGTCTTATCAGAGCGGAGATCGTGCCCCTTATTCCGGGATCCCCATCAATACGGGCGTGGGTAACCTAGTCGTGTCCGTTGGCACGCCTGCTCCATCGAAGGCGAATCCCGTACGGTCACGGGGAGGGCTCTTTGTATTCAACCTGTTTATAACGAGATCAAGGCCCGCTCCTTTCTTTCAATCTCAATCGAATCCGCCCCTCGCCTTGAGTTCCAACACCCAAAGCTCCAGATTTAGGCGCTTCAGACCTTCAACGATGTCCGGCTCCGACCTGCACGGCCGGTGGATGTCTTCCTCCGTCACGGAGGAAGATGTGCTAAAGCTGAGAGACACCAGGTATCTAACCGGCTAAATTTCGCATAGGCTGCCTGCTCAAGGGCAGGTTATTCCCACTCCTCAGCCTGATGAGAGCATGGTATTCGTGTCTCACTTCCTTCGGGGTTTAGGCTTCCCAACGGATACTTTTGTGAGGGGGCTCATGTTTTATTATGGGCTGGAATTCCATGACTTGGATCCGGAGTCCATCCTCCACATCTAAATGCGTTCATTGTCGTATGTCAAGCCTTCCTCCGCATTACCCCTCACTTGGATTGTGGCTCAAGACCTTCAAAGTGGAGCGAAGATGATCAAGGGGCATCGAGGCCGAGTCTTGGAGGGGCTGTTATAAGCAAGAATCTGGGACGCTCCATGGCCCGAGGCTCTTTTCAAGAGGAGCTCAATTTATGGCAACAGGAGTGGTTCTATATCACCGCTCGGGGGCACCAAATGGGCGGCGCCACCTGCCTTCCGCTCGGGTCCTCCACTGCGGCGTGCGTCATGGGTCAATAAAGGGCTCGACTGGGGACCGTCCAAGGACGTACCTCTGTTGTAGGGCCGTATTCGAGACCTCCGAGAGAGAGAGATCAATCTGGTCATAGTGGCACAGGTCATGCTGATTAAATCGCACCCTTCCTCGCAAGCGTCGCCCCCCTCACTTTGTGGGAGTTTAATCCGGAGGGACCACGAGATCTCCAACATTTTATGGGCGTAACGCCCGTGGAAATGTACCAACTGTTTTTCGGATCACAAGCAATGTGTCCGGACTTAACCGAGGACGCAGGTCTGAGCTGCAATCGGCCGGATACTCAAGTAAGTAGTCCTGTCCCCGGACATGCTATCCGCATATTTATCATAAACTTGCCCTTAAAAGAGCTGTCCTTTAAACAGGAGTGGATAGCAAAATCAAAACTGATCAGGTGTCCGGCCCCCCTCCCTGAGACCATGCCGGATCCTGTATTAACCAAGATGCTAGAGGTTGTGCCTTTTGAAGAAGGTGAAGGGGGGAACAAGGGAACTACTACCTCCATGAAGGAGGCTATCAAGAAAGGGGGGGATCGAGAATCCCTCCCTCCATGGGGAGAAGAGGACCGCTTCTGAAGATCCGGAGACCAAAGCCTCGAAGCGGGGGAAGAAATCTTCACCAGAGGGTCCTGCGGCGGGAGATGCCCCGGCCGTACTATTTCCCCAAGGAGATCAGCCCTCCAGCGAGCCGTAAGTAAAAGGGGGGGCGTTTTTTTAAAAGAAGAGGCATCCCCGTTTTATTTCTAAAGGTAACCGAAAGTTTACCTTGTAGTTCGAATCTCAGCCCTTCACAACAGAGCTCGTCTTCAGGGGATCTTGATCCGGAGATGATGGAGAGCGAAACGCCTCCGCCTGCCGTACCGTTATGCGAGGTGGACGACCCTGAGGTGTCGTCGCGGAGGGATTCTCCGAATCCGGCTGGGCCAGAAGGCAGCCGCATGTCCCCTCAAAGCCCTCCGTGTCCGGCCTTCTAAAAAGGCCACCGGACGAGTCCGGCACCAACGGTTGTACGGTCGGAGGAGCTGAAGGATCTGCTCGGGCGAGCGTCTATCTCGGAAGATCACCGTACGTTGATGGGTACGGTGATTGAAAGGATTTCATCCGCTGAGAGCGGATTGCATGAAGCCGTCGTAAGTTTACTAACGAGTTTTGAGGTGCATAAAATGATGTACCTTCGACAGTTTTGCATATAAAATGTGCCTGTATAGATAGTAGCCCACGAGACTTGGTGCGGTGTCAAAAATGACGGCGCGCCGAGGATCATAACCCTGGTATAATATCGCCCTTCCTATGTAGGTGGCGAAGCGTCCGTGGCTAGCTGGCTGATGAATTTGCCGAACTGAAGCGGCAACTTGGCGTGGCGGATGCGGACATCACGCTTGTTAATAAGCGGCTTGACGAGTCACAAGGTATGCAACTTCTCTGCGGACACTGGTAAGGGAGCTTGGCGCCCATGCCTTACAACATGTATGCTTAATGCAGATGGTGCCGCTACGGAGAACCTTGGCGGAGCTCGCCCGAGCCAAGGAGCAAGCGGAAAAAAGTGATGCGGCGGCCTTGAAGGCGGCCGTAGAGCTAAAAGCCGAACAGGCTGCTCACTGCCGAAGCAAGAAAGAAATGGCCGAGATGGCCGTGAAATTGAAGAATGCTACTGACCGTTGTGAGCTTCTTGAAATCGAGCGAAACAAGAGGACCTGAAAAAGGCCGCCACCGAGGCCAAGGATACTCGCTCTGTGATGAGAGCTATGAAGGAGGAGCTACGTCAGGCCGGAGATATTGCGGCTGGAAAGCCCTTTCTGATGCGGAGAAAATTCATGGATCTAAAATGCGCTCAATTGGACCGGCTGTGGAGTGGGAAGGATGCTTATCTGGACTTGGTGGCGAGTGCCGCAGACGCAGCCGAACACTTCCGAGGTCAAAAGGATCACGGAATGGAAGAGCTTTTTTGCTCGCAGTTCCATAGTCCAGAGCGTCCACTTTCGTTAACCGATCATTTGGCCGAATGGGCTGAGCTGAATAGGTTGTCCGGACTTGCCATGAAGGCTGTCGTGACTCATTTGTGGCTGAAAAGGCCCGAGCCGAAGAGTTATTTTGGCTTGTTGCAACAGTTCCTTGGTGCGGTGCCGCATATCGATGCAATGAAGCGGTCAGCATACATAGTGGGTGCGCGGATGGCTCTTGCCCGTGTCAAGACATACTGGGCGGAGATGAAGGCCACCGACGTTGCATCCCAAGAGTCGGACAGAAGCCGAGTACCGCGAGCACTATTTTGAGGATGTCTGCAGGCGCTTCGTTTAATAGAGGCCTTGATGCTCGAAGGATATTATGTTTAAATGACATGTATGATTTGTGAAAACAATGTTTCAATATAATATAAGAGCTTTTTATACTTGTGCGTTCAAGTATTAAAACACCTCATGTGCGGCCGTTGATGTATATGTGTATATAACCTGAAAGATGGCAGTCTTTGGCTTCATCCCCCAAGCACATAGTGCGGGGGTGTTTGCAAAAAGGCGCATTTTCACACTTAATCCAACGTCTTGGTCCTGTAAAGGAGGTGATAGCGTAGCAAACTAGGCAACCGGACTATAATGCTTTATCACTTTCACTTAGCCATAGGAGTTCGATGGTGGGGCTACTATATAGCCCCTAGGGGCACCGCACTCTCCCGAATTGGCGCGGCGTATGTGCTGACCGAGAAAGCGGTCGCTTCGTTAATGCAGCGAAATTCTAAACATTACGGTGGGTCATCAGTGGTTGACCAGTTTCACGCTATATCATGACGATCAGTTTTCAGCTTTCTCTCTTGAGGTGCTCACTGGCGAACCGGGGCACAATCGCGATAGTTCTCCACAGTGCCGCGTTAGCCGATAGAGCGGAACGTAAGGCAGCAAAACACAGAGCCGGAAAACCCAACATTTGACCAAACACATGATTCGGAGCTGATGCATATAAGGCCTAACTCGAGACGTCGAACACTCCCTAAGGTATTCAGTCTTTATGAAAGCGGGCAGAATAATGCCCTAAGCCCACAGTGTTCGTGCACGCAAAAATTCTGGTGCGGCCCGATGCCAAACGCCAGCCTCCTCCTCGGTTATAGCAAGAAACCGGGGATGTGTATCAACAAGAGACAGTAAAAAGGTTTACGCAGGGTCTTAATCTGAAAAGAATTCTTGCAGCGGGTCCCTCTTGCGTCTGCGCTGTGTCTCCGTTGTGCCGTATCACGGGCCGGGTGTAGCACGGTGTTCATCTGTAAAAGAGAAGAACTTAGTTGGAAAGAAAAAAAGATCGTGCGAAAAATGTACTTTATATTAAATAAACAGAGTACGGTTTGAAAGTGAATACGATTGAGCTTTATTATCTCTTGTTGTACATGCGTGCAACCCCTTGTACGGGGGTATGCCGCTAGTAGGCGCCGGACTCGTCTAGCCATGTCCGTGGTTCGAATGACCTATTCAGGTGCTTTGATTAGCGGAGCCGGATAGGTGTGGGGCTGTCTAGGCAGTCTCACGTTCTTCCGTGCTCGAGTAACACTTAATACTCCCTTTTAATGAGATGATGCCGCGTGGACCGGGCATTTTAAGTGTAAGAGATGCATAATGCGGTATTGCGTTAAAGCGGTAAAGCTTCACGCCCAAGGAGTGCTTGATAGCTACTTTCGAATGGGGTGATGTGGAAGGTTAACTTTTCGCGGCGGAAGTTGTCGGATGAGCCGAACACAACTTCTAGCAGTAGGGAGCCCGTACAATGGGCATATAGGCCTGGCATTACCCCTTTGAAGGAGGTGTTGCTATGGTGAATTTTGGTTGGGTCTATCCCCATTTTGCGGATTGTGTCCTGATATAGTAGGTTTAGATCGCTACCTCCGTCCATTAGGACTTGTGTAAATTGGAATCCGTCGATTATAGGATCTAATATCAAGGCAGTCCATCCTGCGTTCCGGATACTTCCGGAATAGTCCTGATGATCGAAGGTGATTGGTTTTGACAACCATCATTGGGACTCTGCTGGGATAGACCGTGCGGCGCGTGTTTCTATGGGCGCCGCTCTGTTTTTCCCTTTTGTCACTTGAAGTGAGTTCACTGTTTTGACTTTTTGTGGGAAATTCTTTTGTTTTCCGGTGCTCTGCTTGTGGGGTTCATTGTCGTCCTCGCTTGGTGTGTCGAGCCCCTTGTGTTCGACATTGAGTTTGCCGGACTGCTTGAAGACCCAACAATCTCTGTGGGTATGGTTTGCAGGCTTCCCGGGAGTACTGTGGATTTGGCATATTTTGTCCAAGATTTTGTTTAGGTTGGATAGCTCGTCGCTGTTGTCCTTGAGGGGCAGGTTTTTATGACTCTGTCGGGAGCTTCTGAATCCGGCGTTGACTGCCATGCTCTTCGGGCGGTTTCCCTTTGTCCGGCGCTGGTCCTCTCTGCGTCGTGGTTTTCCATTTCCATCCCTGACTTCGGATGTACTTGGGTTCTTTGATGCGCATCTTGCCAGCCAACTATCCTCTCCTCGCAAAAGCGGGTCATGAGGCTTGTTAATGCAGCCATGGTTCTCGGCTTCTCTGGCCGAGGTGTTCAGCGAGCCATTAAATCTCGAACGTTGTGTTTGAAAGCTGCTAAGGCTTCGGCGTCCGGACAATCGACTATTTGGTTCTTTTTGGTAAGGAACCTATTCCAGAATCTGCGGGCTGACTCTCCGGGTTGTTGAGTTATGTGACTTAAATCATCTGCATCCGGAGGACGGACATAAGTCCCTTGAAAATTTGCCCGAAAAGCATCCTCGAGCTCTTCCCAACTTCCAATGGTATTTTCAGGAGGCTTTTGAGCCAATGCCGGGCTGGCCCTTTAAGCTTGAGGGTAAGTATTTTATGGCGTGGAGATCATCTCCTCTGGCCATGTGTATGTGGAGGATGTAATCCTCAATCCGCACTCTGTGGTCTGTTGTTCTGTCGTATGCCTCTACGTTTACGGGTTTGAATCCCGCTGGGAATTCGTGATCCAGCACCTCATCGGTGAAACACAGGGGGTGTGCGGCACCCCTATATTTGGGTGTGCCGTGATGTTCGGATAATTGGCGTGCTGCAGTGCTTGGAAGAGCTTGCTTTCTCGGCCCATAGATGGACCTAACTGGGCCATCCATTTGATGCGAATACTTATGCGGATCGCGTGCCGGCTTGCGTGCGGCGCCGCTTGCCGCTCCGTGTTTGCCATGTGGTCGTCTATCCGACCGGGCGGCCTCTTTGTTCTTTGATTGCGGGGGCTCTACGGCCTCCTCATCGAATTCGGGCAGTAAATTTGTGCTTCGGGTAGCTCTTTGTTTGGCGACTGTCGCCGTATTTCTCTACGGTGTTGGGTACTTTGATCCATCTGATTCTGAGTGCATCTTCCGCTGTTTTGAGCTTCCGTTTCTGCTTTTTCAGGCTACGTGCGATGGCGACGCAGCCTTTGTGGAGGTTCTTACTGCTCCAGCAATTTGTCCGGCGTGAGATCGTCCGGACTGTTATCTTCGCCGGGACGGGTTGTTTATCAAGTTGTCCTGTCCGGACGGTTGCTTTCGATAGCATGTTAAATGCGTCCATCGGTTCACCCTGCTCTATGGCTGGGTATGTGCGGCTTCCGTATTTGTCGAGGCGGGACTTGGTGCGGCGTTTACGTTGCCGTTTCGACTGCTTTTCGAGGGATTTATCCTTCGTAGTGTCCCGTTGTTCCTCGCCGTCACTTCCTTTAGGTGTATCCACCATGTATACATCGTGGGATGAGGTGGCTGTCCAGCATCCTATAGGTGCTGGTTCATGGTTGTCTCCTACATCGTCGTCCATACCGTCGATGTCTTCGGAGTCGAAATCGAGCACGTCGTTTAAGCTTTCGACAGTGGCTACAAAGTGGGCGGTGGGTGGCGGTTGAATTTCTTCGCCGTCCGCATCCCAGCCTTCCTGACCGTAGTCCGGCCAGGGCTCTCCGGATAAAGAGAGAGACTTTAGTGAATTCAGGATATCGCCAAAGGGCAAGTGCTGAAAGATGTCCGCGGCAGTGAACTCCATAATGGCGCCCAATTGGATTCGATTGGCAGGGGCGCGGAGGGTTCAGAGTCCGGTAGGAGTCCGGCCCCTCGGAGACACGGTCTTCGCAAAGGACAGGGATGGAGTTCGGCTCAATCACCGTAGAGATTGTAGCCCCCGAGGCGGTGTCCAGCCACTCGTCCTCGATCGGCAGAGTCGGCTCCGAGCTAAGGGTCGGAGCGGACGCTGGTGCAGCCTCCAGGGCACTGTTCGGCGGCAGAGCTAGATCGTGCCCATCGAGATAGTGCGGCACGCTTGGCTGTGGCTCGAATCCGTCGAAGATCAAGTCTCCGCGGATGTCGGCCATGTAGTTCAAACTCCCAAATCTGACCTGATGGCCAGGGGCGTAGCTTTCGATCTGTTCCAGATGGCCAAGTGAATTGGCCTGCAGTGCAAAGCCGCCGAATACGAAGATCTGTCCGGGGAGAAAAATCTCACCCTGGACCGTGTCGTTGTTAATGATCGAAGGAGCCATCGGGCCTAAGGATGACGACACAGAGGAACTCTCAATGAAAGCACCAATGTCGGTGTCAAAACCGGCGGATCTCGGGTAGGGGGTCCCGAACTATGCGTCTAGGCGGATGGTAACAAGAGACAAGGGACACGATGTTTTTACCTAGGTTCGGGCCCTCTCGATGGAGGTAATACCCTACTCCTGCTTGATTAATATTGATGATATGGGTAGTACAAGAGTGGATCTACCACGAGATCAGAGAGGCTAAACCCTAGAAGCTAGCCTATGGTATGATTGTTGTTCGTCCTACGGACTAAAACCCTCCGGTTTATATAGACACCAGATAAGGTTAGGGTTACACAGAGTTGGTTACAATGGTAGGAGATCTACGTATCCGTATCGCCAAGCTTGCCTTCCACGCCAAGGAAAGTCCCATCTGGACGCGGGACGAAGTCTTCAATCTTGTATCTTCATAGTCCAGGAGTCCGGCCAACTGTGATAGTTCGGCTATCCGGACACCCCCTAATCCAGCACGCCCTCAGAGCTCACGAGATTTCTGTTGAGTTTTGTGTTGTGAAGTTTTCAAGTTTTGGGTGAAACCTTTTGATGGATTATGGAACAAGGAGTGGCAAGAGCCTAAGCTTGGAGATGCCCATGGAACCCCCAAGATAATCTAAGGACACCAAAAAGTCAAAGCTTGGGGATGCCCCCGGAAGGCATCCCCTCTTTAAATCCACTTCCATCGGTAACTTTACTTGGAGCTATATTTTTATTCACCACATGATATGTGTTTTGCTTGGAGCGTATTGTATTATTTGCGTCTTTGCTTGTTAGTTTACCACAATCATACTTGCTGTACACACCTTTTGAGAGAGCCATACATGAATTGGAATTTGATAGAATACTCTATGTGCTTCACTTATATCTTTTGAGCTATATAGTTTTGCTTTAATGCTTCACTTATATATTTTAGAGCACGGTGGTGGATTTGTTTTATAGAAACCTTTGATCTCTCATGCTTCACTTAGATTATTTTGAGAGTCTTAAATAGCATGGTAATTTGCTTAATAATAATAATATGCTTGGTATTCAAGATTTGTAAAACTTTCTTTTGAGTGCGTTGAATACTAAGAAAATTTTGATGCTTTATAATTGTTTTGACATATGGAGGTAGTAATATTAGAGTCATGCTAGTTGAGTAGTTGTGAATTTGAGAAATACTTGTGTTAAAGTTTGTGATTCCCGTAGCATGCACGTATGGTGAACTGTTATGTGATGAAGTCGGAGCATGATTTATTTATTGATTGTCTTCCTTATGAGTGGCGGTCGGGGACGAGCGATGGTATTTTCCTACCAATCCATCCCCCTAGGAGCATGCGCGTAATACTTTGCTTTGATAACTTGTAGATTTTTGCAATAAGTATATGAGTTCTTTATGACTAATGTTGAGTTCATGGATTAAACGCACTTTTCTCACCCTTTCACCATTGCTAGCCTCTCTAATACCGCGCACTTTACGCCGGTATCATACACCCACCATAAACCTTCCTAAAAACATCCACCATAGCTACCTCTCATGGCATTTCCATAGCCATTCCGAGATATATTGCCATGCAACTTTCCACCGTTCCATTTATTATGACACGCTCCATCATTGTCATATTGCTTAGCATGATCATGTAGTTGACATCGTATTTGTGGCAAAGCCACCATTCATAATTCTTTCATACATGTCACTCATGAATCATTGCATATCCCGGTACACCGCCGGAGGCATACACATAGAGTCATATTTTTTTCTAAGTATTGAGTTGTAATTGTTGAGTTGCAAGAAAAATAAAAGTGTGATGATCATTATTTTTAGAGCATTGTCCCAAGTGAGGAAAGGATGATGGAGACTATGATTCCCCCATAAGTCGGAATGAGACTCCGGATGAAAAATTAAAAAAAGAGAGAAAAGAAAAGAGGCCATAAAAAGGAGAAAAGGCCCAAATAAAAAAAATGAGAGAAAAAGAGAGAAGGGACAATGTTACTATCCTTTTACCACACTTGTGCTTTAAAGTAGCACCATGATTTTCATAATAGAGAGTCTCTCGTTTCGTCACCTTCATATAATAGTGGGAATTTTTCATTATAGAACTTGGCTTGTATATTCCAATGATGGGCTTCCTCAAATTGCCCTAGGTCTTCGTGAGCAAGCGAGTTGGATGCACACCCACTTAGTTTCTTTTGTTGAGCTTTCATATACTTATAGCTCTAGTGCATCCGTTGCATGGCAATCCCTACTCACTCACATTGATATCTATTGATGGGTATCTCCATAGCCCTTTGATACGCCTAGTTGATGTGAGACTATCTTCTCCTTTTTTGTCTTCTCCACAACCACCATTCTATTCCACATATAGTGCTATATCCATGGCTCACACTCATGTATTGCGTGAAGATTGAAAAAGTTTTGAGAATGTCAAAAGTATGAAACAATTGCTTGGCTTGTCATCGGGGTTGTGCATGATTTAAATACTTTGTGTGGTGAAGATAGAGCATAGCCGGACTATATGATTTTGTAGGGATAACTTTCTTTGGCCATGTTATTTTGAGAAGACATGATTGCTTTGTTAGTATGCTTGAAATATTATTATTTTTATGTCAATATTAAACTTTTGTCTTGAATCTTATGGATCTGAATATTCATTCCAAAATTAAGAAGAATTACATTGAAATTATGCCAAGTAGCATTCCACATCAAAAATTATATTTTTTTATCATTTACCTACTCGAGGACGAGCAGGAATTAAGCTTGGGGATGCTTGATACGTCTCCAACGTATCTATAATTTTTGATTGCTCCATGCTATATTATCTACTGTTTTGGACCATATTGGGCTTTATTTTCCACTTTTATATTACTTTTGGGACTAACCTATTAACCGAGGCCCAGCCCAGATTCTTGTTTTTGCCTATTTGATGCTTCGAAGAAACGGAATATCAAACAGAGTCCAAACGGAATGAAACCTTCGGGAACGTGATTTTCGCATCAGATATGATCCAGGAGACTTGGACCCTCGGTCAAGAAAGGAGGGAGGCAGCCACGAGGGTGGAGGGCGCCCCCCCTAGGGCGCGCCCCCTGCCTCGTGGGCCCCCCGAAGCTCCACCGACGTACTCCTTCCTCCTATATATACCTACGTACCCCCAACAGATCAGATACGGAGCCAAAAACCTAATTCCACCGCCGCAACTTCCTGTATCCACGAGATCCCATCTTGGGGCCTGTTCCGGAGCTCCGCCGGAAGGGAAATCCAACATGGAGGGCTTCTACATCATCATCATAGCCTCTCCGATGAAGTGTGAGTAGTTTATTTCAGACCTTCGGGTCCATAGTTAGTAGCTAGATGGCTTCTTCTCTCTTTTTGGATCTCAATACAATGTTCTCCCCCTCTCTCGTGGAGATCTATTCGATGTAATCTTCTTTTCGCTGTGTGTTTGTTGAGATCGATGAATTGTGGGTTTATGATCAAGATTATCTATGAGCAATATTTGAATCTTCTCTGAATTCTTTTATGTATGATTGGTTATCTTTGCAAGTCTCTTCGAATTATCCGTTTGGTTTGGCCAACTAGATTGGTAGTTCTTGCAATGGGAGAAGTGCTTAGGTCGGTGTCAAAACCGGCGGATCTCGGGTAGGGGGTCCCGAACTGTGCGTCTAGGCGGATGGTAACAGGAGACAAGGGACACGATGTTTTTACCCAGGTTCGGGCCCTCTCGATGGAGGTAATACCCTACTCCTGCTTGATTAATATTGATGATATGGGTAGTACAAGAGTGGATCTACCACGAGATCGTAGAGGCTAAACCCTAGAAGCTAGCCTATGGTATGATTGTTGTTAGATCCTACGGACTAAAACCCTCCGGTTTATATAGACACCGGATAGGGTTAGGGTTACACAGAGTCGGTTACAATGGTAGGAGATCTACATATCCATATCGCCAAGCTTGCCTTCCACGCCAAGGAAAGTCCCATCCGGACACGGGACGAAGTCTTCAATCTTGTATCTTCATAGTCTAGGAGTCCGGCCATCTGTGATAGTTCGGCTATCCGGACACCCCCTAATCCAGGACTCCCTCAGTAGCCCCTAAACCAGGCTTCAATGACGACGAGTCCGGCGCGCATATTGTCTTCGGCATTGCAAGGCGGGTTCCTCCTCCGAATACTTCATAGAAGATTTTGAACACAAGGATAGTGTCCGGCTTTGCAAAACAAGTTCCACATACTACCGTAGAGAGAATAACCTTTGCACAGATCTGCTGACGTATTCCGCGGTGTGACATCACACCACGGCCAGGCCTTTATACGAATCGTTTTTACTGTTCCACCTCAGCGCGTTTAGCGAGGCGGTTTCCTTGGCACGTCTTATCAGAGCGGAGATCGTGCCCCCTTATTCCGGGATCCTCATCAATACAGGCGTGGGTAACCCAGTCGTGTCCGTTGGCACACCTCCTCCATCGAAGGCGAGTCCCGAACGGTCACGGGGAGGGCTCTTGGTATTCAACCTCTTTATAACGAGACCAAGGCCCGCTCCTTTCTTTCAATCTCAATCAAATCCGCCCCTCGCCTCGAGTTCCAACACCCAAAGCTCCAGATTTAGGCGCTTCGGACCTTCAACGATATCCGGCTCCGACCTGCACGGCCGGTTGATGTCTTCCTCCGTCACGGAAGAAGATGTGCTAAAGCTGAGAGACGCCAGGTATCTAACCGGCGAAATTTTGCATAGGCTGCCTGCCCAAGGGCATGTTATTCCCACTCCCGAGCCTGGTGAGAGCATGGTATTCGTGTCTCACTTCCTTCGGGGTTTAGGCTTCCCAACAGACCCTTTTGTGAGGGGGCTCATGTTTTATTATGGGCTGGAATTCCATGACTTGGATCCAGAGTCCATCCTCCACATCTCGTCGTTCATTGTCATTATGTGAAGCCTTCCTCCGCATTACCCCTCACTTGGATTGTGGCTCAAGACCTTCAAAGTGGAGCCGAAGATGATCAAGGGGCATCAGGCAGAGTGCGGAGGGGCTGTTATAAGCAAGAATGCGGACGCTCCATGGCCCGAGGGCTCTTTTCAAGAGGAGCTCAATTTATGGCAACAGGAGTGGTTCTATATCAGCGCTCGCAGGGGCACCAAATGGGCGGCGCCACCTGCCTTCCGCTTGGGTCCTCCACTGCGGCGGGCATCGTGGGTCAATAAAGGGCTCGACTGGCGACCGTCCAAGGACGTACCTCTGTTGCAGGGCCGTATTCGAGACCTCCGAGAGAGAGAGATCAATCTGGTCGTAGTGGCGCAGGTCATGCTGATTCGTCGCACCTTGCCCTGCAAACGTCACCCCCTCCGCCTGTGGGAGTTTAATCCGGAGGGACCACGAGCTCTCCAACATTTTATGGGCGTAACGCCCGTGGAGATGTACCAACTGTTCTTCGGATCACAAGCAATGTGTCCGGACTTAACCGAGGACGCAGGTCCGAGCTGCAATCGCCCGGATACTCAAGTAAGTAGTCCTGTCCCCGGACATGCTATCCGCATATTTATCATAAACTTGCCCTTAAAAGAGCTATCCTTTAAACAGGAGTGGATAGCAAAAGCAAAACTGATCAGGTGTCCGCCCCCCTCCCTGAGACCACGCCGGATCCTGTATTAACCAAGATGCTAGAAGCTGTGCCTTTTGAAGAAGGCGAAGGGGGGAACAAGGGAACTACTACCTCCGTGAAGGAGGCTATCAAGAAAGGGGGTATCGAGAATCCTCCCCTCCAAGGGAGAAGAGGACCGCTCGAAGATCCGGAGACCAAAGCCTCAAGCGGGGAAGAAATCTTCACGGAGGGTCCTCCGGCGGAGATGCCCCGCCGCACTATTTCCCCAAGGAGATCAGCCCTCCAGCGAGCCGTAAGTAAAAGGGGGGCGTTTTTTGTTTAAAAGTCAGACATCCCCGGTTTATTTAAGAAGGTAACCGAAAGTTTACCATGGAGTTCGGATCGCAGCCCTTCTCACCAGAGCTCGTCTTGAGGGATCTTGATCCGGAGATGATGGAGAGCGAACGCCTCCGCCTGCCCGTACCGTTATCACGAGGTGGACGACCCTGAGGTGTCGTCGCGGAGGGATTCTCCGAATCCGGCGGGGCCAGAAGGCAGTTGTATGTCCCCTCAAAGCCCTTCGTGTCCGGCCTTCGAAAAAGGCCACCGGAAAAGTCCGGCACCAACGGCTATACAATCGGAGGAGCTGAAGGATCTGCTCGGGCGAGTGTCTATCTCGGAAGATCACTGTACGTTAATGGGTATGGTGATTGAAAGGATTTCATCCGCTGAGAGCGGATTGCATGAAGCCGTCGTAAGTTTACTGACGGGTTTTGAGGTACGCAAAATGATGTACCTTCTGACAGTTTTGCATATAAAATGCGCCCTGTATAGATAGTAGCCCTTGAGACTTGGTGCGGTGTCAAAAATGACGGTGCGCCGAGGATCATAACCCCAGGTATAATATGCGCTCTTCCTATGTAGGTGGCGAAGCGTCCGGTGGCTAGCCGGGTTGATGAATTTGCCGAACTGAAGAAGCAATTTGACGTGGCGGATGCGGACATCACGCTTGTTAATAAGCGGCTTGACGAGTCACAAGGTATGCAACTTCTCCGCGGACACCTAGTAAGGGAGCTTGACGCCCATGCCTTACAACATGTATGCTTAATGCAGATGGTGCCGCTGCTATGGAGAACCTTCGGGCGGAGCTCGCCCGAGCCAAGGAGCAAGCCAGAGAAAGTGAAGCGGTGGCCTTGAAGGCGGCCGCAGAGCTCAAAGCCGAACAGGCTGCTCCTTTGCCAAGCAAGAAAGAAATGGCCGAGATGGCCGTGAAATTGAAGAATGCTAGTGACCGTTGCGAGCTTCTTGAAAAAGAAGATCGGGCGAAACAAGAGGGCTTGAAAAAGGCCGCCACCGAGGCCAAGGATAATCGCTCTGCAATGAGAACTATGAAGGAGGAGCTACGTCAGGCCGGAGATATTGCGGCTGGAAAGCCCTTTCTGATGCGGAGAAAATTCACGGATCCTAAGTACGCTCAATTGGACCGGCTGTGGAGTAGGAAGGATGTTTATCTGGACTTGGCGGCGAGTGCCGCACACGCGGCCGAACACTTCCGAGGTCAAAAGGATCACGGAATGGAAGAGCTTTTTTGGTCGCAGTTCCATAGTCCGGAGCATCCACTTTCGTTAAGCGATCGTTTGGCTGAATGGGCTAAGCTGAATAGGTTGTCCGGACTTGCCATGAAGGCTGTCGTGACTCATTTGTGGCTGAAAAGGCCCGAGCCGAAGAGTTATTTTGGCTTGTTGCAGCAGTTCCTTGGTATGGTGCCGCATATCGATGCAATGAAGCGGTCAGCATGCATAGAGGGTGCGCGGATGGCTCTTGCCCGTGTCAAGACATACTGCGCGGAGATGAAGGCCACCGACGTTGCATCCCAAGAGTAGGTGTCCTTTCCCAGTGACTGTAGGGGCAGCAAGGCACGTATTGTATTGTTGCCATCGAGGATAACAAGATGGGGTTTTTATCATATTGCATGAATTTATCCCTCTACATCATGTCATCTTGCTTAAGGCGTTACTCTGTTTTCATTAACTTAATACTCTAGATGCATGCTTTGGATAGCGATCGATGAGTGGAGTAATAGTAGTAGATGCGGTGGAGTCGGTCTACTTGTCTCGGACGTGATGCCTATATACATGATCATACCTAGATACTCTCATAACTATGCTCAATTACATCAATTGCTCAACAAGAATTCGTTCTCCACCGTAAAATACTTATGCTCTTGAGAGAAGCCACTAGTGAAATCTATGGCCCCCGGGTCTATTCTCATCATATTAATCTTCCTACGCTTTATTATTTCTTTGCTTTTTACTTTGCCTTTTATTTTACTTTGCATCTTTATACCAAAAATACCAAAAATATTATTTATCATCTCTATCAGATCTCACTCTCGTAAGTGACCGTGAAGCGATTGACAACCCCTTATCGTGTTGGTTGCGAGGATTTATTTACTTTGTGCAGGTACGAGTGACTCGCGCGTAGCCTCCTACTGGATTGATACCTTGGTTCTCAAAAACTGAGGGAAATACTTACGCTACTCTGCTGCATCATCCTCTCCTCTTCGGGGATAACCAACGCAAGCTCAAGATGTAGCAGGTTACAGTTTTACTCTGAGTAGTATTGTGTTTAGATAGGATATGGTGTCGTGTCCTAATAGAACACTTGTATCCTAGGCCTCTCATATATACTAGGGGTAAACACAAGATGTAACCTATGTCAACATAATAGCACAGGAACGCAGGGGAAGCCGGCGCCGTCTGCCGGCGTCTAGGGCGACCGGGTGCGATATTGTAGCGGTGTCATGGAGAGGAGCGCCCATAGCCAGGCCCCAGGGATGTAGCCATATCGGTGAACATCGTTAACAAATCTCGGTGTCGTGCTCGTATGATTGCTTGGTTCTCGGATGATCGACTACGTGTCTCGGATTTATTTTAACAAGTGGTATCAGAGTAAAGTTCGAAGAGGCCGTTGATGTTGATTTAGAGGAAGGGTTGAATCGAGATGAGATTGCCGCTGGTTGCGGCGTGGTTCTTGACGAGATCATAAGAGGAATCAGAAGCGGCTGGCTAGTTGATCGGAAGTATTGCCCAGTGACCAGAGTCGAGATTGAAAAAAGCAATCAGAAGCGGACTCGGCGAGATTGGATCAGTGGTAGGTTTGTGTGTGCGCATTGCGGCAACAGGGACGTGTGGCGATCGGTCGGTGCATCGATTGGCAAACGTAGACTGTGGGAAGGAGCAACAACATAGTTGGGGCCTTGTAGACATTGAGGACGACATGTCGTGGACTGTGTGTGGGTGTTCTTCTGGTGTTTGCGGGAGGTGTGTTGTGATAAAAAAATCATGTTGCAACGAACGGGCACATGTGCTAGTACAGAAAAAAGAGGCATTGGGAGTCGTTGAGTCATGCACTTGGTGCGGCTATAGTAGCTACCATGGAAGTGATTTTTCTTTGAGGATTGCTAATTGCACACAGTGTTTTGCTGGGAGGTGGGCAGGTTGGAAACATGCACATGAGTCTCGAAGGAGTCTGAAGTGTATGTGTGTGTGTGTGGATCACGTTCTACAAGTCGTCGAGCAATGCACGTGGTGTGCTGGGCTAAGACGACGCGAGGTGGAATGTGTTTATAGTCGGATAAGTTTGACTGGGTCGTATTGGACAGTCTGACGGATCGACGCGAGTCGTTTGGTACAGAAAATAGTGGTGGGATTGATGATGACGGCATAGGTGCGTGATGCTGATGGTGACCGACTTTTGGGCGTGGCAGCACGCGGCACAGGCCTGAGGGCTTGTGTGGCTCGACAATACTATGGCGCGAGGTTGATTCAAGATGGTGCACATGAGAGCTCGGAGTCGACGGGGCGCGGGATGGACTGATCATCTACCATGGAGTCAATTTTGAAGGTGGAGCTGGATTGAGGGGCTACGGTGGAAGGATCCAGAGAATCTAAGCCTATTTCAGTGGAAAAAATACGAGTGACACGTAGTTCGAACTGGAGCCAATGGTCTGATGGAAACGTGAAATTCGTCATCGGTTGGCGATGATCGATCGTACCCTATAGTGGGGGTTGAGTAGTGTGGGTTCGTGACCCTTGAGGCTCGACCAGGACAGCGGAGGCACGACGCGGTAATAGCGGCAAGACGTGTGGCCTGCACAGGACATGGAGACGGACCAGGGCTCTGGTGGTCATACATGTGGTGAGACAACTGCGAATTTGACTTGGGATGACTACAAGCAATAGTGAAATTCCTTCAAGTTTCAGAAAAGCGGTTAATAAAGGAGCGGTGATGTTGAGTTCAGGTAACTCTTATGTGTGACACCCAATATGTGAGTTGTTCACTTTCACGCAGGTCAGTGATCGGTGTGTGATGGCATTGAACGAATATTCTAAATGTTGGGAGCTCAAACTAGAGTAAAGAGGAATAAATTTTGCTCGATGTTGACTGTGATCAAGAAACGAAGGGGCTACAAGTTGAAGGTGGAGTCATATGGAGTCTTTGGAGTAGCAACGATACTCATGGGACAAACTCAAGTCCAATGTACATGGAGGTTTGACGCATGGAAAAATTCAAGGTGGTTAAGAATATTCACCAAGGTGGAGTTTGTTAGAGTTGTGCCAAATATTGTGTACATGGTAGGTTATAGTTGGACTCTGAGTAGTATTGTCTTTAGATAGGATATGGTGTTGTGTCCTAATAGGAAACTTGTATCCTAGGCCTCTCATATATACTTGGGGGTAAGCACACGATGTAACCTATGCCAACATAATATCACATGAACACAGGGGGAGCCGGCGGCGTGTGCCGGTGTCCAGGGCGACCGGGTGCGGCATTGTAGCGATGTCATGGGGAGGGGCGCCCATAGTCAGGCCCCTGGGATGTAGCCATATCAGTGAACCTCGTTAACAAATCTCGGTGTCGTGCTCGTGTGATTGCTTGGTGCTCAGATGATCCACTACGCGCCTCGATTACTATAACATTTTATAGGCGGGGCAGGTTGCTACCTCTTGAGCACTGTGTTGGATTTCCCCGAAGAGGAGAGGATGATGCAGCAAAGTAGCGTAAGTATTTCCCTCAGTTTTTGAGAACCAAGGTATCAATCCAAAGAGGAGGCTACGCACAAGTCCCTCGTACCTGCACAAAACAATAGCTCCTCGCAACCAACGCGATTAAGGGTTGTCAATCCCTTCACGGTCACTTACGAGAGTGAGATCTGATAGAGATGATAAATAATATTTTGGTATTTTTGATATAGAGATGCAAAGTGAAAAGTAAAAGGCAAAGTAAAAACAAAGCAAGTATTAAAGTGATGGAGATTGATATGATGATAATAGACCCGGGGGCCATAGGTTTCACTAGTGGCTTCTCTCAAGAGCATAAGTATTCTCCGGTGGGTGAACAAATTACTGTTGAGCAATTGACAGAATTCAGCATAGTTATGAGAATATCTAGGTATGATCATGTATATAGGCATCACGTCCGAGACAAGTAGACCGACTCCTGCCTGCATCTACTACTATTACTCCACTCATCGACCGCTATCCAGCATGCATCTTGAGTATTAATTTAAAACATAGTAACGCCTTAAGCAAGATGACATGATGTAGAGGAATAAATTCATGCAGTATGATAAAACCCCATCTTGTTATCCTCGATGGCAACAATACAATACGTGCCTTGCTGCCCCTTCACATTTGGGAAAGGACACCGCAAGATTGAACCCAAAGCTAAGCACTTCTCCCATTGCAAGAACTACCAATCTAGTTGGCCAAACCAAACGGATAATTCAAAGAGACTTGCAAAGATAACCAATCATACATAAAAGAATCCAGAGAAGATTCAAATATTGTTCATAGATAATCTTGATCATAAACCCACAATTCATCGGTCTCAACTAACACACCGCAAAAAGAAGATTACATCGAATAGGTCTCCACGAGAGAGGGGGAGAACATTGTATTGAGATCCAAAAAGAGAGAAGAAGCCATCTAGCTACTAGCTATGGACCCGAAGGTCTGAAGTAAACTACTCACACTTCATCGGAGGGGCTATGGTGATGATGTAGAAGCCCTCCATGGTGGATGCCCCCTCTGGCGAAGCTCCGGAACAGGCCCCAAGATGGGTTCTCGTGGATACAGGAAGTTGCGGCGGTGGAATTAGGTTTTTGGCTCCCGTTCTGATCGTTTGGGGTGCGTGGGGTATATATAGGAGGAAGGAGTATGTCGGTGGAGCAACAGGGGCCCAGGCGGGCGAGCCCTAGGGGGGCTCCCCACCCTTGTGACCGCCTCTGTTACTTCTTGGAGTAGGGTCCAAGTCTCCTGGATCACGTTCGGTGAGAAAATCACGTTCCCGAAGGTTTCATTCCGTTTGGACTCCGTTTGATATTCCGTTTCTTCGAAACACTGAAATAGGCAAAAAACAGCAATTCTGGGCTGGGCTCCGGTTAATAGGTTAGTCCCAAAAATAATATAAAAGTGGAAAATAAAGCCCAACATGGTCCGAAACAATAGATAAAGAAGCATGGAGCAATCAAAATTTATAGATACGTTGGAGACGTATCACAGGTCGGTTCCGTGAGCTCCCGAAGATAGACACAACGACGTTCACCATTACTAAGGTAGAGACGGTGGTTGAGGACGGTGGTCGTGGTCGGCGGGGTCGGTGAGCACGGTGGCGGCCCGTAGTAATGGTTGAGCGTGCTGGTTGGCTCAAACGCATGCCAGGTGGCTTGGGTGGTGCCGTCCCGAGCCGATCGCTGCGGCCATTGATGGCTTCCCGTGGTCGGTGGCGAGGCTGGTGGTCAATGGTGGGTCGACAGAGAGGCTACAGGGCGGTGGAGTAAGGCCCCGACACGACGGCGTGTTGGTTGGTGTTGTACATCGTCTAGTCTATGCTAGAGGCCAAGGGAAGGTGTCTACAGGTGCAAGGATGATTTGGCCATCCCTGCAGAGGATCAGGACGAGTGGGGAAAGCAGTTGGGCAGCGACAGGGCTCGGGCGTTCGTGACTGCAATTCCGGTACCCTGCTTGCGCTCTTGACACGCACACCATGTGCTCGACTTAATGCGATGGCATCCTAGGCTGATCCATTTTAGAATTTTGTTTGCATGGTGATGCTTCTGGTAACAATAGAGATGGTGGACAAGTTAGTTAAGCAGGATGGGCTACTTTCACATGGAGTTTAGAAAAGTTACCAAATTCTGTCATGAGCTCACGGTGTTCAACCGAATGTTAGGGTGACCTAGGGATTTTTATGGATGTGAAAAATGGCACGATGATGACTCATTGGATATTAAGGCTGGTGGTGTGGTTTGTTGGTGACGAGAGAAAACTTGCTAGTGCAAGTTTTACAAAAGTTTAGTTCTAATCCAAAGCTGCAGGGGTTTATTTGGTGGACTTACAAGATTCAAATGGAGGTGATATTCTGGACTTAAGGGTTTGGTTGGAAGTACTACAAGATGCAAAAATTAGAGAATTATTTGAGCAAGGAAAAATAGCGTTGTATTTATAAGCTAGAATTGGACCAGAAATTAAAAGAGGATGGTTTGCTCAAAATTTTCAAATTACCAAGGTGGATTTTTGCATAAAAGGGATCTATAGGCATCATAGGACCTCAAAACTTTTGCGACATTTTCATAACAAATATTTGAACTATTTATAATGCAACAGGAGCATTCCAGAGTTTGAAATGTCATTAAAATAAATATTTTGGGCAAATTTTTATTATGCAAATATTTTCCTCCTGAATTGGAAAAGTTAAATGAAATGATTAATAAAAACTTTCATACCCACAATATTTTTTTAAAATCTATGTGGAGAGAAGGATCTTGTAAAGCGGAAAACAAAAAAGGTTATGAAAATAATATAAGGCCTAATACAATTCAAAATTTTATTTTTGTAAAAAAATTACTTAACAAAAACATGGTTAAATTTTTGGGATGTTACAACCTACTGGTTTGAGGCGACGAGAAAGGAAGCCAGGGTGAGTGCAGAGTTGACTGGTTCCCCGATGAGACGCTTAGAAAGGATCGATATGGTCTACTAGAGGGGGTGACCAGACGACTAATAAAATCTTAATATCTTTTGCAAATTTTAGGCTCAACAATAAAGTAAGTTGCCTAGATATGCAACTAGTTAGACAACCTATATGACAAGCTTAACAATGACAAGTGCAAGCAACAAGGTAAACAAACAAACAAGCTTGCATGAAAGTGAATGACGAGAGAACCGCAAGTGGAGACGTTGAAGACGAGGATGTGTTTCCGAAGTTCCCTCCTTGGGGGGAGGTACGTCTCCATTGGAGAGGTTTGGAGGCACAAAGCCCCATGATACGTCCATTTTGCATAAAGATTTCCTACTGTTATTTATAATGTTTTAACCATAATAATGCTTTATCGAGTAAATCTAATGCCTTTTCTCTCATAATATGCAAGGTTTACACAAAGAGGGAGAATACCGGCAGCTGGAATTCTGGACCTGAAAAAGCTATGTCAGAGATACCTATTCTACACATCTCCAAATAAGCTGAAACTTCATGGAGAATTATTTTGAAATGTATGAAAAATACTGCAGCAAATAACCACCGGAGGGGGACCACCTGGTGACGACAAGACACAAGGGCGCGCCAGGTCCCCCAGGCGCGCCCTTGTGGGTTGTGGCCAGCCCGACCCACCTCCGATGCCCATCTTCTGGTATATAAGTCATTTTGACCTAGAAAAAAAAATAAAGAGAGGACTTTCGGGACAGAGCGTCGCCGTCTCGAGGCGGAACTTGGGCAGGAGCACTTTTGCCCTCCGACGGAGCAATTTTGCCGGGGAAACTTCCCTCCCGGAGGGGGAAATACAAGCCATCGTAATCACCAACAACCCTCTCATCTTTGGGAGGCCAATCTTCACCAACACCTTCAACAACACCATCTCCTCTCAAACCCTAGTTCATCTCTTGTGTTCAATCTTTGTCCCGGAACCTCAGATTGGGTGACTATTAGTGTTGATTACATCTTGTAGTTGATTACTATATGGTTTATTCAATGGAAGATTATATGTTCAGATCCATTATGCTATTTAATACACCTCTGATCATGAGCATGAATATCATTTGTGAGTAGTTACTTTTGTTCTTGAGGTCACGGGAGAAGTCATGTTGCAAGTTGTAACGCCCCGGATCCGATGCGCAGGTGTCTTCTAGTTAATCGCCTTCGTTGCCATGTCATTTGCTTGCGTGTTGTATTTTGCCATGTCATCATCTGCATTGCATCCTCATATTTTCAAAACTTGCATCCATCTCGGTCTCCCGGTTCCTTCCGTTGTCCGTTCTGAGCCCAGACACACTTGCACGCGCCCGCGGCACGTCGAAATTATTATTTTATAAGTGGCTGAAAAATGTTCTCGGAATGGGATGAAACTTGGCATGCGGTGTTGTTTTAGTGTAGGTAGACCGCCTGTCAATTTTCGTTCCATTTGGAGGTCGTTTGACGCCTTAACGGTTAACCGCGTAGCACCAAACCCCTCTCTCTTTGCAGCCCAGCACCCCTTCACCACAGCCCATGAGCCCATCCTAACCCCCTTCCATGCTCTCGGTCGTTCGATCACGATTGCATGGCCAAAAACCGCTCCCCATTTGGACTCTCCTAGCTCCCTCTACCTATATATTTGTGCCTCTCCCCGAAAATCTCGCAGTCCAAAACCTAGCCTTCTTCCTCCTCGCGCCGCCGAATGTTTCCTCCCCCTCGCCGAACATGTCCGCGCCGCCGCCCGCAGCCACTGCGCCGCCGCCCTTCTCTCTCCTCCTCCACCGCGCCATCCACAGCACTTGGGCTCGGGGCAAGCCCCTTGAGCCTATCGGGCTGGTCTTCGCCGCCCGCTCGCCCGAGCCGCCCACCCTTGCCGCCCGACCGGCGCCGCCCTGCCCATGACCCATGCACCAGCAGCGTCCGTGCTTTGCCCGTCGCCAGTGACTCCGTGCCGCGCCTTGACCCTCCGCCGCCCGGCAAGCAGCCATGGCGATCGCCGCCCGCCCGCGCTCCGGTGCCCCTCCGCCCCAGCGCCGGTGAGCTCCTCCTCCTCGGGGATCCGACCGGTCGGATCCGAGCTCGCTGCCCTCCTCCTTCCCCATCTCCGGCGAGCGCCCCGGTGAACCTCGAACTCCACGCCAGATCTGGATCTGACAAGGTTGACCCCCGTTTTTTCGTCTAAGTCCCGAGATATTTACTTTTTGGTGCCCTGTTTATCGCATCATAACTTCATGTGTGCTGCTCCATTTTGCGTGCATGTTATGTCAAATTGTTTATCATGAGATGCTCCTCATTTTGTTCCATTGTTCCATGCTTGTTTGAGTCCATCTTGATGCCATTATCATCGTTGCAAGAGTGCTATGTGATATTGTCTGCTGTAGTTTAACAGAACTTGCTCATTTGTCATTTTTATATATTTTCGTGTCATTTTCTTTTGAGCATGAAGTCTACAGGTGTTATGAGCTACAACATGCCATCTTTTCTTTGGTGCAATCCACTCTTCATGAAATATCATGTGTTGATTGAAACAAGCTTGCAAATAGCCTCCGTGATGTTGCTGATTTCTGTGACAGTCATTTCTGCCAAGTCTGTAGCTGTAACATTGTGATTCTAGGTAAACCTGTTGATACCATAAGTTATATGCATATTATGGAGATGCTCACTAAGGGTGTTTTGTTACACATGTTATGGTGAATCCATCCATGTCTTCTTTTGCATTTATAGCCTGCTGTAGCTTGTGGTAATCTTGCTCTCAAATTCCTAAATAATGTTGATGTCAGCTTGTTAACATTAAGTTCAGTTTTGCCATGTGTTTTGCTAGTGATCCATGCAACCTATGAACTTGCTATTGCCATTCTTAGCTTCATAATTATGCCATATTACTGTTGCGTGAATTCACATGCCATGAAATGCTCTATGGTGAGTGGTACAAGCTCACCAACATGCCTACTTATCATTGTTCCTGCCATGTGCTGTTATTTAGTCTGAATCTGTCATATCATTTGCCATGATTGCATGGATGCTACCATATTTTCTATTGAGTTTTGGAATATGTTCAGTAAGGGAGTTTTGTGAACTGCTTTTATTACTAGCATTCCATGCCTTTGTTTGCCATGATAAGTTCTTTTGGCATGTTGTTTGATAGCTCTAAACATTGCAACCTGATGTTATTTCTGCCATATCTAGTGATTTTCTGCTAAGTCTGTGAAACTGTTATTATTTGCAATCTTGCCATGTCCTTTTGAGCATGTTCTTGTGATTTCTGGAGATATCTTAGTGTTCATGTTTTGTCGTGCTTTACCTGTACATCACGCTCATGCTTTTTGTTTTCATGTTGGAGTGTGGTAGCATATTGTTTTCATGCTTGCAAGTTGCCTATTTGCTGTTTTGGGACAGCTTGTCCTTTAAACTTGTTTCATGTGTATGTGTTGAACCGTTGCTCCGTTTTGAGTGTGCTCTACATGAAACTTGCTTAGTTTTGCATGTAGTTTCATGTTACCTTGTTGCATACATGTTTTGAGTGTGTTTTCTTGATGTTTGAATACATTTTGCATCAATGCCATCTTTAACTTGTTTTGCTCATATCTTCTAGGCCGTAGCTCCAAATTAAAAGAACTTTATATGTAACTTGAATAGAATTTCGTGTAGATCATCTTGGTGCACTCTTATTGCATGTTTAACAACTCTAAAATATGGTTTAGGGCAGAACAGTACCAAATCCATAAATTGCATATGAGGATTTTTCCGGACTTGTTGCTTGTTGTTCCGGCCTCATTTAAACTTGCCTAGATAGGTAGTTTTATTATGCTTCACCTCTTTCCATGTTTAACAACATTTAATATTGATGGGTACCTAAACAAGAGAGAACTAAATAAGTCATGTGGTGTTTCGTCAATATGCAACTCATTGCATATTGAGCTACACTTAATTTGTAGTGTTGTTTGTTGCACTTTGCCATACCATGCTTCATTAAACCGGACATGCATCATACTTGGTTGTGCATCATGTCATGTTTATGTGTTGTGTGTTTACCATGTTGTTTGATTCTTTCCGGTTGTGCTCCTTCTCGATAGTTCCTGTTTCGCTGCGATCGTGAGGATTCGTTCGTCTATGATTGGTTCGTCTTCATGGCTTCATCTTCTTCATGGACTCATTCTTCTTCCTAGCGGGATTTCAGGCAAGATGACCGTCACCTTGGATCTCATTACTAACATTGCTATGCTAGTTTCCTCGATGCTATCGCTATGCCGCGTTACCTACCACTTTCTTATCAAGCCTCCCAAATTGCCATGAACCTCTAACCATTGTCACCCTTCCTAGCAAACTGTTGTTTGGCTATGTTACCACATTTGCTCAGCCCCTCTTATAGCATTGCTAGTTGCAGGTGAAGATGAAGATTGCTCCATGTTGGATTCTGTTTTGTTGGGATATCACAATATATCTCTTATATTATTAATGCATCTATATACTTGGTAAAGGGTGGAAGGCTCGGCCTTATGCCTGGTGTTTTGTTCTACTCTTGCCGCCCTAGTTTCCGTCATATTAGTATTATGTTTCCACATTTTGCGTCCCTAACGCGGTTGGGTGTTATGGGAACCCCTTGACAGTTCGCCTTGAATAAAACTCCTCCAGTAAGGCCCAACATTGGTTTTACCATTTGCCTACCTACCACCTATACCTTTCCCTTGGGAGTAATTAACCCGAGGGTCATCTTTATTTTAGCCCCGGGCGATGCACCTCTAAGTGTTGGTCGAACTAGAGCCCTTGCAGCGCCATTTCGGGGAAACTCGAGGCCTGGTTTTAGTTGTACGGGCTGCTCATCCGGTCGTGGCTTTGAGAGACGAGATATGCGGCTACTATCGTGGTGTCGACTTATTTGGGAGGTCTTGCTGGACTTGTTTTACCATTGTCGAAATGTCTTGTAACCGAAATTCTGAGACTGATCGGGTCTTTCCGGGACAAGGAATATCCTTTGTTGATCGCGAGAGCTTATCACGGGCTAAGTTGGGACACTGAGGGAGTCCAGGATTAGGGGATCTCCGGACAGCCGGACTATATCCTTTGGTCGGATTGATGGACTATGAAGATACAAGATTGAAGACTTCGACCCGTGTCCGGATGGGACTCTCCTTAGCGTGGAAGGCAAGCTTGGCAATACGGATATGTAGATCTCCTTCCTTGTAACCGACTATGTGTAACCCTAGCCCCCTCCGATGTCTATATAAACCGGAGGGTTTAGTCCATAGGACAACAACAATCATACACTAGTAGAAAACAGGGCTTTGGTCCGGGGCAATATTCACATTAGTCCCGGTTCAGTCACGAACCGGGACTAATGTGAGCATTGGTCCTGGTTCGTGCGGCTAAGGCATTAGTCCCGGTTCACCTGAGCCCTTTAGTCCCGGTTTAAGACACGGACCAGGACTAAAGGGTGCGATGCCCTTTAGTCCCGGTTCGTGCCTCAAAGCGGGACTAAAGATTAGACCTTTAGTCCCGGTTTGAGACATGAACCGGTACTAATGGGGTTGAGACCTTTAGTCCCGGTTCGTGCCACGAAACGGTACTAAAGGTCCCATTTTCAAACTCGACCCCCCCCCCCCCCGTGGATCGCCTTTTCAGTTTCAAAAAAATGAAAGAAAATGATGAAAATGTCAAAAAAATAAAAGAAAATAAGTTTCCCATGTGATATGTGGTCTAGTTGTTGGGAAAATTTGCAAATGTGAATTTCAACTTTATTTGCAAAATCTCTCTGGAATTTGTAAAAATGGGCATAACTTTTTCATACTAACTCGGATGAAAAAGTTTTTTATATAAAAAATCATCTACTCGAAAAGTTACATCCGAAGCTAAGCACTTCTCCCATTGCAAGAACTACCAATCTAGTTGGCCAAACCAAACGGATAATTCGAAGAGACTTGCAAAGATAACCGATCATACATAAAAGAATTCAGAGAAGATTCAAGTATTGTTCATAGATAATCATGATCATAAACCCACAATTCATCGGTCTCAACAAACACACCGCAAAAAAAAGATTACATAGAATAGATCTCCACGAGAGAGGGGGAGAACATTGTATTGTGATCCAAAAAGAGAGAAGAAGCCATCTAGCTACTAGCTATGGACCCAAAGGTGCAAGTAAACTACTCACACTTCATCGGAGGGGCTATGGTGATGATGTAGAAGCCCTCCGTGGTGGATGCCCCCCTCATGAGCTCCTAACAGAGCCCTAAGATGGGATCTCGTGGATACTGAGGAAGTTGGCGGTGGAATTAGGTTTTTGGCTCCCGTTCTGATCGTTTGGGGGTACATAGGTATATATAGGAGGAAGGAGTACGTCGGTGGAGCAACAGGGGGCCCATGAGGCAGGGGCGCGCCCTTGGGGGGGGGGGCGCCCCCCACCCTCGTGACCTGCTCTGTTACTTCTTGGAGTAGGGTCCAAGTCTCCTGGATCACGTTCGGTGAGAAAATCACATTCCCGAAGGTTTCATTCCGTTTGGACTCCATTTGATATTCCGTTTCTTCGAAACAGTGAAATAGGCAAAAAAACAGCAATTCTGGTGTGGGCCTCCGATTAATAGGTTAGTCCCAAAAATAATATAAAAGTGGAAAATAAAGCCCAATATGGTCCGAAACAGTAGATAAAGTAGCATGGAGCAATAAAAAATTATAGATACGTTGGAGACGTATCACATGTCGGTTCCGTGAGGTCCCGAAGATAGACACAACGGCGCTCGCCATTACTGAGGTAGAGACGGTGCTTGAGGACTGTGGTCGTGTTCGGCGGGGTCGTTGAGCACGGTGGCGGCCCGTAGTAATGGTTGAGCGTGCTGGTTGGCTCAAACGCGTGCCAGGTGGCTTGGGTGGTGCCGTCCCCGAGCTAACTGCTGCGGCGGCCATTGATGGCTTCCCGTGGTCGGTGGCGAGGCTGGTGGTCAACAGTGGGTCGACAGAGAGGCTACAGGGCGGTGGATTAAGGCCCCGACACGACGGCGTGTTGGTTTGTGTTGGACAGCGTCTAGTCTATGCTAGAGGCCAAGGGAAGGTGTCTACAGGTGCAAGGATGATTTGGCCATCCCTGTAGAGGATCATGACGAGTGGGGAAAGCAGTTGGGCAGCGACAGGGCTCGGGCGTTCGTGACTGCAATTCCGGTACCCTGCTTGCGTTCGTGATTGCCCATCCGGTCGTGGCCTGAGACGAGATATGCGCGGCTAGTATCAGGGTGTCGGCACGCCGGGAAGTCTTGCTGGACTTGTTTTACCATTGTCGAAATGTCTTGTAACCGAAATTTAGAGACTGATCGGGTCTTTCCGGGAGAAGGAATATCCTTCGTTGATCGCGAGAGCTTATCATGGGCTAAGTTGGGAAAATGAGGGAGTCTAGGATTAGGGGGTCTCCGGACAGCCGGACTATATCCTCTGGTTGGATTGATGGACTATGAAGATACAAGATTGAAGACATCGTCCCGTGTCCGGATGGGACTCTCCTTGGCGTGGAAGGCAAGCTTGGCAATACGGATATGTAGATCTCATCCCTTGTAACCGACTCTGTGTAACCCTAGCCCCCTCCAGTGTCTATATAAACCGGAGGGTTTAGTCCATAGGACAACAACAATCATACACTAGTAGAAACCGGGCTTTGGTCCGGGGCAATATTCACATTAGTCCCGGTTCAGTCACGAACATGGACTAATGTGAGCATTGGTCCCGGTTCATGCGGCTAAGGCATTAGTCCCGTTCACCTGAGCCCTTTAGTCCCGGTTTAAGACACGAACCGGGACTAAAGGTTAGACCTTTAGTCCCGGTTGAGACAGGAACTGGTACTAATGGGGTTGAGACCTTTAGTCCCGGTTCGTGCCACGAACCGGTACTAAAGGTCCCATTCTCAAACTCTACCCTCCCCCCCCCCCCTGTGGATCGCCTTCTCAGTTTTAAAAAAATAAAAATAAAATGATGAAAATGTGAAAAAAATAAAAGAAAATAAGTTTCCCATGTGATATGTTGTCTAGTTGTTGGGAAAATTTGCAAATGTGAACTTCGACTTTATTTGCAAAATCCCTCTGGAATTTGTAAAAATGGGCATAACTTTTGCATACTAACTCGGATAAAAAAGTTTTTTATATGAAAAATCATCTACTCGAAGATTGAACCCAAAGCTAAGCACTTCTCCCATTGTAAGAACTACCAATCTAGTTGGCCAAACCAAACGGATAATTCGAAGAGACTTGCAAAGATAACCAATCATACATAAAAGAATTCAGAGAAGATTCAAATATTGTTCATAGATAATCTTGATCATAAACCCACAATTCATCGGTCTCAACAAACACACCGCAAAAAGAAGATTACATCGAATAGATCTCCACGAGAGAGGGGAGAACATTGTATTGAGATCCAAAAAGAGAGAAGAAGCCATCTAGCTACTAGATATGGACCCGAAGGTCTGAAGTAAACTACTTACACTTCATCGGAGGGGCTATGGTGATGATGTAGAAGCCCTCCGTGGTGGCTGCCCCCTCTGGCGGAGCTCCGAAATAGGCCCCAAGATGGGATCTCGTGGATACAGGAAGTTGCGGCAGTGGAATTAGGTTTTTGGCTCCCGTTCTGATCGTTTGGGGGTATGTAGGTATATATAGGAGGAAGGAGTACGTCGGTGGAGCAATAGGGGGCCCATGAGGCAGGGGGGCGAGCCCTGGGGGGCGCCCCCCACCCTCGTGACCGCCTCTGTTACTTCTTGGAGTAGGGTCGAAGTCTCCTGTATCACGTTCGGTGAGAAAATCACGTTCCCGAAGGTTTCATTCCGTTTGGATTCCGTTTGATATTCCGTTTCTTCGAAACACTGAAATAGGCAAAAAACAGCAATTCTGGGCTGGGCCTCCGGTTAATAGGTTAGTCCCAAAAATAATATAAAAGTGGAAAATAAAGCCCAATATGGTCCGAAACAGTAGATAAAGTAGCATGGAGCAATCAAAAATTATAGATACGTTGGAGACGTATCACAGGTCGGTTCCATGAGCTCCCGAAGATAGACATAACGGCGCTCGCCATTACTGAGGTAGAGACGGTGGTTGAGGACGGTGGTCGTGGTCGGGGGATCGGTTAGCGTGGTGGCGGCCCGTAGTAATGGTTGAGCGTGCTGGTTGGCTCAAACGCGTGCCATGTGGCTTGGGTGGTGCCGTCCCTGAGCTGACTGCTGCGGCGGCCATTGATGGCTTCCCGTGGTCGGTGGCGAGGCTGGTGGTCTACGGTTGGTCTACAGATAGGCTACAGGGCGGTGGAGTAAGGCCCTGACTCGACGGCGTGTTGGTTGGTGTTGGACAGTGTCTAGTCTATGCTAGAGGCCAACGGAAGGTGTCTACAGGTGCAAGGATGATTTGGCCATCCCTGCAGAGGATCAGGACGAGTGTGGAAAGCAGTTGGGCAGCGACAGGGCTCGGGAGTTTGTGACTGCAATTCCGGTACCCTGCTTGCATTCGTGACTGCTCATCCGGTCGTGGCCTGAGACGAGATATGTGCGGCTACTATCAGGGTGTCGGCACGCCGGGAGGTCTTGTTGGACTTGTTTTACCATTGTCGAAATGTCTTGTAACCGAAATTCCGAGACTGATCGGGTCTTCCCGGGAGAAGGAATATCCTTCGTTGATCGCGAGAGCTTATCATGGGCTAAGTTGGGACACTGAGGGAGTCCAGGATTAGGGGGTCTCCGGACAGCCGGACTATATCCTTTGGCTGGATTGATGGACTATGAAGATACAAGATTGAAGACATCGTCCCGTGTCCGGATGGGACTCTCCTTGGCCTGGAAGGCAAGCTTGGCAATACGGATATGTAGATCTCCTCCCTTGTAACCGACTCTGTGTAACCCTATCCCCCTCCAGTGTCTATATAAACCAGAGGGTTTAGTCCATAGGACAACAACAATCATACACTAGTAGAAAACAGGGCTTTGGTCCGGGGCAATATTCACATTAGTCGGGTTCGATCCACGAACCGGGACTAATGTGAGCATTGGTCCTGGTTCGTGCGGCTAAGGCATTAGTCCCGGTTCACCTGAGCCCTTTAGTCCCGGTTTAAGACACGAACCGGGACTAAAGGGTGCGATGCCCTTTAGTTCCAGTTCATGCCTCAAACCGGGACTAAAGATTTGACCTTTAGTCCCGGTTTGAGACACGAACCGGTACTAATGGGGTTGAGACCTTTAGTCCCGGTTCGTGTCGCCAACCGGTACTAAAGGTGCCATTTTCAAACTCTACCCCCCATGTGGATCGCCTTTTCAGTTTTAAAAAAAAAGAAAATGATGAAAATGTAAAAAAAAATAGAAGAAAATAAGTTTCCCATGTGATATGTGGTCTAGTTGTTGGGAAAATTTGCAAATGTGAATTTCGACTTTATTTGTAAAATCTCTCTGGAATTTGTAAAAATGGGCATAACTTTTGCATACTAACTCGGATGAAAAAGTTTTTTATATGAAAAATCATCTACTCGAAAAGTTACATCCGAAGCTAAGCACTTCTCCCATTGCAAGAACTACCAATCTAGTTGGCCAAACCAAACGGATAATTCGAAGAGACCTGCAAAGATAACCGATCATACATAAAAGAATTCAGAGAAGATTCAAATATTGTTCATAGATAATCTTGATCATAAACCCACAATTCATCGGTCTCAACAAACACACCGCAAAAAGAAGATTACGTAGAATAGATCTCCACGAGAGAGGGGGAGAACATTGTATTGAGATCCAAAAAGAGAGAAGAAGCCATCTAGCTACTAGCTATGGACCCGAAGGTCTGAAGTAAACTACCCACACTTCATCGGAGGGGTTATGGTGATGATGTAGAAGCCCTCCGTGGTGGATGCCCCCTCCGGCGGAGCTCCGGAACATGCGCTAAGATGGGATCTCCTGGATACAGGAAGTTGCGGCGGTGGAATTAGGTTTTTGGCTCCCGTTCTGATCGTTTGGGGGTACATAGGTATATATAGGAGGAAGGAGTACGTCGGTGGAGCAACAGGGGGCCCACGAGGCAGGGGGCGCGCCCTAGGGGGCGCCCCCCACCCTCGTGACCGCCTCACATTTCTTGGAGTAGGGTCCAAGTCTCCTGGATCACGTTCGGTGAGAAAATCACGTTCCCGAAGGTTTCATTCCGTTTGGACTCCGTTATATATTCCGTTTCTTTGAAACACTGAAATAGGCAAAAACAGCAATTCTGGGCTGGGCCTCCTGTTAATAGGTTAGTCCCAAAAGTAATATAAAAGTGGAAAATAAAGCCCAATATGGTCCGAAACAGTAGATAAAGTAGCATGGAGCAATCAAAAATTATAGATACGTTGGAGACGTATCAAAGGTCGGTTCCGTGAGCTCCCGAAGATAGACACAACGGCGCTCGCCATTACTGAGGTAGAGACGGTGGTTGAGGACGGTGGTCGTGGTCGGCGGGGTCGGTGAGCACGGTGGTGGCCGTAGTAATGGTTGAGCGTGCTGGTTGGCTCAAACGCGTGCCAGGTGGCTTGGGTGGTGCCGTCCCCGAGATGACTGCTGTGGCGGCCATTGATGGCTTCCCGTGGTCGGTGGCGAGGCTGGTGGTCAATGGTGGGTCGACAGAGAGGCTACAGGGTGGTGGATTAAGGCCCCGACACGACGACGTGTTGGTTGGTGTTGGACATCGTCTAGTCTATGCTAGAGGCCAAGGGAAGGTGTCTATAGGTGCAAGGATGATTTGGCCATCCCTGCAGAGGATCAGGACGAGTGGGGAAATCAGTCGGGCAGCGACATGTGGCTCGGCGTTCGTGATCGCAATTCTGGTACCGCTTGCGTTCGTGATCGCTCATCTGGTCGTGGCACGAGACGAGATATGCGCTACTATCAGGGTGTCGGCACGCCGGGAGGTCTTGCTGGACTTGTTTTACCATTGTCCAAATGTCTTGTAACCGGAATTCCGAGACTGATCGGGTCTTTCCGGGAGAAGGAATATCCTTCATTGATCGCGAGAGCTTATCATGGGCTAAGTTGGGACACTGAGGGAGTCCAGGATTAGGGGGTCTCCGGACAGTCGGACTATATCCTTTGGCCGGATTGATGGACTATGAAGATACAAGATTGAAGACTTCGTCCCGTGTCCGGATGGGACTCTCCTTGGTGTGGAAGGCAAGCTTGGCAATACGGATATGTAGATCTCCTCCCTTGTAACCGACTCTGTGTAACCCTAGCCCCCTCTGGTGTCTATAAAATTCGGAGTGTTTAGTCCATAGGACAACAACAATCATACACTAGTAGAAAACAGGGCTTTGGTCCGGGGCAATATTCACATTAGTCCCAGTTCAGTCATGAACCGGGACTAATGTGAGCATTAGTCCCGGTTCACCTGAGCCCTTTAGTCCCGGTTTAAGACACGAACCGGGACTAAAGGGTGCGATGCCCTTTAGTCCCGGTTCGTGCCTCAAACCGGGACTAAAGATTAGACCTTTAGTCCCGGTTTGAGACCCGAACCGGTACTAATGGGGAGGAGCCCTGTAGTCCCGGTTCATGCCACGAACCGGTACTAAAGGTCCCATTTTCAAACTCTACCCCCCCCCACCGCCCCCCAAGTGGATCGCCTTTTCAGTTTTAAAAAAATAAAAGAAAATGATGAAAATGTCAAAAAAATAAAAGAAAATCGGTTTCCCATGTGATATGTGGTCTAGTTGTTGGGAAAATTTGCAAATGTGAATTTCAACTTTATTTGCAAAATCTCTCTGGAATTTGTAAAAATGGGCATAACTTTTGCATACTAACTCGGATGAAAAAGTTTCATATATGAAAAATCAGCTACTCGAAAAGTTACATCCGAAGCTAAGCACTTCTCCCATTGCAAGAACTACCAATCTAGTTGGCCAAAAAAAACGGATAATTCGAAGAGACTTGCAAAGATAACCAATCATACATAAAAGAATTCAGAGAAGATTCAAATATTGTTCATAGATAATCTTGATCATAAACCCACAATTCATTGTTCTCAACAAACACACCGCAAAAAGAAGATTACATCGAATAGATCTCCACGAGAGAGGGGGAGAACATTGTATTGAGATCCAAAAAGAGAGAAGAAGCCATCTAGCTACTAGCTGTGGACCCGAAGGTCTGAAGTAAACTACTCACACTTCATCGGAGGGGCTATGGTGATAAAGTAGAAGCCCTCCGTGGTAGATGCCCCCTCCGGCGGAGCTCCGGAACAGGCCCCAAGATGGGATCTCGTGGATACAGGAAGTTGCGGTGGTGGAATTAGGTTTTGGCTCCTGCTCGATCGTTTGGGGTGCGAGGTATATATAGGAGGAAGGAGTACGTCGGTGGAGCAACAGGGGGCCCACGAGGCAGGGGGCGCGCCCTAGGGGGGTGCCCCCCAACCTCGCGACCGCCTCTGTTACTTCTTGGAGTAGGGTCCAAGTCTCCTGGATCATGTTCGGTGAGAAAATCACGTGCCCGAAGGTTTCATTCCGTTTGGACTCCGTTTGATATTCCGCTACTTCGAAACACTGAAATAGGCAAAAAACATCAATTCTGGACTCGGCCTCCGGTTAATAGATTAGTCCCAAAAATAATATAAAAGTGGAAAATAAAGCCCAATATGGTCTGAAACAGTAGATAAAGTAGCATGGAGCAGTCAAAAATTATAGATACGTTGGAGACATATCACAGGTCGGTTCCGTGAGCTCCCGAAGATAGACACAACGACACTCGCAATTACTGAGGTAGAGACGGTGGTTGAGGATGGTGGTCGTGGTCGGCGGGGTCGGTGAGCACGGTGGCGGCCCATAGTAATGGTTGAGCTTGCTGGTTGGCTCAAACGCGTGTTAGGTGGCTTGGGTGGTGCCGTCCCCGAGCTGACTGCTGCGGCGGCCATTGATTGCTTCCCGTGGTCGGTGGCGAGGCTGGTGGTCAACGGTGGGTCGACAGAGAGGCTATAGGGCGGTGGAGTAAGGCCCCGACACGACGGCGTGTTGGCTGGTGTTGCACAGCGTCTAGTCTATGCTAGAGGCCAAGGGAAGGTGTCTACAGATGCAATGATGATTTGGCCATCCCTGCAGAGGATCAGGACGAGTGGGGAAAGCAGTTGGGCAGCGACAGGGCTCGGGCGTTCGTGACTGCAATTCCGGTACCCTGCTTGCGTTTGTGACTGCTCATCCGGTCGTGGCCTGAGACAAGATATGCGCGGCTACTATCAGGGTGTCGGCACGCCGGGAGGTCTTGCTGGACTTGTTTTACCATTGTTGAAATGTCTTGTAACCGGAATTCCGAGACTGATCGGGTCTTTCCGGGAGAAGGAATATCCTTCGTTTATCGCGAGAGCTTATCATGGGATAAGTTGGGACATTGAGGGAGTCCATGATTTGTGGTCTCTGGACAGCCGGACTATACCCTTTGGCCGGATTGATGGACTATGAAGATACAAGATTGAAGACTTCATCCCGTGTCCGGATGGGACTCTCCTTGGCGTGGAAGGCAAGCTTGGCAATACGGATATGTAGATCTCCTCCCTTGTAACCGACTCTGTGTAACCCTAGCCCCCTCCGGTGTCTATATAAACCGGAGGGTTTAGTCCATAGGACAACAACAATCATACACTAGTAGAAAACAGGGCTTTGGTCCGGGGCAATATTCACATTAGTCCCGGTTCAGTAACAAACCGGGACTAATGTGAGCATTGGTCCCGGTTCGTGCGGCTAAGGCATTAGTCCCGGTTCACCTAAGCCCTTTAGTCCCGGTTTAAGACACGAACCGGGACTAAAGGGCACACCCTTTAGTCCCGGTTCGTGCCTCAAACCGGGACTAAAGATTAGACCTTTAGTCCCGGTTTGAGACACGAACCGGTACTAATGGGGTTGAGACCTTTAGTCCCGGTTCGTGCCACGAACCGGTACTAAAGGTCCCATTTTCAAACGCTACCCTCCCCCCCCCCCCTGTGGATCGCCTTTTCAGTTTTAAAAAAAATAAAATAAAATGTTGAAAATGTCAAAAAAATAGAAGAAAATAAGTTTCCCATGTGATATGTGGTCTAGTTGTTGGGAAAATTTGCAAATGTGAATTTCGACTTTATTTGCAAAATCTCTCTAGAATTTGTAAAAATGGGCATAACTTTTGCATACTAACTCGGATGAAAAAGTTTTTTATATGAAAAATCATCTACTCGAAAAGTTACATCCGAAGCTAAGCACTTCTCCCATTGCAAGAACTATCAATCTAGTTGGCCAAACCAAACGGATAATTCGAAGAGACTTGCAAAGATAACCAATCATACATAAAAGAATTCAGAAAAGATTCAAATATTGTTGATAGATAATCTTGATCATAAACCCACAATTCATCGGTCTGAACAAACACACCGCAAAAAGAAGATTACATCGAATAGATCTCCATGGGAGAGGGGGAGAACATTGTATTTAGATCCAAAAAGAGAGAAGAAGCCATCTAGCTACTAGCTATGGACCCGAAGGTCTGAAGTAAACTACTCACACTTCATCGGAGGGGCTATGGTGATGATGTAGAAGCCCTCCTTGGTGGATGCCCCCTCCAGCGGAGCTCCGGAACATGCCCCAAGATGGGATCTTGTGGATCCAGGAAGTTGCGGCGGTGGAATTAGGTTTTTGGCTCCCGTTCTGATCGTTTGAGGAAGGAGTACGTCGGTGGAGCAACAGGGGGCCGACGAGGCAGGGGGGCGCGCCCTAGGGGGGGCGCGCCCTAGGGGAGCACCCCGCACACTCGTGACCGCCTCTGTTATTTCTTGGAGTAGGGTCCAAGTCTCTTGGATAATATTCGGTGAGAAAATCACGTTCCCGAAGGATTCACTCCGTTTGGACTCCGTTTGATATTCCGTTTCTTCGAAACACTGAAATAGGCAAAAACAGCAATTGAAATTTGGGCCTCCGGTTAATAGGTTAGTCCCAAAAATAATATAAAAGTGGAAAATAAAGCCCAATATGGTCCGAAACAGTAGATAAAGTAGCATGGAGCAATCAAATATTATAGATACGTTGGAGACGTATTACAGGTCGGTTCCGTGAGCTCCCGAAGATAGACACAACGGCGCTCGCCATTACTGAGGTAGAGACGGTGGTTGAGGATGGTGGTCGTGGTCGGCGGGGTCGGTGAGCACGGTGGTGGCCCGTAGTAATGGTTTAGCGTGCTGGTTGGCTCAAACGCGTGCCAGGTGGCTTGGGTGGTTCCGTCCCCAAGCTGACTGTTGCGGCGGCCATTGATGGCTTCCCGTGGTCGATGGCGAGGCTGGTGGTCAACGGTGGGTCGACAGAAAGGCTACAGGGCGGTGGAGTAAGGCCCTGACACGACGGCGTGTTGGTTGGTGTTGGACAGCGTCTAGTCTATGCTAGAGGCCAAGGGAAGGTGTCTATAGGTGCAAGGATGATTTGGCCTTCCCTGTAGAGGATCAGGACAAGTGGGGAAAGCAGTTGGGCAGCGACAGGGCTCGGGCGTTCGTGACTGCAATTCCGGTACCCTGCTTGCGTTCGTGACTGCTCATCCGGTCGTGGCCTGAGACGAGATATGCGTGGCTACTATCAGGGTGTCGGCATGCCGGGAGGTCTTGCTGGACTTGTTTTACCATTGTCGAAATGTCTTGTAACCGGAATTCTGAGACTGATGGGGCTTTCCGGGAGAAGGAATATCCTTCGTTGATCGCGAGAGCTTATCATGGGCTAAGTTGGGACACTGAGGGAGTCCATGATTAGGGGGGCTCCGGACAGCCGGACTATATCCTTTGGACGGATTGATGGACTATGAAGATACAAGATTGAAGATTTCGTCCCGTGTCCGGATGGGACTCTCCTTGGCGTGGAAGGCAAGCTTGGCAATATGGATATGTAGATCTCCTCCCTTGTAACTGACTCTGTGTAACCCTAGCCCCCTCCGGTGTCTATATAAATCGGAGGGTTTAGTCCATAGGACAACAACAATCATACACTAGTACAAAACAGGGCTTTGGTCCGGGGCAATATTCACATTAGTCCCGGTTCAGTCACGAACCGGGACTAATGTGAGCATTAGTCCTGGTTCGTGCCGCTAAGGCATGAGTCCCGGTTCACCTGAGCCCTTTAGTCCCGGTTTAAGACACGAACCGGGACTAAAGGGTGCGATGTTTTAGTCGGTTCGTGCCTCAAACCGGGACTAAAGATTAGACCTTTCGTCCCGGTTTGAGACACGAACCGGGACTAAAGGGGTTGAGACCTTTAGTCCCGGTTCGTGCCACGAACCGGTACTAAAGGTCCCGTTTTCAGACTCTACCCCCCCCCCTCCTGGTGGATCGCCTTTTTAGTTTTAAAAAATAGATGGAAATGATGAAAATGTCAAAAAAATAAAATAAAATAAGTTTCCCGGGTGATATGTGGTCTTGTTGTTGGGAAAATTTGCAAATGTGAATTTCGAATTTATTTGCAAAATCTCTTTGGAATGTGTAAAAATGGGCATAACTTTTGCATACTAACTCGGATGAAAAAGTTTTTTATATGAAAAATCATCTACTCGAAAAGTTACATCCGAAGCTAAGCACTTCTCCCATTGCAAGAACTACCAATTTAGTTGGCCAAACCAAACGGATAATTCGAAGAGACTTGCAAAGATAACCAATCATACATAAAAGAATTCAGAGAAGATTCAAATATAGTTCATAGATAATCTTGATCATAAAACCACAATTCATCGGTCTCAACTAACACACCGCAAAAAGAAGATTACATCGAATAGATCTCCGCGAGAGAGGGGGATACCATTGTATTGAGATCCAAAAAGAGAGAAGAAGCCATCTAGCTACTAGCTATGGACCCTAAGGTCTGAAGTAAACTACTCACAGTTCATCGAAAGGGCTATGGTGATGATGTAGAAGCCCTCCGTGGTGGATGCCCCCTCTGGCGGATCTCCGGAACAGGCCCCAAGATGGGATCTCGTGGATACAGGAAGTTGCGGCTGTGGAATTAGGTTTTTGGCTCCCCTTCTGATCGTTTGGGGGTACGTAGGTATATATAGGAGGAAGGAGTACATCGGTGGAGCAACAGGGGGCCCACGAGGCAGGGGGGAGCCCCCCTCCCTCGTGACCGCCTCTGTTACTTCTTGGAGTAGGGTCCAAGTATCCTGGATCATGTTCGGTGAGAAAATCACGTCCCCGAAGGTTTCATTCCGTTTGGACTCTTTGATATTCCGTTTCTTTGAAACACTGAAATAGGCAAAAACATCAATTCTTGGCTAGGCCTCAGTTAATAGGTTAGTCCCAAAAATAATATAAAAGTGGAAAATAAAGCCCAATATGGTCCGAAATAGTATATAAAGTAGCATGGAGCAATCAAAAATTATAGATACGTTGGAGACGTATCACAGGTCGGTTCCGTGAGCTCCCGAAGATAGACACAACAGCGCTCGCCATTACTGAGGTAGAGACGGTGGTTGAGGACGGTGGTCGTGGTCGGCGGGGTTGGTGAGCACGGTGGTGGCCCGTAGTAATGGTTTAGCGTGCTGGTTGGCTCAAACGCGTGCCAGGTGGCTTGGGTGGTTCCGTCCCCAAGCCGATCGCCGCTGACCATTGATGGCTTCCCTTGGTCGATGGCGAGGCTGGTGGTCAACGGTGGGTCGACAGAAAGGCTACAGGGCGGTGGAGTAAGGCCCCGACATGACGGCATGTTGGTTGGTGTTGGACAGCGTCTAGTCTATGCTAGAGGCCAAGGGAAGTTATCTACAGGTCCAAGGATGATTTGGCCATCCCTGCAGAGGATCAGGACGAGTGGGGAAAGCAGTTGGGCAGCGACAGGGCTCGAGCGTTCATGACTGCAATTCCGGTACCCAGCTTGCGTTCGTAACTGCTCATCTGGTCGTGGCCTGAGAAGAGATATGCGCGGCTACTATCAGGGTGTCGGCACACCGGGAGGTCTTGCTGGACTTGTTTTACCATTGTCGAAATGTCTTGTAACCGGAATTCCAAGACTGATCAGGTCTTTCCGGGAGAAGGAATATCCTTCATTGATCGCGAGAGCTTATCATGGGCTAAGTTGGGACACTGAGGGAGTCCAGGATTAGGGGGTCTCCGAACAGCCGGACTATCCTTTGGCCAGATTGATGTACTATGAAGATACAAGATTGAAGACTTCGTCCCGTGTCCGGATGGGACTCTTCTTGGAATGGAAGGCAAGCTTGGCAATATGTATATGTTGATCTCCTCCCTTGTAACCGACTCTGTGTAACCCTAGCCCCCTCCGGTGTCTATATAAACCGGAGGGTTTAGTCCATAGGACAACAAGAATCATACACTAGTAGAAAACAGGGCTTTGGTCCGGGGCAATATTCACATTAGTCTCGGTTCAGTCACGAACCGGGACTAGTGTGAGCATTGGTCCCGGTTCGTGCAGCTAAGGCATTAGTCCCGGTTCACCTGAGCCCTTTAGTCCCGGTTTAAGACACGAACCGGGACTAAAGGGTGTGATGCTGTAGTCGGTTCGTGCCTCAAACCGGGACTAAAGATTAGACCTTTAGTCCCGGTTTGAGACACGAACCGGTACTAATTGGGTCGAGACCTTTAGTCCCGGTTCGTGCCATGAACCGGTACTAAAGGTCCCATTTTCAAACACTACCCCCCCTATGGATCGCCTTTTCAGTTTTAAAAAAATAAAAGAAAATGATGAAAATGTCAAAAAAATAAAAGAAAATAAGTTTCCCATGAGATATGTGGTCTAGTTGTTGGGAAAATTTGCAAATGTGAATTTCTTCATTATTTGCAAAACCTCTCGGAATTTGTAAAAATGTGCATAACTTTTGCATACTAACTCGGATGAAAAAGTGTTTTATATGAAAAATCATCTACTCGAGAAGTTACATCCGAAGCTAAGCACTTCTCCCATTGCAAGAACTACCAATCTAGTTGGCCAAACCAAACGGATAATTTGAAGAGACTTGCAAAGATAACCAATCATACATAAAAGAATTCAGAGAAGATTCAAATATTGTTCATAGATAATCTTGATCATAAACCCACAATTCATCGGTCTCAACAAACACACCGCAAAGAGAAGATTACATCGAATAGATCTCCACGAGAGAGGGGGAGAACATTGTATTGAGATCCAAAAAGAGAGGAGAAGCCATCTAGCTACTAGCTATGGACCCGAAGGTCTGAAGTAAACTACTCACACTTCATCGGAGGGGCTATGGTGTTGATGTAGAAGCCCTCCATGGTGGATGCCCCCTCGTGAGCTCGGAACAGGCCCCAAGATGGGATCTCGTGGATACAGGAAGTTGCGGCGGTGGAATTAGGTTTTGGCTCCGTTACGATCATTTGAAGTGCGTAGGTATATATAGGAGGAAGGACTACGTCGGTGGAGCAACAGGGGGCCCACGAGGCGGTGGGCGCGCCTAGGGGGCGCCCCCACCCTCGTGGATCGCCTCTGTTACTTCTTGGAGTAGGGTCCAAGTCTCCTGGATCACGTTCGGTGAGAAAATCACGTTTCCGAAGGTTTCATTCCATTTGGACTGCGTTTGATATTCCGTTTCTTCGGAACACTGAAATAGGCAAAAAAACAACAATTCTGGGCTGGTTCTTCGGTTAATAGGTTAGTCCCAAAAATAATATAAAAGTGGAAAATAAAGCCCAATATGGTCCGAAACAGTAGATAAAGTAGCATGGAGCTATCAAAAATTATAGATACGTTAGAGACGTATCACAGGCCGGTTTCGTGAGCTCCCGAAGATAGACACAACGGCGCTCGCCATTACTGAGGTCGGTGAGCATGGTGGCGGCCCGTAGTAATGGTTGAGCGTGCTAGTTGGCTCAAACGCGTGCCAGGTGGTTTGGGTGGTGCTGTCCCCGAGCTGACTGCTGCGGCGGCCATTGATGGTTTCCCGTGGTCGGTGGCGAGGCTGGTGGTCAACGGTGGTCGACAGAGAGGCTACAGGGCGGTGGAGTAAGGCCCCGACAAAACGGCGTGTTGGTTGGTGTTGGACAGCGTCTAGTCTATGCTAGAGGCAAAGGGAAGGTCTCTACAGGTGCAAGGATGATTTGGCCATCCCTGCAGAGGATCAGGACGAGTGGGGAAAGCAGTTGGGCAGCGACAGGGCTCGGGCGTTCGTGAATGCAATTCCGGTACCCTGCTTGCGTTTGTGACTGCTCATTCGGTCGTGGCCTGAGATGAGATATGCGCGGCTACTATTAGGATGTCGGCACGCCGGGAGGTCTTGCTGGACTTGTTTTACCATTGTCGAAATGTCTTGTAACCGGAATTCCGAGACTGATCGGGTCTTTCTGGGAGAAGGAATATCCTTCGTTGATCGCGAGAGCTTATCATGGGCTAAGTTGGGACACTGAGGGAGTCCAGGATTAGGGGGTCTCCGGACAGCCGGACTATATCCTTTGGCCGGATTGATGGACTATAAAGATACAAGATTGAAGACTTCGTCCCGTGTCCGGATGGGACTCTCCTTGGCGTGGAAGGCAAGCTTGGCAATACGGATATGTAGATCTCATCCCTTGTAACCGACTCTGTGTAACCCTGGCCCCCTCCGGTGTCTATATAAACGGGAGGGTTTAGTCCATAGGACAACAACAATCATACACTAGTAGAAAACAGGGATTTGGTCCGGGGCAATATTCACATTAGTCCCAGTTCAGTCACGAACCATGACTAATGTGAGCATTGGTCCCGGTTCGGGCGGCTAAGGCATTAGCCCCGGTTCACCTGAGCCCTTTAGTCCCGGTTTAAGACACGAACCGGGACTAAAGTGTGTGATGCCCTTTATTCCCGGTTCGTGCCTCAAACCTAGACTAAAGATTAGACCTTTAATCTCGGTTTGAGACACGAACCTGTACTAATGGGGTTGAGACCTTTAGTCCCGGTTCGTGCCACGAACCGGTACTAAAGGTCCCATTCTCAAACTCTACCCTCCCCCCCCCATGGATCGCCTTTTAAGTTTTATAAAAATAAAAAGAAATGATGAAAATGTCAAAAAAATAAAAGAAACTAAGTTTCCCATGTGATATGTTGTCTAGTTGTTGGGAAAATTTGCAAATGTGAATTTCGACTTTATTTGCAAAATCTCTCTGGAATTTGTAAAAATGGGCATAACTTTTGCATACTAACTCGGATCAAAAAGTTTTTTATATGAAAAATCATCTATTCGAAGATTGAACCCAAAGCTAAGCACTTCTCCCATTGCAAGAACTACCAATCTAGTTGGCCAAACCAAACGGATAATTCGAAGAGACTTGCAAAGATAACCAATCATACATAAAAGAATTCAGAGAAGATTCAAATATTGTTCATAGATAATCTTGATCATAAACCCACAATTCATTGGTCTCAACAAACATACCGCAAAAAGAAGATTACATCGAATAGATCTCCACGAGAGAGCGGGAGAACATTGTATTGAGATCCAAAAAGAGAGAAGAAGCCATCTAGCTACTAGCTATGGACCCGAAGGTCTAAAGTAAACTACTCACACTTCATCGAACGGGCTATGGTGATGATGTAGAAGCCCTCCATGGTGGATGCCCCCTCTGGCGGAGCTCCGGAACAGGCCCCAAGATGGGATCTCGTGGATACAGGAAGTTGCGGCAGTGGAATTAGGTTTTTGGCTCCCGTTCTGGTCGTTTGGGGGTACGTAGGTATATATAGGACGAAGGAGTACGTCGGTGGAGCAACAGGGGGCCCATGAGGCAGGGGGGCGATCCCTAGGGGGGGCACCCCCCACCCTCGTGACCGCCTCTGTTACTTCTTGGAGTAGGGTCCAAGTCTCCTGGATCACGTTCGGTGAGAAAATCACGTTCCCGAAGGTTTCATTCCGTTTGGACTCCGTTTGATATTCCATTTCTTGAAACCTTTGAAATAGGCAAAAAACATCAATTCTGGGCTGGGCCTCCGGTTAATAGGTTAGTCCCAAATATAATATAAAAGTGGAAAATAAAGCTCAATATGGTCCGAAACAGTAGATAAAGTAGCATGGAGCAATCAAAAATTATAGATACGTTGGAGACGTATCACAGGTCGGTTCTGTGAGCTCCCGAAGATAGACACAACGGCTCTCGCCATTACTGAGGTAGAGACGATGGTTGAGGACGGTGGTCGTGGTCGGGGGATCGGTGAGCATGGTGGCGGCCCGTAGTAATGGTTGAGCATGCTGGTTGGCTCAAACGCGTGCCATGTGGCTTGGGTGGTGCCGTCCCCGAGCTGACTGCTGCAGCGGCCATTGATGGCTTCCCTTGGTCGGTGGCGAGGCTGGTGGTCAACGGCGGGTCGACAGAGAGGCTACAGGGCGGTGGAGTAAGGCCCCGACACGACGGCGTGTTGGTTGGTGTTGGACATCGTCTAGTCTATGCTACGGAAGGTGTCTACAGGTGCAAGGATGATTTGGCCATCCCTGCAGAGGATCAGGACGAGTGGGGAAAGCAGTTGGGCAGCGACAGGGCTCGGGCGTTCGTGAATGCAATTCCGGTACCCTGCTTGCGTTCGTGACTGCTCATCCGGTCGTGGCCTGAGACGAGATATGCGCGACTACTATTAGGGTGTCGGCACGCCGGGAGGTCTTGCTGGACTTGTTTTACCATTGTCGAAATGTCTTGTAACCGGAATTCCGGGACTGATCGGGTCTTTCCGGGAGAAGGAATATCCTTCGTTGATCGCGAGAGCTTATCATGGGCTAAGTTGGGACACTGAGGGAGTCCAGGATTAGGGGGTCTCCGGACAGCCGGACTATATCCTTTGGCCGGATTGATGGACTATGAAGATACAAGATTGAAGACTTCGTCCTGTGTCCGGATGGGACTCTCCTTGGCGTGGAAGGCAAGCTTGGCAATACGGATATGTAGATCTCATCCCTTGTAACCGACTCTGTGTAACCCTAGCCCCCTCCGGTGTCTATATAAACCGGAGGGTTTAGTCCATAGCACAACAACAATCATACACTAGTAGAAAACAGGGCTTTGGTCCGGGCCAATATTCACATTAGTCCCGGTTCAGTCACGAACCATGACTAATGTGAGCATTGGTCCCGGTTCGTGCGGCTAAGGCATTAGTCCCGGTTCAACTGAGCCCTTTAGTCCTGGTTTAAGACATGAACCGGGACTAAAGTGTGCGATGCCCTTTATTCCCGGTTCGTGCCTCAAACCTGGACTAAAGATTAGACCTTTAATCCCGGTTTGAGACACGAACCTGTACTAAAGGGGTTGAGACCTTTAGTCCCGGTTCGTGCCACGAACCGGTACTAAAGGTCCCATTCTCAAACTCTACCCTCCCCCCCCCCCCCATGGATCGCCTTTTAAGTTTTATAAAAATAAAAAGAAATGATGAAAATGTCAAAAAAATAAAAGAAAATAAGTTTCCCATGTGATATGTTGTCTAGTTGTTGGGAAAATTAGCAAATGTGAATTTCGACTTTATTTGCAAAATCTCTCTGGAATTTGTAAAAATGGGCATAACTTTTGCATACTAACTCGGATCAAAAAAAAATTTACATGAAAAATCATCTACTCGAAGATTGAACCCAAAGCTAAGCACTTCTCCCATTGCAAGAACTACCAATCTAGTTGGCCAAACCAAACGGATAATTCGAAGAGACTTGCAAAGATAACCAATCATACATAAAAGAATTCAGAGAAGATTCAAATATTGTTCATAGATAATCTTGATCATAAACCACAATTCATCGGTCTCAACAAACACACCCCAAAAAGAAGATTACATCGAATAGATCTCCACGAGAGAGCGGGAGAACATTGTATTGAGATCCAAAAAGAGAGAAGAAGCCATCTAGCTACTAGCTATGGACCCTAAGGTGCAAGTAAACTACTCACACTTCATCGAAGGGGCTATGGTGATGATGTAGAAGCCCTCCATGGTGGATGCCCCTCTAGCGGAGCTCCTAACGAGCCCCAAGATGGGATCTCGTGGATCTGAGGAAGTTGCGGCGGTGGAATTAGGTTTTGGCTCCCGTTCACAGTGGTTTGTGGAGTGCGTAGGTATATATAGGAGGAAGGAGTACGTCGGTGGAGCAACAGGGGGCCCATGAGGCGGGGCGATCCTAGGCGCCCCCACCTCGTGACCGCCTCATTACTTCTTGGAGTAGGGTCCAAGTCTCACGGATCACGTTCGGTGAGAAAATCACGTTCGAAGATTTCATTCCGTTTGGACTCTGTTTGATATTCCGTTTCTTGAAACATCGAAATAGGCAAAAACATCAATTACGGCTGGGCCTCCGGTTAATAGGTTAGTCCCAAATATAATATAAGAGTGGAAAATAAAGCCCAATATGGTCCAAAACAGTAGATAAAGTAGCATGGAGCAATCAAAAATTATAGATACGTTGGAGACGTATCACAGGTCGGTTCCGTGAGCTCCCGAAGATAGACACAACGACTCTCGCCATTACTGAGGTAGAGATGGTGGTTGAGGACGGTGGTCGTGGTCGGGTGATCGGTGAGCGTGGTGGCGGCCCGTAGTAATGGTTGAGCATGCTGGTTGGCTCAAACGCGTGCCATGTGGCTTGGGTGGTGCCGTCCCCGAGCTGACTGCTGCGGCGGCCATTGATGGCTTCCCTTGGTCGGTGGCGAGGCTGGTGGTCAACGGCGGGTCGACAGAGAGGCTACAAGGCGGTGGAGTAAGGCCCCGACACGACGGCGTGTTGGTTGGTGTTGGACAGTGTCTAGTCTATGCTAGAGGCCAACGGAAGGTGTCTACAGGTTCAAGGATGATTTGGCCATCCCTGCAGAGGATCAGGACGAGTGTGGAAAGCAGTTGGGCAGCGACAGGGCTCGGGCGTTCGTGACTGCAATTCCGGTACCCTGCTTGCGTTTGTGACTGCTCATCCGGTCGTGGCCTGAGACGAGATATGCGCGGCTACTATTAGGGTGTCGGCACACCGGGAGGCCTTGCTGGACTTGTTTTACCATTGTCGAAATGTCTTGTAACCGGAATTCCGAGACTGACCGGGTCTTTCCGGGAGAAGGAATATCCTTCGTTGATCGCGAGAGCTTATCATGGGCTAAGTTGGGACCTTTGAGGAGTCCAGGATTAGGGGGTCTCCGGACAGCCGGACTATATCCTTTGGCCAGATTGATGGACTATGAAGATACAAGATTGAAGACATCGTCCCGTGTCCGGATGGGACTCTCCTTGGCGTGGAAGGCAAGCTTGGCAATACGGATATGTAGATCTCCTCCCTTGTAACCGACTCTGTGTAACCCTAGCCCCTCCGGTGTCTATATAAACCGGAGGGTTTAGTCCATAGGACAACAACAATCATACACTAGTAGAAGCAGGGGGTTTGGTCCGGGCAATATTCACATTAGTCGGTTGGAGTCACGAACCGGGACTAATGTGAGCATTGGTCCCGGTTAAATGCAACTAAGGCATTAGTCCGGTTCACTGAGCCCTTTAGTCCCGGTTTAAGACACGAACCGGGACTAAAGGGTGCGATGCCCTTTAGTCCGGTTCGTGCCTCAAACCGGGACTAAAGGTTAGACCTTTAGTCCCGGTTTGAGACAGGAACCGGTACTAATGGGGTTGAGACCTTTAGTCCCGGATCGTGCCACGAACCGGTACTAAAGGTCCCATTTTCAATCTCTACCCCCCCTGTGGATCGCCTTTTCAGTCTTTAAAAAATAAAAGAAAATGATGAAAATGTCAAAAAAATAAAAGAAAATAAGTTTCCCATGTGATATGTGGTCTAGTTGTTGGGAAAATTTGCAAATGTGAATTTCGACTTTATTTGCAAAATCTCTCTGGAATTTGTAAAAATGGGCATAACTTTTGCATACTAACTTTCGGATGAAAAAGTTTTTATATGAAAAATCATCTACTCGAAAAGTTACATCCGAAGCTAAGCACTTCTCCCATTGCAAGAACTACCAATCTAGTTGGCCAAACCAAGCGGATAATTCAAGAGACACATAAAGATAACCGATCATACATAAAAGAATTCAGAGAAGATTCAAATATTGTTCATAGATAATGTTGATGATAAACCCACAATTCATCGGTCTCAACAAACACACCGCAAAAAGAAGATTACGTTGAATAGATCTCCACGAGAGAGGGGGAGAACATTGTATTGAGATCCAAAAAGAGAGAAGAAGCCATCTAGCTACTAGCTGTGGACCCGTAGGTCTAAAGTAAACTACTCACACTTCATCGGAGTGGCTATGGTGATGATGTACCGTGGTGGATGCCCCCTCCGGCGGAGCTCCGGAACAGGCCCTAAGATGGGATCTCGTGGATACAGGAAGTTGCGGCGGTGGAATTATGTTTTTAACTCCCGTTCTGATCGTTTGGGGGTACATAGGTATTTATAGGAGGAAGGAATACATCGGTGGAGCAACAGGGGGCCCACGAGGCAGGGGCGCGCCCTAGGGGGGCGCCCCCCACCCTCGTGACCGCCTCTGTTACTTCTTGGAGTAGGGTCCAAGTCTCCTGGATCACGTTCGGTGAAAAAATCACGTTCCCGAAGGTTTCATTCCGTTTGGACTCCGTTTGATATTCCGTTTCTTTGAAACCCTGAAATAGGCAAAAAATAGCAATTCTGGGCTGGGCCTCCTGTTAATAGGTTAGTCCCAAAAATAATATAAAAGTGGAAAATAAAGCCCAATATGGTCTGAAACAGTAGATAAAGTAGCATGGAGCAATAAAAAATTATAGATACATTGGAGACGTATCAAAGATCGGTTCCGTGAGCTCCCGAAGATAGACACAACGACGCTCGCCATTACTGAGGTAGAGACGGTGGTTGAGGACGGTGGTCGTGGTCGGCGGGGTCGGTGAGCACGGTGGTGGCCGTAGTAATGGTTGAGCGTGCTGGTTGGCTCAAACGCGTGCCAGGTGGCTTGAGTGGTGCCATCCCCGAGCTGACTGCTGCGGCGGCCATTGATGGCTTCCCCTGGTCGGTGGCGAGGCTGGTGGTCAACAGTGGGTCGACAGAGAGGCTACAGGGTGGTGGATTAAGGCCCCGACACGACGGTGTGTTGGTTGGTGTTGGACAACGTCTAGTCTATGCTAGAGGCCAAGGGAAGGTGTCTACAGGTGCAAGGATGATTTGGCCATCCCTGCAGAGGATCAGGACGAGTGGGGAAAGCAGTTGGGCAGCGATAGGGCTCGGGCGTTCGTGACTGCAATTCTGGTACCCTGCTTGCGTTCATGACTGCTCATCCGGTCGTGGCCTGAGACGAGATATGCACGGCTACTATCAGGGTGTCGGCACGCCGGGAGGTCTTGCTGGACTTGTTTTACCATTGTCGAAATGTCTTGTAACCGGAATTCCAAGACTGGTCGGGTCTTTCCGGGAGAAGGAATATCCTTCATTGATCGCGAGAGCTTATCATCGGCTAAGTTGGGACACTGAGGGAGTCCAGGATTAGGGGGTCTCCGGACAATCGGACTATATCCTTTGGCCAGATTGATGGACTATGAAGATACAAGATTGAAGACTTCGTCCCGTGTCCGGATGGGACTCTCCTTGGCGTGGAAGGCAAGCTTGGCAATACGGATATGTAGATCTCCTTCCTTGTAACCGACTCTGTGTAACCCTAGCCCCCTCTGGTGTCTATATAAACCGGAGGGTTTAGTCCATAGGACAACAACAATCATACACTAGTAGAAAACAGGGCTTTGGACCGGGGCAATATTCACATTAGTCCCGGTTCAGTCACAACCGGGACTAATGCGAGCATTGGTCCCGGTTCGTCTTGACTAAGGCATTAGTCCGGTTCACTGAGCCCTTTAGTGGGTTTAAGACACGAACCGGGACTAAAGGGTGCGATGTCTTTAGTCCGGTTCAGGCCTCAAACCGGGACTAAAGATTAGACCTTTAGTCCCGGTTTGAGACACGAACCAGTACTAATGGGGTTGAGACCTTTAGTCGGTTCGTTCCACGAACCGTTAATAAAGGTCCCATTTTCAAACTCAACCCCCCCCCCCCCCAAGTGGATCGCCTTTTCAGTTTTTAAAAAATAAAAGAAAATGATGAAAATGTCAAAAAAATAAAAGAAAATAGGTTTCCCATGTGATATGTGGTCTAGTTGTTGGGAAAATTTGCAAATGTGAATTTCAACTTTATTTGCAAAATCTCTCTGGAATTTGTAAAAATGGGCATAACTTTTGCATACTAACTCGGATGAAAAAGTTTTTTATATGAAAAATCACCTACTCGAAAAGTTACATCCGAAGCTAAGCACTTCTCCCATTGCAAGAACTACCAATCTAGTTGGCCAAACCAAACGGATAATTCGAAGAGACTTGCAAAGATAACCAATCATACATAAAAGAATTCAGAGAAGATTCAAATATTGTTCATAGATAATCTTGATCATAAACCCACAATTCATCGGTCTCAACAAACACACCCCAAAAAGAAGATTACATCGAATAGATCTCCACGAGAGAGGGGGAGAACATTGTATTGAGATACAAAAAGAGAAGAAGCCATCTAGCTACTAGCTATGGACCCGAAGGTCTGAAGTAAACTACTCACACTTCATCGGAGGGGCTATGGTGATGATGTAGAAGCCCTCCATGGTGGATGCCCCCTCCGGCGGAACTCCGGAACAGGACCCAAGATGGGATATTGTGGATACAGGAAGTTGCGGCGGTGGAATTAGGTTTTTGGCTACCGTTCTCATCGTTTGGGGGTACGTAGGTATATATAGGAGGAAGGAGTACGTCGGTGGAGCAACAGGGGGCCCACGAGGCAGGGGGGCGCGCCCTAGGGGGGCGCCCCCCACCCTCATGACCGCCTCTGTTACTTCTTGGAGTAAGATCCAAGTCTCCTGGATCACGTTCGGTGAGAAAATCACGTTCCCGAAGGTTTCATTCTGTTTGGACTCTGTTTGATATTCCGTTTCTTCGAAACACTGAAATAGGGAAAAAACAACAATTCTGGGCTAGGCCTCCGGTTAATAGGTTAGTCCCAAAAATAATACAAAAGTGGAAAATAAAGCCCAATATGGTCCGAAACAGTAGATAAAGTAGCATGGAGCAATAAAAAATTATAGATACATTGGAGACGTATCATAGGTCAGTTCCGTGAGCTCCCGAAGATAGACACAATGGCGCTCGCCATTACTGAGGTAGAGACGGTGGTTGAGGACGGTGGTCGGGGTCGGCGGGGTCGGTGAGCATGGTGGCGGCCCGTAGTAATGGTTGAGCGTGCTGGTTGGCTCAAACGCGTGCCAGGTGTTTTGGGTGGTGCCGTCCCCGAGCTGACTGCTGCGGCGGCCATTGATGGCTTCCCGTGGTCGGTGGCGAGGCTGGTGGTCAACAGTGGGTCGACAGAGAGGCTACAGGGCGGTGGAGTAAGACCCCGACACAACGGCGTGTTGGTTGGTGTTGGACATCGTCTAGTCTATGCTAGAGGCCAAGGGAAGGTGTCTACAGGTGCAAGGATGATTTGGCCATCCCTGCAGAGGATCAGGACGAGTGGGGAAAACAGTTGGGCAGCGACAGGGCTCGGGCGTTCGTGAATGCAATTCCGGTACCCTGCTTGCGTTTGTGACTGCTCATGCGGTTGTGGCCTGAGACTAGATATGCGCGGCTACTATTAGGGTGTCGGCACTCCGGGAGGTCTTGCTGGACTTGTTTTACCATTGTCGAAATGTCTTGTAACCGGAATTCCGAGACTGATCGGGTCTTTCCGGGAGAAGGAATATCCTTCGTTGATCGCGAGAGCTTATCATGGGCTAAGTTGGGACACTGAGGGAGTCCAGGATTAGACGGTCTCCGGACATCCGGACTATATCCTTTGGCCGGATTGATGGACTATGAAGATACAAGATTGAAGACATCGTCCCGTGTCCGGATGGGACTCTCCTTGGCGTGGAAGGCAAGCTTGGCAATACGGATATGTAGATCTCCTCCCTTGTAACCGTCTCTGTGTAACCCTAGCCCTCTCCGGTGTCTATATAAACCGGAGGGTTTAGTCCATAGGACAACAACAATCATACACTAGTAGAAAACAGGGCTTTGGTCCGGGGCAATATTGACATTAGTCCTGGTTCAGTCATGAACCGTGACTAATGTGAGCATTGGTCCCGGTTCGTGCGGCTAAGGCATTAGTCCCGGTTCACCTGAGCCCTTTAGTCCCGGTTTAAGACACGAACCGGGACTAAAGTGTGCGATGCCCTTTAGTCCCGGTTCGTGCCTCAAACCTGGACTAAAGATTAGACCTTTAATCCCGGTTTGAGACACGAACCTGTACTAATGGGGTTGAGACCTTTAGTCCCGGTTCGTGCCATGAACCGGTACTAAAGGTCCCATTTTCAAACTCTACCCCCCGCCCATGGATCGCCTTTTCAGGTAAAAAAAATAAAAGAACATGATAAAAAAAATAAAAGAAAATAAGTTTCCCATGTGATATGCGGTCTAGTTGTTGGGAAAATTTGCAAATATGAATTTTGACTTTATTTGCAAAATCTCTTTGGAATTTGTAAAAATGGGCATAACTTTTGCATACTAACTCGGATGAAAAAGATTCTTATATGAAAATTCATCTACTCGAAAAGTTACATCCGAAGCTAGGCACTTCTCCCATTGCAAGAACTACAAATCTAGTTGGCCAAACCAAACGGATAATTCGAAGAGACTTGCAAAGATAACCAATCATACATAAAATAATTCAGAGAAGATTCAAATATTGTTCATAGATAATCTTGATCATAAACCCACAATTCATCGGTCTCAACAAACACACTGCAAAAAGAAGATTACATCGAATAGATCTCCACGAGAGAGGGGCATAACCTTGTATTGAGATCCAAAAAGAGAGAAGAAGCCATCTAGCTACTAGCTATGGACCCGAAGGTCTAAAGTAAACTACTCACACTTCATCGGAGGGGCTATGGTGATTATGTAGAAGCCCTTCGTGGTGGATGCCCCTCCGTGAGCTCCTAACAGGCCCCAAGATGGGATCTCGTGGATACAGGAAGTTGCGGCGGTGGAATTAGGTTTTTGGCTCCCGTTCTGGTCGTTTGGGGGTACGTAGGTATATATAGGAGGAAGGAGTATGTCGGTGGAGCAACAGGGGGCCCACGAGGCAGGGGGGCGCGCCCTAGGGGGGGCGCCCCCCACCCTCGTGACCGCCTCTGTTACTTCTTGGAGTAGGGTCCAAGTCTCCTGGATCATGTTCTTTGCGAAAATCACGTTCCCGAAGGTTTCATTCCGTTTGGACTCCGTTTGATATTTTGTTTCTTCGAAACACTGAAATAGGCAAAAAACAGCAATTCTGGGCTGGGCCTCCGGTTAATAGGTTAGTCCCAAATATAATATAAAAGTGGAAAATAAAGCCCAATATGGTCCGTAACAGTAGATAAAGTAGCATGGAGCAATAAAAAATTATAGATACGTTGGAGACGTATCACAGGTCGGTTCCGTGAGCTCCCGAAGATAGACACAACTGGCGCCGCCATTCTCGAGGTAGAGACGGTGGTTGAGGACGGTGGTCGGTCGGCGGGTCGGTGAGCACGGGGCGGTCCGTAGTAATGGTTGAGCGCATTTGTTGGCTCAAACGCCGTGCCAGTGGCTTGGGTGTTGCCGCCCCGAGCTGATCGCTGCGCGGCCATTGATGGCTTCCCGTGGTCGGTGGCGAGGCTGGTGATCAATGTTGGGTCGACAGAGAGGCTACAGGGCGGTGGAGTAAGGCCCCGACACGACAGCGTGTTGGTTGGTGTTGGACAGCGTCTAGTCTATGCTAGAGGCCAAGGGAAGGTGTCTACAGGTCCAAGGATGATTTGGCCATCCCTACAGAGGATCAGGACGAGTGGGGAAAGCCGTTGGGCAGCGACAGGGCTCGGGCGTTCGTGACTGCAATTCCGGTACCCTCCTTGCATTCGTGACTGCTCATCCGGTTGCGGCCCGAGACGAGATATGCGCGGCTACTATCAGGGTGTCGGCACGCCGGGAGGTCTTGCTGGACTTGTTTTACCATTGTCGAAATGTCTTGTAACTGGAATTCCGAGACTGATCGGGTCTTTTCGGGAGAAGGAATATCATTCGTTGATCGCGAGAGCTTATCATGGGCTAAGTTGGGACACTGAGGGAGTCCAGGATTAGGGGGTCTCCGGACAGCCGGACTATATCCTCTGGCCGGATTGATGGACTATGAAGATACAAGATTGAAGACTTCGTCCCGTGTCCGGATGGGACTCTCCTTGGCGTGGAAGGCAAGCTTGGCAATACGGATATGTAGATCTCCTCCCTTGTAACCGACTCTGTGTAACCCTATCCCCCTCCGGTGTCTATATAAACCGGGGGGGGGGGAGGTTTAGTCCATAGGACAACAACAATCATACACTAGTAGAAAACAGGGCTTTGGTCCGGGGCAATATTCATATTAGTCTCGGTTCAGTCACGAACCGGGACTAATGTGAGCATTGGTCCCGGTTCGTGCAGCTAAGGCATTAGTCCCGGTTCACCTGAGCCCTTTAGTCCCGGTTTAAGACACGAACCAGGACTAAAGGGTGCGATGCCCTTTAGTCCCGGTTCGTGCCTCAAACCGGGACTAAAGATTAGACCTTTAGTCCCGGTTTGAGACACGAACCGGTACTAATGGGGTTGAGACCTTTAGTCCCGGTTCGTGCCACGAACCGGTACTAATGGGGTTGAGACCTTTAGTCCCTGTTCGTGCCACGACCCGGTACTAAAGGACCCATTTTCAAACTATACCCCCCACGTGGATCGCCTTTTTCAGTTTTAAAAAATAAAAGAAAATGATGAAAATGTCAAAAAAATAAAAGAAAATAAGTTTCCCATATGATATGTGGTCTAGTTGTTGGGAAATTTGCAAATGTGAATTTCGACTTTATTTGCAAAATCTCTCTGGAATTTGCAAAAATGGGCATAACTTTTGCATACTAACTCGGATGACAAAGTTTTTTATATGAAAAATCATCTACTCGAAAAGTTATATCCGAAGCTAAGCACTTCTCCCATTGCAAGAACTACCAATCTAGTTGGCCAAACCAAACGGATAATTCGAAGAGACTTGCAAAGATAACCAATCATACATAAAAGAATTCAGAGAAGATTCAAATATTGTTCATAGATAATCTTGATCATAAACCCACAATTCATCGGTCTCAACAAACACACCACAAAAAGAAGATTACATCGAATAGATCTCCAAGAGAGGGGGAGAACATTGTATTGAGATCCAAAAAGAGAGAAGAAGCCATCTAGCTACTAGCTATGGACCCGAAGGTCTGAAGTAAACTACTCACACTTCATCGGAGGGGCTATGGTGATGATGTAGAAGCCCTCCGTGGTGGATGCTCCTCCCATGGAGCTCCTAACAGGCCCCAAGACGGGATCTCGTGGATCTGAGAAGTTGCGGCGGTGGAATTAGGTTTTGGCTCCTGCTCGATCGTTTGAAGTGCGTGAGGTATATATAGGAGGAAGGAGTACGTCGGTGGAGCAACAGGGGGCCCACGAGGCAGGGGGGCGCGCCCTAGGGGGGGGGGGGCGCCCCCCACCCTCGTGACCACCTCTCTTACTTCTTGGAGTAGGGAACCCCGTTAAACATTTTCAAAATCCTCAAAAACCTAACAGAAAAAAGTTAAGGGGCTTTTAAGATCTGGAGGCAACAAAATTCAAAAAATTTCAGTTTTTTTTGAATTTTTGTTAAATCTGGTCAAACTATTATTCATGAAGTATTAGTGTTACTAAATAATTATTTCACTTTTTTTGAATTTTGGTCAAATCTGGTCAAACTATGGTCAAACTGTTGTCAAACAATGGTCAAACTAATTATTCAAGAAATATTACTGTTACTAAATATTAGTGTTATTTTTTAGAACAATAGGTTCAAACTCAAATAGTGAAATGTGTGACTTCATGCTCAAGCTAAATTCCTGAGGTTAATAGGATTGACATCTTACTATTGTCAGGAAAACAAGAAGTGCAGACTTGGAAACGAGGGAGAATAGAACCCGGAAGTTAAGCGTGCTCAGGCTGGAGTAGTGAGAGGATGGGTGACCATCCGGGAAGTTAGATGATGAGGGATGATTAGAGGTTAAATTGAGCAGTGATGAGGGGTGAGGGGTGATTAGAGATGAGAGGTTATAAAATAATTCAGAAATTTGAAAATAAAAAAATCCAAAAAAAATTAAAAAAAATTTAAAAAAAATCATAAAATTTCCTTTAGTACCGGTTGGTGTTACCAACCGGGACTAACGGTGGACCTCCAGGCAGCGGCCACGTGGAGAGCCTTTAGAACCGGGACTAAAGGGGGAGGCTTTAGTACCGACCCTTTAGTCCCGATTCCAGAACCGAGACTAAAGGCCCTTATGAACCGGGACAATAGACCCTTTTTCTACTAGTGATACCATAGGCTAGCTTCTAGGGTTTAGCCTCTATGATCTCGTGGTAGATCAACTCTTGTAATACTCATATTCATCAAGACCAATCAAGCAGGAAGTAGGGTATTACCTCCATCGAGAGGGCCCGAACCTGGGTAAACATCGTGTCCCCCACCTCCTGTTACCATCCGCCTTAGACACATAGTTCGGGACCTGTCGGGGATATACCCCGTGGCGTAAACCAGCTGGAAGTATAACCCGACCGGAATTGGCAGATTATTTGAGACCCTGCTGACACTTGGCGATTCACCGGCGACCCGCACAGACCAGACGGTTTACAAGCAACCTGACTGAACATTATGGTTCACTGGTAACCCGGCGGGCGGGACGGACGGTGACAAGGCCCAAGGCCCAGAAGGCTGGTTCACACTATGGTGGGCCGGTTTACAAGGAAAGGCATGAGGAATATTTGTTTTACAAGGAGTTAAGACCTGGACTTGTATCCGGTTGGTATTAGAGATAGACTAGTCCTAATCCTAATAGGACTCCACATGTAACCCCCCCCCCCCCTTCAACATATATAAGGAGGGGCAGGGCTCCCCAGAGAGGGACAAGCGACAAGCAAGAAGAAACAATAATCTCTAGGGCTAGACACAACTAGAGGAGAGCCGGTTTACGGCGACTCCCTCATGAGCATAATGAGACCTAGCCTCAAACAGCATGTAGGGTTGTTACCGGATGATGTTTCCCGGGATTCGAAGCTGTCTAAATCCTCGTCTTGTGTTGCATCTCTCGATTCTGCTCAACCCCTCTCAAGCTACCACAGAGATGCGTTGGCCTCACGACTAAGTCCTTTCCCTAGGACATCTGCCGTGACAAAACCACGACAGTTGGCGCCCACCAAATCGTCGCCTATGCCAGGATGAACCGTCGTCGCTGCCAAGTCACCATCAAACACAGTATAGTTTTTGGCAAAGGCGAGACATAAAAGAAACATCACAAGGGGGGTGCGCCGGCACACTGTGACTCTGGACAACCGCTCAACATGTTTATTAGCACAATTAGTACTAGTTGTTTGTACACTTGGCGCAGTTTCTAAGATGGACCAGCATCCATCACGTGGAGGATTTGGCATCTACTGGAATGAGACCTCCAAGGAAGCTCTCACGTGGTTACAAGGGACAAGCCATCACATAAAAAATCAAATGACAACCTGCGGTCGTCTGATGTTGTTCAACATTATTTAATGCCAGCCGATTATTCATCGGATAAAAATATCATTTGATATCTATCCTATGTATTTTGTTAAAGTACATGTTAAATTCATCCGACAACAGTTACTCTGGCCTGTCATATTTTTATGCAGGACGATTATTAAAAAAAGGGTGGTATTATACCATGGAGGCACGTTCGGCTGTGCCACGCAGCTTAATGGACACGCGTATCGCGGTCCGATTTACATCAATGCGCCGGCCGACTCGCCCGTTCGCACCGGTTCACCACGCCACGGCCGGTTCACCCGTGAGCGACTTCAACCTCACCTAGCGATCGTCAATTTCATGGCGGATTATTTCCAGCCTGTCACATCAGGTGATATCCATCTAAAATATATTTCATTGGTACATATTATTTTTTTGTCAAAGAGCAGTTTATCTTTGTCTTGGTCTGCAATACTGTTGATGCAGGACAATTGTTCACTACATCAAAACGACGTGGTTAACTCGCCTGTCCGCGCCGGTTTACAACACCGCGGCCGGTTCATCTGTTTGAGCCACCTCTGATGCTGAGGTCATCTTTTCCGTCCGCCTCTATTGGCCTGGTCTACATCAACACACCGGGCCGCACCTGTCTGCATGAGCTGTTTATTGAGTATGAGCAAGTCACAACTTGGGTAGCCCGGTTTTGTTTCAAGCAAAGTGGAGGCAAATTATCATATACTATCAACCGCTGTCTGCACTGGGTGGTTCAATGGGCAGGCGCACAAGTCGCCGCCATTACAGTTTGGTTGATTTCAAATCACCATTGGGAAGGAACCATTGGCCGTGTTGCTGACACGGCTCATACGGGATCATTTATAACCCACCGCAATCACCTCAACCTTCTGTGGATTCACATCGTGCTATCAACACCAATGATACACAAGTTATGCCGGTTTATATCACGATCAAATATGGAGAGTTTCAAGCCAACTCCTCGAGTCACCTTGAGACTCGGGGGCTACGATGACATGACTCGGCAAATCTTGCCAGTTTCAGCAAATTTAAGAACCCCAGGATGATGGAGGGAAAGATAACCCGGCCCCGGAGGCTACTGCTATTTGAAGGCCGTCAGAAAATTTCTGTCTTAGAAAGTATATGACAGTTACAAAATCCCGTCTCAATGAAGAAGTTCCGGGTCATCAGAAAGGATTCCGGTTTACAATCCGGCTCAAGGGAAGTCAGTCTCACTGAAACTCTCAAATATCTGGTTTACAATCCGGTTCAAGGGAAATCTGTCTCCCACAAAGCTCTGAAGCTCTCAAATCCGGTTTAATAATTTATGATTCAAAAGGAATTAACTTCTCGCAAGTTCGAGTTTAAAGGTCGTCAGAAAATTTCCGGCTGAAAATGAAGATTCCGGTTTAAGATCCAGTTCGAGGGAAAGATGTCTCCCATAAAGCTCTGAAGCTCTCAATATCCAGTTCAAAATCCCGGTTCAAGAAGGATTTATCTCTTTCAAAAAGTTAAAGGGTGCCAAAGAGGACCTGCTGCCATGATGCGCGGTTCAAACATGGGTATCATGCCTTATTGGCTTATCATATTATTGATCACTTGGGGGCTTGGTCGTATCTGAACCATAGTTACACCTTTTGATAGGCGCAATGCCACAACATCACTTGGGGGCTTGGTCGTATGCGAACCATAGCTACACCTCTTGATCAGCGCAATGCCACAGCATCACTTGGGGGCTTGGTCGTATCCGAACCATAGCTACACCTCTTGATCGGCGCAATGCCACAACATCACTTGGGGGCTTGGTCGAACACGAACCATAGCTACACCTCTTGATCGGTGTAATGCCACAGCATCATTTGGGGGCGTGATCGAACCCGACCATAGCTACGCCTTCTTGGGGGCTTGGTCGTGTCCGAGCCATGGTTACGCCTCTTGATCGGCCCAAAGCCTCGCCTACAATGGTTTTTATTTGCCTTTGTTTGGGTTCTGTTTTCTTTTTGATAAAGATTTTTTGTTGCTTTTTAGACCAGCGTTAAACAACCCGGTCCGACTGTCGATTACAAGTTGGCAATATATGATCAGTCATAATCCGGAGATTATCAACCCGGTCTGGTTCTGACTACAAGTCGCCAGTATTATATATGCTTAATCCGGTGTTTATCACAACCCGGAACGGTTTTATCATAAACCGGCACAATATTGGAGGAGTTATCAATACTTAAAATTTGGGTTATCACCCTTACTACAAAAAGTTGGTAAACCAACGATGTTATTTCATGTCACGGGTATGATATATTTCATATTTGATTATTCTTAAGTGCAGCCTTGGTTATAAACCCGGGTTATATGTTGGGCATTAAGACCCGTCTGGCGGTAAACCGCCAGGACACTTTAACCTTGTTGTATGCACAAACATGTTGAATAAAGCATGATTGTAAATCACCGGTGTTTATTAAACCGGCCTGGCTTTAAGACGATAAGTTGCCAGTATATGATGAGAAATTATCCGGTGTTTATTAAACCGGCCTGTCTTTTGACTATAATTCGCCAACATATATTTGGAATGCGCCATCGGAATCATGCGCTTATAAATCATTGGATTATATTATTCAAATCTTGAATAGCCAACATGGCTGGATTTTATTTATGGTTATCAATAACCAGTATTATCATTGAAGTTTTTCAAAGTCGATTTAGCGCAATGGCTATTATCTTATCAATGTATATGATTTATTTTACAATGGAAGGAATAGTCCCAAGTCGCTGCAGGCTTATGACCCGGCACTTGGGGGCTACATTATTTAAATTGAGATTACACCAAATATACAAGTCCCATGTCACTGCCAGCATGCACCATGGCACTTGGGGGCTAATGCAAAGTCATTTTTATTGGCCTTATTAAAGACCCGACTCATCACATCATAATGAGCCGGCCTTTGGGGGCTACCAATTGCTCCTATCAAAGTTCAAGCAGTTAAAAGTCCCAGGTTGCTGCAAGCATGACAACCCGGTACTTGGGGGCTACATATATGGAGTATTCAGTTTTTACAAGAGATAAACAACATGGTTTCTTCAAAGTGGCAGTAATTATATGTAAACAAGTCTCAGATCACCACTTTGTTCTGTTCAAGACTTGGGGGCTATAGGTAATATGGATATAAGGGAGAAAAATCTTCAAATTCTCGATTACGAGCAAACCAGATTGACCCGATTATACGCAACAATTATGACCCAACCGGTAACAATTATGACTCGGTGCCATCCATATTTACAAACCGGCAATTTTGGTAATATTAAGCCGGGAAGTTTTACATTTTCAAACCGGCTGAATATCAGATGAGTATTTCAAGACCAATATTTCTTAACCGGCGCTTTGGAAGCCGACTCAAGTGGATTATTCTTCACAATATTTCTGTGAGAAACCAATGTCAGCAAATTGAGTATGAAGCTGGCTTATTGACCTGGATTTTCTAGAAGAAGGAAATGCAAGGAATTAAGGATGACCAGGTGCCGGTTTACAAGAATTCTTAACTCAGAGCATAATCTCTCAAGTTTGTTCTTGTGTTTACTTTACAGAGTCAGTTTAACATAGATAAATCCAAATTAAACTGGGGGCTAATGTCGGGGATATACCCCGCGACGTAAACCGGCCGGAAGTATAACCCGGCCGGACTTGGCGGATTATTTGAGACCCCGCTAACACTTGGCGATTCACCGGCGACCCGCATAGACCATACGGTTTACAAGAAACCTGACTGAACATTATGGTTCACTGGTAACCCGGCGGGCAGGACAGACGGTGACAAGGCCCAAGGCCCAGAAGGCCGGTTCACACTATGGTGGGCCGGTTTACAAGGAAAGGCGTGAGGAATATTTGTTTTACAAGGAGTTAAGACGTGGACTTGTATCTGGTTTGTATTAGAGATAGACTAGTCCTAATCCTAATAGGACTCCACATGTAACCCGCTCCTTCAACATATATGAGGAGGGGCAGGGCTCCCCAAAGAGGGACAAGCGACAAGCAAGAAGAAGCAATAATCTCTAGGGCTAGACACAACTAGAGGAGAGCCGGTTTACGGCGACTCCCTCATGAGCATAATGAGACCTAGCCTCAAACAGCATGTAGGGTTGTTACTGGATGATGTTTCCCGGGGCCCGAAGCTGTCTAAATCCTTGTCTTGTGTTGCGTCTCTCGATTCCGCTCAACCCCTCTCAAGCTACCACATAGATGCATTGGCCTCACGACTAAGTCCTTTCCCTAGGACATCTGCCGTGACAAAACCACGATAGGACCCCTACCAGAGATCCGCCAGTTTTGACACTGACATTGGTGCTTTCGTTGAGAGTTCCACTGTGCCGTCATCGTAAGGAAGGATGGCTCGTCTCGTTGTCAGGGACAACATCATCTCTGGGGGAGCCCTGGCTGTAGGCCAAACTCTCCGACTAGGCGACTTCGTCATGACCGCCCGTTGGGCTATTGCACCGACGATGACTTCTCAGGTCATCGAAAACAGCCTCCACGTCGGCTCGGAACTTGCCGAGCAGATGAATCCAATGGAGCTCTCTTCTCTAAACGAGCTCTTGGATTGCGTCGCCGCTTTGGGAGTCGCTACAGACTATGATCGGATTGGGCTTAAACCCGACCAAAGGGAGATTAACTCTCCGCCGGTCACCCATCAGATAGCGGTGGTGGAGGAACAATGCGGCGATTCTTCCTCTATCTTGAGGACGAACTATGTCCGGATTCCCGAGCTCTCCGAGCCGGATACCCGTCTACGGGAGGACATCGCCCAAACCCTGAACCTAGAATCAGGCAGCGGGCCAGACCTACTGGGCGGCATCCCGGAGCCCGAACTTCCAAGATCGGAAACTCCTCTGCCCCTGGGTCTCAGATCGGGTCAGGGTTCGGACTTAAAACCACCCACCCACCCAGATATAAGCGATCTTTCCCACATTAGTCAAGAGCCCCAGGAGACAGTACATCACTATTGGGCCAGATTCCTCCTTGTAATGAACTAGGTCAAGGACTGTCACGAGGAAGACACAATTTCATTATTTTGTAATAATTGCACGGACAAGGGAATCCTCAACACCATAAGTCGCCGTGATATAGCATGCTTCGCAGACTTGGCGGCCATAGTATGGAAGTACTATGCGATAGAAAGCACCTGGAAAACCCAAACAAAATTTTGGGATAATCCGGCTTTGACAAAGCCCCCAGACCGGATTAAAAGGGTACACTCTCATAAGTCGCCCGACTCAATTACAAAGAAGCAAAAGCCCACTACAGGGGGTGGAACCGTATTGGAGGGATGGCTTAACGGGCCCTGCAAAATTCACAGTACATCGGATATCACACCAACACATAGCCTTAGAGCATGTTGGGTACTCCGGCAGGTGGCCAAGAGCGGTGAGGATCTCCTCATTCAAAATACCGCAGAGCACCATCCTGTGGATAACAATACAGTATTGACAGTCTTCGAGACCTTCGCCTCAAATAACAGGCGTAAGCGAGCACTTCGCAGCCTTGCCGAAGTCTGCCACGTGGCAGCAATAAATCCATGGAGCGACACGGCTATCACCTTCAATGCCAGTGATGAACCTAAATTCCGAAAAGCCCGAGCACCAGCCGCCTTGGTCCTCAGTCCAATTGTGGACGGCGGCAGCAGATTAAACCTCATTTATGAGGAGACCCTTCAAAAAATGGAAATAGGCAGAAATCGCATTGAGCAAAGTAGCACGACCTTCAGAGGAATCATCCCCAGTCGGGAGGCACGTTGTGCTGGGAAAATCACACTAGATGTGGTATTCGGCACGCCGGAGAATTATAGGTCCGAAGAAATAACATTCCAAGTGGCCCCGTTCAATAGCGGATACCACGCCCTTCTCGGGCGGGAGGCATTCACGATCTTCCAAGCTATACCCCATTACGGGTACATGAAGCTCAAAATGCCCGGGCCCCATGGAATCATCACTCTAGCTAGTGATCCGGACACAGCACTCCGCGCCGAAAACAAAACAGCTGCACTGGCCCTCGAGGCGTTATCTGAAGCCCGGAGGAGGAGTTAACTATGCTGCGCTCCTCAGTGGACAGGGACGACGTGATACTAGACAAAAGATCCAAGTCCACCTCTTTTAAACTAGCAGATGAAATAGTCAAATTCCAAGTCCACCCAACGGACCCTACAAAAATAGCATCCATCGGGGCACAGTTAAACCCCGCTGTAGATGCCGCACTACGGAAGTTCCTGCGCGAAAATTGGGACATATTCACCTGGCATCCTTCAGACATGCCAGGAATCCCACGCAGGCTGGCCGAGCATAGCCTTAACATTCTAAAGGGATTCAAGCTAGTCAAGCAGACTCTTCGGTGTTTCTCCGAACCTAAGCGACAGGCCATGGGACCAGAGCTAGCCAAGCTACTGGAGGCCGGATTCATTAGAGAAATAAAACATCCGGATTGGCTAGCAAACCTGGTGATGGTACCAAAGAAGGACAAGTCCTGGCGCCGATGCGTCGACTTCAAGGACCTTAATAAGGCTTGCCCAAAGGATCCCTTCCCCCTCCCTCGCATCGATAAAATTATCGATGCTACCGCAGGACACGACTCATTGTGCGTCCTCGATGCATAGTCCGGTTACCACCAAATTAAGATGGCGGAGTCCGATCAAGCCGCAACGGCATTTGTCACTCCATACGGCCCTTTCTGTTTTAACACAATGCCCTTCGGGCTCAAAAACGCCGGCGCAACATATCAACGCATGATTCAGACATGTCTGGAAAAGCAGATCGTCAAAATAGTGGAGGCATACGTAGACGATGTGGACGTTAAAACCAGACACGTCGACTCCTTAATAGATGACTTGAGGCTCACGTTCGACAATCTTCGAACATACGACATTAAGCTCAATCCGGAAAAATGCGTTTTCGGCGTGCCCGCCGGAAAGCTCCTGGGCTTCATCGTCTCCAGTAGGGGAATTGAAGCAAATCCGGCCAAAATCTGAGCTCTGTCGCAGTTGGCTTTCCCAACTGAACTCAAGAAAATCCAGAAGTTAACTAGATGCGTCGCGGCCTTAAGCCGCTTTATCTCCCGATTAGGAGAAAAGGCATTACCCCTTTATCGCCTTCTTCGGTGCACCGAACACTTGGAGTGGACGGACGCGGCCACGGCCGGATTGGAAGAAATTAAAGCCATCTTGGCCACCAACCCAATCTTGGCCGCGCCAAATGTCGGCGAACCAATGCTGTTATATATAGCGGCAACCCACCAAGTTGTAAGCGTAGTGCTCGTCGTCGAACAAGAGACGGACGGACATAAGTTCCCACTTCAAAAACCGGTATACTATGTATCCACTATCCTCATTCCATGCAAATCACGGTACCCACATTATCAAAAGATAGCATACGCGGTATTTATGGCATCCCGGAAACTATGACACTACTTTCAAGTGTGTTCAATCACGGTGGCCTCGGAAGTACCACTCAATGGCATAATAAACAACCGCGATGCCACGGGCCGGATTGCCAAATGGGCCATCGAGCTCCTCCGCTCGACATAACATATAGACCTCGGCGAGCCATTAAGTCGCTAGTACTGGCCGATTTTGTCGCCGAATAGACAGAAGCCGAACTCCCTAAAGAGTACGGCGCGTACTCCAATTGGATCATGCACTTGGACGGCTCTAAAATGATGGCTGGTCTGGGGGTTGGCGTCGTCCTGACGTCCCCCATCGGAGATACAGTCCAATACGTACTCCAAATACTATACACAGACTCCAACAACGTAGCCGAATACGAGGCCCTTTTACATGGTCTTCGGATGGCAGTTTCCATGGGCATTCCATGCCTGGAGGTGCGCGGGGACTCGAACCTTGCAATATCCCAAATAAATGGAGACTTCGATGCCAAGGATCCAAAAATGGCGGCTTATCGCAACGCCATCCTCAAAATGTCAGCTCGGTTCGAGGGGCTTGAATTCCAGCATATGGCTCTGGAAAACAATCAGGCGGCGGATATCCTCGCCCGTATCGGTGCTAAGCGCGACCCTGTCCCACCTAACATCTTCTTGGAAAGGCTGTTTAAGCCATCGTAGTATTGGAAGGGGATACTGGTAACAACAGTCCGGACCCGGCCACAACACCAGATAACGAACACCCTGACACAATCGGAGGCTCTGCCACCGAAATAACACCTTCAGCCCACGTGATAATGACCGTCATCACCACGTAGACAGAACCATTCCTGACCTACCTTACATGGCAGGAACTTCCCGAGGACCAAAATGAGGCACGCTGCATAGTGCGGTGATCTAAAGCCTACAAGGTCCACGAGGGAGAGCTTTATAAGAAAAGCACTACCGGAGTCCTTCAAAGGTGCATCTCCGAAGAGGAAGGGCGGAAACTGTTGGCAGAAATCCATGCTGGACTCGGCGGCCACCACGCCGCAGCCCAGGCCCTTGTAAGAAAGGCCTTCCGTACAGGTTTCTATTGGTCGACGGCCCGGGCAGACGCACATGATTTAGTCCAACGTTGCGTCGGTTGCCAGCTTTTTGCAAACCAAAGCCATATGCCGCCTACCGCTCTCCAAACAATCACCATCACTTGGCCCTTTGCGGTCCGGGGGCTTAATATGGTCGGACCCCTTAAAGGCGGAAGCCATAAGAAAAAATACTTATTGGTCATGGTGGATAAATTCACCAAATGGATGGAAGCCAAACCAGTTAAAACGGCCGAATCCGGACCACTGATAGACTTCATATCTGGGGTTGTACACCGTTATGGCGTCCCCCACAGCATCATCACCGATAACGGCTCGAACTTTACAGCCGACGAGGTAAAACTTTGGTGCAGCAACATGGGTATCAAGCTCGATTATGCTTCTATCTATCACCCACAAACTAACAGTCAAGTCGAGCGAGCAAATGGTCTTATCATGAGTGGGATCAAACCCAGATTAGTGCGGTCCCTAAAGGAATCAAATACGCACTGGGGAGAGGAGCTCGACTCCGTACTATGGGGGCTGCGGACCACGCCGAATCGTACTACTGGATACACACCGTTTTTATGGTGTACGGCGCAGAGGCAGTACTGCCCTGCGACATAATTCATGACTCACCTCGAGTGCGCATGTATGAAGAGAAAGAAGCCGAGCTTGATCGGCAGGACAGTTTGGACGCCCTGGAGGAGGAGCGTGACGTGGCAAAAGCTTGTTCCACATTCTATCAGCAACAGGCTCGAAGGTATCAAAGCAGAGAGGTACGGGCCAAAACCTATAATGTTGGCGAACTCGTTCTACGCCTACCGGAGAATAAAAAGAACAAGCTCAAGCCCAAATGGGAAGGTGCCTTCATTATTGAACAAGTTCTGACCAGTGGAGCGTATCATCTGCGGGATGCATCGGACAATCGACTCGAGCCAAACCCATGGAACGCAGCCAGACTCCGAAGATTCTACGCCTAGTGCCGGACTCTATGTTTGTCTCCTTACCTCCGTCAATTTTTACATATCCGTTATCTTTCTTTTATCTCTTTCTCTTTATCCTTGTTTTCTTCCAGGCCTTAAAAGGCTAAATTGTGTTTTGACAACACAATCTTTGTCGGGTGGTAGGTGCGACATATGCCAACGGGTGGATTATCATTGTGGGAGCCAATAAGACGTCGCCGGTGCCTGGAAACGGGATGAGGCGCAGACATGCACGCCGGCGAATCTTACCCAGCTTCGGGGCTCTCGGGGAGAAAACACCCCTACTGCTGCTCTGCGGGTCTCCGCATGATCACTAGTTTAATAAGTGGCTACAAGAGGCTCCTCGAGCTGTTTGGCGAGAGGAAGAAGAAGGGCAAGGCTAGCTCTCTTCTCCCCTCGATGTGGTGTCTAAAACTCTAAGAGATCCACCCTTTGCATGGGTGCCCTGGGGGGTTTATATAGGCCTACCCCCCAAGGGTACAATAGTAATCCGGCTGGGCGTGGGCCCTAGCCGTCAGTGTCTACGTTCGCCGGCTTCTCCGCCGGCCGCTGGGGCCCGCCGACTGGTGGGTCCCGCCGGCTGCCGGCTTCTTGGTCGACAGGCAGGTCCCACCGCTTAGGGGTCTTGTCGGGGGGCTGGTTACTGTTACCTCACTCTCGATGACGTGGGCTTTGTTGAGGTAAGCGTGGCTATAGTGCCGCCGCCTGGCGGGCAATCATTGTAGCCTTACCTCGTCTTGTCTCCTTAATGAGGCGCCTCCTTCGAGGGATGGAGCAAGCCGGCTGCTGGAGCCGCCACATCCCCGAGACTGGGAGGCCTGGCCGCCTTCGGGCGTCTCTCTGACTGAAGGGGCCCGCCGCCTGCAGGCCGTACTGACAGCTTAACGTGGGTGGCGTCATGGTCAACATGGCAACAGTGCCGCGCCGGACGGGTGATGGCTGCCCCGTACGACGCACTGTGGCCATGCGTGTTCCGGGATTCGGGGTGGCAGGCTTTACTGTACCCACGCCCCGTCTCATCGCCGTTATGTGGGTGCAGAGTTTGAGGGTATTATCTTGGCCGCCCACTGGGGCCGGCTTCTTGGAGTCGGCCTTTTCGTGGCCGGCTTCTTGGAGTCGGCCCTCTTGTGGCTCTCTCCATGAGGGTTTTGGGGTTGGGTCGCCTCCCAATAGTCGGCCTGAGAGACAACCGGCCAGGGGAAGGCGGCCTTACGCCCAAGGTGCTTGAAGACTCGATCGGCCTGTAATTTTCTGAAGAGCCAGGGGAGCCGGCTTGGCTACCCGTGGTCATTTACTCCGACAGTAGTCCCCGAAGCTGGTTGGGCTTCGAGGCTGAAGAGAGGACGAGAAGCTCAATCAGCTTCCTATCTTGAGGAGCCGGCATCTAGGAGCCGGCTTTGATTAGGCGTGCCGCCTTTGAGAGGCTTCGAAATCCGAAGGCGGGAGTCAGCTGGCGTGCGAGCCAGGCTGCGGGCTGACCTCTTGCCGCCCATGCGCCACATGGCACCCTCCGGCCGGAAGGGCCTGCCAGCCCACGCGCGCGACGAGACATCGCCGCAGACCGGGGCCCGCCACTCCCAGCCTCGGCCCAAGTGTAGATCTTCTGCGGCCCGAGCGGGCCACTCGCCTTCTGACGGTAGTTTCCGCATGCCTTTAGGGTGCAATAATCGCTGGACGTGGGGGGAGCGGGCGCAGTTAATCCCACGTTCCTCCATGCCTCGTCTTCTCGGCTTCGCCGCACGAGGCTATAAGTAGGGGGAGGAGAGGGAGCGGCAGACGCTCGCACGCTCGCCCTCGCTCCGCCACTTCCTTCTTCCTTTCTCCTCTTCATCGCCGCAGCTTCCCGCCGCCGCGCTGCCCTTTCGCCAGTCTCGTCGGCGAACCGTAGCTCTGCTGCAGCTGGGTCTCGCGCCCTCCACCGCCGAGATTTTCTCGTCGCCTCGCCATCCTCATGGCGCTGTCCAGCTCCTGGGAATGCTCCAACGTCCATGAGGACCACGTCGATTTCCTCCGCAAGACGCGATGGTTGCCGGGCAAGGATTACGTGCGGGTCCGCCTCGCGCCAGAGAAGGAGATATCGCCGGCGCCGGAGGAAGACGAGCGGGTAATCTTTCGCTCGTACTGCCTGCGCGGCGTCATCCTGCCGGCGAGCGGATTTTTCCACGCCTTCCTCGAATTCTATCATCTCCAGCCGCATCACCTCAGTCCAAACACGGTGATGCTGCTGTCGGCCTTGGTCACTCTGTGCGAAGGCTTTCTTGGCATCCTCCCCACCCTCGAGATCTGCAGGGAATTCGTCCAGTGCAAGCTCGGCACCGTCATGGAGGGCGTGCCCGCCCCATGCGGTGCCTTCATCGCCATGCGGAGAACGGGCAACAACCCGTTTCTGCCCATCGCGCTGATCCAGTCGGTGAAGCTCTGGCAGACGTCTTACTTCTACGTGAAGAACGTCGCTCCGCAAGGCGACTTCGTCAATCTGCCGGCTTACGTAGCCGGCCCGCCGGCTGGGAGGCAGCCTTCGTGGTCCTATCGAGCCAGGACGCTGTCTCCGGCTGGAGCCGCCGCCGTCGCATGGCTCCGGGTGATGGTCCAGTCGGAAGGCCTGGTCGGGGCCGACCTGGTAGCCGCCTTCGTGGAGCGCCGGGTGCTCCCACTCCAAGGCCGACCTCACATGATCAGCCAGATGAGCGGCCGCTTCGACCCAAGTCGGCTAAGCACCAAGGAGATGCCTCATGACGAGGTATCTTATATGGTGAATTACATCTCCAACTGAAAGCTCACCGAGGAGTGGCGGTATGGCAAGGAGCCGTACTCTCGCGCCAATCCTTCCCCTTCGGTAAGCTTCTATTCTTTTTCTCTTCTCTTGTTACCGAGTTCATAATGGTCGACTCTTGACCAGTGGGCTTGTTTTGAGCAGAGCCCCCTTCTTCGACCGGCGGCCGGAGCCGCGGGGATAGAGCGCCAATTCGTCCCCGACCGTGCGACGGATGACTTGGACGACCCCGACTTGGGGGCGGCTGCCCTAGACGATGATGTTGTAGGGGGGGGGGGCGGTGAGGCCGGCGGCCCCGAGCTCGGAGCCGGCTTCGGGGACTGGCCGGATGACGACGAGACCGAGGTCGCTCCGCGCCGTCAACCGGCTGCTCGTGGTGGCGCGCAGAAGCGTCGGGCCGCGCCGGCTCTCTTCGGCAGTCGGCCGAAGAAGCCCAAGGGTTATGCGGCAGCGACCAGGCGGGATGAGGCGGCCGCGAAGGCGGCCCGCTTCCGCAAGGTGGTGAAGCAGCCGCGGGCGGTTTCGGCGTAAGTGCTGATTTTCTCACGCCGTTCTTTTCTTCTCTTCGGTTAATATTCTTCTAAGCCTTTTCCTCGACTTATCAAGCAGGGCCCCGCTTTCTCTCGAGCGGGCCCCTGCTGCCTCCATAGTTGGCGAGGTGGGAGGGTCATCGAGCGCCCGCCGCGTGGATCCCCGCGCCAAACTCCTAGCGGCGACGGAGTGGAACACGTGAGAGGCGCGGGAGGAGCGGGAGGCGGGGGAGCGCAGGGCGGCTCAAGAGGCGACGGAGAAGTCGGTAGAGGCGCAAGACGACGCGGCGGCCAAGGACCAGGCGGAGGCCGTGGCCGCGGAGGGGGAGGCGGAGGCCCTGCGTAACCAGCCTCCACAGCTCATCATCCCCCTTCGTACCGCGGCCCCCGATATTCCAGTGCCCCCGTCGGAGGAAGCCGGCCACAACCGGCCGGCGATGGAGAGGGAGGAGGGCGATGTAGTCGTCCTGGATAGGGAGGCGGCACCGTCACCGCCGACTGGAATGGACCAAGGCGGCCGGCCTAACGTGCCGCTTGAGCAGCCGGCTAGAGGTGAGCCGACAGTGGGGGCGGATCTCGTGGTGTTGTCGCCGTCTCGTCGGCGCGCGGGGGAGGCGACTTCAGCGCCGGAGCCGCAGAAAGCCGCGGGAACCAGCTCGTCGGCCCAGGATTTGGAGGCGGCTAGTGCCAGCTCGTCTGGGTGGACGCCCGGCGGAAGGACGTCCGAGCTGAACGTGGTGGCGTAGGAAGTCCGAAGCCGGCTTCAGGCCCAGGCCGCCATGCTGAAGCAGTATACACAAGAGTTTCTCACGACGCGGACGGTCATTCAGGTGAGTCCTCCTGCCTTTCGTCGACTTCTCTTGATTTCTTCCGTGGGGGTGCGTCGGCGCACCCACTGGGTGTAGTCCCCGAGTTCCGAGTCGGCTGCTGAGCAGGCGGCTTTCTTAGTAGATTTCGGTTGCTGTCTTGTTCTTATTCGCACCTCCGTCCTGTTTGCAGGAATATCACAATCTCCGCGCGGCTGTATTCAACTCCCAGGACCAGGAGATGAACCAGAAGACCGCTGATCTGACTGAGAGCTAGAGTAAGTGCTTCATTTTTTATCTCATGTGGGGGCGCGTCAGCGCACCCACTGGGTGTAGTCCCCGAGATTCGGGCCGACTGGTGAGCAGTCGGGTCGGATCTTTCCTGACGACTACTTCCTTATTTCTTTTTTCTTATTCTTCATATCTGCAAGGGCGAACGCCGACTTGAGGGAGCAGCTAGGCGGGGTCCAGACTGCCCTTCGCGCCAAGGAAGCCGAGTGCAAAACCTTGGCCCAGGAACGTGACCGCCTGGCCAAAAAACTGGCCGACCAGGAGGAGATCCATAAGGCGGCCCTGAAAGCGGCGCAGGACAGTGAGGCTGCCCTCAAAGCCGAATTTGAGACCGAGGCGGCGGGCTGGGCTGAGGCAAAGCAAGCACTGGGTGAAGGCTATGGACGGATTGAGGATTTGATTGACGGTAGACTGCCTTCCTTTTCGTCCTTTTGCCTACCCCTTGTCATCTGATTTGTCTTCTGACTTTGTGCTACTTCTTTCTTCTTTGTGCAGACTACTTCCCCGGTTACTCCGTCGCCGCAAGCCAAACGATCGAGGCCCGCCATCGCCGGGCGCTTCCGGGAACGGGGTCCCAGACTTGCTCGCACTGCGGCTGGCGTGGCTCGAAGGAGGCCCAAAGACGCCCATCTTCATCAACACAAGCTCAAGACCCTCGCGAGGGGCCAAGCCTCGCGGGGCGGACGACAAGGAGCTTCCTCAGGCACGGCCTTGTCAGGCTGGCTCATGAGGAGGCAGAGAGTTCAAGGCAGGGTACCTCACGAGGTGCCCATGACGCAAGCCATGACGACCAAGGGCGCCAGTCGGGCGCCAGCCCGCGTAGTGTCCTCCTTTCCTATTTGGTGCAAAGGGAGCAAGCGCAGGCGAGAGCATCAAGCAAAGGGATCCGTTTCGGTGCAACAAGACCAAGACCAGCCCAATGGCTGGAAGGGAGTCATCGTGGAGCCCAAGCAGGCGTCATCACCAGAGCCTTTGGCAGGCGAGGACCAACTTTAGTCAGGATAAGTGTACCCGCTGTTCCCCTTCAAAATGGCCAATTGTTGGCGCCCTTCCCGCTCAATATTTGGGAAGAGGCCCAGGGCATTCGCCTATAAATAGGAGTAGCCACCCCCAGGACCAGGGACGGAGACCGAGACCGGGATCGAGATCCGAATCCTCATCAAGAAACCAGTAGCTAGAGCGACTGAACCCCACCTATCAGTTCATCGCACCCGCCAAGAACAGACTCTCGCGAGGCTGTTCTTCCTTGTATTGTTCCTCATCAGCCCAAGAGGCAATCCACCACACCACACACTGGAGTAGGGTATTACACCACAATGGTGGCCCGAACCAAAGATAAATCTCGTGTCTCTTGTGCTGTTCCGTTTAGTAGTTTAGATCCCAGCGATTCGGGCGAGGTGCGAGACGGTGGAGGGTTGGATCTCCGCGCACCCGGTGTTCGAACCTCAAGGGTCTGCCGGAACCCGAATCCGACATTTGGCGCGCCAGGTAGGTGCGCCGAATCCATTTCGCCGCCTCGTTCTTCCTCGACCACCGCAACCATGTCGACGCCCGTCGGGCTGAAAGCGCCGAGCCGCCCTCGCCTCCCATGTCGCCAGACAGCTCCTTGCCGGGCGCCCTCGTCGTTCCCGTCACCTGCCGTCGATGCCGCCACCGCCCGGTGGGGAATGAGCAGCAAGCATCGCCCGGCACCGGCCCATGAGGCGGGACGGCCGCACCGCCACGCCTTTCGCTCACCCCGGCTGGTTCTTCGTCACACGCGCGCAAGGCCAAGCCGTGGAGGCCCGAGCTGCACTCATCACGGAAAACGAGCTCCTGCGCTACCGCCTGGTCGACGATGTCTACGAAGAATGGCTCGACCGAGTCGCCGAGCTCGTCCGCGCTGCAGGAGGCGCCCCCGCACCTTCCGTCTCGCTGCACCGCACCCTGCCCCGCGCGGGCGATGAAGCTCCCGGGGCGCCTCAGCCACCTCCTCCTCAAGAAGGTGCCCTGGCCCCAAGGCGCGCGGCCCATGGGCGGAACCCGCTCCGCCAGGCGCCGGCGCGGCAAGAGCAGAGCTGTCAAGAATTTCCTCGCCCACGAGAAGCTGCCCGAGCGCTCCCGCCCAAAGACGTCGAGACCTGCGCTGCCCCGGCCAAGGTGCGTGGAGTCCGCAAGACCAAGCTCTCTGTCGTCCGAGGCCCCCCACGGCCACGGCGGGCTGCCACGCCTTCACGTCCGAGCAGCGCAGCATCGCGTGGCCCGCCAAGTTCAAGCCAGACCTGCCTCCTCACTATGACGGCACAGCCGACCCTACGGAGTTCCTCCAGCTCTACGAGCTGGGCATCGAGGCTGCCAATAGGGATGAAAAGGTCATGGCGAACTGGTTTCCCATGGTGCTCAAGGACGGAGCCCGCACCTGGCTCCTGAATCTGGCCCCAGGCACGATCTCTTCCTGGGCCGAGATGCGCACCCGCTTCATCGCCAACTTCCGTGGTACTCGCGACCGCCACCCGCCATGAGCGACATGCGCGCCGAATCAAGCAGCAGCCAGGGGAAACCCTGCAAAAGTACATCCAGCGCTTCAACAACGCACGCCTCAAGATCCCCAGGGTAACGGAGGAGGCCATCATCTCTGCCTTCTCCGACGGCATGCGCGGCGTCAAGATGAAGGAGGAGCTGGCGATGCATGAAGATCTATGCACCTCCCTGGAGCTGTTCAACTTGGCGACTGGCGCGCCAGGCTGAGGAGGGCGCCTCTCCCTCCTCGAGCTGCCCGTCATGGATCCTCAAGAAAAGAAGTCCAAGGCCAAGGACGTGAAGCGCAAGGGGGCTGCCGTACCATGGCGAACCGCATACACCAAGCGAGGCAGAGATCAGCCCGAGTCCTCCAAGGGCAGTCGGTACTGCGTGTACCACGACCTCCACACCCACAACACCAATGAATGCCAAGAGCTCCGGGCCGTGCGCGAAGGAAGGGTCGGCAGACGCCCCGAGCGCAGCGACCGGGGCTACGGCCGAGGAGGAGGAAGGAACGCAGGACGCTGGGAAGACCGCGGCCCGCGCCAAGGGTGGTACGACCAACCTCGTGAGGACCGTTGGCAAGACCCGCCTCGCGAGGGAGGCTGGAGGGATCAGCCTCGCGAGGATCGCCCGCAGGGGAACGCAGGCTCCTCCGCTGCCGCAGCCAAGGAGAATTGAGGACCGTCATCGACGAGGGGGCTGGGGCTTCCAGAACCGCGGCGATCGTCGCATCTGGGCGGAGCTCATGCCCCAGCCTCAACAAGCATCTTCAAGCAGTTCGCCTGAGGTGAATGCAGTCCTCCCCAAGCTCGAGGCCGCGCGCCTCTCGTGGTGGTCGGCGCGGCGCCATCACGCTCAGCTCAACGGATTAGCTTTCAAAGCGCGGCCACGGCCGGAGTTCTCCCGATGCTTTGTTCCCCAATCATCAAGAACGTCTTTGGTCACCAAGACCCTCATCGACGGTGGGGCAGGACTCAACGCCCGTCTGCGTGGAAACATTCAACAATCTTCAAGTGCCTTATACCGCTTCAGCCAACCAAGCCTTTCTCCGAGTCACCGACGGCTCCACGGTCCCGATCGGGCAGGTCCGCCTTCCTGTCACCTTCAAGGCTCGTGGACAACTTCCACACCGAAGCTCATCGACTTCGACGCCGCCCACATTCGCCGGCCAGACAACGCCATCCTCGGGTACCCGGTCTTGGCCAAATTCATGGCCGTAACCCACCACGGCCATAACGCCCTCAAGATGCCAGGAAGCATCTGGGTCATCACGGTGCCCCGTGGAAGAGAGAGACGCAGCAGTGCTCCTCGAGCGAGCCTTTCAGGCCACATCGCTAGAAGACCCGGACCACAGCAGCAGGAGGCCTCCCGAGGCCGCACCCAAGAAGAAGAAGACATCGACCGGCCCGGCTCCTCAAGAGGCAGGCCCCTCAGGGCCAGCACCGGGCCAGGGGGAGCCTCCTTCCATCGCATAGGAAAGTGCGCCCGGTGCCCTCCTCAGGCCGGGCTCGGGGGCTCTCCCCTGGAGGGCGGCCGACCTCGCCAAGGTCACGAGGGAGGCGCTTGGGCACCACGTGGAGGCGTGCTTCGAAGCACGTTTCCCGCAAGGTGAGCAAGGCAAGAAGGGCCGAACCTCAGGAGTTCACAAGAAGGCCATTCAGGAGCTACATGAGTCAAGGGTCATGAGGGGCAGCCGCCGCCACTCACCGTGGGGCCCCCATCCAGCGAGGATGGTGGGCTGCAGCGTCTGCATCGACATACCAGGCTCAACCGAGCCGCGCCTCAAGAGCGCCTGCCCTCGCGAGTGGGACGCTACAGGGCCCGCCCATTACGCCCACGGCGCATGCCTCACGGCTCGCCAAACGCGGTTGCTGCGCACCAAAGATCTCATGAGGGCCATCCCGAGGCTCGAGAGGTCCGCACGCCGCAGCCCTCGGGCGGAGATGGAGATGGCCTCGAGGAGCCGCCAGCGCCGGATCCTCCCGAGGCCCCTGTGCCCGGGCCTCGTGAGGATCGGCTCCCGCAGCCCACCGAGTCTGCTACACCAACACCCCTTCGTCCCCAACATCACCAAGTGACATCTTTAAGTTTTATTTACGGCTAGGAGGCGCCTTGGGGCCGCATTATTCCCGAGCCGCGTGGGTCCGTCCCCTGCGCATGTACCCCTTTTATTTCATGTCATTAGCCTATCCTGTTGGGGGCGCCCGTCGGGCTGCATCATCCCCAAGCCGCTCGGGCCTATCCCAGCGGCATGTATCCTTTTTACGTTTTCCTTAGGATTATGCTCTCGCTCCAGCATGCTTGTTATTTGGTGCCTTTTCATGGGTGACGAAATCTTGCACGTTAAAGGGGGGTGCCTGAGCATCGCGACTCAGGCTCCCATCGCTCTCCGGCCCTCATCCTCTAGTCTTGTCCATGGCATCGCGACACGGCTTGCCGACGGCTGAGACCAGCCCGAGAGCCGGGACCCGAGGACGAGTTTCGCCATCTAACCCAGCTTGCGTTAAAGGGGGGTGCACGAGCATCGCGACTCGTGGCTCCTACCAGCTCTCCACCCTCACCCTCCGGGTCTTGTCCATGGCATCACGACACGGCTTGCCGACGGGCTGAGACCAGCCGAGAGCCGGGACCCGAGGACGAGAGTTTCGTCATTTAACCCAGCTTGCGCGTTAAAGGGGGGTGCTGAGCATCGCGACTGTGGCTCCTACCGGCTCTCCAGCCCTCACCCTCTGGTCTTGTCCATGGCATCGCGACCGGCTTGCCACCGACGGCCGAGACCAACCCGAGAGCCGGGACCAAGACGAGAGCACCGCATCCGCCAAATTTGCAGGAACACACCGGAAGATAAGGCCCAGAGCCAGCGCAACTCCGCTTTGAGGTAGGGCCCCGTGAGTCCCGCTACTGGCTCACGGGTGCCCAGATACACCTCGTCCCAGCCCTACCGTGCCAGCCACGTGTCGTGGTGGGGTCAGATACGCCTGGGCTCCTCCCGAGGGGAGCCCCTCCCACGTGCTGCTGGAAGCACCATGCTCCGCTTGGCCGACGACATCGCCGATGAGCGGCTATGCCCGTACGCATGCGGAAGCGCTATGCTTCGCGCTGGTGATAAACAACTGAGGGTCGCCTCCGGGTCGCATCAACCTCAAGGAGCCCAGAGCTCAGTGCCCGGCCTCATCGCAATGCCTCCCCTCGAGGCGCCTTGAGGCTGGGCACGGGGCTGCGCTGGGTCACACCCAGACGACGCCACTCCAGCCAGCCCCCAGGCCTGGTTCATCGACGTCACTCCCCGAAAGCAGAGCCAAGGTACGCATGCCGTTTGAGCGTCAAGGGGGACTCCTGAGCATCGCGACTCAAGAGCCTAACTGGTCACGTAGCCCCTCACCCCTTAGTTCCGAAAGGCTAACGACGGTTGAGGTACGCGCGGGGCCGGGCTCTGCAGACGTAGAACGGTGGATTCGCCCGCGCCTCACCTCCCTACTTGTTGTTCGTGCGCCAAGGGGGACTCCTGAGCATCGCGACTCAGAGCCTAACTTGTCACGTAGCCCCTCACTCCTTGGTCCCGTCCTGGTTTCCGGTCGGGCTAGCAATGGTGAGGTATCTTGAGGCAGACTCTGCCGGCAGAGAACATAAGCAAGTAGGAAGCGCAAATTTCAAGGAATTCAAAAGCAAATATTACAGTCCACACTGTTATCGCAATACCAAATGCAAGTTTAAACGCCTCCCCGAGGCATGATACATGTGCAGGAATTAAAGGCAGGACAGGAGCCACAACGGAGTCACTTGTCGGCGGTGGAGCAGCGCGGAGTGGGTTCGCCTCGTGGAGCAGCAGGGCCGGCAGCGCCTCGCTTGGTGTCAAGGCCCGGAACTTCCCAACAGAGCCTCCGCGCGACCCTTCACAGCCTCGGCAGCGACAGCTGCATGCTCGCCGCTTGTTGGATCCAGCAGGCTGTCTAGGTCGATGCTGGGATCGCGAAGGTAGATGTGGGTGAGGACCCGCGTCAGTGCCGCAGAACACAAGACACGCGCCTCGGCCTCGGCCGTGGGGCCAAGGCCAAGGGAGACGTCTTCAAGAGCGCGAACCAGGAAGGGAAGCAGCTTGGCGGGACCATCCTCGGCGCCGCCAGCGGACTCTCCGGCCTGTCAGAAAGCGTCTTGAAAGAGCGAGCCTTCACCTCCATATCCATGAAGGCCACGCGATCTTACCGAAGAACCCGCGCTTTGTCGTCCAGCTCAACCTTCCTCGCCTCCGGCTCCCGCTCCAGGCGCTTAGGCGGTCGCGGCGCTTCTTGAGCCTGGCCTCCCGGTCCTGACGGCCGCCTCGCGAGCCTTCATGCTTTCCTCCTGCTCTGGCGGAGGCGGGCCTCCTCGGCAAGCTGGTTCTGCATGCCCTTCAGCTCGCTCTCCGGCCTCACAGCGACCTTGGATGCTAGCTGCCTCCCCCAGGGCAGCATCGCGGGCAATCTTCGCCTCACGGACAACCTGCTTCTCCTCGTCGCAAGCCGTCGAGGCCTGGACCAGCGGCGCCCGAATTGAAGCATCGGAGCGAATCCAGCGAGAAGCCAGCTCCAAACGCCTAGCCATCAGACGGGAGTCGATGCCCAGAAGATCCTGCCGCAGGCGGTCCAGTCCGGCAACGGCGCGATCCAGAACAGTATTCGGAGGAGCAGCGGTCGGTGGAGTAGGAGGAGAAGACGGCTGTGTGACTACTACGCCCTGAGGCGAAACCAGCGGCGCCACGGCGACAGTGGAGGCATCGCCAAGAAAAGGCACCCCGGGAGTCGCCTGGGTCAAGAGGGCTGAGCTCGCCCCAGCGGGCTCATCCCGGCCTCGCGAGGACGCCCGGGCAGGAGAGGCCTGTGCGTCACGATCACCTTCTTTCTCGGGCAGAGGCACCGCCCCAGATGAAGCCTCAGGAGCTCCCTTCAGCTTCTTCGCCGCAGGCGCTAGCCTAGCCAAGAGATACAGATATCAAGCCTCGGCGACAAAGCAAGGAATAGAACAAGAATCAAGCACTTACTGGTCATCGCTCGCGAGCTCGAGCAACCTCCGGCCATACTTGAAGCCCGAGAGCCGGCTGCAGGGATTAGCCTCAAGGGGCCCGGGAGTAGGAGGCGCGTCTGCGGATCGCCCCGGGGCTGGGGCGGACCCGCGGGGGACCAGCCCAGTCCGATCCTTCTTTGGGATCGGGGGCAGGCTTCGCCTCCGTGCTCATCCTCATCCTCGTCGTCGTCACTCTGGGGGAGGCGGAGAGTGCGGGACCTGCGCCGAAGGGGAGGAGCCCTTGACTCCGCCCCCGAATCAACCCCCTCCCGCCTCTTTCCTCCACCTCTTGGCTGGAGCCGACAGAGGACACGCCCACTGTGTCCTCTGGAGCCTCCACGGGCACGGGCCCATCCCCATTGAAGACAGGCATGGGCTCCACTACCTGCTCCCAATCCTCGCGAAGGAACAAGGGCGTGGGGGCGCCCTCCAGTCTCGCCACATCGCACCCAACCAAGGACTGGAGGACCACCGCCAGATCCTCGTCGGCCAGGACCACGGGGCTCGAGTGAGGCCTCCACATCGGAAGCGAGTACTGACGAAGCAGAGCCAGTTGATACTCCAGGAACTCCCTCAGCCGACAAGATTGACCGCCACGCCACGCCGGGCCGGCAAGCCAGATTCAAGGCGTCCATCTTCTCTAGCACCAGCTTCGCGCGGGGATCCAGAAGCTCCACTCGGGACCAGTCGTCGGAGCTCGTGGGGTGCTCCGTGGGCAGGATCAGCCGAGGGTGGATGTGCCCAGCATCCACCAAGACCCACTTGCTCCTGAAGCCCTCAATCCGCTTCCCAGGGTTTGAAATAGCGATGGCTCCGCCGTATGCGATGAAGCTCGCGCACGCGGAGGCAGAACCACAGGAGGTTCGGAGGGAGAAATAGTGGCGCAGCAAGGCCACCGAGGGCTTCACCCCAACATGGGCCTCACAATAGTAGGCGAAGATTGCCAGAAGAAGGACAGAGTTGGGATGGAGGTGCAGAGCCTGAATGTTGTAGTGATGGAGGACGGAGAAGAAGAACTCAGAAAAGGGAGGCACCAGACCAGCAATGATGGCGCTCAGAAGAACGGGTAGAAGGTACTCCCCCCGACCCTCAGGGGCGGCGGAGCCGGCCTTGAACGCCTCTGTTCTGTTGACGCCTTGTGCCTCCGCCATCCGGCGCACTAGGGCGAGGCTCGCCCCTGACATATTTGGCGGGTCCAAGGCAGGAGAGTACCAAGCTCCGGCCGGGGCTTGGCGAGGCGCCATGACTGGCTAGGGCACGCAGGCGGAGTGGATCTGAGAAGCAACTGGAGAAAATAAAGGAGGCAAGGAAGATGCCGCTCTGTTATCAACTCACGCGGTTGCAGAGGCGCACGCGTCCAATCAACCGCCACGCGGCGCCCAAGGCCACAGGCTGTTAGGGGCCCATGCGACGCCACGCACTTGCCCTTTCGCCTCTCTCGCTCGGCCAAGTTTGGGCGCGCCAGGCCCGGGCCACTTGTCGGCGTTCTAGGAATGGGGTCCCCAGACTTGCTCGCGGCTGCGGCTGTGGCGTGGCTCGAAGGAGGCCTAGCACGGCCCATCTTCATCAACACAAGCTCAAGACCCTTGCGAGGGGCCAGAGATTGGCGGGCGGACGACAAGGAGCTTCCTCGAGCACGGCCTCGTCAAAGTGGCTCATGAGGAGGCGGAGAGTTCAAGGCAGGGTAACTCACGAGGTGCCCATGACGCAAGCCATGACGACCAAGGGCGCCAGGCGGGCGCCAGCCCGCGCAGTGTCCTCCTTTCCTCTTTGGTGCAAAGGGAGCAAGCGCAGGCGAGAGCATCAAGCAAAGGGATCCATTTCGGTGCAACAAGACCAAGACCAGTCCAACGGTGGAAGGAGTCATCGTGGAGCCCAAGCAAAGGCGTCATCACCAGAGCCTTTGGCAAAGCGAGGACCAACTTTAGTCAGGATAAGTGTACCCGCTGTTCCCCTTCAAAATGGCCAATTGTTGGCGCCCTTCCCGCTCAATATTTGGGAAGAGGCCCAGGGCCTTCGCCTATAAATAGGAGTAGCCACCCCCAGGACCAGGGACGGAGACCGAGACCGGGATCGAGATCCGAATCCTCATCAAGAAACCAGTAGCTAGAGCGACGAACCCCACCTAGCAGTTCATCGCACCCGCCAAGAACAGACCCTCGCGAGGCTGTTCTTCCTTGTATTGTTCCTCATCAGCCCAAGAGGCAATCCACCACACCACACACTGGAGTAGGGTATTACACCACAATGGTGGCATGAACCAGTATAAATCTCGTGTCTCTTGTGCTGTTCCGTTTAGTAGTTTAGATCCCAGCGATTTGGCGAGGTGCGAGACGGTGGAGGGTTGGATCTCCGCGCGCACCCTAGTGTTCGAACCTCAAGGGTCTCCCGGAACCCGAAATCGGACAGCCACGATGCACGACGGCAGGCTGGGGCTGACATTGCGCCGGATGACAGACGGTCACATGAGGAGTAGCTCTTGGCGATTCAAGCCTGTTTGCAGCCGGCACACCGCATGCGTCGCCGACTTCAGCGTGCCGGGGCGCAGGTGCTGGCCGTCCTCTGGCCCGGCGAGGCGGTTCTCAGACTCCTGGTCGGATCGCCGACCGGGCCGAGGTTGCGCCACCGCTTCGAGGCCTGGAAGGCTTCTGCAGCTCGGTCCGGCGCTAGGCGGGCGCTGGAGTTCGCCCGAGCTTGGTATCCTGGGCTGAACTTGGCCCAGCTGAGCACCTGGCGGCAGGAGGCTGAGGAGGAGCTGGAGGCGGTGCGGCCGGCTATTATCCACAGCGCCTCGGCGATCGCCGATTACACCGACACCAGTGCATTTGCCCCTGAGGTGAATGATGACGGCGCCGCTCAGCCGGAGGAGTGGTTCGGGTTGAACCCGACAGAAGGTGAAGACTCGGCGGAGGAGATTGCTTCCAGCGACAAGGGCGAAGAGGAGGAGGGGGAGGATGGTGAAGACACCATGCCAGACGGCGAAGCGACCAGCCAGCCTCAGCCTGACCGTGCCTCCAGCAACGAGGCGCGTGCAAGCGCGCCGCCTGCAAGAGGCGACGATCATGCCGAGACTCGCCAGCCGGCCACTCCTCCAGCCGGCACTGCTGTCTCCACCAACCTTCCCGACTCGCCTGTTGCGCCCTTGGCCTGATCCGCCGTCTTTGCTTTCCTGCTTGTTACTCTTTTGAACAACTTTTATTAAATTTGCACAGTTCCACCCACTGGGGGTGTATTCAAACTATGTTGAATGCTAGCCGTTTGAAGGCTTTTGTGTAAATATAATCATGCATGTGTTTGGCTTCCGTTCATATTTGCTTTTCATCTGTTTGGCTGTTTCCTTTGGCGCCTTCCCTTGGTTGCTGCCTTCCTAGCCGCTGCCTTCCCAGCCGGACAGCTGCTCTGCAATCTGTGGCTGGGGAAGAGCTTGGCCATTTTGGGAAGACAAGTACTCAATCTTTCTTAGATTGTAGCAAGGTGGATGAGAAGCCGGCCAGCCGGCTGCTCTGGCAGTCGGTCGGCGGGGTGGGAAGCCGGCTTGTGTTATATAAGTTCGTTTGTCCTTAGCCGTTTTTCATGTGGGCATCCTTTCCTGCCTTTGGCACTTGCCAGCCGGACAGTCGATTCTTCGAGCTGCGACTTTCGACAAGAGAGGGCTTGGGTGCCGGCACACTACTTGTCTGACTGCAAGTAGAACTTGGATATAACTCAAGGCGGCAAGTCCCCGGGCCGACTGGTCGAACCCGGTGCTAGACGAGAAAACAAATGTAGTAACATAACCATGGGCATGATACTCATAACTCATAGATAAAAGAGGGTAGTCCCCGAGTGCTCCTCGGGGAGCCCGTTGCCTCGTACTTAATACAAAAGGTAGCATGGTACATACTGCATTTTAACTGTAAAATGTTCGGAGGAGGTTGGCATTCCATGGTTGTTCCGACTCCTTGAAGGAATCGTCTCTCTTGCGCGCCTTCGGCTTCTGCGCGTCGATCAGGTAGTAGGAGTCGTTGCCTAAGGCTCCGCTGATGACGAAAGGGCCTTCCCAAGGGGCCGAGAGCTTGTGCTGGCCGGCTGTTCGCTGGATCAGCCGAAGCACAAGATCACCCTCTTGGAAGGATCTTGCCTTGACCTTCTGGCTGTGGTAGCGGCGTGGACCATGTTGGTAGATGGTGGACCGGCTGAGGGCTAACAGCCGGCTTTCTTCTAGCAGGTCGACGCCGTCTTCTCGTGCTTCCTTGGCCTCCGCCTCCATGTACATGGTGAACTGAGGTGAGTCAAACTCAATGTCAGTTGGGATGACAGCCTCGGCACCATATACAAGGAAGAAAGGGGTGAAGCCGGTTGACTTGTTCAGAGTAGTACGCAGACTCCAGAGGACGGCCGGCAGCTCGTCGAGCCAACACCGGGTCAACGCCTCCAATCGGCACGACTACCGGGGCTTGATGCCGGAGAGGATGAGGCCGTTTGCTCGCTCAACTTGGCCATTTGACTGCGGGTGGGCAACGGACGCTAGGTCCAGTCGGATGCCCTGTGTCGCGCAGAAACGTGCCAATGCTCCCTTGGCAAAATTCGTGCCGTTGTCGGTGATGATGCTGTGTGGTACGCCGTACCGGGTTCTGATATCTGCAATGAATGTTACGGCAGTCGGCCCATTCAGTTTGTTGATCGGCTTCGCTTCAATCCACTTGGTAAATTTGTCCATGGCGACGAGCAGATGTGTCATGCCGCCACGTGCCGTCTTGAATGGGCCCACCATGTCCAGCCCCCAGACGGCAAAAGGCCAGGTGAGGGGGATGGTCTTGAGTGCCGAAGCCAGCAGGTGCTGCTTGGAGCTGAAGAATTGGCACCCTTTGCAGTGTTTAACTAATTCCTTCGCGTCATCCAAAGCAGTCGGCCAGGAGAATCCATGGCGGAAAGCTTTGGTGACGAGTGATCTTGAGGCCGCGTGGTGGCCGCATTCGCCTTGGTAAATGTCCTTGAGGATTGCTATGCCCTTCTCTGGCTCGACGCAGCGCTGGAAGACTCCAGTGACGCTGCGCCTAATGAGCTCTTGGTTTACTATCGTGTATGCTCCGGCTCGGCGTTGGACTTGCCTTGCCGAGATCTCGTCAGTCGGCAGCTCTCTGTTTACCAGGAAGTTGAGGATGGGATGGGCCCAAGATGGAGCTGTGACTTCTTCTATTGCTAATACGGCTACTGCGACCAGGGTGGGTGGGCTGGGAGGTGAAGAGTTGGAGTCCGCCTTCGCCTGTTGTGTCGATGCAGTCCACGGGCCGACTGCCGTAGTCCCCGGGCCGGGCTCTGAGGTCCCCAGGCTGGGTGCGACTATGGCAGGCCCCGAGCTGCCTGTTGAAGTCCCCGATCTGCCTGCTCAGTTCCCCAAGTCGGATCCGACTGTGTCGGGGTTAGGCGGTATGAAGATGGAATCAGATTCTGGAGACGGCTTGACAGACGGCTTGAGGAGGCGTTGGAGAGCGACGCCGGTTGGTATAGCTTGTCGGGTGGAGCCTATTCGTGCCAGGGCATCTGCTTGCTCGTTGTCGGCCCGTGGCACATGGAGGAACTCGCACCCTTCAAAATATCCGCTGATTTGCTGAACGAGGAAGCGGTAGCTTGCCATGTTTGCGTCCTTGGCGTCTCAGTCACCAGATGATTGTTGAACTACCAAATCTGAGTCGCCATAGTACAGGATCCGATGCTGAGTTCTTTGGCTAGCTGGAGCCCGTGTATGAGCGCCTCGTACTCGGCCACATTATTGGAGGCGGCAAAATTAATTTGCAATGTGTATCTGAGCTTGTCGCCTTTGGGAGAGGTGAGGACGATGTCGGCTCCCAAGCCGGCGCGCATCTTGGACCCATTAAAGTGCATCCGCCAATGAGTGGAGTTAGGGGCCGGCGGCAGGTACTGGGTCTCAGCCCAGTCGACAAGGAAGTCGGCCAATGCTTGGGACTTGATGGCGGTGCGAGGCTGGTAGATGATCATGTAGGGAGCCAGCGAGATGGCCCATTTTGCCACCCGGCCAGATGCATCCCGGCTGCCTATGATCTCGGCGAGCGGGGCAGTACATACGACCGTGATGGGGTGCTCTTGAAAGTAGGGCTTGAGCTTCTTGGCGACAAAGTACACACCATAACACATCTTCTGGTAGTGCGGGTAGTTCTTCTTCGAGGTGGACAGTACTTCGCTTAAATAATACACCGGCCTCTGGACTAGCTGAGCTCGGCCTTGTTCTGGGCGCTGAACCACGATAACGGTGCTGACCACCCGGCTAGTAGCGGCAATGTAAAGGAGCATGGGCTCTTTCTCAGTCGGTGCCGCCAAGATAGGCGGCATGGCCAGCATCTTCTTTAGCTCGTGGAAAGCTTGGTCTGCTTGGTCGTTCCACTCGAAGTGAGTGGACTTCTTCATGAGTCGGTAGAGGGGGAGGGCTTTCTTTCCTAGCCGGCTGATGAAGCGGTTCAGAGATGCCAGGCATCCAGTAAACTTTTGGACGTCTCGTAGCTTGTTAGGAATCTCCATTCTCTCTATGGCCTTGATCTTCACCGGGTTGCATTCGATGCCGCGTTCGGAGACCAGGAAGCCCAGAAGCTGGCGGTGGTACTCGAACACGCATTTCTCGGGGTTGAGCTTGATCTGAAACCGACGCAAGTTTTCAAATTTCTCTTTGAGGTCTTCCAGCAAGGTGCCGCGCTTCTCCGTCTTCACCACAATATCGTCTACATAGACGTGGGCATTTCTGCCGAGCTGCTTGAGGAGGCATTTCTGCATGCAACGCTGAAAAGTGGCACCAGCATTTCTCAAGCCGAATGTCATAGTCAGGTAGCAGAAAGCTCTGAATGGTGTGATGAAGGCGGTCTTTAGGCGGTCGGCTGGGTCCAATTTTATCTGGTGGTATCCTGAATAAGCATCCAAGAAGCTCAACAGCTCGCATCCGGCTATGGAGTCTATCACCAGATCAATCCTTGGCAGAGCGAAGGGATCTTTGGGGCAGGCTTTGTTGAGGCTGGTGTAATCTATGCACATGCGCCACTTGTTATTCTTCTTCAACACGAGGACCGGGTTGGCAAGCCACTTTGGAAAGAACACCTCCATGATGAAGCCGGCTGCCAGAAGCCGGGCTATCTCTTCTCCTACAATCCTTCTCTTTTCCTCCGACAGTCGGCGGAGGGCCTTCTTGACTGGTTTTGCATCTGCTCGGACATGTAGCTTGTGCTCGGCGAATTCCTTCGGAACACCCGGCATGTCCTTGGGGGACCACGTGAAGATGTCCCGATTCTCACGGAGGAAATCGACGAGCTCACCTTCCTATTTGCTGTCCAGGTTCGCCCCAATGACGGCCAACCTTTCTGGGTTCTCTGGGTCCAGAGGTATCTTCTTTGTTTCTTTAGCTGTCGTGGAATTGTCACGGCAGATGTCCTTAGTGCCAGGACTTAGTGGCGAGACCAACGCATCTAGGCGGTACCTTGAGAGGGGTTGATCGGGACGAGAGACGCAACACACAAGACAAGGATTTAGACAGCTTCGGGCCCCGGGAAACATCACCCGGTAAAAACCCTACATGATGTTTGAGGCTAGGTCTCATTATGATCACAAGAGAGTCGCCAGTAAGCTGGCTCTTTGTGTCTAGCCCTAGAGATTGTTTCTTCTTGCTTCTTGTCCCTCTTTGGGGAGCCCTGCCCCTCCTTATATAAGTTAGAGGGGCGTGTTACATGTGGAGTCCAAATAGGATTAGGACTAGCCTATCTTCTACTACAAGCCGGATACAAGTCCGGGTCTTGATTCTTTGTAAGGGAGATATTCCTCACGTCTTTCCTCTTAAGCCGGCCTACCATAACGTAAGTCGGCCTTCTGGGCCTTGAGCCTCCTGGGCCCCAGGTCTTGTCGCTCCTCTGATCCGCTTGCCAGGTCACCCATAAGTCGCCAGGATCGGGCGGGTCACTTAGTGTGTCGTCCAGTCAGGGCGGGTCATTAGTGAGTCGCCAAGTCCGGCTGGGTTATACATCCAGCCGGGTCATACCGCGGGGTATATCCCCAACATTAGCCCCCAAGTTTAATTTGGATTTATCCATGTTAAACTGATCTGCAACATAAACACAAGAACAAACTGACAGGTTGTACTCCGGGTTAAATATTCTTGTAAGCCGGCACTTGATCATCCTGAAGTCCTTGTCATCTCCTCCTTCTGGAAAGTTCGGGTCAATAGAACAGCTTTATATTCAATTTGCTAACGTTGGTTTCTCACAGAGAAATATTGTGAAGAATAATCCACTTGAGTCGGCCTCCAAAGCTCCGGATTTAAAAAATATTGGTCTTTGAAATACTTATCTGATTTTCAACCGGCTTAAATATGTATATCTTGCCAATTTATCATTACCAATATCATCGGCTTATAAACAGATGATGCCGAGTGATAATTGATACCGACGCCGGGTCATAATTGTTGCAGATACCGGGTCAATCTGGTTTGCTCAAAACTGAGAATTTAAAGATTTTTTCTCCCTTATATCCATATTACCTGTAGCCCCCAAGTGTCGAGTTGTCATGCTTGCAGCAACCTGGGACTTGTAATTGCCTGATGCCCATAAAAACTTCAACCAGTATAACCCCCAAGGGCCGGGTCATTTAAGCAATAATGAGCAGGGACTTTTGTAAATATAACCATGTAAATTTGAACAACAATGTGTAGCCCCAAGGGCCGGCTTAGCAAGATAATACTGACCTGGGACTTTGTAAATTTGAACAGCAATGTGTAGCCCCCAATGTGTACCTTGAATTTTTGACAGGAGCAATTGGTAGCCCCCAAGGGCCGGCTCATTTAGAATGTGATGAGTCGGGTCTTCAATAAGTTGAGCAAAAAATGACTTTGCATTAGCCACCAAGTGCCGGGTCGTAAGCCTGCAACGACTCGGGACTATTTCCTCCATTGTGAAATAAATCATGCCCATCGATAAAAATAATAGCCGTTGCGCTAAAGCGACTTTCAAAACCTCAATCATAACACTGGTTATTGATAATCACAATAGAAATCCAGCCGTGTTGGCTATTTAAGATTTGAATAATATAATCCGGTATGAAAAGCTCAATCATTCAATATAATCATGAAAATCCAACCAGTTTTGGCTATTAAAGATTTGAATACCTCATCGGTTGACAAGTAAATCCGGAGTTTAAATACCTGGCGGCTCTTGGCCGATGACGACTTAATGCGCATTCATTCTAAGCCAGAATTTTTGTAACCCGGTGGCTTATAGCCTTTGAGAAAATCAAGAATTAATAACCCTTTTGAGACACCAATTTCAATCTTTGATGATGGGCTTGAACTTGATCTTTTATGTAAGTGATAGCTATGTAAATCCTGCACAGAGCTTAAACAACATATGCCCTGGCAACTTAACGTCAAAAGCCAGGGCGGGTAACCACCCAAATGTAGTCTTATCCTGCAGACAAGTAGATCAAAAGATCCCTACGATCCTTTGAATGATACTGCCTGTTTATGTGACCTGGACAGTGAGGGTGAGAACCCAATTCTGTAAAAGCCGGCACATATGATGTTTGTTATGTGCTGACAACTCTATTGATCAAGGTTAAGCCGGTGGAACCAAAGCCACTCCCTAGATGCTTTCAGATATGATCAAAAAAGTCTCAAGACAAAGTCAAATAACTGCGTTTGCAAAAAACTGTACAAGAAACAGATAAAATTTTGAGGCTTCTGATTCGAATACGATCAGTAAACCGTTCCAAAGGGGTTAAGCTAAGATTCGAATACGATCATATAGCCCCCAGTGGCTTTGGCGTTGCCGATCAAAGTGGGTATCGACAGCTATGTTCTCTTTGGTTCGAATACAACCTATGTTTGAACAGGAAGCCCCCAAATGACCTTAAGAGTTGTTTAGCAACACTGATTCGAATACGATCCACGTCGATTCCCAAAGGGGTTGAGCTATGATTCGGATACGATCAAGAAGCCCCCAAGTAGGTTCAGCAGTTTGCTAATCAAAAGGGTATCGACAACTATGTTCTCTTTGGTTCGAATACGACCTATATTTGAACAGGAAGCCCCCAAGTGACCATATAAGTTTTGGCATTACGCCAATCAAGAGGGTACTGATAGCTATGCCCGATGAGCAGGAAGCCCCCAAGTGACCATAATAAAATAAGCCGTAAGGCAGGATACCTATGTTTGAACCGCGCATCATGGCAGCAAGTTCTTTTTGGCAACCTTTAATTTTTCTTAGAACTCGAACTTGCGAGAGATTAATTCTTTTTGAACCGGAACTTTAAACCGGATTTGAAAGCTTCAAAAATTTATGAGGGAGAAAATTACCTTGAGCCGGACTTTCAACCGGATTTGAGAGCTTCAAAAATTTGTGAGAGAGAGAGATGTCTCTTGAGCTATATTTGAAATCGGCATCTTCATCATGAGCCGAAAATTTTCTGACGACCTTTAAATATTCGCCAATAAAGAAGTAGCCTCCAGGGCCGGGTTATCTTTCCTTCAATGACCCGGAGTTCTTGAATGCATTGAAACCGGATAATTTTGCCGAGCCATACCATTGTAGCCCCTGAGTCTCAAGATGACTCGAGGTGTTGGCTTGAGATTCTTCATATTTGACCATAGCAGAAGGTGTATAACATTGGCGTTGATAGCGCGATGTGAATCCACAGAAGGTTGAGGTGACTGCGGCGGGTTTATAAATGATCCCGCATGAGCCGTGTCTGCAACTCGGCCAATGGTTCTTTCCAACTGGATGTTTGAAATTTAACCAAACTGTAGCGACGACGACTTGTGCGCCTGCCCATTGAGCCATCCATTGCAGACGACGGATGATAATACATGATAATTTGCCTCCAATTTGTTGGAAGAAAACCGGGCTTCCAAGCAGTGACTTGCTCATACTCAATAAACGGCTCATGCAGACAGGTGTGGCCCGGTGTGTTGATGTAGACCAGGCCGTGAGAGGCGGACGGTAAAGACGACCGCAATATCTGAGGCGGCATAGACAGATGAACCGGCCGTGGCGTTATAAGCCGGTGCGGACGGGCAAGTTGTCCTCCTTGTTGTAAGTCAGCGTGGTCGCGAGAGACGGCCACGGCGTTATAAGCAGGCGCGGTCGTGAGAGATGGCCACGGCATTGTAAGCCGGTGCGGGAATCCGTTGAGTAACGACGACCACCTGTGCCATAAGATGTTGGCGTGCCTCCATCTCCTGGTATAATATCACTTGTTGTCATAAATAATTGCCCTGCATAAACAATATTGCAGACCAAGGCAAAGATAAACTTGCTCTTTGACAAAAAACCACACGTGCTAACAAAACAAACTTGGATGGACATCACCTGATATGGTAGGCCGGAAATAATCCACCATGGAGTTGATGATATCTATGGTGAAATTGAAATCACTCGCGGGTGAGTCACTCGTGGCGTTGTAAACCGGCGTGGACGGGCGGGTCAATTGCAGGCGCGGTAAGCCGCACGGACGGACGAGTCAATCACATGCACGGTAAATTGCACGGACGGGCAAGTCAGCCACATCGTGTTGATGTAGGCCGGACCGCAGGGGAAGTGGTTTGCGCACATCCGCTGAGCAATTTGACATAGCGCGATTGTCGACTCGACCTCCAATGACAGCGCACGAGGAACAGATCATACTTCGGCCATGAGTTAATTGACCTGTGTACACAATAGCATACCGCGAAAAAAGCTTTGGATGATATTTAATTATACCAAGTACAGTAAGAGTTTAGAAAAATAGCACCTGATTGTTTTTTGTTCGGTAAGTCAATAAAACCCCTTTTCTTTTTATCTCCGCTCCAGGTGCAAACGCCTTGCCGTGCACATTATATGCATACTTGCACCGTTCTTCAACTGGTACTGGCTTTGTTAGTATTTTACATTGGCTCAAGTCTTCACATGGAGGAAACAGTAGCAGCAGTTGTAATCATTGACCGCTCCTTATCCTCATATCAAACACCATATCACGGAAAACCACTGCTTGGTGGTACCATACTCATCGTCTTCAGAATCCCAGCCGCTCAATGCATGTCATCTAATGATTCTGACAATACCTGCGTCATCTGCTTTGAGTCTAAGTACTTATTCATTATCACCTTTTAATTCTCACACAAGAAACACGAGGCAGCCGAGATCGAGAGAGAGCGACCCGTCATGAAAGAAGGCGCGGGCGGATCCAAAGTGAGCCATGGTGGAGGAAGCAGCCGGCGGTGCCGTGGCGGTTGCGGGCGACTTGTGGCCGCAGCGAAGGGCGCCATAAGGCGGTTCTTCCGGGCGGCGGCGGTAGCGTGGGCGTATACGAGCCAGCGGGCAGTGCTGAGACACGCGACGGCCCGGTGGCGATGGGGAGGCCAACATGCGGAGCGAAACGCGCCAAGCCGGCTGAAACGACGCGTGACGCTGGCGAAGTGCGAAAGGTGCGATGCGCGCGAGGCGGAGCCTGGCCCGGAGCAACATCAACGCGGAGCCGGCCGCAGCGAAACACAGGCAGGGCCATTGTGGGCGGAGAACGAGGCGAGGCCACGGGCCTTAGCAGAGGAGGCAATACAGGCGGGTCGCGTCGGGCGATGGTTCAGCCCCGCTACTGCTGAGGCGGGCGGAGATGGAGGTCCCGAAGGCGGACGGCGGCAGTCGGCGAGGCCGGCTTGCGACCGATCTGCCGTACGAGGGAGAGGCGTGGGCGACTCTGGATAGGGCCGAAACCGTGCCCCTTTCCACGTCCTTTTCCGGGTCGTGGTCTTCACTTTTTTTTCTTTTTTTGAATGCTGCAGCGGACACTCGCCGGCCCTCCAACCTCGGAATTGACTGCAAGCGGATTTCCAGGTAGACGTACATGGACGGGAATAATTTGGTCTTGATCTCGTCGAAGAACAAACTGCTGCATGGTTTTGATGATCCATCAGAAGTGTTAGTCGAAGTTCTACTGCTAGGCTTTTTGATTGCCTTTGTTGTTTTTTGTGCACCACTGCTGACCGAACCTTGCATCTCGTGCCTCCTCGAGATTTGATGCGCTCGGAGTAGCAGAAAACGACGGTCTCGGCTGTAACAGATATCGATTCGTCCATGGATGGATCGCCATAAACGTGTGCGGCGGCACTTACGACGAAACCCTAGCTTCTGATGTAGATACTTTCACACCAGCTCCTCTGCATCGGAAAATTTTGGCGAACTTCTCGATCCCTAAGAGAAATCCCTCCAGAAACTCAACACCACCGTGCGCAAGCCCCATGGTGGGCGCCAACTGTCGTGGAATTGTCATGGCAGATGTCCTTAGTGCCAGGACTTAGTCGCGAGGCCAATGCATCGAGGCAGTAGCTTGAGAGGGGTTGATCGGGACGAGAGACGCAACACACAAGACAAGGATTTAGACAGCTTCGGGCCCCGGGAAACATCACCCGGTAAAAACCCTACATGCTGTTTGAGGCTAGGTCTCATTATGATCACGAGAGAGTCGCCGGCAAGCTGGCTCTTTGTGTCTAGCCCTAGAGATTGTGTCTTCTTGCTTCTTGTCCCTCTTTGGGGAGCCCTGCCCCTCCTTATATAAGTTAGAGGGGCGGGTTACATGTGGAGTCCAAATAGGATTAGGACTAGCCTATCTTCTACTACAAGCCGGATACAAGTCCGGGTCTTGATTCTTTGTAAGAGACATATTCCTCACGTCTTTCCTCTTAAGCCGGCCTACCATAACGTAAGTCGGCCTTCTGGCCTTGAGCCTCCTAGGCCCCCGGGTCTTGTCGCTCCTCTGATCCGCTTGCCAGGTCACCCATAAGTCGCCAGGATCGGGCGGGTCACTTAGTGTGTCGTCCAGTCAGGGCGGGTCATTAGTGAGTCACCAAGTCCGGCTGGGTTATACATCCAGCCGGGTCATACCGCGGGGTATATCCCCGACATTAGCCGGCTGGAAAGAACCTTGGGCATCACACTGCTTGGGGTCGGGGGACAAGGCCAGCTGCTTGCCGGCCATGGCCACGACTCGATCCAGCATCTTCTTCTCTTCAGCGATCAAGAGGGACTCGCCCAGCCGGCTGCTAGCTGCTGTGCACTCGGAGGATTTCTTGTAGTCTCCGGCTACTGTGATGATGCCCTTGGAACTCAGCATCTTCAACTTGAGGTAGGCGTAGTGGGGCACATCCATGAACTTGGCCAGGGCAGGTCGACCAAGCAATGCGTGGTAAGTGCTCTCCAGATCCACTACTTCAAACCATATTACTTCTCGGTGGAAATGATCCTTGTCTCCGAAGAGAACATCTATCTTGATCTTGCCGATTGGGGAGCAGGACAGACCGGGTACGATGCCATGGAACACAGTACGACTAGGCATGAGTTGCTTCGTCTTGATGTTCAGCTTCTCCATGGTGTCACGGTACAGGATGTTGATGCTGCTCCCACCATCTATCAGAACACGGGAGAAACGGGCAGCTCGCCGTTCTATCGCGAGGGTGGCGTCCAAAACCAATGCATAAGATGCGGGGGACGGCATCACCTCTGGGTGATCGGCCCGGCTCCAGCTGATAGGCCTTTCCGACCAGTGCATGAACTCGGGGTTGTTGGAGGCGACCGCGTTGACCTCTTGGTGCTGTCGGCGCCGGCTGCGCCGGTCTTCGGGCTGGCTTGTAAAGACGACGTAGGCGGCATGCTCGTCGGGGAACTCGTCTTGAACAGCCCCGACTGCTGGTCGAGCGGCCGGCTGCTAAGGGGCCGGGGGCGGCTGACCAGCAGGCGGAGGTGGCACCAGCCCTTCGCCTTTAGAGATTCGTGTGAGCCAGTGGAATTTCCGAGTCGTGTGGTTGGACGGCTTCGCGCTGATGTGGAACTTGCAGGGGGCATCAAGGGCTTGCTCGTAGGAGAAAGCCGGCTGTCAAGCCGGCTTGCCACCCTTCTGCTTCTTGGGCACGGGCCGCCCTTCGGGTTGTTTGTCTTCGACTGTGGCCACCTGCCGACTGGTGGAAGGCGGCACAGGGGCCTTGCGCTTCTTGTCGTTCTGGTATGGGCGTCGGTTGGAGTCTCCAGCCGGCATCTTGGAAGCCGGAGCGAGCGCCTTCCCGGAGGCGTCTACTCGGAGCTCAGTCTTCATCGAAGAGTTAGCAGTGGCATACTTGTCTGCTATGACCAGCAGCTCATCGAGGGTAGTCGGCTCGTCGCAGAGGAGTCGGTGCTTGAGGAGAGTACCTTCTCGGCACACGGCAGTTAAGTACTCTATAGCTTGGACCTCGTGCACCCCTTCGCAGGAGTTGCAGAGCTCGGCCCAATGCGTGAGGTAGTCGCGAGTGGATTCATAGGGCCCTTGAACGCCCAAGGAGAGTTGTCGGGGCTTGGGAGCCCGTTTGTAGGTGCTGGTGAAGTTGCGGATGAAGGCTTCCGTGAAGTCTAGCCAGCTGTTGATGCTGTAAGGCTTGAGGATGTTGAGCCAGGTGCGCGCCATGCCTTGGAGCATGAGGGGGACGTACTTCACGGCAACACGCCTGTTGCCGTTCGCTATGCGGACCGCAGTGGAGTAGTCGATCAACCAATCTTCCGGCTTCACGGAGCCGTTGTACTTGGGCGTGTCTCTTGGGAGCGAGAACCCTTTGGGGAAAGGCTCGTCGCGGATGCGGGGGCCAAAGCAAGGCGGGCCGACATCGTCTTCTTCTTCTAGTGCCAGGGATCGCGCTAGGCGGTCGATCCGATGGCGGGCGTCATTCTCGCCGACTCCTTCGCGGTGGCCGAGTCGGCCGCTGAGAGTCGGATGCATGACAGGCGGCGGGGTGGGATATCTTTCCCCACGAGGCGGAGGAGGAGGCGGGTTGCCTCATCGTTCCACGGCTCGAGGGCGGCCTTCTGTGTCGCGCTCGATGGAGGTCCGAGTCCGGCTGCGGCTAGCAGCCGGCTCCTTTTCTTGTCTTGCACGAGTGTTGCCCGCAGTCGGCGTCCGTGACGTTGCACGATGCTCTCGGCGTGGAGGTGGGACTTTTTGCACGGACACCGGCTTCATGCCGCTCTGCGGCTGCATCGATCAGCTACTGGATGCGTCATGTAGGGGAGCTCGTCATCCCCTAGTCCATTCAGCTCTTCTACGGCCGACTGGGCGGCGCGTAGGTTCTCGAGGGGTGTGGCATAGACTGGGCGGTCTGCTCCCAGCATGTCGGCGATGGCCGCGCCGCGCTTCTTGACGATGCCGACTTGGCTCAGCCCGTCAGGAGGCGGCATGCCAAAAGGCGGCGCGGTCGACTTCGCGCTGGTGATCCTCAGTGAGGCGTCTCATGGAGGCTATCTTCTGGCCCTCCGCAATAAGGGCGAGTCGGCGCGCCTCCAGTGTCTCGGCGTCTGCGCCGGCCGGGAGAGGGACGGACAAGTCGTGCAGCGCCGCTTGCAGGGCATCGTGGGTGTTTTCGCCAGAGGCGGCGCCATGGCTGATGACCAAGACCTCGGTGATGGCGCTGCCACAACTGTCGGCTCGAGGGAGAGGGTCGTTGAAGATCACTACGTTGGTGGGGAAAGCGTCGGGCGATGCCGTGTCAGAGTCGAAAAGAATCGGGTCGGTAGAGCCAACCGACTCCAAGTCCGCAGCAGGCTCGCTGCAGACGTGGAGTTGGTCGAGGAGGCTGACGAGGTGGCTCTCGGGGCAGCCTGTGCCCACGTCGGATGCGGGCCCGTCGGAGATGCGGGCCTCACCAAGAAGATCGGCGAGGCAGCTTGTTGCGCAGGCGTCGGCGACGCCTTGCAGCGCGTCGGGGCAAGCGCCATCGGGCATGCCGGGCTGGCTACGCTTGCTAGGAAGGAAAAGGATTCTCGTCCAGAACAGGTCTATGGACGACGGTGCACCTGGCCCCATGGTGGGCGCCAAATGTCGGGTGGTAGGTGCGACATATGCCAACGGGTGGCTTATCATTGTGGGAGCCAATAAGACGTCGCCGGTGCCTGGAAATGGGATGAGGCGAAGACATGCACGCCTGCGAATCTTACCCAGCTTCGGGGCTCTCCGGGGAGATAACACCTCATCGCTGCTCAAGGGTCTCCGCACGATCACTAGTTTAACAAGTGGCTACAAGAGGCTCCTCGAGCTGTTTGGCAAGAGGAAGAAGAAGGGCAAGGCTAGATCTCTTCTCCCCTCGATGTGGTGTCTAAAACTCTAAGAGATCCACCCTTTGCATGGGTGCCCTGGGGGGTTTATATAGGCCTACCCCCCAAGGGTACAATAGTAATCCAGCTGGGCATGGGCCCTAGCCGTTAGTGTCCATGTTCGCCGGCTTATCCGCCGGCCGCTGGGGCCCATCGACTGGTGGGTCCCGCCGGCTGCCGGCTTGTTGGTCGACAGGCAGGTCCCACCGCTTATGGGTCTTGTCGGGGGGCTGGTTACTGTTGCCTCACTCTCGATGACGAGGTCTTTGTCGAGGTAAGCGTGGCTACAGTGCCGCCGCCTGGCGGGCGATCATTGTAGCCTTACCTCGTCTTGTCTCCTTAATTAGGCGCCTCCTTCGAGGGAAGGAGCAAGCCGACTGCTGGGAGCCGGCCACATCCTAGGCCGGCCGACTGGGAGGCTGGCCGCCAGGCGTCTCTCGGCGATTGAAGGGCCCGCCGCCTGTGGGCCGTACTGACAGCTTGTCATGGGTGACGTCATGGTCAACATGGCAACAGTGCCGCGCCGGATGGGTGATGGCTGCCCCGTACGGCGCACTGTGGCCATGCGTGTTCCGGGATTCGGGGGTGGCAGGCTTTACTTTAGCCACGCCCCGTCTCATCGCCGTTATGTGGGTGCAGAGTTTGAGGATATTATCTTGGCCGCCCGCTGGGGGCTGGCTTCTTGGAGTCGGCCCTCTTGTGGATCTCTCCATGAGGGTTTTGGGGTTGGGTCGCCTCCCAATAGTCGGCCTGAGAGACAACCGGCCAGGGGAAGGCGACCTTACTCCCAAGGTGCTTGAAGGCTCGATCGGCCTGTAATTTTTTGAAGAGCCAGGGGGAGCCGGCTTGGCTACCCGTGGTCATTTACTCCGACAATCTTGACGCGCTAACCACGCTCATTATACCTGGGGGCTTCTTATGCAGAAGCTTGATATAACTATTCTCCGGGCTCTATGCCCCACACATGTGTTATTCTTCCACATGTACCTTTTTTGCCATTATATGCATCGATATGACTTAAGTTTTGGCCAAGCTGGGTTGCCTGGCTCTTGTGTTTATGCCCTACGTTCCCGTTAATTCGGCTAGGGCATAAGGGGAGCACCTCTGCGATTGTTACTGCCGGGTCAGCCGGATGTGTACCTCAGACTGGGTGAAGCCGAAAGCTAGCATAAGGGAATATTCGGTCGGTGAACAAAAGATGACTTTTATTTATTTTTTATATGCCCCTAGATGTTTATAGCATGTGTCTCTTTTCGCAGTTCTGACATGCACATTAGGGCATGCGAACCCAGGGAAAGGAACCCTTAACGGAACTATTCTCCCTGGAAGATGTTTCTTACTATCCATGTAATATAACATAGCTAGTTTGGTACTTGTCTATTCAAGCACTTATGACCCCTACGCCTGGTTTCCACGCGTACACCGGTTTTTACATAACTGAGCGGGTATTCGGATACACTCCAGACTATCCGGTCCAGAGGTCGAAGCGAAAAGGTCCGCCATGACAAATGATTTACAATCCGGTTAGGGACAATACATGTCACTTGAAGTACACAGTCACTTAGACTGACTAAATTCTTCTTCTATGCCATCCAACATGCTGTCTAGCCTACAATCCTGTTGGGAATTCTTTGCGGCTAATTCTACTTGGTCATACACCAAAATTACGGGGATCTCCTTCCCATCAGGCCCCACAGGTCCGACCTTGGCCATGTGGTTTGGGTCAGACTTGGTATATCGCGTCTTCACCATGGCCCAGGCTTCCCTGGCACCTTGGCGGCAGGCTGATATCTTCCATAATTGGAAGCGCCGCCGCGCCCCCTTGAGTTTCTCTATAAGCTCCCCCAGGCCTCCTGGCAGGGAGGCGGATGGCCACAAGGCTTGGACAATACCCTGCATCACCTGCCGAACTTGTTCATGCAGTTGTGAGAGCTCTGGTAGAAGATCACCAGCAGACCCGGGCATCTCCTCCGCGGGACGACCCGTCAGCATACCTGCAGACATCACTCTGTTAGCCGGCTCCTTCACCGAACTCTTTCAAAGTTCGCTCAAGCACTTACTGAAAATGCCGTGTCGAAGCCGCTTATTCTCCTTCTCGGAGTCAGCAAGCTGGGCCCGAACATCCTTCAGTTCCACGCCCAACTGGATATTGGCGTCTTGGAGATTGTTTTTCTCCTGCCTAACCCGCGTCGACGCCGCCGCCAGCTTTTAGCTGTCGATTAGCACGTTGTGCATCCCCCGGCGCGGCCTCCGGATTCACTCCGGAGTCATCTGCAACATCTATTGTTAGATTTGCATGCATGCCGCATACCATGTGGTACCTGTCATTCTTTGCAATGGAAACAAGTGTTACCAGAGAGGGCCTTCTCGGACTCCTTCAATGCGGCAATTGCGGCCCGTAGCTGGGCTTTGCACTCTTCCAGCTCTTGAGACAATTGGGTATTCTTCTCTGTAAGAACCTTCAGAAATAATAATCATTAAATCAGTTGTGTGAACTGTTTCAAGTCTCATGGGCTACTGATATATATAATCATTAGATTATTTTTTACCCGTATGTCCTTTACATACTGGTCCGTGGCTCTGGCAAGACCATTTTGAGCGGCACGGATGTATGCGTCTCCTGAGTTGAAGGCATCAAACGCCTCTTGGGAGAAACAAGCGTCACGGAGTACGGCCCGGCGACGCCTATGATTCAATGGTGCTCTCCACTTCGGAATTTGTAGCAGAGAGTCTATCCGCATCCTCCGTAGGAGGAGCATTCGGCGTCCGCCCTGTGTTCGCTTCCGCCTCTATGTCCGGCCTTGGTGCCTAACTGGTGGAGGCATGATCGGCAGCCTCTCTGGATATAGTCCAATGAGCGTTTTTCCTCCTAGGAAATATGGATGTTATTATATTTTAAAAGACGACAACCACGGAGCGAGGTTCTACATCATACCTTTGCGACGGCGTCTCAGTCCTGACCGCCTTCCTTTTTAGCCTACCCGGCTTCGGTGCCCCTTGTTGGCGAGTCACTATGGGTTGGGCATGGCGTCCCGAGGGCCTTCCCTGTAAGACACCGTATGTGTATGGTAGGTGAAGTGCAAAAAATGGGATCCTTCTTGGAAGTTGGGACTCCGGTTTTACTTACATGCGTTGCAGGGAGTAGCCCAGGATAATCGGCTAGGATGGCCACCATGGCATCATCGCAGCTCAATTGATAGAATGTCATGTCGATCAGCTCCACAAATATGTCTGGATCCTCTTCGAGTCCGGGATCGAGGGCCCGGTCAGGGTCCTTCGGTTGTGGAGGCGAGTTGTTGACCTCCCTTACAGCTTTTCGCAGTTCCTGCCATGAAACAGCAAGGTAAATACTTTTGATAAAGAATGCGGGGAGGCTGGGAGTAAAAAGACAGCTCACCCAGCTTGGAGGGTTGTACATGGAGAATCCGTCCCGTGGCTTAATGCGGAGGAGCTCCTCTTCGTCTCCCTTGTACAAATCGAACAGAATTCTTGCTAGAGCAGCAATTGAGTCCGGTCCCTTACGCCCGCAGCGAGTGGCGTCATCTTCCCTGTTAAAGTGACACATGGGGTGCCCTCGATATTGAAGTGGTTGTACCCCTCGCATTATACATATTGACATAACTTTGATTATTGTCAGTCCTGATTAAGCCATCACTTTTATCTGGCCCATCAGGTAAAGGACTTCTCCGTTATCTTCCTCCTGAGGGCTCCAAGGGCACCAGCTGCGGCGTTTCTTCAGGGGAGCGCTGTCAAACTCAGGGAGGCCCACCCGAATAGGGTCTGGAAGGGGGATGTCCTCCATATAAAACCACTCCGAAGGCCAGTCCTTGGATGTCTTCTTCGGAGTACTGGACATGTATCTGGTCCCGGCGATGCGCCATATTTCGGCTCCGCCCACTTGATACAAATGACCCCTCCTGCAGGTATTGTGGTACGAGGCAGAATAGCCTCTTCCATAGCTCGAAATGAGCTTCGCAGCCCAGAAACAGCTCGCAAAGGGCAACATAGCCAGAAATGTGTAATATGGAGGCAGGAGTGAAGTTATGCAACTGGAGGCCATAGAACTCCAGGATCCCGCGGAGGAACGGATGAATTGGAAATCCGAGCCCTCTTAATAAATAAGGGACCAGGCATACCCGCTCCCCCTTGGAGGGATTAGGGTAGCTCTCCGCTTGCCCCCCTTCATTATAGGTGGCACGCCCGGCTCGAACGGGGACCATATACGCTGGAGGGAGAAATCCCTGGGTTTGTAACTCTAATAGTTGGCTATGCGGGACGGAACACTTCTTCCAATCACCGGGCTTAGGGCTACGGGAGCAAGAAGTGGAGCTGCGACGACCGGCCATGTTGGAATGGATTTTTTTCCGGGCACGCTCCAATGGAAACTCGATGTGGGAGGATGGTGTGATCTGGATCTGAGAATCCCCGTCTCTTTAATAGGCGATTTACCCACATGGCTAGGGTGGCAATTGTAAAAATGCCCCGACTTCTCACATTCGCTCGACGCATGGAGGATATCCTTTATTAGGCGCAGAAGCCAAGGAGTGCAACATTTATGGGAAGACGGACACTACTCAAACAAGTATTCAGAATTTGGAGAAGAACCCACCTTACAATGCCGAAGACAATCTGCGCGCCGGACTCAGTTATTGAAGCCTGGTGCGGGGGCTACTGAGGGAGTCCAGGATTAGGGGGTCTCCGGACAGCCGGACTATATCCTTTGGCCGGATTGATGGACTATGAAGATATAAGATTGAAGACTTCGTCACGTGTCCGAATGGGACTCTCCTTGGCGTGGAAGGCAAGCTTGGCAATACAGATATGTAGATCTCCTCCCTTGTAACCGACTCTGTGTAACCCTAGCCCCCTCCGGTGTCTATATAAAATGGAGGGTTTAGTCCATAGGACAACAACAATCATACCATAGGCTAGCTTCTAGGGTTTAGCCTCTATGATCTCGTGGTAGATCAACTCTTGTAATACTCATTTTCATCAAGATCAATCAAGCAGGAAGTAGGGTATTACCTCCATCGAGAGGCCCCGAACCTGGGTAAACATCGTGTCCCCCACCTCCTGTTACCATCCGCCTTAGACACACAGTTCGGGACCCCCTACCCGAGATCCGCCGGTTTTTACACCGACAAACACCCCTGCAGGGTTTGAACTTTTGAAAGCCGTGCCCGCGGTTATGTGGCAGATGGGAATTTGTTAATATCCGGTTGTAGTAAACTTGAAGTAAACTCTTCTAAAATACACCAATCGCGTGCGTAACCGTGATTGTCTCTTTTCGGGGTTGTTCGAGAGGAGAACACGGTTTTTGGGTTATGTTTGACGTAAGTAGGAGTTCAGGATCACTTATTTATCATTACTAGTTGACGACCGCTTGCTAAGCTCCTCTTCTCGCCCTTATTTGCGTAAGTTAGCCACCATACTTTGCTTAGCCGCCGCTGCAACCTCACCACATTACCCCTTCCTTACCCATTAAGCTTTGCTAGTCTTGATACCCATGGTAATGGGATTGCTGAGTCCTCGTGGCTCACGGATTACTACAACAAAAGTTGCAGGTATAGGTTATGTGATGCTCATGACACGAGAGCGATGTTTGCTCGTGTTGGAGTTCTTCTTCTTCGTCGATCTTGGGTTAGGTTCCGGGTCGGCAGCCTGGGCTAGCAGGGTGGATATTGTTTGTTTTTCTGTTTGTGTTCCATACGTAGCTGAATGTTGATCTCTTGTATGATGTTGATGTATTCTTGGGGCGTTTGTGCCTTATGTATGTATCCCCAACTATTATGTAATGATTTGATGTAATGATATCCACCTTGCAAAAGCGTCTTCAAGATGCGCTTCTATCCTTGGTGGGACCTTCGAGTTCCTTTCGGATAGGGTCGCATCTTGGGCGTGACACAAGTAATCAAGTGGATTTGATATGTGTTCGATATTTTGATGATATGTATGATGTGATTTCCTTAGTGGTGTCATGTGAACATCGACTATGTGTAATTAAGTTTCGTGTTTTTATGTGTTGTTTGAATGGCTGTCGTATGTGTAGTTGGACTGCTCCATGTCAAAGTTATATTACTGTGCATTGACATCATAGTAAGTAGTTTCTACTGGCTGCCTACCCAACCATCTGTTCTTTGAATATAAAGCCCCTGCCCTTTGTTACTTTCATTCCACTAGCTGCCACCAAAGAAAAGCCAGATGGATCCTGAGCTGGGAGAGGTCATAGAGGAGGAGGCGGGTGCCGTCTATGTGAGGGCTGCAGTAGCAGAGCAGAGGAGGAGGAGGAGGCGCAGGCGTAGGCAGAGGACACGACGTGCTGCCGAGGAGGAAGTGGGGGCAGAGTTCAACATACACCTTGCCCGCGAGGTGATGGATATTTGCAACTCCAATGAACTGGAGCTACATTTCCCAGACGGCAGGGGAAGGAACCATATACAGATCATCAGATGGGCTAGGGTGAGAGCAGCCACGGCTCCACATCCATCCACCAGGGCCAAATGGCGTCGTTTCTTTGATCGTTATGACTGAAGTACTGAATTTTTATGTTTTTAAGACTGTGTTGTGAGAGAGAAGTTGGTTGAATGACTAATGAATTCATCTGTCTACCTCTGAATGAGTTGTTTTATCTACATATGTTGGTATGTGCACTTTGAACTGTTGCCGTATGTGCTCTCCCATATTTATTTTGAACTGTTGTTGTATCTGAAGTTGAACTGTTTTGCGTTCAATGTTGTATGACTTGTATAATAACTATTTTCTACCAATTGGCTGCCCACCTGCCTATTTACTATTTTTATAATCTGCGAGTCTTCTTTGCTATAAATTATATCCATCTATGTGTGGTGTGTCGCTCTGTCTCCTTCACCTTTTTCTTCCTTCTTCCAGGATCAGATCTAGGTTCCTCCCTCTTCTCTCTGTTTTTTTCTTCCCTTTTCTTGTGTTTCCCATGGAGGATTGTTCATGAGGGTGTCTCGCAAAGATGGCACACATAGCTGATGGTTCTATGTACGAATCTGGTTTGGAACTCACAAAGAGTCGTCGTGGGCAACTTTCGTCGCTGCTGTACAACAACCATGGGTTTTGTGCTCCCTATGTTTGTCGCCTGACGGTTGGGGACTTGGAGGAATCATGGGTATGTGTTTCTATTTTTCTTGTTTTATTCTTTTGTAGGTCTCGTTTTGAATCCCATGTACTGAATCTGTAGTTTATTTTTATCACTAGTTTGTCTATAATTTTTTGTTTGGTTTTGTCAGAAGTTAACATTAGGGATTTGTGTGTGTGTTTGTTCATTAGTTAACAGTATTTATCCCTTTTTGTATAACCATTGTTCTGTTTTTGTCAGATGTTTTACTGTAGGGGGATTGATATGTATATTTCTTCAGTTTAGTCAGGACATATCACTAGTTAGTTTGGTGTTTTTGTTTTGGTTCAGATATTTTTTCACTTTGTTATGCAACAGTTGCTAGATCTGTGCAAATATTCAGTTATGTCAGGTGTTCACTTTATTAAACTACTCCCATGCCCATTTGCAGAAAATGTCACCCAGAATCTGGATTGTTGCTCCTAGTTCAGGGATACTGAAGATGAAGACTTCAGAAAAAAAAGGGTATCAATTGATGGAAGTTGCCTACCACATTGAATTTGATGGTTGCATCAACCTAACTACTGGGTGGAAGAAGTTTGTGGAAAAGTCTGAAATTGAGGATGGAGATGTGGTTATGGTTATGTTCTCCAGGGAAGAGGACTCTCTGACATTCAGATTTATGTGTTGTAGGTTTAAATGTGGCAAATAACGCTGGTTGTGAGATTTGTGTGCGTTTGATTATGTTGCAGTATGTTTTTAGAACAATGCATGTGAGATGGTTGAAGTCTATGTTATTACCAGATGGTTTGGAACAATTTGTTCATATGTTATTGTATGCGCTATTTTTTAATGTAATGCTTCCTATTTTGGCTCAAGCACAACTGTTTTTATTTTACTTTTTTTATTTGAATTGGAACAATTATAGTTGAACTGATGTGCATCCTTTGTTTTGATTGGGATATTTTCATGTACATAGCCCGCATTACCTAAAAAATATCACGATGATGGATCTAGGACTCCTTGGGTTGAGTTTGTTGAACTTGCATGCTGTTAATGATAGTACTGAGCTATTTCGGATGTCACTGGTCAACCGCATTCATTTGTTGTGGAGCATTTTTTCTTACTATTGACAGGAATTTAGAGCCCAATTTTTTTAGTTGAATAGTGATAGTTCTAGTATTTTTTTAAAAATAACAGGATTTTAATCTTGCTGCACAGTACTAATTTGACTTGAACCTTTTGAATTTTAGTTGTTGAACTTTTTAAAAATTGGTTTCTGAAATTTTTATTGCAATCTTCTACATTGAAGTACCATTTATATAGTTATCTTTCAAAAAACTATTTTTTTTGTTTATTTTTTTTTATTTTTTCAACGAACATGTGTTTGAACTTTTCTACATTCTTTTTTTGAACTGGATATTTTATGAGGTTTTTCTAAATTATCTGCATTGTCCATTTTAATTTGGTTCGTGTGTGATCGGTAGGAATTTTGTATTGGGTCGCACTGTTGTATTGGGCTGTCCCCCAGAGCCATTGTTTTTGGCTCAAATAGGTCGTCCGCGCGGCTATGCAGTGCCACGTGCACGCGCGCTATGCGTTTAGTCCCACATCACTAACCGAGGGGGCTCTCGACCTATTTATAAGAGCTGCCGAATCTTACTGGTCGAACTCCTTTGAATACATACCTGAGCGCTTATACACGGCGCTCGCTCTGTGTCATGACCAGTGGGCCCTGGTCGGTTGGCCCTGCAGTCTGGTTTACAATGAAATTCGCCGGTGGTTTCGCTGTTGGCTTGAGTCCTAGTACCCACCTGTGTTGGGCCGGCCTGTCCCATGGGAGGTCATTTTTTTTGTTTCTTAGCATTTTTTGCTCTAGTTTTTATGATTTTGTTTTTGCCTAGTATAGGTATTATTTTTTAATTTTAGTACTGAATGTTCTCCTCTGCTTGAACTGACATCTTTTTTATAGTGTGTTTCCCTCGCTTTCTCTTTGTTCTCATTTTGCAGAATTTTTATTGATTTTTGATGAAACATCCAGGTAAGATATATAGGGCCGCACCAAGTGGCATAGTCGTACTGACACATTTTTTGTACGGACTAAAAAACATCTTTTTTAGGGGGCTGGGTGTGGGTGCATGGGGGGTGGGAAACAGAATAACCGCACTACGCCTATCAAACGAGCGCATCGACCCCCTCCCCCCATCCAGGTGAGGCCGATCCATGAACGAGTCGTAGGAGGCAACGACGCGGCGTGCCACAGCGTCGCATGCGGAGGCGAGTCTGTAACATGACTTGCCCCATTATCTATCTTTTTAGGGGGAAAACCAGCACCGTACCGAGGGGCATAGTTGTACTGACACATCTTCCTTGTATGGACTTGCCCCCATTATCTATCTTTTTAGGGGGTGTGGGTGCGTGGGGGGGGGGGGCTAGAATAACCACATTGCGCCTGTCAAACTAGCGCACTGCCGTGTTAGCGTGAGGCCGAGCCGGACCCCGCTCCCCCATCCCAGCAAGGCCGAGCCAGGAACGAGTCATAGCAGGCGACGACGCGGTGTGCCGCGGTGTCGCATGCGGAGGCGAGTCCGTAACATGACTTGCCCCATTATCTATCTTTTTAGGGGGTGTGGGTGTGTGTGGGGGGGAGAACAGAATAGCCGCACTGCATCTGTAAAAAGACCGCACTACCACATTAGCGCGAGGCCGAGCCGGGGGGAGGGGTGTCGGGACCCCCCCCCCCATCCCTGCAAGGACGAGCCAGGAATGAGCCGTAGCAGGTGACGACGCTGCGTGCCACGGCGTCGCATGCGGAGGAGATTCTGTAACATGACTTGCCCCATTATCTATCTTTTTAGGGGGAAAACCAGCACCTCGCTGAGGGGCATAGTTGTACTGATGCATCTTCCTTGTATGGACTTGCCCCCATTATCTATCTTAGGGGGTGTGGGTGCGTGGGGGGACAGAATAACCGCACTGCGCCTGTCAAACGAGTGCACTGCCCCATTAGCGCGAGGCCGAACCTGGGGGAGGGGTGGAGGGACGCCCCTCCCCCATTCCCGGCGAGGCCGAGCCAGGAACTAGCCGTAGCAGGCGATGACGCGGCTTGCCGCGGCATCGAATGCGGAGGCGAGTCTGTAACATGACTTGCCCCATTATCTATCTTTTTAGGGGAAAGCTAGCACCACACTGAGGGGCATAGTTGTACTAACCATCTTTTTCTTGTATCGATTGATGAACACACATCGTCGGTAAGAAGCAGTTTTTGTCATACGCTGAGATGGATCTGTAACATAACTTGCCTCATATGGTATCTTTGTTAGCTGTCTACATTGTATAATGTGATGCGGTGTCATATGTGTACACGAGTGTGAGGATGCAAGTCCTTTACATGAATTTGTGATTCAAAGCGTACCACCATTTTTTTTGTCCTTTTTGTTATTTTTTGAGAAATGTTGTGGTTAACTTTGTATAGTCTATGTAAGGTATTTCAATTTTACTCTTTTGATATTTTTATTGAACTGTTATGAGGTCTTATTTGTACTTTAGCAGTTCGTTTACTCCCTCTATATTAATTTTTTTTATTGTATTTAATTTTTGCTATTATTTTTAGTAATTGCCCTGAGATAGTGGGCTTTGCCATTTTTTTCTTCCACGATCGTGGGCTTTAGCCATCGGTTTTCTCCACTCCCCTTTTAACCTCCACTATCCCCCCGTTTCCCTCCCCTCCCCTTTGGTTAGTTATTTCAAATCACTGTCTTCTTCGTTCCCCTCCTCTGCTCTTCTCGCATAGAAGTTGTTCCCCAGTTTTGCCGCGGGAGCGTCGGCCGGCGGGTTAAACTCCAAGGGGAAGCTCTGTGTGCTCTGTTGGTTCCTTTGCTCTGCCCTCGACTCCCCTTGCGTCCCCTTCTGTACAGATTTTTTCTGTATTTGTAAGTTTATGCTCTCGTGCTGTCTCAGGCTGGATTCGCTAGGGTTCCTTTGCTCTTGAACGAGCGGCTCGCGTGTCTGAGACTGGATTCGGTGGTGGAGTTTGTGTTTGCTGGTAAGAGTTTTGCTTTGTTTTGCTGATACGTCTCCAACATATCCATAATTTTTTATTGTTCCATGCTATTATATTGTCTATCTTGGATGTTTTATATGCATTTATATGTTATTTTATATGATTATTTGGACTAACCTATTAACCTAGAGCCTAGAGCCAGTTTCTGTTTTTTCCTTGATTTTGAGTTTCACAGAAAAGGAATATCAAATGGAGTCCAATTGACCTGAAACTTCACGGAGATTATTTTTGGACCAAAAGAAGCCCACGGAGCATCGGAGATGGACCAGAAGAGTCATGAGTTAACCATGAGGGTGGAGGGCGCGCCCCCAACCTCGTGGCTAAGTCGGAGACCCCTTGACTTGTTCCCGGCGCCAACACCTCTTATATAACCCCAAACCTCCAGAAATAAACCTAGATCGGGAGTTCCGCCGCCGCAAGCCTCTGTAGCCACCAAGAACCAATCGGGGCCCTGTTCCGGCACCCTACAGGAGGGGGAATCCCTCCATCGGTGGCCATCTTCATCATCCCGGCGCTCTCCATGACAAGGAGGGGGTAGTTCACCCTCGGGGCTGAGGGTATGTACCAGTAGCTATGTGTTGGATCTCTCTCTCTCTCTCTCTGTTCTTGATTTCGCACGATCTTGATGTACCGTGAGCTTTGCTATTATAGAAGGATCTTATGATGTTTTCCCCCTCTACCTTCTTGTGATGAACTGAGTTTTCCCTTTGAAGTTATTGAAGGAAATATGCCCTAGAGGCAATAATAAAGTTATTATTTATTTCCTTATTTCATGATAAATGTTTATTATTCATGCTAGAATTGTATTAACCGAAAACTTAGTACATGTGTGAATACATAAACAAAACAAAGTGTCACTAGTATGCCTCTACTTGACTAGCTCCTTAATCAAAGATGGTTATGTTTCCTAGCCATAGACATGAGTTGTCATTTGATGAACGGGGTCACATCATTAGGAGAATGATGTGATGGACATGACCCATCCGTTAGCTTAGCATTATGATCATTACAGTTTCATTGCTATTGCTTTCTTCATGACTTATACATGTTCCTCAGACTATGAGATTATGCAACTCCCGAATACTGGAGGAACACCTTGTGGGCTATCAAACGTCACAACATAAATGGGTGATTATAAAAATGCTCTACAGGTGTCTCCGGAGGTGTTTTTTGGGTTGGCATAGATCAAGATTAGGATTTGTCGCTCCGTGTTTCGGAGAGATATCTCTAGGCCCTCTCGGTAATGCTCATCACTATAAGCCTTGCAAGCATTGTGACTAATGAGTTAGCTGCGGGATGAAGTATTACGGAACGAGTAAAGAGACTTGCTGATAACGAGATTGAACTAGGTATGGTGATACCGATGATCGAATCTCGGGCAAGTAATATACCGATGACAAAGGGAACAACGTATGTTGTTATGCGGTTTGGCCGATAAAGATCTTCATAGAATATGTAGGAGCCACTATGAGCATCTAGGTTCCGCTATTGGTTATTGACCGGAGATGTGTCTCGGTCATGTCTACATAGTTCTCGAACCCATAGGGTCAGCACGCTTAACGTTCGATGATGATGTGTATTATGAGTTATGTGTTCTGATGACCGAAGTTTTTTCGGAGTCCCAGATGAGATCACCAACATGACGACGAGTCTCCAAATGGTCGATACATAAAGATTGATATATTGGACCATGTTATTCGGACACCGGAAGTGTTCCGGGTGGTTTCGGGTAAAAATAGAGTATCGGAAGGGGTTATCAGAACCCCCGGGGATATTAATGGGCCACCATGGGCCTTAGTGGAGAGAGAGGAGGGCGGCCAGGGCAGGCCGCGTACCCCCCTTGGGTCCGAATTGGACTAGGGAAGGGGGGCGGCGCTAGGGTTAGTAGTCCTAGTAGGACTCCTCTCTTGGGCGCGCCGTAGGGGCCGGCCGGCCTCCCCCTTGCTTCTTTATATACAGGGGCAGGGGAGCACCCTAGAACACACAAGTTTCTCTTAACCGTGTGCAGTGCCCCCCTCCACAGTTACACACCTCGATCATACCATCGCAGTGCTTAGGCGAAGCCCTGTGCCAGTAACATCAACATCACCGTCCCCACGGCGTCATGCTGACGAAACTCACCCTCGTCCTCAACTGGATCAAGAGTACGAGGGACGTCGTCGTGCTGAACGTGTGCAGAACACGGAGTTACCGTACGTTCGGTACTTGGATCGGTTGGATCGTGAAGACGTTCGACTACAACAACTGCGTTACTAAACGCTTCCGCTTTCGGTCTATGAGGGTACATGTACACACACTCCCCGCTCGTTGTTATGCTTCTCCTAGATAGATCTTGCGTGATCGTAGGAATTTTTTTGAAATTACCGCGTTCCCCAACAGTGGCATCCGAGCCAGGTCTATGCGTAGATGATATATGCATGAGTAGAAGACAAAGAGTTGTGGGCGGTAATAGTCATACTGCTTACCATCGTCTTACTTTGATTCGGCAGTATTGTTGGATGAAGCGGCCCGGACCGACATTACATGACCGCGTTCATGAGACTGGTTCTACCGACGTACTTTGCACACAGGTGGATGGTAGGTGCCTGTTTCTCCAACTTTAGTTGAATCAAGTTTGACTATGGCCGGTCCTTGAGGGAGTCCTGGATTAAGGGGTCCTCGGGCGTCCGGGCTATGATACGTGGGCTGAACTGATGGGCCATGAAGATACAAGGCCGAAGACTCTCTCCCGTGTCCGGATAGGACTCTCCTTGGCGTGGAAGGCAAGCTTGGCGTCCTAATATGAAGATTCCTTTCTCTATAACCGACTTTGTACAACCCTAGTCCCCTCCGGTGTCTATATAAACTGGAGGTCTTAGTCCGTAGAGGCAAGAATCATACTCATAGTCATATAGGCTAGACTTTTAGGGTTTTAGCCATTACGATCTCGTGGTAGATCTACTCTTGTAATACTCATATTCATCAAGATCAATCAAGCAGGAAGTAGGGTACTACCTCCATAGAGAGGGCCTGAACCTGGGTAAACATTGTATCCCTCGTCTCCTGCTACCATCGACTTTAGACGCACAATTCGGGACCCACTACCCGAGATCCGCCGATTTTGACACCGACATTGGTGCTTTCACTGAGAGTTCCATTGTGTCGTCGTCAAGAGGTTCGATGGCCCCGTCAATCATCTACAACAATGTTGTTCAGGGAGAAGTCTTCCTTCCCGGACAGATCTTCGTATTCGGCGGCTTCGCACTGCAGGCCAACTCGCTTGGCCATTTAGAGCAGATCGACAGCTACGCCCCTGGCCATCAGGTCGGATTTGGAAGCTTGAACTACGTCGTGGACATCCGTGGAGACTTGATCTTCGACGGATTGGAGACCGCGGCAGCCGCTCCCTGTCACCGCGACGAACATGACTTAAATCTGTCATCAGACCATACCCAGGAGATAGCGCCTGCAACTGCTCTGGCCCTAGACCCGGAGCAGATCACGCCATCTGAGGACGGGAGGATCAACCCCGCCACGGAGGCCGTAGACTCAGCGGCGTTTGAGCCGCACACAAACCCAACCTCAAGTGGGATATGTGTCACCGGAACCTCGGACACGTTTCCGGCTACAGGTTCTGAAGCATGTGCGTCCGCGCACGACGAGCTTGATCCGACGTCGATCATCGAATTCAGCTCCGCGGACATCTTCCGGCACTCGCCTTTAGGCCACGTGCTAAACTCATTAAAAACACTCTCCTCAGCGGGGGACTCACAGCCGAATTATATCCGGTTCGAACTGGAGGCTGATGACGGAGAATTTTGTTTCCCACCCACCGCCCACTTCATAGCCACTGTCGAGGTCCTAACCGGCATGCTCGATTATGGCTCCGAAGACATCGACGGTATGGACGACGATGCCGGAGAAGAGGAGGCCCAAAACCCGCCGTTTACCGGACGTTGGACGTCCACTTCCTCGTATGATGTATACATGGTGGACACACCTAAAGAGAACAATGGTGACAACAAGAAGGATCCAGTCGAGGATAAACCTCCTGAGATACAGCCAAAACACCGACATCAGCGGCGCCGCTCTAAATCACACCGTGCAAAAGACAGCGATACCGGCACAAGAGAGGATAACACTCTGGACGGTGCCGAAGACAATAAAGACCTCGTTGAGGCAACTTCCGAACAGGACGAATCGGAAGACGGGCAAGTTAGCCCTGATGAACAGGCCACACACGAAGACTCAGAGGACAATAATTATCTTCCGCTCTCCGAGGAGGAGGCAAGCCTCGGCAACAAGGATTTTATCGTGCCTGAACCTCTCGAGCAGGAGCGCTTTAAACGCCGGCTAATAGCCACTGCAAGGAGCCTAAAAAAGAAGCAGCGGCAGCTTCAAGCTGTCAAGATCTGCTCAATGATAGATGGACTGATGTCCTAGTAGCTGAGTAATACGGCCTCAAGCGCCCAGTCAAAAGTTACCTGCAGAGCAAATTGCTACCTCAGTTCGACGATGAGGCGCTGGAGGCCGTACCATCATCACGCAATGCGGCTGACTGACCACCACGTGGTCGGGACAAAGCGGCAGCTCAAGCTGAACACCAGCCCGCCCCACCTCGCCGTAAAGGCAGAGATAAAACAGCTTGGGGACATACCTAGGACCTGCGGCAGGACTTGGACAGTAGAGCAGGTCAGAACTGATCGATCTATGGATCACGGGGACGCGCCCTGACACGCGCCTACGATCATGCTTTTATATCGATATTTATTGCATTATGGGTTATTATTACACGTTATGTCACAATACTTATGCCTTTTCTCTCTTATTTTACAAGGTTTACATGAAGAGGGAGAATGCCGGCAGCTGGAATTCTGGGCTAGAAAAGGAACAAATATTAGAGACCTATTCTGCACAACTCCAAAAGTCTTGAAACTTCATGGAAGTCATTTTTGGAATTAATAAAAAATACCGAGCGAAGAAAATACCAGAGAGGGCCCACACCTTGGCCACGAGGGTAGGGGGCGCGCCCTACCCCACAGGTGCGCCCTGCCTCGTGAGCCCCTAACAGGCCTCGGTGCCCATCTTACGCTATATGAAGTCTTTCGTCCAAGAAAAAATCATAAGCAAGCTTTTGGGAACAAACTCCACCGCCACGGCGGAACCAATCTAGGGCTCCCATGAGCTGTTCATGAGGATACTTCCCTCCGGGAGGGGGAAATCATCGCCATCGTCATCACCAATGATCCTCTCCTCGGGAGGGGCCCAATCTTCATCAACATCTTCACCAGCACCATCTCATCTCAAACCCTAGTTCATCTCTTGTATCCAATCTTTGTCCCAAAGCCTCAGATTGCTACCTGTAGGTTGCTAGTAGTGTTGATTACTCCTTGTAGTTGATGCTAGTTGGTTTATTTGGTGGAAGATCATATGTTCAGATCTATTATGCATATTAATATCCCTTAGATTATGAACATGAGTATGCTTTGTGAGTAGTTACGTTTGTTCCTGAGGACATGGGAGAAGTCTTGCTATTAGTAGTCATGTGAATTTGGTATTCGTTCGATATTTTGATGAGATGAATGTTGTATTTCCTCTAGTGGTGTCATGTGAACGTCGACTACATGACATTTCACCATTGATTGGGCCTAGAGGAGGGCATTGGGAAGTAATAAGTAGATGATGGGTTGCTAGAGTGACAGAAGCTTAAACCCTAGTTTATGCGTTGGTTCGTAAGGGGCTGATTTGGATCCATATGTTTCATGCTATGGTTAGGTTTACCTTAATACTTCTTTTGTAGTTGCTGATGCTTGCAATAGGAGTTAATCATAAGTGGGATGCTTGTCCAAGTAAGGACAACACCCAAGCACCGGTCCACCCACATATCAAATTATCAAAGTACCGAACGCGAATCATATGAATGTGATGAAAACTAGCTTGACGATTATTCCCATGTGTCCTCGGGAGCGCTTTTCTCTATATAAGAGTTTGTCCAGCCTTGTCCTTTGCTATAAAAGGATTAGGCCATCTTGCTGCACTTTATTTACACTTGTTACTTGTTACCCGTTACAAATTACTTTATCACAAAACTATCTGTTACCTATAATTTCAGTGCTTGCAGAGAATACCTTGCTGAAAACCGCTTGTCATTTCCTTCTGCTCCTCGTTGGGTTCGACACTCTTACTTATCGAAAGGACTAAGATAGATCCCCTATACTTGTGGGTCATCAGGCACTAAGGAAGCCAGAAATAGCAACGGCAAGTCCCGACGCAACAGACACAAGCGTCGAAACAACGGTAATAATACCAACGACACGGCGGTCAACGCAGGATTCAGAGGCTCCAAGTCCGGCCAGCGGAAGAAGTCGTTCAAAAGGAACAATTCGGTTCCATGCAGCTTGGACCGCATACTCGATCGCCCATGCCAGATACACGGCACCCCCGACAAACCAGCCAATCACACCAATAGAGACTGTTGGGTTTTTAAATAGGCCGGCAAGTTAAATGCCGAGAACACGGAGAAGGGGTCGCAAAGCAAGGACGATGACGAGGAGCCCCGTCCACCGAACACAGGGGGACAGAAGAAGTTTCCCTCCCCCCCCCCCCAATTTAAAATGGTGAACATGATATACGCTACCCACATCCCAAAGTGGGAATGCAAGTGCGCGCTCAGGGGCGTCTATGCGATCGAGCCAGTCGCCCAAAGTTCAACCCATGGTCTTCCTGTCCGATCACTTTTGATCGCAGGGACCATCCGACCAGTATTCGTCATTGTGGTTCAGCCGCACTGGTCCTCGACCCAATCATTGATGGATTCCACCTCACGTGATTCCTCATGGACGGTGGTAGCAGCCTGAATTTTCTCTATCAGGATACAGCGCGCAAAATGGGCATTAATCCATCAAGAATTAAGCCCACAAAGACTACCTTTAAAGGAGTCATACGAGGTGTAGAAGCCTGCTGCACGGGCTCAATCACACTAGAGGTTGTCTTCGGATCTCCGGACAACTTCCAAAGCGAAGAGCTGATCTTCGATATCGTCCCCTTTCGCAGCGGCTATCACGCACTGCTTGGACGAACCGCATTTTCGCGCTTCAACGCGGTGCCACACTACGCTTATCTTAAGCTCAAGATGTCAGGACCACGCGGCGTCATAACAGTCAATGGAAACAGGAACGTTCCCTCCGTACCGAGGAGCACACCGCTACGTTAGCAGCAGAAGTACAGAGTGGCCTTCTCAAACAGAACCTTAATTCATCGGCCGAGCTCCCGGACACTGTCAAACGAGTCCGGACTACTCTGCAGCAGGACAGCCCAGCTTGTCAAGAGCTCGACTAGCAATTTGTCCTCTGTCCCAGTCCCAACCAAGTGGCGGCATTCGTACCGTGCGTACACAACTACGCACTCAAAGTACCATGGGCATAGATGGAGGCATAACTAGCTTTTGATCCATAATACGGCTCGACCGCTCTTGGACACACATACTTTCAGTTTTCTTTTTTATCCTTTTTAGGTCTATTTTCTGCAGGTTTCTTCTGACGACCTGATCATCATTCCTCTCGACAGGATGGATACACCAAGATGGTAAGAAGCACTGGTGTATAAGGGAATTTCTAGGTGGTCTCTTTAACAATTACTCCACCTGTTTTTAGGACCCACACGCAGCTCTCCCTTGGTTGTGGCATGTTAAACAGCCCGGCTGCTTACTGCACCACTTGTACAAATATGCTTTGACATATTAATCAAACTATAATGGAAACAGTTTGCGGCCCAACTTCTGCGGCACTAGCTTACTAACCCCTTTTTTCCTTTTTGATAATCTTCTCAAGTTGCACCCGTACACTTTGGTACGCTTTAATCTGCCAGGGGTTTCATTGTGACCCATAATACGGCAACAAAGTTCGAACACTTTTTACAATATAGTTCGGCACCCCGAATTTAGCATTATATGCATTGGCTCTGAATCATGTCTTTGGTTAATAGTTGGGTTGCCCGGCTCCTGTGCTTACTACCTTACGTTCCGCTATATCGGCTAGGGTAGTAAAGGGAGAACTACTGCGATTCTATTCTGGTTTATCCGGATAAGCACCTCAGTAGAGAAAGCCGAAAACTGACTGTCATGATATGGTGAGAGCCGGTCAGCTCTTCGGAGGTTTCAAATCTTTAGCGGTTTTTTCCGCATTATGCGATGAATCGGCTCTTACCCGATCAGGTGTTTACAGTACCCTAGTTCGGATACTAGGGGTTGCGCCTAAATTTTCATTGTCAAACTCCTATGGCTAAGTGAGGGTGATAAAGCCACATAGTCCGATTGCCTGGTTCGTTGCGCTGAACACCTCCTTCAAGGACCAAACAATTGGATCAAGAGTGTTTAGATTCCATCCCGAACACCCCCATACTACCTACGTGGGGCCTGAAGCAGATGACTGGCCAACTCTCAAAATTTCATAAACACGGCTGCACGGGAGGTAAAATATTAAACAGGCATTATATTACATAGTCGAACTTGTTTCATAATATAGAGCGAGACAATATGAATTTATTCATTCAAAGATTACATCCTCCGTACATTGCTCCGCCACAATGCGGGATCCCTCCAGGACATGGCTAAAATATCACTCCAGCGTGCGGTGCTCCTTGCCCGTGGGCGGTCCCTCGGTCGCGACCGTGACGACATTCATCTTCACCCACTGCATCTTGACACGGGCGAAGGCCATCCGCGCACCTTCGATGCAGAACGACCGCTTGATGGCGTCAAGCCGAGGGCAGGCATCGACTAGCCGCTTCACGAGACCAAAGTAGCTGTTGGGTATGGCTTCGGCAGGCCACAGCCGGATTATTAGGTCCTTCATGGCCAGTTCGGCCACCCTATGCAGTTTTACCAGCTGTTTTAGCTGATCGCTAAAGGGCACTGGATGTTCTGGCGCAAGGTATTGCGACCAGAACAGCTTCTCCGTCGAGCTCCCTTCTTCGGCTTGGAAGAATTCGGCAGCGTCAGAAACGCTGCGTGGGAGATCCACATACGCCCCTGGAGAACTCCAAATCCGGGTCAGTAAGAGAAACCTCCTCTTCACATACTTGCTTTGCATAATAAAAGCCTTACCCGCCGCGATCTTCTTGGCCTCTTGGATTTCTTGGAGGGCACCTTCGGCTTTGGCCCGGGCCTCTTGTGCGCTTTGGCGGGCCTTCGCGAGTTCGGACTCCTGGTCCGAATGCTGGCGCTCCAAGGACTCGTATTTCTTCAATGCATCCTGGAGCTCCTGCTGGACCTCCCCAACCCTGGCCTCATGCTTTACCCGGGCGGCTTGTTCCTTCGCCGCCCTCTCCTCGGCCTCGGCCAGCGCTTTCTTTAGGGTTTCAACCTCAATAGCCGCTCCTACAAATATAATAGCACTATGGTCAGTACACATCATTTATTCTTTCTAAACATACAGCAAGTCAGTACATACCTTGCTTCTCCTCTAGCTGTTTCTTTGCTTGGCCAAGCTCTTCCTCTGCACGCTCCAGACTCTGCTTTAGTCCAGAGACCTCAGCAGCATGAGAGTTGCGGCCAGCAACGACGCCTGCTTATTCACATAACACATATTTAGTTAGTTTCCTGCGAAATTACTTGATCCTGCATGCGGCTTTTCTTCGTAACACCGCAGGTGTCTCGAGCTACTATATATACTATGACTTTTTCTTTGCGTCACTTACCTCAAAGCTCGGCCGGTAGTGCGAACTTCAGTCAGTCCGCTCTTGACGGACTGAACCCTCTCAACCAACGTACCCATAAGGATACGGTGTTCCTCCACAATGGAAGCGCCTCGTAGCGCTTCCAACAGATTATCTGGTGCCTCTGGATGGACAGAGGTCACCGTGGTCTGAGCACACCTCCTCCCTTCGGAGGAGGTTGCTCGCTTGACTCTGGAGCTGTGTAAGTCTCCGGGATGGTATCCGGCTGGGGGCCGAATTGGATATGCCCCCCATCGCCAGTCTCCATGGGGGCTTTCTCCCCCAGGTGTCCGACGGTCGAGGAGTCATCCTCTGGCGCCGCCCTGACGGCCTCCTGAACCTCTCCCTGGCCGGGGAAGGTCCTTCGGGCAGCACCTCGGTGTCGCCCTTGGCCTGGGGAGAGTGAGCCATCGGTGGTGACTCACTGGCCATCGCCTTTGAATCCAGCGAATCCCCCGATGAGGACCGCAGGGAGCTGTCGCGGGTCGGACTGTAATTGCATAATTCAACATGTCAAAATTGTGAAGTAGAGAGGCCGGATATATGGACGTATCAGGGTTTCTTAATACTCACGATGCGGCCGGGGGCTTGTTTCGGGGGCACGGCTCTAGGCTGCTGTCAACGTCCCACACGGAGTTATCCGCAAGGGAGCTCTTCCCCCTCTTGGACACCTCCGCCTCCAGATTTGTGGAGGCCACCCTCTTCTTCCTTCCCCCCTCAGGGGGAGAGCTGCTTTCCTCCTCCTCGTCGTCATCGTCATCTTCGGCGACGGAGGAGTGAGTCTCGTTGTCTTCGGACGTCATGTCCGAAGCTCCTTTGCGGCGGGGGCCACTCCAGAGCCCCTTGGCCTTCTTCTTGGCCTTCTTCTCTGGCGCCTGGTAGGGTGCCGGAACCAGCATATTCACCTGAAGTGGAATTGCTCGTTCCTCGGGTAGCGGAGCCGAACACCAAATCCGCTCCGCCTTCTTTGTCCAGCACTGGAAAAATAAATAGTGAGGTTTAGGTATCCTCCACGACTAAGCAAGTAAAGTATCATACAAGCGTGAAATACTTACCGCATTGGCGGATGGGCGGGGCGTGCCTTGATCCTCGGTTGTCTCTGATGGCGTATCGTTTCCCTTAAAGAGCAACCTCCAGATATCTTCGTGCGTGGTTTCGAAGAGCCTCTCCAAGGTCTGGTGCTCCTCTGAATCGAATTCCCATAAAGGGCAAGCCCGGCTCTGGCATGGAAGGATCCGGCGAACTAGAATCACCTGGATCACGTTGACGAGCTTGATGTTTTTTTCCACCATGCTTTGGATGCGCGTTTGTAGCGCTATCAGCTCGTCCGACGAAGACCAATTCGGGCCCTTCTCTATCCAGGAGGTGAGCCGCATTGGAGCTCCGGACTTGAATTCGGGAGCCGCGGCCCAGGTGGCGTCGCGGGGCTCTGTGATATAGAACCATAGTTTCTGCCACTCTTTGACGGTCTCCACAAAAGTACCTTTGGGCCATGCGACATTGGGCATCTTGCTCACCATGGCACCTCCGCACTCCGCGTGTTGGCCATCCACCACCTTCGGCTTCACGTTGAAGATCTTAAGCCACAGTCCGAAGTGGGGAGGAATGGGGAGGAAGACCTCGCACACGATAATGAATGCCGAGATGTTGAGGAAGGAGTTTGGGGCTAGATCATGGAAATACTAGCCTATAATAGAACATGAGTCCGCGGATGAAAGGGTGGAGAGGAAAACCTAACCCGCCGACGAAGAGGGGGATGAACACCACCCTTTCATGTCGCCCCTTGGCCGGAAGCCGATGGGCGATTTCTTTCGCCAGGTACCCGGCCTCCCGAAGCTTGGTGATGTCCTTCTCCTTGACGGAGGAGGCCATCCACTTGCCTTGCGCTCCAGATCCGTACATGGTCGAATGCTTTCTCAAGGTGGAAAGATAAAAACTTGGGCGCTAGAGCTCGACAATGGAAGGGCAGAGGAGAGAGAAGAGGCGTGGGTGAAAGAGAGGAATCCTTATCTCCTTATAAAGGCAGTGAATATCAAGCGCCTCCCCACTCTCCTTAAAACTCGCTCGTTCCCAAGGGCTGTGCAAACGGCATGGTTGGATTACCCACGCCCGTATTGATGAGGATCCCGCAATAAGGGGACACGATTTCTGCTTTGACAAGACATGTCAATGAGACCGCATCTCGAAGCGGCAGGCCGAAAAACGGTTCGAAATAATGACCGAGTGATACGTGATATAACATTACCGAAAGTTGTCAGCGGATTGGACTCGTGAAATATTGTACTCTCGGCGGTGGTGTGTAGAATTTTTTTTGCAGAGCCGGACAAGTTCATTGTGTCCGAAGACTGTATTGGAGTATTCGAAGAAGGAACCCGCCTTGCAATGCCAAAGACAATTTGCGCGCCGGACACCTCGTCATTGAAGCCTGGTTCAGGGGCTACTAAGGGAGTCCTGGATTAAGGGGTCCTCGGGCGTCCGGACTATGATACGTGGGCCAGACTAATGGGCTGTGAAGATACAAGACCGAAGACTCTCTCCTATGTCCGGATAGGACTCTCCTTGGCGTGGAAGGCAAGCTTGGCGTCCTGATATGAAGATTCGTTTCTCTGTAACCCACTTTGTACAACCCTAGTCCCCTCCGGTGTCTATATAAACCGGAGGGCTTAGTCCGTAGAGGCAAGAATCATACTCATAGTCATATAGGCTAGACTTTTAGGGTTTTAGCCATTACGATCTCGTGGTAGATATACTCTTGTAATACTCATATTCATCAAGACAAATCAAGCGGGAAGTAGGGTATTACCTCCATAGAGAGGGCCCATACCTGGGTAAACATCGTGTCCCCCGTCTCCTGTTACCATCGACCTTAGACGCACAGTTCGGGACCCCCTACCCGAGATCCGCCGGTTTTGACACCGACGGTCCTTGTTGAAGGTTAAAACAGCACACTTGACGAAAAATCGTTGTGGTTTTGATGCGTAGGTAAGAACGGTTCTTGCTAGAAGCCCGTAGCAGCCACGTAAAACTTGCAACAACAAAGTAGAGGACGTCGAACTTGTTTTTGCATGGCTTGTTGTAATATGATATGGTCAAGACATGATGTGATATAAATTGTTGTATGATATGATCATGTTTTGTAACAAAGTTATCAGCAACTAGCAGGAGCCATATGGTTGTCCCTTTATTGTATGAAATGCAATCGCCATGTAATTGCTTTACTTTATTACTAAGCGGTAGCGATAGTCGTAGTAGCAATAGTTGGCGAGACGACAACGATGCTACGATGGAGATCAAGGTGTCAAGCCGGTGACAATGGAGATCATGACGATGCTTCAGTGATGGAGATCATGAGCACAAGATGATGATGGTCATATCATGTCACATATTTTGATTGCATGTGATGTTTATCTTTTATGCATCTTATTTTGCTTAGTACGGCGGTAGCATTATAAGATGATCCCTCGCTAAATTTCAAGGTATAAGTGTTATCCCCGAGTATGCACCGTTGCGAAAGTTCTTCGTGCTGAGACACCACGTGATGATCGGGTGTGATAGGCTCTACGTTCAAATACAACGGGTGCAAGCCAGATTTTCACATGCAGAATACTTGGGTTAAACTTGACGAGCCTAGCATATGCAGATGTGGCCTCAGAACACTGGGACCAAAAGGTCGAACATGAATCATATAGTAGATATGATCAACATAGAGATGTTCACCATTTAAAACTACTCCATCTCACGTGATGATCGGACATGGTTTAGTTGATATGGATCACGTGATCATTTAGATGACTAAAGGGATGTCTACCTAAGTGGGAGTTCTTAAGTAATATGATTAATTGAACTTTATTTTATCATGAACTTTGTCCTAATAGTATTTTGCAAATTATGTTGTAGATCAATAGCTCGCATTGTAGCTTCCCTATGTTTTTATATGTTCCTAGAGAAAACTTAGTTGAAAGATGATAGTAGCAATGATGCGGATTGGGTCCGTGATCTGAGGTTTATCCTCATTGCCGCATAGAAGTATTATATCCCTGATGCACCGGTAGGTGACAGACCTATTGCAGGAGCAGATACAGACGTTATGAACGTTTGGCTAGCTCAATATGATGACTACTTGATAGTTTAGTGCACCATGCTTTACGACTTTGAACCGGGACTTCAAAAACGTTTTGAACATCACAGAGCATATGAGGTGATCCAAAGAGCTGAAATTGGTATTTCAGACGCATGCCCGTGTCGAGAGGTATGAGACCTTTGACAAGTACTTCGTCTAAAAGATGGAGGACAATTGCTCAGCTAGTGAGCATGTGCTCAGAATGTTTGGATACTACAATCACTTGAATCAAGTGGGAGTTAATCTTCCAGATAAGATAGTGATTAACAGAGTTCTCTAGTCACCATCACCAAGTTACTGGAACTTCGTGATGAACTATAATATGCAAGGGATAACGAAAATGATTCCCGAGCTCTTCGTGATGCTGAAATCGACGAAGGTAGAAATCAAGAAAGAGCATCAAGTGTTGATGATTAAACAAGATCACTAGTTTCAAGAAAAGGGCAAAAGTAAAGAAGGGGAACTTCAAGAAGAATGGCAAGCAAGTTGTCACTCCCGTGAAGAAGCCCAAAGCTGGACCTAAGCCTGGAACTGAGTCCTTCTACTGCAAAGGAAATGGTCACTGGAAGCGGAACTGCCCCTAATATTTTGGTGGATAAGAAAGATGGCAAAGTGAACAAAGGTATATTTGATATACATGTTATTGATGTGTACCTTACTAGTGCTCGTAGTAACCCCTGGGTATTTGATACTTGTTCCGTTGCTAAGATTAGTAACTCGAAACAGGAGTTGCAGAATAAATAGAGACTAGTTGAGGATGAAGTGATGATGTGTATTGGAAGTGGTTCTGTCAGGGGATATACCCCGCAGTGTAAATTGGCCGGAAATATGACCTGACCGGGCTTGGTGGTTTACTTGAGACCCGGTTGACACTTGGCGATTCACTGGCGACCCGCCCTGACCAGACGGTTTACAAGCAACCTGCCTGAACATTATGACGCACTGGTAACCCGGCGGGCAGTGGACGGATGACAAGGCCCAAGGCCCAGAAAGGCTGGTTTATGTTAATGGTGGGCAGGTTTAAGAGGAAAGGCATGAGGAATATTTCCCTTACAAGGAGTTAAAGACCCGGACTTGTATCCGGTTTGTATTAGAAGGTAGACTAGTCCTAATCCTAATAGGACTCCACATGTAACCCGCTCCTTCAACATATATAAGGAGGGGCAGGGCTCCCCAAAGAGGGACAAGCGGCGAAGCAAGAAGAAATAATCTCTAGGGCTAGACACAAAGAGCCGGTTTATCCGTGACTCTCTCGTGATCATAATGAGACCTAGGCTCAAACAGCATGTAGGGCTATTACCGGATGATGTTTCCCGGGGCCCGAAGCTGTCTAAATCCTTGTCTTGTGTTGCGTCTCTCGATTCCGCTCAAACTCTCTCAAGCTACCACATAGATGTGTTGGCCTCGCGACTAAGTCCTGACACTAAGGACATCTGCCGTGACAAAACCACGACAGTTGGCGCCCACCGTGGGGCCTGCGCACAATGGTGTTGAGTTCTTGGAGGGATCTTTCCTAGGGTTACGAGAAGTTCGTTAATTTCTGGATCAAACAGAACCGGCTCGAAGGTGCATCATTTACGAGTTCATCAATCAAGATTGAAAGGTTAAAGAAGTAACTTCGGTGGCAGCCAGGACGACGTATACAAGTTTTAAGAACGAGAGGATTAGGGTTGCGGGCTGTTCCGCCACTCTTTTCTTGAAAAGTCGCCGAGACCGATGGGATTGTGATCACACGGTGCAACGTCCAATTGGTTCAAACGTCAGGAGAATCAACTTTGAGTCGCCGGAAGGGCCTCGCTCCGAGCCGCTCTGAGTCGGCCGCTGCCGCGCCCACACGTTGCAGCAGTAAGCCGCCGCCAGCCTTGAACCACCGGACTCCGACTCCGAGTGGCCTTCGCTCCGGCTCGCTCCGAATCGGCCTCGTTCTGGCCCATCCTCGTCTCGTCGAACGGCCAACCGAAAAGCCACCCGTTCCCCTGTGAATTGACTTGCCGGTTTGACTTTTGTCGCGGTCTCGCCGACTTCTGCGGGATGCCTTGCCGGCTCGTCCTCGAGCTGCCGGCTGTCGTTGTCACCTCTGAACTGCTCGCTGGTCCGTGTCGCCTTTGCGGCCTCAAACACCTCGCCACGACGGCCGCCCTCGAATCACCCTCACGGCCGTCACTCACCGTCAGACGAGCTGTCGCCTGCCTCTGATTTATGGCCTCACGCCGAGCCGGCGCGCCGAGTCGCTGCCGCACCTTGCTTCAACTCACCACTACGGCCGATGTTGTGGCCTTGCTCCAAGTCAGCCCTGTTTCCACATGTGCAGAACATCGTATCACCCGGCCCTGTTTCTGCTGGTCGTCTTCGCCTACATACCCGTGATGCCATTGCTACTCAAAAGGCTATTGACAAGGGAAGGGTTCGGCTGGGAATTCAATTACTGTTAGCGGTCTTTCGCTCCTCCTGGCGATTTCAAGATGGCGTTGCTCACATTAGAGCGAAAATATACTGAAAAGCTCCGGAAGAGATCTCTGGATCATGTCATAACAAGCAGGCAACTCGTGCCATTTGAATTTTATGGAATAAGCTAATACGCAGTGTCAGTTAAGCTTTGCTAGAAGGTCAAGAAAATTCCACGTCGTTGGAAAGAGGGCTTCCGTCAAGTGATACATGCATCATACTTGAGGCGGCTCCTAGCTAATTCAGGAATAAAGGGCATTTGCTTCACGGGCCTTTCCTCCTAAAGTTGTCAGCAAATTGGGCATTAAACACGTAAAGCATCACTCAGATCCCTGCTGGACCAAGGGCACTGCGCGCGTAGCCCTACCGCCTGTCAACACTGTCATTGTCCTGCATGAGGCATCATGATTTGCATGGAATCAGGCTCCTACCTACGACGCCGATGACACGCCGCTTGCTTCTGCCCCCTATCAATAATCAGAATGAGCAGAAATAAGAGCTGTTGTACGGACAATTTGAGGCGATGCATGCCAAAGTGCAAGAAGAGAAAAACTGAAAGATCGGTTACTAGTCTCCCAAGAACAGTGGATACTGGCGTACTATTGATGGATAAGATATTTGCATTTGAAGAGCGGGCAAGTCAATATTGGCATTGCCATAACATTACTGGAGTTATCTACGGACGCTACTTAAGGATCATTGGTCGATCAAACAAATCAGGTGATATCTATCAAAAATTATTTTATTAACACATATTGTTTTTATCAAAAAACAGTTACTTGGTCTATGATATTTTTCCACAGGACCATTATTCATTACAAAAGTGACGCAAAGGGGGATACGCCAACATTATCTTTGCACTAGTGCGTGTCCGTGCCGTACTGCTCAACGGATATATGCGCAAGTTGCTACATCAACACACGCGACTGACTCGTCGTCCGCGCCCGTGGCCGAGCCGCTTCCAACACTGCGGGCGACTCTCTCGTCCGCGCTGGTTTATGACACCGGCCGGTGCCGATTTTCCCTGTCCGCACCAGTTTACAATGTCGCGGCCGACTCATCTATCTGAGTCGCCTCTGATGCTCCGGTTGTCTTTGCCGTCCGTCTCTCGTGGCTTGGTCTACATCAACACACCAGGCCGCACCTGTCTGCGTGAGCTGTTTATTGAGTATAAAGCAAGTCACAGCTTGGGTAGCCCGGTTTCGTTTCCACATAATGTTGGTTAATTATCATCAACCGCTGTCTGCAATGGATGGCTCAATGGGCAGGCGCACAAGTCACCGCCACTACAGTTTCGGTTAACTTCAAATCACCAGTTGGAAGGAACCATTGGCTGAGTTGCTGACATGGCTCATGCGGGATCATTTATAACCCCCCGCAGTCACCTCAACCTTCTGTGGATTCACATCGTGCTATCAACACCAATGATATACAAGTTATGTCGGTTTACATCACGGCCAAATATGAAGAGTCTCAAGCCAACTCCTCGAGTCACCTTTGAGACTCGGGGGCTACGATGACATAACTCAGCAAATCTTGCCAGTTTCAGCAAATTTAAGAACCCCAGGACGATGGAGGGAAAGATAACCCGGTCCCGGGGGCTACTACTATATTGATGAAAATTTAAAGGCCGTTAGAAAATTTCTGGTTTAGAAAGTATATGACAGTTACAAAATCCCGGCTCAATGAAGAAGTTCCGGGTCATCAGAAATGACTCCGGTTTAAAATCCGGTTCAAGGGAAGTCAGTCTCACTGAAGCTCTCAATATCCGGTTTACAATCCGGTTCAAGGGAAATCTGTTCTCCCACAAAGATCTGAAGCTTTCAAATCCGGTTTAAGAATTTCTGGTTCAAAAAGGAATTTACTTCTCGCAAGTTCGAGTTTAAAGGCCGTCAGAAAATTTCCGATTCAAAATGAAGAATGGCGGTTTGCAATCCGGTTCAAGGGAAATCTGTTCTCCCACAAAGCTTTGAAGGTCTCAATATCCGGTTCAAAATCCCGGTTCAAGAAGAATTTATCTCTTGCAAAAGTTAAAGGTTGCCAAAGAGGACCTCCTGCCATGATGCACGGTTCAAACATGGGTATCATGCCTTATTGGCTTATCATATTATTGATCACTTGGGGGCTTGGTCGTATCCGGACCATAGCTACACCTTTTGATCGGCGCAATGCCACAACATTGTTGGGGAACGTAGTAATTTCAAAATTTTCCTACGCACACACAGGACCATGGTGATCGCATAGCAACGAGAAGGGAGAGTGTCGTCTACGTACCCTCGTAGACCAAAGCGGAAGCGATCACAACGTAGAGGAAGTAGTCGACGTTCTCCTCGCGATCCTGCCGATCCCAAAGGTTACGCCGGCACCTCCGAGTCGATGATGACGTAGAGGAAGTAGTCAGACGATCTCCTCGCGATCGGCCGATCCCAGCGCCGTTACTCCGGCGCCCCGAAGTTCTTGGCACACGCTCAGCTCGATGACGCTCCTCGGGCTCCGATCCAGCAAAGCTCCGGGAGAGGGAGTTCCGTCAGCACGACGGCGTGGTGACGATCTTGATGTTTCACCGACGCAGGGCTTCGCCTAAGCACCGCTACGATATGACCGAGGTGGAATATGGTGGAGGCGGGCACCGCACACGGCTAAGGAACGATCTCAGGATCAACTTGTGTGTCCTAGGGTGCCCCCCCACCCCCGTATATAAAGGAGGGAGGGAGGAGGTGGCCGCCACAAGGGCGCGACCATGGGAGGAAACCTACTCCAAGTAGGTTTCCCTCTCTTCCTTATCTCATTTGGAGGGGAAGGAAAGAGTACTAGTATTAGGAAGTAGTACTAGTAGTAGGAATAGGAAGAGGGGAAGGAGAAGGAAAGGGGGCCGGCCCCTTCCCAGTCGGATTGGGCTTGCGGGGCGCCCCCTCCCTTGTTCCTTCTCCTTCCTCCCACATGGGCCCAATAAGGCCCATATACCTCCCGGGGTTCCGGTAACCTCCGGAGCTCCAAACTTCTCCGGAACCTTTCCGGTGTCCAAATATATCCGTCCAATATATTAATCTTTATGTCTCGACCATTTCGAGACTCCTCGTTATGTCCGTGATCATATCCGGGACTCAACAACCTTCGGTACATCAAAATACACAAACCCATAATATATCCGTCATCGAAACCTTAAGCGTGCGGACCCTACGGTTCGAGAACAATGTAGACATGACCGAGACACATCTCCGGTCAATAACCAATAGCGGGACCTGGATGCCCATATTGGTTCCTACATTTTCTACGAAGATCTTTATCGGTCGGACCGCATAACAACATACGTTGTTCCCTTTGTCATCGGTATGTTACTTACCCGAGATTCGATCGTCGGTATCCAATACCTAGTTCAATCTCACATCGGTAAGTCTCTTTACTCGTTCCGTAATACATCATCTCACAACTAACTCATTAGTTGTAATGCTTGCAAGGCTTATGTGATGTGTATTACCGAGAAGGCCCAGAGATACCTCTCCGACAATCGGAGTGACAAAACCTAATCTCGAAATACGCCAACCCAACAAGTACCTTTGGAGACACCTGTAGTACTCCTTTATGATCACCCGATTACGTTGTGACGTTTGGTAGTACCCAAAGTGTTCCTCCGTAAACGGAGTTGCATAATCTCATAGTTACAGGAACATGTATAAGTCATGAAGAAAGCAACAGCAACATACTAAACGATCAAGTGCTAGGCTAACGGAATGGGTCATGTCAATCAGATCATTCTCCTAATGATGTGATCCCGTTAATCAAATGACAACTCATGTCTATGGTTAGGAAACATAACCATCTTTGATTAACGAGCTAGTCAAGTAGAGGCATACTAGTGACACTGCTTGTCTATGTATTCACACATGTATTATGTTTCCGGTTAATACAATTCTAGCATGAATAATAAACATTTATCATGATATAAGGAAATAAATAATAACTTTATTATTGCCTCTAGGGCATATTTCCTTCATCTCCCACTTGCACTAGAGTCAATAATCTAGTTCACTCAAGAATGATTCTAACACCCATGGAGTCTTGGTGCTGATCATGTTTTGCTCGTGGAAGAGGCTTAGTCAACGGGTCTGCAACGTTCAGATCCGTATGTATTTTGCAAATCTCTATGTCTCCCACTTGGACTTGGTCCCGAATGGAATTGAAGCGTCTCTTGATATGCTTGGTCCCCTTGTGAAATCTGGATTCCTTTGCCAAGGCAATTGCACCAGTATTGTCACAGAAGATCTTCATTGGTCCCGATGCACTAGGTACAACACCTAGATCGGAAATGAACTCTTTCATCCAGACTCCTTCATTTGCTGCTTCCGAAGCAGCTATGTACTCCGCTTCACATGTAGATCCTGCCACGACGCTTTGTTTAGAACTGCACCAACTGACAGCTCCACCGTTTAACAAAAACACGTATCCGGTTTGCGATTTAGAATCGTCCGGATCAGTGTCAAAGCTTGCATCGACGTAACCATTTACGACTAGCTCTTTGTCACCTCCATATACGAGAAACATATCCTTAGTCCTTTTCAGGTATTTCAGGATGTTCTTGACCGCTGTCCAGTGATCCACCCTTGGATTACTTTGGTACCTTCCTGCCAAGCTTACAGCTAAGCATACGTCAGGTCTGGTACACAACATTGCATACATGATAGAGCCTATGGCTGAAGCATAGGGAACATCTTTCATTTTCTCTCTATCTTCTGCTGTGGTCGGGCATTGAGTCTGACTCAATTTCACACCTTGTAATACAGGTAAAAAACCTTTCTTTGCCTGATCCATTTTGAATTTCTTCAAAACTTTATCAAGGTATGTGCTTTGTGAAAGTCCAATTAAGCGTCTTGATCTATCTCTATAGATCTTGATGCCCAATATGTAAGCAGCTTCACCAAGGTCTTTCATCAAAAAACTCTTGTTCAAGTATTCCTTTATGCTATCCAGAATTCTATATCATTTCCGATCAGTAATATGTCATCTACATATAATATCGGAAATGCTACAGAGCTCCCACTCACTTTCTTGTAAATACAGGCTTCTCCAAAAGTCTCAGATAAACCCAAATACTTTGATCACACTATCAAAGCGCTTATTCCAACTCCGAGATGCTTGCACCAGTCCATAAATGGATCGCTGGAGCTTGCACACTTTGTTAGCTCCCTTTGGATCGATAAAACCTTACGGTTGCATCATATACAACTCTTCTTCGTAAACCCATTCAGGAATGCGGTCTTTACATCCATTTGCCAAATTTCATAATCATAAAATGCGGCAATTGCTAACATGATTCGGACAGACTTAAGCATCGCTACGGGTGAGAAGGTCTCATCGTAGTCAATCCCTTGAACTTGTCGAAAACCCTTTGCGACAAGTCGAGCTTTATAGACAGCAATATTACCGTCGTCGGTCTTCTTCTTGAAGATCCACTTGTTTTCTATTGCTTGCCGACCCTCGGGCAAGTCAACCAAAGTCCACACTTTGTTTTCATACATGGATCCCATCTCAGATTTCATGGCCTCAAGCCATTTTATGAATCTGGGCTCACCATCGCTTCTTCATAGTTCGTGAGGTTCATCATGATCTAGTAGCATGACTTCCGAACAGGATTGCCGTACCACTCTGGTGCGGATTTTATTCTAGTTGATCTACGAGGTTACGTAGTAACTTGATCTGAAGTTTCATGATCAACATCATCAACTTCCTCACTATTTGGTGTAGATATCGCAGAAACTGGTTTACGTGATAAACTACTTTCAAATAAGGGAGAAGGTACGATTACCTCATCAAGTTCTACTTTCCTCCCACTCACTTCTTTCGAGAGAAACTCCTTCTCTAGAAAGGATCCATTCTTAGCAACAAATGTCTTGCCTTCGGATCTGTGATAGAAGGTGTACCCAACTGTTTCCTTTGGGTATCCTATGAAGATACATTTCTCGATTTAGGTTCGAGCTTATCAGGTTGAAGCTTTTCACATAAGCATCGCATCCCCAAACTTTAAGAAAGCGACAACTTTGGTTTCTTGCTAAACCACAGTTCATAAGGTGTCGTCTCAACGGATTTTGACGGTGTTCTATTCAGCGTGAATGCGGCCGTCTCAAGAGCATAACCCCAAAACGATAGCGGTAAATCTGTAAGAGACATCATAGATCGCACCATATCTAGTAAAGTGCGACACGACGTTCGGACACACCATTGCGCTTGTGGTGTTCCGGGTGGCGTGAGTTGCGAAACTATTCCGCATTGTTTCAAATGTAGACCAAACTCGTAACTCAAATATTCGCCTCCACGATCAGATCGTAGAAACTTTATTTTCTTATTACGATGATTTTCAACTTCACTCTGAAATTCTTTGAACTTTTCAAATGTCTCAGACTTATGTTTCATTAAGAAGATATACCCATATCTGCTTAAATCATCTGTGAAGGTGAGAAAATAACGATATCCGCCACGAGCCTCAATATTCATTGGACCACATGCATCTGTATGTATGATTTCCAACAAATCTGTTGCTCTCTCCATAGTACCGGAGAACGGGTTTTAGTCATCTTGCCCATGAGGCACGGTTCGCAAGTGCCAAGTGATTCATAATCAAGTGACTCCAAAAGTCCATCAAGATGGAGTTTCTTCATGCGCTTTATACCGATATGACCTAAACGGCAATGCCACAAATAAGTCGCACTATCATTATCAACTCTGCATCTTTTGGTCTCAACATTATGAATATGTGTATCACTACTATCGAGATTCATTAAAAATAGACCACTCTTCAAGGGTGCATGACCATAAAAGATATTATTCATATAAATAGAACAACCTTTATTCTCTCGATTTAAATGAATAACCGTCTCGCATCAAACAAGATCCAGATATAATGTTCATGCTTAACGCTGGCACCAAATAACAATTATTTAGGTCTAAAACTAATCCCGAAGGTAGATGTAGAGGTAGCGTGCCGACCGCGATCACATCGACTTTGGAACCATTTCCCACGCGCATCGTTACCTCGTCCTTTGCGGTGTTCGCAATCAGTAGTCCCCTGTTTCGAGTTGCAAATATTAGCAATGTAACCAGTATCAAATACCAGTGTGCTCATGCGAGCTCTAGTAAGGTACACATCAATAACATGTATATCACATATACTTTTGTTCACCTTGCCATCCTTCTTATCCTCCAAATACTTGGAACAGTTCCGCTTCCAGTGACTATGCGCTTGCGGTAGAAGCACTCGATTTCAGGTTTAGGTCCAGACTTGGGTTTCTTCCCTTGAGCAAAGCAACTTGTTTGCTGTTCTTCTTGAAGTTCCCTTCTTCTTCCCTTTGCCTTTCTTCTTGAAACTAGTGGTCTTATTGACCATCAACACTTGATGCTCCTTTTGATTTCTACCTCCGCAGCCTTCAAAGATTGCGAAGAGCTCGTGCATAGTCTTTACTAACCCTTGCATATTATAGTTCATCACGAAGCCTTTGTAGCTTGGTGGCGGTGATTGAAGAATTACATCAATGACACAATCATCCGGAAGATCAACTCCCAGTTGAGTCAAGTGATTGTAATACCCGGACATTACGGTATGTGCTCACCGATGCAGACCCGTTCTCCTCCATTTTGCAGCTATAGAACTTATTGGAGACTTCATATCTCTCAATCCGGGCATTACATTGAAATATCAACTTCAACTCTTGGAACATCTCATATGCTCCACGACTTTCAAAACGTCGTTGAAGACCCGGTTCTAAGCCGTAAAGCATGGCACATCGAACTATAGAGTAGTCATCGACTTTGCTCGCCAGACGTTCTTAACGCCGTCGGCCAGTATCAAGAAGAACTGGCACCTAGCGGTGTATCCAGACGTAACTCTTCCGTGCAGCAATGAGGATAATCCTCAGATTACGGACCCAGTCCGTGTAATTGCTACCATCATCTTTCAACTTTGCTTTCTCAAGGAACGCATTAAAATTCAACGGAACAACAAAGACGAGCCATCTATCTACAAACAGACATAGACAAGCAAGATACTATCAGTACTAAGTTCATGATAAATTTAAGTTCAATTAATCATATTACTTAAGAACTCCCACTTAGACAGACATCTCTCTAGTCATCTAAGTGATCACGTGATCCAAATCAACTAAACCATAACCGATCATCACGTGAGATGGAGTAGTTTTCAATGGTGAACATCTTATGTTGATCATATCTACTATATGATTCACGCTCGACCTTTCGGTCTCCGTGTTCCGAGGCCATATCTGCATATGCTAGGCTCGTCAAGTATAACCTGAGTATTCTGCGTGTGCAAAACTGGCTTGCACCCGTTGTAGATGGACGAGAGCTTATCACACCCGATCATCACGTGGTGTCTCTAAGACGCATTTAACTTTGGCAACGGTGCATACTCGGGAGAACACTACTTGATAATTTTAGTGAGAGATCATCTTAAAATGCTACCGTCAATCAAAGCAAAATAAGATGCATAAAGGATAAACATCACATGCAATCAATATAAATGATATGATATGGCCATCATCATCTTGTGCTTGTGATCTCCATCTCGAAGCACCTTCATGATCACCATCGCCACCGGTAGCGACACCTTGATGTCCATCGTAGCATCGTTGTCGTTTACGCCATCTATTGCTTCTACGACTATCGCTACCGCTTAGTGATAAAGTAAAGCAATTACTGTATGCGTTGCATTTCATACAATAAAGCGACAACCATATGGCTTCGCCATTGCCGATAACTCGGTTACAAAACATGATCATCTCATACAATAAAATATAGCATCACGTCTTGACCATATCACATCACAACATGCCCTGCAAAAACAAGTTAGACGTCCTCTACTTTGTTGTTGCAAGTTTTACGTGGCTGCTACGGGCTGAGCAAGAACCGTTCTTACCTACGCATTAAAACCACAACGATACTTCGTCAAATAGACTCCGTTTTAACCTTCTCAAGGACCGGGCGTAGCCACACTCGGTTCAACTAAAGTGAGAGAGACAGACACCCGCCAGCCACCTTTAAGCACGAGTGCTCGTAACGGTGAAACCAGTCTCGCGTAAGCGTACACGTAATGTCGGTCCGGGCCGCTTCATCTCACAATACCGCTGAACCAAAGTATGACATGCTGGTAGGTAGTATGACTTGTATCGCCCACAACTCACTTGTGTTCTACTCGTGCATATGACATCAACGCATAAAACCTGGCTTGGATGCCACTGTTGGGGAACGTAGTAATTTCAAAATTTTCCTACGCACACGGGACCATGGTGATGGCATAGCAACGAGAAGGAGAGTGACGATCTCACGCACTCGTAGACCAAAGCGAAGCGATCACAACGTAGAGGAAGTAGTCATACGTTCTCCTCGCGATCCTGCCGATCCCAAAGGTTACTCCGGCACCTCCGAGTCGATGATGACGTAGAGGAAGTAGTCGTGACGATCTCCTCGCGATCCAACCTATCCCAGCGCCGTTACTCCGGCGCCTACGAGAACTTGGCACACGTTCAGCTCGATGGCGCTCCTCGGGCTCCGATCCAGCAAAGCTCGGGAGAGGGAGTTCCACAAGACGACGGCGTGGTGGACGATCTTGATGTTTCACTGACGCAGGGCTTCGCCTAAGCACCGCTACGATATGACCGAGGTGGAATATGGTGGAGGGGGCACCAGACACGGCTAAGGAACGATCTCAAGGATCAACTTGTGTGTCCTAGGGTGCCCCCACCCCGTGATATAAAGGAGGGAGGGAGGAGGTGGCCGGCCACAAGGGGGCCGCACCATGGGAGGAAACCTACTCCAAGTAGGTTTCCCTCTCTTCCTTATCTCATTTGGAGGGAAGGAAAGAGTACTAGTATTAGGAAGTAGTACTAGTAGTAGGAATAGGAAGAGGGGAAGGAGAAAGGAAGGGGCGGCCCCTTCCCAGTCGGATTGGGATTGGGCGCGCCCCTCCCTTGTTCCTTCTCCTTCCTCCCACATGGGCCCAATAAGGCCCATATACCTCCCGGGGTTCGGTAACCTCCGGGGTTCCAGAACCTCCCGGAGCTCCAAACTTCTCCGGAACCTTTCCGGTGTCCAAATATATCCGTCCAATATATTAATCTTTATGTCTCGACCATTTCGAGACTCCTCGTTATGTCCGTGATCATATCCGGGACTCCGAACAACCTTCGGTACATCAAAATACACAAACTCATAATATATCCGTCATCGAAACCTTAAGCGTGCGGACCCTACGGTTCGAGAACAATGTAGACATGACCGAGACACATCTCCGGTCAATAACCAATAAGCGGGACCTAGATGCCCATATTGGTTCCTACATTTTCTACGAAGATCTTTATCGGTCAGACCGCATAACAACATACGTTGTTCCCTTTGTAATCGGTATTTTACTTACCCGAGATTCGATCGTCGGTTTCCAATACCTAGTTCAATCTATTTACTGTTAAGTCTCATTACTCGTTCCGTAATACTTCATCTCACAACTAACTCATTAGTTGTAATGCTTGCATGGCTTTTGTGATGTGTATTACCGAGATGGCCCATAGATACCTCTCAGACAATCGAGTGACAAAACCTAATCTCGAAATACGCCAACCCAACAAGTACCTTTGGAGACACCTGTAGTACTCCTTTATGATCACCCGATTACGTTGTGACGTTTGGTAGTACCCAAAGTGTTCCTCCGGTAAACGGAGTTGCATAATCTCATAGTTACAGAACGTGTATAAGTCATGAAGAAAGCAACAGCAACATACTAAACGATCAAGTGCTAGGCTAACGGAATGGGTCATGTCAATCAGATCATTCTCCTAATGATGTGATCCCGTTAATCAAATGACAACTCATGTCTATGGTTAGGAAACATAACCATCTTTGATTAACGAGCTAGTCAAGTAGAGGCATACTAGTGACACTCTGTTTGTCTATGTATTCACACATGTATTATGTTTCCGGTTAATACAATTCTAGCATGAATAATAAACATTTATCATGATATAAGGAAATAAATAATAACTTTATTATTGCCTCTAGGGCATATTTCCTTCAAACATCACTTGGGGGCTTGGTCGAACCCGAACCATAGCTACACCTTTTGATCGGCACAATGCCACAGCATCACTTGGGGGCTTGGTCGAACCCGAACCATAGCTACACCTCTTGATCGGCGCAATGCCACAGCATCACTTGGGGGCTTGGTCGTATCCAAACCATAGCTACACCTCTTGATCGGCGCAATGCCACATCATCACTTGGGGGCATGGTCGAACCCGAACCATAGCTACACCTCTTGATCGGCGTAATGCCACAATGTCATTTGGGGGCTTGGTCGTATCCGAACCATAGTCACACCTCTTGATCGGCTCAAAGCCTCGCCTACAACGGTTTTATTTGCCTTTGTTTGAGTTTTGTTCTCTTTTTGATAAAAATTCTTTGGTTGCTTTTTAAACCGGCGTTCATTAACCCGGCTCGGCTTTCAACTACAAGTTGTCAGTACATGACCAGTTATAATCCGGCGATTATTATCCCGGTCTGGTTCGGCTACAAGTCGCCAGTAATATATATGGATAATCCGGTGTCTATCACAACCCGGTACGGTTTTATCATAAACCGGCACAATATGGAAGGAGTTATCAATACTCATGATTAGGGTTATCACCCTTACTACAAAAGGTTGGTAAACCAACAATGTGATTCAATGTCACAGGTATGATATATTTCATATTTGATTATTCTTAAGTGCAGCCTTGGTTATTAACCCAGGTTATATGTTGGGCATTATGACCCGTCTGGCGGTAAACCGCCAGGACACTTTAAACTTCTTGTATGCAGAAACAGGTTGAATAAAGCATGATTATAAATCATCGGTATTTATTAAACCGTCCTGGTTTTCGACTATATGTCGCCAGTATGATGATAAATTATCCGGTGTTTATTAGGCCTGGCTTTAAGACGATAAGTCGCCAGTATATGATGAGAAATTATCTGGTGTTTATTAAACCGGCCTGGCTTTGGACTATAAGTCGCCAGCATATATTTGGATTGCGCCATTGGAATCATGCGCTTATAAATCATTGGGTTATATTATTCAAATAGCAAAACTTGGCTGAATTTTCATTATGATATTGAATGAATAAGGTTTTCATACCGGATTATATTATCTTGAATAGCCAACATGGCTAGATTTTTATTATGGTTATTAATAACTAGTATTATTGAGGCTTTCAAAGTCGCTTTAGCGCAATGGCTATTATTTTATCAAAGGATATGATTTATTCTACAATGGAAGGAATAGTCCCAGTCGCCTGCAGCTTACGACCCGACACTTGGGGGCTACATTATTTAAATTGAGATTATATCAAATATGCAAGTCTCATGTCACTGCAAGCATGCACCATGACACTTGGGGGCTAATGCAAAGTCATTTTTTGCTCATCTTATTAAAGATCCGACTCATCACATCCTAATGAGCCGGCCCTTGGGGGCTACACATCACTACTCAAATCTACATGATTATATTTACAAAGTCCCTGCTCATTATTGCATAATGACCTGACCCTTGGGGGCTACACTGGTTGAAGTTTTTATGAGCATAAGGCAATTTCAAGTCCCAGGTTGCTGCAAACAAGACAACCCGTCACTTGGGGGCTACATATATGGAGTATTCAGTTTTTACTAGTGACTGGAATGAACAACATGGATTTCTTCAAAAGTGGCAGTATTTATATTGAAGCAAGTCTTAAGCCATCACTTTGTTCTGCTCAAGACTTGGGGAGCTACAGGTATTATATTATTATCAGAGAAATATTTTCAAATTATCTGTTTTGAGCAAACCAGATTGACCCAGTGTCTGCAACAATCATGACCCGGCATTACCAACAATCATGACTCGGCGTCACCAATAACTATGACCCGGCGTCGTCAACAATTATGACCCGGTGCCATCAATATTTATAAACCGGAAATTTTGGCAATGATAAACGGGCAAGTTCTACATTTTCAAACCGGTTGATATCAGTTGAATATTTGAAGACCAATATTTTTCAAATCAGAGCATTGAAGGCCAATTAAAATGGATTCTTTATTTATGAAATATCATCTACAAGCAAATCGATTATGAAGCTGGTCTATTGACTCGGATTTTTCAGAAGGAGGAAATGACAAGGAATTAAGGATAATCAGATGCCGGTTTACAAGAATTCTTAACCCGAAGCATAATCTGTCCAGTTTGTTCTTGCGTTTACTTTACAGGATGAGTTTAACATGGATAAATCCAAATTAAACTGCGGGCTAATGTCAGGGGATATACCCCGCGGTGTAAACCGACCGAAAATATGACCCGGCCGGGCTTGGCGGTTTACTTGAGACTCGGTTGACACTTGGTGATTCACTGGCGACCCGCCCTGACCAGACGGTTTACAAGCAACTTGCCTGAACATTATGACGCACCGGTAACCTGGCGGGCAGCGGACTGATGACAAGGCCCAAGGCTTAGAAAGGACGGTTTATGTTAATGGTGGGCCGGTTTAAGAGGAAAGGTGTGAGGAATATTTCCCTTACAAGGAGTTAAAGATCCGGACTTGTATCCGGTTTGTATTAGAAGGTAGACTAGTCCTAATCCTAATAGGACTCCACATGTAACCCGCCCCTTCAACATATATAAGGAGGGGCAGGGCTCCCCAAAGAGGGACAAGCGGCGAAGCAAGAAGAAATAATCTCTAGGGCTAGACACAAAGAGCCGGTTTACCGGTGACTCTCTCGTGATCATAATGAGACCTAGGCTCAAACAGCATGTAGGGCTATTACCGGATGATGTTTCCTGGGGCCCGAAGCTGTCTAAATCCTTGTCTTGTGTTGCGTCTCTCGATTCTGCTAAACCCCTCTCAAGCTACCACATAGATGCGTTGGCCTCGCGACTAAGTCCTGACACTAAGGACATCTGCCGTGACAAAACCACGACAGGTTCCAAGATTGATATGATCATCATCGCACACTCCCTATACTTTCGGGATTAGTATTGAACCTAAATAAATGTTATTTGGTGTTTGCGTTGAGCATGAATATGATTAGATCATGTTTATTGCAATACGGTTATTCATTTAAGACAGAGAATAATTGTTGTTCTATTTACGTGAATAAAACCTTCTATGGTCATACACCCAATGTTGATGGTTTATAGAATCTCGATCGTGGTAATACACATATTCATAATACTGATGCCAAAAGATGCAAAGTTGATAATGATAGTGCAACTTATTTGTGGCACTGCCGTTTGGGTCATATCGGTGTAAAGCGCATGAATAAACTTCATAAAGATGGACTTTTGGAATCACTTGATTATGAATCATTTGATATTTGCAAACTGTGCCTTATGGGCAAGATGACTAAAACTCCGTTCTTTGGAACAGTGGAACACGATCAAAGAATTTCAGAGTGAAGTGGGGAATCATCGTAACAAGAAAATAAAGTTTCTATGATCTGATTGTAGAGGAGAATATTTGAGTTACGAGTTTGGCCTTCATTTAAAACAATGTGGAATAGTTTCACAACTCACGCCACCTGGAACACCACAGCGTAATGGTGTGTCTGAACATCGTAACCGTACTTTATTGGATATGGTGCGATCTATGATGTCTCTTACCGATTTACCACTATCGTTTTGGGGTTATGCATTAAAGACAGCTGCATTCACGTTAAATAGGGCACCGTCAAAATCCGTTGAGACGACACCATATGAACTGTGGTTTGGCAACAAACCTAAGATGTTGTTTCTTAAAATTTGGGACTGCGATGCTTATGTGAAAAAACTTCAACCTGATAAGCTCGAACCCAAATCGGAGAAATGCGTCTTCATAGGATACCCAAAGGAAACTGTTGGGTACACCTTCTATCACAGATCCGAATGCAAGATATTCGTTGCTAAGAATTGATCCTTTCTAGAGAAGGAGTTTCTCTCGAAAGAAGTGAGTGGGAGGAAAGTAGAACTTGATGAGATAATTGTACCTTCTCCCAAATTGGAAAGTAGTTCATCACAGAAATCAGTTCCAGTGATTTCTACACCAATTAGTGAGGAAGCTAATGATGATGATCATGAAACTTCAGATCAAGTTACTACCAAACCTCATATGTCTTCCAGAGTACGGTCCGCACCAGAGTGGTATGGTAATCCTATTCTGGATGTCATGTTACTAGATCATGATGAACCTATGAACTATGGGGAAGCGATGATGAGCCCAGATTCCGTGAAATGGCTTGAGGCCATGAAATCTGAGATGGGATCCATGTATGAGAACAAAGTGTGGACTTTGGTGGATTTGCCCGATGATCGGCAAGCCATAGAAAATAAATGGATCTTATAGAAGAAGACCGACGCTGACAGAAATATTACTGTTTACAAAGCTCGACTTGATGCGAAAGGTTTTTGACAAGTTCAAGGAGTTGACTATGATGAGACCTTCTCACCTGTAGCGATACTTAAGTCTGTCCGTATCATGTTAGCAATTGCCGCATTTATTTATTATGAAATTTGGCAGATTGATGTCAAAACTGCTTTCCTTAATTAATTTCTTGAAGAAGAGTTGTATATGATGCAACCAGAAGGTTTTGTCGATCCAAAGGGTGCTAACAAAGTGTGCAAGCTCCAGCAATCCATTTATGGACTGGTGCAAGCCTCTCAAAGTTGGAATAAACGCTTTGATAGTGTAATCAAAGCATATGGTTTTATACAGACTTTTGGAGAAGCCTGTATTTACAAGAAAGTGAGTGGGAGCTCTATACCATTTCTAATATTATATGTGGATGACATATTATTGATTGGAAATGATATAGAATTTCTAGATAGCATAAAAGGATACTTGAATAAGAGTTTTTCAATGAAAGACCTCCGTGAAGCTGCTTACATATTGAGCATCAAGATCTGTAGAGATAGATCAAGACGCTTGATAAGATTTTTCAATGAGTACATACCTTGAAAAGATTTTGAAAGAGTTCAAAATGGATCAGTCAAAGAAGGAGTTCTTGCCTGTATTACAAGGTGTAAAGTTGAGTAAGACACAAAGCCCGACCACAACAGAAGATAGAAAGAGAATGAAAGTCATTCCCTATGCCTCATTCGTAGGTTCTATAAAGTATGCCATGCTATGTACCAGACCAGGTGCCTTGCTATGAGTTTGGCATGGGGGTACGATAGTGATCCAGGAGTGGATTACTATATAGCGGTCAAAGTTATCCTTAGTTACCTAAGAGGACTAAGGAAGTACTTCTCGGTTATGGAGGTGATAAAGAGTTCGTCATAAAGAGTTACGTTGATGTAAGCTTTACACCAATCCAGATGACTCTGAGTCTCAATCTGGATACATATAGAAAGTAGGAGCAATTGGCTATAGTAGCTCCATGCAGAGCATTGTCGACATAGAAATTTGCAAAATACATATGGCTCTGAATGTAGCAGACCCGTTGACTAAATTTCTCTCACAAGCAAAACATGATCACACCTTAGTACTCTTTGGGTGTTAATCACATAGCGATGTGAACTAGATTATTGACTCTAGTAAACCCTTTGGTTATTGGTCACATGGCGATGTGAACTATGGGTGTTAATCACATGTAGATGTGAACTATTGGTGTTAAATCACATGGCGATGTGAACTAGATTATTGATTCTAGTGCAACTGGGAGACTGAAGGAAATATGCCCTAGAGGCAATAATAAAGTTATTATTTATTTCCTTATTTCATGATAAATGTTTATTAGTCATGCTAGAATTGTATTAACCGGAAACTTAGTACATGTGTGAATACATAGACAAACAATGTGTCCCTAGTATGCCTCTACTTGACTAGCTCGTTAATCAAAGATGGTTATGTTTCCTAGCCATAGACATGATTTGTCATTTGATGAACGAGATCACATAATTAGGAGAATGATGTGATGGAGATGACCCATCCGTTAGCTTAGCATTATGATCGTTATAGTTTCATTGCTATTGCTTTCTTCATGACTTGTACATGTTCCTCAGACTATGAGATTATGCAACTCCTGAATACCGGAGGAACACCTTGTGTGCTATCAAATGTCACAACATAAATGGGTGATATAAAGATGCTCTACAGGTGTCTTCGAAGGTGTTTGTTGGGTTGGCATAGATCAAGATTAGGATTTGTTACTCCGTCTTTCGGATAGGTATGTCTGGGCCCTCTCAGGAATGCTCATCACTATAAGCCTTGCAAGCATTGTGACTAATGAGTTAGTTGTGGGATGAAGTATTACGGAACGAGTAAAGAGACTTGCCCGTAATGAGATTGAACTAGGTATGATGGTATCGACGATCGAATCTCAGGCAAGTAACATGCCGATGACAAAGGGAACAACGTATGTTGTTATGCGGTTTGACCAACAAAGATCTTCGTAGAATATGTAGGAGCCAATATGAGCATCCAGGTTCCGCTATTGATTATTGACTAGAGATGTGTCTCGGTCATGTCTACATAGTTCACGAACCCATAGGGTCCGCACGCTTAATGTTCGATGACAATATGTATTATGAGTTATGTGTTTTGATGACCGAAGTTTGTTCGGAGTCCCGGATGAGATCACGGATGTGACGAAGAGTACCGAAATGGTTGAGACATAAAGATTGATATATTGGACCATGTTATTTGGACACCGGAAGTGTTCCGGGTGGTTTCGGGTAAAAAGGGAGTACCGGAAGGGGTTATCGGAACCCCCGGGGGAACTAATGGGCCACCATGGGCCTTAGTGGAAAGAGAGGACGGTGTCCAGGGCAGGCCACCCCCCCTTGGGTCCGAATTGGACTAGGGAAGGGGGGCGGCGCCCCCCTTTCCTACTCCCTCTCCCTCTCCTTCCTTTCCCCTCTCTCCCTTGTAGTGGAATCCTACTAGGACTAGTAGTCCTAGTAGGACTCCTCTCTTGGACACGCACTAGGGGCCGGCCGGCCTCCCCCTTGCTCTTTTATATACGGGGGCAGGGGCACCCTAGAACACACAAGTTTCTCTTAACCGTGTGCGGTGCCCCCTTCCACAGTTACACACCTCGATCATACCATCGTAGTGCTTAGGCGAAGCCCTGCGCCAGTAACATCATCATCACCGTCGCCACGCCGTCGTGTGATGTCTACTACACAACCTTCTTCTTGTAGATGTTGTTGGGCCTCCAAGTGCAGAGGTTTGTAGGACAGTAGCAAATTTACCTCAAGTGGATGACCTGAGGTTTATCAATCCGTGGGAGGCGTAGGATGAAGATCGTCTCTCTCAAGCAACCCTGCAACCAAATAACAAAGAGTCTCTTGTGTCCCCAACACACCCAATACAATGGTAAATTGTATAGGTGCACTAGTTCGGTGAAGAGATGGTGATACAAGTGCATTATGGATGGTAGATATAGGTTTTTGTAATCTAAAAATATAAAAACAGCAAGGTAACTAATGATAGAAGTGAGCACAAACGGTATTGCAATGCTAGGAAACAAGGCATAGGGTTCATACTTTCACTAGTGCAAGTTCTCTCAACAATAATTACATAATTGGATCATATAACTATCCCTCAACATGCAACAAAGAGTCACTCCAAAGTCACTAATAGAGGAGAACAAACGAAGAGATTATGGTAGGGTACGAAACCACCTCAAAGTTATCCTTTGTGATCGATCTATTCAAGAGTCCGTAGTAAAATAACACGAAGTTATTCTTTCCGTTCAATCTACCCTAGAGTTCGTACTAGAATAACACCTTAAGACACAAATCAACCAAATCCTAATGTCACCTAGATACTCCAATGTCACCTCGAGTATCTGTGGGTATGATTATACGATATGCATCACACAATCTCAGATTCGTCTATTCAACCAACACAAAGTACTTCAAGAGTGCCCCAAAGATTCAACTGGAGAGTCAAGACGAAAACATGTGCCAACCCCTATGCATAGGTTCATGGGCGGAACCCGCAATTTGATCACCAAAACATACATCAAGTGGATCACATGATATCCCATTGTCACCACAGATACGCACATGCAAGACATACATCAAGTGTTCTCAAATCCTTGAATACTCAATCCAATAAGATAACTTCAAAGGGAACACTCAATCCATTACAAGAGAGTAGAGGGGGAGAAACATCATAAGATCCAACTACAGTAGCAAAGCTCGCAATACATCAAGATCGTACCACCTCAAGAACACGAGAGAGAGAGAGAGAGAGAGAGAGAGAGAGATCAAACACATAGCTACCGGTACATACCCTCAGCCCCGAGGGTGAACTACTCCCTCCTCGTCATGGAGATTGCCGAGATGATCAATATGGCCACCGGTGAGGGATCCCCCCTCCGGCAGGGTGCCGGAATAGGGTCCCGATTGGTTTTTGGTTGCTACAGAGGCTTGCGGCGGCGGAACTCCCGATATATTCTGTTCTCCGATGGTTTTAGGGTATATGGATATATATAGGCGAAAGAAGTCGGTCAGGGAAGCCACGAGGGGCCCACGAGGGTGGATGGCGCGCCTAGGGGGGTGGGCGCGCCCCCCTGCCTCGTGCCTTTCTCGTTGCTTCACTTACGTATACTCCAAGTCTTCTGGATTGCTTATGTTCCAAAAATAACTCTCCCGAAGGTTTCATTCCGTTTGGACTCCATTTGATATTCCTTTTCTGCGAAACACTGAAACAAGGGGAAAAACAGGAACTGGATCTGGGCTCTGGGTTAATAGGTTAGTCCCAAAAATCATATAAAAGTGCATAGTAAAGCCCATTAAACATCCAAGATGGATAATATAATAGCATGAATACTTCATAAATTATAGATACGTTGGAGACGTATCAGCATCCCCAAGCTTAATTCCTGCTCGTCCTCGAGTAGGTAAATGATAAAAGAAATAATTTATGAAGTGTGAATGCTAACAGGTGCACAAGTTTGATCAATGATAATTTCAATCACCTTTTCCAGCATCATCATATGTCATAACAATAGCTCAACTCATAAAGCTTTGCATGATCAAGTAACAAAATATTCACATATTAAAGTATATATCATAAACTTTCTTGAAAACTAACAAACATGTTATTAGTCATCAAACAATTACAATTCATCTTATTTTCAGGACGAGTCTATGTCAGAGCTTTGATTTAGCAAATCCCACATACTCAACTATCATATAGTCTTCCATGATTGCTACCACTCAAAGCATATTTTTAGAACAAATAGTATTCATCGAACACGGAGAAAGATAGGGGTTTAATGTTTCGCCTCCCAACCTTTTACCTCAAGGTTAATGTCAATAGTAATAATTCATGCTCAAATATATTTGAATGGCCATATATGCTTAGATCTTTCCATCACATGATGCTTGCCAACTAAAGAGTAGGTTGGAATGAGAAGGAATACTACCGACTCTTGCATAAAAGTAAAAGATAGGCCCTTCGCAGAGGGAAGCAGGGATTTGCAGAGGTGCCAGAGCTCGAAGCAAAAACAGAGATGAAAATAATTTTGAGAGGTATGCTTTAATTGTCAACATAACAACCAAGAGTTCCCAATATCTTCCATACTAGATACATCATAGACAGTTCCCACGCAGAAAGGTAAAGTTTTTACTCCCCCTCCACCAACATTCACACTCCACGGCTTGTCCGAAACAACGAGTGTCGTCCAACTATCAACATTCCTGGGGGAGTTTTGTTTAAATTATTTGCGAATTTTTTTTTGATCTTTTGATCATAGGATTGGGCATCCCAGTTACCAGCCATTTTCTCGTGAATGATGAGCGGAGTCCACTCATCGTGAGAATAACCCACCTAGCATGGAAGATACTGACAGCCCCTAGTCGCTACATGAGCGATTCGGGCATACAAAATAGATTATTATTTGAAGGTTTAGAGTTTGGCACATGCAAATTTACTTGGAACAACAGGTAAATACCGCATATAGGTAGATATGGTGGACACTCATGGAAGAAACTTAGTTCAAGGAATTTGGATGCACAAGCAGTATTCCCGCTTAGTATAGATATTTTGGCTAGCAAAGGATTCTAAATAGCAAGCACCACATGTTAGAGTATCCATAACAATATAACTTCTATACAAATATACCCAAGCATAACTCATTATGTTGTATTCCTTGTCCAATTTCAACTAATTTGCTCAGGTTTGAAAATAATTAATGGGGCTCATAATCATAGAAGATGTCCAAGATAGTATATTTATAAGTGAAATCTCTCTTCCTTCAATATTCTTTCATGAATTGTTCAAGTGACCAATGCAATGTTTGCTAACCTTCAATAAATTTACCACCTCTACTTCTTATATGTGAAGGCATTACTCCCCATGGGATAAGCATATGAAACATATATAATTTCAGATTTATGACATTCAAATCATTTACTCATAGGATATAACTGAAGCACACGAGTAAATTACAAACTACTCCAAAAAGATATAAGTGAAGATTAATGAGTAGTTAAATAATTATGTAGCTCTGTGAAGACTCTCTCTCATTTAAGAATTTCAGACCTTGGTATTTTATTCAAACAGCAAGCAAAGCTAAAGAAAATAAAATGACGCTCCAAGCAAAACACATATCATGTGGTGAATAAGAATATAGCTCCAAGTAAAGTTACCGATGAACGAAGATTTAAAGAGGGGATGCCATCCGGGGCATCCCCAAGCTTAGGCTCTTGGTTGTCCTTGAATATTACCTTGGGGTGCCTTGGGCACCCCCAAGCTTAGGATCTTGCCACTCCTTATTCCATAGTCCATCGTATCTTTACCCAAAACTTGAAAACTTCACAACACAAAACTTAACAGAAGATCTCGTGAGCTCCGTTAGCGAAAGAAAACAAAACACCACTTCAAGTTACTGTAATGAACTCATTCTTTATTTGTATTGGTGTAAAATCTACTGTATTCCAACTTCTCTATGGTTTATACCCTCCGATATTACTCATAGATTCATCAAAATAAGCAAACAACACATAGAAAACAGAATCTGTCAAAAACAGAATAGTCTGTAGTAATCTGTATCAAACGTATACTTCTGGAACTCCAAAAATTCTAAAATAAATTGGTAGACCTGAGGAATTTGTCTAGTAATCATCTTCAAAAATAATCAACTAAATAACACTCTCCAGTAAAAAGTTTTAGCTAATATCGTGAGCGCTAAAGTTTCTGTTTTTTACAGCATGATCAGAAAGACTTCACCCAAGTCTTCCCAAAGGTTCTACTTGGTACAAACACTAACTAAAACACAAAACCACATCTTAACAGAGGCTAGATGGATTATTTATTCCTAAACAGAACCAAAAAGCAAGAAACTAAAATAAAATTGAGTTGCCTCCCAACAAGCGCTAACGTTTAAGGCCCCTAGCTAGGCATGATGATTTCAATGATGCTCACATAAAAGATAAGAATTGAAACATAAAGAGAGCATCATGAAGAATATGACTAGCACATTTAATTCTAACCCACTTCCTATGCATAGGGATTTTGTGAGCAAACAACTTATGGGAACAATAATCAACTAGCATAGGAAGGCAAAACAAGCATAACTTTAAAACTTTTAACACATAGAGAGGAAACTTGATATTATTGCAATTCCTACAAGCATATATTCCTCCCTCATAAAAAATTTCAATAGAATCATGAATAAATTCAACAATATAACCATCACATAAAGCATTCTTTTCATGATCTACAAGCATAGAATTTTTATTACTCTCCACATAAGCAAAATTCTTCTCATTCGGAATAGTGGGAGCAAACTCAACAAAATAACTATCATGTGAAGCATAATCCAATTGAAAATTAAAATAATGATGACAAGTTTCATGGTTATCTTTATTATTTATAGCATACGTGTCATCACAATAATCATCATAAATAGGAGGCATGCTTTCATCGTAATAAATTTGCTCATCAAAACTTGGGGGACTAAACATATCATCTTCATCAAACATAGCATCCCCAAGCTTGTGGCTTGCATATCATTAGCATCATGGGTATTCACAGAATGCATACTAAAAACATTGCAATCATGCTCATCATTCAAAGATTTAGTGCCAAACATTTTAATGCATTCTTCCTCAAGCAATTTGGCACAATTACCGGAATCCTTATTTTCACGGAAGACATTAAAAAGATGAAGCATATGAGGCACCCTCAATTCCATTTTTTTGTAGTTTTCTTTTATAAACTAAACTAGTGCTAAAACAAGAAAAAAAGATTTGATTGCAAGATATAAAGATATACCTTCAAGCACTCGCCTCCCCGGCAACGGCGCCGAAAAAGAGCTTGATGTCTACTACACAACCTTCTTTTTGTAGACGTTGTTGGGCCTCCAAGTGCCGAGGTTTGTAGGACAGTAGCAAATTTCCTTTAAGTGGATGACCTAAGGTTTATAAATCCGTGGGAGGCATAGGATGAAGATGGTCTCTCTCAAGCAACCCTGCAACCAAATAACAAAGAGTCTCTTGTGTCCCCAACACACCCAATACAATGGTAAATTGTATAGGTGCACTAGTTCGGCAAAGATATGGTGATACAAGTGCAATATGGATGGTAGATATAGGTTTTTGTAATCTGAAAATAAAAAAACAGCAAGGTAACTAATGATAAAAGTGAGCACAAACGGTATTGCAATGCTGGGAAACAAGGCCTAGGGTTCATACTTTCACTAGTGCAAGTTCTCTCAACAATAATAACATAATTGGATCATATAACTATACCTCAACATGCAACAAAGAGTCACTCCAAAGTCACTAATAGAGGAGAACACGAAGAGATTATGGTAGGTTCTGAAACCACCTCAAAGTTATCCTTTCTGCTCGATCTATTCAAGAGTCTGTAGTAAAATAACACGAAGCTATTCTTTCTGTTCAATCTATCCTAGAGTTCGTACTAGAATAAAACCTTAAGACACAAATCAACCAAAACCCTAATGTCACCTAGATACTCCAATGTCACCTCGAGTATCTGTGGGTATGATTATACGATATGCATCACACAATCTCAGATTCATCCATTCAACCAACACAAAGTACTTCAAGAGTGCCCCAAAGTTTCTACCGGAGAGTCAAGACGAAAACATGTGCCAACCCCTATGCATAGGTTCATGGGCGGAACCCGCAAGTTGATCACCAAAACATACATCAAGTGGATCACGTGATATCCCATTGTCACCACAGATACGCACATGCAAGACATACATCAAGTGTTCTCAAATCCTTAAAGACTCATTCCGGTAAGATAACTTCAAAGGGAAAACTCAATCCATTACAAGAGAGTAGAGGGGGAGAAACATCATAAGATCTAACTACAGTAGGAAAGCTCGCGATACATCAAGATCGTACCACCTCAAGAATACGAGAGAGAGAGAGAGAGAGAGAGATCAAACACATAGCTACTGGTACATACCCTCAGCCCCGAGGGTGAACTACTCCCTCCTCGTTATGGAGATCGTCGGGATGATGAAGATGTCCACCGGTGAGGGATCCCCCCTCCGGCAGGGTGCCGGAATAGGGTCCCGATTGGTTTTTGGTGGCTACAGAGGCTTGCAGCGGCGGAACTCCTGATCTATTCTGTTCTCCGATGGTTTTAGGGTATATGGATATATATATATATATATATATATATATATATATATATATAGGCGAAAGAAGTCGGTCAGGGAAGCCACGAGGGGCCCACGAGGGTGGAGGGCACGCCCAGGGGGTGGGCGCCCCCCTGCCTCGTGCCTTGCTCGTTGCTTCCCTTAGTTATACTCCAAGTCTTCTGGATTGCTTCCGTTCCAAAAATAACTCTCCCGAAGGTTTCATTCCGTTTGGACTCCGTTTGATATTCCTTTTCTGCGAAACACTGAAACAAGGGAAAAACAGGAGGCTGCACTTTGGGCTCTGGGTTAATAGGTTAGTCCCAAAAATCATATAGAAGTGCATAGTAAAGCCCATTAAACATCCAAGATGGATAATATAATAGCATGAATACTTCATAAATTATAGATACGTTGGAGACGTATCATCGTGCTGACGAAACTCACCCTCGTCCTGAACTGGATCAATAGTACGAGGGATGTCATCGTGCTGAACGTATGCAGAACACGGAGGTGTCGTACGTTCGGTACCTGGATCGGTAGGATCGTGAAGACGTTCGATTATATCAACCGCGTTACTAAACACTTCCGCTTTAGGTCTACGAGAGTACGTGGACACACTCTCCCTGCTCGTTGCTATGCTTCTCCTAGATAGATCTTGTGTGATCGTAGGAATTTTTTTGAAATTACCGCGTTCCCCAACAGTTATCTTATCGGATTGAGTCTTCAAGGATTTGAGAACACTTGAGGTATGTCTTGCATGTGCTTATCTGTGGTGACAATGGGATATTTACGTGATCTACTTGATGTATGTTTTGGTGATCAACTTGCGGGTTCAGTGACCTTGTGAACTTATGCATAGGGGTTGGCACACGTTTTCGTCTTGATTCTCCGCTAGAAACTTTGGGGCACTCTTTGAAGTTCTTTGTGTTGGTTTGAATATATGAATCCGAGATTGTGTGATGCATATCGTATAATCAAACCCACAGATACTTGTGGTGACATTGGAGTATCTAGGTGACATTAGGGTTTTGGTTGACGTGTGTCTTAAGGTGTTATTTTACTACGAACTCTAGGGCTGTTTGTGACACTTATAGGAATAGCCCAATGGATTGATCGGACAGAATAACTTTGAGGTGGTTTCGTACCCTACAATAATCTCTTCGTTTGTTCTCTGCTATTAGTGACTTTTGAGTGACTCTTTGTTGCATGTTGAGGGATTGTTATATCATCCAATTTTGTTATTATTGTTGAGCGAACTTGCACTAGTGAAAGTATGAACCCTAGGCCTTGTTTCAAAGCATTGCAATACCGTTTTCGCTCACTTTTACTACTAGTTACCTTGCTGTTTTTATATTTTCAGATTACAAAAACCTATATCTACCATCCATATTGCACTTGTATCACCATCTCTTCGCCGAACTAGTGCACCTATACAATTTACCATTGTATTGGGTGTGTTGGGGATACAAGAGACTCTTTGTTATTTGGTTGCAGGGTTGTTTGAGAGAGACCATCTTCCTCCTACGCCTCCCACGGATTGATAAACCTTAGGTCATCCACTTGAGGAAAATTTGCTACTGTCCTACAAACCTCTACACTTGGAGGCCCAATAACGTCTACAAGAAGAAGGTTGCATAATAGACATCACTGGCGTCCTTCATTTCTGAAATCGGTAAGAACCCTAATTTTTTGTCATGTGCCTTGCAGTTCTGGTTCGGCAGATTTTAGGTCTGTAGATCTCAATGGGTACATCATCTAGTCCAGACAAATTGAATGCAGGTAATTCGTTGTGCTGAAACCTTTTTTGTGTTTTTTGCTGCTGATTTTTTATCAAATCTGGTGTTTAATAGGTTTTTAGTTGTATAGGTGTTGTCGTATGGACATTACAAGTTGTATGGATTTTGATAGTTGTTAATTTTTGCCCTGGAATGTGTGGTATATGTCTAGTTTTAGGTTGCTCAAACCTGCATACAGGTTGGAGTACTGATTACCATGTGTAGTTTGAACTGTTGTAGTGGCATCTGAATAGTTTGTAGCAGTCTGAGAAGAACTACTAGGATGTTGAAAGAGCTGACATTTTTGAAGTTCGGTGTGCGAGTGGTGGGGTTATAATATTTTATTGGTTGCAGTCATGTTCATGAAGTGACGTGGTGTCGTGTCTTTGCACTAGTAGTGTTTATATAGTTGAAGTGATTGCTTGTTCATGTACTTTTATTTTTTTTCCTTTTTGCTGATTATCATGTTGTTGCAGATGTTGGAGTGTCGGTGCCTCCTGATTCTGACAAATCAGAACGCTTTCAAGATCTTGTGAATGTTATTTTTGAGATATCAAATCCTCTAGAATAACTTGTGAGTCTTGCTGGTGTTTCCCTTTTATTTCTCTTTTTTTAACAGCCTTGCAAACATAAATGTGTTTAGTAACATCAGTTGTTCCTTTTCCTTGCGTCTGACACTATGCGCCTTATTTTACTTGTCTCTCCAATGCTGATTGTTTTTAATTTTATATGTGTGTGCTTATGTTTTTGGTTTATGTAGTTAATGATAGCCATGCTGCTGCTGACAACATTGTTGATGTTGTGAAAGATATTAATGATGGAATTTATTCTCTTAATTTTGGTGATGGTGATGGGAGCTTGCAGTTGTTTGTTACTCGGTCATAGAGTCTTGATGGCACTGAGGCTGAGGATGTTCCTATGCAGTTACAGCTGGAGGACGAAACGAAAAGAAAGAAGAAGTGTGATTTTCAGAGGAGAAAGGAGTTGGAACAGCGTCAAAAGGCTGCTTGCGTGCAACGAAGCGCTGAGGATGTTGCTCAAGCTGGAGATGATGAAGGTGGTGACGCGGCCGTTGCAACTGGTGATGCTGGATCTCATGGAACTGACATGCCTGTCAAGACATACTTGTTGCAGACTCGCTTGACGCAAGTGTTTCCTCGTGATGCAGTTAAGGAAAAGAAAATTGTTTTGAAGCGGAAGATGGCTGATCCAAATCGTGAATGGCACACAGAGGCGTAGCCCACATGCGAAAGCTGCTTCCCAACCCGGTAATAGCAAAGCTGATGCAGATAGTGTTGCTGTGAAGATTGGTGCAAGCACACTTGGTGGCTCCCCTGTTCGCCGGAGTCCGCGAGTTTTGTCAAATAAGAAACCTTCTTCGTCTCCTCTTCCGAAGCGCTCTTTGTTGAAGGAAAATAAGAAGCGTAAAGTTCCTCCTACGAAGGTGAACAAAGGTGTGAAGAAGCGTGCTCGTGTCGAAGCTGAAGATCTTGTATTTGAAGGAGATAATATTGAAGTTAATTCTGAAGATAAATATGCAGTGGTATCTATTTTTTTGCTTTTTAGTATTTTAAATTTTCTAGTTAGTGGTATTTTTTAATATTATTCCTTTGCTTTAGTCTTTGCTGAAGTATGTTAGTGATTTTCTGTGTTTCTTAGTATTAGTCATGAACACTGGACTTAATTATATTTGTAAAAACAATAGTTTCGTTTTGGGATACATGTTTGTACTGTATGTGACTTACTAGTTGTACTTGCAATAATTTAATTGTGTCTGGGTTGGTATGCTAGCCTGGTAACACTACAAAAAGAAGACACATCCGTGACATTTTGGGCCGAACGAAAAAAAATTCTGTCATACATATGACACTTCTATGACGATAATTGTGAAAAAAACCGGTATCATCATAGATGTGGTGGGCTCCTACTTCTATGACAAAAAATCATGGCAGAAAATGGGCTTTTCGTCCTGGGCGGGGCAGAGACGCAGCTGCACGACATTCTTTGGGCCGTCCATGACGGAAAAAACCATGGTAGAATCGAGGGGGAGGAAAATTTAGGGGAGTTGCCGGTTACGGTGGGAGGTCGGGGGCCGAGCGATGCGCGTTTCTCGTACACGACGCTGCAGCGTGTGTAGGTGTTGGTTCTAATCGAACCCGAAGCGAGGCGTTGGGCTCTAATCGAACCCGGCGATTGCAATCGCTCATCTAATCGAGCGATGGCGTTATGGGGGGGGGGTTGGATGAACAGTGGGCGGTGGCGTTGCCACTGGTTTAACAGGACCCCGTGGTGTGGAGGGCTAGATGAGCGATGAAGCGGTGGAGGGGTGGCCGTGGAGGGGTGGTTGAACAGGACCCGTGGTGTGGAGGGCTGGATGAGCGATGAGACGGTGGAGGGGTGGTTGAATGAGCCGGTGGAGTAGCACGCGGTGGAGGCTGGATGAACAGGAGCCCGTGGAGGCTGGAGAAGGTCGACGTTAGCCCGTGGAAGCCGGAGGAGGTCGACGGTGGAGATGAACAGTATCCCGTGGAGTCCCTTTTGCGGTACGCCACACCCCTCCCGATGAACAGGACCCCGTTTCGACCATAGCGCTCCAACACAAGTCCGTTTCGTCCATTTTGCGGTACGCCACACCCCTCCCGATCAACAGGACCCTCATTTCGACCGTAGGAGTTTCGTTTCGTCCGTTTTGCGGTACGCCACAGCCCTCCCGATCAACAGGACCCCCGTTTCGACCGTAGGAGATCCGTTTCCTCCGTTTTGCTGTACACCACACCCCTCCCGATCAACAGGACCCCGTTCCGAACGTGGCCAGTCGAACACAAGGCCGTTTCCTCCATTCTGCGGTACGCCAGTCCTTGTTTCCATTGCCTGTTCCGTCCAAGCCGGTTGGCTCCAGCTCGTTCCGTTGCCTCCCGATGAACATGACGCATTTCGTTGCCTCCCCATGAACATGACGCATTTCGTTGCCTCCCCATGAACATGACGCATTCCCTTGCCTCTCCATGAACACGACGATGACTCTGTTTCTCCGTTCCGACCCAGCCATGTACGTATGTGCGAGTAGGCGTTCGAGACCCCGCCCGTATGTACGTACGTGGGTCAGATTTTTCTTTCTTGCACCTGGCGGCAGACGTGCGTGTACATGCTACGTGCGCGCCACTACTACGACACGTACGCGCCTCTACTACGACACATGTGCGCCTCTACATCGACCAGTATATATGTACGTACACGTTCGGGACCAGAATGAAAACGCTACGTACGCTTCGACCAGGTGGGTCCTGACTGTCAGGCAGTTCCTTGCGTGCGAAAATGTAGCTGGTGGGTCCCTGCAGTTAGAGGGGCGAATCGTTTTTTTTTGCTCGGACGCACTTCCTTTGCGTGCGAAGATGTAGCTGGTGGGTCCCAGCAGTCAGGGGGGCGAATCATTTTTTTTGCCCGGACGCACTTCCTTGCGTGCAAAGATGTAGCTGGTGGGTCCCAGCAATCAGGGGGCGAATCGTTTTTTTTTGCCGGGATGCACCTCCTTGCGTTCGAAGATGTAGCTGGTGGGTCCCAGCAGTCAGGGGGAAACTTTTTTTCGTGAAATACGGTGGCCCGTCCGGTGGGTACCCATTGTCGGTGGAGGAATCATTATTTTCCGCGTAATAAGGAGGCACTTCCTTGTCATGCCGTGGACCCAGCTATCAGCCTCTCCACGTCTGATCCACGTCCAATGGAAGTCGTTCCTTGACCACGTTGACCACACCGCGCCGAGAGCACCACGGCGGTGGACGACGGCGAGGCCTAGGAAGGGGACGACTCGGAGCCGGGGAAGACGCAGCAGTGGATGCCCATGCGAAGAGGAGTACGAGGGTTCACTGGTTCGGCTGCGGTGTGAGGCTGCTATCGCCGCAGAATAATAGGGGGTGTGGGTGACTAGAGGGATGGCCTGGCCAGCGGTGGGAGTAGTAGTGGGTGGTGAGGCCTCCGCGGCATCACAGCCGGCCACGGGAGGCAGGAGCACGCGGCACGACCAGCGCTGGTTTGGGTGGCTGGAGCAAGAAGACCAGAGGCTGAAGAAGCACTACAACTGTTGGATGAAAATCATACGGTAACAGGAGCTAGAATCGTTCATATTGACTAAGTTGACAAAGCCCTCCGTCCCCGTCAACTTGTTAGGCCCACAAGTCAGCCTCCCAAAGATATTGGGTTCCAACAGGGGAGTATTCATTTTTTGTGCGTAATAAGGAGGCACTTCCTTGCGTGCGAAGATAGCTGGTGGGTCCGACAAGTCAGCGGGGGCAAGTTTTTCATGAAATCTGAGAGGCCCTTCCGGTGGGTCCCAGATGTCAGGTGGAGGAATCATTATTTTGCGCGTAATAAGGAGGCATTTCCTTGTGTGCGGCCCTGGACCCAGCTGTCAGCCTCTCCACGCATAGTCTACTTCCGATGGTGTCGTTCGTTGACCACGCCGCGCCGAGCGCATCCAAGGTGGTGGACGACGGTGAGGCCCCGGACAGCAACGAGCCGGAGATGGGAAGACGCGGGAGTAGAGTCGCAGACGGAGAGGTGTACGAGGGTTAACTGGTTCTAGTGCAATGTGGTTCGGCAGTCGGTGGAGAAGAACATGAGGTGTGGAGGGGTGTAGGGATGGCCTGGCCAACGGTGGAGTAGCGTTTCATAGCGAAGCGTGCTAAGCAGAGCTGCTAGCAGCAGGAGGCGGGAGGTGGTCCCGGCGGCGCTGGAGAAGAAGATGAGAGATTGAAGATGGATGCCGGTCCTTGGATGTAAATCCAACGGCTAACATGTCAGAATCATTTGTTGACTAAATTGACAACGACTTGCGTTGGCTTCGACCTATTGGCCCACATTTCAGCCTCCAAAAATGTAGCACGTATTCAACCCATTTTTTCAGAATTTACAGTCTTTTTTTGCGTGGTAGAATTTATAGTCAATTTGGTCTTTTTTTTTGAATTACAGCCATTAGCTGGGATGGGTGAACAATTAATGTAGCGTCCATGCAGCCCATTTATTTTATTTCCTGAAAAATTATAGGCCATTTGCACTTTCTCGAAATACACGATTTTGCTGGGCTGATTCTAATTATAATGTTGGGTTGGGCCAGCAATGTCATCAAAAAATAAAAAAGGGCTGAGCATTTTGTTATAAATATATTTAAATAATAAGTGATATTATTACATTCGTCCTTCAATCTTACCAAGCTTTTGTACACAATCACTAGGATTTTCGTGCCAAAAACAATCCAGGATTTTATTTGTTAAGAAATTATTTTATAAATTAATAAGATGTGGGATATTGTTTTCTTACATATGTAAGTATCTCGTTAAATATATGATGACAATAAAAATAATATATAATAACATATAAAAATTTAAATATATATAATATAGTTAGAAGGGAAACATAAGTTGTTCCTCATGCTCCTATTCTTATATAGAAAAATAGAACAGACCTCTGCGTTTTCTTCAAAAAAATACATAAATTGGGCTGCCAAAAATAATACCTCGGATGGGAGGTCCATAGGCCGGTCGATACATGACGGCCCTAAGAAAATACAAACAGGCCCTCCCATCCGAGGTCATGGGCTGCGCATGTTAAAAATGAAAGCCTAGGCAGGGCAGCCCAAAACCACGTCCGACACTTGCCAAAACTTCGTCCCTCGTTTTCTACGTGTTTCGCACACTCGACATTGTGTGGGCATTTTGACTGCATGCATCATATGAAGATGTGCTATGCATGAATGTTGATCAGCATGATGTTAACTGGCTGGTAGTTCCATTTTCGACCATGAATAAAACATCCAACATGATGTTAACCCTGTTTGAAAAGGCCGTGTTAATATAAATGCTCTGCCTCTGAAAATTGCAGTTTCTTATCTGAAACTGAAACTTGCAGTTTATTCTCGTCTGCACTTTTATACTCCTATGAAACTACATTTTTTTAAGTGCTAAAAATAGATCTCTAGAATTCATAAAATTCTTCATATGCTCAATACTACAAATCTGAAATTCAAAAGACATTCATATCTGAAAGTACTCTCAAAATACACAACACAAAACACAATTCACAACCTGCAAATAATCGACAACCCTAAGCTCCTCCCCGACAATTCACAACCTGCCCGACTATTGGGCTGGGGGCAGCCCTCCTATTCCTCGGCGAGACAGCCGCCCGTGAGAAGATATGAACGGCGAGGGAGACGATGGCGGGAAGTGTCGTCGGCCAACTGCTTTCTCCTCTTGCGCTTGGGTTCGGTCGACGAAGACTCCACCGCTCGCTCTAGCAGGACACCCTCACAAACAGCACCAGAGATGCTCGATCCTTCAATCTCTGGTGGATGCTCCATCTGGGATCGATACTCCCACCACCGCTCCCTCACGATCGGATTCGGTGAATCTGTTTGCTCCATGGCCCAGAGGAGCAGCTCTATGTACTCCGGCGCGACTCCCTCCGGGAGTATCGCCGCCTTTTCGCTCTGTTGCAGATATTTGGCCATGGATGTCGCCGTCGCAGCTAGTTGGTCCTTGTTGTCAAACCAAGACTGTATCTCCAACATCCTAGCTAGCTTCATAGGGTCGCCGTCTGCGATCCTCATGTATCGGTTGTACTCCTCCATCGATCTACTTCTCCACAGCACCTTCACTCGCCGGCGGTGGTTTTTGAATGGAAGAGGAGAGGAGCAGCGCTGGTTTTGGATTAGAACGGGAGAGGAGCGACGCTAGTTTTGGACTGGAACAGGAGAGGAGGGGCGGTGGTTTTGAAATGGAAAAGGAGAGGAGCGGCGCTGGATTTAGATTGGAACAGGAGAGGAGCGGCGGTGTAAGAGGAGAAGAGCGGAAGAGCGGCGCTGGTCTTGGAAGTATTTTTTTGTTGTTTTGTGTATTTTGGGTCAAAGTTTGACCACGTACTGTATTTGACAAGCAAAGTGTGAATCCATGTCACCAAAAATTGTATCGTTTGGTTCGTATATGAATGTACTTTCAAATTATATTATTTTTGCAACGTATAACATATATTTTATGTGCAAAAATCATGGTCAATTATGACCCACAATAAAAGGGAGACTAGTTAATGTGGGGTCGCTTTCTTAATTGAAGGGTAAATTGATTTTGATTTTGATCCAGTCACACACACCGCCCTCTCGCCCAATCCTAAATCGTCAGACGCCGACTCCCTCTTCTCCATTGCAAAACCACCTCCTCTCCTCTCCATCATCTCCATTCCAAAACCACCGCCTCGCCTCTCCCTCTTCCGATCATCTCCATTGCAAAACCACCTCCTCTCCTCTCCATCATCTCCATTCCAAAACCACCTCCTCTCCTCTCCATCATCTCCATTCCAAAACCCCGTCACCACTCACCCTCATCTGATCTTCACACCATAGAAAAACCACCTCCTCTCCTCTCCATCATCTCCATTCCAAAACCACCTCCTCTCCCCTCCCTCTTCTCTATTGCAAGACCACTGTCTCTCCTCCCATCTTCCAAAGCTAGCACCAGACCACTCAGAAGGACATCAATGGAGAGGATGCAACAGCGAATCAGGCAGATCGCCGGCGGCGACCAGGCAAAGTTATCCAGGTTGAAGGAGATCCTTAGTTGGTTTGACAATGAGTGGGAGATTTTGACGACTGTGCGGGCCATGTGGCAATGTATGCGAAAGAGCGAGATGGCGGCGATGAGGGCCGCGATGTACATGTACTCCTCAGCGGCAGTCATGCCGCAGTCCTCCGAGTTCATCGAGTATCTCCTATGGGCGATGGAGCAGACAGATTCGCCCGAGGCGACAGTCAGCCAGAGGTGGTGGGCGTACAGGTCAAAGGTCGAGCACCCAGAGGATAACGAATCGATCGAGTATGGTGTGCCGTTCGTGAGGGTGCAGAGCCAGCCGGAGCCACATGAGTATTCGTTCTCCCACCACAAGAGGAGGCCGGATGGCGCGACGTCGCTCCCCCGCCGTTCTCCACGGTTCCCTCGACGCTCGCCTCGTTTCAACGGCGGCGGTAGGGTTTAAGGTAAGCTTCGCACGAACCTAATCTTCCACCTGCTCATGCTTGCAATCAGTGTGACAGCTAATGAAAATCATGCTTATAATCACTCTCCGAGTACTACACCAATCACCCTAAAATAGCTCTGGACCTTTGGTTCAAAGTTGTGACACAGTGTACAAATAAAGAAAAATAGATTGGTGCTTCTTTCAAAAAAGAGTACTCCCTAGAAAACTGCCAATATAAGCTACTAGTATTTGGTTAGAGGATTTGCTACCGAGAAAGATCCGTCCACAGAGAGCGCCGCACATCCCACTGGTGGTGGTTGATGCCAATGCGAGCATGCAGCATGGTTGGTGTCGGTAATTTTTACTTGGCACACCTCACACTCTGCATATATGTTGGTTCCATACGTACATTTGTGCAGTTCCACCGAAATGCAGCTGAATAACCCTGTTTGCACAGATAATGAAAAAGCGTGATTACATTATAGTGGCACTAGTTGATGAAACACACAAAATAAATAGAAGAAAATATTGCGATAGTATCATAGTATGTCATGTCATGCGAGGGCGAGATGGGCCTCATGACGCCTCATCTTGGACATCGTCCCAAGTCTCCCAGATACACCTTTCCGCCAAAGGATGAACATCAATGTACAGCAAGAGTACAAGGAGGCGCCTTTGAGACATTCAAATCTCTATTTTTGTACATATCAACTAAAATTAAGCACCCCAGCTTTGTAAACGCTTAAACATTAACAATGGGACTAGTTGATGAAACATACTTTAACAAAGAGAAGCACTTTCTTTATCTACATTGGAAATGAAATGATAGAGATGACACTCGCTCTATTTTAACTGTATTATTACTTCATTTTATCGGTGACACTAGGGTCGAGCAGGTGTGGCAAACGAGGTGTATCGTGGCCGCAAGGATGGACGCTGGGGTGCTTAGATCGGGATGTCAAGCTGGCTCTTTCACCACCAACATGGATGATTCAATTCATGGGACCTTTTGGTGCAGTTCACCTAAAATGAAGTAATGTCCCGTGAGCTAGCAGCTTCTTCTTCAAATTTTTTAAGAAAAGGGCTCCAGCCTGGTTCCATTTCCATCGTAAAACGAAACCCACAGAGCTTCTTCTTCATTAGTTGCAATAAAATTGAGCAACATCAAGGTTGGTTGTGAAGCTCTGGAATGCTCAACTATAATTTGGATATCATTTGTGCAGTTCAACTAAGATCGAGCATGAAATGTATATCTCTGTTTGCACAAAAAAGGTGGAAAGGAGGGTGACTAACAAGTGATGAAACATGCATCAAATGAAAAGAAGCATGTTCCTTATCTGAATGGCAATCCTACAAGGACAGTGGCAATTTCTAAAGCAGTGGCATTGCTAGATATTAGTGTGGGCATTAGGATTAACTATGACAACCGTTAAATACGACATTACTTTGGGCACGGGAGAGTAGGAGGACCAGGACAGTTGCATTTCTAACAAAAAGAACCAACTTATCTTAATGAGAAATTTTAGCAGGACATGTAAAGAAGTGGCATTGATTCATATTACTGGAGGCATTACATTGAAAACAACATTGGTTTAACGTGTCCTTACTTTTTAACAAAGGCGATCGCTACATTTTACCAGTGGCATTACATAAGAGTGGCTCGGGGCAACAAACATCGTAACATGATATCCGGGTTGGTCCCATTTTTGTTCGGTATAGCCACCTTATAGTGTGTGAGGCTAGCAAATCTAGTGCTTGGACTTACTCTGTTGACTTGTCCCCAGCCCCCACTTTCTTTCCTTTTTCAACCAATAGATCGGGTTTATATTGAGTTTGTATTATGCTTCCCTTTATTTCCCTATTAGACCTAGAGACCAGTTGGATAGCCAGCCTACGCTACTTTTCGCCCCATTATTTCCTCTTTCGACCAAGTCCTAGATTCAGTAACAAATCCTCCCCCACCCCCACCCCCTTTCTTCCTTGTTTGAACCAAGTAGTACTAGATTCGAGTGCATGAACTAGTTTTACCTCTTAAACATAAAAAAAATTTGGTGGTTTTCGAACAGCCGATCGATCATATCTACGAGGGGGCCTGAGAAATAGTAAAAGTTACAAATGCAACGACGTCAGGAGCTCGGGAAGTAGAGCAAGGCCGGTCTCGAAGGAAGTTATACCTGATGGTCTTCGGGATGTCGCTAGGTGGGCGGCGGGAGGCCGGATCTACCCACACTACGGCAGCGAGGAAGAAGGGGTCGGAGGCCCTCCCTCGCCAGCGGTGCTTGGGAGAGAACGACAAGGCAGGCTGATCGGGACGCTACCAAAGAAGTGGGTAACAGCCATCGCCGAGGACGACCGCGTGAACGTTGCACCTTCTCACCTTCCCCGGCGGAGAGGATCCGGCTGGATCTATGACCAGCGATGAGCAGAGAGAGAGAGAGCGTGTGGCCACCGTTGTTGTGTTTAGATCTGGAGAGGCCGAGACAGTGTGAAGAGAGCAACACTAGCAAGCAAGCGCGGAGGCTCCTGCCTATATAGTGGAGTAGTACTTAGTTTTCTTTTGTCTACTGGAGCCGGCTTGACCTCGTCAATGACTGTTGAGAAGTCTTCATGCATGTGGCCCGGAGGCGCAGTTGTCGTCATTTTGATCTGAAGCGCCGGATTATAACATATAACATGAAAAAATGCCACATGACAAGAAATCATAACCTCACTGCCCAAAGGAGATAACATGAATCCCGACGGACAAACTAGACGAGGAACAAAGCTCAAATTAAAGATAAACTCATAGAAAAGGGGTCCGTCGATAGATGTCCTAATTAACATAGCAGGCTTGACCTAGATGGCAGCCGAGTAGTCACTGCTCGTGCATGTGGCCCCAATGACTAGCCCAACACAGCTTGTAATCGCTTAACCCTCGCATGATGATCCAAGGCACATGACACCTAATTTTGCGAGATGACAAGAAACCTTTTTAGATTTCTCACCACAACTACAGCCATGTACAACACAGCACGCACGATATGTAGACGATAGCCAATCCAGGCGTGTCTGCTAGAGTCTGGTCACATGCATGGACGAACTGATCTTCCGTGTCTTGCGGGGATCGTCCAGGCACCAACGTAGTACAACACTTCTCTAGTACTATCGCTCGTCTCCCTCTTCTATTAAGTCACCCTACTTGCGGGGCCAGGAAGTTTTCCTATGGTCGGTTCTCAATTGCCGTCCCACATGTGTGTGCGAACGCAATATGACACGCGTTCCATTTGGAGAGCAGCGTGCCAGACCGACCGACCGACCGTCTGGGGTGTAGCGCGAACGCGACGGGCGTGTTGTATACTCTGTACATGTGTACCGCCGTTTTCTAGACGCTTTGCTCCATGGCGTGGGTGCAATCCATGGATACAAAATTAGTATATTGTATACTATTTAAAACTCGAGGGCGGGGCTTTTCCTGCCCGGTAGGCAGCGGGACAGTTCCGCCAAGTCGGGTTGACAGAGATGCGAGAAGACGAGGTAGTAGGCTGCTGCAAACGTAGGGCTGTGTGATTTGACAGCGAGTTACTGCTGGATAGGTGGGGCCCCGTGATTTGGCTTGCCATAATCATTTTAACTGTGGCGCTACGACCGGCGTGAGTCTCCCGATTCCTGACCACCTCCATACAGGTGCCTCTCCCAATGCTCCACCATGTAGTAGAGGTTGGCTCTTGCATGAGAGCTCACTTCTCCACTTTTTCCTTGCCTCTCTTTCCTCCACATATGAAAAAATGCCATGTAAAGCGCACTATTGTACTTACTTGCTCCTACAGGTGCTTAAGCTTGCCACATAGGCATAAAGTCTGATGTGGCAAGTTAATCAAGAAGAGAGAGACTAGTTTGGTGACCCTAGTAAGAAACGGTGCTACGCGCGTGTACCTAGGTGAAAAGACATTTTTGAGTCTATAGCTAATTGAATGAAGCAAACTTAGCAACACCATTTCATTGGAAGATGTCACTCCTTGGCAAATGCAATAAATACTAGTACTCTCAGAAACTCATTATATAAGAACGTTTTTGACACTACACTAGTGTCAAAAACGTTCTTATATTATGGGACGGAGGAGTACTGAAAAAAGAGATAGAGAGGAGTAAAAAATATATACACTTATAGCCAACCTTATAGCCAACCTTGTTGTAGTATGAGTGACTAAGTGATGACTATGTATGACATGCCAACATCGGATAGCCCTAACGCACCGTGTTAAATCTCCAAGGGCGCGACTGCGGAAAGCGACGCTGACGGTCGTGGTAGGCGCGACCATGATACTGGCCGGGCAGCCCTTGGATCTGAGATCAAGCGGTCGCATGCTAAGTTGCTAAAAATTTGCGAATAACCCTCCAGGATAGGATATTCACCCATAGGTCTAGAATCACACCATGCAACTGCTCGATCTCAGATCCAAGGGCTCTCGAAGCCCGTATCATGGGAGAATGGAAAGCCACTACCCCGCCGTTCTCATCTTGGCGATTCGCTTCCTACTCGCCCCGCGGCGTCCTTTAATACTACGGCGGTTCGCTCCTAGTCGTCCCTGGCCCATTCACATACGGCAGTTCCACTAATCCTAACCCTCCTCCCAAATCCATGGCGTCCCAAATCTCCCGCCGGGCGGTGAGTACAAGGTTAGAACCATCATCGGCGATGAGTTCGACGTCATCTACACCTGCATTTCCGCGACGGTGAAAGGATGCCTTTCGCCTGCACGCATGTTCAAGACTCAGATGATGAGTGGGTCGCTGGGCTAGATGTTGAGTACACCACAGTTGTGGGATGAGAGAAGGATCTAAAGGACGAAGAGAGGAAGAAGCCCGCCGTGATCCAGGTTTGCGTGCATGACTTATGCTTGGTCTACCACATATGCCATGCCGACGTTGAGTGCCAGGATTTTAAGGACTTCCTCGAGAGCAACCTAGTCAAATTCGTTACTGTAGACTTTGGTAACGACAAAGAAGTCCTGTGTCGGATAGGCCTCATTGTAGGCAACACCTTCGACCTCCAAAAGAATCAGCTGGTGTCCTCTCATCAGCCTTCAATGCTGACGCTGGCAGGAGCCATGGTTCATCCTTCATACGGTAAACTGGAGAAACCTCCATACACGTTTCATCGTCATGCATGGCAGCGGAATGTACTAGATATAGACCACATCCAGTGCGCTGCAATGGATAGCTACCTTTGTTTCAATATCTACAAGGGTTGGATGAAGAGCAACAGTCAAGTTGGCGGTTCAAGGAAAGAAGTATCGGCCAAGAGGAAGAGGGACAAGGACGAAGTCGAGGACGTGGACGAGGACTCCGAGTAAGGTGGCAGTGTCGTTGCTCATCGTGGTTCTAAACTTCTAATGCAAAGGTGTCACCGGATTAGTTGCATAGTTTAATTTCAGGTGTGCTTAGTTTAATTTGAGGGTGTGTTGTCTCGAGCCCCAAATGTAACTATGTTATGTTTCTTCTTGTTACTTTAACTCTTGAAGACGTACATACTAGTATTTCTTACATTTCATCTTTTAGTTGGCATAATACTACCACTGCTTTCTTCACATTATATACGTACAATATATATGGCCAACATCATATAGCCAGCAGTTTAGTTGTCAAAGAATTTCGTGGTGCTTAGTTTTGTCAAAGAATTCCGTGGTGCTTAGTTTTATTTGAGGGGTGGGTTGTGCTTTGGACACCATTATTGTGACTAGCCTTTTCAATAGTACTATATGCATAATTTGGCTATTTAGCGCTCTCTATATGTACTACCTCCGTCCTGGTTTATAGGTCCCCTTTGTAGTTTGTGTCAAATTTTGACTAAAGATTTAACTAACAAAATGTTAATGCATGTCAAGAAAAAATATCTCATTGGATTCGTACTTGAACATAGTTTTCAAAAATATAATGTTTGGTGACATGCGTAGACATTTTGTTAGTTTAATCTATGGTCAAAATTTGGCACGAAATATAATGGGGACCAATAAAACCGGACGGAGGTAGTACCACCTTTTTTTTATTTCAAGTTTTGCACCATGGCACAATCCATCGATACTACTGCTGTACAAAAGTATACATTTTTTAAAGGGCTAGAGGGCGGGGCAGTCTAGCTTGGTCAGTTTCACGAGAGGCGAGGGCCTTTGTGATTTGACGGCTCATTACTGCTGGAAGGCGGGGCCTTGTGAGTTGACTGCTCATATAAATGCATCGCCGACCTGATCGAGGAGGAGCAAAGAACCGTGCGGTATACTTAAGTTTTCCACTGGAGTAGTACTGCGACGGAGGAGCACGAAACACGGCAGCCCAGTGCCATATGGCGATAAAAATGATCTGATTTTCTAGTCATCTCATTGTTAGCATTGTTCTATTCATTCCCTCAAAAAACAAAAACCATTGTTCGATTCATGCCTCGCAGAGAACGTGACACGTGCGGCGAAACACCCGAAGCAAAACATGAAACACAGCAGCAAAAGAAGAAGGAAGATTATCACCCCAAATGATCTAATTCGCCGCGGAGTCGTAATTGCTTCTTCATCGCCTCCACGACCTCCATCTCCTTGCACGTCTCCTCCGCCGTCTTCTTCATTCTGTCCATGACGCGGGATTTCTCGGCGCGAGCCTTCATAATCTATTCCACGGCCGCATTACGCACCTTTTGACAGCAGCCGGGTGCTCGGCGCGAGCCGCCAACTCCTTCTGTTCCATGACGAGGGCCTGCAGCATCTTCATTGAGGAACTACTATTCTCATGCAGCTTCTTCCAGCCGGCGTTCTTCTCCTTCAACAGGTCGACCTTGTGGCAGAGCTTCGCCTTGTCCTCCTGAAGTCGCAGGATTTCGCCGGTCGCCTTCTTCTCCGAGGCAATACTCTTCTTCAAAGAAGATCACCAAGCCGGCGGTCAACTTCCCCTGCTGATTGAGCTCAGCGGGCATGTCGTCAAGGATCTCCTTCAGCAACTCCGTCAAGCCTTGGATGAACTCCTTCTGCTTATTGAGGTGCTTACTGAGCTGATCGGGCATGCCGTCGAGGGATAACAACTCCAGCTCCGCCGGATCGGCATGTTCGCCTCCGCAGCTAGGGCGCTCCTGGGAGCCATCGCCTGCCCGTGAGAGATCTTTCGAGGTCTCTGCGTGGCGGCGAGCCCTCTCTTTTTTTCTGCAGCCTGGGTTGCCGCTCCCTTGTTACGAGTAGTTCTCGACCTAGAGCTCTGCTCACCGGCCATGGCAACGACAGACAAAGAAGAAGCACTTATGAGGAGGAAAGGTAGAGTAATTTTCGGTTAGGTAGTTCCCCTTTTTATAACCTAAGTACTAGCACTAGTAGTACTAATACCCGCATAATGGGAACACGTTCAGGTTTGGTACGTACTAGTAGGTGTGAGCAGACTTTCGAATGTGATGGGAACAAGGTAAAGATTAATTGATGGTTTTGGTTTCGAGGCCCGAAACGGCTCCCGATGAGTTTAGCGAAACATAAATTTCAAGTACTACACTGCTCAAATGCGTAAATATTATGTTACTGTCAAAAATTCGCACAGAATACGAAGGAGAGCAATGGAAGTACTACTAGCAACCCACGATTTAACTACTCGCATGCGCGCAGTGGAGTAATAATGTCTTTCTTCTGCCCTCACGTCCACTCAATTTGCATGCGCTGTATTAATTGACCATCAATGAAGTGAACGACTTTACACGCGTCAAATTATCACATGGGTGGATCTTGGTACAAAATTGCGTCCGCCCGTGTACCCGCGTGTGCGTGCGAGGGGATGAGTGTGTGCATGGCGTGCGTGCACATCTTCGCTTCGTGCATGTACCGCCAGTATGGCTCAGGGAGGACGAGTACATTCTTCTGGAACCAGCAGCACGCCACTGTCATCAATCCACGCAAGGAGGTCGCGACAACGCCTCCACATGTGCCACATGGCTTCATGAACTATAAGAGAGACACTGTGTAGCGTGCCATTGATATTCTAATTTACGTGTTTTGCACATACTCGAAGTACTAGTAAGGTACACGTGCATTGCACACATCAGATTTTGCAACCAAATTATGAATAAATACCAAACTATAGCATGTAAGCTCTGAGTCATATATGCATGATGTAGCCCTTCGTTTAATTCTTATAGTTCATCTCATTCAAAATCAATTAGTTTTTATAAAAAAGCTAAGAACGCGTGAATAGGAAAAACATGGGATTATAGTGGAATGTCATCTTGAATCCTACAGGATTGTACGAGTGTTTGATTGTGCATAGAAAAACGCATAATTCTTTCAAAGAGGTTTGAGTGGATGGGATGTTTCCTATGAAATCTAGTGCAAATGAATCATATGGAAAAATTCCTATGGTTTACAATACTACTGAATCAAACAACCAAGATAGGAAAAATTCCTAATGATTAGAATCCTCCAAAATTCCTTTGAGAATCCTTTGAATCAAAGAAGCCCTTAATATATTTTATGATTCATGGAATTGTGCGTTGTAAAGCATAAAGTAAAAACAAATAATGGCAATTCAACTAGAAAAAATTTTTGGGCAGTTATGATATGAAAGATTCTAGAACAAAAGAGAATCACTGTTGTTTTGTGGTTTGTGCATTATCCTTAAGTTCAACCATGGAGTCTGCTAGATTACATGTGGCAAAATCCAGTGGGGGGCTAGAAGATTGTGCGAGGGGCTGAGTGGAGGGAGACTATGAAGGAATGCACAAGTGCGAGATCGATATTTAGAGAGAGGGGGCGAACACGTGCGCTGTTGCACGCCGTGGCGGAGCGATGAAAAATAAGTGAGCTAGGGGCCAAGCATTGCTAATCCTTTACGAGGAGGGTCCATTCATGAAATTAAACCTTTTTAGCAGCAATTGTCTAATGATCACATTCATATTAGCCACGATATATAGTGATGTTAGGGGGCAGGGCCTCATCGCCTGCCTTCGCCATTGTGCACGCGAGAGATGAAGCGGAAGGCATGGATGATGAGAGGGGGACGTTGGATATCTAATTAATGTGGGTGTATTAGCTATATATGTTAATCCTATATAGGGAGGTATAGATTGATCGATGTGGACGTGGGAAAGAGGGTGAGACCTCACTGGATATATCGTTTGATCGGTTTGTGTGGAAAACTATGAAAGACCTAGCTATATACACACATACATAGAGGAACATCGATCGTTACATGCACGCGTGAGAGATAAAGAATGCCCGATATGATGGAGAGGGGATGTGTGTGGGTGTGTGCCTTCATGGGAGACCGACCTGAAGAAAAAGATTGCATGCGTGCGATGGATAATGCCGACTGGTAGTGTGTGTGCATGCATGCACGAGAGAAAGTTAGTGGTACAATTATAAAGAGAAGACTACTGTGTGGGTGTAAAAGAATAGGTGAGGTCACAATAAATGTAAAGTTGAATTCAAATATTTGAATAAGAGATCCTGATGTTTGAAACCCATGCATGCATGAATATAATGGAGATCTGCGCGGTGTGGTTTGGAAACGAGCATGTTGTAATGTATACACATTGAAAAAGGTCAGACCAATTTGAATTTGAGATACCGATGGCAGACATCATTTGCCCACGTCGCATCTGTGCATGGACACACTATTCTAATTGGAGATGATGGACGGCTTTCACATCACATATCTATATCTATACCCCTATATATATATATATATATATATATTTATATATTTATATATTTATATTGTGTGCGGGTAACTTTAACTTTGAAAGATGGTCTGGATGAGGCGAATCCGATGGTCCAAAGATGGCAAATTTGAGCACTATTGGTCGTTGGATATCATCTAGATTCCACCAGATTTCGCCACATGTATAATCTAGAAGACTCCATGGTTGAACTTAAGCATAATGCACAAACATCAAAACACAAGCACTTCTTATTTGTTCTAGAATCTTCCATATCAAAATTGCCAAATGTTTTTCTACATGATTTGCCATTATTTGTTTTTACTTTATGTCTTACAACGCACAATTCCATGAATCTTCAAATAGATTAGCTTTCTTATAAAAACTAGATGATTTTGAATGAAATGAACTATAAGAATTAAACGAACATCTACATCATGCATATATGACTCAAAGCTTGCATGCTATAATGTGGTATTTATTCATAATTTGGTTGCCAAATCTCATGCGTGCAATGCACGTGTACCTTACTCTAGTCTAAATGGTGTTTGTGTGTGTGTTGTGCGTGTTGAGGTGCAAATTGTCTTTTTTTGGTACATGTTAAGCTTGTTCTTTCGAAATTTCAAGCCACGCCTTGTTATGCCGAAAATTGAAGCTAGCGTCTCTGTCTATCGTGCTACGAAACTCCCGCCTTTTCAACCTGCGCCTTGTTAGCCCGAAATATTTAAGATATATCTTTGTCTCGTTGTGCTCTGACAACTCCCTCCATCTCAACCCGCGCCTTGCTATTCCGAAATTACAACGCGCGCGAAAACTCCCACCTCCTGTGAAATCCCGACACGCGAAATGCCCGTGGTACCCCTGAACCGAAAGAACCGCCTCAAATCGGTGGGGGTACTTTCGTAACTTACCCCATATTTCGGACAAGTGTGTCTCTAAGTCATGGTTCCCCACTGCCATCCCATCCGCCCGCCCATTCGTACACCGAGGCCGTGAAAACTCGCGACGAAAACCCACACCCTGCTCCGTCCGCCACCCAGCCGGAGCCTCTTCCCCGACGACGTCGTCTCACAAGAACACCTCGACGTCCCTCATCCACTGCATCGGGATGAGGATCCGTCGGCGATCTCATCGTCCCGCCGGTTCAGCCACCCCGCCCTCCACCTCCAAGGAGCTGCCCCGATGTTCCCTCGTCTTTCACGCCACCTCCATTCCCACACCGCCTTTCACCGCACCACCGGAAGAGCATCATCATCACCGCTTTCCTCGGATGAAGCTGCGGCCTAATCGGGCGCCACCAAAGAGGTTGTACACTAATCGCCGCATTTTCTTCTTGATTTGATCTCACGATGCTGCCGGGCGCTCGGTCCCGAGCCGACACGGCGCGGCTCCATCCACGGCGGCGTCGCCGGCCACTTCCTCCACGGCGTCGCTCCCTCGGCGGCGACGTCCACATCAGTAGGAGATGCTGCTGCTTTAGCTCTCGCTCGCGCTGCTGCTCTGCTCTTGCTCTCGGTCCCCTGCCTGGTCTGCTCTTTCTCGCGCTGCTGCTCTCTCTCTTGCTCTTGCTTGCGATGCTGCTCCGATTTGGCTACCCTTCAGTCGACTGAATCGACTTTGGGCTCGCCGGGGTGAAGGAAGAACCAGCCGCAGCGGGGAGGGGGCTCGCCGGAGAGGTACCCCACTATCTATCTTAGGGTTCAGGATGGGGGCGGTGGTCGCCGACGGTGGCGAGGCGGTGGCGAAGCGGTGGCGGTGGGGATCACGGGAGAAAAAGCTTCGCCTCGGGGGGCCTAGAGGGATGGCCGGGGCGGCGGCGGACCGGCGGTGGGGAGTGTTTTCGGGGCGGGCGGGGCGGCGCACCGCCGGCCGCGGGCGGCGGGGGGCTGCTGTTTGGCCGGTGGTGGCTAGCGGCTCAGGGGGGTGGAGGTTGAAGATGAACCGCATGCCCTTGATTTTGTATCCAACGTCTGCAAAATCGACTGACCAGATATGAAAAAGTCAGTCGACCGACGTGTAGCCTCACCTTGCTAGTGCGTTTAGTTTCGACAGCAAAATTCAGTTTCGACAAAGAAAATTCAGTTTGACGGTGTAGGTTCAGCCGGCTTAAGTTCAGTTTCGACAGTTAAGTTCAGTTTCGACAGTTAAGTTCAGAGATGAGCGGCTAATGTATTTTACATCTAGCACTTTGAGGTTATGTATTCTACGTCATGTATTGGATATGCTATTAGAATTCCACTCAGGTTAACGTTGTTCGTTGTCTCTCCTATCCTCGCTTGACCTCGGCCGCATACAACTCACTGTAGCTGCTCCAACGATTTAAACCCTCCATCACAGCTTGAGCAGTACCTCGGGCTCCATCTCCAGACGCCTAAGATCTTCTTCCCTCCTTCGACAAAGAAAGTCAGCCGGAGCATCCTCACCGCCAACCCAATCACGCCGACATCGACATGGCTTCGCCAAAGAGGTTGTACACTTGTTGCATCTCTTTTTTACTCTACATGTTATATATATTGTCCATCGAGCACTCGTAGTAACGGGAAATACGATTATTTTATCCTACTATATAACAAGCGGTGAGGTACTGTGCAACTTAGCTATCCGTGATGGACTCTCTTGAACGCCATCATTATTTATCTCTGCGCGTTTGAGCTGTGCATTTGTCGATGGGCCTGGGAGTTGAGCTAGTATGGCAGTGGTTTGGGTCCAAAGTAATAGAAGTAGCACAAAAACATTTTTTTAGTGTAGGATTTTCCTTGCTCAAGCCTACCTACTAGAATCGTCAGTGCTTGAAAGGAAAAGTGAATGAAAAACATAGGAATTGGAAAGTTTCCTATGGTACTACTTTTCATGAATTTGGTGCAAAGGAATGGAGCAAAGGAAAACTGTAGGAGTTGTTCCTTTAGTGTCTCCTTGAAAGAAAAAACCGTAGGGAATTCTAATTTCCACTTCTCCTCCTTTTCATATTCCTATTCATCAAGCACAAGACTAAGAGATAGTAGCATAATAGCATTATAACCGTGACATTTTCTTGTGGTTTAACTTAATCTCACCATGATTTTTGCATCCTGTGATCTTCCAATTGTTGTGAATCAAACACGCAGATTGGCGTAAATCATGTGTTTTTAAATTCTCTGCTTTTGCACGTGCATTCCTATCCTATTCCTGTCTATTTCCTATCCCTGCATTGTTAGAATCCTCAAATTCAAACAAGCCCTTACTCAATTACTTATGTTACAGATATGTGTCAAAGAAAACCTTGTGTGGTTTGTCCTGCTCCTGCGGCGCTGTGTTCCACCTCAGCTCAGCTGCTCCAACGACGGAAGGGTTCACTACAGCAGGGATCTGCTCTCTAGAGTGTCTTTCACCTCCTCGGATCTTCTTCCCCGCCGCCGGTAGCCACGACAACTGCATTACCATCATCAACTGAGCAGATGACCTTGAGGACTACACGGGTCCGCAAGAGAGGACGCACTCTTCCGTGTCTGCTTATGTTATGCGTCGCTTAATATGATGACATGCTACATTATCGTCGTGTTCACCTATTAGACTCCGAGTCAAGTCCAAACTAATGTCAAAACTTGAGTTTTTAAATGTTTGTGGGGTACATATTGGGGCAGCAATCAAGACTATCTCGCTCTACTATCCGGTTAATCTCCGGTGTCTACTATGAGTTTCATGTTGGGTGCAAACAAATATTAAAGGAGCCATTATCCGTATTTTTAACTAAAGCTATTATCCGCCGCTATCATTGGTTTTGGGTCTATCCACAGTTTGCTACCATCACTCTGGATTTGTGCATGCACTCCTTACATAATCTCACTATGTTTTATTCATATGCATGCCAGTTATTGTACACAATGGAACTGATCATGTAGAACGAAAGAGACGAGCCTTGCGTGGCAATGAATTACATGCAGACATCGTTCCAAGGTGGGCGCAAAGGCAGCCCCCCCTCCACCCATTTCGGATCGTAATCAAGAGGAAGATAATTGTTCTGAGGGGGATTCAGAAGGAGAAGACCATTCCTATTTACCCCATGAGGTCTTCGCTCTAACTTGGCATGCTGATGTTGGTAATATCATGCATATGGTGCCTTGCATTGCCTCGTATACATTAAAGATGTCATCCGCTTAGTTTAGACATGCTTTGTGTCAATGCCATCGCTTTAGTTTCTTTATCGTAATGTGAATCATGCAATGCCATCTTGTCTAGCCGTGCATCATATATGTGAATTTTGCAATGCCACCCTGGTTAGCCACCATCTTATATGTGAATTATATCATGCCATCATTTTTTTATTATGTGTTAAATTTGTCAACAATTTTAGTACATTCAATTACTCTTCTTGTGCATCAGCCATTCAGCATGGTCATGGAAAAATCTGGAGTGGAAACAAGGTCTTCAGCGCATAATGCTATCTCGACGAAGTGCATGTCTTGCTTGTTACCAATAGCTCCTCGGAGGAGGATTCAGAGACAGATGACCACCATATTTCCCCACGAGGTGCATGCCCTAACTTGGCGGTGGTTATGTTACTCATATCATGCGTATGGTATCTTGCATTGCTATGTCATTTGCTTAGTTTAGACATGCTTTGTGTGAATGTCACTTGTTTAGTGTCTAATTACCATATATGTGAATTATGCAATGCCATCTTGTTGCAAGACATTATATATGTGAATTATGTAATGTTATCTTGTTGCAAGGCATTATGTATGTGAATTATGCAATGCCATGCTGTGAAATTGTGTCATGCTATCCTGTTTAATTAGCCATCATATATGTGAAATTATGTCCTGCTATTCTGTTTGCTTAGACAACATAAATGTGAATTATTTCATGCCCTGTTTTCTTCCCTACTATCCATTGCACATGTCTATCTTACAATGTATGTACATTCAATTACTTTTCTTGTTTATCAGCCATTTCAATCGGAGGGAGTGATGGCAGTATCTATGGGAGTAAAAGCATGGTCTTCAGAAAAGATCGTGCTACCTGTCGATGCAGATAGAACCACGGTTGTACTTGCCCAAGAATCAACCCCACCACACATAACCCACACTCATGCAGATTGTACCCCTACCCAGTTGGACAGAGAACCAGCTACACCCCTTCTAACCCCAACCCCAGCAGATAGACACCCATTTCCCGTTGACACAGCACCATCTCCACCACAGAGCACCCAAACACGAGCAGTTAGTAAGGCAACTGCAGTGCCCAAATCACGAGGACCACCACTCCGAACTCGAAGTCAACGCTTAAAGCAGAAGAAGAATTGTTCTCAGGTCAGGTTCCATAGCTATGATTCATACTACTTTGCTCTTGCATCACTGTATTTACTGATACCAACCAATTTCAAATTTGAAGGATGCAATTGAAACTCCAATGGCGCAAGAGGTATGTTTTAAACTTGTTTCTTCAACGTGTTTGGCTGTTTTCTATTGTAACTTGCTCTATGTTGATTTCAGTTTCAATTGAATATACAGTTATGTTCTCATGCCATGCACATTACAAGTGTTGTTATTGTTGTGTAGTTTCCGACACTTATATTCTGTCTATAATGCTTTGTCTTAAATAGATATGATTTGAACTGTATCTATCTTGATTTGGCAACATAAACTAGAATGATATAGACCATACAGTGACCATACTACATAGATATATGTTTGTTTCATGTTGTTATCCTGTCCACCTTACTACTGAACTGGTTTACCAAAATGAGTTTCATATTCTACATTGTAAACCCGAGATGTGTTTGTTTGTTTCTCTTTTAGAACGCTGGATAAAATATTGGAGAAGAGTACCCTATTATGCAATGGTAAAGGAAGTAATGCAGATAAGGTTCAAGATAGTGAGACATCCTGTTGGTCTCCAAGAAAGCTGATAAAAACTATATTGAGGACACCGAGACAACCCCAAAGTCCTGTCTTGATGTAGTGTTCGAGTTATCGGCTACCACCGGCCGGCACCAGCTCTTAGAACTCGCTATTCGAATCAGTTCGGCTTCTTGAGTCTCAACTTCAAGTTGAAAGACATCGATCGATGTTATGCATGTAAAGCCAAAAGACCGAGGAAGTCCCTCGCAGAATTCAGATGCATACTTTACGGTGCAACAAAGAAGTTACTGGAGGACTTAAGCGCCAAACAAGAGAAAGTTAAGAAGCTTGCTAAGCATCTTGCCAAAGATTATGGGTACCTGTGATATTGTTCCTTTAGCTCTTCTCAAGTGGTTTCAGTTCGGACTTGTTTTGTCATGCGGCGTTTATATGTCGCTATGTTCCCTATATTTGCAATCGGTGGCGAACTTTGATGCCCAGTGGATGTAATATGTGTAATAGTCGTGATAGCCTAGTGTAAGTTGCTTGCTTATTTATTTCCTTGTTGTCTTGTTTATTTGTTTGCTTGTAGTCAATGCAGTTCATTTTCTGCGGTTTGCTAGTGGATGCAATAACCTATTTTTTAAAACTAGGCCACAATAACCATGGGCTAATATTTACTGTAGTGACACTGGACCTACGCGTCAGAGAAACAAGTGGGCCTTCTACGGGCCGTATAAACAGTGGGCCTTCTACGGGCCGTAGAAACAATGGGCCTTCTACAGGCCATAGAAACAATGGGCCTTCTATGGGTCGTATCATCAATGGGCCTTATACGGGCAGTATGATCGATTGGCCAAACATGGGCCAATAATAAAGTCGCATTATGGCCGTAAACGGGCTAGAGTTGGAATCGTCCGCTCATGGGCCGACCATAATGGGCGGCGTTAATAGGCCGTATTTCATGACGCTATGAAAACGGCCCAACGTGTTAACGGACCGCAAACGGGCCGATCGTAACCACGGGCTGAATTTGGCCCATAAGCGTAAAAATGACAAGAACGGGCCGTAAGTAAACGAATCGCCGGAAATGAGCCCAAGAATAAATGGGCTCGAGAAGGCCGAAAGATAACATGGGCTTGAAACGCCCAACGGAATAACGGGCCCTTAATGGGTATAAAGTGATACATCGTTCATTACGGGCCGCCACCACGGGCCATTAATGGGTGTAAAGTAATACATCGTTCATTACGGGCCGCTTTCACCACGGGCCGTAAATAGGCCTAGAGTTACATAGGGCCTCATATGGGCCGAAGACGCCATGGGCCATACATGGGCCAAGTGAAAACGGATCGAATCATATTGGGTGGCCCAGATGACGCTATTGGGCCTAATTCGGATAGGGCGTAACGGGCCTTGGGTTAGCGGGCTGTAAATGGGCTATATGCAAACAGGTCGTTAACAGGCTTTACATGGGCCGGGCCGCCACCTTTTGACCAAGTCAAACGGGCCGGCCTTCTCACAGGAATGGTCCTCTGTTGGGTCGTGCCATGTGTCGACGTATCATAGGCGCCTTCTGAACAATGAGTGGATGACATCTGTCCCAACGGTGAGCCGACACGTGTTTCCTCCAGCCAATGATGATTTTACACGTGGAAAATCCCCATTGGTTGGGTCTGTTAACGGGTTATCGGATCCAAAACCCGACCCGATAGCTTAACGGCGTTCCGTTATAGTGGATGCACGTGTCGGTCACTGAGGGAGTCCTGGACTAGGGGGTGTCCGGATAGCCGGACTATCATCACGGCCGGACTCCTAGACTATGAATATACAAGATTGAAGACTTCGTCCCGTGTCCGGATGGGACTTTCCTTGGCGTGGAAGGCAAGCTTGGCGATACGGATATGTAGATCTCCTACTATTGTAATCGACTGTGGTAACCCTAACCTATCCGTGTCTATATAAACCGGAGGGTTTTAGTCCCAGAGGACACAACAACAATCATACCATAGGCTAGCTTCTAGGGTTTAGCCTCTACGATCTCGTGGTAGATCTACTCTTGTACTACCCATATCATCAATATTAATCAAGCAGGAGTAGGGTATTACCTCCATCGAGAGGGCCCGAACCTGGGTAAAACATCGTGTCCCTTGTCTCCTGTTACCATCCGCCTAGACGCACAGTTCGGGACCCCCTACCCGAGATCCGCCGGTTTTGACACCGACATTGGTGCTTTCATTGAGAGTTCCTATGTGTCGTCATCGATAGGCCCGATGGCTCCTTCGATCATCAACAATGATGCAGTCCAGGGTGAGACCTTTCTCCCCGGACAGATCTTCGTATTCGGCGGCTTTGCACTGCGGGCCAATTCGCTTGGCCATCTGGAGCAGATCGAAAGCTACGCCCCTGGCCATCAGGTCAGATTTTGAAGTTTGAACTATACGGCCGATATCCGCGGAGACTTGATCTTCGACGGATTCGAGCCGCAGCCAAGCGTGCCGCACTGTCTCGATGGGCATGATCTAGCTCTGCAGCCGAAAGCAAAGGTTCGGAGGCCGCATCAAAGATCCGCCCGCCCTTAATCCGGAACCGGATTCCCCGATCGAGGATGAGTGGTTGGACACCGCCTCGGGGGCTACAATCTCTACGGCAATTGAGCTGAACTCTATCCCTGTCCCCTGCGAAGACCATGACTCCAAGGTGCCGGACTCCTCTCCGGACCAACCCTCCGCTCCCTACCAATCGAATCCGATTACGCCGGTCATGGAGTTCACCGCCATGACGTCTTTCAAAGACTCGCCCTTTGGCGACATCCTGAATTCACTAAAATCTCTCTCTTTATCCGGAGAGCCCTGGCCGGATTACGGTCAGAAGGTTGGGATGCGACGACGAAGAAATTCAACGCCCACCCACCACCCACTTTGTAGCCACCGCCGATGATTTAACCGACATGGTAGACTTCGACCAAGACATCGACGGTATGGACGACGATGCCGGAGACGACCAAGACCCAAGCGCCACAGGTGGCACCGGAAGGCCACCTTGTCATACGACATATACATGGTGGACATCCCAAAAGATGGGAACGGCGATGGAACAACGGAGGATGACCCTCCAAGAAGCAAATCAAGCGCCGACGTCAAGGGCGCCGCTCTAAATCCCGCCACAAAGAAACGGTGATTCCGCACGGGACATAATAACACCGGACAAAGGTTGAAGAAAACCCCTCCGGCAGGACTCGGCGCAGGAGGAGGGAGATGCAGTCCGCACGACAAAGGCGGCGTAAAGAGAGGTCGAGGACGATAACTATGCGCCTCCTCCGAAGACGAGGCAAGCCTCGACGACGCATTTAATTTGTCGTGCCCGAGGATCCCGCCAACAGAGCTGCTTTCAAACGCAGGCTTATAGCCACGGCAAACAGCCTCAAGAAAAGCAACAACAGCTTAGAGCTGATCAAGACCTGCTAATGACAGATGGATCAAGTCCTCGCAGCCAAAGAGTATGAACTCGAGCGCCCCTCCAAAAGCTACCCCAAACGCAGGTCGTTGCCTCGATTAGAGGAGGAAGCACCCAAGTCACCAGCGCACGACATGGAAGACCGGCCACCCCACGGCCGCGATAGAGAGGTCTCTAGATCCTCCGTTCAAGCCGTACCCCGACGCTGTTCCAAAAGTACCAGGGCACGGGAAAACGCGTCGGACTTGCGAGATATATTGGAGGATAAGGCAAAACATACAAGACCGATCTACGGATCGCGTGGGTGCCCAACGACGCGGGATGATTACCGTCACGCCGGATACAGAAACTCCGGCAGGGCCGAACACAATAGACAAAGCTCATTTGAGCTACGTCGTGATATAGCCCAATACAAAGGCGCCGCACACCCACTATGCTTCACAGCTGAAGTAATGGATCATCGAATCCTCGAGGGCTTTATACCAGTAAACATCGAATCATACGATGGCACCACAGATCCTGCGGTTTGGATCGAGGATTATCTTCTCCATATTCACATGGCCCGCGGTGATGATCTACATGCCATCAAATACCTCCCCCTCAAGCTTAAAGGACTAGCTCGGCATTAGCTTAACAGCTTGCCAGCAGAATCAATTGGTTGTTGGGAGGACCTGGAAGCCGCATTCCTTGATAACTTCCAGGGCACATATGTGCGGCCACCCGACGCCGATGACCTTAGCCACATAATTCAGCAGCCGTAAGAATCGGCCAGGCAATTCGACACGGTTCCTAACAAAGAAAAATCAAATCGTTGATTGTCCTGGATGCGCAGGCCCTTGCAGCCTTCAAACATAACATCCACGACGAGTGGCTTGCCCGCACCTAGGACAAAGAAAAGCGAAATCTATGGCAGCCCTCACAACCCTCATGACCCGCTTTTGTGCGGGAGAGGACAGCTGGCTAGCTCGAAGCAACAACTTGGCCAAACACCTTGATAGTTCGGATACCAAGGACAGCAATGGCAGGTCGCATCGCAACAAGAACAAACGCCGCATTAACGGCGATAATGCTGAAGATACGGCCACAATGCCGGATTCAGAGGCTCTAAACCCGGTCAGTGGAAGAAGCCATTCAAAAGAAATACCTGTGGCCTGGCCCAACTTGGACCGAATACTTTCGATCGCCGTGCGGATACATGGCACCCTAAAAACCAGCCAATCACACCAACAGGGATTGTGGGGTGTTCAAGCAAGCGAGCAAGTTAAGTGCGAACTCAACGACAAGGGGCTGTATAGTGATGATGAGGAAGAGCCCGACCGCCGAACAATAGAGGATGAAGGGTTTTCCCACACAAGTGCGGACGGTGAACATGATATACGCAACCCACATACCCAAAAGGGAGCGGAAGCAGCACTACGGACGATATGGCGATGGAGCCAGCCGCCCCAAAGTTCAACCCATGGTCTGCCTCGCCCGATCACCTTTGATCAAGGGACCACCCCACTAGCATCCGCCACGGCGGTTTTGCCGCATTGGTTCTTGACCCAATTATCGATGATTTCACCTCACCGAGTCCTCGATGGACGGCGGTAGCAAATTGAACTCGCTTTATCAGATACAAGGTGCAAAATGGGCATAGACCCTCAAGGATTAAACCTACAAAGACGCACCTTTAAAGGCGTCATAGCGGGTGTAGAGGCCAATTTTACAGTGCTCGCCACACTCAAGTGGTCTTCAATCCCGGATAACTTCCGGCGAAGAGTTAATCTTCGACATAGTCTCGTTACGCAGCGGTTATCATGCAATCGCCGGACGAACCGCATTTGCAAAAGTTCAATGCGGTGCCGCACCACGCATACCTCAAGCTCAAGATGCCAGGCCCTCGAGGAGTAATCACGGTCAATGGAAACACCGAACGCCTTCTCCGAACGGAGGAGCACACGGCGACCCTCGCGGGCAGAGGTGCAAAGCAGCCTCGCGGCAATTCTCGAGTCCGCCACTAACTTCCGGACACCGCCAAGCGCTACCGGAGTAACCTACAACAAGACCGCCTCGACACGATTCAAGCATCGTAGCAATCCGCCCCAACCCCAGCCCTTGCTGGTTGCGAAGAAGTACTACGATACATAACTACGCCCGAGATACCATGGGCAAATGGGGAGGACACGACCACGGCACGCCAAGAATGCGGCTCGACCGCACTGTGGGCTCCCTATTATGTCATTCTTTTCTTCTTTCTTTCCTTTTTTTCAGGACTCCGCTTTCCGTAAGTCCCGTCTGCACTAGAATCGCCGAACTCACGATGCAACAGCCTGTGGAAGCGTAAAGCTACGCCGAAAGTGTTTAGGTGGTCTCTATCACGAGCATTATACCTGCTTTTACATACCATCCCGCAGCTTACCCCTGGAGGGGGACATGTTAGATAGTCCCATCCCTTGCTTATCGCACTATTTGTATCGTTCTGCCTTCATCGCATTACCTTTTTGAATAAACAATGCATAGCTTTTTGCACTCTTTTTTATGTATATATATGTTCATTTCATGACATGTCGCACCCGTACACTTTGGTACGGCCAATACACCAGGGGCTAAAGTACCCCAAAATTATGGTGTGATAAGTCCGAACACTTTCACAAGTGCGGCACCCCGAACTTATAGCATTATATGAATCGGCTCCAAATCATGTCTTGGGTCAATAGTTGGGTTTGCCCGGCCCCATGTTTTGGTACCTTACGCCCGTTATATCGGCTAAGGTAGCACCGGAGAACCATCGCGATTGTGCCTCAGCTTGAGCTTGGTCGAGCACCTCGGTGGAGAAAGCTAAACCGACCGTCATGATAGGGCGTGAGCCGCTCGCTGTTCGAGAGGTTTTTCGGGTCCCTAAAGACTTATGCCGCTTAGAGCGATGAGCCGGAGTTGTCCGCCAAGGCGTGATAGCGCCTCAACTCGGTCTTCCGAATACTAGGGGCTTCACGAAATTTAAAATTATAGAATTCTATGGCTAAGTGAGAGTGTTCAAGCATCATAAGTCCGATTGCCTTGTTCGCTATGCTGATCGCCTCCCTAGATGGACCCAAGAATGGGAACAAGAGTGCTCAAGTTTATCCCGAACACCCCAAAGACTCGTGGCATGGGGGCCGGGTTAACGACTTGCCATCTCTCAGATTTGAGAAACGGCCGCATGAAGGTAATATTTTAAATTAACAAGCGTTGCTTAGCGATATGAACAAGTTTTCAGCGTGACAGGGATAACAATTATGAGTCAATTCAAAGATTACATCTTTGGAGCACTCATCCACTATTCGGCGAAAGCACCCTTCAAAAGGCCCTCATAGTACATTTCGGGCGCGATGCTCCTTGCCCTTCGGTGGGTCTGGTCTGTCACAAGCTTCTCCGCATCCAGCTTACCCGCACTTTAGCACGGGCAAGGGCCCGACGGACACCTTCGATGCAGACGGAGCGCTTAATGACTTCAATTCGTGGACAGGCGTCCACCAGCCGCTGCACCAAGCCGAAGTAGCTCCCAGGCATGGCCTCCAATGGCCACAGCCGAGCTACAAGGCCCTTCATGGCCTGTTCGGTGACCTTGTGGAGCTCGACCATTGCTTCAGCTGGTCGGGAGGGCACTAGATGTCCGCCTCAAGATATCGAGACCGTAACACCTTCTCTCGCTGAGCTCCCTCCTTGGCGCGGTAGAATGCGCAAAGATCGCACACACCACGGGCAAATCTGCGAACGCTCCTGGAGAGCTCCGAATCCGGGTAAGTAATAGGTAATTCACTTTCACGTGCTTGCTTTGCATAAAGAATGCCTTACCCGCCGCTATCTTCTTTATTGATTCAATTTCTTGAGGGCTTTTTGGGCCTCGGCCTTAGCAGCTTTGGCACTCTCAAGAGCCGAGGCGAGCCTGGACTCTCGAAGTCTTCAAGTCACGCTCCAAACTCTCGTGTTTTTCCACGAGAACTTGGAGCTCTTGACGCATTTTGGCCAGCCGCCTCCCCTTCTCTTGCTCGGTGCGCCTGCAGCCGCTTTGTTTTCGCCACGGACACCGCTTCCTTCTGTGGTCGCCACCTCGCTCGTGGCCCCTGCAGTACTCCATGTTATCCCTGTTATTTTTGGCAACCAAAACCTTTTCTATAAGGTATTTTTCTTATAAGGTATTATTTACCTTCCTTGTCCTCGAGCTGCTTCTTGGTTTGTCCGAGCTCGTTCTCGGACCGCTTCGAGGTTACCTTCAGCATTGACCTCCGCAGTCCGGCGGCAGAGGTCAAGCGCACTGCATTCCCATATTGACATCTTTGTGTTAGACTCCTCACAGATATCTATTTAGGATCCTTAGTCCGCTTTTCTTTACGAACACCGAACTAAGCATCGCCACCGCCTATGCGGTAATATTTTTACATATTCTAAACTTACCTCAAAGCGTGTTAGAAGGCTGGTACAGGCTTGGGTCAGCCCGCTCTTGGCGGATCGAACTATCCGGATCACCGTGACTCATAACAAGGCGGTGCTCCTTCGATGGAGGCGCCAAGCGCCTCCAAGAAGCTATCCGGTGCCTCCGGTTGGACGGAGGACACCGGCGTCTTACCCTTCTTACGAAGGACCGCTTGCCGGGACTCGAACCTTGATCAAGGTTCCGCATGGATTCCGGACAAGGGTTGGGCTTAGAGCCTCGGGGTCTTGCCTCGCTACCGAGTCCGGGAGGTCGCCTTGTGGCGCCTCCTGCGCCAACTCCTCTTGACCAGGTCCCCCTTGGGGCGCCACCTCGGCGTCGTCCGCAGTGTGGGGCGAGGAGGCGGTCGGAAGAGAAGTACTCTCCATTTCCGATTTAACCTGTGGACCCGCTTGCCGAAGCGGCTAGATCGCTCTTGGGCGGGCTGCACGATTGTTCGACATTAAAGAACATTATGCAATAATAAAAAGACATGGGCATCCGGACACTTACGATCTCGCCAGGGGCTTGGCCCGTGTCGGCCAATCCTCCTCGTCGTTGTCGACGTTGGTGGAGAAGTCCGGAGGAAGGGTTCTTCCCTTCTTGGACCCTCCGGTCTCCCCAGTCGGGGCGGCCTTCCTTTTCCTTTCCTCTCACTGGGGAGAAGCTTTTTCCTCCTCCTCGCCCTCGTGAAAAGATTCTCGCTTTAGAATCGACAAGACCAAGGCCGAGCTCCTTCGAGTTCCCGTGGCCTCCTTCTTGGTTTTCTTCTCCGCACCACATGGGGTGCCGGAGCCAACAGCCCCGCTAATCGGGCGTCCATGGGTCTTCCGGCAAAGGAGCCGGACAGTTAATCTGTCCGGACGCCTTCACCAGTCCTGCCAAAGATTAGGAAGTTTTAGATCCCACGAGAGTCAATCTATGAAAAAGAGTCCCAGAAGGGCAAAATAACTTACCTCGCCGGCTGGACGTAGCGAGCTATATCCGCGATCTTCAGTAGCGGATGAGGGAGCCTCGGCACCCTTGAACAGCCCCTTCCAGGCATCTTCGTACGTAGTGTCGAAGAGCCTTTTTAGAGTCGAGTGTTGTGCCGGATCGAACTCCCATAAATTGAAGGCCCGTTGTTGGCATGGGAGGATCCGGCGGATGAGCATCACCTGGATTACGTTGACAAGCCTGAGATTCTTGCCCACCAGGTTTCGGACACGTGTTTGGATTCCGGATGTCTCGTCCGAATTCCCCCAAGTCAGGCCCGTCTCTTTCCATGACGAGAGCCGTGTGGGGAAGCCAGATCTGAATTCGGGGGCCGCCACCCATTCGGGGTCGCGGGGCTCGGTGATGTAGAACCACCCCGATTGCCACCCCTTTATTGTCTCCACAAAGGCGCCCTCGAGCCATAGGACTTTGGCCATCTTGCCAACCATGGCGCCTCAAGACTCAGCTTGATACCGCCCCACTACCTTCGGCCGGACGTTGAAGATCTTCAGCCATAAGCCGGGCGGGCTGGATGCAGAGGAAGGTTTCGCACACCCATTTATAAACGCCGAGATGTTGAGGATGAAATTGGGCCAGTCGTGGAAGTCCAGGCCGTAGTAGAACATGAGCCCCCAGACAAATGGGTGAAGTGGAAAACCTAGTCCGCGGAGGAAGTGGGGGAGAAACACCATCCTCTCATGGGGCCTGGGGGTTGGAATGAGCTGCCCCTCGTCGGGCAGCCGGTGCGCGATATCGCTGGACAAGTATCCGTCCTCCCGCAGTCTTGTGATGTGCCCCTCCATGACGGAGGAGGCCATCCACCTGCCTCCCGCTCCTGACATGGTTGGGGAAAGGTTGAGGTGGGATGTGCGGACTTGGGCGCTGGAGCTCGAAAAGGCCGGAAATGGATGAGCAAAGGAGGAAGAAGGCGAGGGTGAAAAGGTGGATCCTTATCCCTTATATGGACGGACGGTTATGCGCCCCCACCACCCGGTAAAACTCGCTTATCTCCCAAGCGCCGTAATCAATGGGCCGGATGGGTTACCCACGTCCGTATTGATGAGAATCCCGGAATAAGGGGGCACGATCTATGCTTTGATAAGACGTGCAAAGGAAACCGCCTCGCTAAACGCGCTAAGGTGGAACGGTAAAAAACAATTCATGTGAAGGCCTGGCCGTGGTGTGATGTCACGCCCGCGGAATACGCCGCCAGATTTGTGCGAAAAGTTATTCTCTCTACGGTGGTATGTGGAACTTGTTTTGCAGAGCCACCACTATCCTTGTGTTCAAGACCTTCTATGAAGTATTCGGAGGAGGAACCCGCCTTGCAATGTCAAAGACAATATGCGCGCCGGACTCGTCGTCATTGAAGCCTGGTTCAGGGGCTACTGAGGGAGTCCTGGACTAGGGGGTGTCTGGATAGCCGGACTATCATCACGGCCGGACTCCTAGACTATGAATATACAAGATTGAAGACTTCGTCCCGTGTCCGGATGGGACTTTCCTTGGCGTGGAAGGCAAGCTTGGCGATACGGATATGTAGTTCTCCTACTATTGTAATCGACTGTGGTAACCCTAACCTATCCGTGTCTATATAAACCGGACGGTTTTAGTCCGTAGGACACAACAACAATCATACCATAGGCTAGCTTCTAGGGTTTAGCCTCTACGATCTCGTGGTAGATCTACTCTTGTACTACCCATATCATCAATATTAATCAAGCAGAGTAGGGTATTACCTCCATTGAGAGGGCCCGAACCTGGGTAAAAACATCGTGTCCCTTGTCTCATGTTACCATCCGCCTAGACGCACAGTTCGGGACCCCCTACCTGAGATCCGCCGGTTTTGACACCGACAGTCACCCTTGACGAAAGCACTTCTGTGACGCGCGATTTATCGTCATGGAAGTGGACAATTTCGTGATGATAATTTTGGTAATGTCATGGAACACTTCTACGACAAAGACAGTGTATGACTATCTTGATTCTGTCATAAATTTGTCATGGATGTACGTGCATGACAAAAAACGCGACCTACTGTGACAAACACGTATCATCACGGAAGTGTATTTTTTTTGTAGTGTAAGGCCTGGTCATTGTTTGCATCAATTGAGGGTGGTACTGATGTTGTTTTAATAGTTGAACTTGTGCAATCTTTTTTCCTCTTCTTGGCTTCATATGTTTTTTAGTTTTTTATATTCATTGAATTAAGTTGTGCCTTCTTTATTTTCATTTACAGCCTATTAGCGCTAGGAGTCCGGTCAAGCCGGTGAGAGGCAATGACAGAAAAGTTGCTTTGGATGAAGGTGACTCACAGCGATTGAATATAACTTTGTGATGTTCGTTGAGAGAGATTGATGCTTGTGCTCGTTTGCTTCAGAGTCGTCATGTGGCTAGGGTTCATGCAACTGGTTTTGGTTCTATCTTCCAATGGAAGGTGAAGTCTAACATTTCCCGCCCTCTGATGGGAGTTATGTACCTGAAGATAGATCCTGATACGATGACTCTTGACATGGGTGAGTCGAATAAGAAGCTTCGCATCACTAGCGATGGTATACAACAACTCTTTGGGTTCCCTCGTTGTGGTCGCTCTACACCAAGGCCGTTAGAGGACGGATATGAAAACGCTCTGATGAAGTTAAGATCGGAGCTTGACATTAGGAGTAACAAAGATATCAAGACGAACGTTTTGAGGGATAAGCTCAAGGTGCTCATCAAGCATCCTAGCAAAGATGACCTTCATCTAAAAGTGTTCTTCATTATTGTGTTTATGAAAGTTGTGTTGCCTAGTGCCGCCACTCATGTTTCCAGAGAGGAAGCAATGTTTGAGGATCTCGTCATTGAGGACATGGCTAATATGGATTATTGCCAGCTGATGGTTGATGAGCTTAGAAGGGCTGTTGTTAGGTACCAAGATGGTGGTACCCTTGGGAAGGCAATCACAGGTTGTGCTATAGGGCATGTACTAATGTACCTTGACTGCCTCATCCGTGGCAAGATTCCGGATTCTGACATGCGAGTCCCCCGCATATGTTTCAAAGGGACAAGCTTTCTGATCTGGCTGATGCAGATTTGATAAGAAGAGGTAGTGCAGATCCTAGTACTTGGGTGTTTGGGAAGCTTTTGGTGAGTTTTATATCTTTCCTGTCTGGCAGGCCTCTTATTTTTTAGGTATAGCTATTTTTGCTGGAGTGAAGATGTGTACTGCAGTGTTACCTATTTAGATTTGTCAGTTCTTAAGCTTGTGAGGTTTAGGTATAATTTTTAGTACTGTTGTGTCATATGTGGTTGAACTGAATCTCCTGTTCAACTGACCTGCTTTGTAAATACTAACAAATTGGCACTGACAGTGAAATCTTGTTAGTACTGAGGATTTAAATCTGTTAAATTGATGTTATTTTTCCCTGTGTGTTGGATTGATTAATTAACTCTTTTTTCCCTTGTTCGCAGTGGAAAACTCATGAGGAAGTTTTCTTTTTCCAGGTGTATAAACAGCCAGTCCTGGTGATGTCGTCTCAGGTTCCCAAGATTTCTTCTCTGCAAGATGAGTTGAGAGATGGTCGTAGTGTTGAGGGTGCCGGTTATGTTCCCCCTGGCCCTAGTAAGGCTAGTACTTCACAGAGGCGGGGTTTTGGTATTGATGTAGCTGTTTCTGCGTTGGAGCGCACTGAGCATATTTTTATTAATGTGCGTTCTGAGCTGGAAAAGGTCCCAACTACAGTTAAGCATCTGAGTTGTATCAATAGTATCCTCCCTGACGGTCATCAATTTAATGCTGAGGAAGCAGTGGACTATATTGAGATGGAGACAATTTTAATTAGTTATATGTGTGATGGTGCTGATCAACTAATTCAGATCTCGGTTCATCTGGTGAACAACATGAAGCGTTTCAAAACTATGCAAGACTCTCACTGCAAGCCATGTGAAGAATGTGCCAATGTTGTTATCAGGCAGATTGAGCAGATGAGGTTGTCATGATCACAAATAGGGCTGGTGATGGTACTGAGGCTAATGTTTCTGAACACCATACGAATGATGTTGGTTTGGAGTCCCCTGTTGTTGAGGTGAGTCAGTCCTTGATGTTTTCATTTTTACTATGTTGTTTTGCTGTCATTATTGTAGTTGAACTTGCTCATGTTCATCTGTTTATTAAAAATTTTCATGCAGGAGACCAGTCATGGTGTTGAGGCAGCTGTTGACTGTGAAGTTAATGATCCATCTACTGATAAGAGCAAGGTTATTTTTTTATTGTGTTTATATATATTCTTAAATTTTCATGTGCACCACTGTGCCTTACATGTTCATTTTTCTATTCCACGCCGTTAAGAATTTGTAGGTGATATCTACCTTTTGTTAGTGTAGTTTAACTTAGTGTGTGTTGTTTCTAATAATAGCATTGTTTTTTCTTCATTACTATGAATCAGGATCCTGTTGTTGGTGATGAGCCTTGTTCGACCATCGGTGATGTTCCTTTCAATGTTAGCAGCAGCAACATCGGTGATGTTGTTGTGGATGCTGCTGAGGTTTGTTTTTTCTGTGCTTGCCTTAATTTTATATGTAGTTTTCGCTTATGTTTCTTGTAGCTATAAAATTTAGCCCGTACACCTCTTGTTGTTTTTTTTATTGTTAGTTTTGCTCATTTCCTTCACTTTCTGAATTTTTGTTTTTCAGATGACTGATGTTGAGCGCGAGGCTGCCGTTACTGTTGGAGCTGATGCTTGTAGTCTTCCATTGAGTAGTGGGTGCGATGTTGGTAGCAAAGTTGCCGATGAGGATGTTGGTGCTGCCAGCATACTTGATGCCAAATCGTCTGGTGTTAGTATTGCTGAGAATGATAATATTTCTGATTCTGAAGATTTGCCACCGGGAAATTTCCCACCTGGAGGGCTTGATTACGGTGATGCATTGCAAGACGCCGACGTGTCTAGGTGGAGGAGGTGCCATCTGAGGATGATGATTAAATTCTATCGATTTCTTCTGGCCCCTTGATGCAGGAGGCACTCCTGTCGTCCCAGGATTTTCTTTCCTCACACCCTGAAAGCGCAGCGATATTGCTGTCCTCACAGGATCTTCCGTCGTCAAACCCTGAAACTGCAGGCATATTGCTGTCATCACAGGAACTCCCATCATCAAACACTGAAAGTGCAGGTAAGGACTTTTAAATGAGGTGTACTTCTCATTTATGGCATGATGGCAATGTTATCTTGTAGTGCTTGAACTTATTTGTTTTTTCTTTTTTCTGAAAGCAGAAAGTGCTAACGTTGCTAAGGTTGATTCGTTCTTCTTCGCTGTTACCAGGTTGTGCACGAACCATTGGAAACGGTTAGTGTTTGATTTTGCATGGTTCATTTTTGTCTCTTTTCTTTTTCTATCATATGATTATTGTTGTCACTGCGGTAGTTTTAATTGCTCTCATCTTTGTGTTTTTCCCTAGTGAAAAGCCGATGTTTCAAAATAGGGAATGCGATGCCAGTGTTGGTTCTGTTGCTAAAGCATTTGTCCCCACTGGCGTGCTCAACCCAGACAGTGCTGATGTTGTTTTATATTCTCTACGTGAGAAGTACCGAGACACCGACAAGTTGATTGTTCCCATATGGGTCACACTCAGTTTTTTTGCTTTGTACATAGGATGATAAGTTATTTGTCTATTTTCTAACTGTTGTTGTTCTTTTTGTACAACAGACCAAGATTCGTGATGGAAATCTTGATGCCAATGTGCGGCAGTGGTTCACAAGATCAGGGGCTGATGGTTACGACCATGTACGTGACGCATGCTGATGTTTTATGTTTTTCCTGTGTATTGATGAAAGATGCATGCTCTTATCTAAACTTATTGTACTCATGAACTAGAACTGTCATGTTTCTTTGCAAGTAATGAAGGTGGGAATGAACTTTAGTAGCCTGTTGTTTTTCCCTATACTTGGGAATGATGTGTGCTCTTATTTTAAGCTGAACTTATTGTAGCAAGAAAGTTGAACTGGTGTATTTATTGAAAGTGGGATTAACATTAACTAAAGTCATGACCTCTCCAAACCCACTTTTATCAAAAAGTTCATAAGATTGAACATTCTCCAAAGTAGTGGGATCTAAAGTTGACACTCTTCAAAACCCACTTTCAATATTGTTGCAAACACTATTATCAATCTCATATTCATCATGGAGCTTAAATAAATTTTCAAGGTCATAAGAAGAATCACCCCAATCATGATCATTGCAATAAGTAGTGGACATAGCAAAATTAGCATCCCCAAGCTTGGAGTTTTGCATATTATTAGCACAATTGACATTAATAGAATTTATAGTAAAATCATTGCAATCATGCTTTTCATTCAAAGAGCTATCATGAATCACTTCATAAATTTCTTCATCACAATTTTCATATTCACGAATCTCAAGCAAAACTTCTAGTGTACTCAAATCACTAGCAATTTGTTCATGATAATTGGATCTCTTAAAAAGATTAGCAAGTGGATGAGGATCCATATCAAGAGATATTTAGCAAGCAAAGATGCAAGCAAATAAAAGACACATGGCACACAAGCAAAGATGAGATCTGACGAGAAAACAGCGAATGAAAAAAAGGGCGAATAAAATGGCAAATTTTTGTGAAGTGGGGGAGAGGAAAACGAGAGGAAAATGGTGAATAATGTAAATTCCAAGGAGATGAGATTTGTGATTAGGAACCTGGTTATGTTGAAGATCTTCCCCGACAACGGTGCCAGAAATTCCTTTTGATGTCGCTTGAAGCTACGTCGGTATTTCCTCAAAGAGGAAGGGATGATGCAACACAGCGGTGGTAGGTATTTCCCTCAGATATGAAACCAAGGTTATCGAACCAGTAGGAGAACCAAGCAACACAACGTAAGCAGCCCCTGCACACAAATAACAACACCTCGCAACCCGACGTGTTAAAGGGGTTGTCAATCCTTTCGGGTACAAATACCAAGATAGGCAAAGGACGTGAGGTAAATTTGTAGATGGGGTAAATAGATCGTGGAACAAATAAATTGCAGCAAGGTATTTTTGTATTTTTTTTGGTTTAATAGATCTGAAAATAAACGCAAGAAAAAAGTAGATCACAAGGCAAATATATGAGAAAGAAGATCCGGGGGCAGTAGGTTTCACTAGTGGCTTCTCTCGAGAAAAAGATAGCAAATGGTGAGTGAACAAATTACTCTTGGGCAATTGATAGAACTTCAAATAATTGTGATGATATCCAGACAATGATCATTACATAGGCCTCACATCCAAGATTAGTACACCGACTCCTGCCTGCATCTACTACTATTACTCCACACATCGACGCTATCCAGCATGCATCTAGTGTATTAAGTTCAGGGAAAAACGGAGTAATGCAATAGGAACGATGACATAATGTAGACAAGATCCGTTTATCTATTGCAGCAAATATGGATCCCGTCTTTTTATCCTTAGTATCAACGATACATATGTGTCGGTTCCCTTTCTGTCACTGGGATCAAGCACCGTAAGATCAAACCCACTACCGGGCACCTCTTCCCATTACAAGATAAATAGATCAAGTTGGCCAAACAAAACCCAAATATCGGAGAAGAAATACGATGCTATAAGAGATCACGCATATAAGAGATCACGCATATAAGAGATCAAAGAAACTCAAATAACTTTCATAGATATAAAAAGATATAACTGATCATAAACTCGAAGTACATCTGATCCCAACAAACACACTGCCAAAGGACTTACATCATATGGATCTCCAAGAGACCATTGTATTGATAATCAAGAGAGAGAGAGGAAGCCATCTAGCTACTAACTACGGACCCGAAGGTCTACAAAGAACTACTCACACATCATCGGAGAGGCACCAATGGAAGTGGTGAACCCCTCCGTGATGGTGTCTGGATTGGATCCGTGGTTCGGACTCGCACCTACCGGATGAAAATTTCGTCGACTCCCCTAGGGTTTCTGGAATATTGGGGTATTTATAGAGCAAAGAGGCGGTCCAGGGGGCACTAGAGGTGGGCACAACCCACCAGGCGCGCCTGGGCCTCCTGGCGCGCCCTGGTGGGTTGTTCCCTCCTCAGGACTCGCCCCAGGTGCAACTAGGGCCCAACTTCTTCCTTCTGGTCCATAAAATATCATCGTAAATTGGCGTCGCATTTGGACTCCATCTGATATTGATTTCCTGCAATGTAAAAAACATGCAGAAAATAACAACTGGCACGTGGCACTATGTCAATAGGTTAGTACCAAAAAATGATATAAAATGACCATATAATGATTATAAAACATCCAAGATTGATAACAAAACAGTATGGAATAATCAAAACTTATAGATACGTTGGAGACGTATCAGCATCCCCAAGCTTAACTCCTGCTCGTCCTCGAGTAGGTAAGTGATAAAAACAGAATTTTTGATGTGGAGTGTTGTTTATCATGTCATATCATATTCTTTTCTTTACAGCATGGACATTTGGACTTTTATGTGATTCAAATAAATAGTCTAGTTTTGACATAATAATTTAGACACTCAAGCATATCAACAAGCAACCATGTCTTTCAAAATATCAATGCTAAAACAAGTTATCCCTAGCCCATCATGCTCAAACATTGATTCATTCATGAAACACACTCGAATATTAGCTACACCCAATACTTAAGTACGATCATATTGTCCCCTAGTTGGTGCTTTTATAAGAGAGTGGAGACTCAATTTCAAAAATAATAATTGCATAAATTAAAAGAAAGGCCCTTCGCAGAGGGAAGTAGTGATTTGTAGAGGTGCTAGAGCTCAAAGCGAAAAAAATTAGAGATAAAAACATTTTGGGAGGTGTATCCATCCCACCAACGAAAACGACCTGGAGCATCCCAACACTTTCCATGCTAGATATATCATAGGCGGTTCCCAAACAGAAAATAAAGTTTATTCCTTTTTCCACCATAACTTTCACTTTCCATGGCTAGCCGTATCCACGGGTGCCCTCCATACCAACACTTTCCAAGGAATTTATTATTTGACAACATAAAGAAAATTCATTTTTGCATTTCGGGACTGGGCATCCCTAAAACCTTTGCCTTACTCTCGTGCAATGACAAGTGAATAAACACTCATCGTGAGAATAACACATCTAGCATGGAAAATATTAGCTACCTGTTACCGTTCCGCGAGCAAAACAAACACACAAAAGAGAAGTTCATTTTGAAAATTATAGATGGCACATGCAAATTAGCTTAGAACGGCAAAAGAATACCGCATATAGGTAGATATAGTGGACTCATGTGCAAAACTGGTTTAAAGGATTTTGGATGCACAAGTAGAGGTCATACTTGGTGCAAAATGAAGGCTAGCAAAAAGAGAAGCGACCAACCAAGAAACGAACAATCTCATAAGCAAGCATTAAGCAAAATTAACACCGAATAATGCACCACAAGTACGATATAATTTTCATTGCATGATTATTGACTTTCGTGCATGCATAGGGAATCACAAACCTTAACACCAATATTATTACTAGAGCACAATTACTCATGAACATAACTCACATATCACATCATCATATCTCAAAACTATTACTAAGAATCAAATTTATTTTGTCCAATGATCTTCATGACATATTTTTTTTATTTCTTTATTCTTCTTGGATATCTCTCACTTTGGGACTAATTTTCATGTGTTGCTTTTCATAAGCTCAAACAAATATAAGTGAAGATCATGAGCATAACATATTTTCTTTCTCTCAAAACAGTTTAAGTGAAGCAAGAGAGAATTTCTTCAAAATTTTAGTAACTCTCAAATGAATCTAAGTGAAGCAAGAGAGCATTTCTTCAAAAATACTAAGCACACCGTGCTCAAAAAGATATAAGTGAAGCACTAGAGCAAGTCCATTGCTCATAAAAATTATAACAAGTCATGACATAATTTTGGCTCTCTCAAATAGGTGTGTCCATCAAGGATTTATGACTTAAAACAAAAAATAAAACAAGCAAAGACACATATCATACAAGACGCTCCAAGCAAAACACATATCATGTGACGAATAAAAATATAGTCTCGAGTAAAATACCGATGGTCGTTAAAAGAAAGAGGGGATGCCACTCGGGGGCATCCCCAAGCTTAGTTGGTTGCCCATTCTTGGATAATAGCTTGGGATGCCGGGGCATCCCCAAGCTTAGGCTCTTCTATCCTTCTTTCATCCATCGCAAGATAACCCAAAACTTGAAAACTTCAATCACACAAAACTCAACAAAACCCTTGTGAGATCCGTTAGTAAAAGAAAGCAAACCACTATTATAAGTGTTGTGGCACACCAATTATTATTTTGTTTTTGTATTATATCTACTGTATTCCAACTTTTCTATGGCAAAAACTCATAAAAGAAAACCATAGAGCCATCAAAGTAAGCACACAACACAAAGAAAACAGAATCTGTCAAAACAGAACAGTCTGTAGTGATATGGAACTTTCAAATACTTCTGTAACTCCAAAACTTCTACCAAATTAGGACGACCAGCATAATTTGTATATTAATATTCTGCAAAACGAATCATGGCAAAAGCTCTTTTCTGTGATTTATGACAATAATTTTCGTGAGCGCAAAGTTTCTGTCTTTTTCAACAAGATCAAACAACTATCACCCCAGAAGATCCTAAAGGATTTACTTGGCACAAACACTAATTAAAACACAAAAACACAATCATAAAAGTAGCCTAATTGTTCTAACACTCAATAACAGAAAGCAAAAAATAAAAAATAAATTTTATTCATTGGGTTGCCTCCCAACAAGCGCTATAGTTTTATGCCCATAGCTAGGCATAATTTTATCGATGCTCACATGAAAGATAATAATTGAAACGCAAAGAGAGCATCATAAAACATGTGACAAACACATTTAAGTGGGTTGTGCCCACCTCGGGTGCCCCCCGGACCACTTCTTTGCTCTATAAATACCCCAATATTCCAGAAACCCTAGGAGAGTCGACGAAATATTCATCCAGCCGTCGTAGAGTCCAGAACCACCAGATCCAATCTAGACACCTCCTGGCGGGCCCTGGTGGGTTTTCCCCTCCTCGGGACTCCCACCAGGTGCAACCAAGGCCCAACTTCTTCCTTCTGGTCCATAAAAAATCATCGTAAATTGGCGTGGCATTTGGACTCCGTCTGATATTGATTTCCTGCGATGTAAAAAACATGCAGAAAATAGTAAATGGCACTTGGCACTAAGTCAATAGGTTAGTACCAAAAAAGGATATAAAATGACTATATAATGATTATAAAACATCCAAGATTGATAACAAAACAGCATGGGATCAAAAATTATAGATACGTTGGAGACGTATCATGGTGTGATTGAAACGTTGGATTACAGCCACGAAGACTTTCTTGACATTAGAAAGACTTTTTGTATACATGCGTGACTAGCGATGTGTTTGATGTTGACTTCCGGGGTTTGTTTGGCATCGAACCCTGTATGTATGCATGACCTTTTGTATTTGTTTCCAGCTTGTACTTCTTGACTAGTATTGTCATGAATTCTGTATTTGAACTTACCTTTTTTGTGCTCCTTCTGTTTTTATTGCAGGTGAGTGGCTGGAACTTGGTGAGCATGACTACAGGATCTTTGGCAGCCAGTTCTCGCAGCTCGAGCCTGTTGTTGTTGATTTGAGCCAGGGCGTTCTCCCAAAAAGACAAGATCTGGTGTTATGAAGGGGCGATTGGGAGCTGATACGTCTCCATGGTATCTACTTTTCCAAACTCTTTCGCCCTTGTTTTGGACGCTAATTTGCATGATTTGAATGGAACTAACCTGGACTGACACTGTTTTCAGCAGAATTGCCATGGTGTTATTTTTGTGCAGAAATAAAAGTTCTCGGAATGACCTGAAACTTCATGGAGATCATTTTTGGAATTAATAAAAAATATTGGCAAAAGAATCAACCGAAGGGGACCCACACCCTGTCCACAAGGGTGGAGGGTGGGCCCTCTGGTCTTGTGGGTCCCACGAGGCTCCACCGACCTCAACTCCAACACCATATCTTCCTGTTCGGGGACAAAAAATCAGAGAGAAGGATTCATCGTGTTTTATGATATGGAGCCGCTGCCACCTCCTGTTCTTCCTCGGGAGACCAGATCTGGAGTCAGCATAAACCATCCTCCATCACCAATTTCTTGATGCTCACCGCCATGCGTGAGTAATCCCATCATAGGCTTGCTAGACGGTGACGGGTTGGATGAGATTTACCATGTAATCGAGTTAGTTTTGTTAGGGTTTGATCCCTAGCATCCACTATGTTCTAAGATTGATGATGCTATGACTTTGCTATGCTTAATGCTTGTCACTAGGTGTCGCGGGATAACCACGGCCACCTATGGGACCAGAGGTCCCCTTGCTGGTTCGGCAGGGGGGCGTCGCATTGTGCAAAGAGCAAACGAGCATGGGGCAGCACGGTAGAGATCAGACAGGAAATTCTACCCAGATTCGAGCCGCCGCGAGGTGTAAAACCCTACTCCTGCTTTGGTGGATTGATGGTGGAATGGTGGTGGTGGAGCGCAGTACACTTTCCCGGCAGGAGCAGCAGTGGGTACGCGCGTATGAGGGTGCGAGTTCTCCAATCTTCTAACCCCTTCTACGGTTGCCATGGGCCTCCTTTTATAGATTAAGGGGTCACCACAGTGGCAAAGTAGTCATTATGCACTGATAAGATAGCAAACAGTGCTGTCATACCTACTCTGCAGGCTGATAGGGCGCATTAAATGTGCTGCTTAGCGTCACATCGTCGCTTGCCGGGCTATCTTGCCAGCTCCACGCCTGCTTGCTTGACACGTCGCAGGACGGGTGTCAACTGTAGGTATCTTCTATAGAAAGAGGCCACCATGTGGAGAATGGCCGCCACTTAGTCACTTTGTGGCTTGAACCTCATTGATTGACGACATGGGTCGTGGCGTAGTGTTTGGTTGAGGTGGCTTCTGCCCCCGTGAGTCCCGACAGGCCCTACCAGGGCGTCTTGGATGTTTCCTTCCGGGGGTGACCCCGCCCTCGCCGAGCTCGCATGCCCAGCAGGGGAGGCTTTTCCCTTGGTGGTGTCTTGCTTTTCTAGCTTGGTCTTGGTCCTCTTGATCTGCATGTTGGTTCTTCGAAGATCTTGGTTTCTTGCTTCCTGGGGTGGCCTGATGCCGCAATCTTGCTCCCGTGCCTATGCATAGTCTGGGCAACAGACCCAGGGTTTGTTGCACCGACAGAAGCCCCGGGCCTTCCCCGAACACGCTGCCGAGCATCATCGAGCAGGGCCTAATAAGTGCACAGGCGAGGGTGCCGAAGGGGTTGGCCTCTTGAGGTCTTCATCGCTGCTTCATTAATCTTGATTCCAGGCCAGTTTATTATTTCCCTGCATGTCGTGCGCAACGCTGCAGGAGAAATTTGATCGTGACCTGTGGATTCGCCTTGCCCTATGATCACGGGCCGGAAACTGCCATCCCACTTGCCCCCCGTGTTGCATACACCCGCCACGTGTCCCACATGCATTGGGCGTGGTAGGTGGTGGATGCGGAGGGCGCGGGGAGGAGTGCCATGGCTGAAAACTGGGCGCTGATGGTTGGAGCAGAGGGTCGGCCTTGACTCCTAGAACTGTAGAGGGCGCAGGAAGGCCGCATTGGAGGAGTGGGGAGGTTATCTTCGGTGTGAGGAGCCAAACCCATGCTTTGTCCTCCTATAAAAGGGGGCAGGGGCAGCGCCTCTCTGCCCACACTTCTTCTTCTTCTCCTCCGTGCTCCTTCCTTTCTGGCCATGGCGAGGGGCGTGAGGACGCAGCGACACTCCTGGGCGGTGACGAGGGCTTCTTCTCGATAGTGCATCCCTCATCCTCCGGAGCCTGAGGTGGCAAAGCCAGCCGTGGGAGGAGGAGGGAGGGGCGAGGTCGAGGTTGCTATGGTGCCTGGGGAAGAGGAGGGCGGGGCGGCGCCTCGGCTGCGCCCTCACCGGCGGCCCCTCCCCCGGCGGAGGGCCATGTCGGGGACCAGCCTCGGGAGTTCATCAGGTTGTACAAGACTTTGTGTGGTCATCTTCGCCTTCTGACTCCCTTTGCGCGGGAGATGGAGCTCGAATAACCACGCGCTCTGATATTGCACATGAGGGGTTGTGGGAATGGCAGCATGTGGGTTGATGTCGATTTCCCTGCCCCTCATGTGATGTATCTTCGCCGTGGTTGGAAGACTTTTGCCCTTGCCCATGGCTTCTCGAAGGGGCACGTTCTCCAGTTTAAATTAATGGAGAGCGGCCTGCTCTCCATCAAGATCTTTGGGCGCTCGGGAGGTCGCTTAGGGTGCTGCACGGAGAGCTCTACCGACCGTGAAAGCTCCTCCTCGAGCAAAAGCGACAAGGAGGACAGTGACATCGATGACGACGACAGCGTGTAGGAGGGCAACAACTTTGACTCTGGCTGGTCGCCGCCTGCACCATCTTCATCAGGCGGCAGCACCATCATCTGCATCCACATCTTTTTCCCGGCAATATGATTTGTCGGGGAGTTGCATGCAGAGGTGGGGATGGTGCTCCCTGGCTCCTCCAACAGGCTTCCAGCTGGACCCCGGTAGGCGTCCTCTCGGGCGCAGCTCCGTTAGTCTTGGCGCAGCTCCGTTAGTCCTGCCGCGCCCTCCTGGCCCTGGTGGCGGTGGTCAACGGGTCGCTTTCGCCGTGCTCTCCGTCTACGCGTTCCCCGGTGCTCCCGCCTTCACCGGGCTACCTCTCCTGGAGCCTGAGGGGGCGGACTGGGCTCCTGCCCAGGCGCTCCTTTTGCCCTCTTTGCCTTTGACAGTCGTGCCTAGGAGGAGAGGGACAAGAAAGGGCATCACGGGGCACTTATCTTTTTTCAATCTTAAACCTATCGGCAATTGCCAAATTTTAATTTGAGTAATGTAATCTCTCTAGTCCATGTTTGTGTTCTGTAATGCTTGTACCTGTACCAGCATATTAATGAAAAAGATGAACCTTGCCGGGAACCCGTACATGTATATGTCCATGCAGAGGTGGGATGCCTCTTTAGTGTAAATAAATGAGTTTTTTCCCGGTAGGCTACCTTGCCGGCAACCTTTTACTTGCCAGAGAACTTTGTCTACCGGGCAAAATACAAAGGGACTAGCCCACCGCTAACTCCCCTTTACCAAAGGCCACTGCAACCATTCTGACCGAAGCAACGTTCGAGCCAAAGATGGGAGAACCTTAGTTCCAAGAGAGTGGTGAGGTTTCCTTATGCACAAGTTATAGCTTACAGAACACTAATGGACAAGAGGTAGAACTTATCTGTTTGGCTTGTCGGGGATCGCACAGTGACAGGGCAACTTCCCAACTCCTTGTTGAAGCCAAGCTCACGGTAGGAACCTGCAACTTCAGGTAGATGAGAATGAATGCAGGATGCGATCCTATCTATATGCATATGCAAATGCTCATGAAATTCTTATGCAGTGATCTTGGAATGTCGGGAGGCCCCCACAGCTTCTTTATTTTCTCTTGCACAGGGACATCGCCCTGGCTTTGTACAAGGGGTTACATGCAGCTGAGGCAAGGCCTATACAAAAGGGTGGCTATCGGGCAGGGCCCGACAGCAGTGCCTTACGGGTAGAACTTACGGAGATGCTCAATATTCCATGAGTTTTGCAATTGAATGCCATCTCCGGTTTCCAGACGGACTGCGCCAGATCTGGTGACTCGTACTACCCAGTAAGGGCCTTCCCACTTTGGTGATAACTTGTTTGTACCCTTGGCGGATTGAACGCGCCTAAGCACAAGGTCGCCTTCCTCAAAACACCGGGCATGAACCCTGTGGCTATGATAGCGATGCATGGCTTGCTGGTAGCATGCAGCACGCGTAGCAACCCGGAGACGGTTCTCCTCGAGTAGCACAGCGTTGTCACGCCGGTGCTAATCTTGCACTACTTCATCGTAGGCAAGCACTCGAGGCGACCCGTAAATGAGTTACGTGGGAATAACTGCTTATGTCCCGTAGATCAGGGAGAAGGGAGTTTGCCGGGTAGCTCGGTTTGGTGTTGTTCTGAGGGACCAGAGAACTACTGGTAGCTCCTCGATCCACCGCCTGCCGTGCTTCTGCAGCGTATCAAAGGTTCTTGGTCTGAGTCCTCGTAGCACTTCCGTGTTCGCCCTCTCAGCTTGCCCATTGCTCCGGGTGTGTGCCATAGAGGCAAATGAGATCCTGCATCCGAGGGCATGAACATATCGCATGAAGACGCGGCTCGTAAACTAGGTGCCGTTGTCGGTAATGATCCTTGACGGAACTCCAAAACGACACACCAATTCTTTCAAGAACTTGATAGCTGACTGAGCAGTCACCTTTCTCACGGCAGTCACTTCCGGCCACTTTCTAAACGTGTCGATGGCAACGAACAAGAATTCAAAGCCCCCGATTGCTCGGGGGGAAGGGCCGAGGATATCGAGCCCCCAAACCGAAAATGGCCATGATAGTGGGATTGTCTGAAGAGCTTGGGCGGGCAGGTGGGCTTTTTCGAATGGAACTGGCAAGCTTCACACTTTATGACTAGCTCGACCGCATCTTGGAGGGTTGTGGGCCAAGAGAATCCTTGCCGGAATGCTTTCCCAACTAATACCCTTGATCCAATGTGGGAGCCGCGCATTCCTTTGTGTATCTTAGCTAGCAGTTCTTTTCCTTCTTCCCGGCAGACGCACTTCAATTTCACACCGTTGGGACTCCTTCTGTACAGAGTGTCATCGACAAACTGATACATACTGTCCCTCCGGGCTGCTCTTTCAACTTCATCTTGGTCGTCGGGAAGCTCTCCGGTTTGGAGGAAGTGGACAATGTGCCTTGACCAAGTTCGAGCATGGGGCTTAGCAACAAGGACTAGCGGCACCTCCTCTACTGCGGGAGCACATGCCTCGTTCCCGGGGTCAATGAGCCCGGCTAGAGGGTGTGATCCGGCAGGCCATGAGGAGTTGTTTCCGGTAGGGTCTCTGGCAAGAGCGGACGATTCTACTGGGAGAGGCTTACCAGTGTCCAACTTTCTCCTTTTCCCGGCCATTGTTGCAGGGGACACGGAGGGCTGAGTGAGACGGAGAACAAAAGTTCCTGGTTCCACAGGAAGCTTCTGCGCAGCACACTTTGACGGATGATCAGTTATGATGTTTTCCGCACGGGGTACGTGCTCTGTTTGCAATCCGTCAAAGTGTTCCTCCAATCTCCTCACTTCCTCGACGTATGCCTCCATCAATGGACTTTGGCAATCCTTGTTGACTTGTTTCACCACAAGTTGTGAGTCTCCTCGAATGATCAGCTTCTTAATTCCCAATTCTGCTGCAATCCTGAGCCCGACAAGGAGCCCTTGATACTTTGCTGTATTGTTGGTCGCCGGGGAAAATGCATCTGGACGACTTACTTCAAGTGCTCCCCAGAGGGGGCAACAAGGAGCACGCCAACTCCTGCACCTTGTGGGGAAAAAGCACCATCGAAATACATGATCCATTCTTGGGGTGATTCCTTGTCGGGGATAACTGTCTCTGTTACTTCCTCATGAGGGGTTGGCATCCATTATGCAATAAACTCTGCCAATGCCCTGCTCTCGATTGTTGATGTGCTCTCAAACTTCAAACCAAAACTGGATAGCTCCAAAGCCCACTCCACTATTCTGCCGGTAGCCTCAGGGTTTTGGAGTATCCTTTGCAATGGGAAGCAAGTGACAACCGTGATATCATGGGCTTGGAAGTAGTGGCGCAGTTTCCTTGAGGCCATGATGAGACCAAAGATCAACTATTGCACGCCAAAGTACCTTGATCTAGCCCCCTGTAATAAGGAGCTGATGAAATACACTGGGCGTTGCACCACTTTCTTCCTTACCGCGTCATTGGTGTCGCTCTCGCTGCCGTGCGTTTGGTTGTCTTGATCCTTTTCTCACTCTGCCTCATCCACTTCCCGATGTGCTACCAAGGCCACACTAACCACTTGGTTGGTTGCCGCTAAGTATAGCAACAATTACTCTACATTTTATACATATTGTCCACTGAGCACACGTAGTAACATGAAATATGATTAGTTTCTCCTACTATATGACAAGCAGTGAGGTACCAGGTGTCGGTGTCAAAACCGGCGGATCTCGGGTAGGGGGTCCCGATCTGTGCATCTAGGCTGATGGTAACAGGAAGCAAGGGACATAGATGTTTACCCAGGTTCGGGCCCTCTCGATGGAGGTAAAACCCTACTTCCTGCTTGATTAATATTGAAGATATGGGTAGTACAAGAGTAGATCTACCACGAGATCGTAGAGGCTAAACCCTAGAAGCTAGCCTATGATGGTATGATTGTAATTGTGATCGGCCTTCTAAGGACCAACCTCTCCGGTTTATATAGACACCGGAGAGGGCTAGGGTTTACATGGAGTCGGTTACAAGGAAGGAAATATAATATCCGGATCGCCGAGCTTGCCTTCCACGCCAAGGAAAGTCCCATCCGGACACGAGTCGAAGTCTTGAGTCTTGTATCTTCATGCTTCAATAGTCCGGACGACGCATATAGTCCGGCTGTCCGGATACCCCCTAATCCAGGACTCCCTCAGTAGCCCCTGAACCAGGCTTCAATGACGATGAATCTGGCACGCAGTCTTGTCTTCGGCATTGCAGGTCGGGTTCCTCCTCCGAGTACTCCAAAGTAGTTATTGAACACTTGAACCGTGTCCGGATCCACGAAATGATCTTCACATGCCACCATAGAGAGAATGGTATTTCACAAATGCAATCTGCTGACAACTTTTTAGGTAACGTGACGTGTCATTACGGTCGGGTCATTATTCGAACCGTTTTCCAACGACCAGCCACATTGCATATTGCGAGGCGGTTTCCTTGACACGTCTTGTCAAAGTAGAGATCATGCCCCCTTATCACGGGATTCTCATCAATACGGGTACGGGTAATCCAACCGCACCGCTAATCGCGGCGAGCGGGAGGCAAACGGGTTCCCCCAGGCAAGTGGGGAGGCGCAAGAGGCACTTACCGCCCCTAGAAAGAGACAAGGCCTCTTTCTCTTTACCCACGCCTTTCTCCTTCTGCTAGCTCATTCCCCTCTTTTAGAGCCATAACGCCCAAGCACTCTTCTTTTCCACCAAAGAGAGGTTTTCCAAAAATGTCCGGATCCGGAGCAGGAGGCAGATGGATGGCCTCTACTGTCCGGGAGAAGGATATCAAGAAGCTCCGGGACGCCGGGTATCTGGCCCAGAAGATCGGCCATCGTCTCCCACCGGCAGGATAGGTCGTCCCCACTCCGGAACCTCACGAGAGAGCCTTGTTCCTTGCCCTTTTTGTCCGCGGGCTTGGGTTTCCCCTGCACCTATTTGTTCGCAGAGTCATGTATTACTACGGGATTGATTTTCATGATCTTTCCCCCAACTCCTTCCTCAATATCTCGACATTCATCGTCGTGTGCGAGGCTTTTCTTCGGATCTCACCTCACTTCGCCTGTGGCTGAAGATTTTTAATGTGAAGCCCAAGGTGGTGAGTGGCGAACACGCCGAGTGTGGCGGCGCCATGGTGAGCAAGATGCCCAAGGCCGCCGGCCAAGGGCGCTTTCAACGACTCCGTCAAGGAGTGGCAGCAGCAGTGGTTTTATATCACCAAACCACGCGGCAAAAAGTGGGTTGCAGCTCCTGAGTTCTAATCCGGAGCTCCACTGCGACTCACGTCCTGGCCCAAGAAGGGCCCGAACTGGTCCTTGTCCGATGAGCTGTCATTTCTCCGCACGCTGGCCCGAGTTTGGTTGACAGGACGCCAAACTTCGTCGACGTGGTCCAGGTGATGCTAGTTCGCCTGGTTCTTCCTTGTCAGCGCCGAGCCTGCACTCTGTGGGAGTTCGACCCAACCGAGCACCAAACCCTTCATGAGCTCTACGACTCCTCCCATAAGGGTATCTGGAAGGTGCTCTTCAAGCCCGTCAAATCGTGGCCGGGCTCCGCCGAGGACCGTGGGTATCAATTATCCCATGCTGCAAGCCCGGTAAGTTACAGCCACGCTCTGTACATCCACGCTTCGGTGGGCATGTCGTGAGGGAGACATCTTAATCGTGTTTCATAGTGACCTCGGGGATGGACAAAGAAGGTGGAGCGGATTCATTGTCTGGCCCCGCTGCCGGACGAACCGGCCGGACCTCTTCTGTCGAAGATGCTGGTCCCCGCGCCTTACGAGGCGCCAAAGAAGGAGGCCTTCAAGAAGGTCAAGAAGACCCGGAGTGGCCTCCGTCACCGCGAGGCTTCGGATGCAAAATCCGAAGACTCAAGCGACACTCCTTCATCGGAAGACGAAGAGGAAGCAGCAGAGGAGGACGAGCCTCACTCTGAAGGTGGGGAGAAGCCTGTAGCTTCCTCATCCCTGGAGGCCGAATCGCCCAAGAGGAGAAAAGGTTCCCTCCCAGAGGCATCCACCACGGCTGCCGATAGCAGCCCGAAGTGGGATCCCAGGGCCCAGCCCCTGGAGAAGTCGTAAGTATACAGAATACAAACACGCATATGCGTCCGGGATTTTTTTGGGTATAGTAGTTTTAATTGTTGCTATATTTTGCATAGTCCGGCAAGGTCTCGCGCCGGACAATCCTCATCCGAGGATTCGCTGAGCTCGGACGCCTTGGCGAGCGAGACGCCTCCAGAGGCCCTTTCCCCAAAGTCCCGGCGCGACACTGAGGTATCGTATCAACGGGGTCCGGACCAGGGGGGCATATCACTGGAGCCGGACACACGGGAGTGATGGCCCCTGAGTGTGCTGTCAGCAGGGGCGATCTTGGGTTCGGCCCACAGCCGGACAAGGTCTAGGAGACCTCTAAGGCTCCCGGATCGGGCGGGCAGCCACCTCCAACGGTGGGAGGCCTGCCTACTCCGCCGGCAACCTTTGTTCAAGCTAAGTTGCCAGGCGGTCTATCGACAGCGTTAAAGAACGCGTCTATCATCGATGAACATTGGACCCTTATGGGTGCGGTGGTTGAAAAGATTCAGTCCACCGAGAGCGGGCTGAACGAGTCCTGCCTTGGCCTTATAAAGGCCTTTGAGGTATGTTTCCTAAGAAACCTTTGAGGAATCGTCATAATATGAGTAGTAGCCCCTGATACACTGTCCGGCGAAGGAGAGGGAGCCGGGCAGGGGATCAAATCCTCTCTTGTCGCGGGAACTTATGTTAATGACGTGTACCTCTTTGTTTGAACACAGGCGTCTGCGGAGAAGACGGCCGCTCATAATGCAGAAGTGTCTGAACTGAAGCGGAGCCTGGAACGGGCCGAGGAAGAACTTGGCCGCGTAAGGGAGCAATTAGAAGATAAACAAGGTATGTGGAAACATTATCTTGTATTAGGCACGAATAAGTAATTGTGCTTATTGAAAAGTATTTGTGTTGTATGCCCTAGGAGCGAGTGCCGAATATGAGGCACTGAAGAAGGCTGTGGATGATGCCAACGAGAAGGCTACCGCCGAACAGGCACTTCGTGAAAAACACGAGGCCAGGGTTGTCATAGCTAAGCGGGAGCTCCATGAGGCTGTGAAGAAAAGCGAGGGCTTGGAGCAGAGTCTGACTGGGAAAGAATCCGAACTCGCCCAAGTGCTCCAAGCCATGGAAGACGCTCGGGAAGAAGCCCGAGGTGTTGTACAGGACATTCAAGAGGCCCGGAAAGTTGCGGCTGGTAAGGCCTTCTGTATTCTTAGCCATTTGTTCATCATAATGGGAAGAATTCTAAGCGGCAAGCTGAATTATTATTTTTCCAGGGGCGTTTGCGGATCTTCCTCGCAGCATATCAGATGCCGCCCAATTCTACCGAACCGAGGAGAAAAAGTCCGCGGAGAGGGATTTCTGGTCGCAGTATTTGGCACCGAACTATCCGGTGCCATTTATCAATCAGCTGAAGCAGCTAGTCGAACTGCACTAGGCGGCCGAACTAGCCATGAAGGACTTGGTTGTCCGGCTGTGGCCGGCGGAGCCAATTCCGAGCAAGCATTTGCTCGTGAAGCGGATTGTGGGCGCCTGTCCTCGGCTTGATGTTGTTAAGCGATCGGTCTGCATAGAGGGTGCGTGTATGGCGTTTGCTCGTGCGGAAGTGCATTGGGGGAAGCTTGACGCAGAGAAGCTGATGACTGAGGGGCCGCCAGAGGGTAAAGAGCACCGCAAGCCCGAACTGTACTATGAAGGTGTACTGAAGGGAGCCCGCCTTGCGGCGGATAAGTGTGCCAAAGACATTCTATTTCCCTGAGGGCATTCGTGCCACTTTTTGTAATATGGTATTATGGAATTTATATATTGCCTATTTTGTTTGAACATATGTTCTTCCTGGGCGGCTGTTTATCGTATGTAAATCCTAAGAGTTGGCCAGTCGTCGGCTTCTGCCCCCACGTAAAAAAGAATACGGGGGTGTTCGGGATATATATGAACGCTCTTTATCCCATAGTTGGGTCCTTTTACGGAGGCGTTTCTCACCATGAACCAGGCAATCGGACTATAAGGCTTTATTACTCTCACTTAGCCATAGGAATTCGAGTATGATCGGCAAGATTCTAGTGTTCGGAAGTCCGAACTAGGGGCTCTATTGGCGCTTGATCAGAAGACCGATCCGTCGCACTCTGCATTTATAATGGTATTGTGCGGAATAAATCTTTAAGGATTTTACAACCTCTCGAACAGTTGACCAACTCTCGCTATATCATGACAGTCGGTTTTCGGCTTTCTCTACTGAGGTGCTCGTCCGGCAGATCCGGGACACAATCACAGTAGTTCTCCCTGCGCTACCTTAGCCGATATAACGGAACGTAAGGTACCAAAACAAGGGGGCCGGGAAAACCCAACCAATGACCCAAGACATGATTCGAAGCTGATGCATATAGTGCTATAAGTTCGGACTTTATTGCCGTACTGTGAAGCCCCTGGCATAATCAGGCGTAACACGAGATGTCGATGAAAAGCGACGGCCGGTAAGTGTTTTTTAAGTCTACGCATTGTAGTAAAATGATATGTCTATGCATATGAGTACGATGTATGATTATGAAAGGAGGTGTTTTTTGGCGGAACCTGTGATGGCCGGACTGGAGGGAGTTGTGAGTGGATCAAGAGTGAATCTGAGCTTCCTTCTTTTAGGGGGGAGGGCTCCTTGTGTGTCCTGGCCGATTCCACGTCACCAATCCTGTTCTGCGTCAAAGTTAGTTTGTAAGGCAAATACTCGGAGGTAGCCGAGCGTCCTCTTGTGGTTGGTCCGAGGGCTCCTGATCGGACCCTGGGAAACCCAGCCGTTATGCCATTGGGTAGCGTGGACTCCTCAGTTGGTGTCCGGATAGTTAGCTATCACATCAAAATTCTGATAGGCATGCGCGACTTGCTACTCCGGCAGCTGTATGATTTCCGCCTTGAGGGCGGGGTTCGGCCTTGCCCATAGGTGTGATTGCATCACATGGTGTTGGCCTGAGTGATTTACCACGTGGAATCTAGTCAATGTGGTTCGTCCCGTTAGCGTATGGTAAATTACCGCATAGTGGGAAGGTGCCGAAGATTTATTCTTTGGTGTAGTATTTTTTGGTGATCCGAAGACAACCGTTTAGAGTGATGGGCCAGAAAATTTTGGCCTTTGCCCCTAGCATCTTTTAGGAGATGTTGTTTGTGATTTCACACCTGCGGGGGTTTTATGTGTTATGGAGCCCCCCGGTTTGCTATGTCCAGAGGTACTGCAATTGAGTTGCTGTAGTTAATGCGGCCGGGGGCGATCGGCCGTACTTTTATGCTATGGGGGGAGGGCTCTTGACCAGACACCTCCCTTCATTGTTTCCGACACGCGAGCAGCCGCTTTGTTTTGAGGATCCGGCATTCTCTACTGGTATGCTTTGCCGTCCTATGGTTGATCGAGTGTGTTGCTCGGGCCGGATAGGTCTGAGCTGTTCTTTGTCCGCTGACCGGACTGGGAGTTGCTGGAATTAGCACCAGCCTTCCTGACTTGACGCTTATGACCATTGCGCCGAGGCTTGAGGATGCTTCTTCTTGTGTCCTTCGTATTGTTTTGGACCGTAGTGGTGTGTTGACGCCGGGCATGTGCCTTGGGTTCTCCTGCTTAGGTTGGGGTGGCCGGTTGTGCCCTGTGTGCCCTTTGTCGGGGCGGTCGGGTTTGTATCTTTCGGTGGCCAGGACCTTGGTCCATCTGTCCACCAGCAAATCTTGGTCAGCTTTAAGCTGTTGTTGCTTCCTTTGCAGGCTCTTTGCCGTGGCCATGAGTCGTCGCTCGAAGCGAGCTTGTTTCACTGGATCTTCAGGCACGCCGAATACGTCATTGCCGAGGCTTGCCTCGTCCTCGGAGGGGGGCGTATAGTTGTTCCTTTCCAAGTATCCCACCGTGGTCAGTCTAGCCTTCTCAAAGGCAAGCCGACTAGGGTTATATTCATCTTCGGCGCCATCCGGATTGTTTTCGTCTTCTGGGCATGTATTCCTGTGGCGAGGCTTGGAGCGGCGCCGACGACGCCCATGCTTTGCTTTTCTCCCTGAGGGATTATCCTCCACTGCCTCATCGCCATTGGTTTCCTTCGGAGTGTCCGCCATATATATATCATAGGGATAGGCGGTTGTCCACCGCCCAGTGAGCGGTGCTTCATGTTCTTCTCCTGCATCGTCATCTATTCTGTCGATGTCTTCGGATCTGAAGTCCAGTACGCCGGTTAAATCATCGACTGTGGCAATGAATTGGGTGGTGGGTGGGTAACAAATTCCTTCGTCGCCTGCTTCCCACTCGAGCCGGACATAATTCGGCCAAGAGCCTCCTGACAAAGAGAGAGACTTTAATGAGTCTAGCATGTCGCTGAAGGGCGAGTGCTGGAATATATCCGCAGCGGTGAACTCCATTACCGGAGCCCAACCTGGCTCGACTGGATCGGGAGTGCGTGGATCGGAACCAACATCCGGATATGAATCCGGGGGTCCGGATTCACAGGCCACCACAGAGGTAAGGCCCGTGTTCAGCTCCACCGCCGATAAGTGCGCGACCTACGGGGTGGGGTCCAGCCCCCGTCCTTGGGCCATGCAGCCTGCTCCGGATTTAGGTCCGAGGCTACTGCGGGGGTGATACCCCGAACTTTGTCCGACAGCTGGTCTAAGCCGTGCTCGTCGTGACTGTCCGGTGCTCCTGGCATAGGCCCGAGTTCGTCGAAGATCCAGTCTCCGCGGATGTCCGCCGTGTAGTTCAGGTTTCCAACCCTGATCTGGCGGCTAGGGGCGTGGCTATCGATCTGCTCCAGGATGGCTGTTAATTGGCCCAGGTAAGCCGCCGGACACGAAGATCTGTCCGGGGAGAAAGGTCTCACCTGGGACCGTGTTGTTGACAATGGTTGAAAGAGCCATCGAGCCCTGCAGCGACGACACAGAGGAACTCTCAATGAAAGCACCAACGTCGGTGTCAAAACCGGCGGATCTCGGGTAGGGGGTCCCGGTCTGTGCGTCTAGGCTGATGGTAACAGGAAGCAAGGGACACATATGTTTACCCAGGTTCGGGCCCTCTCGATGGAGGTAAAACCCTACTTCTTTCTTGATTAATATTGAAGATATGGGTAGTACAAGAGTAGATCTACCACGAGATCGTAGAGGCTAAACCCTAGAAGCTAGCATATGATGGTATGATTGTAATTGTGATCGGCCTTCTAAGGACCAACCTCTCAGGTTTATATAGACACCAAAGAGGGCTAGGGTTTACATGGAGTCAGTTACAAGGAAGGAAATATAATATCCGGATTGCCAAGCTTGCCTTCCACGCCAAGGAAAGTCCCATCCGGACATAGGTCGAAGTCTTGAGTCTTGTATCTTCACGCTTCAAAAGTCCGGACGATGCATATAATCCGGCTGTCCGGATACCCCCTAATCCAGGACTCCCTCACCAGGTAACTTAGCTATCCGTGATCGACTCTCTTGAGCGCCATCATTATTAATTTTTGTGAGTTTGAGTTGTGCATTTGTAGATGGGCCTGGGAGTTGATCTAGTAGGGCAGTGGCCTGGGTCCAAAGTACTAGAAGTAGCACAAAAACATTTTTTAGTGTAGGCTTTTCCCTGTTCAAGTCTGCCTACTAGAATTGCCAGTGGTTGAAAGGAAAAGTGAAGGAAAAACATAGGAATTTGAAAGTTTCCTATGGTACTACTATTAATGCATTTGGTTCAAAGGAATGGAGCAAATGAACACTATAGGATTTGTTCCTTGATACGTCTCCAACGTATCTATAATTTTTTATTGTTCCATGCTATTATATTACCCCTTTTGGATGTTTATGGGCTTTATTTTACACATTTATATCATTTTTGGGACTAACCTACTAACCGGAGGCCCAGCCCGTATTGCTGTTTTTTTGCCTATTTCAGTATTTCGAAGAAAAGGAATATCAACGGAGTCCAAACGGAATGAAACCTTCGGGGGCGTGATTTTTGGAACGAACGTGATCCAGAGATCTTGGAGTGCAAGTCAAGAAGCTTCCGAGGACACCACGAGATAGGAGGCTGCCCCCCTTCCCCTGTAGGGCACGCCCCCTGTCTCGTGGGCCCCTCGGGTGGCCACCGACGTACTTCTTCCTCCTATATATACCTACGTACCCCGAAAAGATCCAGGGGCACCACGAAACACAATTTCCACCGCCGTAACCTTCTGTATCCGCGAGATCCCATCTTGGAGCCTTCACCGGCACTCTGCCGGAGGGGGAATCGACCATGGAGGGCTTCTACATCAACATCCTTGCCCCTCCGATGAGTTGTGAGTAGTCTACCACAAACCTACGGGTCCATAGTTATTAGCTAGATGGCTTCTTCTCTCTTTTTGTATCTCAATACAATGTTCTCCCCCTCTCTTGTGGAGATCTATTCGATGTAAACTCTTTTTGCGGTGTGTTTGTCGAGATCCGATGAATTGTGGGTTTATGATCAAGTTTATCTATGAATAATATTTGAATCTTCTCTGAATTCTTTTATGTATGATTGAGTTATCAGCAAGTCTCTTCGAATTATCAGTTTGGTTTGGCCTACTAGATTGATTTTTCTTGCCATGGGAGAAGTGCTTAGCTTTGGGTTCAATCTTGCGGTGTCCTTACCCAAAGGATGTAAAGGGTTGCAAGGCACGTATTGTATTGTTGCCATCGAGGATAACAAGATGTTGTTTATATCATATTGCATGAGTTTATCCCTCTACATCATGTCATCTTGCTTAATGTGTTACTCTGTTCTTATGAACTCAATACTCTAGATGCAGGCAGGAGTCGGTCGATGTGTGGAGTAATAGTAGTAGATGCAGGCAGTGAGTCGGTCTACTTGTTATGGACGTGATGCTGTATACATGATCATGCCTAGATAATCTCATAACTATGCTCTTTTCTATCAATTGCTCGACAGTAATTTGTTCACCCACCGTAATCCTTATGCTATCTCGAGAGAAGCCTCTATTGAAACCTATGGCCCCCAGGTCTATCTCCTATCATATTTGCTTCCAATCTACTTTTATTTGCATCTTTACTTTTTGCATCTATATTATAAAATACCAAAAATATATTTATCTTATCTTATTATCTTTATTAGATCTCACTTTCGCAAGTGGTCGTGAAGGGATTGACAACCCCTTTATTGCGTTGGTTGCGAATTCTCAGTTTGTTTGTGTAGGTGCGTGGGACTTTTGAGGAGCCTCCTACTGGATTGATACCTTGGTTCTCAAAACTGAGGGAAATACTTACGCTACACTTGCTGCATCACCCTCTCCTCTTCGAGGAAAACCAACGCAAGCTCAAGACGTAGCAATATGGATTTCTGGCGCCGTTGCCGGGGAGGTCTTCGCTCAACTCAAGACATACCAAGTACCCATCACAAACCCATCTCCCTCGCATTTACATTATTTGCCATTTGCCTCTCGTTTTCCTCTCCCCCACTTCACCCTTGCCGTTTTATTCGCCTCTCTTTCCCAATCTCCTCCTCTCTTTTCGCTTGCCGTTTTTCTGCTTGCTTGTGTGTTGGATTACTTGTTGCCATGGCGCAAGATAATACCAAATTGTGTGATTTCTCGAATACAAATAATAATGATTTCCTTAGTACTCCGATTTCTCCTCTTAATAATGATGATTCTTGTGAAATCAATACCGCCTTGATGAATCTTGTTATGAAAGATCAATTCGCCGGCCTTCCTAGTGAAGATGCCACTACTCATCTAACAATTTTGTTTATTTGTGTGACATGCAAAATAAGAAAGATACGGATAACAATATTGTCAAATTGAAGTTATTTTCGTTTTCACTTAGAGATCGTGCTAAAGTTTGGTTTTCGTCTTTGCCTAAAAATAGTATTGATTCGTGGAACAAGTGCAAAGATGCTTCTATCTCTAAGTATTTTCCTCCCGCTAAGATCATCACTCTTAGGAACGATATTATGAATTTTAAACAACTTGATCATGAGCATGTTTCCCAATCTTGGGAAAGAATGAAATTGATGCTTCGCAATTGCCCTACTCATGGTTTGAATTTATGGATGATCATACAAAAATTTTATGCCGGTTTGAACTTTGCTTCTAGAAATCTCTTACATTCGGCCACGGGAGGCACGTTTATGGAAATCACGTTAAGAGATGCTACAAAATTGCTTGATAATATTATGGCTAATTATTCTCAATGGCACACCGAAAGATCTTCTAGTAAAAAAGTGCATGCTATAGAAGAAATCAATGTTTTGAGTGGAAAGATGGATGAACTTATGAAGATGTTTGCTACTAAAAATACTCCTCTTGATCCTAATGATATTCCTTTGTCTTCCTTGATTGAGAATAATAATGAATCTATGGATGTGAATTTTGTTGGTAGGAATAGTTTTGGAAACAATGCTTATAGAGGAAATTTTAATGATAGACCGTTCCCTAGTAATCCCTCTAATAATTATGGGAATTCCTACAATAATTCTTATGGTAATTTTGATAAGATGCCCTCTGATTTTGAGAATAGTGTGAAAGAATTTATGATTTCACAAAAGAACTTTAATGCTCTGCTTGAAGAAAATTTGCTCAAAGTTGATGATTTGGCTAGGAACGTTGATAGACTTTCGCTTGATGTTGATTCTCCTAAAATTAGATCTTCCCCTCCTAAGCATGATATCAATGAGTCTCTCAAAGTAATGAGAATTTCCATTGACGAGTGCAAGGAAAGAACCGCTAGATTGCGTGCTAAAAAGAAAGCTTTATAAAAGCGTGTTCTTCTAGTTTCCGTGAAAATAATGATGAGGATCTTAAAGTTATTGATGCGTCTCCGATTAGATCTATGTTTTGCAATATGAATTTTGATGATTATGGGACCGATGATGAATCAACTTTTCCTAGAAGGCGTCCCAAGAATTGAGTCTTTAGATCTTAATGTTAAATTTGGTAAAAGTGAGATTGGAGAATCCTCAACTTCTAATAATGTTGAACCTACTATCTCGGATTTCAAGGAATTTGATTATCATAATTGTTCTTTAAAAGGTTGTATTTCCTTGTTGCAATCCGTTGTTAATTCTCCTCATGCTTATAGTCAAAAAAAAATCTTTTACCAAACATATCGTTGATGCCTTGATGCATTCTTATGACGAAAAACTTAATTTGGAAGTTTCTATACCTAGAAAACTTAATGATGAGTGGGAACCTACTATAAAGATTAGAATTAAAGATTATGAGTGTTTTGCTTTGTGTGATTTGGGTGCTAGTGTTTCCACGATTCCGAAAACTTTATGTGATATTCTAGGTTTCCATGATCTTGATGATTGCTCGTTAAATTTGCACCTTGCGGATTCCACCATTAAAAAGCCTATGGGAAGGATCAATGATGTTCTTATTATTGCAAATAGAAATTTGGTGCCCGTAGATTTTATCGTTCTTGATATAGATTGCAATCTTTCTTGCCCTATTATTCTTGGTCGACCTTTCCTTAGAATGATTAGTGCGATTATTGATATGAAGGAAGGGAATATTAGATTCCAATTTCCATTAAAGAAAGGAATGGAGCACTCTCCAAGAAAGAAAGTTAAATTACCTTATGAATCTATCATGCGTGCTACTTATGAGTTTAGTGCCAAAGATGGCACTCGTTAGATCTATCCTTGCTTTTATGCCTAGCTAGGGCCGTTAAACGATAGCGCTTGTTGGGAGGCAACCCAATTTTATTTTTAGTTTTTTTGTTTTTGTTTCTGTTTAGGAATAAATAATCCATCTACCTTCTGTTTATATGTGTATTTATATTTTATTTAGTGTTTGTGCCAAGTTAAACCTATAGGATCTTCTTGGATGATAGTTATTTGATCTTGCTGTAATTTCCAGAAACTTTTGGTTCACGAAAACAATTGTTAAAAATCACCAGAACGTGATAACATAGTGATTCCAATTGCTTCTGATCAATAAACAAATTTCCTAGGTCTTCCTATTTTGGCTGAAGTTTTTGAGTTCCAGAAGTTTGCGTTATTTACAGATTACTACAGATTGTTCTGTTTGTGACAGATTCTGTTTTTCGTGTGTTGTTTGCTTATTTTGATGAATCTATGGCCAATAAAATAGTTTATAATCCATAGAGAAGTTGGAATACAGTAGGTTTAACACCAAAATAAATAAATAATGAGTTTGTTGCAGTACCTTATGTGGTGGTTTTGATTTCTTTCACTAACGGAGCTTACGAGATTTCGGTTGAGTTTTGTGTTGTGAAGTTTTCAAGTTTTGGGTAAAGCCTTTATGGACTATGGAATAAAGGGTGGCAAGAGCCTAAGCTTGGGGATGCCCAAGGCACCCCAAGATATTCAAGAATAGCCAGAAGTTTAAGCTTGGGGATGCCCCGGAAGGCATCCCTCTTTCGCCTTCGCTCATTGGTAACTTTACTTGGGGCTATATTTTTATTCGCCACATGATATGTGTTTTTCTTGGAGCGTCGTGTATTATATTATTCTTTGGTTTTTAGTTTATCACAATCATCCTTGCTGTACACACCTTTTGGGAGAAGCCTATTTGATTATAATTTGCTAGAATACTCTATGTGCTTCACTTATATCTTTTGAGCTTGATAGTTTTTGCTCTAGTGCTTCACTTATATCTTTTAGAGCACTGTGGTGTCTTAATTTTGAAGAAATTGCTAGTCTCTCATGCTTCACTTACATCTTTTTTAGAGTCTTTTAGAACATCATGGTATTTGCTATGGTCATAAAGTTGGTCCTAGAATGATGAGCATCCAAGTTGGGTATAATAAAAACTATCATAGAAAAAAGAGTTGGATGCTATGATCAACTTGATGCTTGATAATTGTCTTGAGATATAAAGGTAGTAATGTTAGGGTCATGCTAGTGGGTTATGAAATTGAGAAATACTTTTGTTGAAGTTGGCAAGTCCCGTAGCATGCACGTATGGTAAAAGTTGTGTGACAAATTTGTTGCATGAGGTGCTCTTTTGAGTGTCTTCCTTATGAGTGGCAGTCGGGGACGAGCGATGGTCTTTTCCTACCAATCTATCCCTCTTGGGGCATGCGTAGTAGTACTTTGCTTCGAGGGCTAAGTAGGCTTTTGCAATAAGTATATGAGTTCTCTTTTGACTAATGTGAGTCCATGGACATAGGCACACTCATCCTTTTTTACATTGCTAGCCTTTATTATTACCACGCAACTTTCGCCGGTATCATAAACCCCTTATTTACCTTCCTCAAAACAGCCACCATACCTACCTATTATGGCATTTCCATAGCCATTCCGAGATATATTTCCATGCAACTTTCCACCGTTCCGTTTATTATGACACGTTCCATCTTTGTCATATTGCTATTTGCATGATCATGTAGTTGACATCGTATTTGTGGCAAGGCCACTTTCATAACTTTTATGCATGTCGCTCTTGATTCATTGCATATCCCGGTACACCGCCGGAGGCATTCATATAGAGTCATATCTTATTCTATCTTTGAGTTGTAATTCTTGAGTTGTAAATCCATTAAAGTGTGATGATCTTCATTATTAGAGCATTGTCCTAGTGAGGAAAGGATGATGAAGGCTATGATTCGGGATGAGACTTCGGACTTTACAAAAAAAAGAAAAAAGTGAGAAAAGAAAAAAATAGAAAAAAAAAGGAAAAAGAGGAAGGCCAAAGAAAAAAAAGGAAAAAAAGAGAAAAAAATAAAAATGAGAGAAAAAGAGAGAAGGGACAATGCTACTATCTCTTTTTCCACACTTGTGCTTCAAAATAGCACCATGATCTTCATGATAGAGAGTCTCCTATGTTGTCACTTTCATATACTAAGTGGGAATTTTTCATTATAGAACTTGGCTTGTATATTCCAATGATGGGCTTCCTCAAAATGCCCGAGGTCTTCGTGAGCAAGCAAGTTGGATGCACACCCACTTAGTTTCTTTTGTTGAGCTTTCATATATTTATAGCTCTAGTGGATCCGTTGCATGGCAATCCCTACTCACTCACATTGATATCTATTGATGGGCATCTCTATATAGCCCGTTGATACGCCAAGTTGATGTGCGATTATCTTCTCCCTTTTTGTCCTCACAACCACCACCATATACCACCATAGTGTTATGTCCATGGCTTACGCTCATGTATTGCGTAAGAGTTGAAAAAGTCAAGCGTTAAAAAGTATGAAACAATTGCTCGGCTCGTCATCGGGTTGTGCATGATGGGAGTATTTTGTGTAATGAAACGAAGCATGGCCTAACCATATGATTTTGTAGGGATAAGCTTTCTTTGGCTATGTTATTTTGATAGGACATGATTATTTGTTAGTATGCTTTGAAGCATTATTATTTTTATGTTTTATAAGCTTTTATTTTGAATCATTTGGATCTGAACATTCATGCCACAATAAAGAAAATTACATTAAGAATTATGCTATGTAGCATTCCACATCAAAAATTTCTTTTTATCATTTACCTACTCGAGGACGAGCAGGAATTAAGCTTGGGGATGCTTGATACGTATCCAACGTATCTATAATTTTTGATTGTTCCATGCTATTATATTACCATTTTGGATGTTTATGTGCTTTATTTCACACATTTATATCATTTTGGGACTAACCTACTAACCGGAGGCCCATCCCGTATTGCTTTTTTTGCCTATTTCAGTATTTCAAGAAAAGGAATATCAAACGGAGTCCAAACGAAATGAAACCTTCGAACGTGATTTTTGGAACGAACGTGATCCGGAGAGCTTGGAGTGCAAGTCAAGAAGCTTCGAGGACCCCACGAGATAGGAGGCCGCCTCGTAGGCGCGCCCCTGTCTCGTGGGCCTCGGTGGCCACCGACGCATTTCTTCCTCCTATATATACCTACGTACCCCGAAAACATCCAAGGGCACCACGAAACACAATTTCCACCGCCGTAACCTTCTGTATCCGCGAGATCCCATCTTGGAGCCTTCGCCGGCACTCTGTCGGAGGAGGAATCGACCATGGAGGGCTTCTACATCAACATCCTTGCCCCTCCAATGAGTTGTGAGTAGTTTACCACAGACCTACGGGTCCATAGTTATTAGCTAGATGGCTTCTTCTCTCTTTTTGGATCTCAATATAATGTTCTCCCCCTCTCTTGTAGAGATCTATTCGATGTAAACTCTTTTTGCGGTGTGTTTGTCGAGATCCGATGAATTGTGGGTTATGATCAAGTTTATCTATGAATAATATTTGAATCTTCTCTGAATTCTTTTATGTATGATTGAGTTATCTTTGCAAGTCTCTTCGAATTATCAGTTTGGTTTGGCCTATTAGATTGATCTTTCTTGCCATGGCAGAAGTGCTTAGCTTTGGGTTCAATATTGCGGTGTCCTTACCCAAAGGATGTAAAGGGTTGCAAGGCACGTATTGTATTGTTGCCATCGAGGATAACAAGATGGGGTTTATATCATATTGCATGAGTTTATCCCTCTACATCATGTCATCTTGCTTAATGTGTTACTCTGTTCTTATGAACTTAATACTCTAGATGCGTGCAGAGTCGGTTGATGTGTGGAGTAATAGTAGTAGATGCGTGTGAGTCGGTCTACTTGTTATGGACGTGATGCCTATATACATGATCATGCCTAGATAATCTCATAACTATGCGCTTTTCTATCAATTGCTCGACAGTAATTTGTTCATCCACCGTAATCCTTATGCTATCTCGAGAGAAGCCTCTAGTGAAACCTATGGCCCTCGGGTCTATCTCCTATCATATTTGCTTCCAATCTACTTTTATTTGCATCTTTACTTTTTGCATCTATATTATAAAATACCAAAAATATATTTATCTTATCTTATTATCTTTATTAGATCTCACTTTACATGAAGTGGCCGTAAAGGGATTGACAACCCCTTTATTGTGTTGGTTGCGAGTTCTCAGTTTGTTTGTGTAGGTGCGTGGGACTTTTGAGGAGCCTCCTACTGGATTGATACCTTGGTTCTCAAAACTGAGGGAAATAATTACGCTACACTTGATGCATCACCCTCTCCTCTTCGAGGAAAACCAATGCAAGCTCAAGACATAGCATTCCTTTAGTGTCTCTTTCAAAAAAACTGTAGGAATTTTAATATCCACTTGGCCCTCCTTTTCAAATTTCTATTCGTGAAGAACAAGACTAAGTGATAGTAGCATAATAGCATTATAACTATATATTTTCTTATGGTTTGACTTAATTTGACCATGCTTCTTTGCATTCCTATGACCTTCCAATTCCTGTGAACCAAACACCCAGATTGACAGAAATCCTGTGATTTTAAATTCTTTGCACATGCATTACTATCCTATTACTATTTATTTCATATCCATGCATTGTTAGAATCTTCCAATTCAAACGAGCCATTACAGAATTACTTCTCTTATAGATAGTTGTCAAAGAAAACCTTATGTGGTTTGTCTCGCTCCTGCTGCGCCATCGTCCACCCCAGCTCAGCTGCTCCAATGACAGAAGGGTCCACCACAGCAGGGATCCGGCCTCCAAACTGTCTTTTGCCGCCTCAAATCTTCTTCCCCGCTGTCGGCAGCCACGACAACTACATTACCATCATCAACCAAGCAGATGACCTCGAGGAGTACACGGGTCCGCAAGAGAGGTCACACTCTTTCGTGTCTGCTTACGTTATGCATCGCTTAATTTTACATGCTACTTTATCGTCATGTTTACCGATTAGAATCTGAGTCAGCTCCAAACTAATGCTCAAACTTGAGTTTTCAAATGGTTGTGGGGTACATATCGGGGCCGCAATCAATAGTATCTATCTACTATCTGGTTAATCTCTGGTGTCTACTATGAGTTTCCTGTTGGGTGGAAAACAAACAGTAAAGAAGCCATTATCTGTATTTTTTAACTGAAGCCATTATCTGCCTGCTATCATTGGTTTTGGGTCTAACCACAGGTTGCTACCATCACTCTGGATTTCCACATGCACTCCTTACATAATCTCACTATGTTTTATTCCTATGCATGTCAGTTATTGTACACAATGGAATTGAACATGTAGAGCAAAAGAGACGAGCCTTGCGTGGCAATAAAATTTCATGCAGACATCGCTCCATGGTGGGCGCAAAGGAAGCCCCACCCCACCCATTTTAGATTGTCATCAAGAGGAAGATAACTGTTCTGAGGGGGATTCAGAAGGAGATGACCACTCCTATTTACCCCCTGAGGTCTTCACTCTAACTTGGCATGCTGATGTTGGTAATATCATGCATATGGTGCCTTGCATTGCTTACTTTATACATCAAATATGTCATCTGCTTAGTTTAGACATGCTTTGTGTGAATGTCATCTGTTTAGTTCTTTATCATATATGTGAATTATGCAACACCATCTTGTTTAGCCAGGCATCATATATGTGAATTTTGCAATTCCATCCTACTTAGCCAGTCATCTTATATGTGAATTATATCAAGCCATCATTTTTTTTCATAATGTATTACATTTGCCAACAATGTTAGTACATTCAACTACTCTTCGTGTGCATCATCCATTTGACACGGTGATGGAAAATTCTGGAGTGAAAACATGGTCTTCAGAGCAGACTATGCTATCTGACGAAGCGCATATCTCGCTGGTTACGGATAGCTCCTCGGAGGAGGATTCAGAGACAGATGACCATTCCTATCCCCCCCCCCCCGAGGTGTATGCTCTAACTTGGCAGGGTTATGTTGCTCATATCGTGCGTATGGTGTCTTGCATTGCTATGTCATTTACTTAGTTTAGACATGCTTTGTGTGAATGCCACATGTTTAGTGTCTAATTACCATATATGTGAATTATGCAATACCATCTTGTTGCAAGACATTATATATGTGAATTATGCAATGCTATCTTGTTGCAAGGCATTATATATGTGAATTATGCAATGCCTTGCTGTTTAGCCAATCATCATATATGTGAATTATATCATGCTATCCTTTTTTGTTATACATGTTCCATTTGTCGACAACGTTTGTATATTCAACTACTCTTCCTATGCATCAGCCATTTGAAGCGGTGATGGAAGTATCTAGAGTGAAAACAAGATACTCAGAGCAGACAATGCTACCTGCTGAAGCAGACATCTTGCTTGTTACAGATAGCTCCTCAGAGGAGGATTCAGAGACAGATGACCAGTCCTATTTCCCCCTGAGGTTTATGCTCAAACTTGGCAGGGTTATATTACTCATGTCATGCATGTTGTCTTGCATTGCTTAGTTTTTACATCATATATGCGATTGCCATCTGCTTACTTGCTTAGTACATAAATCATATCTTTGAATTATATCATGTCAACATGTTTACATAGACAGCATCTATCGGAATTATGGCATCCCAACCCATTTAATAAAGACATCATATAGTTATATCATCTCATCCTGTTTAGTGTTTACAGTCATCATATTTTGAATTATGTCATTCTATCCGTGAATTATATCATGCTATCATGTTTCCATAGGCGGCATGTATGTGAATTATGGCATGCCAACCTATTTAATAAACACATTATATAGTTATATCACGTCATCATGTTTACATAGTCATCATATTTTGAACTATGTCTTTCCATCCTTTTTAGTTAGCCATCATATATGTGAAATTGTGTCATGCTATCCTATTTAGTTAGCGATCATATATGTTAATTTGTGTCATGCTATCATGTTTGGTTAGACAACATAAATGTGAATTATTTCATGCCCTCTTTTATTCCCCACTATCCGTTGCACCTGTCTACCACAAAATGTTCATACATTCAATTACGTTTCTTGTTTATCAGACATTTAAATTGGAGAGGGTGATGGCAGTGTCTAAGGGAGTAACAACACAGTCTTCAGAAAAGATAGTGCTACCAGTCGATGCAGATAGAACCACAGCTGTACTTTCCCAAGAACCAGCCCCACCACACATAACCCAGACTCTTGCAGATTGTACCCCTACCCAGTTGGACAGAGAACCAGCTACTGAAGGAAATATGCCCTAGAAGCAATAATAAATTTGTTATTTTATATTTCCTTATTCATGATAAAGGTTTATTATTCATGCTAGAATTGTATCAATTGGAAACTTAAATACATGTGTGAATACATAAACAAATACCATGTCCCTAGTGAGCCTCTACTAGACTAGCTCGTTGATCAAAGATGGTTAAGATTTCCTAACCATAGACATGTGTTGTCATTTGATAACGGGATCACATCATGTTGTGATGGACAAGATCCACCCGTTAGCTTAGCATATTGATCGTTCAATTTTATTGCTATAGCTTTCTTCATGTCAAATACATATTCCTTCGACTATGATGTTATGCAACTCCGGAATACTTGAGGAATACCTTGTGTGCTATCAAATGTCACAACATAACTGGGTGATCATAAAGATGCTCTATAGGTATCTCCGAAGGTGTTTGTTGAGCTGGCATAGATCGAGATTAGGATTTGTCACTCGGAGTATCGGAGAGGTATCTCTAGGCCCTCTTGGTAATACACATCATAAGCTTGCAAGCAAACGACTATGGAGTTGGTCACGAGGTGATTTATTACGGAATGAGTAAAGAGACTTGCCGGTAATGAGATTGAACTAGGTATGAAGATACCGACAATCGAATCCCGGACAAGTAACATACCGATGGACAAAGGGAATTACGTATGTTGTCATAACGGCTCGACCGATAAAGATCTTCATAGAATATGGAGGAGCCAATATGGGCATCCAGGTTCCGCTATTGGTTATAGACCGGAGAGGTGTCTCGGTCATTGATACGTCTCCAACTTATCTATAATTTTTTATTGTTCCATGTTGTTATATAATCATTCTTGGATGTTTTACAATCATTTTATAGTCATTTTATATCATTTTTTGGTACTAACCTATTGACATAGTGCTAAGTGGCAGTTGCTGTTTTCTGCATGTTTTTACATCGCAGGAAATCAATATCGATTTGAGTCCAAATGCCACATAACTTTATGATGATTTTTATGGACCAAAAGGAAGAAGTTGGGCCATGGTTGCACCTGGGGAGTCAGGAGGACAACCCACTGTGGCACGCCAGAGGCCCAGCGCGCCTCAGTGGATTGTGCCCACCTCGGGTGCCCCCCGGACCGCCTATTTGCTCTATAAATACCCCCAATATTCCAGAAACCCTGGGGGAGGCGACGAAATATTCATCCAGCCGCCGCAGAGTCCAGAACCAGCAGATCCAATCTAGACACCATCACGGAGGTGTTCACCACTTCCATTGGTGCCTCTCCTATGATGCGTGAGTAGTTCTTTGTAGACCTACGGGTCCATAGTTAGTAGCTAGATGGCTTCCTCTCTCTCTCTCTCTCTCTCTCTTGATTATCAATACAATGGTCTGTTGGAGATCCATATGATGTAAGTCTTTTGGCAGTGTGTTTGTTGGGATCCGATGAAGTTTGAGTTTATGATCAGATCTATGTTTTTATCCATGAAAGTTATTTGAGTCTTCTTTGATCTCTTATATGCATGATTGCTTATAGCCTCGTATTTCTTCTCCAATATTTCGGTTTTGTTTGGCCAACTTGATCTATTTATCTTGCAATGGGAATAGGTGCTTTGTAGTGGGTTCGATCTTACGGTGCTTGATCCCAGTGACAGAAAGGGAACCGACACATATGTATCATTGTTACTAAGGATAAAAAATGAGATCTATATCTGCCGCAATAGATAAACGGATCTCGTCTACATCATGTCATCATTCTTATTGCATTACTCCATTTTCTCATGAACTTAATACACTAGATGCACGCTGGATAGCGGTCGATGTGTGGAGTAATAGTAGTAGATGCAGGCAGGAGTCGGTCTACTAATCTTGGACGTGGTGCCTATATAATGATCATTGCCTGGATATCGTCATAATTATTTGAAGTTCTATCAATTGCCCAACAATAATTGTTTTCCCACCGTTTGCTATTTTTCTCGAGAGAAGCCACTAGTGAAACCTACGGCCCCCGGGTCTCTTTTCATCATATTTGCCTTTGCGATCTATTTTCTCTTGCATTTATTTTCAGATCTATTAAACCAAAAATACAAAAATACCTTGCTGCAATTTATTCTTATTTATTTTATTAGGCGTTCGACCTATCAATCTACTACAAATTTACCTCACGTCCTTTGCTTATCTTGAGGCGCCGTACCCCGAAGGGATTGACAACCCCTTTAACACGTCGGGTTGCGAGGTGTTGTTCTTTGTGTGCAGGGGTTGTTTACGTTGTGTTGCTTGGTTCTCCTACTGGTTCGATAACCTTGGTTTCATATCTGAGGGAAATACCTACTGCATTGTGCTGCATCATCCCTTCCTCTTTGGACAAATACCGACGTAGCTTCAAGCGACATTAGTCATGTCTACATAGTTGTCGAACCCGTAGGGTCCGCACGCTTAACGTTCTTTGGAGATATAGTATTATATGAGTTATGTGATTTGGTGACCGAATGTTGTTCGGAGTCCCAGATGATATCATGGACATGATGAGGAGTCTCGAAATGATCGAGAGGTAAAGACTGTTATATAGGACGATGGTATTCGGACACCGGAAGTGTTTCAGAGGGTACCGGGTACTTATCGGGTCACCGGAAAGGAGTATCGGGCACCCCCGGCAAAGATATGGGCCTTATGGGCCAAGAGATGGAACACACCAGCCCACAAGGGGCTGGTGCGCCCCTATAGAGGCCAGCCCTATGAGGAGGAGAAGGAAAGAGGGGAGGGAAAGGAAAGGAAAGTGTGGAGTAGGACTCCCCCTTCCTTCCCACTCCCCCCTCTTTCTTTCCCCCTTCTTCTTACAAGGAAAGAGGGGGCGCAGGGCAAGGAAGCAGCCCTACGGCTGCCGCCAGGTATCTTGGGGCGTCCTAGGGGCTGCCTCCTCCCCTCCCACCTATATATACATGGGTAGGGGGCGCCACACAAGGACACAACATTGTCTTAGCCGTGTGCGGTGCCCCCGTCCACCGTTTACTCCCTCGGTCATATTTTTGTAGTGCTTAGGCGAAGCCCGGTGTAGATCACTTCACCATCACCGTCACCACATCGTCATGCTGCCGGAACTCATCTACTACCTCGTCGTCTTGCTGGATCAAGAAGGCCGAGTACGTCACCGAGCTGAACGTGTGCAGAACGCGGAGGTGTCGTGCGTTCGGTACTAGATCGGTTGGAGCGCGAAGAAAGTTCGACTACATCAACCGCATTGTGAAACGCTTCCACTTACGGTCTATGAGGGTACGTAGACACACTCTCCCCCTTGTTGCTATGCATCTCCATGGATAGATCATTGCGTGTGCGTAGAATTTTTTTGTTTTTCCATGTTATGATTCCCAACAGTGGCATCATGAGCCAGGTCTATGCGTAGATGATATACACGAGTAGAACACAAAGAGTTGTGGGCGGTGATAGTCATACTGCTTACCACCAACGTCTTATTTTGATTCGGCGGTATTGTGGGATGAAGCGGCCCGGACCAACCTTACATATCCACGCACATGAGACCGGTTCCACCGACAGACATGCAACTAGTTTTGCATAAAGGTGGCTGGAAGGTGTCTGTTTCTCCTACTTTAGTTGAATCGAATTTGACTGTGGCCGGTCCTTGAAAAAGGTTAAAACAACAAACTTGACGAAACACCGTTGTGGTTTTATGCGTAGGTAAGAACGGTTCTTGCTAGAAGCCCGTAGCAGCCACGTAAAACTTGCAACAACAAAGTAGAGGACGTCTAACTTGTTTTTGCAGGGTATGTTGTGATGTGATATGGTCAAGACATGATGAAATATACGTTATTGTATGAGATGATCATGTTTTGTAAGTTATCGGCAACCGGCAGGAGCCTTATGGTTGTCTCTTTATTGTATGAAATGCAAATGCCATGTAATTGCTTTGCTTTATCACTATGCGTTAGCGATAGTTGTAGAAGAAATAGTTGGCGAGACGACCACGGCGCAACGATGGAGATCAAGGTTTCGAGTCGGTGACGATGGAGATCATGACGATGCTTTGGAGATGGAGATCAAAAGCACAAGATGATGATGGCCATATCATGTCACATATTTTGATTGCATGTGATGTTTAACTTTTATGCATCTTATTTTGCTTAATATGACGGTAGCATTATAAGATGATCCCTTCACTAAATTTCAAGGTAAAAGTGTTCTCCCTGAGTGTGCACCATGGCTACAGTTCGTCGTGTTGAGACACCACGTGATGATCGGGTGTCATAGACTCTACGTTCACATACAATGGGTGCAAGACAGTTTTGTACACGCGGAATACTTGGGTTAAACTTGACGAGTCTAGCATGAACAGACATGGCCTCGGAACAATGGAGACTGAAAGGTCGAAAGTGAATCATATAGTAGATATGATCAACATAGAGATGTTCACCATTGATGACTATCCCATCTCACGTGATGATCGGACATGGGTTAGTTGATTTGGATCACGTATCACATAGATGACTTGAGGGATGTCTATTTAAGTGGGAGTTCTTAAGTAATTTGATTAATTGAACTTAATTTATCATGAACTTAGTCCCGATAGTATTTGCATATCTATGTTGTAGATCAATAGCTCATGATATAGCTCCTATATATTTTTGATATGTTCCTAGATAAAAGTTGAAAGATGATAGTAGCAAGGATGTGGACTGGGTCCGTGATCTGAGGTTTGCTAGTGGCTGCAATAACCTATTTTTTAAAACTAGGCCACAATAACCATGGGCTACATATTCACTGTAGTGACCATGGGCCTCCTATGGGCCGTAGAAACAATGGGCCTTCTACGGGCCATAGAAACAATGGGTCTTCTATGGGCTGTAGAAACAATGGGCCTTCTATGGGCCGTAGCATCAATGGGCCTTCTACGGGCCGTATGATCGATTGGCCAAACATGGGCCAATAACAGACCACATTATGGGCCGTAAATGGGCTAGTGTTGGAATCACCCATTCATGGGCTGACCATAATGGGTCGTCGTTAATCAGCCGTATTTGATGACGCTATGAAAACGGCCCAACGGGTTAACGGGCCGACTGTAACCACGCGTCTTGAATTTGGCCCTGGCGAGAAAAAGGCCGATGTGACGGGCCATAAGTAACCGAATGCTAGAAATGAGCCCAAGAATAAATGGGCCCTGAGAAGGCCGAAAGATAACACTGGTTGGAAAAGGCCCAATGGAATAATGGGCAGTTAATGGGTATAAAGCGGTATACTGTTCATTACGGGCCAGTTTCACCACGGGTCGTTAATGGGCCAAGAGTTACAAAGGGTCTCATATGGGCTAAAAGACGTCATGGGCTATACATGGGACAGAAGTTACAACGGGCTGAAATCATATTGGACGGCCCAGTTGATGTTACTGGGCTTAATTCGGATAGGACGTAACGGGTCGTGAGTTAGGGGGGCGTGAATGGGCTATATACAAACATGCCGTTAACAGGCTTTCCGTGGGCCAGCCTGCTACCTTTTGACCAAGTCAAACGGGCCGGCCTTTTCACCACAATGGGCCTCTATTGGGTCGTGCCACGTGTTGACGTACCATAGGTTCCTCCTGTCCAATGAGTGGATGACATCTGTCCCAACGGTGAGCCGACACGTGGTTCCTCTGGCCATTGAGAATTTTACACGTGGAAAGTCCCCATTGGTCTGGGCTGTTAACGGGTTATCGGATCCAAAACCGGACCTGATAGCTTAACGGCGACCAGTTATGGTGGATGCCACGTGTTGGTTACCCTTGATGAAAGCACTTCCATGACGCGCCATTTATCGTCATGGAAGTGGACACTTCTGTGATGATAATTTTGGTAATGTCATCGAACACTTCTACGACAGCACATGTATGACTATCTTGATTTTGTCATAAAATTGTCATGGATGTACATGCATGACAGAAAACATGACCTACTGTGACAAACGCATATCATCACGGAAGTGTATTTTTTTGTAGTGCCTCTTCATCACGGACGCCCCGGACTCTGATGACCACTTCCCCAAGGACGACTTCTTCCCTGACGTCGACAACCTCTTCGACGACATGGCTAGCGAGGACACCAACCCCAAGACTGGTGCTTCTGTTGTTGTTTCGTACGTCCTCATGCTCTTTATGTTTGATGTTCTGCCACAATTTCTTGCTCTAGTGTCTGCTCAAGATATGTTCGGTTCTCGTTCCTACATGCAGATGCTATTTACCTTCTCTCCGTCCGATTGCATGACTTATTTTATCTCTGCTACAATAGTCATGTTTTATCTAGTATTTATGTTAATAAAATCATTTGGTAAATTGCTCATATTTCCATCATATGATTCATTTATATCTTAACTTGATATTATTCATGTTGGTTGAATATGATTCATTTATATTTGAACTTGATATAATTCATGTTGGTTGAAAATGATTCAAGTTGGTTGAAAATTATATCTTATATTTGAACTTGATATGATTCATGTTGGTTGAAAATGATGTCATTTATATTTGAACTTGATTCATTTCCTATTGTTTTAGTCGCCCCCTTGCTCCCGACATCTCCATCAAGTACACCATGCATGACCATGCTTTCGACAATGGTCATCGCGCCCATTTTGTGGAGAATGGAGTGGTAATATCTATGATCAAGTTGTTGTATTGGTTATTATGAGAAATGAAGTTACTAACTATTTCCGTTTACAATATGACGGATGCTACCCCCATTGCGGATGAGGGGCCACACGAAGGCTGTTCGCGTGTAGTATGACGAGCACTACATGTTGTACTTCAGGAGAGCACATCTGCTGGGTTTCATGCTTCAGTTCAAACAACAGCCGCCGACGCTCGTCAACTCGACTCTCACATCATTGATACACCGGTGGTGCCCCATGACGCATAGTTTCCATCTCCCATGTGGTGAGATGACGGTGATACTCGAGGACTTCACCATGATCATGGCCCTACCGATCTAGGGCCATGCTATCACTAGGCGAGTGGAGAGGACCAAATGGCGGGACAGGGTCATCTCCCTCATCGGTGAATGCCCTCCGATGAAGGGGCGCAAGATGCCGATGAGCGGACCGTGGAGCAGTACGCGAGGGCTTACTTGTGGTACCTTCTAAAAGAGGTCGTGTTTCTAGACTGCTCGGGGGATAGCGCCCTTTGGATGTATCTAGGATTCCTGGAGGACTGGGATGCGGGCTACAGCTAGGGATCCGCCGGCCTCTCTTACCTATACCGCTCGGTACGATAAAAATCTCAATATTCGTTTATGGACATATGTATGCTACTTTAGATTGTGTTATCTGATCATCATTTGATGTTTCTAGCTGGATGACCCAACGCAGAGGACAGAAGCGACCTTCAGCATGTGTGGGTTTGTCTGAGCCCTCTCTATTTGGATGTGGGAGCGGTTGCCTGTCAACCGTCCTGAAAGAGATGGCCGGCGTCCATGGACGGAGTATGGTGAAGAAGGCGACGGTGCTCGATACCCGACCGCCGCGTACACTTGGGACAATGTGAAGGTCCACACGGGCAAGGCCAGTACACTGTACAAGATCTTCACCAACGAGCTGGACAACCTAGCAACTTACCATGTATACCAAGTAGCTTACCAATTGTTTTGTTGCCACTTTCAAAATTCTTACCAATCCTTTTTTAGGTCAACTGGTGGCCGTACCACGACCGAGAATGGGGGTTCGAGCTCAACACAATGTGCTTCAAGGACAGGCTTGCCTGGCGGTGCATTGTGCCATTGATATGTGTGTACGCCGTCGAGTGGCACTTATCACAATGTGTGGCCACGCAATTTGGTATCTTCCAAAATACCCCATGGCTAAACCCACTAACATCGGTGGCTTCCACCTTCACTGGTGAGGACATAGTTCTCTATTTTGCCATGTTTTCATTTGTGCTTGACGTTATCATGGCATCCGCTGCTTCTTATGTTGTTATGCCTTGCAGGAAGAGTAGGAAGTATTGTTAGTCGATCACAGACTAGGGGGACGAGCACGCGGATCACGTGAAAGCGTGGGACTAGAGGAGGTATTGCAAAGACAGCGAGAGGAGAGCGGTTGACTGGAACGCGTACAGTGAAGAACACATGAACTGGTATGACAATGGCCTGAAGTACCGTCTACGCCTAAGGCCATAGTGGATGGAAGCCGATATCACCGAATTGGAGGAGGATGGCTCTGAGGATGAAGCCTACCGTGACCAGCTCAGAGAGCTAGGGAGTATGCACCCCTGACGAACAGAGTGGTAAGTGTTGTTCTCTATTGTTTTGAGTTGTCAATGGTTGGGTGAAAACTGCTTTAGTCAGTGTCACTGACATACAAATGATGATTACACGTGCAGGCTTTAGAGCTTAACAGAAGCATTCTTGATGGCTCGAACGCGCTTGCGTATGACCTCGGAACCGTGGAATCTGACAGCAACCTGAGAGAAATGATAAAGGTAAATTCGAGCCTCCTGGCCATGTTATAGTTTAATTGTAACCCTAAATATGATCCATATTATGTTCTTGGTTGTTTTCTACTGCAGAAGTTCATGACCCATTGCCGTAATATAGTGGGTATGCTTGGGTGCGCTCACGCGGCCGATGTCCATGATCCTGCTCATGGAGGGTCGATCCGTGCCATCGCTTCATCGAGCCACGCCGGCGGAGCTTCCTCTACCCCTGCTGCCTCATCGTCTCACGTTGTTGAGGAGGAAGAGAGAAGCCGGTGAAGGAGGTGGTGAGGAGGAGGAGTACGATGACGATGACGAACCTCCGCCGACTCAGCCAACCCAGGAGAAGAGAGGGAAACAGCCAAAGAACGACTGGAAGAGTCCATCCCCGTTTTAGAAAGAGCGTACTCGGCGTCGCACGAAGAAGCCAGACGAAGGCCGCTCGAAGAGAAGCAAGGACCGTACCGCCAAGAGGGAGAGGAACAAGTGATATGGTTGTGTTGAACTCACTTAGTTGAACTAGTTGTGAACAAGAACTTGTATGCTATGTTGGTGTTGCCGATTTGCTACCTTTTAACTATGTTGAACCTATTTGATATGTTGAACCTACTTGTACCGCCAAGAGAGAGAGAGGGAGAGAGAGAGAGAGAGAACGTCCGCTCATATCGCCGCTCAGGCTACGCGAAGGGCGTCAACCTAGACGGCGTGATGGCGGAGGCGGCACGTTGGTGCTGCCGCCGTTGATTTTTGGCGGCGAGGCGGGAAGCGTCAGTGGCGTCGAGGCGGACTGCGATAGCGGTAGCGTGCTGGGGTCGCAACACTGGCGGCGCTCCTCCTTAATTGCTCGCAGTCTCGGGCGATGGCGGGGGTGGCGGCGAAACTCGATTTGGAGAGCTCGATGTGAAGGAAATATGCCCTAGAGGCAATAATAAAGTTATTATTTATTTCCTTATATCATGATAAATTAATGTTTATTATTCATGCTAGAATTGTATTACCCGGAAACATATACTTGTGAATACATAGACAAACAGAGTGTCACTAGTATGCCTCTACTTGACTAGCTCATTGATCAAAGATAGTTATGTTTCCTAGCCATTGACATGAGTTGTTATTTGATTAATGGTATCACATCATTAGGAGAATGATGTGATTGACTTGACCCAGTTTGTTAGCTTAGCACTTGATCATTTAGTATTCTGCTATTGATTTCTTCATGACTTATACATGTTCCTATGACTATGAGATTATGCAACCCCCGTTTACCAGAGGAACCCTTTGTGTGCTACCAAACGTCACAACGTAACTGGGTGATTATAAAGGTGTCTCCAAAGGTACTTGTTGGGTTGGCGTATTTCGAGATTAGGATTTGTCACTTCGATTGTCGGAGAGGTATCTCTAGGCCCACTCGGTAATGCACATCACTATAAGCCTTGCAAGCATTGCAACTAATGAGTTAGTTGCGGGATGATGTATTATGGAACGAGTAAAGAGACTTGCCGGTAACGAGATTGAACTAGGTATTAAGATACCGACTATCGAATCTTTGGCAAGTAACATACCGATGACAAAGGGAACGACGTATGTTGTTATGCGGTTTGACCGATAAAGACCTTCGTAGAATATGTAGGAGCCAATATGAGCATCCAGGTTCCGCTATGGGTTATTGACCGGAGACATGTCTTGGTCATGTCTTCATAGTTCTCGAACCCGTAGGGTCCGCACGCTAAAGTTCGATGTCGGTTATATTATGAGTTTATGTGTTTTGATGTCAAGATATTTGAGTCCCGGATGTGATCACGGACATGAACGAGGAGTCTCGAAATGGTCGGGACATAAAGATTGATATATTGGAAGCCTATATTTGGATATCGGAAGTGTTCCGGGTGAAATCGGGATTTTACCGGAGTACCAGGGTTTAACGGAACCCCCCCGGGGGTTAATGGGCCAAGATGGGCCTTAGTGGAGAAGAGGAGGGGCGGCCAGGGAAGGCCGCGCGCCCCCTCCCCCTCTAGTCCAAATTGGACAAGGAGGGGGGCGGCGCCCCCCTTTCCTTCCTCTCCCCCTCCTCCTTCCCCCTTCTCCTACTCCAACTAGGAAAGGAGGGAGTCCTACTCCCGGTCCTCCCTGGCGCGCCTCCTCCTGGTCGGCCGCCTCTCCCCCCTTGCTCCTTTATATACGGGGGCAGGGGGGCACATCTAGACACAACAATTGATCCCTTGGATCTCTTAGCCGTGCGGTGCCCCCTCCACCATAGTCCACCTCGATAATATCGTAGCGGTGCTTAGGCGAAGCCCTGCGTCGATAGAACATCATCATCGTCACCATGCCATCGTCTTGTGGAACTCTCCCTCAAAGCTCATCGGATCGGAGTTCGAGGGACGCCATCGAGTGAGCGTGTCTTTGAACTTCCGGAGGTGTCGTGCGTTCGGTACTTGATCGGTCGGATCGTGAAGACGTATGACTACATCAACGCGTTGTGCTAACGCTTCCGCTTCGGTCTCACGAGTGCGTGGACAACTCTCTCCTCTCGTTGCTATGCATCACCATGATCCTGTGTGCGTCATTTAATTTTTTGAAATTACTACGTTCCCCAACATGATGTGCCTCTGCAGGCCGTTGATGACGACGACGAGGCGGCGCCATCGGGGGTGTGCGGGAGCTCGTTTTGCTGTCATATGCTCATTCAAAATGGTACATGCCAATAATCAACGTTGGTCAGAATACTGTCATATACCATAAATCATATGCTCATAAGTAAAATGTCTAATCAAAACTTCATGTTGGTTTCGTTTTGGCTAGAGAAACTTAAAATCACATAATGAAGAATATGAGCATTCACTAAACCAATAGCCAACATTATCGTAAAACCTCAATATATAATACAATTCAATGTGTTACAAATTGATTCATAATTCATCAATAACTATTTTGTCGTCAAACTTTCACACCATAATTTCAATAACATCAATCAAACATGTCAAAGTTTATCATTAAAACATTTCAACGATATGGCACAAAGTACTATTCATTTTGAACATTTATATCAACATAAATACTTAAAAATGACATCTCACTGAGTAAACATTCAAAATGAATGGTTAACCGAAATACCGAAAGGCCCAGCCCGTGGCGTACGGCCCAGACAAGCCCACCCACTGCCACGCCTTGACCTAGACCGCATCCACGATTCCTCCCAGGCTCCCACCAACTCCACTACTCCACTACTACAGAGATCTAGCCGCCAGCCGCCCTTCCCCTGCGCCCCTTCCATTCTACCACCACGGAACCACTAGTCCACCCCGAGTCAGCCGCCACCTCATATACTCATCTGAGTGGTCGAGCTGCCGCCGGCGCCCAGCGCCACCGCATCTGTTGAAAAATTTGGCAAGTTCATGTTTAATTCCAGTAAATAATTCATGACTAGAAAAGATACTAGCATGCAACAATCTAGCAATCTAGAAGAACAACAAATCATGCAGAACAGCAGCACACACGAAACAACAGCTGTAGAGACAGACATGAACATATGATGTTGGACGCACTGTTCGTTAGCTATTGTGGATGCGACGGTGTCGATGACGATGTTGGCGATGATCTGCTGCTAACGGCGATGAAGACGACGATGAGTAGCACTGCCCGACTTGGACACAAGACGACTCGTGATGACGAATTTGAGCAGTCGCGCAGAGCGCTTCCCAAAAACCTAATTCGTCCTCTCTCGGTGCAGGATCGCAAGGACGAACGGTTCCGGTGACCTGCTCTCCCAAGTGCCGATGCACGTCGGCGTTTGGGATGGAGTAGACTACGACGGATGCGCAAGTTGCGAGATGAGGCAAAACCCTAGGTGTTTTCGGTGTGTCTTTGGCCGCAGCTGGTAGCTGTATATATATTACAACCAGAGACGGTATTGTGCCGCGATCACAATCCCAAACCGACTTGGTTTCTAATTCATATACTTACTGGACAAGAATCGTTAACTTGTCTGCCAAGACATAAAAATAAAACATCAAAAGGAAGTTGTGCCCCTGCAAGGCAATGGATCGAATTTCGGCGGACCATCCACGCCACGCCATGCCCCGGCGAGCGTGCGTGTGGTCTTCCCTTTCTCTTCTCAACACACCACTTAAAGTGGTAAACCCACTATATAAAGAGGTCCAACTCTTCTTCAACTTCCGGGGTAGGACTAAACTTTAGCACCACCACTTGCCATTTTACACATGGGTCACTATTTGAGATTTCAGAAATTGCTATGGGCCTAGTCCATTAATTATAATAACATCTTCTCCCCACCCGGCCACCCCTCGGGAGCTCCTGTTCAGCGCTTTAAGCGCCCGAACAGGTAGCTGGCGCCCGCGCGCATCACCGCATGGGCCGGCCCAGCAAACCTGTAGAAAAAGAAAAAAATTCACGTTTAATCGGGAGAACTAGTTTTGATCTGTGAATCCTAAGGTAAACGCCAACACGCGCTAACCACTAGGAATCGCCAGTTCAGCATATTAATAAGGGAAACCGAGCTCCTTTGACCATTCATTCCATAAAAATATTAAACATATACTAGTATTATATACTCACTATAAGTATTGAATAAAGAAAACATAAATTTGAAAAAGCATACACAAAAACCACGAATTGAAAAAAAATTAAAAAGGTTAGTAGCAATTGAAAACAAATTGCAAAAATGGAAAAATTTCATGAATTTTAAAAAAAAGTTCATCAAATTTAGAAAAAGTTCATCGAATTTTAAAAACATAGTTCATGAAATTGAAAAAAGTTCATCGATTTTCAAAAAAGTTCACCTAATTTGAAAAATTGTTCACTAAATTTTGAAAAAAACATTGAATTCAAAAATGTTCATCAGATTTGAAAAAGAGTTCATCGAATTTGAAAATTCTTTTGATAAATTTTGAAAAAAAAATCATCAAATTTTAAGAAAGTTCATCAAATTTGAAAAAAGTTCACCAATTTAAAAAAAGTTTATCAAATTTTAAAAACATAGTTCATGAAACTAAAAAAAGTTCATCAATTATGAAAAAAGTTCACTGAATTTGAAAAAATGGTCGATGAATTTTGAAAAGGTTATTGAATTAGAAACAAGTTCACCAACTTTTCAAAAAAGTTCATAGAATTTGAAAATTATTCATCAAATTTGAAAAACATTTCATCCAATTTTTTTAAAAAGTGCATCGAAGTTGAATAGAGTTCATCGAATTTGAAAAAAGTTTATCAAATTTGAAAGAGTTCATCGAATTTGAAAAAAAAGTTTATCAATTTAGAAAAAAGGTTTACGAATTTTAAAAAAGCACGCATTAAAAAAATAAGAAACAGAAAAGGATAAGGGAAAAAGTAAAAGGAAAAAGGAAATAACAAACCGAACTAAAGCAACAAGTGAAAAAGAGGACAGCTGATCAGCGCGCGACGCTGCAGGCGCCCGTTAGCTGAATACATATTAACGGGGCGCCAAATAGGATCGAAATCACTTCCCAGGTCGCGACAACCACTTATCGCAATCTGTGAGTTTTCTCTTTTTTCGTAGATCCGTTTATTCAAAACGTTTTATCTCTTAAACCGTGAGTCTAAATCTCGAACCGTTTTCATCATTGGATTCCTCGTGTCGAGATCTTCAAAACTAGATCCCATGTTGATAGGTTTTGACGAACTGTTTTTTCACAAAAAATAATGGACGACAAAACCGAACCGGGAGCAAGTTTTTTTTTCTTTTACGAAAGAGGCACGCCCGTGCCTCTCGCGAAATCGCAACCGTGCCTCTCGTGGAAGCAAAACCGTGACTCTCATGGAAGGAAAAAAAGCAGAAAACGCATTTTCTTTTCGTTTCCGAGAGGCACAGCTGTGACTCTCGCGAAAGCACAACCGTGACTCTCGCGAAAGAAAAAAAATAGAAAACACATATTTTTTCCCTTTCCTAGAGGCACGGCCGTGACTTTCGCGAAAGCACAACCGTGCCTCTCGCGGTAGCAAAACCGTGACTTTCACGAAAGAAACAAAACAGAAAACGCGTTTTGTTTTTCCTTTTCTGAGAGGCACGGCCGTGACTCTCGCGAAAGAAAAAAAGAGAAAACATGTTTTTTTTGTTTCCGAAAGGCACGGCCGTGACTCTCGCTAAAGCACAACCGTGGCTCTCGCGAAAGAAAATCCTTGACTTTCGCGAAAGGAAAAAAAAAAGAAAACGCGTTTTTTCCGTGCAAAAAAATCAATTTTTTATCGTAAAGCTAAGAAAGACCGGGGAAAACCAAAACGTCAAAAAAACCCGAAAAAAACCGTTTAAAAAGCCGAAAACGCGTGCGGAAAAATAAAAAACAAAATCTGAAAAGAGCGTTCAGAGCGCGACACGTGGCCATGAATTGGCCAAGAAATACGCTAAATTGCATCGCTGCAAGGCTTCCCAGCGAAGGCCATAACCAATTGCTCCCAGATAGGATTCGCCCCACCCCTCCGCCCTCGCTTTCGCCAGATCCTATTCGGCGCCTTAAGCCCCGGCGCACAGCCCCCCTGTATGCTTGGTTTATTAGCGGGCCGGCCCGTCCCACTTCCTTCAACATTTTTTTCTGTTTTAAATTGCAAAAAGTGCGAGCGAGCGAGGAATCGAACCTGCCACGCGTCCAACAGAGAACGATGCCATAACGAGCAGACCAACTTACCTCGTTTGTTAATGTACTGGGTTGTTCTACCTTTTCTTCATCATTTTTCCTCTGTTTCTTTTTTCTCCCTTCTTTCAATTTCGTGAAACAAAATTGCGAAATAAATTCGTGAACTTTTTTCTTCAAAGTGGATGAGTTTTTTTCAAAATCGATGAACTTTTTTCCAAAATCTTAGATGAACCTTTTTAAAATCAACGAACTCTTTTTCAAAACCGATGAACATTTTTTCCAAATCAATGAACTTTTTTTGAAATCAATGAACTCTTTTCAAAACTGATGAACTTTTTAAAAAAGCGATGAACTCTTTTCAAAATCGACAAACTCTTTTCAAAACTGATGAAATTTTTTCAAAATCATGAACTATTTTTCAAAATCGATGAACTTTATCCAAAATCCGATTTTTTTTTCAAAATCAAAGAACCTTTTTCCTGTAATTCGTGATTGTTATTTTTTTGCAAAAGTTTTCAAATAATCTAAAATCAAAGCGCTACAGTAAATGTTTACATGTGCACTCCCTCCGTTCGGAATTACTTGTCGCAGAAATGGATATATCTAGACGTATTTTAGTTTTAGATACATTCATTTCCGAGACAAGTAATTCCGAACGGAGGAAGTAATAAATTGCACTGCTACAATATACTTTATATATTCGCCCTGGAATTGGTCAGTACCTCGTCGTAGTCCAGGTGGTTAGCCCTATGTGTTCGCTGAGTTAAATCCTCTAGGATAACAAAATTTGAGTGTTTTTACTTTTTTCACCCAAACCAGCTATATACATTGATTTTTTGCTGGGCATGCGCCTGAATGGTCGAGCTTCACCTAATCAAACCAAGAATTGCACGGGATGGCTGCCTTGCACGGGGCTGCTAATGGTGAACTTTTTGCATGCGCCTGAATGGTCGAGCTTCACCTAATCAAACCCGTGCAATTAGAGTCTTCTAGGCTAGCATGCGCCTGAATGGTCGAGCTTCACCTAATCAAACCCGTGCAATTAGAGTCTTCTAGGCTAGCATGCGCCTGAATGGTCGAGCTTCACCTAATCAAACCTGTGCAATTCGCCAGTCTTCTAGGCTAGCATGCTAGCCGGCGGCGAATTGCACGGGATGGCTGCCTTACACGCGCTTTATGTTCCAGCTATCGCTGCTGCTGGCGGCTTTGTGGGTAGTGGCGGAGCTATGTTAGGGCCAGGGGGCCGCTGCCCCCCCCCCCCCCTCCCCCGCCCCAGCCTTTGACCAATTTCTGAAGAAATTATTTTTAAGGAGACTTAGATAAGAACATTTTTAGCATTTGGCCCTCCCAAACACTGAAGATTTGTGTTTGACAGCAAAAGACCGCCCCAAAATTCAGGAGGAAGTTCGTCTTGCAATTGCCACGCTGATGGAGGGCGAAAATGGTTTGCTCAACATAACCAGTAATTAGATCAATCCTTCAGCCTGAGCTCCTTTTCACTCCGACGTCCACCTTATCACCTTCTACCTGTTTCTGGTTCACAACAAGATTGCTTGTTCATATCTTCCTGATGTATAAATGTCAATCTGTCCATTTCTTCAGGCTTACTTGCTTCTTCAACTCAGCTGACTAAAATCTAACAAAAAAGAAAACATGAATGAGTACTCTTGAATCAGAACTCGCAACTTGCCAAATTTTAGAAGTACAACACAGAGAAAAATGAGCAGCTTCCAAACAGTTAGCATTAAACAATAATACTCCAGTAATAGATAGACAATGAGGAAAAAAGTTTGTCATACATCTGAAATTTGACGTATCTCTGCAGACAGATATGCATATGAGATTTGGATAATTTTTTATTCAAGTGCAAAAATATATACCTTGATCTTCTCCCTCCGGCTCTAATGACACACCTTTGCATCTTTCTAGGTCTGCAAAACACAAAAATAGAGAAATTACGAGATTAATTGTGGTTATTAACTTTTGTGAAGAACAAAAGAAAAACTTACTAACCGGCTGTTCTGAGCCAGTTTTGTAGGCAATCAAAGTCTCGACGGTTTGTAGGCTTATCAACTAGTGGACTAGTAGATCGCAGCACTGAAAAGAAAAATATTCAGTCAAGTTGCACACGTTTCACGAAACATTCAGTAAGAGCATCTCCAACAGCCGCGTTAAACAAGCGCTGCGCCGCAAATTTGGCCATTTTAGCGCAAGAACCTGAGTGGCTCAATGGCGCGCAATAACCGCTTGTGGCGGTATAAGGAGTTAGGCGCGGTCGGATTCGCTATCTCACGGTGTATTTGGGCGCCCGTTTCAGCGTCTGGCGCGCTCGAAGCGCCGCGCGCGACTCTCTCCTTCTCCGCCTCTCGCCCCGCGCGCGTGGCGCCGGCGAACTGCACCCATGGACGCACGCGTCGGCACCCTGCTCACCCCATCCTATAGTCGTGACCCCTCCACCGCCGCCGCCGCCGCAAACCCTAGCGCGGGTGGCGTTGGCCTCGCCTCCGTCGGAGCTCCTCCGACATTCGGCCTCGCGCGTGGCCTCTTCATACCGCCGCGGATGACCTCGGCGGCGGGTGGCGTCGCGCCGGCGCCGGCCCGAGCCGTCGCCCCCTCCTCGAAGCTCCCCAATGCGGCGTGGCCAAAGAAGGTCAAGACATGGGTGAAGAAGAACAAGGCGGCGGACGGCTCCGGCACCTCGAAGGCGAGGAGGAAGAAGCTTGCGTGGCGTGACGGGCGCGCGGCACCGGTTACCGGGCGAGCTCACTCGTTGAGCCGGGCGGCCGACGCCAAGACAACATGTTCGATTTAAATGCCCCAAGGTAAAAAATCCAACTTTTCTTTTCTTGTTATTTTTCAATGCATTCATATAGACAGCTTATTTCATGCTTGTTAAAAAAACTTTGTAGTCTCAATGATGATGCATACATGTCAACTATGGGTTTTGGCTCCAACAATTCGCATTGGTCTCGAACCAATGACATGCATTTCGAAGACCATGAGTTCGAGGTGGACGAGGAGGGTGAGGGCATTGTCGACGCACCGAAAGGAAGAGCGGGCAATTGCACCAACGCCAATGACATCTTACTATGCAATACTTGGTTGCAATTGTCGAGGGATCCATCCATTGGAGGTGATCAAAGTAGAGATGCTTATTGGGGGCAGATGAAAGAACACTTTAATGTTCACAACGTGAGTGGAATTGACCGCTCCGAGAGATCACTTCGGTCGACAATCAACTTGGATTGTCAAAGGTGGGCGACCTGTCAAAAGGCGGTTGACAAGTTGAACCCAAGTGGCACAAATGAGGACGATAGAGTAAGTGGCATTTCGTACATGTTCATCATACTTGTTGTTGGTGTTCGAAGTGCTAACTTGCTTTGTTTTCATGTAGTACAACATTGCACAAAACTTGTTCAAAGAAGAGGAGAGGAAAACCACGAAGGGAAAGATCAAGAAAGGAAGGGTCTTTACCTTGCTCCATTGCTATAAAATGTTGAAGGATGATGAGAAATGGAAGAAGCGTGAAGATTTGGATGATTTGCATTTGAGCAACAAACACAAGTGAACAATTGAGTTGGATGATGATGATGAAGAGGATGATGCATCAAGTGATGACGGCAAGAGAAGCCCCACACCCAACTCAGTTTCATACTCGAAGCCAAAGCGAACGGATGGGCGCAAGAAAGACAAAACAGAAAAGAAGAAGAGGAAAGAAGATGATGAGCTCAAAAATTCTATGAAAGCTATTGTGAAGGCAAGAAAAGAAGCCAACGAGTTGAGGAAAATGGCAAGGAACCAAGATGCCGCGACCGAGGAGAGGAGGTTGGCGTCCGAGGAGAGGAAGGTGGCTTTGGAGGAGAGGAATTTTATATGTCATGTTCATTGCATTTTGAATGTTTCAAATTCATTTTGTGTCTAAAATACCATATATGCAATGCCCCGGCGAGTCGCATGCACAGATTTTCTTGTATTCTTTGGAGGCGTCTGTAACGCATTTTAAGCGGTATTGAGCAACGACAGCAAAACCAGGCGAACGGCGCGCGGCAAACTAGTTTTTAGCATGCGGCGCCAAGCGCGGATGTTGGAGATGCTCTAAAGGATGGATTTACTTAAGGCATCCAACAAATTGGTGCATTCAGCTAAAGGCTTGAGGCATAACAAAATATTGTACCCTAAAAACTGATCTGCATCATAAATATCACTCAACAGTCAGCACACTTCTATCTATACTAAATAAAAGTACGGAAATATTAACGCCCACACGTGTGGTGTGTAGCATCCCGCCCACACGCGTCATCTGTCGTTGGATCATTTTGCACGATTCTTGAAGCACTTTACGTTCCACGTCATCCCACAGCCTCGTCCGGGCGTGGACAAACTGTGCCGCACGTCCGGGCCTCGACAGCTATGCCGCACGTCCTCACACCCGTTCTTTTTCCCCACTCTGCCTCACCTTCTTACCCACCTACCCGCACATCACACACAATATGGCCCGGGCGGCGGCGGATGGCAGGCCCGAGCGGAGGCGGGCGGAGGCCCTTGGCGGTGGCGGGTGGAGGCCCCTGGCGATGGCGGGCGTGGACCCCGAGCGGAGGCGGACGGAGGCCTCGGGCGGCGGCGAGTGGAGGTCCCGAGTGGTGGCGGGCGGAGGCCCTAAGCGGTGGCGAATAGGAGGTGGATCCGGCCGACGGCGATGGAAGGCGCAGCGGAGGAGGAAGGGCGCACTCGCTGCGCGACGGAGGAGCCGCGGCGGGATTGGGCTGCGGCTGGGAGGAGCCACGACGGAGGAGCCGTGGCGGGGAGGAACCGCTGCAGGGAGAGGAATGGCAGCGGCGGCGACGGTGAAGAGGAGCTGCCGCAGGGGAGTGCCTGTGTGCAGCGGGGGAGGAGCTGCAGAGAAAGAGGAATGGCGGCGGCGACGACGGTGAAGAGGAGCTGCCGCGGGAGGAGTGCGCGTGCGCGATGGGTTGAGCGGCGGCGGGAGAGGAGCTGCCCATCGAGCTCGAGATGGACCGGGGAAGGAGGAGGCCCATCACCGGCGTCACGTATGGCCACCCCATGGAGGAGGAGGTCGTGGCCATGCCCGTTCTCGCCGGTGAGTCGCTGGTCCATTTGGGTCTTGCTGGGAATAGCAGAATTCGTGTATATGACTAGTCCACATGATGGCAATTTTTGTATAGGATCTTATGGCAATTCACATGAGCTGAAATAGATTATACTGAATGTTTTTGCCATGGCAAAGTTGTTTTTCTCATCAATCCAATGTTCAAATTAACATAACCATGGCAATTTTTCTGTAGCATCACATAGTAAATTCATACATTGTTGAATAGATGCTACAGAATGTGTTTGCCATGGCAAATTCCATGTATCATGTACAAATTTTTCCCACAATTTGTTTGGTCACATGGAAAATGTAGGATTGCTCTTTATCTGAACACACGACATTTTCGTAAAACATGGCAAATTCTGAAATTTTATACAACATGTCAAACATCAAGTAACATGGCAAACTGAATGTTGGATCAATAGTTGCCATGGCAGTTTTCGTTATGAGTAGTTCTGATAGGGCAAAATTGCTATGAGTTGTTGCCACGGCAAATTTCTGGAGTAATTGCCATGGCAAAATTATATAGTAGTTGCCATGGCCAAATTTGCTACGAATAATTGCCATTGGACAGAGTTGCTATGAGCTTCTGCCATGTCAAAATTCTGGAGTATTTTCCATGGAAAAAATATATAGTAGTTGCCATGGCAGAATTGTTTGGAACTCATCCCTCCGCAAATTTTTAGGGAATAACATCACTTGACCAAGCTAATGGAACATGGCAACGTAATTTCATGGACCATGCCATTTTTTTTGTTTTGGGTACTCTATTTTTCAACTTATTCTACTGTAGTTTTTCAGCGCCTTCTTCTCCACTCAAAGTTGAATGCTATACATGCATTTACCATGGTTAATTACTTTAAGAAACATGGCAATTTTTTAATTATTTTGTTTTTTATGTTACTATTCAAATATGTGGCAATTTGTTTGGTCAAAAGATGGCAATTTTTATAAAAATAGCATGGCAAATTTGAATATGCATTTGCCATGGCAATTTTGAATCATTTTGTTTTTTGTGTTATTATTCACAAACATGGCAATTTTTTTGGTCACAAATAGCAGGGCAAAAATAGAATATTCATTGTTTGCCATAGCAATTTTGATCAACTTTTTTTGCAGCACTTCACATTCTTCACAATTTGTTCTTTCACAAAGCATGGCAAAATTGATAAAAGTAGCACGTCATTTTTTAATATGCACTTGCCATGGAATTTTTTTAAAAAATGTTTTTTGTTTTTCCATACACATACACGGCAAATTTACTACGCAAAATATGACATTTTTTGATTTTTTTGGTGTTATTTAGCACATATGAAATTTTTTGATCATTTTTACGCTTTTTGTACACTACATGGAAAAATAGTTATTGCATATGGTCTTTTTTGATCATTTTTACGCCATGGCAAAAGTACAAGCATGGTGGCGGCTCGAGGAAGTCCATTCTCCGGCGAATTTCGCCCCCATCGTGCATGAAGCTCCTCCCGACGCCAACCCTCTTCTCGTGGGTGTCACCGCTGCATCATTGTGCCACACAGGTCCCCCCATCTCCCCTGCGTTTTTGATTTCCCCTTTTGATCACCTTTTTCCCTCTTGAATGTTTTAATTTCCTGCCCCGGTGTGTGAATGGTTGTTTCCATGGCAAATTTTATTATAAAAATGGCTAATTCTACTCATTATCTTTCATATGTATGCATGCTCACAAAAAATTGTAGCTGAAATATGTGTTTTTGTGTGATCTGCCATTTCATACTGATGTTAACGTGTCTACAATTCCACTTCTTATCAATTTGACATGCTTCTAAATAAATACATGGCAACTATCCTACTGTTCGGTGCTGAAAATTGCCATGTGTTCTGATATGCCATACGATACGGCAGTTAATGCATTTACATTTGCCCTTTCATCATTTTGCCATTCTACTGAATAAATAGATGGCAACTTGCCCTATGTGTGGAACGGTAAAAACTTGCGTTGTGTGCCACGTTTTTCAAACCACAACACATCCTTTTTTTTCAAATTTCTGAGTAAATACATGGAAAATCCCTCTCTATAAAAGCCTGAAATTTGCCATGTTTCATGTTTGTTATGCCTGTTAACAGGTACCAAGCAATTGGTATGCTACTGTACCAAATGCTTGGCAACTTCGTCAGATTCATAACCCATCAATTGCCATGGCTGAACTGTTTTTTTTGCCATGTTTGCCATCTTCATGCCAACCACAACCCATCATTCTGTAATGGTACTAAATATAGACATGGCAACTCCCCCATGTTCAATCAGCCTAATTTTGCCCTGTTCGTTTCATGGTAGATGGCAACTCACCCATATGTATGTACATTTTCCTACTTAACAATTTGGCATGCTACTCACTAACTACATGGCAATTCAATGTTACTATCATGGCAAATTTAATTCATATAACATGGCAAATCTATCTTTCTTTTCATGTACCACAACATTATTACTCCATGTGCCATGGCATTTTGACTTTGCACTTGCCATGGAAATTTGTTTTTGATCATTTTGTTTGTGTTATTTTCACATACACGACAATTTTATTACGCAAAAGATGGCATTTTCGTTGAAACTAACATTGCAAAATGAAACATGCATTTGCCATGGCAACATTTGATCAATTTTTTATTACTTCACATTCTTGGCAAATTTCATGTAAAATTTGATTAAAAAAACACGGCAATTTTGGATACAATTCTGCCATGGCAAGTTTCTCGTTCATACTTGATTCTAACTTTTTGTGTTTTTTTACACGGGCTAAATTCATCATAAAAAACACGACAATTCTTGATACGAATCTGCCATGGCAATTTTTCTTGTTCATACTTGATTTTGAACTAAACAGGGCCACAACAATTCTTCTTTTTTTTACAACATGGCAATTTCTTTTTGAATGGGACCATGGCAATTTTTTAGTGCATGCACCATGGGAATTGTAGTTTATGGATCATGGCATTGTTTAGTCTATGCCTCATACAAATTTTCTATTTTTGAAAGGGACCATGCCAAATTTTCTTTCATGCCAGTTCGTGGAGCATCACAATTTTTCGTCGTTCTTTGCAACATGGCAAATTTTATTTTTGAATGGGACCATGGCAAACTTAGTGAATGTATCATGGCAAGTGTAGTTTACGTGGCATGGCAAATTTTTAATTATATGAACCATGGCAAATTTTCTTTCTTTTTTGCAACATGGCAAATTTTCTTTTTTCAATGGGACCATGGCAATCTGAGTGCATCTGTCATGGCAACGGTAGTTCATGGAGCATGGAAAATTTTCTTCCTTCTTTTACAACCTTGCAAATTTTGTTTTCGAACAGGGCCATGGCAAACTTAGTGTGTGTATCATGGCAAATGCAATTTTCGGAGCATGGCAATTTCCAATTTTAATGACCATGGTAAATTTTCTTTCCTTTTTTTGCAACATGGCAAATTTTCTTCTTTGAAGGGACCATGCCAAATTTAACGGGACCATGGCAACATTAGATTTACTCATGTTTCAAAACTAGATACGAATCTGCCATGTTTTTGATACGAATCTGCCATGGAAAGTTTCTTGTCCATACTTGAATTTCCAACTTTTTGTGTTTTTCACACACGATAAATTCATCATACAAAACACGGCAATTCTTTGATACCAATCTGCCATGGCAGATCTCTTTATTCATACTTGATTTTCAACCTTTTGTGTTTTTTCTAACACATGGCAAAATTATCCTTCAAAACACGGCAATTTTAATTAAACTTTCATGGTAATTTAATTAAAAATGGCATTTGCATTTTTTATCTTTTATTTGTCTTGTCAAATTTTTTGTGTTCACATGATTTTTTTGACTATTTTGTGTTTTCTCACATGGCAATATTGATTTTTTTTGTCATGGCAGATTTGCCATATTTCATTGGGGGATTAAATATGTGTTTATAAACCTTTGCCATTGTTAAAAAAACTCGGATGTCAATTTTTTCTGCTATTTTTCAAAGCTGATGGCATTTTTTAGTAGCTGAGCAAAATATGTGCTTTTATTTGTCAAAGAAAGAAAACAAAATATGGGCCTTTTTATTTAATTTGTTGTCAGTGGGCTTTTTGTTTCTTTTTTCACAGGAAAAAGGGCCTCGTGTGATGAAGGCGTGCGGGCTGTGTGTCCCCCTAGCGAACGAATTCGTGTGAGGGATCGATCCCCTGGTGCTGAACGTGTGTGTGGTAGGGTGCTCTTCGTGCCACACGTGTGGGCAGTTTTAATATTCGCCCACACAGAACCGTGTGGGCTGCCTGCTGAATATGCCACACAGGGGCGTCTGGGCGGATGTCCATTGTGCCACACGTGTGGCACTTATCGGCGTCCAAATATGCCATCTCGCCTAAAGTTCAGCTGTTCACACACAACAGGAAAAGGAACCACGCACAAAGTCCAAGCAGCGGCGTCCTAATTCAACGCCTACAATTCAGATCACTGAATTAACTCACCCAACAATTTTGCCGACAGCCAAAATAAGGGATTACCTTGGGATTTTTGGAGATTGCTGCAGCTTCTTCTTTGACTGTTCTCCACTTGGATCTTGATTTTGGTTCTTGGTCGATGGGCCTCTTGCGGACATTGAGAGGTGGAAGGCGGCGGCGGTGCCTTATCCCCTCACGGGCTTGGCTACTTCAGCTGGTAAACTAGGTGGGCGATGTGGGTACCGCGGGATTAGCCCACTTAGAGCATCTCCACCTGTTCGGCCCTACATGGACGTCCAAATAGCGCTGCCTGAGGGTAAACCGAAAACCGCGGCATGGGGACGTTATGATCCCCAACTGCTAAATCCCACGGTGTTTTTTCGTTCTTTCAAAACCAAAACTCGGCCATAAATTGGTCAAACACTACTAGGACCGCCGTCGCCGTCGCCGTTCCTCGCCGCCCTGAAGTTCTACATGCCGAGGAGCTTGTAGAACTTCGTGTAGTCGCCGCCGCCGCCACCGCCGTCGTCGTCGTCGTCGCCGCCTCCGCCGCGGCCACCGTCCCTGCTGCTCCCCTGCCCAGGGTCGCCGACACGCAGGGGGTTGGAAGGCCCGGGTGAGTCCTCGTCGCTGTCGTCGAGGACAATGACGCCGTCCTCCTCGCACCCACGCCGGCGAGCGGCTATCTCCTCAAGGGCTCGGCGCTGCCGGACCATCTCGTCACGGAGGTAGTCATCCCGAGCCCATTTGAGGGCAGCCTCGTCGTCGAAGCCAGCCCGAGCCATGGCCTCGTACTCCGCGGCGAGGCCCGGCTCCACCTTCGGCCTGATGAGCCGGGCAGAGGTGGGGGAGGGCTCGTTGATGTGGATGCCGCCGTCGCGGGTGCACCGACCGGTCGGCGTGTCCTGGGGCTCCGACTTGACAGTGAGAGGGAGGGTGAGCCGGATGAGCGGCCGGAGAAGGAGGAGGACGCCGGCTCCATGCGCCTCGGCGTCCACGAGCTGCCACACCGGCGGGAGAAGGTGGGGTACCCTGATTTGAAATAGAAAAAAGTTTAAAAAATTCTAATTTTTTTTGTGGTGCAAGATGCTCCTGTGCGTGTGCGTGAACTTCGTGCAAAATTTTCTGAAGTTTGGATATTTGAGGAGCTCATGGCAAAAAGACAAAATCAGGCATGAACAGTGCGATTTTCAAAAGTTTCTCTGACACTTAAAATTTGTTTTTTTTTTGCCACGAACTTCTTGAATGTCCAAACTTCATAAAATTTTGCACGGAGTTCACAGCTAAGTTGAACTTCAAAATCAGGCATCACAAAAAAAGTTGAACTTTTTTTCTATGTCAACTCGAGGTACTGCTCACGCCCGGGCTCATCTGAGTCCGGGCACAAATCGCCGCACTCCACAACTACACATTTTAGAGCAGTGATATGATAGATTAACCACAAAGGTAGTTGGACAGCAACACATTTTCTCGAAGAGTAGGATAACCCTAGGCATGTGATGTACATAGCTAAGGTAAAGCCAATCGTTGATGCCAAACATGGCCTTAAAGAAAAAGTAAGACCATCCAATCTTCACAATCATTGATGCCAAACAAAATTGGCTTGAAAAAGCCAAGGCCATCCAATCTTCACAATCTTATCACAAACCCTATGACATGTGCTCAAACAACAATCATTTGCTATTCTGGACAAATCCTTTAAGAAGGGATTGTTGCATGTGCACTGATGTTGACAAGTTCAACCAAAAGTTGAACTTAGGATTTTTAGTCCCTGAGCTGAGCTTCGAAGCAACACTTTTAACAAGGGCTCGACACACCCCGATATTGCTTGATCTGGCCCCCACACCCACCCACGTTGCTAGAGAAAGCATCAGTAGCCCGCATTATCACTTCCAGTCATTGTTGCCCCTTCTTTGAATCCGTCAATGATAGAGGGAGGGACACTTAGACGTAAGGTGATGACTTAGATCTAGTCGTCATTGTAGCCATTTAACAGATCCGTCAATGACATCCTTGAGGACGCCATCTCAGTGTCCTCCATCGTGGCCACCATTAGTATGATCACGCCAACGCCAACATGGTTGTTTCCACCAGTTGTGATGCATGTCCATTGCAAAGTCGAGCCACAACTACACACGCCCCAGCCTTGATCGATGCACCTTAACATAGAACTGACCCACGTGTGACGATTCATCTCTCACACGAGCCACCCTCCTCCCGCAATTCTGGCAGTCTCCAAGCGCACATTCACCCCCACTCGCCATCTAGTGCAGATGCGCCCTAGCACGAAGGGAGGAGGTCCCCTCGATGTCGTGCATCCCACAGGCTTTGCCTGTCAACAACCATGGAAGACAATGTGGGGGAGGAACGAAGAAGGAGCCAAGGCTGCCATCGGCTAGGGTTGTCTCCTTGTTGCCCAATGTGGGACAACACGGGAGCAACTCTCCTTATTTTGACTAAGCCAAATGGTTCGTTTCCGTGCCTAGTCATATACCTTATTAGGACGTGCACAATGACGCTATATAGTTGACACATAGAATAAGTGGTCGTGGAAGAGAAAGAAACAGAAACCAAGCTTTGCCTTCTCGTAGTTAAGAGATGATCTCTTAGGAAGAAAGATAAGACATTTATCTCTATTATTTACACTTTCCTGATTTAATTTTAATTGCTCATAATTTTAGGATCTCATAACATTAAATGCTAGGTACACACTATGAGATAACTCATTCTATAATATGTTTATTGATTTCTCTAAATAACGTGAAATACATAAGAAATCAGCTTATTAACCATTTTGCATGCCTTTACTATATTGCTCAGTTGAACAATTACACTTCAACCTAAGTGTCGCTAAAAAACGACACCACATTACTACTAGGGAAAACCTTATACACAGAATGTTACCAGTAGCGATGTACAAAATCAAACTCTACTGCTACTTAGTAGGAGCGCGCGTAAATAAACCGCGCTACTGCTATGACTTTAGCAGTAGCGCATACTAGCAAAAAGCGCTGCTGCTATGTTTGAACTGGGCACACATGGCTAGCCCAACCTAGTAGTAGCCAGATATCGCCCAGCTATTGCTACTCTCCTTAGCTGTGTGGCGCTTAGGTGTAAGGCGCTACTGCTAACGGAAATAAAATAAAGTGAAAAACAAGTAGAAAAGTAAATGAAAATGAAAGAAATAGAAAAAGGAGAAAGGAAAAAAATTAAAATGTAAAGAAAAGTAAAAGAAAAAAGGGAAAAAAGGAGAAAGGAGTAGCAGTAGCGGGTTTCAGGAAACGCGTTGTAGCTAACTTAGCTATAGCGCGTTTTCGGAAACGCGCTACCGTTACGTTTCACTTAAACAGCGGTCCCCCCTGCCCCCCGGCCACCACACTTCTTCCCCAAATCCCTCGCCCTCGCCGCCGTCTCCCCAATTGTTGTCGCCCCACGCTGCCGTCTCCTGGGCGTGGACGCCTAACCTCACCGTCTCCCCAAGGCCGCCGTAATCCTCACTGCCCGCCTTGAGGCCTCGGCCTCACCGCCGCCCGCTTGAGGCCGCCCTCAGCCTCACTGCCCGCCCGAGGCCGCCTCGACGTCACCGTGGCGCCCTCCACCTCACCGCCGCTTGAGCCCGCCCGGGACCGCCGTTGCCCGTGCAGCCCGCCCTCTCCGCCTGCCTCCGTCACCGAACAGCTCCCGCCACCGTCTCTCCCTCTCAGAAGTCCCCACCCTCCCCCACTCCGCTTTCTCTGCATTTTGGAGAAAAAAATTAGTAGAGCAAAAGTTTGTTTATAGCAAAAAATATAGTTTAGAGCAAAGGATGTTAAGTAGTAGATGTTAGAGCAAAAATTAGTTTAGAGCAAAAAATTTGGTTTACAACAAAAGTTAGTTAGGGCAGTAGGGTTTAATTAGGGTAGATGCTGCTTGTATAGTATATAGTGATACTAGTAGATGTTAATTAGGTTAGGGCAATAGTGGTACTAGTAGATGTTAATTAGATGTTTTCAGTTAGGGCACTAGAGTTTTGCTAGATTAATTAGGTTAGTAGTGCTGCTAGTAGTAGTGGTACAGTAGGTTAATTAGGTGATGTTAAATGAATACCCTAAATGAATGAAATTAGTAGTTAACTGATTTTTTTCCTTTCATCATTATAGAGCACTAAAGTTAACTGAATTTTGTTCTATTAGTAGTTAAATGAATTTTCTTCTAAACTTTGTTTTTGAATTAGCTTGTGAAATTTGGACATGTGGTTGCTCGTGTATATTTGGACATGTGTTGCGGTGTCGAAGAGGTATATTTGAACACTGTTTCTGTGGAATGATGTTTGAGTGGTTTATGTTTTGCCGGAATGTTGGTTCATTTCTGTTAAGAAGTTTGAGTTCTCGATTTGTCCACTTTTTAGCAAAGGTCATGCTGAAATTTTCCGTGAATTTCGGCATGACTTGTGCTACAAACTAGGACATATCGAGTGCCCGGGATTTGCCGCACCAGGAAGGAGTCAACATTCCTGCAAAACAATAGGCCTTTTTTATGTCATTATTCATTTTATTAGGTCTAGAATTAATTGACTAGATTTAATCATAGGAAACATGGCTAGCAACGATGAAGGACAGGGTTCTGGTGATTGCGACGACGTCTACCGGGCGGCAGACGAATTTTTTAGCCTTACCGACGATCAACCGATGTTGTTGTTGGGCCCACCGGTGGCATTGGGGACTAAGACCGACATGCAGACCGGTGCTGAGACTGAGACCGGCGCCGAGAATCAGACCGGCATCGAGACCTGCGCTGAGACCGGTGTTGCCTCGGGGAGCGGAGCCGGTGTAGAGCCGAAAGTAAATAGGCAAAGGCTTCCTAACAAACTCAGGACTACTAGACTGGTGGTCACGGAGGTGGACGACGACATTTTTGAGCCAAAGTGAAAGTGCAACTATCCCTAGGTGGTTTTGGTAATTCATAACAACATATAGCTCATTGAGCTAATGCTATTCCAAGACTATTATTTCAGGAAAGCTCAATGAATGGCATGGCATGGATGATGAAAGTGGATCCTCAAAATACTAAGGACAAAGGATTGGCTCAAGCTCAAAAGCTCAAGACTCTTCATTTTACATTTTAGTGATCCAAGATCACATTGAGTCTATAGGAAAAGCCAATACTATCAAGAAGGGATGAGGTGTTGCTTAATGAGCCTTTTGCTTCATGTGCTTAGTGATATGCTCCAAAACCCTCAACTACTTTCCCACATCCACAAATGACCTAAACCTAAAGCCAAAATCGGTCACACCGATTCTTTCTATCCGCGCCACCGATTCCAAAAGTCATAGCCATCGCCACAAACCCTAAGCAAATCGGTCTTACCGATAGGGATCTCGGTCTCACCGAGATGGGGTTGCAATCTCTGTTTCCCTTTGTAACGCTTTGGTCTAACCGAAGTGCGCGATCGGTCCCACCGAGATTGCAATGTAAACTCTCTGCTTCCTTTTTGTAACATTTCAGTCTCACGAAAAGAGCAAATCGGTCCCACCGAGTTTACGACCAACTCTACGGTTAGCTAATTACCAAAATCGGTCTCACCGAAGTTTGTGTAATGGTCTTACCGAGATTACGTTATGCCCTAACCCTAACCATATCGGCCTCACCGAGATGCATGTCAGTCCCACCGAAAATCACTGACGGTCACTAGGTTTACTAAATCGGTCCGACCGAGTTTAACTATTTGGTCCCACCGAGTTTGGTAAATTGTGTGTAACGGTTAGATTTTGTGTGGAGGCTATATATACCCCTTCACCTCCTCTTCATTCGTGGAGAGAGCCATCAGACTAAACCTACACTTCCAACTTACCAGTTCTGAGAGAGAACCACCTACTCATGTGTTGAGACCAAGATATTCCATTCCTACCATATGAATCTTGATCTCTAGCCTTCCCCAAGTTGCTTTCCACTCAAACCCTCTTTCCACCAGATCCAAATCCTATGAGAGAGAGTTGAGTGTTGGGGAGACTATCATTTGAAGCACAAGAGCAAGGAGTTCATCATCAACACACCATTTGTTACTTCTTGGAGAGTGGTGTCTCCTAGATTGTCTAGGTGTCACTTGGGAGCCTCCGACAAGATTGTGGAGTTGAACCAAGGAGTTTGTAAGGGCAAGGAGATCGCCTACTTCGTGAATATCTACCGCTAGTGAGGCAAGTCCTTCGTGGGCGACGGCCATGGTGGGATAGACAAGGTTGCTTCTTCGTGGACCCTTCGTGGGTGGAGCCCTCCGTGGACTCGCTGAGCCGTTACCCTTCGTGGGTTGAAGTCTCCATCAACGTGGATGTACGATAGCACCACCTATCGGAACCACGCCAAAAACATCCGTGTCTCCAATTGCGTTTGAATCCTCCAAACCCTTCCCCTTACTTTCTTGCAAGTTGCATGCTTTAATTTCTGCTGCCTATACACTCTTTGCATGCTTGCTTGAATTGTGTGATGATTGCTTGACTTGTCCTAATATAGCTAAAATCTGCCAAACTATAAAATTGGGAAAAGGTTAAGTTTTTAATTGGTCAAGTAGTCTAATCACCCCCCTCTAGACATACTTCAAGGTCCTACAAGTGGTATCAGAGCTTTGGTCTCCTTTTGCTTTGATTTCCATAGCTTTTGGTGGTCATAGCCTTGGTTTCACAACCTAGGAGAGTATGGCGTCTAGCGAGGGAAATTATCACCGTAGAGGTCCTTACTTTGATGGTACTAATTTTGCTAGTTGGAAGCATAATATGAAAATGCATATTCTTGGACATAACCCCGCCGTTTGGGCAATTATTTGTATTGGCTTGCAAGGTGAATTCTTCGATGGGAGAGAACCGAACCGTGAAGCTCATGCGGAAGAATTGAAGATGCTGCAATACAACGCTCAAGCATGTGACATCATCTTCAACGGATTGTGCCTCAAGAATTCAACAAAATCAGCCGTCTTGAGAATGCAAAGGAAATTTGGGATCGTTGATTGATATGCCCGAAGGTACCGAATCCGTCAAGGAATCCAAGTTGGATGTGCTCCAAAGTCAGCTTGACAAGTTCAAAATGAAGGATGGTGAAGGTGTCATTGAAATGTACTCTAGGCTTGCTCTTATCACAAATGAGATTGCCGGCTTAGGGAGTGAAGAGATGACCGACAAATTCATCATCAAGAAAATCCTAAGAGCATTGGATGGAAAGTATGATACCGTGCACATTGATCCAAATGATGCCAAACTACAAAGATCTCAAGCCAACGGAAGTCATTGGAAGGATTGTTGCTCATGAGATGTCACTCAAGGACAAGGAGGAACTTCACAACAAGTCAAGTGGTGCTTACAAAGCCTCAAGTGAAGCCCCCACATCATCAAGTGAGAAACCAACCTTCAATGAAGAATTGAGCTTAATGGTGAAGAACTTCAACAAATTCTACAAAAGTAGAAGCAAAGAAAGAAGCTCCAAGTCAAGGTCTTACAATGACAAGAGATCTTCTAGTCGAGAGCGCAATTGCTACAATTGTGGGAGACCCGGACACTACTCCAATGAGTGTACAACACCCTACAAAAGAAGAGAAGATTCTTCAAGAAGAAGGAGCAAAAGAGAAGAATCACCACCAAGAGAGAAGAGGAGTAGAGATGATCGTTATGAACGAAGACCCTCACGGAGAAGCAAGGATTCGGAAAGAAAGGACAAGTCATCAAGGAGCTACACAAAACGAAGACATCAAGGTCATGTTGGTGAATGGGTTTCTGGCTCCGACTCCGACAATCACTCCGAGAGAAGCTATCACTCCGACTCCGAACATACTCAAGATGAAGGTGTTGCCTGTCTAGCACTTGTGTCAACCAACTCCTACGACATATTTGATTAACCAAATGAAGGAATTGGAAGATGCTTCATGGCCAAAGGTCCAAAGGTAACACACCCCGAGTATGTTGATTTCAATAGTGATGAAGATGACTTGCTTGTGGATGATGATTTACTTGTTGACAACTCTAGTGATGAATACTATGATGAAACGTCAATTAATCATGCTAATCAAACGAATGACAATAATAAGGAGAAAATTGAGCTTCTAACTAAAGAAATAAACACTTTTAAGTTGGATCATGAAACTATCTTCAAAGATCATCGAGAACTTTTAATGGCTCATGAGAAGTTACGCTTTGAAAAGCTCAATCTTGAGCAAGAGCATGAGTTCTTAAAGGCAATCAATGATGATCTCCGCAAGAAAATTTCTTCTTACATTGCCAAGCGTTTACTCTTATCTACTTACATGCCTCAAGTCAAGTCTAGTAACAAGTACAAGAAAGATACTTCCTCTAGTAGTAACAATAATAATGTCAAATCCAATGTTGTTGCTTCTAGTAGTTCTCTTGATTCCACTAATGATTCTCTTAGCCAAGTTACACTTGAGCAATAAAATAGTTTATTGAAGGGAATTATAGAGAAAGGTGTCTACAAGAGCCTTGTCGAGAGTAAGCAATTCGAGGAAATTGTACGCAAGCAAGGAAGGCACCGGAAGAATCAAGGTGTTGGTTTTGAACGGAAGTTCAACGCCAATGGAGTTGAGTGGGAAGAAGATCAATACCCCAAGACAAAGTTTGTTCCTCAACAAGAGAAGTATGATCCTACTTCCTTCAAGCGGACACAAGCTCAAGATGATCTTCCACCACAAGACCACAAGAACAAAGGCAAGGACAAGCTTCAAGAAGAGATTGATGCATTTGAAGAAGCACCTTATGCCTCGTTCAAGTGGGTCCCCAAGACTACGTCAAGTTCTACTTCATCAAGTACACCTACAACTCCAAGGATTCCCATCAAGATGATGTGGATCCCGAAGAAGAAGAACTAGAGAGTTCTTGAGGGTGACTCCGCCAACATTCTTCACTCATATCATTTTGGCAAGAACAAGTGCAATCAACTTTCACATCTAGCACTAGTTCAAGGAGTCACAAACCCTCATGTTGGTAAGGCAAGGGACAAGGTAACCTAATGTTTTCATGGACATCATCTTATGTGTGCATCACTCTATGTCTATGGATATTCTTGTTTGTTCCTTGTGGGACTAACCCATGTAGGCAAGTTGAAAGTGCAACTCACTCCAAAGGATTGCTCCAAATGATCTACATCAACATTGAGCATCTACATCTTCAACACCTACATGAAGTCATCATCGACAAAACCCAAGGTTAGTTCATCCCTCTAAGGGGGATCTCACATCTAGGGGAGCTTAACTCTAAGAATTGAGTCAAAGCAACTCTAATGGTGTGAACACATTAATGCATTATGTAAAAGTGGTAACCCCACTTGAGCTTAAACGATGAGTATGACCTATGATCAAATGTTCTCATTTGACTCCTAAGTCAATATACTCATATATAGATGACCTAGTCATCGCCAATTGTTTGAAGATGCTAGAATTGGTTGTGCATGCTTTGCCACATATTTCAATTGCCATCTTATTGTGTGAGCATGTTGGTGCATATTTTACTCATTCAAGGACATCCACTTGTTGTTTTGTTTGTTTGGTTCTTTCTTCTTTTGGCAAAGTGGATGGACAAGAATGCCTAAGAACCTTCTTTAGCTATCTATGCTTTTCTCGTCTCAAACTCTATTCATGCTACATCACAAAATTTGATCAAGTCAGATTCGAACCACTGCGTGTGAGGAGCACTTTCGGAGTTCGATTCGTCATAGACTTAAACTTCCAAAACCTCTTAGTGGTTCTCGGTCCGACCGATCCTTCCATTTCGGTCCTACCGAGATCATCAAGTTGATCTGAGTTTTCAATCTCGGTGCAACCGATTTGAACTTTTCGGTCTCACCGATTTGGTCAGAATCGAACACGTTATGCATCTCGGTGCCACCGAGTTGTTCCACCGGTCACACCGATGGTCGGGCTATATATAGATACGGGCAAAATTTTGGAAATTTCTCCAAAACCCTTCGCCAGGCAACACCGCTCTGCCATCGTGGTCTCCGGATCGCCTCCTCGCCGCCAGCAGCCTCCGTCATTTGGTCTCCGCCGCCATTAACGGATTTCGTCCCTCGCCGTTGCCGCCGTAGCAAGTCCACCGCCAAGTTAGGGTATGGACTTAAACTTTGTGCTTTCCACGTCGATTCTCGCACATTGTTTTCATATTGATTCTTGCCACGATTGCAACTCTTCTATCCAGCCAAAGTAGTTCATAGATTAGATATGATTCAAATTTTTAGGGTTAGGTTTCCGCTGAAACCATCTCGGACCCACCGAGTTGAGAAACTCGGTCTCACCGATTTGGCTTATGCCATTGCACTAGTGACTCTCGCCCGACCGAGAATTACTAATCGGTGCAACCGATTTGAGGATTCTGTGAAACCCTAGCAGTCTCGGTACCACCGAACTGAAATTCGGTCCAACCGAGATCATCAGTTTAGGTTCCAAAACTGCTTCGGTATCACCGAGTTTGAAAATCGGTGGATCCGAAATGCTTTCTATGGAAAACTAAGACTGAACTTTTGAGTCATTCTTTTGCAAAAACCTCTGCATTTTGTGATGCTCATCTTTTCTATCTCATCTATAACTCTTCACAGGGTCAGCAGTCAGCTTTTGCAGTATGTCTGATCAAAGTGACAAATGTAACAGTCAAGAGCAGATGGACTTGAGTGAGGGCACTAGTCCCTCAACTTCAGATGAATGGAGCAGAAGTACTCCTAGCAATTTGCCTAAGGCTGCAACTAGGCAAAGGAAGAAAAGAACTTCAGATTCAGAGGATGAAGATTACAAAGCTGAGGAAGATGAGGCAACTTCCAAGAAAGTGGTGCTCAAGAAGGAATATGGCTCAGCAAAGGATGCAAAGCCAGGCATGAAGATTAAAAGGCCTGCAAGAAGGCAACCTATTCCCAAGGCCAGAGCATCAACTCAACTGCATGTAAATCCTGATCCCAAAGAGCCAGCTGCTGAAAGCAAGAAGAGGAAGGAATGGGTCAAGAAGACCATAGCCAGAGATGTTGGGCAACCTTCCATGATGGAAGAGGAAGAGCCTTCTGCACCAGCACCAAATGCACCAAAGCTTATGGGTGATGCAATCAGATCAGGGGCTGCAACATCGAAGCCCAAGGAAGCACCCAAAGCTGCCCCCAAGGCCAAAAAGAGGAATACTAGGAGTATTCCAGCTGCTGAGAAGAACAAGGCCCAGTGCCTGAGGTTGCTGAGGAGGAAGATGAAGAAGGACATGTTCTAAGAAAGCTCAAGCCAAAGATACCAGACCACAATGATGCCCATCCTGTGGCTGAGGACATGAGAATCAGGAAGGACTCAGGATTGAGGATATGGAGGATGGCAGATCCATATGCCACAAGGAGAAGAACTGTTGTTGATTACAGGTTCCATACAAAGGAACAACAGGACTTCTATGAGACAATCTTGTTGGACAAGAAACCCATAGTTTGTGATATGAGGTGGGTCGACTGGACCTACATGAAGGAGAATGAACAGCACTATCCTGGAGTGCAAGACAGCTTTGTTGCTTGTGGAGTTACAGATTTTGTTGGGAAAAAGCTCACAAATTGGAATGATGAACTTATCATGCAGTTCTACTCCACAAAGACATTTTACCCAGATGGGAGAATTGTTTGGATGTCTGAAGGTACAAGGTACCAGTCAACTGTTGAGGAGTGGGCAAAGCTGATAAATGCCCCAGAGGATAATGAGGATGACCTAGACATTTATGCCAAGAAGAAAATGGACCACAATTCCATGGCACACATGTACAAGGAAATTCCAGACAAGGCACTAGAGACTCACAAGTTTGGATCAGTTCACTTTCTGCTGTCAGGGTTGCCAACTATAAATTGGATTCTGAGGCACACTTTGTTGCCAAGTCTGGTGACCATAACATGATCAGATGGCATGCCATCAACATGTTGCATGTGTTTGATGTGCCACAAAAGTTCAAAGTCATGAGCCTGATCATTGAAACAATCAAGAGGACTACAGCAGATCAGAAGAGGAGCTGTGGATATGCACCTCAGATTCAAGAATTGATAAACTCAAAGATGGGCACAAGAAAATATCAGTTGGATAAGGAACACTTTCCACTTTATCCAGACTTTGAGGACAATGAGGTTGTCATGAATGAAGATGATCCACAATCAGTTCAAGCTCAGGAGAAGAAGGAGAAGGCAAAGAGGGAGAAGGCTGCCAAGATGCCAACTCAAGAGGAGTCATCTGAGTATTTCTTGAAGAACAAGCAGGAGCAGCTTGGTTACTTAATAGCATCAACCCTTAGGATTGAGAAGGGATTGGCCACCCTCACTCAAAATCAGGAGAGCTTGGAGAGAATCATAGAACAAAAGTTCTATAACTTAGATGTGAAATTAACGGAGATTCAGTCTGCAGTGGAGGAACTACAAGATGACATGCAGGAGAGGAAGGGCAAAACAATAACTGATGCATTTGCCAGAGTGCCTAGAGCCCAGAGGTCATCTGTTGTGCCAGTTTCTGACACAAGAGCAACTTCGTCTGCACCAGCTACAGCCTCAGTGCCACCAGCTCCAGCACCTACATCAGCTCCAGCTCCATCAACTTCAACTGAAGCTTTCGTCCTCGGCGTTATCCGGACTACACCACCACCTGAAGATCAAGCCTGAGAGTCGATCTAGCACTATGCATTTTCTATGAACTTTTTGGTAACTTGTTGCCAAAGGGGGAGAAAAATGTATAGATCATAGGCTTCGAGAGAGAGTGTGTTGCTTTTGTTCTCTCTTGCTTTATTTGGTGATTTTTCAATCTTTGTTTGCTTTTGGTTGAGATACTATGCTTGTGAGACATTGATGATCATGTGTTTGATCATAAGCTACACTTATGCATGCTTGATATTATCCTATCTATCTTATGTGATCACTCACTATGCTTGGTGATGAGTGCATGTATTCATTGTTTACTATTTTGAGCACTCCACCAAGATGTATGTGACATGGAAGAGTAACACATGAGCCTAATTCATTGTGCATTTTCTATCCAAAGCAAATCTAAAACTATGCACAAATTTAGGGGGAGCTCTTGCTTATCACATACTTCTCAAAGCGACGATGTTACTTAAATTTTATTATCATTTGTCGAAGCTTTGATCTATATGTTGTCATCAATTACCAAAAAGGGGGAGATTGAAAGTGCCACTATCCCTAGGTGGTTTTGGTAATTCATAACAACATATAGCTCATTGAGCTAATGCTATTCCAAGACTATTATTTCAGGAAAGCTCAATGAATGGCATGGCATGGATGATGAAAGTGGTTCCTCAAAATACTAAGGACAAAGGATTGGCTCAAGCTCAAAAGCTCAAGACTCTTCATTTTACATTTTAGTGATCCAAGATCACATTGAGTCTATAGGAAAAGCCAATACTATCAAGAAGGGATGAGGTGTTGCTTAATGAGCCTTTTGCTTCATGTGCTTAGTGATATGCTCCAAAACCCTCAACTACTTTCCCACATCCACAAATGACCTAAACCTAAAGCCAAAATCGGTCACACCGATTCTTTCTATCCGGCGCCACCGATTCCAAAAGTCATAGCCACTTCCACAAACCCTAAGCAAATCGGTCTTACCGATAGGGATCTCGGTCTCACCGAGATGGGGTTGCAATCTCTCTGTTTCCCTTCGTAACGTTTCGGTCTAACCGAAGTGCGCGATCGGTCCCACCGAGATTGCAATCTAAACTCTCTGTTTCCTTTTTGTAACATTTCGGTCTCACCGAAAAGAGCAAATCGGTCCCACCGAGTTTACCTGACCAACTCTCTGGTTAGCTAATTACCAAAATCGGTCTCACCGAGTTTGTGTAATGGTCTTACCGAGATTACGTTATGCCCTAACCCTAACCATATCGGCCTCACCGAGATGCATGTCAGTCCCACCGAAAATCACTAACGGTCACTAGGTTTACTAAATCGGTCCGACCGAGTTTAACTATTCGGTCCCACCGAGTTTGGTAAATTGTGTGTAACTGTTAGATTTTGTGTGGAGGCTATATATACCCCTTCACCTCCTCTTCATTCGTGGAGAGAGCCATCAGACTAAACCTACACTTCCAACTTACCGGTTACGAGAGAGAACCACCTACTCATGTGTTGAGACCAAGATATTCCATTCCTACCATATGAATCTTGATCTCTAGCCTTCCCCAAGTTGCTTTCCACTCAAACCCTCTTTCCACCAGATCCAAATCCTATGAGAGAGAGTTGAGTGTTGGGGAGACTATCATTTGAAGCACAAGAGCAAGGATTTCATCATCAACACACCATTTGTTACTTCTTGGAGAGTGGTGTCTCCTAGATTGGCTAGGTGTCACTTGGGAGCCTCCGACAAGATTGTGGAGTTGAACCAAGGAGTTTGTAAGGGCAAGGAGATCGCCTACTTCGTGAATATCTACCGCTAGTGAGGCAAGTCCTTCGTGGGCGACAACCATGGTGGGATAGACAAGGTTGCTTCTTCGTGGACCCTTCGTGGGTGGAGCCCTCCGTGGACTCGCACAGCCGTTACCCTTCGTGGGTTGAAGTCTCCATCAACGTGGATGTACGATAGCACCACCTATCGGAACCACGCCAAAAACATCCGTGTCTCCAATTGCGTTTGAATCCTCCAAACCCTTCCCTTTACTTTCTTGCAAGTTGCATGCTTTAATTTCCGCTGCCTATACACTCTTTGCATGCTTGCTTGAATTGTGTGATGATTGCTTGACTTGTCCTAATATAGCTAAAATCTGCCAAACTATAAAATTGGGAAAAGGTTAAGTTTTTAATTGGTCAAGTAGTCTAATCACCCCCCCTCTAGACATACTTCAAGGTCCTACACAAAGGCGCCCGAGGAAGCGCGTCGATGCTACGGCAATCAAATAGGCTGCATCGTACGGACAACCGCCACCATCAATGATGAGAAACTACAGAAGATAGAAAATATGAGGAGCTCCCTCCTAATGAAGTTTCACCAGATATTCTTGTTCCCGGGCCGGAATGAGAAGGATTATGAAGATCCAGACGAGGACCCGGCAATGAAGAAGATAAACAAACACGCCATGACTAAGTTTAGCGACGCGTTGGCCGCCTGGAAAACTCGAGTGAAAGCAAGGATCATCAACAAGAAGGAACCCTACTCCGAGATTGTAAAGGATAATCTAACAATCACGGAAGAGCAGTTTCAAATATTCAAGGAGGCTTGCGAGGCCGAAGCTGCCAAAAAAAAGTCTAAGTACATGAAGGGGCTTCAAGACAGGAACATTGGGAGCCACCACCTCGGAAGTCGTGGTTACGGCGGAAAGAGGTCCAAATGGGCCAAGGAGGATGCGGAAGCCATGAGTCCGGGCATCCTGCACTTTGGCAGATTTCACCGTCCCCGCAGGAGTGTGACGTCCCGAGGGCCCGACGCTGGGGACCAGTGAAGAAGGTTTACGAGACAACACCGGTCATTACGGAGTTCATGAGACTGCTGGTAATTTTAGTTTCGATCAATTCGACTGCACACGTTAGTCATATTTGTAAACGATCCTTGTGCCTTTTGCAGAGAGAGCAGCACCGGATTGCGGCCGAAAGTGACTTGCCGTCTGAGGCATTGGCGAGGCCCAAGTGGGACACTCCATTCAACCGAGTGTTGAACATATTGAAACGACAACCGGTGGATACTCGACCGTCGTATGGACGCGTGCATGGTGTCGGAGATGGTGCCACGTGGAAGAAGTACTACCGTGAGACCACGGAGGAGACAAAGGAAAGACGGAGGTTAACTGAAGAAAACATCGACAAGAAGGTTGAGATTGCGGTTGAGAAGAAATCATCTCGAACGGTCGCAACAGCGATAGCTGCCGCAAAAGCAGTGTGATTGCTGATTTGTCTACTTCCTTGGTGACGGGCGTTTTCACTTGGACAAGGCAAAATCCAGAAAAAATGCAGAGGACTTTCCCTTGTTGACTTCTTGGGAGCACTGCTCCCGCACCGCTCCCTGCACTGCTCCCACACTTTGCTCCCGCAGACTGCTCCCTTGACTGGACGTGTTTCGGCGGTGCCGTCTTTGGCTGAGCTCGACGCCCTCACGGTATCCGTCACACCGCCCCTTTAATATAAATGTATAATCTCCCGTTTTCGTTGCCTTTCGGATGTCTCACGTCGCAGACTTTTATTTGCAGGCCGACGAAACCCCGTGCACCATATTGTACACCATCGGCGACCAGAAGGTGGACATGGGGAAGGCGATGATAATGGAGCCGAAGGAACCATTGTTCCACGGTGATCCCCGAACGTCTTCAAGGTTTCCGTGGCGGTGTCGAACCGGGCCACGAGAATTTGCCTCCTCAATGCTACTTGGTGGATGACGAGGAGACACCGTGGCGGCTTGGTGATTGTTGCAATGGGTGGGTCTGTTGTGGCCAAAGAGTCTCGCTTTGCCGGAGGCGGTCGGGAGCACACCCACGAGCACGCAGCCTCGGCAAAGGTATGAACATCAACACCCCACCTACCCAATTAGCGTGTGTCGGGTTGGGTGATAGCGGACGGGGTAAGGAGGAGGCTCCATTAGTCGCTGATGACGTCGCCATGGATGAGGATGAGGACGACGGTGGCGCTGAACAGTATGTCTATACTGGCGCCTCCTCGGGGTTTGAGCGTCATGAGTCGGTGCCTGAATTGCCGTCTCAACGTATTATGGACGACCTTCTGGTAGTAAAGAAGTCTAGGAAGAGAGCGAGGAAAGGCAAAAAAAGCTGATTCTATGATCCGGCCGCCTCGGCAGCCTCGGCCGAGGACGCATAGATATCCCCAATGCGGATAAATGGCATATCCCCGGTCAATCAATCCTACCTGCAACAGCGCTAGGGGTCAGATTCGGCGATCTAAGGAGACTTCATGACGATGTGCTACGGGTAGAGAAAGGCCTCATCGCCTCGACAGATCCAGGATACCCACTCTACGTGGTTAACGTTCCGCGGCAAATGTCACGTCGACAGCTTCCCCGCGGATAAGTTCTTCCTCCGATTCGATTACATATTCGACATGTTTCACGTGAAGAAGCTGGATTTTACGTTTATGCGCCTTTATGCCTTGCACATGAACTACATCATCGGGGTTGAGCAGATATCTCATATCTCATGTCGCTGACCCGTACTACATGCACGAGGGCTTCTTGAGAGTCTGCGCAGAGCACCGTGTATACGCCGAGGGAATACATCGTCAATTTCATGCTCGCCAATAAGGACAAGGGGCGATTCTCGTGCCTTATCATCCCATGTAAGTCATCCGCGCTGCTATCCTTCCTTCGATTTCAATCATTCATTTGCACGGTGGAGGCTAATTAATTTGAGGTGTACTTATTTTGCGCAGCGGCGGGCACGCCGTCCTCATCATCCTATACCCCCGATTCTCCCACGCTATTTACTTGGACTCATCGAAGAACATTCACAAAAAGTATTACACCCACATCAAGGATGTTCTCGATAGTGCTATGTTTTACTACCAAGCAAGGGGTGGAGAGGTTATGGACAAGAAGAGAAGGGCGGCAGTGGTCGCCTTCGCCATAAGACCGACTTACGCTACATCCAAAGAACCGAACGATTCTCTTAATGATGGATTCTATGTCCTACACCACATGCTCGGAGTACGACGGGATCACCGTAACCTTCGCATGTCACCTACATCCGGCGATGCCCATATTCTGCAATGGGCAAAGAACATAGGAGATATCGAGGATCATCGACTTCGAGCCGAGTTCTATCACATCCAGCGCGAACTTGCCCAAATCATCATGAAGAAGGTCGTCGGAAAAACAGGGACGTTCTACGAAGAAGGACAAATGTCGCGGGAAGACGTCCGAACATGGGTAGCCGCTCAGCGTCTCGACCTGAAGCCTTTCACTAGGCTCGGGGACTATCTCCGTGACTTGGATGGATGGAACGACATGTTGGAGTGATTGTCGATATATGACAATGTGTCCGTTTAGTCCATACCTTCTGTGTGACAAAACTTTGAGTTATGCACGGTGAAACTTTATTTGCGATGTAATTAAACCGTCCTCCTCCTCGACTAGCGAAAATCACTCTAGTTTGGGCATTTTGGGGTAAATTTAACGTTGTTATTTATGCTTATGATATGGTGTTTCTATTTTTGCCAAGTCTGTCTCTTTCTGTTGCTCAACTATATATGTTGCATATCATCGACTCATGTGACGATGCAGGTGCATAGATCATCGATGGTGAATAAGTGCTACGCCAGTAGTATATATCGACAAGTGGCGGAGTGTCGAGCCAGTGTACCGGTTTCCGGTTTCGAAGCGACAGGCAGAGTTAGTTTAGGTTCACGCTAATGCGAGAGAGGGATACGAACTCATGTACTCAAAGTGATAGCTCTTCTCGCGTATATCATTATTTAGATGGATGACGATGTATTTGCAAGTAATCGAGACTTGTATCGCTATTTTCGAGATGATGACGAGAGACCACTTTGTGTGGGTGATGATTATGATGATGACATGATTTGATTAGACTAATTGTATGTATATGCTATGATTACATTTGTATGTGTATGATATGCTAAAGATTATTGTATAAAGCCTATTCAAATACAAAACAAATACAAAAACAAATATGCAGGACAAAACTAATAAAACTAGTAGTATCGAGGGGCAAATTTAGCGATGGCGCCGCCTTACCAAGAGCGCTTCGATTAACGGCTGCAGATAATATCAGCAGCGCCCTTTTCTAAAGAGCGCTGCAGCTATTCATGTATAGCAGTAGCGTGGGACAACAGGCGCTACTGCTATACGTTAGCTGTAGCGCCTTATTAGTAGCGCCGGTCCCCGCGCTACTGAGAGGCCCAAAACCCGCGCTGCTGCTAGGCTTTTCCCTAGTAGTGCATGCTTATTTGAATTGACGTAGGGGAGCGTAGTTTGTAACCGGTAAAAGGGCAGTCTGGCCTTTCGAAAGGAAATCCGTCCCTAATGATGGTTTTGTTGGGAAACGTAGTAATTTCAAAAATTTTCCTACGATCACGCAAGATCATGGTGATGCATAGCAACGAGATGAGAGTGTTGTCTACGCATCTCGTGAGACCAAAGAACGGAAGCGTTGATTTAGCGTAGAGGAAGTAGTCGCATTTCTTCACGATCCAACCGATCCAAGTACCGAACGTCACGGCACCTCCGAAGTTCTGCACACGTTCAGCTCGATGACGTCCCTCGAACTCCGATCCAGCTGAGTGTTGAGGGAGAGTTTCGTCAGCACGACGGCGTGGGGACGATGATGATATTCCACCGACGCAGAGCTTCGCCTAAGCTCCGTAACGGTATAATCGAGGTGTAATTTGGTGGAAGGGGCACCGCACACGGCTAAGGAAAGATCTCAATGATCAACTTGTGTGTCATGGGGTGCCCCTGCCCCTGTATATAAAGGAGGGAAGGGAGGGGCTGGCCGGCCAAGGAGAGGAGGCGCACCGGGGTTTCCTACTCCTACTAGGAGTAGGATTCCCCCAATCCTAGTCCAACTAGGTTTCCCAAGTGGGAAGGGAGAGAGAGGGGCGCCTTCTCCTAGTCCTAATAGGACTAGGGAAGGGGGAAGGTGCGACCAGCACTTGGGCCCCTTTTCTCCTTTCCACTAAGGCCCATGTTGGCCCATTAGTATTCGGGGTTCCGGTAACCTCCCTGACTTGGTAAAATTCCCAATTTCACCGGAACACTTCCGATGTCCAAACATAGACTTCCAATATATGAATCTTTATGTCTCGACCATTTCGAGACTCCTCGTCACGTCCGTGATCTCATCCGGGACTCAACAACCTTCGTACAGAAACATCATAAAAACTCATAGTAACTCTCATCGAAACGTTAAGCGTGCGGACCCTACGTGTTCGAGAAATATGTAGACATGACAGAGACAACTCTCCGGTCAAAAACCAATAGCTGGACCTGGATGCACATATTGGCTCCTACATATTCTACGAAGATCTTTATCGGTCGGACCGCATAACAACATATGTTGTTCCCTTTGTCATCGGTATGTTACTTGCCCGAGATTCGATCGTCGGTATCCAATACCTAGTTCAATCTCGCTACGGCAAGTCTCTTTACTCGTTTTAATACATCATCTCACAACTAATACATTAGTTGCAATGCTTGCAAGGCTTATGTGATGTGCATTACCGAGAGGGCCCAGAGATACCTCTCCGAGCAATCGGAGTGACAAATCCTAATCTCGAAATATGCCAACCCAACATGTACCTTCGGAGACACCTGTAATGTACCTTTATAATCACCCGATTCACGTTGTGACGCTTTGGTAGCACCCAAAGTGTTCCTCGTGCAAACGGGAGTTGCATAATCTCATAGTCATAGGAACATGTATAAGTCATGAAGAAAAGCACTAGCAACAAACTATACGATCGGTGCTATGCTAATGGAATGGGTCATGTCAATCAGATCATTCAACCAATGATGTGATCCCGTTAATCAAATAACAACTTCTTGTTCATGGTTAGGAAACATAACCATCTTTTGATTAACGAGCTAGTCAAGTAGAGGCATACTAGTGACACTCTGTAGGTTTATGTATTCACACATGTATTATGTTTCCGGTTAATACAATTCTAGCATGAATAATAAACATTTATCATGATATAAGGAAATAAATAATAACTTTATTATTGCCTCTAGGGCATATTTCCTTCAGTCTCCCACTTGCACTAGAGTCAATAATCTAGTTCACATCATCATGTGATTCAACACTAATATTCACATCGTATGTGATTAACACCCATAGTTCACATCGTCATGTGAACAACATCCAAAGGGTTTACTAGAGTCAATAATCTAGTTCACATCGTTATGTGATTAACACCCAAAGAGTACTAAGGTATGATCATGTTTTGCTCGTGAGAGAAGTTTAGTCAACGGGTCTCATTACATTTAGAGCCGTATGTATTTTTGCAAATATTCTATGTCTACAATGCTCTGCACGGAGCTACTCTAGCTAATTGCTCCCACTTTCAATATGTATCTAGATCGTGACTTAGAGTCATCCAGATCGGTGTCAAAACTTGCATCGACGTAACCCTTTACGCATTTAACCTTTTGTCACTTCCATAATCGAGAAACATATCCTTATTCTACTAAGGATAATTTTGACCTTGTCCATTGATCTACTCCTAGATCACTATTTCACTCCTTGCCAAGCATAGTGGTAGGGTATGCAATAGGTCCGGTACACAAGCATGACATACTTTATAGAACCTATGGCTGATGCATAGGGAATGACTTTCATTCTCTTTCTATCTTCTGCGCCGTGGTCGGGTTTTGAGTCTTACTCAATTTCACACCTTTGTAACACGTGCAAGAACTTTTCTTTGACTGTTCCATTTTGAACTACTTCAAAATCTTGACAAGGTATGTACTTATTGAAAAACTTATCAAGCGTCTTGATCCATCTCTATAGATCTTGATGCTCAATATGTAAGCAGCTTCACTGAGGTCCTTCTTTGAAAAACTCCTTTCAAATACTCCTTTATGCTTTGCAGAATAATTCTACATTATTTCCGATCAACAATATGTCATTCACATATACTTATCAGAAATGTTGTAGTGCTCCCACTCACCTTTTTTGTAAATACAGGCTTCTCCAAAAGTCTGTATAAAACCATATGCTTTGATTACACTATCAAAGCGTTTATTCCAACTCGAGATGCTTGCACCGGTCCATAGATGGATCATTTGGAGCTTGCACATTTTGTTAGCTCCTTTAGGATTGACAAAACCTTACGGTTGCATCATATACAACTCTTCTTTAATAAATCCATTAAAGAATGTAGTTTTGACATCCATTTGCCGATTTCATAAAATGTGACAATTGCTAACATGATTCGGACAGACTTAAGAATCGCTTCTGCTTTGAGAAAATCTCATTGTAGTCAACACTTTGAATTTGTCGAAAACCTTTTGCGACAAGTCGAGCTTTGTAGATAGTAACACTACTATCAAGATTCTGTCTTCCTCTTGAAGATCCATTTATTTAACTTGACTTGCTGATCATCTATCAAGTCAACCAAAGTCCATACTTTGTTCTCATACATGGATCCTATCTCAGATTTCATGGCCTCAAACCATTTCATGGAATCTGGGCTCATCATCGCTTCCTCATAGTTCGTAGGTTCATCATGGTCTAGTAACATGACTTCCGTAACATGATTACCGTACCACTACGATGCGGATCTTACTCTGGAATACCTACGAGGTTTGGTAGCAACTTGATCTGAAGTTTCATGATCATCATCATTAACTTCTTCACTAATTGGTGTAGGAATCACAAGAACTGATTTCGTGTGATGAACTACTTTCCAATAAGGGAGAAGGTACAATTACCTCATCAAGTTTCTACTTTCCTCCCACTCACTTCTTTCGAGAGAAACTTCTTCTCTAGAAAGGATCCATCTTAGCAACGAAAAACTTGCCTTCGGATCTGTGATAGAAGGTGTACCCAATAGTTACCTTTGGTATTCTATGAAGACGCACTTCTCCGATTTGGGTTCGAGCTTATCGGTGAAAACTTTTTCACATAAGCATCACAACTCCAAACTTTAAGAAACGGCGACTTAGGTTTCTTGCTAAACCATAGTTCATACGGTGTCATCTCAACGGATTTAGATGGTGCCCTATTAAACGTGAATGCAAATTGTCTCTAATGCATAACCCCAAAACGATATTGGTAAATCGGTAAGAGACATCATTGATCGCACCATATCAAAATAAAGTACGGTTATGACGTCCGGACACACCATAACATTGTGGTGTTCCAGGTGGCGTGAGCTGTGAAACTATTCCACTTTGTTTTAATTGAAGACTAAACTCGTAACTCAAATATTCATCTCCACGATCAGATCGCAGAAACTTTATTTTCTTGTTACGATGATTTTCTACTTCACTCTGAAATTCTTTGAACTTTTCAACTATTTCAGACTTATGTTTCATCAAGAAGATATACGCATATCTACTCAAATCATCTGTGAAGGTCAGAAAATAATGATACTTGCCACGAGCATCAAAACTCATTGGATCGCATACATCGGTATGTATTATTTCCAATAAGTCAGTGGCTTGTTCCATTGTTCCGGAGAACGGAGTTTTAGTCATCTTGCCCAAACGGCACGGTTCGCAAGCATCAAATGATTCATAACCAAGTGATTCCGAAAGTCCATCGACATGGAGTTTTCTTCATGCGCTTTACACCAATATGACCTAAACGGCGGTGCCACAAATAAGTTGCACTATCATTATTAATTTTGCATCTTTTGGTTTCAATATTATGAATATGTGTATCACTATGATCGAGATCCAATGAACCATTTTCATTGGGTGTGTAACCATATAAGGTTTTATTCATGTAAACAGAACAACAATTTATTCTCTTACTTAAATGAATAACCGTATTGCAATAAACATGATCAAATCATATTTATGCTCAACACCAAATAACACTTATTTAGGTTCCACACTAATCCCGAAAGCATAGGGAGTGATGATGATCAAATCAATCTTGGAACTACTTCCAACACTCATCGTCACTTCCCCTTCAACTAGTTTCTGTTCATTCTGCAACTCCTGTTTCGAGTTACTAATCTTAGCAACCGAACGAGTATCAAATACTCAGGGGCTACTATAAACACTAGTAAAGCACACATCAATAACTCAGTATATCAAATATACCCTTGTTCACTTTGCCATCCTTCTTATCCACCAAATATTTGGGGTACTTCCGCTTCAGTGACCAGTTCCATTGCGTAAAAGCACTTAGTCTCGGGCTTAGGTCCAGATTTGGGCTTCTTCACTCGAGCGACAACTTGCTTGCCGTTCTTCTTGAAGTTCCCCTTCTTCCTTTGCCTTTTTCCTTGAGACTAGTGGTCTTGTCTATCATCAACACTTGATGCTCTTTCTTGATTTCTACCTTCACGATTTCAACATCATGAAGAGCTCGGGAATCGTTTTCGTCATCCCTTGCATACTATAGTTCATCACGAAGTTCTAGTAACTTAGTGATGGTGACTAGAGAATTACATCAATCACTATCTTATACGGAAGATTAACTCCCACTTGATTCAAGCGATTGAAGTACCCGGACAATCTGAGAACATGCTCACTAGTTGAGCGATTCTCTTCCATCTTTAGCTATAGAACTTGTTGGAGACTTCATATCTCTCAACTCGGGTATTTGCTTGAAATATTAACTTCAATTCCTGGAACATCTCATATGGTCCATGACGTTCAAAACGCCTTTGAAGTCCCGATTCTGAGCCGTTAAGTATGGTGCACTAAACTATCAAGTAGTTATCATATTGAGCTAGTCAAACGTTTATAACGTCTGCATTTGCTCCTGCAATAGGTCTGTCACCTAGCGGTGCATTAAGGACATAATTCTTCTGTGCAGCAATGAGGATAAACCTCAGATCACGGATCCAATCCGTATCATTGCTACTAACATATTTCAATACAATTTTCTCTAGGAATACATATAAAAACATAGGAAGCAACAACGCGAGCTATTGATCTACAACATAATTTGCAAAATACTACCAGGACTAAGTTCATGATAAATTTAAGTTCAATTAATCATATTACTTAAGAACTCCCACTTAGAAAAATATCCTCCAATTCCCTAAGTGATTGCGTGATCCATATCAACTACACCATGACCGATCATCACGTGTGATGGAGTAGTTTCAATGGTGAACATCAATATGTTGATCATATCTACTATATGATTCACGCATTTCGACCTTCGATCTCCGTGTTCGAGGTCATATCTTATATGCATAGCTCGTCAAGTATAACCTGAGTATTCCGCGTGTGCAAGCTGTTTTGCACCCGTTGTATTTGAACGTAGAGCCTATCACACCCGATCATCACGTGGTGTCTCAAAGACGAAGAACTTTATAACGGTGCATACTCAGGGAGAACACTTCTTGATAATTTTAGTGAGAGATCATCTTATAATGCTATCGTCAATCAAAGCAAGATAAGATGCATAAAGGATAAACATCACATGCAATCAATATAAGTGATATGATATGGCCATCATCATCTTGTGCTTGTGATCTCCATCTCAAGCACCGTCATGATCACCATCGTCACCGGGCGCGACACCTTGATCTCCATCGTAGCATCGTTGTCGTTACGCCATCTATTGCTTCTACGATTATCGCTACCGCTTAGTGATAAAGTAAAGCAATTACAGGCGTTTGCATTTCATACAATAAAGCGACAACCATATGGCTCCTGCCATTGCCGATAACTTGGTTACAAAACATGATCATCTCATACAATAAAATATAGCATCACGTCTTGACCATATCACATCACAACATGCCCTGCAAAAACAAGTTAGACGTCCTCTACTTAGTTGTTGCAAGTTTTACGTGGCTGCTACGGGCTGAGCAAGAACCGTTCTTACCTACGCATCAAAACCACAACGATAGTTTGTCAAATAGACTCCGTTTTAACCTTCTCAAGGACCGGGCGTAGCCACACTCCGTTCAACTAAAGTTGGAGAGACAGTCTTCAGCAAGCCATCTATCTGCAAAGCACGTCGAGCGAACCGGTCTCGCGAAGAGTACGCGTAAGGTTGGTCCGGATCGTCATCCAACAATACCGCTGAACCAAAGTATGACATGCTTTGGTAGGCGGTATGACTTGTATCGTCCACAACTCACTTGTGTTCTACTCGTGCATATCATCAAACCATAAAAACCTAGGCTCGATACCACTGTTGGGAAACGTAGTAATTTCAAAAATTTCCTACGATCACGCAAGATCATGGTGATGCATAGCAACGAGATGAGAGTGTTGTCTACGTACCCTCGTGAGACCCGACAACGGAAGCGTTGACGCAACGTAGAGGAAGTAGTCGTACTTCTTCACGATCCAACCGATCCAAGTACCGAACGCACGGCACCTCCGAAGTTCTGCACACGTTCAGCTCGATGGCGTCCCTCGAACTCCGATCCAGCTGAGTGTTGAGGAGAGTTTCACAAGACGACGGCGCGTGCAGGACGATGATGATATTCCACCGACGCAGAGCTTCGCCTAAGCTCCGTGAACGGTATAATCGAGGTGTAATTTGGTGGAAGGGGCACCGCACACGGCTAAGGAAAGATCTCAATGATCAACTTGTGTGTCATGGGGTGCCCCTGCCTGTATATAAAGGAGGGAAGGGAGGGCTGGCCGGCCAAGGAGAGGAGGCGCAGGGTTTCCTACTCCTACTAGGAGTAGGATTCCCCCAATCCTAGTCCAACTAGGTTTCCCCAAGTGGGAAGGGAGAGAGAGGGCGCCTTCTCTCCTAGTCCTAATAGGACTAGGGAAGGGGGAAGGTGCGACCAGCACTTGGGCCCCTTTTCTCCTTTCCACTAAGGCCCATGTTGGCCCATTAGTATTCGGGGTTCGGTAACCTCCGGTACTTCTGGTAAAATTCCCAATTTCACCGGAACACTTCCGATGTCCAAACATAGACTTCCAATATATGAATCTTTATGTCTCGACCATTTCGAGACTCCTCGTCACGTCCGTGATCTCATCCGGGACTCAACAACCTTCGGTACAGAAACATCATAAAACTCATAGTAACTGTCATCGAAAGCGTTAAGCGTGCGGACCCTACGGGTTCGAGAACTATGTAGACATGACCGAGACACCTCTCCGGTCAATAACCAATAGCGGGACCTGGATGCCCATATTGGCTCCTACATATTCTACGAAGATCTTTATCGGTCGAGACCGCATAACAACATATGTTGTTCCCTTTGTCATCGGTATGTTACTTGCCCGATATTCGATCGTCGGTATCCAATACCTAGTTCAATCTCGTTCTGGCAAGTCTCTTTACTCGTTCGTAATACATCATCTCACAACTAACACATTAGTTGCAATGCTTGCAAGGCTTATGTGATGTGCATTACCGAGAGGGCCCAGAGATACCTCTCCGACAATCGGAGTGACAAATCCTAATCTCGAAATATGCCAACCCAACATGTACCTTCGGAGACACCTGTAATGTACCTTTATAATCACCCGATTACGTTGTGACGCTTTGGTAGCACCCAAAGTGTTCCTCGGGCAAACGGAGTTGCATAATCTCATAGTCATAGGAACATGTATAAGTCATGAAGAAAAGCACTAGCAACAAACTATACGATCAGGTGCTATGCTAATGGAATGGGTCATGTCAATCAGATCATTCAACCAATGATGTGATCCCGTTAATCAAATAACAACTTCTTGTTCATGGTTAGGAAACATAACCATCTTTTGATTAACGAGCTAGTCAAGTAGAGGCATACTAGTGACACTCTGTAGGTTTATGTATTCACACATGTATTATGTTTCCGGTTAATACAATTCTAGCATGAATAATAAACATTTATCATGATATAAGGAAATAAATAATAACTTTATTATTGCCTCTAGGGCATATTTCCTTCAGGTTTTGGTGTTTAATAGTGATAGAGATTAGATGACTAACTATGTTTTGGTTTACACATCTATGTAAATGAAACATATTGTTGGTCACCCCCCTAAGCTAAAAGGTCAAAGGAAGACGACATGCCAATTTTCTGCTCGATGCTTTATCCTTTTTGAGTCGTAGATATGTTGTGTTGTTAAGAGGGGATGCAACATATCTTGTGTGGGATCACTTAACATAAAGCCAAAGACCATCCATACCCTATGTGAGAAAGAGTGCCATGAATTCTCTATGTTTTGTTCTTATGAACAGTGTCAGACATTTGGTCGGATTGTTTGACAAAATATCTGATAGGTGGGATGTTACATCATATATTTTGAGACAATATCTGGCTCTATCCAGAGTCTACTGGACAGGCTCGGACATCCTGCCGGAACATCCGACATAGCTGGACAATGCACAACAGGCAGATTTTTGGGTTGACCTTTATATACCCCCTTCTTCCTTGAGATCTTACTTGAGAAGGGGACGGCTCCACTACGCTCACACCATTGATCTAAAAGTTTAATTCTTCGATTCCTCCCCCTCTCTAGCCATCCAATCCACTCCATATTTTAGAGAGAGCAAGAGAATCAACTATTCCACCAATCCATCCAAGAACATCTCGAGTTTGCTGATTCTCCGCGAGATCCTAGCAAGTCTAGTGGCGCTTGGGTTTGTGGGGAGCCCTAGACTGACGGTGTTTCTCGGGAGCTTCCAAATCATGTGCTTGTTACCCATGCTCTCTTGTGGGGGTTTGGAGCTCGCCCCAAGAGCTATCCATCGTGGTAGGGAACCTAAGCATTCGTTACTTGAGGTTCTCGGAGAAGAAGGTGAGACATTCATTGTCGTGGGAGCATTCGATGTTCCCCCTCTCCAACGGAGATTAGCACACCCCAAGTATGTGAACTTGGATTACATCATCGTCTCCACTACTTTTGGTTGTCTATGAACCCTAGCTTTAATTGTTGTTATTACTTTGTGTAGCTTGCTAGTTTGTTGTAACACATCATATAGGATTGTATCACCTAGTTGCCTTTCTAGAGAACTTATATTCCGCACTAGCCTCTAAAAGCAGCTAAGAAAAGAATCTTTCTCTTTACTATGGAACTTTATCTTTGGTCTGCATTTGAGCGATTACGGGTCTTAAGATTAACTTCCACAAGAGTAAGCTCTTTGCCTTTGGAAAGGACAAAGGGGAAGAGGATCAGTATAAGCAAATTTTTGGTCACGAGTTTGTCTCTTGACTGTTTATATACCATGTCATTCCAATCTAGTTTGGGAAACTCCTCAACAAGGAATGTAAATGTATCAAGGATCTTTGAGATCAAGCTAGGTTGTTGGATGAGAAATCGTATGTCCATTGGGTCAAGACCAAGCCTAATCAATGTAGTTATCATGAGTCTATCGATGTTCATGTTGTTCTGCTTTGAAATAACTAAAAGGCTACAAAAAAGATTGGAATGTTATAGATCTAGATTTTCTTTGGCAATGTGACAAACATAACACATATATAGTCTCACAAGATGGGATCCAATTTTTCTTTCAAAAAACTAAGGAGGACTGGTCGTGGAGGATCTTAGTATTAAAAGTATGTGCTCGTTGAGAAAATGGCTCTACAAGATATTCACTGAGGATGATGTTTGGAAAATGGTGCTAAAAAATAAGTACCCTCACTCTAAAACCCTCTCTTAGGTTCAAGCCAAACCAAGTGACTCACCTTTCTAAAAAAGGTTTATTAGGGTAAAAAATAAGTGTTTTTTCAAGGGAGCTTTCCTGGTGGTCAATGGCTTAACCACAAGATTTTGGAAGAACACGTGGCTAAGGGATGAGCCTCTAGCTATGTCATACTTGTGTCTCTCTCATATCGTGAGCGAAAGAATGTTTCTGTTGCCACGGTCATGGGCCAAGTCCAGCTAAATATTGAATTTCGACGGACACTTATCGGAGGAAAATGAAAAGACTAGATACACCTCGTTACAAGGTTAATGACAGTCAACCTTAACGAGGAAACAAACACATTCCATTGGAAGTTGCACACTTCCAATGCTTTTCAGCCAAATCCATGTGTATGAACCTCATCAATGATGGTAGACCTTTCGACCATAAATATATTTCAAAACTTAAATTTTCGTTGAAAATTAAAATCTTCATGTGTATCTGGATCAAAAGGTGATCCTAACCAAAGATAACCTGATAAAAAGGAACTGACAGGGAAGCACAAAGTACTGCTTCGTTGGTAGCAAGGAGTCCATTCGACATCTATTCCTTTAATATCCGCTTGCCAAACTTTTGTGACGGTATGTCCATATGGCCTTTAATTTACCTCCACCGATGAGTAGCACGAATATGTTCAGAAATATGTTTGGAAACTGGTTAGTAGTGGTTCAAGTTAGGATTGGAGGATTGGGGGTGGGGGGGGGGGGGGGTTGAAGGGGCCCATCCCATGAAAATCAGAAGGGAGAGAGATTTAGTTAGGAAGTATGTATGTTTCGTAGATGTAGCATTATTGAGTGACGGGTAATGCTAGACCTACTTAAACCGCATGCAATGCATCCCCGCGCGAGGAGTCGATGGAGTTGACGAGATGCAGGCCACCTGCGTCTTCTTCTCTCTCCTGTTCGCGCCCGTGATTCTAAACGTTTCACAAAGCTACAAAATTACAGTACTCCCGTGTTCCCGCGTCGTGCGTTCATGCATGCATGCGCCCCTCACGGTCTCGCTTTTTCTCTCACACACGCAGACGCATGCATCCAACAGAGTGACAGCGGATTCTCTGATCTCTCCCTCCCGTCCCCCTTCTCTTTGTTCTCTTGTGGGCGCCCTCGACCTCGGGCATCTCTGCTCAAAACTACAAGGATGTCGATCCCATCCATCTCCCGGTAGGTATGTACACTCTCAATGTACGCGTACGTATCCATTCCTTCTCTCACATTCACGTTCTCTTGTCCGTTGCGCGCTCCCCGCTTCCTGCTTGGTCGCTAGCTTCGCTTCCTCCCTCCCGCGAGCGAGGTCCACTCCACAGTAGCCCAGCTCCAATGGCGGCCGCTTCTTCCAGCTCTGCTCGCGGGCGCCGCCTTCTTCTTCGCCTCCTCGCGCTTCTCGCCGTCGCTGGCAATGCGGCCGCCGCCGGCAGCGGCCCCGTCGTCGTTGGGAAGAGGAGCGCGGTGCTGTCGCTGCGTGAGTTGGAGTGGGGTGCTGCCGCGAGGAAGATCCAGGGCCGCTACGCGCAACAAAAGAAAGCTCAGATCCTAGGTAAGTAACTTGTTTTCTTCAATTCTACGTACGAATTGTACCTTGGAGATTAGACTTATCTAAAAGTATGGTCGAAGCATTCCTCGGCAATATCATTACGAGAGGTAGAGTTTACTATGTAGACCACACATTCACAGTCCACTATATATTCCTGGGGAAAACTCTCAGAAAATGTGTACAGCTGCCGATCGATAAGAATTCGAGGTGTTGAAGAACAACAATGAGAAGCCATGAACAGAATGATAAAACGTCCTCGCAACAAAGAAAAAAAATACAGAATGATAAAACGGTAAGTGCCTTACAAAGATTCATGCATATATGAATTTACATTATCTATATTCTCTGACAGCCGTACGTGGAATTTTACATTTTGTATTTTTCGGTGGCCCTTCTATGCTGCTGACACTGCGAAACTATACTATACATATCTAGAGTCCAAATCATGATCTAGTTCCAAAATCGGATACTCCAACCAGCATGCATGTACGTACAATACTTGTATAATCTACAGGTCTCTGATGCCTGATGCGCACTTACACTCGTCACTGGTCCATCTCATCTTCTCCAGGAAAGCACAGGAAAGCAGAGGGAGAAAGCAGAGCAACCACAGTGCTAGAGCTGAAGCATCATTCTCCGGCCATCATCTCCAATCAGCCCGCCGGCAGCGAAGGATACCTTAGCCGACTCCTCGCCGCCGACGCTGCTCGTGCTGCCTCCTTGCAGCTCCCCAGGGCAGCGTCCATACAGTCCCGCCAGGCAGCGGCCGAGGTCCCGCTGACGTCTGGCATTCGCTTCCAGACACTCAACTACGTCACCACCATCGCGGTCGGCAAAGACTCCTCCGGCGCCGCCGCCAAGCTCAACGTCATCGTGGACACCGGCAGCGACCTCACCTGGGTGCAGTGCAAGCCCTGCCGTACTTGCTACGCGCAGCAGGACCCACTCTTTGACCCCGCTAGCTCCGCCACCTACGCCGCCGTCCCGTGCAACGCCTCCGCCTGCGCGGCCTCGCTGAAGGAGGCCACCGGCGCGCCCGGATTCTGCGCCAGAGGCGGCGGTGGCGGCGGCAGCGAGAGATGCTACTACGCGCTCGGCTACGGCGACGGGTCGTTCAGCCGCGGCGTGCTGGCCACGGACACGGTCGGCCTCGGCGGCGCCAACCTCGACGGCTTCGTGTTTGGCTGCGGGCTCAGCAACCACGGCCTTTTCGGTGGCACGGCGGGGCTCATGGGCCTCGGCCGGACCGAACTGTCGCTGGTCTCCCAGACGGCTTCACGCTTCGGCGGCGTGTTCTCATACTGCTTGCCGGCGACCACCTCCGGCGACTCCACGGGGTCCCTCTCCCTAGGGGGCGACTCATCCCCCTATCACAACACGACGCCCATGGCATACACCCGCATGATCGCAGACCCGGCGCAGCCCCCTTTCTACTTCATGAACGTCACCGGCGCGTCCGTCGGCGGCGCCGCGGTGACCGCGTCGGGGCTCGGCGCCAGCAACGTGCTCATCGACTCGGGCACGGTGATCTCGCGGCTGGCGCCGTCCGTGTACCGCGCCGTGCGCGCCGAGTTCGCGCGCCAGTTCAGCGCTGCCGGGTACCCCGCCGCGCCGGGGTTCTCGCTCCTCGACACGTGCTACAACCTGACGGGCCACGACGAGGTGAACGTGCCGCTGCTGACGCTGCGGCTCGAGGGCGGCGCCGACGTGACCGTGGAGGCCGCCGGGATGCTCTTCATGGCGAAGAAGGACGGGTCTCAGGTTTGCCTGGCGATGGCGAGCCTCCCGTACGAAGACCAGACCCCTATCATAGGGAACTACCAGCAGAAGAACAAGAGGGTGGTGTATGACACGGTGCGCTCAGGGCTAGGTTTTGCCGACGAGGATTGCAGCTTCATGGAATAGCAGACACTGAGAGTAGAATTGTGTTTGCAAAATGTAACTTGAAACGGAGATTCTTTTTATTTTACAATGTATGTCATGTTTCTCTCTTGTTCAGTAATTGTGAACTTTGTCGGGGAAATACATCATGGTTCCTTGTTGTAGATATACCATATATGGGTCTTTTTAAATAATTACAAAGAAGTCGAAATAGTTCAGAACTTTTTTACAATAAACTTCTTTTACACTAGTATATAAATTTTCAAGAAAAAAACCAGCGTTGACGAAAAAAACAATAGGTCGGGTTTGGGGCGGGTTCCTCAAGTAAAGTTGTCGCGTGAGTTTGAAATCTGACAATTGGACATGTGCCGGTTGACCGTTGTGAGGTGCAAGCTACTATTGGTCATTTCCCACCTCGGGATTGCTCCGGCTATAAATGGCCGCCCTACCCCAACCTTCACCGGTTCACTGCTCCGTTTGAATTGACAAGTGTCTATCTGAGCAAACCATGTGTTGCGAGATTTCACAAACAGAAAACCCAGAGCCCAAACTTAGTTTGGTGATTGAGCATCACAAAGAACTAAGTTGAGACGAAGCAGTGACCTATTACTCTTGTGAGATGCATACTCATGAGACGGTTAGGTGTCAGTCAGAGCAACCAAGAGTCATTATGGTTTACCGAGGACAATGTCTGTGAAGATATTTCCCTCTTATAGAAAAAATGATCAACTCAATATATTCTCCTTCTCGCGGTAGACATGGCATGAGGTGCTCTTCAGGTGCCACTCTACGTAATCAGCCAACAACATGTTCTCGGTACGAAGTGAAGGCAATTATCTTTTGAAAAGGGGTTAATCCCAGTCTATGCACATTATGATGCACACAATCATAGATGAAGCGAAAGGTGTGACACTTTTTGCCCTAGCGTTAGACTTCGGGCCTTTTGTCCACCCCATGGGGATGCAACCATGTGTATGTGCACTGGCCATTTCATGCGTGCATTTGACTATCTGTATACTCTCTTTGTCCGTGAATAAATGTATTTCTAGCTTTTGTCTTAAGTCAAAGTTTTGAAATTTTGACCAACTATATATAAAAGAGTAATAACATATAGTATGACTCCAAATTGATATATCATGAAAGTACATTTCAAAATAGATATAGTGATATTAATTTAGTGTCATAAATGCTAGTACTTTTTTCTATAAAGTTAGTCAAAGTTTTAAAACTTTGACCTAGGACAAACGCTAGAAGTACACTTATTCACGGACGGAGGGAGTAAGCTGCATGGACATCGAACCTTCTTTCTTCTATCAATGAAATTATGACCGAGTCTCTTGCAAATTTGAAACAAAAGAAGTCCTCAATAAATGCACTATGAGTTTAAAACAGACAGACAGTGGATATTTAGCTAGCTGGACATTGCATCAATTTAGAAAAAATGTACTATATCATACATATACCAATCAATCATATACCAATCAATCAATCATCCCAGATACCTGAATGCAAGTACGTCAAGCTCCGCGACTTCGCCGATATTCAGAAGGCGTAGTGTTGTGCGTGATGATGTGAGTGTGTGCGCACATCTGCGTTGTAATATGTGTTTCTAAAAGAAAAGTTTAACATAAGCATATCTTTGGATGCTTTTCAAATAATTAACACTCAATTGGACTTTTCTGAAAACAACACCTTTGTGTTTAGTTAATTTTACATTTTACATTGATATGAGGCCGCATGTATTTCCTTTCGTAAGATTGGTTTTCAGTAATGAAAATCGGAAAGGACGAGCCCTTCTTTGATAATAAAAAAACATGTATTTCCTTTCCCTTTTGGAGTTTCATTTTCGTACTTAACATCAAGAATCCCAGATAGGCCCAAACGCCGGGATGCCAGCCTTCTTGCACCCCGTCACGACGTCCCTGCTCCCCTCCGGGTTGCTCGTCACCGCGGCCGCCTCCGCGTTCCACCGTCGTGCCGCGCTAACGGCGAGCTCCGCGACGTCCGGACGCCCCATGGTCATCGTGTCGTGCACGATCATGCGCCCCAAGGTTCTCATTACTCGCCACCATCGCACTCATCCCGTCGCCATAGTTGGCGTCGATCCCCTTGGCCACCCACACCAGAGACACCTCCGCCAAACTAGGCTGCATCAGGAACGACAGGAGCACGCATATGCCGGAGCCCGTTGCCACCATTGTGACCCTCCGGTACATGCTGATGAGGTAGGGCAGCCCCGCGAAGTGGAGTGTACGCATCCAGAGGTGTCTGGGCGGGTCGGAGATGAGTCCCCGGTTGAAGTCCCCCACCGCACCGGCGAGCATGGCGTGCGTGTCCCCGTCGTCGGAGATGATGCCGAAGGCGTGCCACTCGGAGAGCGGCGAGCGGCTGATGCGACCCAGCAGGCCGGCCTTGACGCCGCCTTGGAACGTTATGATGGACGCGTGGGTGGACGGCGCGGTGACCGTGACCGGCACGCGGCGCACGGCGAGCCACGGAAGAGGGTGAAGAAGGTGGTGGCGGCCGCGAGCCATAGCTCCGGCCGCTTAGCCAGGGCGGCGGCGGTGAGCCTGCCGTAAGATCTGGTCGCCGGGTCGTAGCCAGCAGTGAGCACGATGAAAGCCCAGAGCAGTGCGAGAGCGCTCCAGCCAGCGAACCGGTGAGTACGCTCGAACACGTTGTGATGGAGGTGGCGCACGAGCGGAAACGACGCGACGCACGAGAGCGGGACCAGGCCGAGTATTGCCCACGCGACGGCCACGATCTCGGGGGGCGTCACGTCGCGTAGCTCGATCGCCTGCACGAGCGCGTACACCAGCCACGCCAGCGACGACACGCCGCAGCCGCTATGGACGCCGCCGAAGGACTGGAGGACGGCCGTGACGCCGGCCTTGACGGCGACCGGCACCCATGGCCGGCCGAGGAGCGCGACGGCGAGCCAGAAGACCGCCCGGAGCACCCCCTCGAAGCGGAACAGCGTGAGCGCCAGTATATTCCAGACGGCGAAGACGGCGGCGCGGCGCTTGGCGTAAGGGAAGCGGCCGGTCGCCGCGGCAGCGAGCCCCGCCGCGTTGAGCGCGACGCAGAGCACGAGAGGCGCTTGTGCACGGTGAACAGGCCTTGGTCTCCGAGCAGTATGATGCCGAGCCTCGCGTGCCCGGTCGCCGCCCTCACAGCCTTAGCCGCTGACGCGTTCCACCTCCTGCTCTGCACGCCAGAAACGTCAGCAGCCGCGGCGGTAAGGGCCATCTCCACGTCGTTGGAGTCGGAAGGGCGGGCGACAGGGAGAGGGTGTACAGCGAAGGGGCTTTGGCAGCGGGGGCTTGATCTCGAAGGCGACGCCACGACAATTTTAGTGGTGGGGCCTGACTGATTCCGGATTGGCTTCGTGCAGCTAACCCTGTAGATTGCAGTCCGTAAAAGCTGTCAGTTAGCAAAGATCACACATGTAGAAACCTAGTTGATCCTTTATATTTAACGGAGTAAAATTTTGTTTTTCTAGACTTTGTAATTCTAGTATAAATTGCAAGTACATAATAAAACACATATAGAAACTAACATAAATTTTAATGTTCACGCAAATCACCAATATTGTTTGCAAACCAAATTCAAAGTTTACAATCCGAATTACTCAAATTTAACATGTCGAATGGTTCAAATGTAGCAAAGTAGCATGTGATAGAACAACTAGGACTCACTAAGACGCCGCCAGTGATGCTCAACTAAATCTTGTTGGAGCTAGGAATGAACTTGACGGTTCTCGATCTAGCGATGCTCCTCAAGGAATGCCAAGATTCTGTTCATATCATACTCTCGCTCCACCGATGTCCCATTGGTGATGTACCGAAAGTTCTCAGCATATCTTTCTCGTCTCCAATGATCATGTTATGCAATAGTATGATGCAACAAGTCACGACTGCCATAAAACCTTGGAGTTCCAGTACTCGGCAGGGCCACGAACAATTGCAAAACGCTTCTGAAGCACACTGAAGGCTCTCTCAACATCTTTCCTACCAGCTTCTTGACATTAGGCAAAGTGAATGTTTTTGTTACCTTGGACTCGGAATTGTTTTGACCAAGGTGGCCCATGGTGGATAGATACCATCCCCAAGAGAGTAACCCATCGAGTAGTTGTGTCCGTTGACCAAGTAGTCGCAAGTAGGAGCTTCACCTTTAATAAGCCGAGAAAACAGAGGTGATCTCGACAACACATTCAAGTCATTGTGAGAGCTAGGCAAACCAAAAAAAATGAATGTCATATCCAAAGATCCTTCGATGCAACTGCCTCAAGAATGATCGTTGGATCGTTGCAGTGGCCTTTGTACTGACCCTTCCACCCTGCAGGACAATTCTTCCAAGTCCAGTGCATACAATCAACTGATCCAAGTATCCCTGTCCATCCTCTTGCTTCATTCTCAGTCATCAGCCTCTGGGTGTCTTCCTTGGTTGGTTCTCTCAAGGACTCCGGGCCAAAGACAGCAATTACTGCTTTACTGGATCTTCGAACAGACTCCAAGATTGTGTCTTCACCAATGTGGACATAGTCATCAATTGCATTGGCCAAACACAACATATGCCAGACGCAATGCATTTCATCGGAGGGCTTGCACTTATCTCTCCACATGTATTTCTTCGAAGCTGAACCAATCACAATATCTCTCAAAGGCTTTTGCAATGGTGGGAGAAAGACTTGTGTGCATCCGAAAGCGCCAATGAAAGTACTTCTCCGGACAGGCTTCTTTGTGTCAAAGTAGTCTCTCGGGATCTTCGCATGACCCTCCGCTCTATCGCGTATGCGGCCAAACTGTGATCCTCTCCTCGGCCGCCGAACATCATCATTGAAAATCATGCCTAAAACGGTGTCAAAGTCATCGTCGTCTTCTTCCTCTTCGGATGGCGATGAGTCCTCCAAAGCCGTCTTCCTCAACCTCTTCATCTACAATTGTAACGGCTTGGTTCAATCCAAATGGATCGGTTCACAAAGAAACGATCAGAAAACTCACCTAGCCAATTCGTCGAACACTTGCGGTGCGGTGGTGGTGCACCTGCCGGCCGGTGTCGTTCTGACCGAACAAGCCGGCAGCGAACAAGAGGGAATGACCTACAGCGGTGTGCAATCAACTGAGATGCCTCGACCGATAGAAAAAGAAGAAGAAACACTACTAGGGAAAAGCCTAGCAGTAGCGCGGGTCTAAGGGTTATCAGTAGCGCGGTGAAAAGCCTAGCAGTAGCGCGGGTCTAAGGGTTATCAGTAGCGCGGGGTACCGCGCTACTGATACGTCGCTACAACTAACGTTTAACATTAGCGCTGTTTAACACGCGCTACTGCTATACCTACTTAGCAGCTGCGCTTTCCCAACCAGCGCTACTGCTAAGTGCTTTAGCAGTAGTGTTTTCCTGTCCAGGGCTAAAGAGCGCTACTACTATATTTTCTCATATTTTTTTGCTGCGTATTTGTGATGTTTTTGTATAGGTTTTATACAGTATTCTAATCATATCATAAACATGTGATATGCTGATCATATCATACACATAATAGTCCCACCATATCATCCAACACAAATCATGTCGTCACATCATAATCACGATATAGCTATACATGTTACATGACATGTCTCATCATACATAATGTAGTACTTCTTCAGGCGTCGGTTCGTATCCCTCTCTCACACTAGCGTGAACCTAAACTAACTAGTGGCTGTCGCTCGGAAACCGGTACACCCGGGTCTGACACTCCGGTCACTCGTCGTATACTCCTGGCGTAGCACTTCTTCGCCATCTATGATCTATGCACCTGCATCGTCACATGAGTCGATGATATGCAACATATATAGTTGAGCAACAGAAAGAGACAAACTTGGCAAAAATAGAAGCAACATATCATAAACATAAATAACAAAGTTCATCGTACCCAAAATGCCTTAACTAGAGTGATCTTTGCTAGTTGAGGAGGACGGTTTAATTACATCACAAATAAAGTTTCGTCGTGCATAACTCAAAGTTTCGTCATAGAGAAATTATGGACTAAACGGACACATTGTCATATATCGTCAATCACTCCAACATGTCGTGCCATCCATCCAAGTCAGGGAGATAGTCCCCGAGCTTAGTGAAAGGCTTCATGTCGAGACGTTGAGTCGATACGCGTGTTCGGACGTCTTCCCGTGACATTTGCCCTTCTTCGTAGAATATCCCTGTTTTTTCGACGACCTCCTTCATGATGATTTGGGCAAGTTCACGCTGAATGTGATAGAACTCAGCTCGAAGTCGATGATCCTTGATATCTCCTAAGTTCTTTACCCATTGCAGAATATGTGCATCGCCGGATGTAGGTGACATGCAAAGGTTCTGCTGATCCCGTCTGTACTCCAGCATGTGGTGGAGGACATAGAATCCATCACTGAGAGTACCACTCGGTTGCTGGATGCAGCAGAAGTCAGTCTTATGGCCAAAGGTGGGCGCGCGGTCCCTTTTCTTCTTGGTCTTGATCTCTCCACCTCGTACGCCGTACATAAAGATAGCACTGTTGAGAACATACTTGATTTGGGTGTAACCCTTTTTGGTCATGTTCTTCAACAAGTCCAAGTAAAGAGTGTGGGAGAATCTGGGATAAAGGATGATGAAGACGGCGTGCCTGCTGGTGCGCAAAATAAGTACACCTCAAATTAGCCTCCACCATGCAAATGAATGATTGAAATCGAAGGAAGGATATCCGCGCGAATGACTTACATGGGATGATAAGGCACCAAAATCGTTTGCTTGTCCTTATTGGCGACCATAAAATTGAAGATGTAGTCCCTCGCGTATTGACGGTGCTCTGGGCAGACTGCCAAGAAGGCCTCGTGCATGAAGTACGGGTCAACGACATAGATGTGAGGTATCTGCTCAATCCCGACGATGTAGTTCATGTACAAGGCAAAAAGGTGGACAAACGTAAAATCAAGCTTTGTCAAGTGAAACATGTCAAAGATGTAATCGAATCAAAGGAAGAACTTCTCCGCGGGGAATGTGTCGATGTACAACCTTTGCCGCAGCATGTTAACCATGTAGAGTGGATTTTCCAAGGCGATCAAGCTTTTCTCTCGCTGTAGCACATCGTCATGAAGTCTCCTTAGATCGCCGTACATGGCCTCTACCGCTTTCTTAGGTAGGATCGGATCGCCGGGGATATGATATTTTGCCGCACCAGGGATAGGTATACGGTCTTGAACCCGAGGCTGCAGAGGCGGCTGGATCATATCAGGAGCTTTCTTGCCTTTCCTCGATTTCTTCCTATGCTTCTTTCCTACTGGAAGGTTGTCTATAATACGTTCATCCTCCGGCAATTCAGGCACCGACTCATGACGCTCAAACCCTGAGTACTCATACTGCTGAGCCATCAATCCTCCCTCGTCATAGGCGCCAGTATTGAGATACTGTAGAGTGTCATCGTCATCCTCATCCTCATCCATGGCAACGATATCATGCATTGCTTCTTCGACGGTGAAAGATTGTGGATGTCGCCTAGAGGGGGGGGGGTGAATAGGCGTTTTAAAATAATTACGGTAGAGGCTTGAACAAATGCGGAATAAACCTAGCGGTTAATTTGTCAAGAACAAAACCTACAACAACTAGGATCACCTATGTGCACCAACAAATTATGCTAAGCAAGGTAAGCAACTATGTGATAGCAAGAAATATGACAAAGAACAATATGGCTATCACAAAGTAAAGTGCATAAGTAAAGGGCTCGGGTAAGAAATAACCGAGGCACGCGGAGACGACGATGTATCCCGAAGTTCACACCCTTCCAGATGCTAATTTCCGTTTGGAGCGGTGTGGAGGCACAATGCTACCCAAGAAGCCACTAGGGCCACCATAATCTTCTCACGCCCTCGCACAATGCAAGATGCCGTGATTCCACTAAGGGACCCTTGAGGGCGGTCACCGAGCCCGTACAAATGGCAACCCTTGGGGGCGGTTGTCGGTGTCAAAACCGACGGATCTCGGGTAGGGGGTCCCGATCTGTGCGTCAAGGCTGATGGTAACAGGAAGCAAGGGACACAGATGTTTACCCAGGTTCGGGCCCTCTCGATCGAGGTAAAACCCTACTTCCTGCTTGATTAATATTGATGATATGGGTAGTACGAGAGTAGATCTACCACGAGATCGTAGAGGCTAAACCCTAGAAGCTAGCCTATGATGGTATGATTGTGATTGTGATCGGCCTTCTAAGGACCAACCTCTCCGGTTTATATAGACATAGGAGAGGGCTAGGGTTTACATGGAGTCGGTTACAAGGAAGGAAACACAATATCCGAATCGCCAAGCTTGCCTTCCACGCCAAGGAGAGTCCCATCCGGATACGGGCCGAAGTCTTGAGTCTTGTATCTTCACGCTTCAATAGTCCGGACGTTGTACACAGTCCGGCTATCCAGATACCCCCTAATCCAGGACTCCCTCAGTAGCCCCTGAACCAGGCTTCAGTGACGATGAGTCCGGCGTGCAGTATTGTCTTCGGCATTGCAAGGCGGGTTCCTTCTCCGAGTACTCCAAAGTGGTTATCGAACGCGTAGACCGTGTCCGGATCTGCAAGATGATCTTTACACACCGCCGTAGAGAGAATGATATTTTACAAATGCAATCTGCTGACAACTTTTTCAAACGACGTGACATGTTATTACGGTCGGATCATTATTCGAACCGTTTTCCCACAAAAAGTCACAGTGCATATTACGAGGCGGTTTCTTTGACACGTCTTGTCAAAGCAGAGATCGTGTCCCCTTATCATGGGATTCTCATCAATACGGGTATGGGTAATCCCACCACGCCATCAATCGTGGCGCTTGGGAAGCAAGCGAGTCCCAACGGGCAAGTGGGGAGGCGCACCGCTTTCGGCGCCTATATAAAGGGATAAGATTTCCTCATTTTCCACACCTCCTTTCTCCCTTGCCCACTCTTGCCCCCTCGAGCCAAGCACCCAAGCCCAAGTCTTCTCCGTACAGCTAAACATGTCTGGAGCAGGAGGCAAGTGGGTGGCTTCCACCGTCAAGGAGAAGCATGTCACAAATCTTCGGGCAGCCGGATACTTGGCCGCAGAAATTGCGCACCGGCTACCGGACGCTGGGCAGGTCATTCCGACCCCAGGACCCCACGAGAGGGTCGTGTTCGTCGCCCACTTCATCCGTTGACTAGGATTTCCACTTCATCCCTTCGTCTGCGGGCTCATGTTCTACTACGGGCTAGATTTCTCTGATCTAGCCCCGAATTTCGTCCTCAACATCTCGGCGTTCATCGTCGTATGCGAGGCCTTCCTCCGCATCAGGCCTCACTTTGGCCTATGGCTGCAAACCTTCTGCGTGAAGCCAAAGATCGTGAGCGGCCATCAAGCAGAGTGCGGAGGGGCCATGGTGGGCAGAATGCCTAATGTCACATGGCTCGATGGCTCCTTTGCGGAGACCGTGAAAGGGTGGCAATCGGGGTGGTTCTACATCACCGAGCCGCGCGGCGCCAACTGGGTAGCGGCCCCCGAGTTCCGATCCGGAACCCCCATGCGGCTCACCTCCTGGGAAAAGAAGGGCCTGTCCTGGGGTGATTCTATGGAGCTGGCCGGACTCCAGACATGCATCAAAAGCATGAAGGACAAGAACATCAAGCTTGTAAACGTGATTCAGGTCATGCTCGTTCGCCTGATCCTGCCCTGCCAAAGGCGGGCATTCAATCTGTGGGAGTTCGTCCCGGCCGAACACCATACGCTCCGGAAGCTCTACGACATGACGCACAAAGGCGCATGGAAGGTGTTGTTCAAGGCCTCTGAAGTACCTCCTCCCACATCTGAGGACCGCAGGCTTCACGCTGCGCGGGCTCCTAGTCAGGTGAGTTCTCAGACTACCACCGGACCCGGTTCTTCCCAATATATTCATGGGAGAGTCTTAAGTAGTTATGCATATTTGCTTCAGGATTATGTGGAGACAGCAGAGCAGGTTTACTGTCCGGCTCCGCTGCCAGAAGGCCCAGCTGATGCTCTCCTGACGGAGATGCTGGTCCCGGCACCATACAAGGTGCCGGAGAAGAAGGCCGGAAAGAAGGCCTCGGGGACCCGAAAGGTCTCCGGCGTAAGGTTATGCCAGAAGCCTCGTCCGAAGACGACGAGGCACACTCCTCCCACGAAGGGGAGATGGAAGAAGAAGAAGAAGAAGACGCTCCATCCGAAAAGGATGAGGGACCCGGGGAGGCGGACCAGGGGGGCGGAAAAGGCCCTCGGCGTAAGGCCATCATACCCCTGTCGCCTGATGACGACGAGACAGATTCCTCCCGCGGAGGCGGGAGGAACCAAGAAGAAACTCTACCTCCTCACACTGGGGAGGAGAGAAAGAGAAAAGCCGCCTCGGAGGGGGAGGCTGGGGCGTCCAAGAAGGGGAAGGTGTCCCTTCTGGACTATTCCGCCACGGCCGCTCACAGCGGGGCGGGGTGGCTGCCCAGGGGAAGCCCCTGGTGCGATCGTAAGTGTCCGCACTCCGTCATGATTTCACTTCATAGTTTTTGTATTTATAATGCCGAACATATATGCAGTCCGGCCAGGGTCCATCCCGAGGTATCTTCCTCCGGATCCGTGAGCGATTCGGCCATAAATTCGCTTCCGACGGCCACTACTCCTCAACCCGCGGATGACACGGAGGTGTTGTACCGAAGGCTCTCAAAGCGGGGGGAGGTGACTCTGGAGACGCCCCAAGGCGGGATTCCAGATGTCGGACACGCAGGGTTCAAGATCCCCGCGGATCGTGTCAATGAGATCCATGGCAAGCCGGGCTCTCAGCCGAACATAGTTCCGGAACCTTGGATGGTTCCGGACTCAGGAGGGCGACCCCTCATTAGGGAGGGCGAGCCGTCCGTGTTGAGGACTTCCGTTGCGCATGAGGCGCCGAATTGTCTGCTGGAAGCGCTTCGCGGCGCTTCCATGGATGAAGAGCACCGTACTCTTATGAGTGCTGTGATTCGGAAGGTTTCGTCCGCCAAGAGCGGACTAACCGAAGCTTGCACCAGCCTCCTAACAGGCTTTGAGGTAAGTAATAAAAGTCTGAGAAATTACCACCCGATAGGTAGTAGCCCCTGATACTCTGTTTGGTGTTCGGGAAGAAAAACCAAACGGAGGGTCAATAACAATCTGCAGGAGTCTAACAATAAATATTCGTGCGCATAAGCAGGCTGTGCTGCCTGCTGCTGCTGTCCGTACTGCCGAGGTTGCCGAACTGAAGCGGGACCTGGAGCAGGCGCAGGGAGAGCTCGACCTCATGAGGAGGCAGCTCAAAGAGAACAAGGGTAAGTGAGTCCCTGTTCTTATGCATTTAAGGATAGACGAAATTGGTGAGTCTAACACCTAAGTGTCGTGACTGTGTTACAGGGGCCACCGCCGAAGTGGCGTCCCTGAAGAAGGCGCTGTCCGAGGCCGAAAACAAGATGGCCTTGGAGTGAAAGGAGCGCGAAAAGCAAAGTGCTAGGGTAGGTGAGGTACAGCAAGAGCTCCAGGACCTTGGCAAGAGGTACGAGTCCGTGGAGCATGATCTGAAGATGAAGGAGGCCGAGCTTGCGAAGGCCTTGGTTAGTATGAAAGACGCCAAGGCCGAAGCCGAGAAGGCACAGCAGGAGATCCAGGAGGCCAAAAAGATAGCAGCGGGTAAGAAATTCTTTATGCAAAGCAAACATGTGGAGGAGGCGTTTCTTTTACTTACTCGGATTCGGAGCTCTCCAGGGGCATTCGCAAATCTGCCACGCAGACGCTGCGAAGTTCTACCGTGCCCAGGAGGGGAGCTCAACGGAGAAGCTGTTCTGGTCCCAGTATGCTGGGGCCGAACACCTGATGCCTCTGAGTGACCAACTGAAGCAGTTGGTCAAACTCCACAGGGCGGCCGAACTGGCTATGAAAGGTTTCATAGTCCGGATGTGGCCTAGTGAGCTCCTGCCCACTAGCTACTGTGGCCTGATCAAGCGGATGGTGGATGCCTGTCCGCGGCTTGAAGTGATCAAGCGATCCGTGTGCATTGAGGGTGCCCGCCGGGCCTTCGCTCGCGTCAAGGTGCATTGGGGCAAGCTGGATGCGGAGAAGCTGGTCAAGGACGGGCCCCCAGAGGGCAAGCGCATCACCATCCCGAGATGTACTATGATGGCGTTATGAAGGGTGCTCGTCTCGTGGCCGATGAATGTACCAAGGACACCATTTTTGAATGAATTCACTTCTGTCATGTTTGTAATTTAAATACGAAGTTACTTGCGCTATGTAGCGCTTTTGTTATTTAAAATATTACCTTCTGTGCGGCTGTTTATAAAATTCTGAAAGTAGGCTACCGTCGGCTTCCGCCCACAGAATTAGTAATCGGGTGTTCCTGGAAAACCCGGGCACTCTTTATCCAAATGTTTGGTCCCTTAAGGAGGTGTCTGGCGCAGCGAACAAGGCACTCAGACTATGCGGCTTTATAACTTTCACTTAGCCATAGAAGTCTACAATTTTAAATTTTGGCGAAGCCCCTAGAATCCGGAAGGCCGGATTGGGGCGCTATACACGCCTAGATCGGACGAAGCCGATTTATCGCCTAAAGCGGAAAATCTTTAAGGATTTTAAGACCTCTCGAACAGCGACCAGCTCTCGCCACATCATGCCGGTCAGTTTTCGGCTTTCTCTACTGAGGTGCTCGTCCGGAAGAACCGGGACACAATCGCAGTAGTTCTCCCTGCGCTACCTTAGCCGATATAACGGAACGTAAGGCACAAAAACAAGGGAGCCGGGCTAACCCAACTATAGACCCAAGACATGATTCGAAGCTGATGCATATAGTGCTATAAGTTAGGGGTGTCGCACTGTTGAAAGTGTTCGGACTTTACTTGCCATATTACGGGGCGCCATGAGAAGCCCCTGGCAAATTGACCGTACCAAGGTGTACGGGTGCAATATCAAATAAACATTTATAAGAAAAGAAATGCTCAAATAAGAATAATAAGCTGACGCTATTCCCATTGATAAATAATACGTTTAAGCGTATGTTTACAATGGGTGCATTAAGCGAAGATAAATAGGACTATTTGACATGTCCTATCCAGGGGTAGGCCGCATACAGATAGATAAAGCAGGTATAACGATCGTATATAGATTCCACCTGGGTATTTGCTTCTGTGCATAACACCTGTTGCCTCCTTGATTGTCTCTCCTATGTGAGTCCGGCAATCCGGCTATTCTGAGGATGCTGCGCTAAACCGATGTCCTGAAAGTTAAAAGGGAAAGATGATGAAGGTATTTAACGGTTACCCGCACTATTGACTGAGTCGTTGTTGCGCCTCCGCCTATGCCCATGGTATCTTGAGTGTGTAATTATGTACGCGTGGCATGAATGCTGCTTTGATGGGGCTTGAGCAGAGGCCGGACTGCTAATCATGCTCTTGGCATTCCTGATGATCCTGTTGTAGGGTGCTCCGGACTCGCTTGACGGTGCTTGAGGTTGTCGTCGTCGGATTGGTGGTTTGCCGGAGGAGGCCGCATTGTACTTCTGCCGCGAGGGCTGCAGTATGCTCTTCTGTACGAAGAGAGCGGTCCATGTTTCCGTTGACTGTTATGACCCCGCGCGGACCTGGCATCTTGAGCTTGAGGTATGCATAATGTGGTACCACATTGAATCTAGCGAATGTGGTTCGTCCGAGCAGTGCGTGGTAACCACTGCGGAAAGGGACGATATCGAAGATTAACTCTTCACTTCGGAAGTTATCCGGGGATCCGAAGACCACTTATAGAGCCCGTACAACGGGCCTCTACTCCAGGAATCACGCCTTTAAAGGTGGTTTTGGTGGGCTTGATCCTTGAAGGGTCAATGCCCATTTTGTGCACTGTGTCCTGATAAAGCAGGTTCAGGCTGCTGCCCCCGTCCATGAGGACTCGCGTGAGGTGAAATCCGTCTATAATTGGGTCTAAGACCAATGCGGCTGAGCCGCCATGACGGATGCTAGTAGGATGATCCCTACGATCAAAGGTGATCGGACACGCTGACCATGGGTTAAACTTGGGGGCGACTGGCTCCATCGTGTAGACGTCTCGTAGTGCCCGCTTCCATTCCTGCTTGGGGATGTGAGTGGTGTAGATCATGTTGCCCGTTCTCACCTGGGGGGGGGGGGATTTCTTTTGTCCCCCCATGTTCGGACGCCGGGGCTCTTCGTCATCGTCGCTGTGCAGCCCCTTGTCCTTGTTTTCGGCATTTATTTTGCCAGCCTGTTTGAACACCCAGCAGTCTCTATTGGTGTGGTTGGCTGGCTTGTCCGGGTTGCCATGAATTTGGCACGAGCGTTCCAGTATGCGATCCAGATTGGACGGTCCCTGATTATTTCTTTTGAACGGCTCCTTCTGCTGATCGGACTTGGGTCCGCTGAATCCGGCGTTAACTGTCGTGTCCTCCGTGCTGTCACCGTTGTTCCGTCGCTTATGTCTGTTATGCCGTGGCTTGCCGTTAGTATCGCGGCCGTCCGAGGTGCCGGAATGTGGCGTGGTGCCGCTGCGAGCCAACCAGCTGTCCTCACCCGTGCAAAAGCGGGTCATGAGTGTCGTGAGAGCTGCCATGGACTTGGGTTTTTCCTGGCCGAGGTGTCGAGCGAGCCACTCGTCACGGATATTATGCTTAAAAGCTTCCAGGGCTTCGGCGTCCGGACAGTCGACTATTTGGTTCCTTTTAGTTAGGAACCGAGTCCAGAATTTCCTGGCTGACTCTCCGGGCTGTTGAGTAATATGGCTCAGGTCATTAGCATCCGGTTGTCGCACATATGTGCCCTGGAAGTTGTCGAGGAATGCGTCTTCTAGGTTTTCCCAACTGCCAATTGAATTTGCTGGCAGACTGTTTAGCCAATGTCAGGCTAGTCCTTTGAGCTTAAGGGGAAGATATTTGATGGCGTGTAGATCATCTCCGCGGGCCATGTGAATGTGGAGAAGGAAATCTTCGATCCATACTGCGGGGTCTGTTGTGCCATCGTATGATTCGATGTTTACGGGTTTGAACCCGTCTGGTAATTCATGATCCATCACTTCGTCAGTTAGGGATGCCAATGGGTAGGGTATGGGCGGGTACGACCTTCTTCTGTCCAAACCCATTCCCACAGAAATATTCTATACCCACCCGTTTTAGTACCCATGGGCATAAATTGATACCCATGCCCATACCCATCGGGTATCCTATACCCAATGGGTACAATCTGTGGCATTTAAAATTTTTAAAAGTAGAGAAATGAGTCTAAAATTCAAGTGACGATGGGCGAGTAGTATAGCATCGACGTGGCCTCCTCCGGTGAGTGGCATCTTGGAGAAATCAAGTGAGTATGAGCAATGGTTAGTGGTACCCCGACTCTAGAGAGGCGGCAGTGGGAATTGGGGATCGCTAGATCGAGAGATGGACAGGTGTTTGATGACGATAAGTTGAGATTTCATCACTTTGAGGAGACACATATGACGTAGGAGGAGTAGCGAGCAAGTACCTGTGGCCCTATGTGCTATGGCCGGCTTAGGGAATAAGAGATTTAGGGTGGGCCATGCGAGTTGGATGTTGACTCCACATATCATAGGAGTTAGTTTCATTTAACATTGTTTGTGGCCGTCCATTGGGTGACCCATGGGCGCAATTTCATACCCATGCCCTACCCATATATTTTGCGGGTATGGACACCCATTACCCGTGGGTACAAAACCTATCCAAGTCTTGCCCATGCCCATTGTTTTCGGGTAGGGTACCCACGGGTATCCATAGCCATGGGCAAAACTGCCATCCCTATCGTCAGTGAAACAGAGGGGGTGTGCGGCGCCTCTGTGCCGGGCTATGTGGCTACGCAGTTCGAATTGGTCCGGGTTGCTGTGTTTGGCCCGGCCGGACTTTTTGATAATGTATCCGGTGTGACAGTCATCGTCGCGCGCTAGGGCGCGCCCCCGCGATCCGTAGATCGATCTTGGCTGTCCTGTTTTGTTTTCCAAAATATCTTGCAGGTCCTGCCTGTTGCCCCGGGCCGTAGTGTATCGGCGTGGGGGTGCGGGTTGATATTTGGGTTGATATCCCGTTTTATCCCGGCCACGGGGTGGCCGGTCAGCCGTTTGGCGCTCGAGTCCATATTCCTCGGCTGCCGTGACTTGATCCATCATCGCTCATGAGCAGGTCTTGATCAGCTTGGAGTTGCTGGTTCTTCTTCTTCAGGCTCCTCGCAGTGGCTATAAGCTGACGCTTGAAGCGCTCCTGCTCCACGGGATCCTCAGGCACGCCGAACTCGTCGTCGCCGAGGCTAATCTCGTCTTCGCAGGGGGCATGTAGTTGTCCTCCTCCGGGTATCCGCCTGTCGCCTGTTCTTCTGGGCTGACCTGTTCATCTTCCTGTTCGGCCTGCTCGAAGGCGGGCTGATCAGGGTTATATTCCTCTTTGGCGCCACACGGATTGCTTTCGTCTCCGGGGCCGGTATTGCTGTGGCGGGGCTTGGAGCGGCGCCGACGACGCCCATGCTTTGCTTTTCTTCCCGAGGGGTTATCCTCCGTTGCCTCATCGCCATTGGTTTCCTTCGGAGTGTCCACCATATATATATATATATATATATATATATATATATATATATATATATATATATATATATATATATATATCGTATGAAGAGGTGGCCGTCCACCGCCCTGTGAGCGGTGGCTCCTATAATTCTCCTGCATCGTCGTCCATGCCGTTGATGTCTTCAGAGTCGAAGTCAAGCACGTCGCTTAAATCATCGACCGTGGCAATGAAGTGGGTGGTGGGTGGGCAACGAATTCCATCGCTGCGTCGCTTCCCACTCAAGCCGACATAGTTCGCCTGAGTCTCCTGACAAAGAGAGAGACTTCAATAAGTTCAGCATGTCGCCAAAGGGCGAGTGCTGAAAGATGTCCGCCGCGGTGAACTCCATTACCGGAGCCCAACCAGGCTCAGCAGGCTCGGGAGCGCGCGGACTGGAACCTACATCCGGATACGAATCCGGGGGTCCAGAGTCACATGCTTCCTCAGAGGTGAGGCCTGTGTTCGGCTCTACCGCCGACGAGGGTACGGCCTGCAGGGCGGGGTCCATCCCTCCGTCCCCAGACAACGCAGCCTGCTCAGGATTTGAGTCCGGGGCTACTGCAGGGGTGATATCCCGAGTGTTGTCCGACAACAGGTTCAGGCCGTGCTCGTCATGACTGTCCGGTGCTCCTGGCGCTGGCCCGAATCCGTCGAAGATCAAGTCTCCTCGGATATCCGCCATGTAGTTCAGGTTTCCAAACCTGATTTGATGGCCAGGGGCGTAGCTGTCGATCTGCTCCAGATGGCCAAGTGAATTGGCCCAAGAAGGCAAGCCGCCCGAACACGTAAGATCTGTTCGGGAGGAAAGTCTCACCGACCACATCGTTGATGATGATCGAAGGAGCCATCGAGCCCGCAGAGGACGCATACGAGGAACTCTCAATGAAAGCACCAATGTCGGTGTCAAAACCGGCAGATCTCGGGTAGGGGGTCCCGATCTGTGCGTCAAGGCTCATGGTAACAGGAAGCAAGGGACACAGATGTTTACCCAGGTTCGGGCCCTCTCGATGGAGGTAATGAAGGAAATATGCCCTAGAGGCAATAATAAAGTTATTATTTATTTCCTTATATCATGATAAATGTTTATTATTCATGCTAGAATTGTATTAACCGAAAACATAATACATGTGTGAATACATAGACAAACAGATAGTCACTAGTAAGCCTCTACTAGACTAGCTCATTAATCAAAGATGGTTATGTTTCCTAACCATAGACATGTGTTGTCATTTGATTAATGAGATCACCTCATTAGAAGAATGATGTGATTGACATGACCCATTCCGTTAGCTTAGCACTTGATCGCTTAGTATATTGCTATTGCTTTCTTCATGACTTATACATGTTCCTATAACTATGAGATTATGCAACTCCTGCTTGTCGGAGGAACACTTTGGTACTACCAAACGTCACAACGAATCGGGTGATTATAAAGGAGTACTAGGTGTCTCCAAAGGTACTTGTTGGGTTGGCGATTTCGAGATTAGGTTTTGTCCTCCGATTGTCGAAGAGGTATCTACGGGCCTTCTCGGTAATACACATCACATAAGCCTTGCAAGCATTACAACTAATGAGTTAGTTGTGAGATGATGTATTACGAACGAGTAAAGAGACTTACCAAAGAATCTAGATTGAACTAGGTATTGGATACCGACGATCGAATCTCGGGTAAGTAACATACCGATGACAAAGGGAACAACGTATGTTGTTATGCGATCCGACCGATAAAGATCTTCAGAGAAAATGTAGGAACCAATATGGGCATCCAGGTCCCGCTTATTGGTTATTGACCGAGATGTGTCTCGGTCATGTCTACATTATTCTCGAACCGTAGGGTCCGTGACGCTTAAGGTTTCAAGGATGCTTATATTATGAGTTTATGTATTTTGATGTACCAAGGTTGTTCGGAGTCCCGGATATGATCACGGACATGACGAGGAGTCTCGAAATGGTCGAGACATAAAGATTAATATATTGGACGGATATATTTGGACACCGGAAAGGTTCCGGAGAAGTTTGGAGCTCCGGAGGTTACGGAACCCCCGGGAGGTATATGGGCCTTATTGGGCCCATGTAGGAGGAAGGAGAAGGAACAAGCGAGGGGCGCTACTTCAAGCCCAATCCGAATTGGGGAGGGGGCCGCCCCTTCCTTTCTCCTTCCCCTCTTCCTATTCCTACTACTAGTACTACTTCCTAATACTAGTACTCCTTCCTTCCCTCCAAATAAGATAAGGAAGAGAGGGAAACCTACTTGGAGTAGGTTTCCTCCCTATGGCGCCCCTTGAGGCCGGCCACCTCCTCCCTCCCTCCTTTATATACGGGGTAGGGGGCACCCTAGAACACACAAGTTGATCCTTGAGATCGTTCCTCAGCCGTGCGGTGCCCCCTCCACCATATTCCACCTCGGTCATATCATAGCAGTGCTTAGGCGAAGCCTCGGCCGGTAGAACATCAAGATCGTCACCACGCCGTCAGGCCGACGGAACTCCCCCTCCCCGGAGCTTTGCTGGATCGGAGCCCGAGGAGCGTCATCGAGCTGAACGTGTGCCAAGAACTCGGAGGCGCCGGAGTAACGGTGTTGGGATCGGCTGGATCGCGAGGAGAATGTACGACTACTTCCTCTACGCCAGATCGACTCGAGGCGCCGGAGTAACGGCGCTGGATCGGCTGGATCGCGAGGAGAACGACGACTACTTCCTCTACGCCAGATCGCTTCCGCTTTGGTCTACGAGGGTACGAGACAATACTCTCCTCTCGTTGCTATGCCATCACCATGGTCCCGTGTGTGCGAGAATTTTTTGAAATTACCGCGTTCCCCAACAAAGGGCATCCGAGCCTCGGTTTTATGCGTTGATGTCATATGCACGAGTAGAACACAAGTGAGTTGTGGGTGATACAAGTCATACCGCCTACCAAAGCATGTCATACTTTGGTTCAACGGTATTGTGAGATGAAGCGGCCCGGACCGACATTACGCCAGACGCTTACGCGAGACTGGTTTCACTGCTACGAGCACTCGTGCTTAAAGGTGACCGGCGGGTGTCTGTCTCTCTCACTTTAGTTGAACTGAGTGGCTACGCCCGTCCTTGAGAAGGTTAAACGGAGTCTATTTGACGAAGTATCGCTGTGGTTTTGATGCGTAGGTAAGAACGGTTCTTGCTCAGCCCGTAGCAGCCACGTAAAACTTGCAATAACAAAGTAGAGGACGCCTAACTTGTTTTTGCAGGGCATGTTGTGATGTGATATGGTCAAGACGTGATGCTATATTTTATTGTATGAGATGATCATGTTTTGTAACCGAAGTTATCGGCAATCGGCAGGAGCCATATGGTTGTCGCTTTATTGTATGAAATGCAAACGCCATGTAATTGCTTTACTTTATCACTAAGCGGTAGCGATAGTCGAGAAGAAAGCAACAGTTGGCGAGACGACAACGATGCTACGATGGAGATCAAGGTGTCGCTACCGGTGACGATGGTGATCACGACGGTGCTTGGAGATGGAGATCACAAGCACAAGATGATGATGGCCATATCATATCACTTATATTGATTGCATGTGATGTTTATCCTTTATGCATCTTATCTTGCTTTGATTGACGGTAGCATTATAAGATGATCTCTCACTAAAATTATCAAGAAGTGTTCTCTCGAGTATGCACCGCTGCCAAAGTTCGTAGTACCTGCACACCACGTGATGATCGGGTGTGATAAGTTCTACGTCCGTCTACAACGGGTGCAAAACAGTTGCACACGCCGAATACTCAAAGTTAAACTTGACGAGCCTAGCATATAAATGATATGGCCTCGGAACACGGAGATCGAAGGTCGAGCGTGAATCATATAGTAGATATGATCAACATAGTGATGTTCACCATTGAAACTACTCCATCTCACGTGATGATCGGACATGGTTTAGTTGATTTGGATCACGTAATCACTTGGATGACTAGAGAGATGTCTGCCTAAGTGGGAGGTTTTAATATGATTAATTAAACTTAAATTTATCATGAACTTAGTACCGATAGTATTTTTGCTTGTCTATGTTTACTGTAGATAGATGGCTCGTCTTGTTGTTCCGTTGAATTTTAATGCGTTCCTTGAGAAAGCAAAGTTGAAAGATGATGGTAGCAATTACACGGATCGGGTCCGTAATTTGAGGATTATACTCATTGCTGCATGTAAGAATTACGCCCCGGAAGCACCGCCGGGTGCCAGTGCGTTGTAGAGCTACGCCAGAAGTTGTGAACGTCCCGCAAAGCAAAGCCGATGACTACTCGATAGTTCAAGCAGCCATGCTTTACGGCTTAGAACTGGTCTTCAACGACGTTTTGAACGTCATGGAGCATATGAGATGTTCCAGGAGTTGAAGTTAATATTTCAAGCAAATGCCCGGATTGAGAGATATGAAGTCTCCAATAAGTTCTATAGCTGCAAGATGGAAGAGAATAGTTCACAAGTGAACATATACTCAAAATGTCCGGGTATAATAATCACTTGATTCAACTGGGAGTTACTCTTCCGGATGATAGTGTCATTGACAGTAATTCTCCAATCATCGCCACCAAGCTACAAGAGCTTCGTGGATGAACTATAATATGCAAGGGATGACCAAAACAATTCCCGAGCTCTTCGCGATGCTGAAAGCCGCGGAGGTAGAAATCAAGAAAGAACATCAAGTGTTGATGGTCAACAAAACCACTAGTTTCAAGAAAAAGGGCAAAGGAAAGAAGAAGGGAAACTTCAAAAAGAACAGCAAGAAAGTTGCTGCTCAAGAGAAGAAACCCAAGTCTGGGCCTTAGCCTGAAATCGAGTGTTTTTACCGCAAGCGCATCGACAATCGGAAGCGGAACTGCCCCAAGTATTTGGCGGATAAGAAGGATGGCAAGGTGAACAAAGGTATATGTGATATACATGTTATTGATGTGTACCTTACTAGAGCTCGTAGTAGCACCCGGGTATTTGATAATCGGTTACATTGCTAATATTTGCAACTCAAAACAGGGACTACGTAATAAACGAGCAATCGCAAAGGACGAGGTGACGGCGCGCTGGGAAACGGTTCCAAGGTCAATGTGATCGCGGTCGGCACGCTACCTCTACATCTACCTTCGGGATTAGTTTTAGACCTAAATAATTGTTATTTGGTGCCGCGTTGAGCATGAACATTATATCCGGATCTTGTTTAATGCGAGACGGTTATTCATTTAAATCAGAGAATAATGGTTGTTCTATTTATATGAGTAATATCTTTTATGGTCACGCACCCTTGAAGAATGGTCTATTTTTATTGAATCTCGATAGTAGTAATACACATATTCATAATGTTGAAACCAAAAGATGCAGAGTTGATAATGATAATACAACTTATTTGTGGCACCGCCGCTTAGGTCATATCGGTGTAAAACGCATGAAGAAACTCCATACCGATGGGCTTACGGAATCACTTGATTATGAATCACTTGGTACTTGCGAACCGTGCCTCATGGGCAAGATGACCAAAACGCCGTTCTCCGGAACTATGGAGCGAGCAAGCGATTTGTTGGAAATCATACATACCGATGTTTGTGGTCCAATGAATGTTGAGGCACGTGGGTATCGTTATTTTCTCACCTTCACAGATGATTTGAGCAGATATGGGTATATCTACTTAATGAAACACAAATCTGAAACATTTGAAAAGTTCAAAGAATTTCAGAGTGAAGTGGAAAATCATCGTAACAGGAAAATAAAGTTTCTACGATCTGATCGTGGAGGAGAATATTTGAGTTACGAGTTTGGTTTACATTTAAAACAATGTGGAATAGTTTAGCAACTCACGCCACCCGAACACCACAGAGAAATGGTGTGTCCGAACGTCAGAATCGTACTTTACTTGATATGGTGCGATCTATGATGTCTCTTACTGATTTACCGCTATCGTTTTGGGGATATGCTTTAGAGACGGCCGCATTCACGTTAAATAGGGCACCATCTAAATCCGTTGAGACGACACCGTATGAACTATGGTTTGGCAAGAAACCAAAGTTGTCGTTTCTTAAAATTTGGGGCTGCGATGCTTATGTGAAGAAACTTCAACCAGATAAGCTCGAACCCAAATCGGAAAAATGTCTTCATAGGATACCCAAAGGAGACTGTTGGGTACACCTTCTATCACAGATCTGAAGGCAAGATTTTCGTTGCTAAGTTCGGATCCTTTCTAGAGAAGGAGTTTCTCTCGAAAGAAGTGAGTGGGAGGAAAGTAGAACTTGATGAGATAATCAGATTCCGCTTCCCTTATTGGAAGGTAATTCATCACAAGAAATGGTTCCCGTGACAACTACACCAATTAGTGAGGAAACTAATGATATTGATCATGAAACTTCAGATCAAGTTGCTACTGAACTTCGTGAGGTCAACCAGAGTAAAATACGCACCAGAGTGGTAATGCGGTAATCCTATTCTGGAATTCATGTTACTTGACCATGGCGAACCTACAAACTATGAAGAAGCGATGGTGAGCCCAGATTCATGAAATGGCTGGAAGCCATGAAATCTGAGATGGGATCCATGTATGAAAACAAAGTATGGACTTTGGTTGACTTGCCCGATGGTCGGCAAGCCATTGAGAATAAATGGATCTTTAAGAAGAAGACCGACGCCGATGGTAATGTAACTGTCTATAAAGCTCGACTTGTTGCAAAAGGTTTTCGACAAGTTCAAGGGGTTGACTACGATGAGACTTTCTCACCAGAAGCGATGCTTAAGTCTGTCCGAATCATGTTAGCAATTGCCGCATTTTATGATTATGAAATTTGGCAAATGGATGTAAAAACTGCATTCTTGAATGGATTTCTAGAAGAAGAGTTGTATATGATGCAACCAGAAGGTTTTGCTGATCCAAAAGGTGCTAACAAAGTGTGCAAGCTCCAAATGATCAATTTATGGTCCGTGCAAGCCTCTCGGAGTTGGAATAAAAGTTTTGATAGTGTGATCAAAGCATATGGTTTTATCTGACTTTTGGAGAAGCCTCAGATTTACAAGAAAGTGAGTGGGAGCTCAGTAGCATTTCCGATATTATATGTGGACGACATATTATTGATTGGAAATGATATAGAATTTCTGGATAGCATAAAAGGATACTTGAACAAAAGTTTTTCAATGAAAGACCTCGGTGAAGCTGCTTACATATTGGGCATCAAGATCTATAGAGATAGATCAAGACGCTTAATTGGACTTTCACAAAGCACATACCTTGATAAAGTTTTGAAGAAGTTCAAAATGGAACAGGCAAAGAAAGGTTTTTTACCTGTATTACAAGGTGTAAGATTGAGTCAGACTCACTGCCCGACCACGCAGAAGATAGAGAGAAAATGAAAGATGTTCCCTATGCTTCAGCCATAGGCTCTATCATGTATGCAATGCTGTGTACCAGACTGACGTATGCTTAGCTGTAAGCTTGGCAGAAGGTACCAAAGTAATCCAGAGTGGATCACTGGATAGCGGTCAAGAACATCTGAAATACACGAAAAGGACTAAGGATATGTTTCTCGTATATGGAGGTGACAAAGAGCTAGTCGTAAATGGTTACGTCGATGCAAGCTTTGACACCGATCCCGGACGATTCTAAATCGCAAACCGGATACGTATTTTTGTTAAACGGTGGAGCTGTCGGTTGGTGCAGTTCTAAACAAAGCGTCGTGGCGGGATCTACATGTGAAGCGGAGTACATAGCTGCTTCGAAGCAGCAAATGAAGGAGTCTGGATGAAAGAGTTCATTTCCGATCTAGGTGTCATACCCAAAGGCATCGGGACCAATGAAGATCTTCTCGTGACAATCTTGGTGCAATTGCCTTGGCAAAGGAATCCAAATTTCACAAGAGGACCAAGCATATCAAAAGACGCTTCAACTCCATTCGGGACCAAGTCCAAGTGGGAGACATAGAGATTTGCAAAATACATACGGATCTGAATGTTGCAGACCCATTGACTAAGCCTCTTCCACGAGCAAAACATGATCAGCACCAAGACTCCATGGGTGTTAGAATCATTACTTGTGTAATCTAGATTATTGACTCTAGTGCAAGTGGGAGACTGAAGGAAATATGCCCTAGAGGCAATAATAAAGTTATTATTTATTTCCTTATATCATGATAAATGTTTATTATTCATGCTAGAATTGTATTAACCGGAAACATAATACATGTGTGAATACATAGACAAACAGATAGTCACTAGTAAGCCTCTACTAGACTAGCTCATTAATCAAAGATGGTTATGTTTCCTAACCATAGACATGTGTTGTCATTTGATTAATGAGATCACCTCATTAGAAGAATGATGTGATTGACATGACCCATTCCGTTAGCTTAGCACTTGATCGTTTAGTATATTGCTATTGCTTTCTTCATGACTTATACATGTTCCTATAACTATGAGATTATGCAACTCCCGTTTTCCGGAGGAACACTTTGGGTACTACCAAACGTCACAACGTCACTGGGTGATTATAAAGGAGTACTACAGGTGTCTCCAAAGGTACTTGTTGGGTTGGCGTATTTCGATATTAGGTTTTGTCACTCCGATTGTCGGAGAGGTATCTCTGGGCCTTCTCGGTAATACACATCACATAAGCCTTGCAAGCATTACAACTAATGAGTTAGTTGTGAGATGATGTATTACGGAACGAGTAAAGAGACTTACCAAGAATCTAGATTGAACTAGGTATTGGATACCGACGATCGAATCTCGGGTAAGTAACATACCGATGACAAAGGGAACAACGATGTTGTTATGCGGTTCCGACCGATAAAGATCTTCAGAAAATGTAGGAACCAATATGGGCATCCAGGTCCCGCTTATTGGTTATTGACCGGAGATGTGTCTCGGTCATGTCTACATTATTCTCGAACCGTAGGGTCCGCACGCTTAAGGTTTCGGCGATGCTTATATTATGAGTTTATGTATTTTGATGTACCAAGGTTGTTCGAGTCCCGGATATGATCACGGACATGACGAGGAGTCTCAAACGGTCGAGACATAAAGATTAATATATTGGACGGATATATTTGGACACCGGAAAGGTTCCGGAGAAATTTGGAGCTCCGGAGGTTACCGGAACCCCCGGGAGGTATATGGGCCTTATTGGGCCCATGTAGGAGGAAGGAGAAGGAACAAGGGAGGCGCGCCCCCAAGCCCAATCCGACTGGGGAGGGCGGCCCCTTCCTTTCTCCTTCCCCTCTTCCTATTCCTACTACTAGTACTACTTCCTAATACTAGTACTCCTTCCTTCCCTCCAAATAAGATAAGGAAGAGAGGAAACCTACTTGGAGTAGGTTTCCCTCCCCATGGCGCGCCCCCTTGAGGCCGGGCCACCTCCTCCCTCCCTCCTTTATATACGGGGTAGGGGGCACCCTAGAACACACAAGTTGATCCTTGAGATCGTTCCTTAGCTGCAGCGGTGCCCCCTCCACCATATTCCACCTCGGTCATATCATAGCAGTGCTTAGGCGAAGCCCTCGCGCCGGTAGAACATCAAGATCGTCCACCACGCCGTCAGGCCGACGGAACTCCCCCCCGGAGCTTTGCTGGATCGGAGCCCGAGGAGCGTCATCGAGCTGAACGTGTGCCAAGAACTCGGAGGCGCCGGAGTAACGGTGTTGGGATCGGCTGGATCGCGAGGAGAATGTACGACTACTTCCTCTACGTTGTGATCGACTCGGAGGCGCCGGAGTAACGGCGCTGGGATCGGCTGGATCGCGAGGAGAACGTACGACTACTTCCTCTACGTTGTGATCGCTTCCGCTTTGGTCTACGAGGGTACGTAGACAATACTCTCCCCTCTCGTTGCTATGCCATCACCATGGTCCTGTGTGTGTGTAGGAATTTTTTTGAAATTACTGCGTTCCCCAACAGGTAAAACCCTACCTCCTGCTTGATTAATATTGATGATATGGGTAGTACAAGAGTAGATCTACCACGAGATCGTAGAGGCTAAACCCTAGAAGCTAGCCTATGATGGTATGATTGTGATTTGGATCGGCCTTCTAAGGACCAACCTCTCCGGTTTATATAGACACCGGAGAGGGCTAGGGTTTACATGGAGTTGGTTACAAGGAAGGAAACACAATATCCGGATCGCCAAGCTTGCCTTCCACGCCAAGAAGAGTCCCATCCGGACACGGGCCGAAGTCTTGAGTCTTGTATCTTCACGCTTCAATAGTCCGGACATTGTACACAGTCCGGCTGTCCGGATACCCCCTAATCCAGGGCTCCCTCAGCGGTCACCGAACCCGTACACTTTGGCAACCCTTGGGGGCGGTCACCGGTACCCGTCAAATTGCTCGGGGCGATCTCCACAACCTAATTGGAGACCCCGACGCTTGCCCGGAGCTTTACACCATAATGATTGAGCTTCGAACAACACCAACCGTCTAGGGTGCCAAGGCACCCAAGAGGAACAAGCTCTAGGGTGTCCAAACACCCAAGAGTAACAAGCTAAAGGGTACCAAACACCCAAGAGTAATAAGCTTCTCAACTTGTAACTTCCACGTATCACGTGGAGAACTCAAACCGATGCACCAAGTGCAATGGCAAGGGCACACGGAGTTCCCAAGTCCTTCTTTCCCAAATCCCACCAAATCAACTAATGCTAGGGAGGAAAATGAGAGGAAGAACGAAAGAAGAACATGAAGAACTCCAAGATCTAGATCCAAGGGGTTCCCCTCACTTAGAGGAGAAAGTGATTGGTGGAAACGTGGATCTAGATCTCCTCTCTCTTTTCCCTGAAGAACAAGCAATAATCATTGGAGGAATTGAGAGTTAGCAAGCTCGAAGAAGGTCAACAATGGGGGAAGAACACGAGCTTGAGAGATAAGGTTCAATGGTGAAGAAGACCCCCTTTTATAGGTGGGGGAAAATCCAATTGTTATGCTCACAGCCCGCACAGAGCGGTACTACCGCTAGGGCGGTAGTACCCCTTTGAAAAACAACAGTGAGGAGGCACAAGGCGAGTAGAACCGCCAGAGCGGTACTACCGCTCGTCCTCACAATACTACCGCTCGACCTCACGGTACTACCGCAAAAGGTAGCGGTACTACTGCTTGCGAGCGGTACTAAAAATACTTCCGTGCCTACCTCCGCTGAGCAAAACACGAGATTTTGGTCCGGAGGGTACTACCGCTCAGGAGCCGCGGTAGTGCAGCTCTGGAGCGGTACTACCGCTCAGGAGCCGTGGTAGTACCGCTCTGGAGCGGTAGTAAAAATTTACATCCACTCTAGTCGCGGTAGTACCGCTGCAGCCTTTACCAAAACAGCCACAACTTCTGCAAACGGACTCCGAATTCAACGAAACCAAGTTTGTTGGAAAGCTAACGACATGGGCTAACACAATATTGAAAGAAATATCAATAAGAAGCAAATGAGAAAAGGCCCATAAGAAAATTGTGAGAACCCTTCCTCGGATAAGACCGATAAAACCTCCAACACCGAAAACATCATAGAAGACGCATGCGAACTCCGTTTTCGATGAACTCAAGCTTGTCATCAAGATGACCATAAGCTCTAAGACTCACAAAGAGAATCAAACAAGAACCAAGAAACATGATGCAAGGATGCAATGGTTTGAGCTCTCTACTAACGATATGATCAAGCTACCAACTTGAGAGCCCCCCTTGATAGTACGACAAACGATCCTATAACCCGGTCTCCCAACTACCACCATGAGACCGGTAAAATAGAAAACCTATCAAGGGCAAACCTTTGCCTTGCACATGGTCCACTTGAGCTAGATGATGACGATCTTGACTCCCTCAAGTTGGACCACCTTTCTTGATTGCGTTGGCTCGATGAAGACTAGATGATTGCTCCCCCATAGTCCACTGTGGGTGAGCCACTCTTCGGCACATCTTCACAGGTCCATTGACCCCACAATGGACAGCAAGATTCAAGCACTTGATCTCTTTGTCATGCTCCACTTGAACTTGCACATGGCAATATTGATGACGATCACCACTTGATGTCATCCTCTCCATGGGTTGAGTGATATCTTCCTCTTGGCGCAAGCCCATGAACACGTACCTAACCCCACATAGAACTCTCACATAGACCATGGGTTAGTACACAAAGCACAATGGACAATGCTTACCATACCATGGGATCACTTGATCTTTCTCGGTACATCTTCTACGCTTTGTGAGTTGATCAACTTGATTCACTCTTGACTTAGTCTTGATCAACCTTGAATCTTTCCAACTCTCTTCATTTGGATGATGTCTTGAAGGTAAACATGAATGATCACACAATCTTCTTCTTCAAGACATGCTTGCAATAAGCACAACACTCACATAACCAATCTTTGGATAATTCCTTAATAGCACCTTGGTCAACACATAAACTCCTTGAAACCAACACATGGACTTCAAGAAGAGCCCATGGACAAATCCTTCAAATATAACTCAATGCAACCATTAGTCCATAGAGAGTGTCATCAATTACCAAAACCACACATGGGGGTACTGCATGTCCTTTCAGACGGCAGCGACATCATCAGCGACTAATAGAGCCTCTTCCTCACCCCGTACGCTATCACCTGACACAATAGGCGACACTAATTGGGTAGGTGGGGTGTTGATGTTTATACCTTGCGGAGCCTGCGTGGTCGTGGGTGTGCTCCCGGCCGCCTCCAGACGAAGCAGACTCTTTGGCCACAACAGGACCCATGTCTTGCAATCGCCAAGCCACCGCGAGGTCTCGTCCTCATATCCCCCTAGTATCAGAGGAGCCAAATTATTGTGGCCTGGTTTGACACTGGCCACGGAAACCTTGAAGGCGTCAGGGGGGATCGACCGGCTGTGGAACAATTGTTCCTTCAGCTGCATTATCGTCTCCTTCCCCACATCCACCTTCTGGCCCCTGATGGTGTACAGTAAGGTGCACGGGGTTATGTCGGCCTGCAAAGACATGTCTGCGACGTGAGACATCCGAAAGGCAATGGAAATGGGAGACTATACATTTATTGAAGAGGGCAGTTGTGACAGGTACCGTGAGGGCGTCGAGCTCAGCCAAAGACGAAGCATCGCCGAGCATGTCCGAGACGGAGGACGGGCTGCTATGAGCAGGTGTGAGAGCCGGTGTAGGAGCAGGTGCGGGAGCAGGTCCTGGTGCAACGCTAGTCGAGCTGCTCCCGAAGAGGTTGGAAAGGGAAAGGTCCGCTGCCTCTTTATTTGGATTTTGCCTGCTCCAATTGAAGATAGCCGGAACCAAGACACCATACGAAGCTGCAAACTTCTTCTCAACCGTAATCTCAACCTTCTGGTCGATGTTTTCTTCATTTAACCTCTTTCTTTCCTTTCTATCCTCCGTGGTTGAATGGTAGTACTTCTTCTAGGTGGCACCGTCTACGACGTCGTGCATGCGTCCATACGACGGATGAGTGTCCACCGGGAGTCTTTTCAATATGTTCAAGGCCCAGTTGAACGGGGTGTCCCACTTGGGCCTCACCAACGCCTCAGATGTCGAGTCGCTTTCGGCCACAATCCTGTGCTACTCTCTCTGCAAAAGGAACAAGGATCATTTACAAATATGACTAAACATGCAGTCGAATTGATTAGAAGCTAAAATTACCAGCAGTCTCATGAACTCCTTCGTTACCACGTTCGTCTCGAAAACCTTCTTCACTGGGTCCCAACGTTACCGGGCCCTGAGGACGTCACGCTCCTGCGGGACGGTGAACTCCGCCAAGGGGTCTGGGATGCCAAGACTTTCGCGTTCCGCGTCCTCCTTGGCCCATATGGACCTCTTCCCCGCGTAACCACGGCTTCCGAGGTGGTGGCACGCAATGTTCCTCTCTTAAAGCCCCTTCATGTACTTCAACTTTTCTTTGGCAGCTTCAGCAACGCAAGCTGCCTTGAATATTTCAAACTGCTCTTCCGTAATTGTCGAATTATCCTTTACAATCTCGGAGTAGGGTTCCTTTTTGACGATGATCCGATGTTTCACCCTTACTTTCCAGGCGGCCAACACGTCGCTAAACTTGCTCATGGCATGTTTGTTTATCTTCTTCATTGTCTTTCTCTGGATCAGTATATTTGATTTCATCCCGGCCCGGGACAACAATATTTGGTGCAGCTTAGTTAGGAGGGACTACTTCATATTTGGTATCTTCGTCAGTTTCTCATCGTTGATGGCGGCGGTTGCCCGTACAATGCAGCCTATTTGATTGCCGTAGTACGAGCGTGCTTCCATAGGCTGTTTTGGCTCAAAATTGCCGTCGTCCACCTCTGTGACCACTAGTCTAGTAGTGAGGAGCTGGCTTGGGAGTCGACATCTCCTCTTAGGTTTCGGTTCTATACAGGCTTTGCCAGTCTCGGTGCCGGTCTGGGTCTCAACACCAGTCTCGGCGCCGGTCTCGGTGCCAGTCTGGGTCTCAACGCCGGTCTCGGTGCCGGTCTGGGTCTCAACGCCAGTCTCAGCGCCGGTCTCGGTGTCGGTCTCGGATGTGATAGGTGGGCCTACAATAACTATTGCTCGTCGAGAAGGTTCAAAAAAAAGCATCTGCCGCCTCGTAGACATCGCATTCACCAGAACCCTGTCCTTCATTGTTGCTAGCCATGTTTCCTACGATTAAATCTAGTCAATTAATTCTAGACCTAATAAAATGAATAATGACATAAAAATGCCTATGTTTTGCAGGACCGTTGATTCCTTCCCAGTGCAACAAATCCCGGGCACTCGATATGTCCTAGTTTGTAGCACAAGTCATGCCGAAATTCACGGAAATTTTTGGCATGACCTTTGCTAAAAAGTGGACAAATCGAGCACCTGAAATTTGCCGGAACGGAAATGAATCAACATTCCAGCAAAACATAGGCCACTCGTCTTCATTCCTTGGAAACAACAAAAGGCCACTAGGGCACAATCGAACCACTTCAATGTCGCATATAACATGAGCAAACACTATTGAGGAATTTGCATATAACATGACCACTTCAATGAAAAGATATAATCAACAATAATGGAATATGCAAATGAACAAAAATGACATATATCATATAACATCAATCGTGTTTTTTGTTCATAGCTAAATGCCATAGCTACTGTTTTTATTTTTAGCTAAATGCTTTTGTTTTTTGTTTAAAGCTAAAAGTCTAGAAGGGATCATCAAAATAAAACTTGCCTAAATTCTTTTTCTTGAAAAATAGTGGTGTTTTCAAAAATCAAAAACCTTTGCAAAACGACCTCACTATACACTTCTCTACCTAGGACAGAACCCAAATTCTGTTCTAGCTATTCCTCACACACACACACACACACACACACACACACACACACACTGTTTTCTCTAACCCTTTCTCTTTTTAGGACGGAACCCAATTAAATTGCAAAGGAACTCCATTTTCTCTAACCTTTCTGACCTAATGCTCAAAACTAAATTTTTGCTATAACCTAGCCAACCTAGCTTGTTAACCTAACGAACCTAATTAACCTAGTTAGTTAACCTAGTTTAGCAAGATAATTAAGCTAATTAAACTAGTTAGCCTAGATAGTTCTCTGTCAAAGCCCTAACTAAAATTTTGCACTAACCTAGATAATTAACCTAATTAAACTAGTTAACCTAACTAGTTCTCTGTCAAAGCCCTAGCAAATTTCTGCACTAACCTAGATAATTAACCTAATTAAACTAGAGAACCTAGCTAGCTATGTCTCTCTCCAATGTTTGTGCTATGCATGAGAGAGAGAGAGGAGGGGTAGGGGCTTACAGAGGATGGCTCGCTGGTGGCGAGGGAGGCAGTGGTGGCGAGGAAGGCAGGGGCGTCTCCAGTGATGGCGAGGGAGGCAGTCGTGGGAGGAAGGCAGGGGTCGAGGGTGGCTCCGGTGGCGGCAAGGGCGTCTCCGGTGGCGGCGAGGGCGGCTCTGGTGGCGTTGATGAGGTCGCGCGGCTCCGATGGCGTTGGGGGCGGCTCTAGTTGCATCGAAGGCGCACGACTCTGGTGGCTCCAGGGGCGTCGACATCGGCAGGAGATGGCGGTGAAGTGGGCAATGGCGAAGTGGGGACACAACGGTGAAGTGGGGCGATGATTTCGGGGAGAAGTGGTGGCTGGGGGAGGGAAACAGTGCGAGGGTTAAGTCAAACGTAGTGGTAGCGCTGGTAGGAAATCGCGCTATAGCTAAGTTAGCTATAGCACTTTTCACAAAACGCGCTACTGCTATAGCTATTTATTTTTCCTTTTTTTCTTATTTCCTTTTCCCTTTCTATAGTGGGGGACTAAAAAACGCGCTGCTGCTATATTATCTATAGGGCAGTACTCTGCGCCGGCACACCGGCGAAACGTTTCGGCCGGTCAAACCAGAGCCACTCGATCTGGACGCGGGCGTGCATCAGATCTGCCCCGCATCTTCCATCGTCATCCTCCCCCACGAGAAAAAAGAGGAGAAAAAAGCAAGCGTCGCCGCCACTCGCGGGATCCCGCACGCTGGCCTGCGCTGCTCTCGCTTGGAACACCGTTGCCCCTGCTCGTCGCCGGCACTCGCAGCCTCACTGCCGCCGACGAACCAAAACACCACCCGCCTTCATCGCCAACACCGAAGCAAAAAAATTCCGGTTTCAGAAAAATCAAAAGACAGTGGTAGCAAATTTTTAGGATGGTTCCAGCAAAAACAAAAAAAAAACAAAGGGTGGTAGCAAAAACTCCCGATGCTTCCAGGAAGACTCTGGTAGTATGATACGTCTCCAACGTATCTATAATTTTTTATTGTTCCATGCTATTATATTATCCATCTTGGATGTTTTATATGCATTTATATGCTATTTTATATGATTTTTGGGACTAACCTATTAACCTAGAGCCCAATGCCAGTTTCTGTTTTTTCGTTGAGTTTTACAGAAAAGGAATACCAAACGGAGTCCAATTGACGTGCCAATTTTTGATATTTTTGTTGGACCAAAAGAAGCCCCAAAAGTGAAAGAGTTGGGCCAGAAGAGTCCCGAGCTGTCAACGAGGGTGGAGGGAGCGCCCTACCCCCTAGGCGCGCCCCCTATCTCGTGGACGACACAGAGACCCCCCCCCCCCCCCCCCGACGTGAGATCGGCGCCAAAAATTCCTATAAATACAGAAACCCCCAAAAATAAACCTAGATTGGGAGTTCCGCCGCTGCAAGCCTCTGTAGCCACCGAAAACCTCTCGGGAGCCCAAGACAAGACTCACGAGGGGGGGATCCATCACCGGTGGCCATCTTCATCATCCCGGCGCTCTCCATGACGAGGAGGGAGTAGTTCACCTTCGGGGCTGAGGGTGTGTACCAGTAGCTATGTGTTTGATCTCTCTCTCCCTCATGTTCTTGATTTGGCACGATCTTGATGTACCACGAGCTTTGCTATTATAGTTGGATCTTATGATGTTTCTCCCCCTCTACTCTCTTGTAATGGATTGAGTTTTCCCTTTGAAATTATCTTATCGAATTGAGTCTTTAAGGATTTGAGAACACTTGATGTATGTCTTGCATGTGCTTATCTGGTGACAATGGGATATTCACGTGATCTACTTGATGTATGTTTTGGTGATCAACTTGCGGGTTCAGTGACCTTGTGAACTTATGCATAGGGGTTGGCACACATTTTCGTCTTAACTCTCCGGTAGAAACTTTGGGGCACTCTTTGAAGTTCTTTGTGTTGGTTGAATTGATGAATCTGAGATTGTGCGATGCATATTGTATAATCATACCCACGGATACTTGAGGTGATATTGGAGTATCTAGGTGACATTAGGGTTTTGGTTGATGTGTGTCTTAAGGTGTTATTTTACTACGAACTCTAGGGTTGTTTGTGACACTTACAGGAAATAGCCCAATGGATTGATCGGAAAGAATAACTTTGAGCTGGTTTCGTACCCTACAATAATCTCTTTGTTTGTTCTCCGCTATTAGTGACTTTGGAGTGACTCTTTATTGCACGTTGAGGGATTGTTATATGATCCAATTATGTTATTATTGTTGAGAGAACTTCCACTAGTGAAAGTATGAGCCCTAGGCCTTGTTTCCTACCATTGCAATACCGTTTACGCTCACTTTTGTTAGTTTCTACCTTGCTGTTTTTATAATTTCAGATTACAAAAACCTATATCTACCATCCATATTGCACTTGTATCACCATCTCTTCGCCGAACTAGTGCACCTATACAATTACCATTGTATTGGGCGTGTTGGGGACACAAGAGACTCTTTGTTATTTGGTTGCAGGTTTGTTTAAGAGAGACCATCTTCATCCTACGCCTCCCACGGATTGATAAACCTTAGGTCATCCACTTGAGGAAAATTTGCTACTTTCCTACAAACCTCTACACTTGGAGGCCCAACAACGTCTACAAGAAGGTTGTGTAGTATACATCATAGTAGCAAAAACTCCGGTGGTAGCAAATGGCATCTCCGGTAGTAGCAAAAATCCGAGACGGTTGTAGCAAAAAAAAAAGGCATCGGCGCCGTTGAGCAACACCGCCGTGGGTGGATGTAGCAAAAAATGTGTTCAGTTCCAGCAAAATCAAAATATGGTTGTAGCAAAAAAGACAGGAAAAACAGAAGATGGATGTAGCAAAAATCGACAAACACCGGTAGTAACAAAAAATCGAAACGGTTGTAGCAAATGGTTCGTTGGTTGCAGCAAAAATCACCTGGTAGCAAAAATTTTGGCAGGTGGGTGGTAGCAAAAATTAATGGTGGTTCCAGCAAAAATAGTAGCTGGTTCCAGCAAATCTAGATCGCCGCCGAAGCCGTCGCAGCATGGCCGTTGCCGGTTCCAGTATTTGTGTGGCTGGTTGCAGCTCTGTGAGCCTATGCTTGTAGCTCCACCGAGCCGAGGTTGCATCATCTTCTGTTGGTGGTTGCCCTCTCCTGCGAGCGGAGCGGGGCGTGCAGATCTTCGTCTGCAGCAAGCCATCTGCTGGGGAAGGCCACGGCGAATAGATGCTTCCCTCGCCAGAGCTGCACGCGGCGTGCTACTGGGGTAGACCGCGAGCTCCGCGTGTCTGCGAGCAGCAGATGCTGCTCTTGCCGGAGCTGCAAGCTGTGCGTGATTTGTTTTGCCATGGATTTGTGTCATTTGGAGGAAGCACAGAGAAAGAGGAAGATAGATTGTGTTTGGGTTGAAAAATTGAGTGGCGAAGGGCGTCCCGTGGATAAGATAAGGGCGTGTTAAACATTTCCCTTATCTATAGCGTGTGTTATGAACAGATGCTACTACTATACCTTTCCCCTTTATTTTTCTTTTTCTTTTATTTTTCTTTACATTTTATTTTTTCCTTTTTCTATTCCTTTCATTTTCATTTACTTTTCTGTTTGTTTTTCATTGTGGCACCGCGGCTCAGAGCAACCGGTTTACCTTGCATTGCAGCCCAGAGACCATGTCTTCTGGCAACACACAACATCTTGGTACAGAAAACAATCGCTTTATTGATGCTAGCGGAACAAGGTTCATATTACAACAAGTTAGGAGGCCAAGCGGCACACACGGTGCGGCTGAACAATATGTACATTATTTAATGAACATAAGGGGGCGTCGATCATGACAACTTCGCGGCAGCAGAACGACGATGAAGCGGGACTCCATAGCACAGGGACACCGATGTGAACACGATCTAGACTCGAACAGCACTCCGTTCCAATGAACGTTTCCTGAAATCTGGCATGACACGCCAGGTCAGTACATTGAATGTACTTGCAAGCTCACAACAAGCATAAATATAATGACAAACAATATCATGATATTAACCAATTTAATCATCAATGCAAAATCATGCTATGGATGCAGTGAATGAAACATCGTGCCTCAAGTCCCAAGGACTTGCTTACCAACGGGTTACCACGTAACCAAATGGTGATCTCTCTCGGATCACAAAACGGACCAACCACATGGTCATCAAACGGGTTACCTCATAACCAAACGGCAATCTTTCTCGGATCACAAGCGGACCAACAACTTGGTCATCAACATCAACATGGTTCTCCAACCATCCTCTTTCCAACAGTGCCATGTTATTAATTTAGTGTGCAAGATTTATTAAGACGTTGACCCATGGTATGACCTACTTTCGAGCGTGTCCGTAACCGTGGACTCGGCTATCGATAGATCTAATACACTCTGCATAGGTAGCGCACTGTACCCACACCAAGGAACCCATGGCCTCGCACTCCCATTCGGGTGGACCAACAACATTCCAACAGAACCCCTCCATTGCCATGACACTCTCCTGGCCACTCCCACTAACTCCCCACTGGGCTACGTCATGGGTGGCCCCGTGTCTACCCAGACACCAACGGCCACCGTCGTGCCAAAACATAAACGGTCCCAAATGGGGACAAGGTACCATAACAACATCAACGGGCACACAAGGTTATGTCTGCTTACCGGGCCAGGATACCGCACGCCCATAACCTTCCCTCGTTGGAGGTACCGACCAGAGGCATGACAACGGACCGAATGAAGGCCTTCCCATAAAGGCAAATGTGGTTGCACTTGGAAAAACTCGATTCAGTGGCACCATGACCCAATCAACGATATGTTCAAGTTGATTTTTTATCAGGTTCAACTTAAAATAAAAATAACCGGTGTCATGATATGCCATGCAAATGCACTCATGTAACATGCTTCACTAATCATCAGAACAATACCGGGTCAACTTGTATCAAGCACTAATCAAACATTTTAGAAACTCAAGGCACTATTCTGGTCATATATATTCAGCAACTAATCATTGAAATATCTTAGCATAATTATTTTCTTAACCAAGAAAATATTATCCCAACTAGTCCTTTTTCATAAGCAAGTTATTTTTCCATAATCTAGCATGACTCATAGTAACTTAAACTAATTTAGTTAACTTTTTAACTTACTGTAAATCAACATGTCCACATAATCTAGCTTTCAACATAATGAAAATAACTATTTATCTTGGTGATTTAAATGAATGAAGTAATTTAATCATTTAAGTGAAAAATAAATCAAAAATATTTCAATGGCACCACGAAAATGTTGTTGTGGCTTGCCTTAGTGCAGATGAGGGTCACACTCCTCCTGGTGATCCTCAAGACAAGCTTCACCTTCTGAAATCAATTAAAAGCACAAAAAGAAAATTTCAAGAAATACTCTGAAATTCACCAGAAAATCTAGGCAGCTGAGAAAAATCTCATATTTGGTGTGATGCTAGAGATTTTCATACATAACACAATGCAAAAAGAATCAATGCATTTGGACTTATGGTTAAAAAGTTGTGGCTGTTTGAAGTTCTCTGGAATTATTTGAATTTGAAATAATATAAACAGAACTGGGGGGGGGGGTGGGGGTGACGTCGAAGGCGTAAACCCCGCGGGGCGCCTCTACTCGTATCGCTTCGGCTGCGGCCAGAGTGGCTGACAACGGGCCTGCTAGTCAGGTGAGAGGGAGGGGAGAGAGAGATAGGGCACGGAGGGGCTTCGCTGGAGCACACGCCAGTGAGGATGCGACTTGGCTCGATTTGAAGGGATGGATCAAAAGAGAAGAGAGAGGCGCACATGCCCGTACCCGTAGAACAGCTAGGGGTGGTCGGACGGCGATGGAATGAGCTTCTCCAGCGGCGGCAGAGGGTCGTGGTCGCTGGAGTTGGAGATGACGGCGACGAGGGGATGCCCCAGTGGCTCCAACCGAGTCAGACGGCACCACTGAAGCATGGCAGAGGCCCTGGAAGAGTCGCCTGGGCTTGTACGAGGCTGGAGCGGTGCAGACGGACAGAGGGGATCGCCGGCGAGCTCGAGCTTGGGGACAGCGGCCCAAGGCCTGCCTGGCCGGGTTATGGCTTCCTACGAGTTTATGGAGTGTGTGAGTGGAGCTCAGGATGCTCGGGAAGGCTGGGGAGGGTGATACGTCTCCGTCGTATCTACTTCTCCAAACACTTTTGCCCTTGTTTTGGACTCTAACTTGCATGATTTGAATGGAACTAACCCAGACTGACGCTGTTTTCAGCAGGATTGCCATGGTGTTATTTTTGTGCAAAAAAAGAAGTTCTCGGAATGACCTGAAAATCCACGGAGCAACTTTTTGGATTTAATAAAAAATACTGGCGAAAGAATCAGCACCAGGGGGCCCACACCTTGTCCACAAGGGTGGGGGCGCCCCCCTAGGGCGCGGCCCCTGCCTCATGGGCCCCTGGACCTCCACCGACCTCAACTCCAACTCCATATATTCACGTTCACGGAGAAAAAAATTAGAGAGAAAGATTCATCGCGTTTTACAATACGGAGCCACCGCCAAGCCCTAAACTCTCTCGGGAGGGCTGATCTGGAGTCCGTTCGGCGCTCCGGTGAGGGGATTCATCGTCGTCGTCATCCTCAACTATCCTCCATCACTAATTTCATGATGCTCACCGCCGTGCGTGCGTAATTCCATCGTAGGCTTGCTGGACGGTGATGGGTTGGATGAGATTTACCATGTAATCGAGTTAGTTTTGTTAGGATTTGATCCCTAGTATCCACTATGTTCTGAGATTGATGTTGCTATGACTTTGCTATGCTTAATGCTTGTCACTAGGGCCCGAGAGCCATGATTTCAGATCTGAACCTATTATGTTTTCATGAATATATGTGAGTTCTTGATCCTATCTTGCAAGTCTATAGTCACCTATTATGTGTTATGATCCATTAACCCCGAACTGACAATAATCGGGATACTTACCGGTGATGACCATAGTTTGAGGAGTTCATGTATCACTAAGTGTTAATGCTTTGGTCCGGTACTCTATTAAAAGGAGGCCTTAATATCCCTTAGTTTCCAATAGGACCCCGCTGCCACAGGAGGGTAGGAGAAAAGATGTCATGCAAGTTCTTTTCCATAAGCACGTATGACTATATTCGGAATACATGCCTACATTACATTGATGAACTGGAGCTAGTTCTGTGTCACCCTATGTTATAACTATTACGTGAGAAATCGCATCCGACATAATTATCCATCACTAATCCAATGCCTACGAGCTTTCCACATATTGGTCTTTGCTTAGTTACTTTACCGTTGCTGCTGTTACAATTACTACAAAACTGCTACTGTTACTTTTGCTACTGTTACCGTTTTCCATACTACTCTGCTACTAAATACTTTGCTGCAGATACTAAGTTATCCAGGTGTGGTTGAATTGACAACTCAACTGCTAATACTTGAGAATATTCTTTTGCTCCCCTTGTGTCGAATCAATAAATTTGGGTTGAATACTCTACCCTCGAAAACTGTGGGTTATCAAGACTATTTTCTGGCGCTGTTGTCGGGGAGCATAGCTCTATTCTTTGAGTCACTTGGGATTTATATCTGCTGATCACTATGAGGAACTTGAAAGACGAAAGAACTAAGATTTATCCCTCAACTACGAGGGGAGGTAAGGAACTGCCATCTAGCTCTGCACTTGATTCTCCTTCTGTTATGAGTAAGCTTGCGACACCTAAACCTGCTTCTGCTATTAATTCTGATATGTCGCATGTTATTGATGATGCCACTTCTGATATGCATGATACTTATGATCAAACTACTTCTATGCTTGATACTACTATGCCATTAGGTGAATTTCTTGATGAACAACTTGTTAGGGCTAGAGAGAATGAAACTATTGAAACTGATATTATTGATGATAGTGATGATGAAGGTCCTCCCCCTAAATATGAATTGCATGTTGTTCCTGAGGGTTATGTTATGGATGAAGAAACGGCTAGAGATTTTCTTGCTTGCAATGATAGATCTGATCTTAAGAAGTTATTAGCTAAACTGAAACAAAAATCTCTGAATGCTAGAATTAAATATGACCCTGCTTTTGCTACTTCACCTATCTTTGTTACTGATAAGGATTATCATTTTTCTGTCGATCCTGAGATAATTACTTTGCTTGAATCTGATCCTTTTTATGGCTATGAATCTGAAACTGTTGTGGCACATCTTACTAAGTTAAATGGTATAGCCACCCTATTCACTAATGATGAGAAAACTCGTTATTACTATATCCTTAAATTATTTCCGTTCTCATTAAAGGGTGATGCTAAAATATGGTTTAATTCTCTTGATCCTGTTTGTGTGCGTAGTCCCGAGGATATGATTTATTACTTTTCTGTTAAATATTTCCCCGCTCATAAGAAACAAGTTGCTTTAAGGGAAATATATAATTTTGTGCAAATTGAAGAAGAGAGTCTCCCACAAGCTTGGGGGAGGCTTCTCCAATTACTTAATGTTTTGCATGATCGTCCTCTAAAGAAAAATGAAATACTTGATATCTTTTATAATGGACTAACCGATGCTTCCAAAGACCACTTGGATAGTTGTGCTGGTTGTGTTTTCAGGGAAAGAACTGTTGACCAAGCTGAATTGTTATTGAATAATATGTTGACTAATGAAAACAATAGGACACTTCCTGAGCAAATTCCTGAGCCAATTCCTAAACCAACTCCGAAGAAAAGAGGTGTTCTATTTCTCAGTCCTGAAGATATGCAAGAGGCAAAGAAATCTATGAAAGAAAAAGGTATTAAAGCTGAAGATGTTCAGAATTTACCTCCCGTGGAAGAAATGCATGGCCTTAATATACCACCTGTTGAAGGGATACATGGTCTTGATAACCCGAAACATGTAGTAAAGGTAAATTATCTCTATAGATATGATAAAGTTGAAATCTCGTCTACTAAGTTTGCTAGCCAATGCTTGGATGAATTTGATGACTTTATGGCTAGACAACAAAACTTCAATGCTTATGTTGGTAGAAAATTGAAAAGTAATCCTTATATGATTGGACACTTGAGTGATTATATGTCTAGAGTTAAGGGTGAACTTAAACTCATTAGTAAACATGCTTCTATGGTTACCACTCAAGTAGAACAAGTACTTAAAGCTCAAAATGATTTGCTTGATGGATTAAATAATAAACATGACTTTGCTGTTAGAGTAGCTACTAGAACGGGTAAAATGATTCAGGAACCTTTGTATCATGAGGGCCACCCTAAGAGAATTGAGCAAGATTCTCAGAGAAACAATGTAGATGCACCTAGTCCTTCTAAAAAGAAGAAAAAGGAAAATGATAGGACTTTGCATGCTTCTAGTGAACCTGTTGTAGACACACCTGAGAATCCCAATGATATTTCTATTTCTGATGCTGAAACACAATCTGGTGATGAACATGAACCTAGTGATAATGTTCATGATGATGTTCATGTTGATGATAAACCTAGCAATAATAATGATGTAGAGATTGAACGTGTTGTTGATGTTGATAACCCAAAATCAAATAATCAACATTATGATAAGAGAGACTTTGTTTCTAGGAAGCATAGTAAAGAAAGAGAACCATGGGTTCAGAAACCCATGCCTTTTCCTCCTAAACCATCCAAGAAAAAGGATGATGAGGATCTTGAGCGCTTTGCTGAAATGATTAGACCTATCTTCTTGCGTATGCGTTTGACTGATATGCTTAAAGTGAATCCTTATGCTAAATACATGAAAAATATTATTACAAATAAAAGAAAGATACCAGAAGCTGAAATTTCCACCATGCTTGCTAATTATACTTTTAAGGGTGGAATACCAAAGAAACTTGGAGATACAGGAGTACCAACTATACCATGCTCCATTGAAAGAAACTATGTTAAAACTGCTTTATGTGATCTTGGAGCCGGTGTTAGTGTTACGCCTCTCTCTTTATATCATAGACTTGAATTGAATAAGTTGACACCTACTGAAATATCTTTGCAAATGGCTGATAAATCAACTGCTATACCTGCCGGTATTTGTGAGGATGTGCCTTGTAGGTTGCAAACGTTACTATTTTAACGGACTTTGTTATTCTTGATATTCCCGAGGACGATAGTATGTGGATTACCCTTGGTAGACCCTTTTTGAATACTGCAGGGGCTGTTATTAATTGCAACAAAGGCAATGTCACTTTTCATGTTAATGGTAATGAGCATACGGTACACTTTCCGAGGAAACAACCTCAAGTTCGCAGTATCAATTCTATTGGAAAAATTCCATCGATTATTGTTGGAGGTTTTGAATTTCCTCTTCCTACTGTCAAGAATAAATATGATATTCTTATTACTGGGGATGTGCATATCCCCATTGAGGTAACCTAGTGTTATTCGAAATTACTCCGGTTCCATGTTATTCGGAATGAGTTTGTTAACAAGACTTGATCAACCTTCTTAGTGGATTCCTTTTGATGAGCATGAGATGGATGAAGTTAGAAAGCTCAATCTTCTGTACCCTCCTTTTACTTTCTGTTATTTAGATTAAATAAAGTAAAAATTGTATTTTCTGTCTGTTTTCTGAATTATCCTTGCAATAAAAAAATACCCCGAAAATAAAAGTTCTCCAAATGCCCTGAAAATTTAGTATGATTTTTTCTGGAATATTTGAGAATATCTGGCACTGAGAACACAGCAGGGGGAGCAAGCACCTGGCCACGAGGATCCAGTGCGCGCCCACCCCCAGGGGGCGCGCCCCCTGCCTCGTGGGCCCACGGTGGCCCCCCTCCACTTATTCTTGCACCCATGCTATTCTTCTTCCTCCCAAAAAATCACTATCCAGCTCAAGCACGAGTTCTAGCTCATTTTGCTGCCATTTTCAATCTCCTTGCTCAAAGCTCCATTCACAAAACTGCTTTGGGGGATTGTTCATTGGTATGTGACTCCTACAATGGTCCAATTAGTTTTTGTTCTAGTGCTTTATTCATTGCAATTTTTTGCTGCTAAGGTGACCCTATTCTTGAGCTTGCATGTCAAATTTATATGGTCCCAAGTAGTTCTAATGCATGATATAGTCTCTAGGCACTTGTAGGAGTAGTTGCTATCAATTTTGTTGAGTTTGGCTCACTTTTATTTTGAGTTACTAAAAATTTCAGAAATTTTCAGAAAATGATGAAGAGATTTTTGAGGGGCTCGTCTAGCCAAAGCTTGAAGAGAAACAAAGTAAGGAGAATAAAAAGCCCAAGTATAATCTCCCTCGCTTCGCGGAAGTTTGGCCGTGTGAATGGCCTTGTGATGATTTCTTGAGAGCAGCCGGGATTCATGCTGATTTTTATTCTTTGGCTAATGATGCGGGCCTCACCTACTTCCTCCACGACCAGCTCGAATAGTATCTCTTACTCACCAATACTTTCGCAAAATTTTTACTTCCATCCAAAGAAATCACCTCCTTCAGTAGAGTTTCATTTATATGATGAAGCTAGGGAGATGTCATTATGTGAATTTTGTGCGGTTTGCAAGATACCCTTCGAGGGCAGCCTAGAGGAACCACATCATAAAGATGTGGATGGATTTATTTATATGATCACTGTAGGGAAAACGATGAAGGTTTCCGATGCAAGAATTACTAGCATACACTTCCCTGTTACACGTTACTTTGCAATATTTGCTAGTATATGCTTAATTGGTCGCGGAAACTGTGGAAACCTTGGTGTTCCTGATATTATTATTTTGTTCCATGCTTTATTTCGTGATAACTCTGTTAGTATGGGCGCTATTGTTGCTAAACGATTAAGTCTGAACCGTACAAAGGGCCCCATCTTTGGAGGTATCTATGCTTCACACCTTGCTAAACACTTTAGGATACCTATCAGGCATTATGAGAAAGAGGAAAAGTTGTTGCCCCCTACCTTTCTAGATTATAAGAGCATGGTAGCACATGGGTTTATTGTTAAAAATGATGAGAAGATGCTTAAGTATAATTTGAGATTTCATAAGAAATGCAGTGAGACTATTATCTTGCCTGCACCCTGTTTGTTTGACTTAACTACAGGCACATACCTCGTCTTGCCGGAGGCTGTTTACGTGCACCTGGGCTAGACATCAGCTCCAGAGCCTGAGCTGGAACCACCACCTGACCCTTGTTGACCGTCCTTTTATCAGTGGTATCCGGAGGAGATCGCCAGCCAGTGGTACTCTGATGACACTCCTTAGTACACCGGAGAGAGTAGCCATGATCCATGGGCATAGACCAACTTAGGCCAAAAGCCTAAGCTTGGGGGAGTACATATTTCTCACTGACATTAAATTAATGTTCACACACTCATGCTAGTCGTCGGTGCTCATACTTTTTCATTGTACTATCCATGCTAGTTTATTTTCTTTTTCTAGTTTTCTTCTTGTGTGTTTGATAACCTTAAGAAAAACCAAAAAAAATTAGTTGTAGCTTTTAGCTAGTTTACTTTACATGCCTGTAGTAGTAGTAATTAAAAGAAAACCCAAAAAGATTTCTCGTTCTTATTTTGCTTGCTGGGAGCTTTCCCGTGTAAATAGTTTTATTTCTTTTCTTTTCTTTGGGGGTCGAGAGGAGAAGACCATGATGAAAATGTTGAGTGGCTCGCATATGCATTATTGTCGATTTAATCAAGAGCCCATATTACCTTGTCTTCTCCCTTGAATTGAATGCTTGTAGATTCCAGCTTAGTCCAATGCACGTGCACTATTATTATTTCCCACACCGTTCGGTCGTGCGAGTGAAAGGCAATAATGACGATATATGATGAACTGATTGAGATGAGAGAAGCTGGTATGAACTCAACCTCTCTTGTTTTTGTAAATATGATCAGTTCATCGTTTATGATTCAACCTATTATGAATGAAACATGTTTGCAATGAAAATTAGAGATTATTGCTTATGCCATGCTTAATTAGCTAGGAGTTTATAATGGTTTACCTTGCGCACCAACATGTTATTAAAATGGTGGTGATGTGGTATGATAGGGTGGTATACTCCTTTGAATGATTCGAGTGACTTGAGTTGGCACATGTTCACGCATGTAGTTGAAACAGAATCAACATAGCCTTCATGATATTTATGTTCATGGTGGATTATATCCTACTCATGCTTGCACTCAGTGTTGATTAATTTTAATGCATGCTCATGACTATTGTCGCTCTCTAGTTGGTCGCTTCCTAGTCTCTTTCTAGCCTTCACTTGTACTAAGCGGGAATACTGCTTGTGCATCCAAACTCCATAAACCCCAAAGTTATTCCATATGAGTCCACCATACCTTCCTATATGTGGTATCTACCTGCCGTTCCAAGTAAATTTGTATGTGCCAACCTCCAAACCTTCAAATGAAATTTTGTTTTGTTTGCTCGAACATATCATGTATCAACTAGGGTTGTCTGTATCTTCCATGTTAGGCGAGTTATTCTCAAGAGGAGTGGACTCCGCTCCTCATTCACAAGAAAATGGCTGGTCACCGGGATGCCCAGTCCCATGCTCAAATCAAATCAAAATAATTGCAAACAAAACTCCCCCAGGATTGTTGTTAGTTGGAGGCACCCGTTGTTTCGGGCAAGCCATGGATTGATGCTTGTTGGTGGTGGGGGAGTATAAACTTTACCATTCTGTTTGAGAACCGCCTATAATGTGTGTAGCATGGAAGATATCGAGATCTCTCAGTTGTTATGTTGACAATGAAAGTATACCGCTGAAAATATTATTTATCTCTATTTCAAAATCGAGCTCTGGCACCTCTACAAATCCCTGCTTCCCTCTACGAAGGGCCTATCAATTTACTTTTATGTTGAGCCATCACCCTCTTATTAAAAGCACCCACTGGAGCACCGCTGTCATTTTCATGCATTACTATTAATTTATATTGGGTATGACTATGACTGGATCTCTTTTACCATGAATTACAATGTTTAGTCGGTCCTTAATCTTCAGAGGTGCTCTGCATTTATGTTTTGCGGTCTCAGAAAGGGCTGGCGAGATACCATCTTGTTATATCATATTATGATTGTTTTGAGAAAGTGTTGTCCACCGAGATTTATTATTATTGCTCGCTAGTTAATTATGCCATTGATATGAGTAAACATGAGACCTAAGTGTTATTGTGAATATGGTTAGTTCATAATCTTTGCTGAAAACTTGAATGCTGGCTTTACATATTTACAACAACAAGAGCAAACAGAGCTTGTAAAAGTTTTTCTTTATCACTTTCAGTTTGTCAACTGAATTACTTGAGGACAAGCAAAGACTTAAGCTTGGGGAAGTTGATACGTCCCCGTCGTATCTACTTTTCCAAACACTTTTGCCCTTGTTTTGGACTCTAACTTGCATGATTTGAATGGAACTAACCCGGACTGACGCTGTTTTCAGCAGAACTGCCATGGTGTTATTTTTGTGCAGAAATAAAAGTTCTCGGAATGACCTGAAAATCCACGGAGCAACCTTTTGGATTTAATAAAAAATATTGGCGAAAGAATCAGCACCAGGGGGCCCACACCCTGTCCACGAGGGTGGGGGGCGCCCCCCAGGGCGCGCCCCCTGCCTCGTGGGCCCCCTGGATCTCCACCAACCACAACTCCAACTCCAGATATTCACGTTAGCGGAGAAAAAACAGAGAGAAAGATTCATCGCGTTTTACGATATGGAGTCGCCGCCAAGCCCTAAACTCTCTCGGGAGGGCTGACCTGGAGTCCGTTCGGGGCTTCGTAGAGGTCGATTCATCGTCGTCGTCATCATCAACCATCCTCCATCACCAATTTCATGATGCTCACCGCCGTGCGTGAGTAATTCCATCGTAGGCTTGCTGGACGGTGATGGGTTGGATGAGATTTACCATGTAATCGAGTTAGTTTTGTTAGGGTTTGATCCCTAGTATCCACTGTGTTCTGAGATTGATGTTGCTATGCCTTTGCTATGCTTAATGCTTGTCACTAGGGCCCGAGTGCCATGATTTCAGATCTGAACCTATTATGTTTTCATGAATATATGTGAGTTCTTGATCCTATCTTGCAAGTCTATAGTCACCTATTATGTGTTATGATCCGTTAACCCCAAGTGACAATAATCGGGATACTTACCGGTGATGACCATAGTTTGAGGAGTTCATGTATTCACTAAGTGTTAATGCTTTGGTCCGGTACTCTATTAAAAGGAGGCCTTAATATCCCTTAGTTTCCAACAGGACCCCGTTGCCACGGGAGGGTAGGAAAAAAGATGTCATGCAAGTTCTTTTCCATAAGCACGTATGAGTATATTCGGAATACATGCCTACATTACATTGATGAACTGGAGCTAGTTCTGTGTCACCCTATGTTATAACTATTACATGAGGAATCGCATCCGACATAATTATCCATCATTGAGCCAATGTCTACGAGCTTTCCACATATTGCTCTTTTTGCTGAGTTTCTTTACCGTTGTAGTTGATACAATTACTACAGAACTGCTACTGTTACTTTTGCTACTGTTACCGTTACTTCCATACTACTCTGCTACTAAATGCTTTGCTGTAGATACTAAGTTATCCAGGTGTAGTTGAATTGACAACTCAACTGCTAATACTTGAGAATATTCTTTGGCTCCCCTTGTGTCGAATCAATAAATTTGGGTTGAATACTCTACTCTCGAAAACTATTGCGATCCCCTATAATTGTGGGTTATCAGAGGGCTGGATTTATAGCCGAGCGGGGTGAGGGGTTCGGGCTCCGCCGGAGGACACCTGGACGTTGCGCCCGGCGACGAACAGCGTTAGTGAGCGAGGGGGAAGGCGATGCAGCTCACGCGGGCATTGTGAACGGGCGGAGACGAGCATAGGAACAAGGGGGTGGCGACGAACACGGCGCAGCTGCACCGCTGGTAAGCCGGACTGCGTTCGTGTTCGCCGTGCTGCAGCCGCATCGGCGAGCGCCAGGGGGGAGTTAATGGCGTCGGGACGATGATGGTGGCAAGGTTTGGCGAGGTTAGGCAGGCGGGGAAGCGAGCACGCGCCAAACAGAGCGCTCGGCCGCACTCAGAGCGCGACGACAAGCATGCTGGCATCATGCACACGCGTGGTCAACGCGTGCACTGCGGCATAGAGCCACGGCTGGCCCCAAATTTCGTGTCTGACTTGTAGTCCTTAGTGTTTTGGTTAGGGCCAAGGCTTTGAGTTGAGCTCAGGTGCAGTAAACCGGATTTTTTTACTTTGTTGCAAGTTACTGGTCAGTAACTTTGAGAGCTTGTTGTGGTTAAATGGCTGGGAGTTGGGAACTGTGCTTTGGTGGTTAGCAATCATCTAGGATGGTAGTGATGCACAAGAAAATGCAGCCTCATTGGAGCAAGTAAAATGGTAGTTGCTGTAGAAACTATCATTTTTGTCCAGAATAGAAAGTAATTTCTGTAGCAAAAATATTCCAAGAAGTGGTGTGATATTTTCGCTCGGGGAGGTGCCCTAGGGTTCAGATGATTTTTGTGAATTTTCTCAGATTTTTGTGGGCAAGAAAAATTAGGGTTGCTTTGGAGCACAAGTTTCTGGTTAGGGTTTATGAGAGGAAAATGAATATTTTTCATTTAAGAAAAATATCCATGATAATATCTTGAGGTAGATCAGAGAGGAAATGATGGCTAGGAAGAGAAATGAGCCACTTGGGTGAAAGCCAAGGTGATGCCCAAGTGCTTAAGTCCAACTGAAATGATTCAAACTCCAAAATTCAAATCAAAACCAAATGAAATCCAGAAAAAGAAAAGAGGGCAAAACCAGGCTGTCACAAACCTCCCCTACTTAGGATGAATCTCATCCTCGAGATTCGGTTGCTCGGGAAAACAATTCTTGATAGTTTGCCTTTAGAAATTCTTCTTGCTCCCAGGTTGCTTCTACCTCTGTATGATGCTCCCACTGGACCTTGTAAAATTTTCTCGCCTTGCTACGAGTGACCATTTCCATCTCATCCAAAATTTTGAACGGTCTCTCCTCATACGTTAAATCCTTAGCCAACTCTACTTCTGTCATAGCAGTCTTTTTCTCGGCGGTGATATGCATCGTCTCAGCTGGGAGACATGGAACACGTTGTGCACTTCTGACAATTCTGGCGGCAGTTCCAACTGATATGCAACAGTACCTACTTTGGACATAACTGGGGATGGACCAATAAACCTGGGTGCCAATTTTCCACGAGTCTGAAACCTTTTGACTCCCTTCATAGGAGTGACTTTGAGGTATAATTGTTCTCCGGGCTCAAAACTGACCCGTCGGTGCTTTGCGTCATAATAGCTCTTTTGTCGGGATTTGGCCAGTCGCAGACGGTCTCGGATTTCTTGGACTTGCTTTTCAGCTTCCATCATGAGGTCTGTTCCGAAAATGCGGCTATCCCGGGTTTGAGACCAATTTAACGGGGTGTGGCACTTACGGCCATACAAAGCCTCATACAGTGACATCTTTAAACTGGCCTGGAAACTGTTGTTGTAGGAGAACTCATCATACGACAGACAGTCTTACCACTTAGGCCCTCGGGCCAAGGCACATGCTCGCAGCATATCGTCAAGTATTTAGTTTACCCGTTCAGTCTGTCCATCGGTCTGAGGATGATATGCAGTACTATATTTCAATGATGTTCCCAAAGCTTGATGGAGACGTGACCAGAAAGTGGAGGTAAATAGGGACCCCTGGTCAGAAGTGATGTTCGAGGTACTCCGTGTAAACTGGCTATTCTGGACACATATAATTGTGCGAGCTGATCAGCATGGTATGTGGTTCTGATGGGAATGAAGTGAGCTACCTTGGTTAACATATCCACTATGACCCATACTGCGTCATTGCCTCGCTAAGTTTTTGGCAGCACGGTGATAAAAATAGGCTATGTCTTTCTTCATTCCATCCCACCAGAATAGTTGGCGACGGTCTTCGTGCATTTTAGTACCTCCGAGGTGAATAGAATATGAGGATTCGTGTGCTTCGAATAGTATTTTCTTCCTCAAATCTCCTTGACTTGGTACACAAATCCTTCCGCGGAACCGTAAGGTACCTAGATGGTCCTTGGAAAAATCTGAGGTCTGTCCTGCTAACATTCGCTTGACATGTTTTGGTAAGACTGTGCCATCCGGCTGGGACTTGCAGATCTCATACTCGAGGGTAGGAGTAATTTCCATAATATTAGCAAGACCAGCGTCAACTATGACCAGATTGAGCCGAGCAATTTCTTCTTGGAGTTCGGACAGCAGGGATTTCATCATGGCATTTAAACTGACAGGCTTTCCGCTGAGTGCATCGGCCACCATGTTGTCTTTACCCGGGTGGTAATTAATTCCAAGATCATAGTCCTTGACTAACTCAAGCCATCTGTGTTGAAGGAGATTCAAATCTGGCTGCACGAATATGTATTTGAGACTTTTGTGGTCTGTAAATATTTGGCAGTTTTTTCCAATGAGATAGTGCCTCCAAATTTTAAGAGCATGAACCACCACGGCCAATTCCAGATCATGAGTAGGATAGTTCCCTTCGTGGGGTCGCAGCTGCCGAGATGTAGATGCTGCTACCTTGCCATCTTGCATAAGTACGCATCCAAGACCTTGTCTGGAAGCATCACAGTAAACATCAAATCTGCGGTAGATGTCTGGAAATGTCAACACAAGGGATGATGTTAGTCTGATTTTCAACTCATTGAAACTTTTCTCGCAAGCCTCAGTCCATTCAAATTTCTTATCCTTCTTGAGAAGCTCTGTCATTGGCTTGGGAATCTTAGAGAAACCTTCAATGAACCGGTGATAGTATCCGGCTAATCCAAGGAAGCCCCGGATTTGAGATACTGTCGTGGGTGCCAACCAATCAAGTACGTCTTTTACTTGCTTGGATCTATGGCTATACCTTCCGCGGATAGTATATGCCCAAGGAATCCAACTTGCTTGAGCCAGAACTCGCATTTACTAAATTTGGCGTATAGCTGATGGTCACGGAGTCTTTGTAGGACAGCTCGGAGGTGTCCATTGTGCTCATCTTCACTTTTTGAGTATGTGAGAAAATCATCGATAAAAACCACCACAAATTTATCGAGGAAATCCAAGAATACTTTATTCATCATGTGCATGAAGAAAGCAGGGGCATTGGTGAGGCCGAAGGACATAACGGTATATTCATAAAAACCGTACCGGGTAGTGAATGCGGTCTTAGGAATATCTTCCTTTTTAATCGTGAGTTGATGATATCCTGTCCTTAAATCAATTTTGGAGAACACTTTTACTCCACTGAGCTGATCAAATAAGTCATCAATCCTTTTATGGCGACATCATTCAACTGACGGTAATCCACACACATACGGAGACTGCCATCTTTCTTATCCACGAATATAGCAGGTGATCCCCATGGTGAGGAACTGGGACGGATGTAACCTTTCTGGAGCATCTCATCAAGCTGTTTCTTTAGCTCCACTAATTTTGATGACGGCATCCGATAATATTTCTTGTATAATGGTGTGGTTCCAGGCACAAGATCGATTGCAAAATCGAGCTCTCGGTCTGGTGGCATGCCTGGCAGCTCTTCTGGGAATACATTGGGAAACTCACTGACCACAGGAATTAATTCCAATTCAGCCACATCGGTGGAAACCATTTCTTTCTGAGGTATGCTCCTGCGGGCATGGAATTTTGTAGCTTGCCCTTCTGGACTTGTCAAGGAGACTTCTCGGGTTGCACAATTAATGCATACTTGATATTGTGTCAACCAATTCATCCCCAAAATGATGTCCAACTTAACAGACTCAATGACTATCAAGGAAGTTGGAAAGTGGACTCCGTTGATATTTATTTCAGATTACGGCAGACCAGATTGCTTCCGAGCAAAGGTACCGGGATTGTACCAGCATACTCTTGCTCAAAATCGAACAAGGAAATTTGTTTTAGGCAACAAAACTACGTGGAAATAAAAGAGTGGGAAGCCCGAGAGTCAAATAAAATTACGGCAGGTATGCTATTAATTGAAAACATACCAATGACGACTTGGGTTCTCTTGGGCTTCATGCGTGGATAGGTGATGGACTTGCCCGGTGATGTTTTGATGGACAGGGTATGACCCCATAAAGTTGACTTGCAGCCTGAATGGAGCGTGATTCCTGCCTCTCTTGGGACACTGCCTGGCGTAATGTCCGGTTTGCCCATAACTGAAACAAGAATTGTTGCGCTGGCACTCTTCTCGCACCGGGTTGGTTACGACATTCTTGACTTGCGTAGGGGTCTTGTTGACATTCTGCTGCCAATTGGGCTTGTAGTCTACTTGTGTCTGCTGCCAGGTATGAGCCTTTTGCATAGGCAAAACCTCCTTCCTTGGTTCGAACTTCCGCTTGTGATCATTATTTGTAGTCTTGTTGGCATGCATCAGTTTGTGCTCCTCTCAAAGAATGAGGGCGTTGTTTACCGTAGTTTGGAAATCGGTGAAATCAAACATGCTGAGGGTGCACCGGAGATGTTGATTTAATCCACCAAGAAAACGATCAATCTTCCTTTCTTCGGTGGCCACATCATGAAGAGAGTAGCAGGCCAAATGATTGAACCTATTCAAATATTCACTCACAGTCTGACTTCCTTGGAGGAGCGCGAGGAATTCACGCTGCTTGACCTTCATAATTCCAGCAGGAATATGGTATTTACGGAACTGGTCCTTGAATTTTACCCTGGTGATTTTCGGCAGACCACATGGCTTTTTCATTCTCCCACCATATTGCGGCAGCGCCTTCAAGATAATGAGTTGCAAATGGGACTTTTTCATTTGTATTAGTACGGGCAATCTCAAGCTTCTTCTCAATAGTTCGCAACCAGTTGTCTGCATCCAATGGATCAGTAACCTGACTGAAACTGGGAGGGTTGGTTCTCTGAAAATCTGACAGTTTGGAGTGATGACCGTTTTGATTTCCATTCTGTCCAACCATAGCTTGCACACTTCTCAACATTTCAAGAAGATCATTATTTCTCCTTTCCTCAAACATACGGAGAATTTGCTCGGTGGAGGGCGGATTTGGCGGTGGAGGCGGTGGGGGAACGTACGGCTCGGGGGAGTGTCATGCCTGCCGCGCGGAACGACAAATAGGGACATCCTCACAAGCGTCGCTACTGCTGCCTTCCGTGTCATCCTATTGTTTTTCCAAGACAACGCATAATCGAGATGAGCAACATCCAAAAGAAATTACAATGGAGAAAAGCCAGCTGACAAAACCCGAAAGAAAGCGAAAAATCCAAAGGAAACACATCGAATAGAAGAAAGTCCAACATTATTATACATAGAACTGTACATAAAAGATAAATGACATAATAAGTTCAACTACTCTCATACATCGAACGGAACATCATGACTCGTACGACTACATCCGTACATCAACCTGATAACTGCGAATACTCGAGTGCCCTAAGGCTCTGCTGGTGCTGCGGTGTCCTCTCCTGAAGCGGACTCGGATCCCGAACTGACAACGTTAACCGAGACCTCTGGGATAAATGTAACACGACGTCGCTGCCTCGAGGTTCCCCCTCAGGAGCAGGTGCAGGATGAGGCTGAAGCATCGGGGTTACAGGGGTAGCGAGAAGAGAAACCCACTCAGCAGGAGCACTAAGAGGGTTCACGATCGAGGTGCCTGAGCTACTCGGAGTAGTAATCGGTGAAATAGGGGAGCTAGAACTGGATGGAAGATAAGGAGTAAATCCCGTAGATGATGGAGTAGTGACAGCTCTAGTAGCGGCTAAAGCAACGCGGGCACGAGTCAGCTCTCGAGCCAGCTCGTGGATCAGAAGGTAGCTAGCAGTGATGTAACGAGAATGGTGGCTAGCAGTCCTATAGGACTCCGGATCAATGGTAGGAAAAGGACACGGCCATTGTCGTGCAGAGAGGGATAGAAGTAGAAACCTGGATGGTTCTGCATTCAGACCTCGTTATAGGGTAGCTTGACGAGGACCTCAAATGGGGCAAAATGGACAGCCTGAGAAGCGGTAGAAGTGTAACCGCTCCTGGAAGTGCGAGTGTAAGAGCTGGAGGATGAACTGGTGCACAAAGTAACCACGGCGTGATGGTCATACACTAAATCTGACAAACGCTCCAGGTACACACGATAGACTGGGTCGTCACCGTGAGGATACAGTCGACACCGCACATTGCGAAGGAGATGCGACGACATGTACGGCATCAACTACAACTGGCACGGATACGGCACCGGAGCCATCTACACTCACAACCATTAGTAGGTTAGAAATAAAATAACCAAGTGCAAGCAATGCAACAACTAGCTATAAACACTATCGTCACTCAACATTTATTCTAACTAACTCCAGTAATGCGGTGGGAGTCTAGCGTGTCCTACAGTCAGCGCGGCTCTGATACCAAGTGCTGTGGCACCCCGGCTCAGAGCGACCGATTTACCTTGCATTGCCAGCCCAGAGACCATGTCTGCTTGCCACACAGAACATCTTGGTACAGAAACAACCGCTTTATTGATGCTAGCGGAACAAGGTTCATATTACAACAAGTTAGGAGGCCAAGCGGCACACACGGTGCGGCTAAACAATATGTACATTATTTAATGAACATAAGGGGGCCTCGACCATGACAACTACACGACAGCGGAACAACGCCGAAGCGGGACTCCATAGCACAGGGACACCAATGTGAACACGATCTAGACTCGAACAGCACTCCGTTCCAACGAACCTTTCCTGAAATAAGGCATGACACGCCAGGTCAGTACATTGAATGTACTTGCAAGCTCACAACAAGCATAAACACAATGACAAACAATATCATGATATTAACCAATTTAATCATCAATGCAAAATCATGATATGGATGCAGTGAATGAAACCTCATGCCTCAAGTCCCACAGACTTGCTTACCAACGGGTTACCACATAACCAAACGGTGATCTCTCGCGGATCACAAAACAGACCAACCACGTGGTCATCAAACGGGTTACCTCGTAACCAAACGGTGATCTTTCTCGGATCACAAACGTACCAACAACTTGGTCATCAACATCAACATGGTTCTCCAACCATCCTATTTCCAATAGTGCCATGTTATTAATTTAGTGTGCAAGATTTATTAAGACGTTGACCCATGGTGTGACCTACTTTCGAGCGTGTCCGTAAACGTGGACTCGGCTATCGATAGATTTAATACACTCTGCAGAGGTAGCGCACTGTACCCACACCAAGGAACCAATGGCCTCGCACTCCCATTCAGTGGACCAACGACATTCCAACAGAACCCCTCCATTGCCATGACACTCTCCCGGCCACTCCCACTAACTCCACACTGGGCTAAATCATGGGTGGCCCCGTGTCTACCCCAGACACCAACGACCACTGTCGTGGCAAAACATAAACGGTCCCAAACGGGGACAAGGTACCATAACAACATCAACGGGCACACAAGGTTATGTCTGCTTACCGGGCCAGGGTACCGCACGCCCATAACCTTCCCTCGTTGGAGGTATCGACCAGAGGCATGACAACGGACCGAATAAAGGCCTTCCCATAAAGGCAAATGTGGTTGCACTTGGAAAAACTCGATTCAGTGGCACCATGACCCGATCAACGATATGTTCAAGTTGATTTTTTATCAGGTTCAACTTAAATTAAAAATAACCGGTGTCATGATATGCCATGCAAATGCACTCATGTAACATGCTTCACTAATCATCAGAACAATACCGGGTCAACTTATATCAAGCACTAATCAAACATTTCAGAAACTCAAGGCACTATTCTGGTCATATATATCCAGCAACTAATCATGGAAATATATTAGCATAATTATTTTCTTAACCAAGAAAATATTATCCCAACTAGTCCTTTTTCATAAGCAAGTTATTTCTCCATAATCTAGCATGACTCATAATAACTTAAACTAACTTAGTTAACTTTTTAACTTACTGTAAATCAACATGTCCACATAATCTAGATTTCAACATAATGAAAATAACTATTTATCTTGGTGATTTAAATGCATGAACTAATTTAATCATTCAAGTTGAAAATAAATCACAAATATTGCAATGGCACCCTGAAAATGCTGTTGTGGCTTGCCTTAGTGCAGATGAGGGTCACACTCCTCCTGGTGATCCTCAAGACAAGCTTCACCTTCTGAAATCAATTAAAAGCACAAAAATAAAATGTCAAGAAACACTCTGAAATTCACCAGAAATCTAGGCAGCAGAGAAAAATCTCATCTTTGGTGTGCTGCTAGAGATTTTCATACAGAACACAATGCAAAAAGAATCAATTCATTGGGACTTATGGTTAGAAAGTTGTGGCTGTTTGAAGTTCTCTGGAATTATTTGAATTTGAAATAATATAAACAGAACTGGGGGTGACATCGAAGGCGTAAACCCCGCGGGGGCGCCTCCACTCGTACCGCTTCAGCTGCGGCCATAGTGGCTGACAGCGGGCCCTGCTAGTCAGGTGAGAGGGAGGGGGAGAGAGAGACAGGGCACGGCGGGGCTTCGCCGGAGCACACGCCGGCGAGGAGGGCGACTTGGCCCGATCTAAAGGGATGGATCAAAAGAGAAGAGAGAGGCGTACCTGCCCGTACCCATAGAATAGCTAGGGATGGTCGGACGGCGACGGAATGAGCTTCTCCAGCGGCGACAGAGGGCCGTGGTCGCTAGAGTTGGAGATGACGGCGACGAGGGGCTGCCCCAGTGGCTCCAACCGAGTCAGACGACACCACTGAAGCACGTCGGAGGACCTAGAAGAGTCGCCTGGGCTTGGGAGGGGCTGGAGCGGTGCGGACGGACAGAGGGGATCGCCGGCGAGCTCGAGCTCGGGGACGACGGCCCGAGGCCTGCCCTGCCGGGCTACGGCTTCCTACGAGTTTGTGGAGTGCGCGAGTGGAGCTGAGGATGCTCGGGAAGGCTGGGGAGGGCCGGATTTATAGCCGAGGGGGTGAGGGGTTCGGGCTCCGCCAGAGGACACCTGGATGCTGCGCCCGGTGACGAACAACGTCAATGAGCGAGGGGGAAGGCAACACAGCTCATGCGGGCACTGTGAATAGGCGTAGACGAGCACAGGACGAGGGGGTGGCGATGAACACAGTGCACAGCGCACTGTTGGATTGGCCGAAGCGCGCTCGTGCTCGCTGCGGTGAGCTCCGGCTTCGGCGAGCGCCAGGGGGGGTCAATGGCATCGGGACGATGATGGTGGCGAGGTTTGGTGACATTAGGCAGGCGGGGAAGCGAGCACGCGCCGAACAGAGCGCTCGGTGGCACTCAGAGCGCAGCGACAAGCATGATGGCATCATGCACACGTGTGGTCAATATCACGTGCACTGCGGCATAGAGCCACGGCTGGCCCCAAATTTCGTGTCTGGCTTGTAGTCCTTGGTGTTTAGGTTAGGGCCAAGGCTTTGAGTTGAGGTCAGGTGTAGTAAACTGGATTTTTACTTCGTTGCAAGTTACTGGTCAGTAATTTTGAGAGCTTGTTGTGGTTAAACGGCTGGGAGTTGGGAGCTGTGCTTTGGTGGTTAGCAATCATCTAGGAGGGTAGTGATGCACAAGAAAATGCAGCCTCATTGGAGCAAGTAAAATTGTAGTTGCTGTAGAAACTAACTTTTCTGTCCAGAACAAAAAATAATTTCTGTAGCAAAAATATTCCAAAAATTGGTGTGATATTTTTGCTCAGGGAGGTGCCCTAGGGTTCAAAGGATTTTTGTGGGCAAGAAAAATTGGGGTTGCTTTGGAGCACAAGTTTCTGGTTAGGGTTTATGAGAGGAAAATGAATATGTTTCATTTAAGAAAAATATACATGATAATATTTTGAGCTTGACCAGAGAGGAAATGATGGCTAGGAAGAGAAATGAGCCACTTGGGTGAAAGCCAAGGTGATGCACAAGTGCTTAAGTCCAACTGAAATGATTCAAACTCCAAAATTCAAATAAAAACAAAATGAAATCCAGAAAAAGAAAAGAGGGCAAAAACCAGGCTGTCACAAACCTCCCCCACTTAGGATGAATCTCGTCCTCGAGATTCGGTTGCTCGGGAAAATAATTCTGGATAGTTTGCCTTTAGAAATTCTTCTTGCTCCCAGGTTGCTTCTGCCTCTCTATGATGCTCCCACTGGACCTTGTAAAATTTTCTCGCCTTGCTACGAGTGATCCTTTCCATCTCATCCAAAATTTTGAACGGTCTCTCCTCATATGTTAAATCCTTAGCCAACTCTACTTCTGTCATAGCAGTCTTTTTCTCGGCGGTGATATGCATCGTCTCAGCTGGGAGACATGGAACACGTTGTGCACTTCTGACAATTCTGGCGGCAGTTCCAAATGATATGCAACAATACCTACTCTAGACATAACTGTGAGTGGACCAATAAACCTGGGTGCCAATTTTCCGCGAGTCTGAAACCTTTTGACTCCCTTCATAGGAGTGACTCTGAGGTATACTTGTTCTCCGGGCTCAAAACTGACCCGTCGGTGCTTTGCCTCATAATAGCTCTTTTGTCGGGATTTGGCTAGTCGCAGACGGTCTCGGATTTCTTGGACTTGCTTTCCAGCTTCCATCATGAGGTCTATTCCGAAAATGCGGCTATCCCCGGGGATTGAGACCAATTTAACGTGGTGCGGCACTTACGGCCATACAAAGCCTCATACGGTGACATCTTTAAACTGGCCTGGAAACTGTTGTTGTAGGAGAACTCAGCATACGGCAGACAGTCTTCCCACTTAGGCCCTTAAGCCAAGGCACATGCTCACAGCATATCTTCAAGTATTTGGTTTACCCGTTCAGTCTGTCCATCGGTCTGAGGATGATAAGCAGTACTATATTTCAATGTTGTTCCCGAAGCTTGATGGAGACGGGACCAAATAGCGGAGGTAAATAGGGACCCCCAGTCAGAAGTGATTGTTCGAGGTACTCCGTGTAAACTGACTATTATGGACACATATAATTGTGCGAGCTGATCATCACGGTATGTGGTTCTGATGGGGATGGAATGAGCTAGCTTGGTTAACATATCCACTATGACCCATACTGCGTGATTTCCTCGCTGAGTTTTTGGCAGCCCGGTGATAAAAATAGGCTATGTCTTTCTTCATTCCATCCCACCAGAATAGTTGGCGAAGGTCTTCGTACATTTTAGTACCTCCGGGGTGAATAGAATACGAGGATTCGTGTGCTTCGGATAGAATTTTCTTCCTCAAATCTCCTTGACTTGGTACGCAAATCCTTCCGCAGAACCGTAAGGTACCTAGATGGTCCTTGGAAAAATCTGAGGTCTGTCCTGCTAACATTCGCTTGACATGTTTTTGTAAGACTGTGCCATCCGGCTGGGCCTTGCGGATCTCATCCTCGAGGGTAGGTTTAATTTCCATAATATTAGCTCTCGGTCTGGTGGCATGCCTGGCAGCTCTTCTGGGAATACATCGAGAAACTCACTGACCACAGGAATTAATTCCAATTCAGCCACAGCGGTGGAAACCATTTCTTTCTGAGGTATGCTCCTGCGGGCATGGAATTTTGTAGCTTGCCCTTCTGGACTTGTCAAGGAGACTTCTCGGGTTGCACAATTAATGCATACTTGATATTGTGTCAACCAATTCATCCCCAAAATGATGTCCAACTTAACAGACTCAATGACTATCAAGGAAGTTGGAAAGTGGACTCCGTTGATATTTATTTCCAGATTACGGCAGACCAGATTGCTTCTGAGCAAAGGTACCGGGGATTGTACCAGCATACTCTTGCTCAAAATCGAACAAGGAAATTTGTTTTAGGCAACAAAACTCTGTGAAATAAAAGAGTGGGAAGCCCGAGAGTCAAATAAAATTACGGCAGGTATGCTATTAATTGAAAACATACCAATGACGACTTCGGGGTTCTCTTGGGCTTCGTCTGTGGAGAGGTGATGGACTTGCCCGGTGATGTTTTGATGGACAGGGTATGACCCCATAAAGTTGACTTGCAGCCTGAATGGAGCGTGATTCCTGCCTCTCTTGGGACACTGCCTGGCGTAATGTCCGGTTTGCCCATAACTGAAACAAGAATTGTTGCGCTGGCACTCTTCTCGCACCGGGTTGGTTACGACATTCTTGACTTGCGTAGGGGTCTTGTTGACATTCTGCTGCCAATTGGGCTTGTAGTCTACTTGTGTCTGCTGCCAGGTATGAGCCTTTTGCATAGGCAAAACCTCCTTCCTTGGTTCGAACTTCCGCTTGTGATCATTATTTGTAGTCTTGTTGGCATGCATCAGTTTGTGCTCCCTCTCAGCAATGAGGGCGTTGTTTACCAGAGTTTGGAAATCGGTGAAATCAAACATGCTGAGGGTGCACCGGAGATGTTGATTTAATCCACCAAGAAAACGATCAATCTTCCTTTCTTCGGTGGCCACATCATGAAGAGAGTAGCAGGCCAAATGATTGAACCTATTCAAATATTCACTCACAGTCTGACTTCCTTGGAGGAGCGCGAGGAATTCACGCTGCTTGACCTTCATAATTCCAGCAGGAATATGGTATTTACGGAACTGGTCCTTGAATTTTACCCTGGTGATTTCTGGCAGGCCACATGGCTTTTTCATTCTCCCACCATATTGCGGCAGCGCCTTCAAGATAATGAGTTGCAAATGGGACTTTTTCATTTGTATTAGTACGGGCAATCTCAAGCTTCTTCTCAATAGTTCGCAACCAGGTTATGCGCATCCAATGGATCAAGAACTTTGAAAGCCCAGGAGGGTTGGTTCTCTGAAAATCTGACAGTTTGGAGTGATGACCGTTTTGATTTCCATTCTGTCCAACCATAGCTTGCACACTTCTCAACATTTCAAGAAGATCATTATTTCTCCTTTCCTCAAACATACGGAGAATTTGCTCGGTGGAGGGCGGATTTGGCGGTGGAGGCGGTGGGGGAACGTACGGCTCGGGGGAGTGTCATGCCTGCCGCGCGGAACGACAAATAGGGACATCCTCACAAGCGTCGCTACTGCTGCCTTCCCGTGTCATCCTATTGTTTTTTCCAAGACAACGCAATCGAGATGAGCAACATCCAAAAAGAAATTACAATGGAGAAAAGCCAGCGACAAAACCCGAAAGAAAGCGAAAAATCCAAAGGAAACACATCGAATAGAAGAAAGTCCAACATTATTATACATAGAACTGTACATAAAAGATAAATGACATAATAAGTTCAACTACTCTCATACATCGAACGGAACATCATGACTCGTACGACTACATCCGTACATCAACCTGATAACTGCGAATACTCGAGTGCCCTAAGGCTCTGCTGGTGCTGCGGTGTCCTCTCTGAAGCGGACTCGGATCCCGAATCGACAACGTTAACCGAGACCTTCCGGGATAAATGTAACACGACGTCGCTGCCTCGAGGTTCCCCTCGGGGAGCAGGTGCAGGATGAGGCTGAAGCATCGGGTTCTGAGGGTAGCGAGAAGAAACCCACTCAGCAGGAGCACTAAGAGGGTTCACGATCGAGGTGCCCGAGCTACTCGGAGTAATGTCGGTGAAATAGGGAGCTAGAACTGGATGGAAGATAAGGAGTAAATCCGTAGATGATGGAGTAGTGACAGCTCTAGTAGCGGCTAAAGCAACGCTGGCACGAAGTCGACTCTCGAGCCAGCTCGTGGATCGAAGGTAGCTAGCAGTGATGTAACGAGAATGGTGGCTAGCAGTCCTATCAGACTCCGGATCAATGGTAGGAAAAGGACACGGCCATTGTCGTGCAGAGAGGGATAGAAGTAGAAACCTGGATGGTTCTGCATTTGGACCTCGTTATAGGGTAGCTCGACGAGGACCTCAAATGCAGCAAACTGGACAGACTGAGAAGCGGTAGAAGCATAACCGCTCCTGGAAGTGCGAGTGTAAGAGCTGGAGGATGAACTGGTGCGCAGAGTAACCATGACGTGATACTCATACAATGAATCTGACATACGCTCCCGGTACACACGATAGACTGGGTCGTCACCATGAGGATACAGTCGACGCCACACATTACGAAGGAGATGCGGCGACGTGTACGGCATCAGCTGTAACTGGCACGGATACGGCACCGGAGCCATCTACACTCACAGCCATTAGTAGGTTAGAAATAAAATAACCAAGTGCATGCAATGCAACAACCAGCTTTGAACACTATCGTCACTGAACTTTTATTCTAACTAACGTCCATTAACGCGGCGGGAGTCTAGCGTGTCCTACAGTCAGTGCGGATCTGATACCAAGTGTTGTGGCACCTTGGCTCAGAGCAACCGGTTTACCTTGCATTGCCAGCCCAGAGACCATGTCTTCTGGCAATGCACAACATCTTGGTACAGAAAACAACCTCTTTATTGATGCTAGCGGAACAAGGTTCATATTACAACAAGTTAGGAGGCCAAGCGGCACACACGGTGCGGCTGAACAATACATATATTATTTAATGAACATAAGGGGGCCTCGATCATGACAACTATGCGGCAGCGGAACGACGACGAAGCGGACTCCATAGCATAGGGACGCCGATGTGAACACGATCTAGACTCGAACGGCACTACGTTCTAATGAACCTTTCCTGAAATCTGGCATGACACGCCAGGTCAGTACATTGAATGTACTTGCAAGTTCATAACAAGCATAAACATAATGATAAACAATATCATGATATTAACCAATTTAATTATCAATGCAAAATCATGCTATGGATGAAGTGAATGAAACCTCGTGCCTCAAGTCCCACGGACTTGCTTAGCAACGGGTTACCACGTAACCAAACGATGATCTCTCTCGGATCACAAAAAGGACCAACCACGTGGTCATTAAACGGGTTACCTCATAACCAAACGGTGATGTTTCTCGGATCACAAACGGATCAACAACTTGGTCATCAACATCAACATGGTTCTCCAACCATCCTCTTTCCAACAGTGCCATGTTATTAATTTAGTGTGCAAGATTTATTAAGACGTTGACCCATGGTGTGACCTACTTTCGAGCGTGTCCGTAGCCATGGACTTGGCTATCGATAGATTTAATACACTCTGCAGAGGTACCAAACTGTACCCACACCAAGGAACCCATGGCCTCGCACTCCCATTCGGGTGGACCAACGGCATTCCAACAGAACCCCTCCATTGCCATGACACTCTCCCGGCCACTCCGACTAACTCCCCACTCGGCTAAGTCATGGGTGGCCCCGTGTCTACCCCAGACACCAACGGCCACCGTCGTGGCAAAACATAAACGGTCCCAAACAGAGACAAGGTACCATAACAACATCAAAGGGCACACAAGGTTATGTCTGCTTACCGGGCCAGGGTACCGCACGCCCACAACCTTCCATCGTTGGAGGTACCGACCAGAGGCATGACAATGGACCGAATAAAGGCCTTCCATTAAAGGCAAATGTGGTTGCACTGGGAAAAACACGATTCAGTGGCACCATGACCCGATCAACGATATGTTCAAGTTGATTTTTTATCAGGTTCAACTTAAAATAAAAATAACCGGTGTCATGAAATGCCATGCCAATGCGCTCATGTAACATGCTTCACTAATCATCAGAACAATACCGGGTCAACTTATATCAAGCACTAATCAAACATTTCAGAAACTCAAGCCACTATTCTGGTCATATATATTCAGCAACTAATCATGGAAATATCTTAGCATAATTATTTTCTTAACCAAGAAAATATTATCCCAACTAGTCTTTTTTCATAAGCAAGTTATTTCTCCAAAATCTAGCATGACTCATAATAACTTAAACTAACTTAGTTAACTTTTTAACTTACTATAAATCAACATGTCCACATAATCTAGCTTTCAACGGAATGAAAATAACTATTTATCTTGGTGATTTAAATGCATGAACTAATTTAATCATTCAAGTTGAAAATAAATCACAAATATTGCAATGGCACCACGAAAATGTTGTTGTGGCTTGCCTTAGTACAGATGAGGGTCCCACTCCTCCTGGTGATCCTCAAGACAAGCTTCACCTTCTGAAATCAATTAAAAGCACAAAAAGAAAATGTCAAGAAACACTCTAAAATTCACCAAAAAATCTAGGCAGCAGAGAAAAATCTCATCTTTGGTGTGTTGCTAGAGATTTTCATACAGAACGCAATGCAAAAAGAATCAATTCATTTGGACTTATGGTTAAAAAGTTGTGGCTGTTTGAAGTTCTCTGGAATTATTTGAGTTTGAAATAATTTAAACAGAACTGGGCGGTGACGTCGAAGGCGTAAACCCCGTGGGGCGCTTCCACTCGTACCGCTTCGGCTGCGGCCAGAGTGGCTGACAGCGGGCCCTGCTAGTCAGGTGAGAGGGAGGGGGAGAGAGAAACAGGGAACGGCGGGGCTTCACGGGAGCACACGCCAGCATGGAGGGCGACTTGGCCCGATCTAAAGGGATGGATCGAAAGAGAAGAGAGAGACGCACCTGCCCATACCCGTAGAACAGCTAGGGGTGGTTGGATGGCGACGGAATGAGCTTCTCCAGCGGCGGCAGAGGGCCGTGGTCGCCGGAGTTGGAGATGACGGTGACGAGGGGCTGCCCAAGTGGCTCCAACCGAGTCGGACGACACCACTGAAGCACGACGGAGGCCCTGGAAGAGTCACTTGGGCTTGGGAGGGGATGGAGCAGTGCGGACGGACAGAGGGGATCACCGGCAAGCTCGAGCTCGAGGACGGCGGCCCGAGGCCTTCCCGACCGGGCTACGGCTTCCTACGAGTTTGTGGAGCGTGCGAGTGGAGCTGAGGATGCTCGGGAAGGCTGGATTTATAGCCGAGCGGGCGAGGGGTTCGGGCTCCGCCGGAGGACACCTGGACGCTACGCCCGACGACGAACGGCGTCAGTGAGCGAGGGGGAAGGCGACGCAGCTCACGCGGGCACTGTGAACGGGTGGAGACAAGCACAGGAACGAGGGGTTGGTGATAAACACAGTGCGTAGTGCATTATTGGGTTGGCCGGACCACGCCCGTGCTCGCTACGGCAAGCTCCGGCGTCAGCGAGTGCCAAGGGGGAGTTAATGGCGTTGGGACGATGATGGTGGCGAGGTTTGGCGAGGTTAGGTAGGCGGGGAAGGGAAGCGAGCACCCGCCGAACAGAGCGCTCGGCGGCACTCAGAGAGGGGCGACAAGCATGCTGGCATCGTGCACACGCGTGGTCACCACGTGCACTGCGGCATAGAGCCACGGCTGGCCCCAAATTCCGTGCCTGGATTGTAGTCCTTAGTGTTTAAGTTAGGGCCAAGGCTTTGAGTTGAGCTCAGGTGCAGTAAACTGGATTTTTACTTCGTTGCAAGTTACTGGTCAGTAACTTTGAGAGCTTGCTGTGGTTAAACGGCTGGGAGTTCGGAGTTGTGCTTTGGTGGTTAGCAATCATCTAGGAGGGTAGTGATGCACAAGAAAATGCAGCCTCATTAGAGCAAGTAAAATGGTAGTTACTATAGAAACTACCATTTCTGTCCAGAACAGAAAATAATTTCTGTAGAAAAAATATTCCAAAACGTGGAGTGATATTTTTGCTCACGGAGGTGCCCTAGGGTTCAAAGGATTTGTGAATTTTCTCAGATTTTTGTGGGCAAGAAAAATTGGGGTTGCTTTGGAGCACAAGTTTCTGGTTAGGGTTTATGAGAGGAAATGAATATTTGTCATTTAAGAAAAATATCCATGATAATATTTTGAGGTAGACCAGAGAGGAAATGATGGCTAGGAAGAGAAATGAGCCACTTGGGTGAAAGCCAAGGTGATGCCCAAGTGCTTAAGTCCAACTGAAATGATTCAAACTCCAAAATTCAAATCAAAACCAAATGAAATCCAGAAAAAGAAAAGAGGGCAAAAACCAGGCTGTCACATTCATTTTAATTTCTTTCCGTTAGCTGTAGCACTTTTGACGGAAAACGCGCTTCTACAATAGCCTTAGCAGTAGCGCGGTTTTGCTAAGGTCGCTACTAGTATTCATAGCCTATCGGCTTAGTAGTGGGAATTTTAGTAGTAGCGCTTTTCGCAGCAGAAGCGTTACTGCTACACCTGTATCTGTACCACGGTTCACAAGCACGTGCTACTGCTATGTAGCACTAGCGCCTCATTTTAACCAGCGCTACTGCTAAAGTTCTGTGTATAAGGTTTTTCCTAGTAGTGAAAAGAAGCAATAGGGTGAATCAACAACAATGACAACGGCGGCGGTGGTTCACTTGATTGCGGCGACGGGGACGGGGGCCGAAAGGGCTGGACGTCGGGCAGAAGGGCAGCGTAGGGCAGGGGAGGCAAAGAGGTAGTGGCAGGGCTGGCGGGGGGGGGGGGGGTCGCACCGGCGAAAGTGCAGGCACGAGGGGCGACGCGAGGGAGCGGCGTGGCTTTTACTTAGTCGTCAATCGACAGGTAAATTTAGGGAGAGGATTGGGGAGCGGAGTAAAATTTTACTCCCTTACGGCAGTTAAGGGATTGGCTAGGTGCCGACTAGAGGAGTAAAATAGAAATTTTACTCCTCTAAGTGGTTATAAGGGATCGGTTAGAAAATGACCCGAGTGACGAGGAAGAGAATTTGGTGGAGTATAATTTTTTTTAGATCCAGTTAATTGTCGGCTAGCTATACATGCTACGTGCTCCGAAGCTGCCGGGAGCTAAAGTACAAGATACTGGAGAGGGAAAATTTGTCAAATTTCTGACCTGCGACTTGATTGGAAATCTATATACACGGTTTTGATGTTTCTCAGGTTGAGAAACGGCTATGCCTCTCTCAATCACATACACGGGGACCGTCCGATTTGATCGCATCCAAAGTGATGTGCCCTGACCATGCTGAGTCGTATGATGGGTCGTCTGCGCATGAGTGACGAGTCGTAACTCTGCCGCCCGTCATTGGTGTTGGTGCGATAAAGGACGAGCTAGTTGCGGGTGGCGCCTATGAGCTTCGTGTTCATGTTGTCGGGGAAGGGAGACCATCTGTGGAGGGCATAGTACGGAAGGTTGACGAAGGTGCCATCCGAGTGGACGATCCATGGTAGCTGCGTATACGGGCGTGGTCGACCATGGTCGAGCGCCACGAGAGGCAGACGGCACGGAAGCGGGCGCGGTCACCGGGGAGAGCAAGGTGGGCGATGACCCGGCTGAGAACTATCTGCACTCCGACTTGATAAATCCGATCCCTTAAACGTTTGTGGACGCGACTGAGCGTGTCCACGTACAGTTATTGGTCACGTCTTAAATTAGCTACTCTGCATCTAAATATCTCATATTTCAACTCCTAGATCCATACAAAGCATGCAAAAAATATTCTACGTACTACCTAGCTAAGCTTCATCGTCGGAGATGACCATGACGTCGGTGTCGGGTGCTGGGTGGATGGGCACGTAGTAGGACTCCTGCTCCTCTTCCATATGTTCGACCCAATCCATGTAGGCGAACATCTCCTCCTCCGTGGCGTGTTGCGCCTCGATCTCCTATCGGCAACAGCGTCTCGCCTCCGCATCTGACTCCGAACAGAGGGAATCGAGAATGTCCTGCTGCTCCGCCTGCAGATCCGCGTCTCCAGCATCCCCGCGTCCTTCTCCGACACCTCCTCCTCCTCCTCCTCCTCCTCCAACTCTATCCTTTGGATCCACTGCATACGAAGGTAGGCGATTCAGGCTTTGCGCCTTTTCCGGATCTGCTGGAGCTGCAGCTAGCGCTCCGACGTTAGAAATGGATAGCCCCTTATCCGGCGGCGTGGGGGCATGGATACTAGTGGTGGCGGACGGGGAGTGGAAAGTGGCAGTGGCAAAGGAAAATGTGGAGGGGTAGGGTTTCGGTGCAGACGGTCAGCTTAAATAGCCGGGCTAGGCACTACACGACCCGCCGAAGTAGTGCCACGCGGCGGCATCGATCCGACGAAGGAGACGAGTTTCAGACCGTCTGGTTTCCCAGCAATTCCGCGTGGGACACCGACGTCATTCCAACGTGGCGAACGCGCCCGACCGCCTCATATTCGCCTCATATTTTGACTGAATATGAGGGGTACCGGTCAGTCCGGACGTTTGAGACTCATTTGAGATGTTCTTCTGGATCGAAATTTTGTGACCGGGCGGTCCGCCGGACATTTGAGATGGCCTTGGAGCGTTGGACCGTAGATGCTCTAAAAATGTCAGACGGGAGGTCGGCCAACAAAGAAGGCTGGGAAATCGTATAACTCAAGCCGAGCCACTGCTCTAGCGGTGGTTGGGGTCGATCGTACGTATACCTAGCTAGCTGGTGGGTAACAGATCTTTTTTTCGAGAGTACATCAAAGGCGTACCTTAGCTTATAGAAGAGAGAAATATATGTACAAGAGTTTGTATGGTAGATCGTCACAAACCGACGATCCCACCTAACCACTCCCCCACCCTAAGCGGACTACTCACAAAAACGTTGGACTCCTACCATTCCCGCTAACCTCCAGAGGTGTAGTTCCTGAAAGATTAGATTCACCGTCACGTACTCATCGCATATAGCGCCGGATTGAAAAACCCTAACATTCCTTTGTTTCCATAACGTCTGGCAGATCAACATGACAAACGCGTCGAAGCCCTACTTGTCCGCACTGCTAACCTGCTTGCGCGCACTCATCCACCATTGTTGTACATGTCGTGATGCACATGGCTCAGGTTGGTATCGATGCCAACTTTGGCATAGCACTGGAACCAGACCTGTCGCGTGAAGACTGAATCATGAGGTGGTCCACGTTATCCTCCTCCTGGTCACAGAGAAAGCACGGAGAGGCCGTGTCTTGCAATCCATGCCTTAGTCTCCTATCCGACGTCCAAATGCGATTCTGGATAGCTAGCCACATGAAAATCTTATAGGCCAGTGGGGATCCATTTTTTCATATAGCGACTGCAGGTGCAAAACTGATTCCACTGATATAGAGCATCCGATAAGCCGACGCCGCATAATAGCTACCAGAATCATGCCATGCCCAGGTCGCCTTGTCTCCACTGCCAGGAGTAATATCGACTTGCACAAGGGCGTCCCAAAGATGGATAAACTGCATTAGATCCTCCATCGACAGATTCTCCGGCATGTCCTTGAGCCATGTGTGCTGGTGTAGTCCCTCGCTAGCCATCCGTGAATTGAGCGTCCTCATCTTGACCTTAGCCACAAGGCCAGGGGAAATCTCAGCGACCGTGCAACCTTTCACCCATCTGTCCTTCCAAAATAGAATCCTCGTGCCGTCTCCAATCTCTCACTTCACCAAGCTATTGAACGTGCGTTCGACCTGCTTATCCGGCATGAGATTCAACCCTTGCCATGGCCTGCTATCGTCCAGTCTGCGTAACCATTTCCATCTCAACCGAAGGGCAAGTCCGTGTTTACTGAGGTCCAAAATGCCCAGTCCACCCAGCTGTTTAGGGCGACACACTCTCTGCCAAGATACCGCACACTTCCCGCCAATGACGGCATCAGAACCAGCCCAAAAGAAGGCACGACAACCCTGATCCACTTTCTCGATAGCCCACTTCGGAGCCTCTGCCACAATTAGGTGGTGCGTGGGTCGTGCCCTCATCACTTGATTAACAAGAATCAGTCTTCCCGGACGTGTAACCAAGCCTCTTTACCATCCTGGCAAGATTTTGAGTGCTCCATCCACCATGCATTGCCATTCAGAGCGAGTCAATTGTTTGATACCTAGATGGAGACCAAGATACTTACACGGGAAGTGATCAATCTTCCAAGGTAGTATGCTTCTAACCACCTCCTCGTCCTGCTCCTCTCCACGGATCAGAATTGCTGAAGATTTGGTGAAATTAACATGCAATGTCGAGACCTTTCCAAAGATCATGAGTACTTCCTTGACAAAAGCAATATCTGTCCGGGAAGGTCTAATGAAGAGCACCACGTCATCCGCATATAGCGATAACCTCTGCAAGGGCTTACAACCATTCAAATTCTCCAATACTCTGAGCTCGTGCGCCTTGATTATGATCTCCGTGAGGGTCTCCATAGCAATAAAAGAAAGCAGCGGAGAGATAGAGTCTCCTTGTCTAAGGCCACAAGCATGCATGAATTTTTCAGTCAAACACCCATTCACCACGATCCTCGAGCTGGCAGTAGTGAGCATGGTTGCCAACCAATCAAGCCATCTCTCCGGGAAGCCCTTAGCACGAATCACCTCAAAAAGGAAGGGCCAAGATAGGGAATCAAATGCTCGAGCGATATTCTACTTGAGAAGAACACCCTTAGCTTTCCTTTGATGCAATCTTCTGGCCATTTGCCTGACTAGCAAAAAGTTGTCATGGAGGCTCCTACCGCGAATGAAAGCCGATTGGTTAATGCTCACCAGCTCTCCCATCCGCGGGCAAACCCTGCTATTTTGAAGCCAACTTAGGAAAGCTATGTACCAAGCTGATAGGTCTGAAGTCATTGACGTGACATGCTTCCGGGTTCTTTGGTATGAGAGTGATTAGTGCCTGATTGAGCCGACCAAAACCATGGCCATTATTAAGGACCAGCTTGTGTAGCGCAGCCATCACATCATCCTTGATAATATTCCAAGCTTTATGGAAGAACACTCCAATGAAGCCGCCTGGTCCCGGGGCACGATCCGCAGCCATATCCTTGATGACCGCCCAAACTTCCTCCTCCGTGAATGGCCGATCCATCTCCGCTAGATCAACTTGTCGTATGTTGAGCGCCTCCAAATCCAACGTGTGATCTCTAGCCGTGCTTACACCCAGCATAGCTCTGTAAGCTTGGAGAAAGGCCTCCTCTTTCCCTCTTTGGTCCGTGATGACCTGGCCGTCAACAACAATGGCAGGAATGAAGTTCTTCGTCTTCCTACCATTGGCCACTAAGTGGAACAGCTTGGTGTTAGCATCCCCTTCCGCGAGCCAACGTATCCTTGATCGCTGATGGGCATTAGTCCTTTCCAGCAAGGAAAGACCAAGAACCAACTGTTTGAGCATGCCTCGCAGCCACCTCTCGCCTGGAGTAAGCAACCACACGTACTACGCACAATCCAATCTAAGAATGACCAACTTAGCCACCCCAATTTGGAGCTTGATATTTCCAACTTCCCTTTGGCCCCAAGATGTTAGCGCACGAGCTGTGTTTCTAAAAAGGACGTCCAACCTATGGTACGGGTCCACAATCATAGAGTCACAGGTCCACGCCTGTTGGACCACCTCCAAAAATCCCTCCAGTTTCGTCCAGAACAGCTCGAACCGGAACCTTCTCTTCGACTCCATGTGCTCCTCCAAGGATAGATATAGAGGGTAGTGGTCAGACGAGGCCGTCGATAGCGCTTGTAGTAGGCTGTCGGGATGATCAAGCTCCCAATCCACTGAGACAAAAGCCCTATCAATCTTCGTAAGGGTGGGCACCTCCCTCTCATTACTCCACGTGTAAGTTTGCCCAAGCAAAAACAGCTCCTTGAGGGCGTTGTCATCGACAAATCTCTTAAACCTCCCCATCATCCTACGATCTAGCAGCGTGTTATTTTTGTCCACTGCATGCAAGATCAAGTTAAAATTGCCAATCACCAACCACGGTCCCGGGCAGAGCGATCTCCTCTCAGTCAGCTCCTGGAGAAATTGAATTTTCTGGGCGTCTTCTTGAGGCCCATACACCACGGAAAGCCACCACGGGCTCCCCTCATTTGGCGCCAAATATCCGGACAGAGAGAAGGAATCAAGAGCAAAGTTAGTGAGTTGGACACGTGATAAGTCCCAACCCACTAGGATCCCGCCTCTAGTCTCGGAAGCCGGGAGGTACGCAAATCCATCATAGGATGGTCCTAAGCATTGCAAGATGATGTACTGGTCAACATGTTCCAATTTAGATTCCACAATACAAACGATCGCCACGTGCAAGGAGTCTACAAACTCTCTCAACGCCTTCTTTTTACTGGGCTATTTAAACCCCTCGCATTCCAGCACACCACATCCGTAGGGTTGTATGACATAGGGAAAAGAGATCCTCCATGTCAGTACCGAAACCCTACCTGCGCTACCGTCATAGCCGCAGACTCCATTTGTGCCGCTAGGTTAGTAGGCACGATCTTCCCAAAGATAGCCGCAATGGCTTTCAACGGCTGCTCTTGGAGTGGCGAGTCGAACACGGACCGAAGGATACCAAGCGTGTCATCCGAGACTGCCAATTCATCGCAAGCTACTCCTAAAGCCTTCAACAGAACCGTCCTGCCACTATTGCTTTGGTCTTCCTTCCGGCGCCCATCGAGCTCACTACGGACCTGGTCGTATGCCTAGGCGTGAAAGGATCCTGTCTCGGCCGTACGCCACAGGCCCCCTCAATTTCCTTGAGCAGCGGTGGAGCCAGCTTCTTGAGCAACCCAGCGCAAAAAGATTTAATATTTCCCAAGGCTACAAGCTCTTTAGCCGTAACATTCGCCTGTGCTTCCTCCAAATGTACATGCGGATCCACCACCAAGGACTAAACAGTAGTGCATGGCATCCCCACGTACGTGGTCACATCCATGCATGGAATCACCAGATCAACATGGGGTGGTGCGTCCAATGAGACCAACCCGCGCCCCGGGATCTCACCCAGCTCAGAAATCGGGGCCCAACCATCTGCGTGGGCGACAGACGAATCGCCCACCGGCCCCAGAGGCGACCGGATCTGCTGCGCCGATCCCTGTGGAGCCGTACCCACAAGAACGCCCTCATCCACCAGCGGCGCGGCCAATGAGGCAAGCAGAGGATCCAGAGGCCCCACCATCTGGCCATCCGTGCATCCCACCGACGGGACAACAGCATCCGAGGCCACGCAGGCCGTCGAGGGACCGGTTGTCTCCATCAACCTCTCCTGGGCAACCTAAACCAACGTGCCCTCCTCTGTATCCGCGGGAACCGAGCCAATCACCGGGCAGGCCACAGGATCCAATGCCGTTGTCGCATCCACTAATTTGCCCTGCCCCTCTCCACTTTTGTCAGCCTACACCTCATCCGATAAGCCCAACTCGCCACTTTTGTCAGTCTGCCCCCCATCCGATATGGATCAGCGTGGGGTATTCGAGCAGCTGTTGGAAGGATGGCCGCCTCGCCGCTGGATCCACACTCGCCGGCTCCGGCACCCACAGCTTGCGGCTGACCGTCACCTCATCTGGGTCAACACACCATACTCTCAACTTGAAGAGGGACAGATCTTCGCGACTCTTTGTCTCCGGAGCGAGGCTGTCAATCAGGCAGGAGCTGCCGTATCCCGAGACCACGCATGGGAAGCCACACCTTCGATCAGAATGTCAGCTTGGACCCGCATGCATCTCGACGTCGCCAGAGCTTGCCGCAGCCATGGCTTGATATGGAGCTGCACGCCCAACTGCAAGACCAGCGGGCGCGCCAACGCTCTGTTCCTGAGATCTTGCGACGCAAAGACGACCAGAAAGTCCTCCGGGTGAAACTTATGGACCGAGAACCGATGTCGGGGAATGTCCAGATGCGCCACAAGCATCACCGATGCCTCAGCGCAGGACACAGACGGCCTGGCACCGCCGATGTACATGACCATCGCAAGCTGGAGGCGCCGCTCCAAATCTTCCATGCCCTTAGACCGCTACACGATGCACACTTCCGACAGGGGAGCCGCCACCGGAAGGGGGCTGGGCGCAACCGGCGAGAGCGGCGCCCATGGCGCTTTCTGCCTGGGCTCCAACAGCCTCCGTTCCCAGCCATGGTCCGAGTGAGGTGCAGGTTGGTCCCTAGTGAACTTGGCGATGACCGCCCTGCGAAGCTCCTCCGCCGAGATTGGGCTTCGCGGTCGCGAGCACTGAGATGAGACGTGCCCCGACTGCCCACAGCGAATGCAAAGAGGCTCCTTGGTGCAGTCTTGGCGGCCATGACCCTCTCCGAAGCAGCGGCAGCAGAGCCCATACAGCTCTGGTGGGATCAAACGCCGCTCCGAGGAAGAAGATGATCCCGGACGGGCAACCTCCAGCTGGCGCCGCAACGCCTTGCGGCGGCGCCACATCGCCTTGCAGGACGGCCCTTTCCTCCTCCAGGGGCCATCAGCCGCCGGCGACTCGACCTCCATCCCCGCTCCTGCTATCGACGAGGAACGGACAGAGCCCCGCGAGACAGAAAGCCCCAACCCTGAAACAACCGAGCGCTCACCCTGGAAAGGCGCTGAGACAGACGACGGGCTCCGCGAGCCAGACGCCATGAGGTGGTTGCCGCGTCCGGGCGGAGCACGGCGGGGGGGGGGGGAGGTGGACGCCGGGGCCGGAGTGGCCGCCGGCGGAGAGCAGGGGGGAGCGGAGAGCGGGAGATGGGCAACAGATCGAGTATTGTAGTACAAAACTTGTTCCCCTCGGTTCCTGTTTCAACTTTGTATTTTTTAAAGGAGGATGACCTCGGCCTCTCCATCTGGGCTATGCATGCCATAAAGACTGTACAAAGTAATATTACATCAGGTTGTTTGAAGTCACTGTTGGGGAACGTAGTAATTTCAAAAAAAAATTCCTACGCACACGCAAGACCATGGTGATGGCATAGCAACGAGAGGGGAGAGTGTATGTCCACGTACCCTCGTAGACCGTAAGCGGAAGCGTTATATCAACGCGGTTGATGTAGTAAATGCGTCTTCACGATCCGACCGATCCAAGTACCGAACGTCGGCACCTCCGAGTTACGCACACGTTCAGCTCGATGACGATCCCGGACTCGATCCAGCAAAGTGTCGGGGATGAGTTCCACAAGACGACGGCGTGGTGGCGATGATGATGCTCCACCGACGCAGGGTTTCGCCTAAGCTCATGACGATATGACTTCTCCGACGCAGGCTTCGCCTAAGCTTCATGACGATATGACCGAAGTGGAATATGGTGGAGGGGGCACCGCACACGGCTAAGGAACGATCCGTAGATCAACTTGTGTGTCCATGGGGTGCCCCTGCCCCGTATATAAAGGAGGGAGGGAGGAGGAGGCCGGCCCTAGGAGGGAGCGCCATGGGGAGTCCTACTCCCACCGGGAGTAGGATTCCCCTTTCCTAGTCCAACTAGGAGTCCTTCCATGTATTAGGAGTAGGAGACAAGGAAGGGGAAGAGAGAAGGGAAGGAAGGAGGGGTGCGGCCTCCCCTAGTCCAATTCGGACTAGGCCATGGGGAAGCGCGGCCTGCCCTAGGCAGCCCCTCTCTCTTTCCCGCAGGGCCCAATAAGGCCCAATACTTCTCCCGGCGAATTCCCGTAACTCTCCGGTACTCGAAAAATACCGAATCATTCGAACCTTTCCGAACTCCGAATATAGTCGTCCAATATATCGATCTTTACGTCTCGACCATTTCGAGACTCCTCGTCATGTCCCCGATCTCATCTGGGACTCCGAACTCCTTCGGTACATCAAAACTCATAAACTCATAATATAAGCATCGCCGAAACCTTAAGCGTGCGGACCCTACGGGTTCGAGAACTATGTAGACATGACCTAGAACTATTCTCGGTCAATAACCAATAAGCGGAACCTGGATGCCCATATTGGCTCCTACATATTCTACGAAGATCTTTATCGGTCAAACCGCATAACAACATACGTTGTTCCCTTTGTCATCGGTATGTTACTTGCCCGAGATTCGATCGTCGGTATCCAATACCTAGTTCAATCTCGCTACCGGCAAGTCTCTTTACTCGTTCCGTAATGCATCATTCCATAACTAACTCATTAGCTACATTGCTTGCAAGGCTTATAGTGATGTGCATTACCGAGAGGGCCCAGAGATACCTCTCGCCAATCGGAGTGACAAAACCTAATGTCGAAATACGCCAACCCAACATGTACCTTTGGAGACACCTGTAGTACTCCTTTATAATCACCCGATTACGTTGCCAGGACGTTTGGTAGCACCAAAGTGTTCCTCCGGTGAACGGGAGTTGCATAATCTCATAGTTACAGGAACATGTATAAGTCATGAAGAAAGCAATAGCAACATACTAAACGATCGGGTGCTAAGCTAACGGAATGGGTCATGTCAATCAGATCATTCAACTAATGATGTGATCCCGTTAATCAAATGACAACTCCTTTGTCTATGGTTAGGAAACATAATCATCTTTGATTAACAAGCTAGTCTAGTAGAGGCATACTAGTGACACTTTGTTTGTCTATGTATTCACACATGTATTATGTTTCCGGTTAATACAATTCTAGCATGAACAATAAACATTTATCATGAAATAAGGAAATAAATAATAACTTTATTATTGCCTCTAGGGCATATTTCCTTCAGTCTCCCACTTGCACTAGAGTCAATAATCTAGATCACATCACCATGTGATTAACATCGATAGTTCACATCATCATGTGATTAACACCCATAGTTCACATCGCCATGTGACCAACACCCAAAGGGTTTACTAGATTCAGTAATCTAGTTCACATCGCTATGTGATTAACACCCAAAGAGTACTAAGGTGTGATCATGTTTTGCTTGTGAGAGAATCTTAGTCAACGGGTCTTTCATATTCAGATCCGTTATGTATTTTGCAATTTTCTATGTCTACAATGCTCGCACGGAGCTACTCTAGCTAATTGCTCCTACTTTCAATATGTATCTAGATCGAGACTTAGAGTCATCCAGATCGGTGTCAAAACTTGCATCGACGTAACCCTTTACGACGAACCTTTTTCACTTCCATAATCGAGAAACATATCCTTATTCCACTAAGGATAATTTTGACCGCTGTCCAGTGATCTACTCCTAGATCACTATTGTACTCCCTTGCTAGACTCACTGTAGGGTATACAATAGATCTGGTATACAGCATGGCATACTTTATAGAACCTATGGCCAAGGCATAGGGAATGACTTTCATTCTCTTTCTATCTTCTGCCGTGGTCGGGTTTTGAGTCTTACTCAATTTCACACCTTGTTACACAGGCAAGAACTCTTTCTTTGACTGTTCCATTTTGAACTACTTCAAAATCTTGTCAAGGTATGTACTCATTGAAAAAACTTATCAAGCGTCTTGATCTATCTCTATAGATCTTGATGCTCAATATGTAAGCAGCTTCACCGAGGTCTTTCTTTGAAAAACTCCTTTCAAACACTCCTTTATGCTTTGCAGAATAATTCTACATTATTTCCGATCTACAATATGTCATTCACATATACTTATCGAAATGTTGTAGTGCTCCCACTCACTTTCTAGTAATTACAGGCTTCACCGCAAGTCTGTATAAAACTATATGTTATGATCAACTTATCAAAGCATGTATTCCAACACCGAGATGCTTGCACCGGTCCATAGATGGATCACTGAAGCTTGCATATTTTGTTAGCTCCTTTAGGATTGACGAAAACTTCTGGTTGCATCATATGCAACTCTTCTTTAATAAATCCATTAAAGAATGTAGTTTTGACATCCATTTGCCAGATTTCATAAAATGTGGCAATTGCTAACATGATTCGGACGGACTTAAGAATCGCTTCCGAGAGAAAATCTCATTGTAGTCAACACCTTGAACTTGTCAAAAACCTTTTTGTGACAAGTCGAGTTTTGTAGATAGTAACACTACTATCGGTGTCCGTCTTCCTCTTGAAGATCCATTTATTTAACATGGCTTGTCGATCATCGAGCAAGTCAATCAAAGTCCATACTTTGTTCTCATACATGGATCCTATCTCAGATTTCATGGCCTCAAGCCATTTCATGGAATCTGGGCTCATCATCGCTTCCTCATAGTTCATAGGTTCATCATGGTCTAGTAACATGACTTCTAGAATAGGATTACCGTACCACTTTCAAAAGTGCGGATCTTACTCTGGAAGACCTACGAGGTTTGGTAGCAACTTGATCTGAAGTTTCATGATCATCATCATTAACTTCCTCACTAATTGGTGTAGGAATCACTAGAACTGATTCATGTGATGAACTACTTTCAAATAAGGGAGAAGGTACAATTACCTCATCAAGTTCTACTTTCCTCCCACTCACTTCTTTCGAGAGAAACTTCTTCTCTAGAAAGGATCCATCTTAGCAACGAAAAACTTGCCTTCGGATCTGTGATAGAAGGTGTACCCAATAGTTACCTTTGGGTATTCTATGAAGACGCACTTCTCCGATTTGGGTTTGAGCTTATCGGTGAAAACTTTTTCACATAAGCATCACAACTCCAAACTTTTAAGAAACGCATGACTTAGGTTTCTTGTTAAACCATAGTTCATATGGTGTCGTCTCAACGGATTTAGATGGTGCCCTATTAAACGTGAATGCAGTGTCTCTAATGCATAACCCCAAAATGATAGTGGTAAACCGATAAGAGACATCATAGATCGCACCATATCAAATAAAGTGCGGTTACGACGTTCGGACACACCATAACATTGTGGTGTTCTGTGGCGTGAGCTGTGAAACTATTCCACATCATTTTAATTGAAGACCAAACTCGTAACTCAATTATTCGTCTTTGCGATTAGATCGCAGAAACTTTATTTTCTTGTTACGATGATTTTTCCACTTCAATCTGAAATTCTTTGAACATTTCAACTATTTCAGACTTATGTTTCATCAAGTAGATATTCCCATATCTGCTCAAATCATCTTGTGAAAGTCGAAAATAACGATACTTGCCACGAGCATCAACACTCATTGGATCGCATACATCGGTAAGTATTATTTCCAATAAGTCAAGAGCTTGTTCCATTGTTCGGAGAACGGAGTTTTAGTCATCTTGCCCAAACAAAGACGGTTCGCAAAGCATCAAATGATTCATAATCAAGTGATTCCAAAAGTCCATCGACATGGAGTTTTCTTCATGCGCTTTACACCAATATGACCTAAACGGCGGTGCCACAAATAAGTTGCACTATCATTATTAACTTTGCATCTTTTGGTTTCAATATTATGAATATGTGTATCACTATGATCGAGATCCAATGAATCATTTTCATTGGGTGTGTAACCATATAAGGTTTTATTCATGTAAGCAGAACAACAATTTATTCTCTTACTTAAATGAATAACCGTATTGCAATAAACATGATCAAATCATACTTATGCTCAACACCAAATAACACTTATTTAGGTTCCATACTAATCCCGAAAGTATAGGGAGTGTGCGATGATGATCATATCAATCTTGGAACTACTTCCAACACTCATCTTCACTTCCCCTTCAACTAGTTTACATTCATTACGCAACTCCGTTTCAAGTTACTACTCTTAGCAACTGAACCATTATCAAATACCGAGGGGTTGCTACGAACACTAGTAAAATACACATCAATAATCTGTATCTCAAATATACCTTTGTTCACTTTGCCATCCTTCTTATCCGCCAAATACTTGGGGTAGTTCCGCTTCTAGTGACCAGTTCCATTGCAAGAAAAGCACTTAGTCTCGGGCTTAGGTCCGGACTTGGGTTTCTTCACTCGAGCAGCAACTTGCTTGCCGCTCTTCTTGAAGTTCCCCTTCTTCCCTTTGCCCTTTTCCTTGAGACTAGTGGTCTTGTCAATCATCAACACTTGATGCTCTTTCTTGATTTCTACCTTTGTCGATTTCAACATCACGAAAGAGCTCGGGAATCGTTTTCGTCATCCCTTGCATACTATAGTTCATCACGAAGTTCTAGTAACTTAGTGTTGGTGACTAGAGAATTCTGTCAATCACTATCTTATCACGGAAGATTAACTCCCACTTGATTCAAGCGATTGAAGTACCCGGACAATGCGAGAACATGCTCACTAGTTGAGCGATTCTCTTCCATCTTTTAGCTATAGAACTTGTTGGAGACTTCATATCTCTCAACTCGGGTATTTGCTTGAAATATTAACTTCAATTCCTGGATCATCTTATATGGTCCATGACGTTCAAAACGCCTTTGAAGTCCCGATTCTAAGCCGTTAAGCATGGTGCACTAAACTATCAAGTAGTCATCATATTGAGCTAGCCAAACGTTCATAACGCCCGCATCCGCTTCCCTGCAATAGGTCTGTCACCTAGCGGTGCATTAAGGACATAATACTTCAGGCAAAGAATGAGGATAAACCTCAGATCACGGATCCAATCCGCATCATTGCTACTAACATCTTTCAACACAGTTTTCTCTAGGAACATATTAAAACAAACATATGAAAGCAACAACGCAAGCTATTGATCTACAACATAATTTGCAAAATACTACCAGGACTAAGTTCATGATAAATTAAAGTTCAATTAATCATATTACCTAAGAACTCCCACTTAGACAAACATCTCTCTAGTCATCTAAGTGATCACGTGATCCAAATCAACTAAACCATAACCGATCATCACGTGAGATGGAGTAGTTTTCAATGGTGAACATCTTATGTTGATCATATCTACTATATGATTCACGCCGACCTTTCGGTCTCCGTGTTCCGAGGCCATATCTGCATATGCTAGGCTCGTCAAGTATAACCTGAGTATTCTGCGTGCAAAACTGGCTTGCACCCGTTGTAGATGGACGAGAGCTTATCACACCCGATCATCACGTGGTGTCTCAAGACGCATTTAACTTTGGCAGCAGTGCATACTCAGGGAGAACACTACTTGATAATTTTAGTGAGAGATCATCTTAAAATGCTACCGTCAATCAAAGCAAGATAAGATGCATAAAAGATAAACATCATATGCAATCAAAATATGTGACATGATATGGCCATGATCATCTTGCGCCTTTGATCTCCATCTCCAAAGTACTTGTCATGATCTTTATCGTTACCGCACGACACCATGATCTTCATCATCTTGATCTATATCAATGTGTCGTCACATGGTCGCCTCGCCAACTATTGCTCTTGCAACTATTGCTATCGCATAGCGATAAAGTAAAGCAATTATTTGGCACTTGCATCTTATGCAACAAAGAGACAACCACGTGTGGCTTACGCCAGCTTGTCGATAACTTCAACAAAACATGATCATCTCATACAACAACTTATATCTCATCACGTCTTGACCATATCACATCACAACATGCCCTGCAAAAACAAGTTAGACGTCCTCTACTTTGTTGTTGCAAATTTTACGTGGCTGCTATGGGCTTGAGCAAGAACCGTTCTTACCTAGGCATCAAAACCACAACGATAGTTCGTCAAGTTAGTGATGTTTTAACCTTCGCAAGGACCGGGCGTAGCCACACTCGGTTCAACTAAAGTTGGAGAAAGCAGACACCCGCCACCATAGCGTGTGCAAAGCACGTCGGTAGAACCGGGCCTCGCGAAGCGTCTGCGTAATGTCGGTCCGGGCCGCTTCATCCAACAATACCGCCCGAACCAAAGTATGACATGCCGGTAAGCAAGATGACTTGTATCGCCCACAACTCACTTGTGTTCTACTCATGCATATAACATCAACGCATAAAACCTAGGCTCGGATGCCACTGTTGGGGAACGTAGTAATTTCAAAAAAATTCCTACGCACACGCAAGACCATGGTGATGGCATAGCAACGAGAGGGGAGAGTGTATGTCCACGTACCCTCGTAGACCGTAAGCGGAAGCGTTATATCAACGCGGTTGATGTAGTCGTACGTCTTCACGATCCGACCGATCCAAGTACCGAACGTACGGCACCTCCGAGTTACGCACATCGCTCAGCTCGATGACGATCCCGGACTCGATCCGGCAAAGTGTCGGGATGAGTTCCACAAGACGACGGCGCAGTGACGATGATGATGCTCCACCGACGCAGGGTTTCGCCTAAGCTCCGCTGACGATATGACTTCTCCGGCGCAGGGCTTCGCTTAAGCTCTGACGATATGACCGAAGTGGAATATGGTGGAGGGGGCACCGCACACGGCTAAGGAACGATCCGTAGATCAACTTGTGTGTCCATAGGGTGCCCCTGCCCCGTGATATAAAGGAGGGAGGGAGGAGGAGGCCGGCCCTAGGAGGGCGCCATGGGGAGTCCTACTCCCACCGGAGTAGGATTCCCTTTCCTAGTCCAACTAGGAGTCCTTCCATGTATTAGGAGTAGGAGACAAGGAAGGGAAGAGAGAAGGGAAGGAAGGAGGGGTGCGGCCCTCCCCTAGTCCAATTCGGACTAGGCCATGGGGGCGTGCGGCTTGCCCTAGGCAGCCCCTCTCTCTTTCGCAGGGCCCAATAAGGCCCAATACTTCTCCCGGCGAATTCCCGTAACTCTCCCAGACTCAAAAATACCCGAATCATTCGGAACCTTTCCGAACTCCGAATATAGTCGTCCAATATATCGATCTTTACGTCTCGACCATTTCGAGACTCCTCGTCATGTCCCCGATCTCATCTGGCGAACTCCTTCGGTACATCAAAACTCATAAACTCATAATATAAGCATCCATCGAAACCTTAAGCGTGCGGACCCTACGGGTTCGAGAACTATGTAGACATGACCTAGAACTATTCTCGGTCAATAACCAATAGCGGAACCTGGATGCCCATATTGGCTCCTACATATTCTACGAAGATCTTTATCGGTCAAACCGCATAACAACATACGTTGTTCCCTTTGTCATCGGTATGTTACTTGCGAGATTCGATCGTCGGTATCCAATACCTAGTTCAATCTCGTTATCGCAAGTCTCTTTACTCGTTCCGTAATGCATCATTCCGTAACTAACTCATTAGCTACATTGCTTGCAAGGCTTATAGTGATGTGCATTACCGAGAGGGCCCAGAGATACCTCTCCGACAATCGGAGTGACAAAACCTAATCTCGAAATACGCCAACCCAACATGTACCTTTGGAGACACCTGTAGTACTCCTTTATAATCACCCGATTGCCAGTGACGCTTTGGTAGCACCAAAGTGTTCCTCCGTAAACGGGAGTTGCATAATCTCATAGTTACGAGGAACATGTATAAGTCATGAAGAAAGCAATAGCAACATACTAAACGATCGGGTGCTAAGCTAACGGAATGGGTCATGTCAATCAGATCATTCAACTAATGATGTGATCCCGTTAATCAAATGACAACTCCTTTGTCTATGGTTAGGAAACATAATCATCTTTGATTAACAAGCTAGTCTAGTAGAGGCATACTAGTGACACTGCTTTGTCTATGTATTCACACATGTATTATGTTTCCGGTTAATACAATTCTAGCATGAACAATAAACATTTATCATGAAATAAGGAAATAAATAATAACTTTATTATTGCCTCTAGGGCATATTTCCTTCAGTCACTATCTTACAAACATATGTCGCTACTTCTATCCACTTGATAAAAGGGGTGCCAAATGTCCGAGCTGAATACCAAACAAACATCACACTAAAACGTAACATCTAAAACCGGAGGCCCCGGCCAAGCCGTGTTGCTGGGCTGGGGCACACATCGGTCCGATGAACTTTCAGAGGCCACCGCCGCCGTCTTTCATCGATCCATCTCCAGAATAAGAACGGACGCATCACCTTTGCAAGGCTGCTATCGATGCCAACACGGCGCCAGACAACGCCAACATCCTGCACGTATCCATTCACACGTGCCCATCGCCGAAACTCCGCAGCGCCATGCCACCAAGATCCGTCAGCGGCCTTGCGGTAGATGTAACACCACTTCTCCTCTTGTTCCCTCAAATTAGAAACCTCAAATCCATATTACTACATGCAAGGTAGCGATCTTTAAGCGGAGCTTGTCCGGTCGTCGTGGCCATGTTCGACGGCTGGTTGCGCTCCCCAGAATGTTGGCTCAGTCGTCGAACAGGTATAGTAGGGCGTGGGACACGAGCCGGCTCACGGACTCAAGGCACCGCCGTCTCCCATGCCCTATTCTTCCTTGTCGGAGCCTGAAACCCATTAGGTGCCGGCGGACATCAGATCGATGACGGGTCCGTCCAGGGATGAGCCGCCAACGTCCACCACGATGCAGTTGCGGCGCCCAGACTAATGCGCCATATGGGGCGTCGGACAATGTGACTCCGCCTCGCCGACGTCCACCGCCACGAGAGCTGCCGATGTCTCTCGCGCCCGGTGCCGTGCACATCGGGCATGTCGTGCCATGGCCTCGTCGGACGAGACCCATGGTGCGTCATGATGCTCGATGCGCCAACGGAGGGGTTGCGCATCCGCCAGTGCGTTTGGACGCCAGACGGACCGAGGCCTCCGGCGAGGCAGCTACAGCTAGCCTAGCCTCGGATCCATGCGCCATTTGGGCGGACGCAATGGATTCCCGACGAAAGGAGTCCGAGCACAGCCGTGCACGGGCCTCCTCCCAGGCTAGGTGGAGCACAAGCCGAACGGCCATCTCCTCCTCAGGGGCGCGTAGGATGAGCTCGGGGTCGACAGATCTGGAGGTGAATGGCTCAGATCCACTACCTGCCACGTCGGAGATGACCGAAAGGAGCCGGAGACGAGGTTGGGTGGCGGATGGGAGTGAAGTGGGTACGGTTTGATCCGATGAGCGGATGGGGCGGAATTCATGTGGGGTCGGATGGGCCATCGTGAGCCGGATCCGACGTGGCGGGCATGCTCGGACGCCCCCATATCCACCCATATTTGGGCCAGATATTGTTAGAATTAATTAACCGTGTGTTAATTATGGGATTAATCCCTGCTTGTACTAACCGCAGGCAGTTGTAAAACTGCCGTGTCGGTTCCTGCCGAATTCACACTAATGATTCCGAGCCATCTTCTTGAAATCTATTAATTTTGCAACATTAAGAAGAATTTTTATTACGCAATATGTAATATAAATAAATTACCGGTTTTTCACCGGAGATGATATGTTCTATGTGTTTACCACATTGCCATTCTTCATGAACATGTCACAGCGGTCGAGATTGATTCCTCCCGCACAACAAACTTGTAAATTTTTGACAATAACATCTCCCTCATTATATTAGGAAAACACAAGGCAATGAGTTGGATCTACTGCCCATGTGCAGACTATCTCTATTACTGTGAGATCTGTATGATCTTCAATGTGTTATGTTCCCACAATTGAGGTTGAGCATTTCAAGTTATACACTTGAGTCAAATTTTTTTCATTCTTATTACAAAACCATGATGGTTTTTAATTTACTTCTTGTAAATTAATTATCTCTGGCTTGCCCATATAAGTAATCGATGGCTAACAATTTGAGGCTCTTGCCCCCCGATGGCCACAACTTACTTAAGCGGGTCACAGACATCAAGATCAGTCTTGCATCCCATGGGATAGTGCGTGCAATCCAAGCCACGCCACCGGGACGCAAGGGACCTCAAGGGTAATGGTTTGGAACTCACTTCAAACCCTCAACTTGACACCATCAAGCTGTCACGAGACCCTATGAGCATGGAGCGCATGATGGTTGAATATACATCAACCGAAATGTTTGGAGACTATACATTTAGTCCTTAGTCTCCTTAGTGATCTATTTATTTATGTCCATTTATGATGTATTAATAAGAACATGATTATTGTTGTCATCATATATTGTATATCACAATATATCAGACAAGACTTTGATACAAATGCATTTGTATGTATTCTATATATCTGACAGTGATTTTCATATTGAGAATCTTCATGTCTATATATTGATTTTTACGGGAGTCAATCCGATGAAAAATGATATATGCCTTGTGGACATATGCACCACAAACTTTAAACTCAGGGAAGTCCAATGTTTCCACTCTCATTGAGAGAAAGGAGATATTTTAAAATCGCTAGACGCGATGAGGTATTTGTTGGCTCAACTCGAGTCATATTTACTATCCTTATGGGTACTCGAGGAACGTCTGGATGTTTTATTGCTTCCCAGGTTTAACTCGTACCCTACTAAACTATGGAGGTATCCGTCAAAATAGTTTCCATAGTGAAACTTAGGATGACAACAAAGAGAAATAACTTCTCTTTACCATATGCAACGGATATGGCAAACACATTCTCTGTGTATCATCTGGATTGTACTACACATACGACACAACCCATAGCACATGTTGTGTACGAGATAGTTTTCCAGAGTGTCTTGTACATGACAAACTTGGCATACTCGCCTTGGTCATTGAGACATTGGGTTGAAACCGAAACTATCAGCAATTCCAATAGTTTATGATTATTATGATGCTAAATTCTAATAACATTTGAATTTTATGTGCACTACAAGTGACACCGGGAAGCTAATTTTAAGGCTTGCACACCTTAAAGTCTGTGTTGAACCACTCTGACTCCTTGAATGCATGAAGTCGAGGTAAGTGGCTCTTCCCAGCCATTGAGTAGACTATTCAGGTATTCCATGGTTCTAAAAGACATATCTACATGATGGTCTTAAGTGTGTACTTTATTCACACGAAACCATTGGCTCATTATCCTGACATCGATTTCAAGCAAATCGAATGGATAACATTGCAGAATTCTCCTTGAGGGCCTTCTCTATGGCTTTTGGATCGAAGTTTAGCAATTTGTCCTAATGTCTAGACTCAAAATGGTTTGGTAGAAGCCTATCCAAAGAGTTAAGCTCATTGCATTATCTTTACTTTGGAATTGCAACTTACCAACTTTACGTTGGAGTCATGCAGTTTTACACGCTCATGACAGAACTGCATAATATTATTTCCTATCTGCGGTGATTCGGTTGCATACCGATATCACCACCCGGCATACATCATTGGCCCTCAACATATAGTTGGGATCTATGTGAGGAATAACTGTATTACCGTCAATACCTCAAGCCCCTCACATGGGGAGTTATTCAAGGCCAGTATGTTGATTCAATGAGGAACATTTCTAGGCATTAGGGGGAGACTTCAAGTACCAGAAAGAATGCCAGGAAATTAGTGGAATGTTCAACACATTTATGCCTCAAATCCACGTTCTCAAAGAGCCGAACCATGCGTTAATAAGATTTGCAACACATTGCAAATAACCTGTCAGATTCATTTACTAACTATAAAGGTGTCACACAATCCTACAATCCTGCAAAAGTACGCCTGAAAGAATGGAGATACCAACAAAATCCACTCCACTCCTCGTTCAAAGCAACATGGGGAGATGTATGGCAGAAGTACATCAGGATTCAGCTTCTCGCAAGCAAGGATATCAAGGCCTGTGAATCAGTAAATGTAAGTCAACTTCATGTTGACAGACACCTGATGGGTAGTATACACCCAATGGACAGGAAACCTCCACCAACGCAGGTCATAGTGCACACAATGACCGGGACATCGGAATACCCGACTCAATCGCATTGGGAAATCGCGAGTAGTCACCATGGGTAATGATATTTCCATCAACTATATATTGATATATAGATTCTGGAGAAACATATAACCGGAAGTCTACAATTGTTGACATACATTTCTCAACTAGATTGCAAAAACCTTTCAAGTGATTCAGATCCATAGACCATGGCCATGGCAAAGTGTGAACAACACTCGGACTGAACTCAAGCAAAGCGTATAATCTAGGTAGAAATGATCTGGCTCAAAAATGGAAAGGTATGCATAAGCAATACCTACACCAGTTTTCTTCTGGAAACAGAATTGAGAATAACGAGGTGGTGAAACAAAGAGCAAGCATTGTAGCAGAAGGGTTTACGCAGATACCCAACTATTCTTCAGAGGTGGAATCTCTTTCCGATAACTTATATCGTTGGCAGTACAAAATCATCTATCTCTGCAGTTGATAGATGTAGTGATTACATATCCATGTGGATCACTAGATTCAGACATATATGATTGATTCCTGATGGAATCTCACTTCTGAATCGAAATGCAAAATGCAACATACATTGTCTAAAATTCAGTAAGTCACCATACGACTTATTGTTGTCGGTACATATGGTACAACCGATGTAATGAGTTCCTTATACACAAGGATTACTCCTACGATGATGATTATCCATGTTTGTGTGTCTGCAATGACGACACATGTAATCATCTAAATGACGGAGTTTAAAATGAAGGATTTGGTAAACCAAAACATCGCTCGTTACTACAAATTGAGCATCTTCATTCATACATTATGGTATACTATGTTGTCTATATCCATAATATATCGGAGAAATTCATTGTGGACAAATCTTATCCATCCATAACTCTCATGGTAGTTTATTCTCTAGGCGTAGAGAAAGATCTATTTAGACCAAGAGAGATGATGGAAATGAGATACTGGGACTCAACGTTCCATAATGCCACTGGATCCACCAAACACAATTGGTTGGTACTCAAGAATATCTTTCAATATATTCAAGGCATCAAACATCTTCTCCTGGTTTTTCAGTTTCACAGAAATGTGAACACCGATATCATTGGATACATCGATCAGATCCCCACTATGTCAGATCGTAGACAAGCTTAGTGTTACTACTAGGTGTGGTAGCCCTCTCATGAAGAGTCTTCGAAACAGATCTCATGGCTACATCCACCAACCATTATCTCAACGATAATGTTTCTTGTGTTGCCCGGATGCAAATAGGTTACATAATAAGCAATACCACTATATTGCATATCTTGCAATTCAAATCATGCGACTGATTTGTTCACCAGGTCTCTACCAACTTCTATGTTCCAGAAATGTGTTCATGGAATTGGTATATGACGACTTCGGAATATGCAAGAATCAGGGGAGTATCTTCCCGAATTGTTCCTGTTCAAAGCATCATATTATACTCTTTTTTCCTTCATGAGTTTACTTTACAGGTTCTCGTAAAGGTTTTTAATGAGGTAATATCAATATGAGATCATATGTCATACTTTCTGTTTTTTCCCACTGTGTTTTTTAGAAAAGTATATACAACATATTTATTGTCCTTCAATTCTATGGGTTTTTCTCATATTGAGTTAAACAGACAATAATCATTATATGTTGCGGCATTTTCTCCTTATTTTTCTACTGGGTTTGAAGGAGTTCTGGCAACATATCAAACACCTCTACCCTCATTTTTTCCCACAGGGTTTTTGGAGGAAACTTTATCAAGATGACGTCTACTCACAAGATCAAGCATTGGTTAGGAGGAGTGTTAGAATTAATTAACCATGTGTTAATTATGGTATTAATCCCTGCTTGTACTAACCGCAGGCAGTTGTAAAACTGTCGTGTCGGTTCCTGCCGAATAGGCACCTCTTCTAAACAGACGACTTTTCCAGTGGTGTCCTTTCCCTTGTATGAATAGCAGATGCCATCTAATAAAGAAGATAGTTGATTCATTTTCCTCTTAACAGATATGAAGGATGATGATGAGCCTGGGCGTTTGAGGAGACCGTCTGGGTCAAAAAATCATGACCGGACTAGTGACTGAACGGACTGCCCCAGCATATGAGGCAGGTTTGAGGCGTCGGACTGTAGATGCTCTAAGGAAACTAGCCTTTTTTTTAACCCTGGTGAGGCGCAGGAGCAACAGCAGTTCTTTTTTTAGCAAAAGAAGGAGCAACAGCAGCTTATTGGTTTTCCCGTGCGGGAGCAAATAATACATTTTCTTTACAGCTTATTGGGCCAACCCATGCGATACGAGACCTATCCCGGCGGCCCACCACCTAAGATCTGATGTGCATTTAGGCGACGCGACGGAGAGTCATCAGAGAACCAACGAGCCGTTACGCTTTGCTACGCCCCCTTCGATCTCATCAGATCTGATCTGACGACGAGAGGGTTAGTGACCGGAGAGGATGGCAGGCGGCGGCGCTGGCGAGGGAGCGGGCGGCGGGGGTCCAGATGCTGGCAGCGTCAAGATGCTTCTACAGTGCGAGACCTGTCACGAGTGGTTCGACTGCTACCCTAGGTGGATGCAGCAGCACCGCCGCACGTGCCGCGGGTTGGAGCAGACGCGCCTCAGGATTATGCGGGCCAGGGCCGCCGCTGAGCGCGCCAAGAAAAGGTAATAGCATCCTAGGTACCCTAATTTGCATAATATGTGATGATTTAGTCTTAAACTTGCAAAACTTGACTCCACCATACCTCAACTTGCAACTCATGTGATGATTTAGTCCCAGGCCAATCACAGCTCGACAATTGGCAGCCAGGTGGCTGGACCGGTCAGCATACACACTTTTGCACAAAACCCCTGCCGTTTCCTTTTATCAACCTGCAGTATAGCACACCTGAATTAAATCTGGAGAGCAAGCGCAGATGTTTGACCAACCCACTGAGAGTGCATGATATTGCCATGGTTTGCAACTTACTGATTAATATCTTTTCCAAGTAAAACGGTCTCTGTTGATTCATTCAGTTAGTTATCTCTCACATGGGACAGAGGAACCCACATACATGGCAACATGTGAGGCGCAAGAGAAAATCAGCTTGTGAATTCGTCTGAATTACCAACAAATATTGCCATGATGCGCATGCATGCTTTGAGTGGAGACAGACAGGAGACAGTATAACTAACACTATATAATAAAAGAACTGATGAAGCGCCCAGCGAAGCAAACCGTCGAGCACATGGCGGGCACTGACCGCGCAGAGGAGGGACTTGAGGACGGCGGCGCAGGCGGCGTCGGAGACGTTGGCGGCTTGGAGCTGGTCCCGCAGGGCCTTGTCGGCGGCGGCGGCGCAGCAGCTGGCGCCGGCGTTGCCGCAGAAGGCGAGCGTCCCGTTGAGCGGCAGCGGTGCCCCTGGTTTGAATGGAGCACATCAGCAAAACAAGAAGACATATATAAGTAGCAGAAGCAGAGACTGAGCAGCAAGCGACGGTGTGCTGTGGGTACTGGACACTGACTGTCGTCGGTGCAGAGCGGGAAGGCGCGGCAGGCCGGGAAGAAGCAGGAGCAGAGCAAGATCAGGCAGCAGCAGCAGCAGCAACGGAGGAGGACGGCGGCCGGAGGCGGCCGGCGGCACGTCGGCGTCGTCGGCATCTGAGCTGCGGAAGGGGGCAGGAAGCTGCTCAGTGGCCGTGGGTGGGATCAATCCATGTGCGATGAGACTACTATAGAATTGCAGCTGCGCTTGCTCTCCAGTGATCTTATTGCGAGTGCCACTGAGAGTGAGATCGAGCATGGGCGTCGCACATGTTTGACCAACCCACTGAGAGTGATCTTATTGCGAGTGCCACTGAGAGTGAGATCGAGCATGGGCATCGCACATGTTTTACCAGGTGGCTTTGCTGCTGCTGCAATGCCGGCCCTGGCACGACAACAGAGGACCACACATACCAGCAGGAAACCTGATGCTCCGTGATCAGCAACGGCGAGGCGTAGTAATATTGCAACATGCTCTGCATTGCTGGTGTGTCACGCACAACAGATCCTCGTAGCCTCCCCTCCCTCCCTGCACTTGGACTCGTGGGGTTCAGTCGGCGGCTTCTTCATGTGCGCGCCCATCTTGCCCAGCATCGACATCACCACCGCGCCATCTTCAGTGCCAAGGCGGGTCTCCGATTCACTTGATCCCCCTACAAGGCTCAGCTCCACGTCCTTCTCAGCGCCGTTCTCCTTCATCGCCTCCCTCACTTTCTCGGAATAATTGATGATAACCCCCCCAGTTCGTGTGCCTTTGATCATAAGCCCCCCTTTGTGTCAATGACATGTGGGGTCCGGTCCCACATGTCAGTGACACAAAGGGGGGCTTATGATGTTCGAGAGGAGCACGTACGGGCCGACCTCCGCTGGCTTCATCTCGATCAGCTTCTTCCCGACAAACTCCCCGAGCTTGGAGCCATTCTGCATCTGAGAGGCCGAGACCATGGTGCCCCACAATGCGGGGGACGCCTTGCCTTGTAAATTCTGGATGAGGTTCTCCGAGCTTGTGAGCAGCCCGGCACGGCCGAGGAGGTCCATCATGCACCCGAAGTGCTCGGCCTTGGGCTCGATGCCGTAGAGCCTGAAGCACCACTAGCCCTCGAGCACCAGGCCGCCATGGGCGCAGGAAATCAGGAAGCAGACAAAGGTCGTCTCGTTTGGCCTAGGCCCGCTCCTCTCCATCTCCAGGAACAGCTCGAGCGCCTTCTCGCTCTGCCCATGCAGCCCGTAACCGATGATCATCGAGTTCCAGGATGGAACGCTTCTTTCAGTCATCAAGTCGAAGATCTCCCTCGCCGTCTCCATCAGATTCCGACAGACTTAATTCAGGTGTGCTATACTGCGGGTTGATAAAAGGAAACGGCAGGGGGTTTTGTGCAAAAGTGCGTGCGCTGACCGGTCCAGCCACCTGGTTGCCAATTGTTGAGCCGTGATTGGCCTGGGACTAAATCATCACATGAGGTGCAAGTTGGGGTATGGTGGAGTCAAGTTTTGCAAGTTTGGGACTAAATCATCACATACCATGCAAATTAGGGTACCTGGGGTGCTATTACCTCCATCAAGAAGCAGCAGGGGCAGAGCCGCAAGGAGTCCAAGGGCACGTCAAGTTCCAAGGGGAGCGCGCCATCGCAGGGGAAGGGGAAGGGGGGCAAGAAGAACCCCTAGGTATGGCCCAGCCTTATGGGCTTGCTTGCTTCCCGTGACCGCGATTTTGGTTCCAAGATTTTGACCGCCTGCGTCAAACCTGTCGTCAAAAGTTCGTCTCTTCTGTTCTGTAGATAAACTAGTAGCGCATGAGACTATATGGGGATGCGGCGATACTTTTACATGTTACTAAATGCTTTACTGCTGCTACTACTTAGAGTATATTACTACAATCTCAGGTGCACATCGGTGCCGGATCTTTCTTCTAATTGGCATCTTTGAGCTTCTTCTGCTGTGATTTCCCTGCATTAGAATCTGTTGGCTCTGAATAATTAGCTAGCGTCACAAGCTGCAAAAAACATGAGCAATTCTTGATAAATAATGTATTTGAGCATAAGCATGTTTATCCTGCAGCATTCACTATAGATCTAGATGTGATTTCATCAATGAGAGCTGGGCAAGCTCATCTTGCTGTACAGGCCTGTTACGTCAGAACTTTCTTTTTACCTGAATACATAAGTCAACATAGACCAATGTGATTTTGTCATTTCAAATGCATGAACAATATGTCAAAAGTAAGATGTGCTCATTGCTTTTCTCACTCAAAATGAAGCTTGTCTACCTAGTTATCAGCCTGTTCTTTTGTTATGGTAAAACTTTGTTCATCTGATGAGGTAAAAAACTAAAAGGAATCTGTGAGGCTAGTTAGTGTGAATGACTAATGTTGCTGATTGTGCATAACCATGTTTCAGTCAAAGTGAATGGTCAAAAACATGTTTACAAAGTGCATGACCATGTAGCAGTCAACTTTCTGATCTTGCTGCAAAACTCTGATTTAACAATTTGACCCAACTTATCTTGCCTACTGAAGAATATCCATATAGGCATGGCTGAATTTATTTTCTGTTGTTTGAAATGCATGAAAAAGTGTCAACAGTTCATATAAGTTGTTCTGAGGAGCATGAAAAAAACATGTGATGGGTCTGGACTGGCACTCTAGTGATTGTGCTAAGTTAGCGCGAGTATTCCGACTTGCAGTGCTTGAAGTGATAAGAAGAATTATATGCACAATGGATACCGTGTTTCAGTAAAAGTGTGAATGACAATAAAGAATCTGTGAGGCTAGATATTGTTAATGACTAATGTTGCTGATTGTGCATAACCATGTTTCAGTCAAAGTGAATGGTCAAAAAAACATGTTTACAAAGTGCACGATCATGTAGTAGTCAATTTTCTGATCTTGCTGCAAAACTCTGATTCAATAATTTGACCCAACTTATCTTGTCTACTGGAAAATATCCATATAGGCATGGCTGAATTTATTTTCTGTTGTTTGAAATGCATGAAAAACTGTCAACAGTTCATAGAAGTAGTTCAAACATGTGATGGGTCTGGATTGGCACTCTAGTGATTGTCCAGTATGTGCTGAGTTAGCGCGAGTATTCCCACTTGCAGTGCTTGAAGTGAAAATGAAGAAGAATTGTATGCACAATGGATACCCTGTAGGTTGGGATACTCACTATTGAGGTAGCTAACACCCCAACAGTCAAGGAGCCTATTTACCCACCAGAAGTCTGTACTATTGGTTTATGTACGCAAACCTCTTGCTTGTAACAAAAGGAATACTAAGGAAGTGTAAAACAGAGATCCCATTGCATTACCAGGCTGTCAGCAAAGTACCACACAATGGTCAGAGTGTAGGCATCGATAGAATAATTGTTCAAAAAAACATATATATACATATACTTGCTCTTAGAGCTTCTTTCACAAGATTCTCAACAGCTACTATGGAACGACCTCTATCCCTAAATATTGAGTACTGCTACCTCTGTCCCTAAATATAAGACGTTTTTGCAGTTCAAGGAGTATATGGAACTGAAAAGGTGTTTGAACGAGATATTCTTTCCAAGAGATGAGGCCGATGGAAATTTTCCTATAGAAAATCTAGTACTACAAATAAATCCTATGGCCCAGTTTGGAATGTGTGTAAAATTTAGTATGGTTTGCTAATGACCATACAAATTTTACACACATTCAAATAGTCCTTGAGGGGGAAATAATATGGTTTAGTCTTGCGAATCAAACTTGCCATGGGAAAATTTCAAAAATGATTAAAATCCTACAATTATCTTCTGAAGAAACACATGATTGTGATCTCATGTCCATTCTAATCCTATAGGATGATTTCTGCACCAATGTTATTTCGGCGCATCATTAAGACAAGAGCAAAGAATTGAGTTGACAAAAATGGTGATAACGCGTGCAAAGTAATCTTTCTGAAACTTCCTATGAGATTAAATCATGCAAATCGAACAACCCACAAAAAAATATTTCTAAGGGTTCTAATCCTCAGAATTTACTAGAAAAATCCTGTTGAATCAAATAGGCCCTAAGAGTCGGATGCTCTTATATATTTTGCAACGACTCAAATGAAACAAAAAAACATTCTAATAGGTTTTAAATCCAGCATATTTTTGAAAGACCTATTACTTGACCTGCAGGTAATCTATAGTTGTCTTTTAGGCATATATATCATTATTTTGCTCTTACTAGTATTTTTCTATTTAAGGTAGAAAAAACTGAAAATAGGCTTTAAAATTATACTCCCATCGTATAACGGAAGCATGGACTTTAGATATCTGATAATGGGCTTCCAAATTATACTCCCATCATATACAGAGAGGGTAGGAGATCCATATGAGCTGCACACAAAATACACGCCATGAGGCAAGTGATTATTTTAGCAAGCGTGGGAAAAAAATCCTCAACAGACAAGAAGGCTTTAGAGGCGGCCTCTACAGGCTACTGCAGTGGAGTAGTAAAGGGTGAGGCTGCCCTTGACTTTGTTCGGTCCACAGACAGACTACAAATTGTTATTACGAGCAGGCATCAGAAAAAAAGTGACTGAGCTGAACTCAAATGCGGTCAGGCTAAGTATACATATACACACACTGCAAAATACAGTGTGTCAAAAGGGCAAGGTTTCTATGCAAGTGTGAAGATTTGGGAGCAAACTAGACACAACGGGAAAGTGGACCATAATACTGTACTGATCTGATCTTGAGAGAAAAAGAAAAATACGGGCGGCTTCTGAAGAAATGCATACTTTTCTTACTAAGATTCTCATGAAAGAAAAGCATCACAACATGCTGAATAGGCCATGTGTATGTGTACTGTATCCTGATGCCAATGATATATTTTTAACCAAAATTCCCAGTGACTAGTTTATCTACATCCAAGATTATTTCGCAGCCTTTTTACAGCTGACGAGTAGAAATAATTACTTGTTTTCAAAGAGGATTCATGCTCTCCCTATAGAGGTTTACATTCACCTCCAAAGCAGATGTAGACTAGGCAGTTGATGATCTGTCATCCATCCCTGCTAAGAAAGGAGCAGGATACCAAGTGAATCCAAATCCAAATAAAAGTACCGACTCTTATTGGATCATAACCACAAATAACTCAAAATACCAACCGCCAACTAATGAGATGGAAGAACGAATGAAATAAAAACGGAATTGCTAATTTTCATCCGGATGAAAACAATTCGCTTTCATCCGTTTTCTCGTTCGTTCGATCCCTCTGTTGCGATTCGTGCAGTACTTTCCTTCCCCAGCGCGCGGGTTCTTTTTGTTGTTATCGGGCCCGCACACTGTTCCGGGAGACCCGTTAAGATCGTGGGTCGCGTCTCCTGGTCGACATGTCCCTTTTACTTTGAATATTTCTTTTTCTCCCCCTGTAGCTGCCTTTGACTGGATCGTTCCCCATTTCTAGCGGCGAGAGCTCGGAGGCAGAGAGGCATGGCGATTTTGGTTGGAGGCGTCCCTCGCTGATCTCTCGAGGCACTTTGGTGGTCAGGCCCGCGGTTCTCCCCCCTCCTCTCCTGGCTGCTTATCTCCAAGCTCATGCTCTGATTTGATTCACCTCTGTTCTTGTCAGGGAGAGTGGGAGAGGCGAAGTCGACGCCATGGCGATTTGGCTGCGGTTTCTTCTCGGGTCGTTTGATTCGTGACGCTCCTTCTTTCGTGGTGGTCCACCAGCCCTGCGTCTCCCCCCCCCCCCCTCCACTACCTGTGGTTGTTGGTTTGCAAGCACCCCCCCCCCCCCCCCCCTTTTCATTTTCCCTTCATTTTTCTGTGTGATTTGGTAGATCTGGTTGATTGTCTCGTTGTATTCGTCTACTTGCATTTGTCGTGTGTGGTACTTTTTGTTGCACATGTAAATTTAGCGGTGGATCCCTCTTGTCTATTTTGATTTCTTCTTCCGAATGTAGATGTAGTTTTCCTGTTGAGGCCTTTCAATTAGCGGTGTTGATCCATTGGCGGCTGCTAGTGTGGTAGCTTGATGTTTGTCTGGTCTAGCCTGTTTTTGATGTAGATGTGTGGTTATCTAGTGTAATTTCTGATGTGGATGTATGGTTGCTTCGCTCTTCACCTGTTGTTTGATTCTGAACTGAATTTCTTCAGTTAAGTAATAGTTATTTGGTCTGTACTACTGCAGTGTAATTTTGAGTGGATTTCACTGTAATTAAGTAACAGCTGTTTGGCTACAATAGACTGCAATAGTGAATGGCCATTGTAAATGTAATGTTGGGTTTAATTTTACAGTGATATCTCTACTGTAGTTTTAGTCTATAGTAGTCTATCTTACACTGGTTTTTCACTGTAAATGGCAAGTGTAAATGTATTATTTAGGTTTATTCTGGACTGAATTTCTTCAATTAAGCAACAGTTGTTTGGTCTGTACTATAGTTATATCTCTATTTAAATTTCACTGATATCTCTGTGTAACTTTCAGTATAGATGGTGGTACATTTAACTGAATTGTGTGCTTTCATTGTTTTATACTTTTGTTTACATGGTGGTACATTAACTGAATTTTCCAGTACATAGAGAAAATAATTTAATGATGATAGATGTAGGCATGCAAATGTTGAATCTCCTGATGTGTACGTGTTGGTCTGAAAAAAATATGTTTTAGTTTCAGTGTTTCAGACTGTAATTTCTAGTGTAATTTTGAGTGGATTTTCATTATAGTTTAATTTTTCAGTCCAGTGTAATGTATTAGCACAAATGTTGTTTTCAGTTCAAATTTACAGTGATATTTTTTACTGTTGGTTCAGGTATATAGACTTTTCTCTCACTGTAATTTTGTTTCTTGTAACTTTCGATCTGTGTTAAACTGAACAAGGGCTTAACCCCACCATTAATTTACACTATAAATTAGTGTAGCTAATCTGTAATTTTTGTACTTACAGTCTATGTATTGGAATTTTCCGGTCTAACATGCAGTGTAATTACACTGGACTTTCAGTGTAATTAATTTGTTTATTATGTGTAACCAACCTGAATTTTTGTACTTACAGTCTATGCACTAAAATTTTCCAGTCTAATTTGCAATGTATTCAGTGTAATTAACCTTTTTTTTAGTTACAGTCTATGTACTAAAATTTTGCAGTCTAAATTGCAGTGTAATTACACTGTAAATTTAGTGTAATTTGCAATGTAATTACACTCAGTGTTTAACCTGTGTGTTAAGTGTAATTAACCTGAATTTTTGTTCTTGCTGTCTATGTACTGTATTTTTCCAAGCTAAATTGCAGTGTAATTCTACTGTAAGTTTTTTTATCACATTTATGTCATATAAGGCCTGTGGGCAGGGACCCCTTGTTATTTATCCTAATGGCAGTGTAAATTGTTCAGAGAAGCCACATAGACGAGTTTCCTTTGCAGCACATTGTACATCAGTGTTGAGTTTTCATCAAAAATGGGAGGAGGCTTGTGTATCATGATCATCGACTCCATCTGTCTATGATATACTTGTCAGGTATCCTCTCTACGTTCAATTGGATCATCTCACTCTGAGTATGTGTTAGGATAGGATTCCATCCTTGTGAAATGCGCAGCAGATGCATCATGCATGAATACTTCTCTTGCATCAAATCTATCTGTACTAGGAACTTTCTTCTTCTTAGTTCTCTCGAATGATAGGTCTCAGCTTGATAAACCATGTAGGGTTTTTTCTTTTTCAAGCTCAAACACATGCAGCCTCGTTGTATCTTCCATTTTCTTTTGGAACTTCCTGAAGATACGAATGTTGTAGAGCTCGTGCACTTGTCTTTCTAAACTGTATTTGGACCAGAACTTCTTGTGTGCATCCTTTTTGTTTCTAGACAAGTGATCACATTCTTGCTCCCTCTCATGAATGACTTCTATTAGCCTGTCATACTCTCTTAGGAAGCTTGTTGCACTGAATTTAGCCCCCACTCCCCCTTTTGAATAGTGCATTTGTCATACTCTCTTCGAGGTACAGTGACTGCCCTTTGATGCTATATTCCATTGCATCTAATTCGATTGCAGGCACCTGCACTCAATGTTTCCAGAAAGTATATGTAATGAAGTGTTGTAGAATAAACAAGAGCATTTCTGCTGTCCCCATTTGTCCCTTTTTGCATGTATGTATGTTTATGCATATGTCGGGTGCAACAAGTATATCAGAAATGCAGTAAAGCATGTTGCAAGTCATTGGCAAGGATTTTTTTGTACATTTTGTCTTTGAAAACAGAGTTGTTTGTGTCAATTCCAGTAGTCTCTTCATACACAAGTTTTTGATTTCTTCTATTTATGTGTAAATCAGAGCTTGTAATTTACAAGGTAGGATGCAGAGTAATTACATAGAGAAGGTCAGAGTAAATTGATCAAACAAGTCACAATAATTTGATTTCAGTATATAGTTTCTTTTGTTAGTGTCAACTAGTGCCAGTACTTAACCTGATTGTCCTCGGTCCTGTGATCATTTTACTTTCACTGTTAATTTTCATGGCAGATTAGTCATTGTGAACTAGTATCAGATCATAGTAATTTGAACTATAACTTTGTACAGTACCATAGTTTCTAAAATATAGTCATGTATTCACATCTTTATACTGAAATCTAATCTGCCATGTCTAAAATACAGTCATAGATTCACAGATACAAGTGTCTAAACATGATCAAAAGTATCTGAACAATGTACAATTTCTCAGCACCAAAGTTTCTGAAGTTACAACAGTACTACTCTTTTTGTTTGAACAAGTTTTTCCTAAATGGAATTCATAGCTTCCTGAACATGCCCCCTCTCATCCCCAAACTTTTATTTTGCCCAGTGTTGTGGCTATAGCTGCGAATTTCAGAGCACTAATTTTGCAACTAGTTTTCAGAATGTAGTGTTCCAAAGTGTTATTCATGTGACCATAGACTAGTAGTTTGTGTGTTCATAGTCTAGTTGTTCCTAGGGTTTCTCCTGCTTCATGCTATCTTTTCTGCCTGTGTTCTAATCATTGTTCTGTTAAGTTGTGATCTTCAACATATGTGAACGATCCTCACAGGGAGCTTGTTTTTCTTTCAGATGCCATGAGGTAGGAGAGAGATCTTGGAGGAGTGAATGCATAAGAGTTGGGTGTTTACCTGTGTTTATTCTGCATCTCCATCCAGATTAGTGTCCCAGATCATGGAGGAATTACCCTCTCTGCTGGTGTGTTTACAGTGCATTTTCTTAGTGGATTCACAGTGTAATTCCTACTGGATTTCGAGTGTAATTCTAAGTGGATTTACAGTGTAATTCTAAGTGAATTTACACTGTAATTCCTAATATATTACAGTGTTTTTCTTAGTGGATTTCCGCTGTAATTCTAAGTAGATTTACAGTGTAATTCTAAGTGGATTTACACTGCAGTTCCTACTAGATTTACAGTGTTTTTCTTAGTGGATTTCCATTGTAATTCTAAGTAGATTTACACTGCAGTTCCTACTGGATTTACAGTGTTTTTCTTAGTGGATTTCCACTGAAATGCTTAGTGTAATTTAGTACAAATTATTTGGATTGTTAGTATATTTTTAGCGGTATTTACAATGTAAATCTTAGTGTAATTTTAGTGGATATTACAGTGTAATTTTAGTGGATTTTACACTGTAATTCTTAGTGGACATAAAGATTTTACAGTGCATTTTCAGTGGATATTAAACTGAAACTCTTTATTGGAATTATTAGTGTAACATTAGTTCTTTTCCAGTGTGTATTTTGTCATTTCATTTTGGTCCTTCCTCCCTTTGTTAGCTTTAGCTTAGTGGACATAGGAAAGCTTGGCTTCAAAGTTGGGTGTTTTTCTCCTTTTTTCCTGCTTTATGTTGGGGCTGAAAATGCTGGGGTGTGGACCCGTTAAGAACATGTTGCTGGACTGTGTAAAAGCGGGACAAATAAGAACAAACAGGGGGACACAGGACAGGGGGACACTTGTCATCTTGTAACTGGTGGAAAAATATGGCTGAAAGTGAATTGGTTTTCATCCGGATGTAAAATAGACAGTCCCAATAAAAATCCAAACTTTAGGATCAACACTGACTGGACAGCACTGATTTGCAAGAATTTGCTATAAGGAGCACAGTAGAGAACACCTAAAAAGGTAGAGAGAAGAGGCAAAAAAAAAATGAATCAGAATTATACAAGAATCAGAGAAAGCAAAGGTGGAGGACGAAATCCAAGGGCATCAGGTGAAAGCCATCAGACATAAAGTCATCACCTGACGAAAAAACCATCAAAGTTGAAGGCATGGCCAGATCTGAATCTGCAATGATTTCGCAGCCCAACCAGATCCACCAAGAGGATGGTTGGACGCCCTGCTGTCAGTGAGAGCAGATCAGTGGAAGCAGATCGAACAGCAGCTTCCGGCGACGCCGGACGGAGCCTCCCGCGAGAGGCAGAGCGGCTCCTCGCGTGCAGGCGATGCCTCACCGGATCCAGCAGCCCAAGTCCCCGGCGCGCGCCATACTGGGCGCCACCACCCCAGATCTGGCACGCGATAGAGAGCGGTTGGCCGCACCGCCCTCCAAAGCCGCGGCCGTCGGAGTCTTACCCTTAGTTGGAGTACAGCGAGGTGCGTGCGCCCATGGGCTGGTAGTAGATCGATCGACCAGGAGACTGGCACGGCCTCCAGATGTATCGGTAGACCGACGGTTGCCGCGGCATCGATGGAGGAGGCATGGCGGCTACGGTATGGGGTTGGGGTGGGGGGCGAGAGCTCGGGGAAGAGATAGGAGAGGGGAAGAGACGCGCACGGCCCAAGTTGCGTAAGCACCTTTTTACTGGTCATGGTCAGCCTACGTAACGTACGAGGTGCACCTACGTGGTCACATCTGACAACTTCTCTGCCATGCTAGTACTCCTACGGGCTCCTCGATACTAGACCGTCTCCGCGTAGACTTTGGATTTCCGGGTCGTCGTCTCCTTTCCGATACGGCCGGGTCCAAGCGTCGGGTACTCCCCAATATAAATTACTACCTACACCACGAAAACCCTAGATCATCACATCTGTGCACCAGAAGAGGATACCACCGCCGCTCCGTGCTATAGGAAAGCAGCAGATCGGCCGAGTTCGTTCATCCATGGAGTCGAGTCCTTCATCGTGGGCCGACCTCCTGCCGGAGCTCCTAGGACGGATCATCGTCGGCCTCCCGTGCCCCGACGACCGTGCCCGCTTCCGTGCCGTGTGCCGCCCATGGCACCTGGCCGTGCGGCAGCACGATCCCCCACGGCTGCCGTGGATCGTATACTCGGACGGCACCTTCCTCACCTTTCCTCATCGTGGGCTACCTTTCCCTGGGAACACAACCTTCATCTGCGCTACTGATAAAACATGGCTCGTCTTCTACCGCACCAACACCAAGGACGGACGACGTAGCTACCTCTTGCATAATCCGTTCACCGGGACAACTGTGCCGCTCCTCGGGCTGGACTCCGTCATCGGTGATGTCTTTGTAAAGGTAAAAGTGATTGTATGAATGATCTGATGCTTTCATTGATTGAGAATCACATATTTATACAAGATTTGGGACGCATTGTGAAGGCGTCAGAAAAAGCGCTACCAGACGGACAGACGCGTCCGCACGACGCTTGGACACTAATAACCGCTAACTACGTTTCCTAACGACGATTCGCTAAAGCCGCTTCGTTGATGTCGGTTCTCAACACTCCCCCTTGTACAACGTCTCTTCTTTTGATTCATCTTTGAAAGCTTCTTGTATATTTATCATTCATCTCTTGAGAGTCTCCTTCAAAAACCCTGTGGAAAAAAATATGAGGAGAATGGTATAGATATGTTGCTAAAACTCCTTTAAACCCAGTGGGAAAAATTATAAGGAGAAAATGATGCAACATATAGAGATTATTGCCTCTTGATAACTCATATGAGAAAAACCTTCAAAGAAGGAGAAAATTATTAGTGAGTTAGAGAACAATAAACATGCTTTAGATACTTTCCTTTAAAAACCTTCATAGGAAAAATAGAAAGTATAGCATATAATCTTTATGAAGATATTTGCCTCATTAAAAACATCATGAGAAAATTTTCAAAGAAACTCATAATGAAAAGAGTGCAATCAGATGTGCCATGAAAAACTCCTTTAAAACCTAGTAGGAAAAATATAAGGAGAAATATGATATGGCATACATTAACGCTTGTATTTAATTGTCTCGTTAAAAACCTCTTATGAGAAACCTATTGGAAAAACTCATAAAGGAAAAGAGTACAATATTCATTATCTGCTGATAACTAAAAGGATTATATTTTCAGGAGATTTCTCCCCCTGAACTTTGCAAATCTCGAAGTCGTCTCATACCAATTCCATGAATGCATTTCTGGAATGTTGAATTTGGTAAAGACTTTGTGAACAAATCTGCTAGATTGTCACATGATTTAGTTTGCAAAATATCAATTTCTCCATTTTTCTGTAATGCATGAGGATAGAACAACTTAGGAGAAATGTGTTTTGTGATATTACTTTTTATATAACCCATTTGCATTTGAGCAACACAAGCTGCATTATCTTCATAAATAATAGTTGGTGATCCTAATGAACCAACACCACATGCAGTTTGAATGTGGTTAATCATCCTAAGCCACACACATTCCTTTGATGCTTCAAATAATGCAATAATTTCAGAATGATTAGTGGAAGTTGCTACAAGAGTCTGCTTTTGTTGACTTCCGTGAAAAAGCAGTTCCACCATATAAGAATACAAAACCTGTACGTGACTGGCGTTGTGAGGATCAGATAGATAGCCAGCGCCAAGATATCCTACCATAGTCATATCTTGGTTTTTCCGATAGAATAAACCAAGATCTTTTGTGCCATGTAAATATCTAAGGATATTCTTTACTCCCGCCCAATGACGCTTTTGTTGGAGCAGCGCTATGTCTAGCTAGTAAATTTACCGCAAATGCAATATCAGGCCTGGTGCAATTTGCAAGGTACATTAAGCGCACCAATGGCACCGAGATATGGGAACTCAGGTCCTAATATATTTTCGTCATCATCCCGAGGTCTAAAAGGATCTTTATTCATATCAAGGGATCTGACAACCATGGGTGTCTTGGTTGGATATGATTTATCCATATTAAATTTCTCCAAAACCTTTTGAATATAAGCAGGTTGGTATACTAAAATTCCTGAGGGAAGGTGCTCAAGCTGTAAGCCCAAGCAGAATTTGGTCTTTCCCAAATCTTTCATCTCAAATTCCGCCATTAGATGATTGCGTGCTTCTTCTATATCAGGTGTACTCCCAATGATATTGAGGTCATCAACGACACAGAGATAATGCAAAATCCATTTGAGGATTTCTTTATAAATACACAAGGGCAATCATCATTATTTATGTAGCCTTTACGAATAAGGAACTCACTTAGTCGGTTATACCACATTCTACCCGACTGTTTTAAGCCATAGAGTGACTTTTGTAGTTTTACACAATATGCTATGCGATTTGCTTTTGGATTCGGCATTTTAAGTCCTTCGTGGACTTTCATATATATGTCCGATTTGAGTGACCCATATAAGTATGCTGTCACTACATCCATCAACTGCATAGATAAACTCATTTGTACTACCATAGATATTAAGTATCAAACGTTATTCCACTCATAACAGGAGAGTATGTATCATCGTAATCGATGCCGGTCTCTGCGTGAACCCTTGTGCTACAAGCCTCGCTTTGTATCTCACCACCTCATTGTTTTCATTCCTTTTCGAACAAAAACCCATTTCGCTCCCACGGGAAGACATTATGAGGAGTAGGTATTATCGAGGAAAATACCTCTCTCTTATTGAGTTTAGCGCAGTTCTCGCCTCAATTGCTTCCTTCCATTTAGGCCAATCAGACGCTTGAGGCACTCCACGGCGGTCTTTGGTTCGGATCCAGTTGAAGAATTTCAGCAATTTCGGAGGCAAAATATATGTCGACAATTGTAGTCTCTCTGTTGTATGATTCTCCTGATTCTATATAGTTTATGGAAATTTCTTTTATACCTTCAGACTCTATATGATTTCCCACACCAATAGAGTCATGGGGTTCGATGTCCCAGCTATTATATTTGTATGCGCATTTATGCCGGGTTCTAGATGTTGAGCATCTGATTGGTGTCCTTCAACTTGAGGTTGAATTGCATTTATCGGTAGAGGATTTGATTTCCTCTGTTTCCGCCAAGGCTTTTGAGAAGCTATATTCGGCTAACCAGATTTCTCCCCTCTTACTCTCATTTGGGGTTGAGTGGTTTTACTTGGTACCTCCACTGCTACGGTGCATTAACAGCGGAATATGTGATTTAGTGACACCTTTATGGTCAAGAAATGCATCTGGCAGGTTATTTGCAATGTGTTGCAAATCTATAATCCTCTGAACTTCAGTTTCAGATTCTTTAGTACGTGGATCTAAGGACTGGATGCCTGTTACATTCCAATCGATTTCTGGCATTCTTTGTGGTTTGATTCTCCCTAATGCCGGAAATGGTCCTCATCAAAAATAGAATCAGCGAAGGGCAGTAAACAGGTCCCTGTAAGAGGTTCAAGATATTTTATAATTGACGGAGAATTATAACCCACATAGATCCCTAGTTTTCTGTGGGCGCCCATGGTTGTACGCTGCGGTGGTGATATCGGTACGTGCATTATGCAAGAACCAATTTTCGCAGATGGGAAATACTAGGCTGAGTGCCACGTATTATCTCAGATCGGGAGGTTGTATGATATGCAGTTGGTCTAATTTGTATCAGATCGGCGTGTAATACCGCATGTGCCCAACAAGATGCTGGTAAATTACAATTCTGTAATAGTGGTCGAGCAACTAATTTTACTCTTTTGATGAGAGATTCAGCCAAACCATTTTGAGTATGAACATATGGCACAGAATGTTCTAAATGAATGCCCATAGCCATGCAATAGTCATTGAATGCACGTGAAGAAAATTCAGCGGCATTATCCATTCAATTGTTTTTATCCTATTTTCAGGATGATTTGCTCTTAATTTGATAATTTGAGCAATTATCTTGGCAAAAGCATGATTTCGTGTGGACAATAGACACACATGTGACCATCTAGTAGATGCATCTATGAGTACCATGAAATATCTAAAAGGTCCCGATAGTGGTTGAATTGGACCACATATATCTCCTTGAATGCGTTCAAGAAAATTAAGTGACCCATTTTTTACTTTAAGATAAGATGGTCTTATAATTAATTTCCCAGATGCACATGCAGAGCACACAAAATCTTATGATTTAGGGAAGTTTTTAGTTGGATGGCTGTGACCAATAGAATTGTCAATAATTTTTCTCATCATCCCTATGCCAGGATGACCTAGGCGATCATGCCAAGTCTTGAATTTATCAAGGTCTTGAAAAATTATTTTGTACGCAACATGTGGAACGGGTTTTGTATAACTGTAATATAATCCAGATGAAAGCGAGGGGAATTTCTCAAGAATTTGTTTCTCGGACCCAAAGTACTCTTTGTTAAAAGTAAATATTCAGAATTATTTTCAGAAATTGTTTCCAGATGGAAATTATTTGATCTCGAGGTCTTTGAAACTTAGAAGGGTCCGTAGATTCAGGATACAAGAGTGCATCCTCAATTACAATTGTAGTACCCATAGGTAGAACGAGTGTGGCTCGTCCTGAACCAATAATCAAGGCATCGCGACCGGCGATGGTCATAATATTCCCTTTTCTCTTAGTTAGAGTTTGGAAATATTTTATTTCCCTTAATATTGTGTTAGTGGTACAACTGTCCACCAAACATAATTCTTCTTCCATTGGATTATTTTCCGTAAAATCTATATAGAGTGAGAGAATATTTTAGGATGAAATTTTATTCATTACTCACATATAAATACATACAAAGTATTCATATTACAGTTACAAATATAAATATGACATTGTGTCTGAATTACATAATATGGTTGGTCCGTAGGACTTTATTCTACTTAGAGTTATACAAATTATAACTTCCATTATTACAATAAAATAGCTGATAACATCAAATGAGTGATGTGGAGATTATATGAGATCTCCGTATGAGTCTTGGGTGTATTCCACCATCATGTTGTCGACATCAAGAAGATCTTCATCCTTCTTCCTTGTTTCCTGGGGAGCGCTTTGAGAAGTGCTAGCTTCAAGGTTCTCTTCTTGTTGTAAAGCATTGAAGTGAGCTTCTGCTTTTCCATGAACTTGTTTGCCTTTCCCGGTGGATTTGAGATATAAATCCGCTAGATGCTTGGGAGTTCGGCATTTGCTAGTACGATGGTTAGTACATCCACACCTTTGACAAATCTCGGAGTTGGTGTTTCGGTCATTTTTCTTGAAGTGACCTTTACCTTTAGATTGACCAAAGCTTTTCTGCTTGTTGTTCCTTTTCCACTTTCCATTGAATTTCGAGAAATTCTTTTTGTTGCCCCCATACTTTTTAGTAAACTGAGTGTTAGCATGTGCTTGTGGAGTGGCATTGAGCCCGTTACGGTCTCGATGATTCTTCATGAGAAGTTCATCATGTTTCTCGACTGAAGTAAAGTGTATATGAGCTCGTAATACTTTTTGTATTTTTGTTGACGGTACTGCTATTGTAGTACTCTCATCGAGGGGTGGAAAGTGCACAAGGTCTTCTCAATAAGGTCTTCTTCAGAAATTGCTTGATTGCAAAACCTTAGTTTTGAGTTAACCTTGTGAATTGCAGAGTTATATGCTGCCACAGATTTGAAATCTTGGAACCTTATGAGGGACCATTCTCTCTGTGCTTCTGGCAGCATAACTGCTCTTTGTTGGTCATATCTCTCCTTGAGAGAGTTCCACAAAACTAGTGGATCTTCTTCCATCAAATATTCCGACTTTAAGTCTGGATGGAGATGGTGCCTTAAGAAACTTAAAGCTGTATATTTGGCTGCCGTGGGGATTTCTCCGCGCCTTCAATGGGTGTGATGATGGTGGAACCGAAGTTTACGACTTTCAAGGGCTATCTTTGCATCCATAGCCCATGGTAAATAGTTACTACCATCTAGTTCAAGTTCATGAAATTCTCTGTTCATGACGCCAGCCATTTCCTGCATGATTTGATCATGCATGAATTAGTTTTACTACGAGAGTAAAATATAAGTGACAACAAATGCTTTGAAGGAACAAAGTTTTGAAGTATAGCTGATGCTTTATACTTATATGTGTAGACCTCATTTTATGTAAATGACACTTTGAAGATAGTCACCGTTGTGGTGTAGATCTCACAAAGAATGGAGAACATAATCTGGTTTAGACCAGTAGATGTTCATATATCCATTACCTTGTGCCATACTACATTTTTTTCAAAAACACTTTGAAGGTAGTCATCTGTCAAATAACTAGATGTAGACCTCACAAGAAGAGTGGATAGTCTGCAATTTGATGCAGTAGATCACACAGTTACCTTGTGCTTTGCAAGTATAATATTCGAGGTAATCACATCAATTCGCATATTTGAGAGAGCACTTTCGAAGATAGTCATTTTGCCATAACAAAAGAGGCAAAATGTAGATCTTTCAATGACGAGGATAATCTGCAATGTGCAGTAGATGCCTCATCTACCTTGTGATCCCGAAATAGGAATTGTAAATAAAATTTATTGTACTTTAAGAACTAAATATTATAAAATAAAATTATGAAGAAATCATATAGAATATGTACACATAGTCTGAGGCTTTATTAGACAATATATGGTCTAGTTATCCAAACTTAAAATACTATACATCGTATATAATAAATGTAGTTCTTAGTACAATAAAATAGCACTCTCAAATAAATAGAACCGGCTGCTATGCAATATACTAATACTATGGCTATTCTCTGTTGAAAACGCCACAGCACCAAAGCAGCCATTTATTGGAGTTATTAGCCTGTAGGCCTGATTAGGTGAGGAGCGGGAGAGTTGGGCTGGCCCATTGCACCGACATACGTAAGGATAAGGAGAGCAGGATCGAGAGTTTCCCCACGCCTGCCACTCCCAAATCCCCTTCTCTGTTCGGTCTTGGACCCAGCTCTGCTGCTCGTCGGCTCTCCCTGCCCCGTCTCGCCGTCTTCAAGGGAAGCGAGGTGCGCCCCGCTTCGCAGCATGGCCTGCTCCGCTGCTGCTCGCCCCAGGGGCGCCGGTGAGGCCGAGGGCATCCGGCGACCACGAGCCACGAAGGGCTGCGCGGTTCTGCGCCATGGCCGCGGCGAATTGGCGCAAGATCCGGCGGGCTTCCGGTGGAGGCGTCGGAGGAAGAGGCGGTGCTAGAGGAGGAGGTGGTGTCGCCGGTGAACAAGGCGGTGGCGTCGACGACGAGCCCTGGTCCTCTGTCTCCTCTTCTTCAACCTTGATCTTGATGTTCAAGTCGGGGATGGACGGGGAGCCGCCGGTTCCCGCTGCCGCCGGCGTCGGGGATGGGAGATCCGGGACGGGGCCATATCCAGGAGGAAGGAAATGCTCCGGCAGTTCGTCTGATGGCGTCGGCGACGGCTTCCGCGGTGGTGCGCCTGTACGCGCTGGGCACGGCCCGAACCTGTGCCGCACGCAGTACGGGGGCAGAGGCGGCGGCGCGATTTCGCAAGGGAACATCTCTTCTTCACCGAGGAATGGGGCCGATGGACCTGCAAGGAGCCAATCCATGGGAGGGATGGTGAAGACAGATGGCGGCGGAGCCGCCGGTACGATGCAGTCGTCGGCGACGGCCGGAGCCGGAGCCGAAGGCCCATCATGGTTTGCAGCGGTTGCCGGAGCCGAGGGTCCAGCCTGGTGCACCGTTGGTGCTTGCCCACGGAGTGGGCGGTTGCCTTGGCGTGCGTACCCACGGCGGCGGTTCTGGCGGTGGTTCCGGGCGAAAAAGCGGCGGCGAGGGCCACTCCTTGCACCAAGTCCCTGACGGCGACGCGCAGCACGGTGGCGATGGGTGCGTGGACAGCGACGGTTCTCTCTCTGGAGAAAGCGTGCAATGGCGAAAGCAAGCGACGACAGGTCTCTTCCTGCCATTCTTACCTTTCCTGATGGCTCTCTGTCGCTCTCGGCAGAGCAAGTGCTGATAACGTGTAAAGGTAAAAGTGATTGTACGAATGATCTGATGCTTTCATTGATTGAGAATCACATATTTATACAAGATTTGGGACGCATTGTGAAGGCGCTCAGTACAAAGAGGCGCTACCAGACGGACAGATGCGTATGTACGACGCTTGGACACTAATAACCGCTAACTACGTTTCCTAACGACGATTCGCTAAAGCCGCTTCGTTGATGTCGGTTCTCAACAGTCTTATTTCTTCGAGATCCGAAAGGTACTCATGCGGTCCACCGAGGACGATATCGTTGCCGTCACGACCAACAACTAGAACTGCCCGGTCATCTTGTGTTATCCTGGGAGACCCGGTGCGTGGGTGCCTGGACGGAGGGAGAAGCCATATGCATCTGTTTTTGATATCGTGTTTCATAAAGACGGTCTCTACGGGGATCACTGAGCGCAGTGACCTCGTCGTGATGGATCTTAATAAGGATGACAACGGCATCCCCATTGTTAAAGATGTGAGGTATGTTATTAAGCACCCGTCTGATGATGAGGAGGAGGAGGGGGAGGAGATGGAAGAGTACGATGAAGAGGGAGAAGTGTACATTAACTATGAAGAAGAAGAAGAGTACGATGAAGACAAAGAAGAGTACGATGAAGATGGAGAAGTGCCCATCAATATCTACGATGAAGAGGTGGAGTACAACAAGGCTTCAAGCGTTGATGAGGAGAATGAAGACTTTGAAGAGGTGTTTTGTGGCAATGATGCATTTAATGATGATATGGGGAATGAGGAAAACAACCTACACAATTGTGACCACAAACAAGTGTCAAGCAACAAAGACAAAGGAGAGGTAGAGGATGTCACCATGGGTATTGTAGACGACAAGAGAATACTAAGCAGATTGGCGCTCAAGGGCAAGCGTCACGATGGTGATGAGAAGGTACCCGATGGCATGGAGCTGGTCGGTTTTCATTGCGACGACCAAGGGAAACCTGGGGATGGCAGTGAGACCACCAGGCATCTCTTTGAGTCCAATGGCAAACTGCTTCTAGTAAAACGGCAACAATACCACCCCGGCCACTCCCCTGACTATACTCGTCAGATTGAGGTCCTAGAGGCGGACATGGACACGGGGATGTGGGTTCCGATAAGTGCGGGTGTATCAGGCATGTTCTTCGTGAGCAGACATTGCTCAAAACATGTTTCTGCGTCCGAAGAGGCAAGGAAAGGATTTAAGTGTCACTTCGTAGATGAGCACGACGTGGCCGTCGACCTGAAATCTCAACGGTATCTTCCATGGGTGGGTAAACCGACATGGTTTTTCCCGCAAAAAATAGTCGTATGAAATTAAATGGTTTTCATTTTTCCCGCAAAATTTGTTTTCCTATTTGTGGTCGGATATGGGAGCTATAAATTGTATGGTAGATGTTTTTTTCTTGGTCCCAGCAAAAGCTTTGTGTTAAAATTGAGTATTGAGATATTAATAGAGGCTGTTCGCACCCACATTTTTCTCATGGAAAAAGAGATGCGAATCATTTTTTTTTGTAACGACATCACGTGTTGGGAGCAACAATGACAAGGGCTCTGGATCAACGGACTGCAGACCGGCATGGCCTTGCGCTCGATATTGCCCCCTTGACACAGTGTGGCTAGGCGCCGCCTGCAACGTCTTGGGCTTCATGTTTTATTCTTTCAAAACTAGGCTAAATGCATTTCCATTATTTTGATTTTAGGGGAATACAATGTTCAATTTAGAAAGAGCTCAGAGGGCGCGTAGGAATGAGAAGAGAAGAGTCCAACACACACACTGCTAGGAAACCCCACCTTGTGCTCTCTCGGGCTTGGTGATTCAGAGGACCAGGAGGGTACGTGTTTTGAATGTCGCGTTTCGTACGACCATGGGTGCCCAAGCCGCAAGACGCGGCAGAAAACACATATTTGACCTGTGGACGAAACAAACTGACCGTTTTATGTGGCTCCTGACAGCCGGGCGCTGCACTGCACTATGCAGCACCCTTGTCTTAGGCGCCGCATGCCCGGCCAGCATGGCAGCCCGGGGCCTGGACGGCCCCACATCCAGCCTTGCAGCGCCTAAAGCATAGGCATCACACTTGTAATGTGCAGCGCCTAGGGCGTAGGCGCTACACGTGCGATGTGCAGCGCCCGTGCCTTAGGCGCTGCACTGTCTGTTTGTCACTTAGGCTGGCCCCACCCTCTCACCCCACACACCCCCACCCCACCCAAACCCTGAGCCTTGCGCCCCTCCTCTCTCCCCCTCCCCCTCTTTTCAAATCCTTCTCAAATCTTGCAAATCCGTAGTATTTGACTGTGGATTTCGAAGCCAACCCCTCCCATAAGGTAAACTCCTCCGATCCCCTCTTTTTCATCCATAGGAATTGTCACAGTTGCTCAAATCTTGCTAGTTTGGGGAAACCCTAGTTTTGGCTTGGACTTGGAAATTTGTGTTGAATCATGTTATGTTTCTTTTCTAATTTGGTATGGTTAAGCTTCATACTATGCTAGGGTTAGGGTTATGTGTGTTTTATGTTGGTGTTAGGGTTATGCTATGGTTAGGGTTGTGGTTATTGTTAAGTGGGGGTTAGGGTTATTGTTTCGTATATATGTTAGGGCTTATGTATTTTATGCAAATATTTTGTTAAGTACTTACTTGATATATGTATGTTTTTGATTATTGTAGGGATGGGAAGAACATGTGTTTATGTTCATCATGTGGATAAAGAGGCCTTTTTGAAAGGCAATGTTGAGCCGGACCCGGATGAGCTTGACATGGTGTTTGAGAATAGTCCTAGCTATGAGGATGTCTTGGAACAAGTGAGGAAGGATTTGAATTGGATGGACCCAAGTGACGTTGTTGAGTTCGAGGGAAGGCATAATGTTGGTTTTGGGATGCACATCCGTTGGAGAACTCCGAGCAACGTTGGGTTGCATACAAGGAGACGGTTGTGGAATCTCTAGACAAGGCTCTTGAGTTATTTTCCTCCAAGAAGGTTGAGCCTAGTTTGCATTTGTACTTGAACCGGAACCCCTCCCCGTTGGTTGCTATTACTCCCCCACCCATGAACCAAGATCAAGTTAGTGAACCTCATTTGACGCAACAAGTTTGGCCAACATTGAGCCCGGTTTCAAACAACCAAAATGAAGCTTTTGAAGAGGACAATTATGAGTACGAGGAGGATGACAACGAAGTTGATCTCCATGACAACAATGTGGGTGATCTCGAGCAATATCATGTGCAAGAGACATGGACCAATCCATCCCTTTTTCCCGTGCATATACATCGGACTCCGATGATGATGGTCCTGATGAAGAAGTTGATGAGGAGGGGTTCATGCCCAAGGAGGCCCAAGCATTTAAGAAGGAATTCGGGCGGGATCACAAGACACCATTGTTCAAGGACCTTAGTCTCGCGGATGAAGCTGTTTTAGATGGTGGCAAATGTATATCTCTTGGAGCTAGGCCAAGTTCTCACCGTGATGTGGAAGACAACAAGAACGGTATATATCCCGGTTGTGAGTTTGAATCCTTCTTGGAATTGAAGATGTGGCTCGACAACTACTCGGTTACGCATTATCGTCCACATAGAGTGGTCAACTCGGACGTGAAAGGATTGAGAAGAGGTGTCTAGAGAGGGGTGAGTAGACTCTATGTAAGAAAAGTTGCAGTTTTTAATCTCTTTAAGTTGAAATGGAGTTTTGGCACAAGTTTTAGCATTCACAATACATATCAAGCAAGCATGGCAAGAGTATATGAGTAGCGGAAAGTAAAGCATGCAAATTGCAAGAATGTAAAGGGATGGGATTGGAGTGTGCAAACGCAATTTGGAGACACAGAGATTTTTTATCCGTGGTTCCGATAGGTGGTGCTATCGTACATCCACGTTGATGGAGACTTCAACCCACGAAGGGTAATGGTTGCGCGAGTCCACAGAGGGCTCCACCCACGAAGGGTCCACGAAGAAGCAACATTGTCCATCCCACCATGGTCGTCGCCCACGAAGGACTTGCCTCACTCGGGTAGATCTTCACGAAGTAGGCGATCTCCTTGCCCTTACAAACTCCTTGGTTCAACTCCACAATCTTGACGGAGGCTCCCAAGTGACACCTAACCAATCTAGGAGACACCACTCTCCAAGAGGTAATAGAGTGTGTGTTGATGATGAACTCCTTGCTCTTGTGCTTCAAATGATAGCCTCCCCAACACTCAACTCTCTCTCACAGGATTTGGATTTGGTGGAAAGAAGATTTGAGTGGAAAGCAACTTGGGGAAGGCTAGAGATCAAGATTTATGTGGTAGGAATGGAATATCTTGACCTCAACACAAGTGTAGGTGGTTCTCTCTCAGAAAATGTATGTTGGAAGTGTAGGCATGTTCTGATGGCTCTCTCTACGAATGAAGAGTGGGTGGAGGGGTATATATAGCCTTCCACAAAATCTAATCGTTATACACAATTTACCAAACTCGATGGGACCGAATCGTGAAACTCGGTCAGACCGATTTAGTTCATAATGTGACCGTTAGGCATTTCAGTGGGACCGATATGATCAACTCGATAGGACCGATGTGCTAGGGTTAGGGTAAAGCCTCAACTCGGTTTGACAGATTACACAAACTCGGTGGGACTGATTTGGGTAATAGGCGAAACAGAGAGTTGGCCAGGCAAAATCGATGGGACCGATTACATACCTCGGTGGGATCGATGTTGGGGATCGTAGCAAAAATTTAAATTTTTCTACACATCACCAAGATCAATCTATGGAGTCATCTAGCAACGAGAGAGAGATAAGAATGCATCTACATACCCTTGTAGATCGCAAGCGGAATCGTTCAAGAGAACGGGGTTGATGGAGTCGTACTCGTCGTGATCCAAATCACCGATGATCCTAGCGCCGAACGGACGGCACCTCCGCGTTCAACACACGTACGGAGCGGTGACATCTCCTCCTTCTTGATCCAGCAAGGGGGAAGGAGAGGTTGAGGAAGAGAGCTCCAACAGCAGCACGACGGCGTGGTGATGATGGAGTGGCCGTACTCCGACAGAGCTTCGCCAAGCACTTAATCGGAAGAGGAGAGGTGTTGGGGAAGGGAGGGGTTGCGCCTTGGATGTGTTTGCAGCCCTCCCCTCGCCCCTCTATTTATAGCGGAAGGGGGAAGGGGGCCGGCCCCCTCTAGATGAGATCTAGAGGGGGGGGGGCAAGGGGAGGGGGCTTGCCCCCCAAGCAAGGGGCGCCCCATCTAGGGTTCCCCCCAACCCTAGGCGCATGGGCCCAAGGGGGGGTGCGCCCAGCCCACCTAGGGGCTGGTTCCCTTCCACCTACAGCCCATAAGGCCCTCCGGGGCAGGTGGACCCTCCCGGTGGACCCCCGGAACCCCTCCGGTGGCCCCGGTACAATACCGGTATGCCCCTGAACTTTTCCGGTGACCGTATGATAACTTCCCATATATAAATCTTCACCTCCGGACCATTCCGGAACTCCTCGTGACGTCCGGGATCTCATCCGGGACTTCGAACAACATTCGGTAATCACATACATATCTTCCTTATAACTCTAGCGTCATCGAACCTTAAGTGTGTAGACCCTACGGGTTCGGGAATCACGCAGACATGACCGAGACAGCTCTCCGGCCAATAACCAACAGCGGGATCTGGATACCCATGTTGGCTCCCACATGTTCCACGATGATCTCATCCGATGAACCACGATGTCCAGGATTCAAGCAATCCCGTATACAATTCCCTTTGTCAATCGGTACGTTACTTGCCCGAGATTCGATCGTCGGCATCCCAATACCTCGTTCAATATCGTTACCGGCAAGTCACTTTACTCGTTCCATAATGCATGATCCCGTGACCAACCCCTTGGTCACATTGAGCTCATTATGATGATGCACTACCGAGTGGGCCCAGAGATACCTCTCCGTCATATGGAGTGACAAATCCCGGGCCTCGATCCGTGCCAACCCAACAGACACTTTCGGAGATACCTGTAGTGCACCTTTATAGCCACCCAATTACGTTGTGACGTTTGGTACACCCAAAGCACTCCTACGGTATCCGGGAGTTGCACGATCTCATGGTCTAAGGAAATGATACTTGCTATAGAAAAGCTCTAGCAAACGAACTACACGATCTTGTGCTATGCTTAGGATTGGGTCTTGTCCATCACATCATTCTCCCAATGATGTGATCCCTTTATCAATGACATCCAATGTCTATGGTCAGGAAACCGTAACCATCCATTGATCAACAAGCTAGTCGACTAGAGGCTCACTAGGGACATGTTGTGGTCTATGTATTCACACATGTATTACGATTTCCGGATAACACAATTATAGCATGAACAATAGACAATTATCATGAACAAGGAAATATAATAATCATTTTATTATTGCCTCTAGGGCATATTTCCAACAGTCTCCCACTTGCACTAGAGTCAATAATCTAGTTACATTGTGATGAATCGAACACCCATAGAGTTCTGGTGTTGATCATGTTTTGCTCGCGAAAGAGGTTTAGTCAACGGATCTGCGACATTCAGATCTGTATGCACTTTGCAAATATCTATGTCTCCATCTTGAACATTTTCATGAATGGAGTTGAAGCGACACTTGATGTGCCTGGTCTTCTTGTGAAACTTGGGCTCCTTGGCAAGGGCAATGGCTCCAGTATTGTCACAGAAGATATTCATCGGCCCTGACGCATTGGGAATAACTCATAGGTCGGTAATGAACTCCTTCATCCAGATTGCTTCATGTGCTGCCTCCGAGGCTGCCATGTACTCCGCTTCACATGTAGATCCCGCCACGACGCTTAGCTTGCAAATCGCACCACCATCGCCCCACCATTCAAAATATACACGTATCCGGTTTGTGACTTAGAGTCATCCAGATCCGTGTCGAAGCTAGCGTTGATGTAACCCTTTACTGACGAGCTCTTCGTCACCTCCATAAACGAGAAACATATCCTTAGTCCTTTTCGTACTTCAGGATATTCTTGATCATTGTCCAGTGTTCCATGCCGGGATTACTTTGGTACCTTCCTACCAAACTTACGGCAAGGTTTACATCAGGTCTGGTACACAACATGGCATACATGATAGACTCTATGGCCGAGGCATAGGGGATGACACTCATCTTTTCTATATCTTCTACCGTGGTCGGACATTGAGCCGAGCTCAATTTCACATCTTGCAACACGGGCAAGAACCCCTTCTTGGACTGATCCATATTGGACTTCTTCAATATCTTATCAAGGTATGTGCTTTGTGAAAGACCTATGAGGCGTCTCGATCTATCTCTATAGATCTTGATGCCTAATATGTAAGCAGCTTCTCCAAGGTCCTTCATTGAAAAACACTTATTCAAGTAGGCCTTTATGCTCTCCAAGAGTTCTATATCATTTCCCATCAACGATATGTCATCCACATATAATATGAGAAATGCTACAGAGCTCCCACTCACTTTCTTGTAAACACAAAGCTTCTCCATAAGTCTCAAGATAAACCCAAACGCTTTGATCATTTCATCAAAGCGAATGTTCCAACTCCGAGATGCTTGCACCAGCCCATAGATGGAGCGCTGGAGCTTGCATACCTTGTTAGAATTCTTAGGATCGACAAAACCTCCCGGCTGCATCATATACAATTCTTCCTTAAGAAAGCCGTTAAGGAATGTCGTTTTGACGTCCATTTGCCATATCTCATAATCGTAGAATGAGGCAATTGCTAAATGATTCAGACGGACTTAAGCTTCGCTACGGGTGAGAAGGTCTCATCGTAGTCAACCCCTTGAACTTGTCGATAACCCTTAGCAACAAGTCGACCTTTATAGATGGTAACATTACCATCCGCGTCCGTCTTCTTCTTAAAGATACATTTATTTTCTATAGCTCGCCGATCATCGGGCAAGTCTGTCAAAGTCCATACTTTGTTTTCATACATGGATCCTATCTCGGATTGCATGGCTTCAAGCCATTTGTTGGAATCTGGGCCCGCCATCGCTTCTTCATAGTTCGAAGGTTCACCGTTGTCTAACAACATGATTTCCGTGACAGGGTTGCCATACCATTACGGTGTGGAACGTGCCCTTGTGGACCTTCAAGTTCAAGAGCAACTTGATCCAAGTACCTTGATCATCATCATTAACTTCCTCTCTAGTCGGTGCAGGCATCACAGAACATATTCACGAGCTGCGCTACTTTCCGGTTCAAGAGGCAGATTTCATCGAAGTTCTACTTTCCTCCCACTTATTTCTTTCGAGAGAAACTCTTTCTCCGTAAAGGATCCATTCTTGGAAACAAAGATCTTGCCTTCGGATTCGAGGTAGAAGGTATACCCAATGGTTTCCTTAGGGTATCCTATGAAGACGCATTTTTCTGACTTGGGTTCGAGCTTTTCAGGTTGAAGTTTCTTGACATAAGCATCGCATCCCCAAACTTTTAGAAACGACAACTTAGGTTTCTTCCCAAACCATAATTCATACGGTGTCTTTTCAACGGATTTTGATGGAGCCCTATTTAAAGTGAATGTAGCTGTCTCCAGAGCATATCCCCAAAATGATAGCGGTAAATCGGTGAGTGACATCATAGATCGCACCATATCCAATAGAGTGCGATTATGACGTTTGGACACACCGTTACGCCGAGGTGTTCCAGGCGGCGTGAGTTGTGAAATGATTCCACATTTCCTTAAGTGCGTACCAAATTCGTGACTTAAATATTCTCCCCCCACGATCTGATCGTAAGAACTTTATTTTTCGGTCACGCTAATTCTCTACCTCATTCTGAAATTCCTTGAACTTTTCAAAGGTCTCAGACTTGTGTTTCATCAAGTAGACATACCCATATCTACTTAAGTCATCAGTGAGAGTGAGAACATAACGATAGCCTCCGCGAGCCTCAACGCTCATTGGACCGCACACATCAGTATGTATGATTTCCAATAAGTTGGTTGCTCGCTCCATTGTTCCGGAGAACGGAGTCTTGGTCATTTTGCCCATGAGGCATGGTTCGCATGTGTCAAATGATTCGTAATCAAGAGACTCCAAAAGTCCATCAGCATGGAGCTTCTTCATGCGTTTAACACCAATGTGACCAAGGTGGCAGTGCCACTAGTATGTGGGATTATCGTTATCAACCTTTTGGTATTTACACTATGAATATGTGTAACATCATGTTGAGATTCATTAAGAATAAACCATTGACCAGCGGGGCATGACCATAAAACATATCTCTCATATAAATAGAACAACCATTATTCTCGGATTTAAATGAGTAGACATCTCGTATTAAAGAAGATCCAAATACAATGTTCATGCTCAAAGCTGGCACTAAATAACAATTATTGAGGTTTAAAACTAATCATGTAGGTAAATGTAGAGGTAGTGTGCCGACGGCGATCACATCGACCTTGGAACCATTCCTGACGCGCATCGTCACCTCGTCCTTCGCTAGTCTCCACTTATTCGGCAGCTTCTGTTTTGAGTTACAAATATGAGCAACCGTGACCGGTATCAAATACCTGTGGAGCTACTACGAGTAATCGGTAAGGTACACATCAATCACATGTATATCACATATACCTTTGGTGTTGCCGGCCTTCTTGTCCGCCAAGTACTTGGGGCAGTTCCGCTTCCAGTGACCGTTTCCCTTGCAATAAAAGCACTCAGTCTCGGGCTTGGGTCCATTCTTTGGCTTCTTCCCAAGAATCGGCTTACGGGCGCTGCAACTCCCTTGCCGTCCTTCTTGAAGTTCTTCTTACCCTTGCCTTTCTTGAACTTAGTGGTTTTATTCACCATCAACACTTGATGTTCCTTTTGATCTCCACCTCCACCGATTTCGGCATTGAATATACCTCGGGAATGGTCTTTTCCATCCCCGCATATTGAAGTTCATCACAAAGCTCTTGTAGCTAGGTGGGAGCGATCAAGGATTCTGTCATTAATCTAACGCATCATCCGGGAGATTAACTCCCAGCTGAGATAAGCGGTTGTGCAACCCAGACATTTTGAGTATGTGCTCGCCGATAGAACTATTCTCCTCCATCTTACAACTGTAGAACTTTTCGGAGACTTCATATCTCTCGACCCGGGCATGAGCTTGGAAAACCATTTTTCAGCTTTTGGAACATCTCATATGCTCCGTGCCGCTCAAAACGCTTTTGGAGCCCCGGTTCTAAGCTGTAAAGCATGCCGCACTAAACCAGGGAGTAATCATCACTACGCGACTGCCAGACGTTCATAATGTCTTGAGTTGCTGGGAAAACAGGTGCTTCACCTAGCGGTGCATCAAGGACATATGCTTTCTTGGCAGCTATGAAGATAATCCTCAAAGTTCTGAGACCAGTCCCATGTAGTTGCTGCCATCGTCTTTCAGCTTGGTTTTCTCTAGGAACGCGTTGAAGTTGAGGGCAACATTAGCGTGGGCCATTTGATCTACAAGACATATTGCAAAGGTTTTAGACTATGTTCATGATAATTAAGTTCATCTAATCAAATTATTTAATGAACTCCCACTCAGACAGACATCCCTATAGTCATCTAATTGATACATGATCCGAGTCAACTAGGCCGTGTCCGATCATCACGTGAGACGGACTAGTCATCATCGGTGAACATCTTCATGTTGATCGTATCTTCTATACGACTCATGTTCGACCTTTTGGTCTCTTGTGTTCCGAGGCCATGTCTGTACATGATAGGCTCGTCAAGTCAACCTAAGTGTTTTGCATGTGTAAATCTCGCTTACACCCGTGTATGTGAACGTTAGAATCTATCACACCCGATCATCACATGGTGCTTCGAGACAACGAACTTCCGCAGCGGCGCACAGTTAGGGGGAACACTTTCTTGAAATTATTATGAGGGATCATCTTATTTATGCTACCGTCGTTCTAAGCAAATAAGATGTAAAACATGATAAACATCACATGCAATCAAATAGTGACATGATATGGCCAATATCATCTTGCTCCTTTTGATCTCCATCTTCGGGGCGCCATGATCCTCATTGTCACCGGCATGACACCATGATCTCCATCATCATGATCTCCATCATTGTGTCTTCATGAAGTTGTCATGCCAATGATTACTTCTACTACTATGGCTAACGGTTTAGCAATAAAGTAAAGTAATTACATGGCGTTATTCAATGACACGCAGGTCATACAAAAAATAAAGACAACTCCTATATTCTGCCGTTGTCATATTCATCAACATGCAAGTCGTGATTCCTATTACAAGAACATGATCAATCTCATACATCACATATATATATCATTCATCACATCCTTTTGGCCATATCACATCACACGACATATGCTGCAAAAACAAGTTAGACGTCCTCTAATTGTTGTTGCATATTTTTATGTGGCTGCTATAGGGTTCTAGCAAGAACGTTTCTAACCTACGCCAAAACCACAACATGATATGCCAATTTCTATTTACCCTTCATAAGGACCCTTTTCATCGAATCCGATCCGACTAAAGTGGGAGAGACAGACACCTGCTAGCCACCTTATGCAACTAGTGTATGTCAGTCGGTGGAACCTGTCTCACGTAAGTGTATGTGTAAGGTCGGTCCGGGCCGCTTCATCCCACGATGCCGCCGAATCAAGATAAGACTAGCAACGGCAAGTAAATTGACAAAATCGACGCACACAACAACTTGTGTTCTACTCGTGCATAGAAACTACGCATAGACCTAGCTCATGATGCCACTGTTGGGGATCGTAGCAGAAATTTAAAATTTTCTACGCATCACCAAGATCAATCTATGGAGTCATCTAGCAACGAGAGAGAGAGAGAGGAGTGCATCTACATACCCTTGTAGATCGCGAGCGGAAGCGTTCAAGAGAACGGGGTTGATGGGGTCGTACTCGTCGTGATCCAAATCACCGATGATCCTAGCGCCGAACGGACGACACCTCCGCGTTCAACACACATACGGAGCGGTGACGTCTCCTCCTTCTTGATCCAGCAAGGGGGAAGGAGAGGTTGAGAAAGAGAGCTCCAATAGCAGCACGACGGCGTGGTGATGATGGAGTGGTCGTACTCCGACAGGGCTTCGCCAAGCACTTAATCAGAGGAGGAGAGGTGTTGGGGAGGGGAGGGGCAGCCCTCCCCTCGCCCCTCTATTTATAGGGGAAGGGGGCGGCGGCCAAGGGGAGGGGGCTTGCCCCCCAAGCAAGGGGGCGCCCACTCTAGGTTTCCCCCCCAACCCTAGGCGCATGGGCCCAAGGGGGGGGGAGGGTGCGCCCAGCCCACCTAGGGGCTGGTTCCCTTCCACCTACAGCCCATAAGGCCCTCCGGGGCAGGTGGACCCTCCCGGTGGGCCCCCGGAACCCCTCCGATGGCCCCGGTACAATACCGGTATGCCCTCGAACTTTTCCGGTGACCGTATGATAACTTCCCTTATATAAATCTTCACCTCCGGTCCATTTCGGAACTCCTCATGACGTCCGGGATCTCATCCGGGACTCCGAACAACATTCGGTAATCACATACATATCTTCCTTATAACCCTAGCGTCATCGAACCTTAAGTGTGTAGACCCTACGGGTTCGGGAATCACGCAGACATGACCGAGACAGCTCTCCGGCCAATAACCAACAGCGGGATCTGGATACCCATGTTGGCTCCCACATGTTCCACGATGATTTCATCGGATGAACCATGATGTCGAGGATTCAAGCAATCCCGTATACAATTCCCTTTGTCAATCGGTACGTTACTTGCCCGAGATTCGATCGTCGGTATCCCAATACCTTGTTCAATCTCAAGCATCGGCAAGTCACTTTACTCGCTCCATAATGCATGATACCGTGACCAACCACTTGGTCACATTGAGCTCATTATGATGATGCACTACCGAAAGTGGGCCCAGAGATACCTCTCCGTCATATGGAGTGATTTAATCCCAGTCTCGATCCGTACCAACCCGAGCAGACACTTTCGTAGATACCGTAGTGCACCTTTATAGCCACCCGATTCACGTTGTGACGCTTTGGTACACCCAAAGCACTCCTACGGTATCCGGAGTTGCACGATCTCATGGTCTAAGGAAATGATACTTGACATTAGAAAAGCTCTAGCAAACGAACTACACGATCTTGTGCTATGCTTAGGATTGGGTCTTGTCCATCACATCATTCTCCCAATGAAGTGATCCCGTTATCAATGACATCAAATTTCTATGGTCAGGAAACCGTAACCATCCATTGATCAACGAGCTAGTCAACTAGAGGCTCACTAGGGACATGTTGTGGTCTATGTATTCACACATGTATTACGATCTCCGGATAACACAATTATAGCATGAACAATAGACAATTATCATGAACAAGGAAATATAATAATCATTTTATTATTGCCTCTAGGGCATATTTCCAACAACCGAAATTACTGCAATAGGCAACAGAGAGTTTGCAAGCCCATCTCGGTGAGACCGAATCGATTAGGGTTTCTAGCAGTGGTTACGTCAAGAGAACTCGATGGCGCCGGATAGAAACATTCGGTGGGGCCGAGTTTGACTTTTGGTTTGGGACATATGTGGATGTGAGAAAGTGGTTGAGGGCTTTGGAGCATATCACTAAGCACTTTGAGCAAGCAAGCCATTAAGCAACACCTCATCCCCTCTTAATAGTATTGGCTTTCCTATGGACTCAATGTGATCTTGGATAACTAAAAGTAAAATGTAGAGTCTTGTGCTTTGAGCTTGAGCCAATCCTTTGTCCTTAGCATCTTGAAGGGGTTCCACATCCTCTAGTCCATGCCACTCCATTGTTGAACTTATCTGAAACATACTAGGTAAGAGTATTAGTCCAACAAGAGATATGTTGACATTAACTACCAAAATCACCCAGGGAGCACTTGTGCTTTCAGTCTCCCCATTTTTGGTAATTTATGACAACATACATCAAAGCTTTAGATAAAGATATAGAGAATAACAAGTAAAGCTTTGGAAAGACATGTAACATGCATAGGCTCCCCCTACATGTATGCAATCATGTAAATATGGAATATAGGAGCATGTGAATGCATAAGCATGACAGAGTAAGCAATGTGTTACATGTATCTTGCCTATATGCATCAGAGCAAATGATGTGAATATAGGAAATGTACCTTCATGCTCATGAGTCCTTCTTGCAAACAGTATGTACATCAGCAAGAGTTCCTCATACACATGATTGTGATGCATATACTTACCTTGTGGTCTTGAGTTGGCTTAGGAAGGAATGAACCTACGTAAACAAGGTTAGATAACACAGATACCCCTACTAGCCAGAGCAAACGAAAGAAACCACAAGAGTACCAAGACTGGGATGACATGTAGATAGTGAGTACTGAGTACTCCATTGGATATAGACATGTCCCCAAAGGTAAAGATGTGCAATGAATTCAAGGATTTCCTTCCCTTAGATGTCTTGCTCCCCCTGAATCTAGCATGGGATACTGGGAGAAGATAGGGAACAGAAAATCAGAGCAAAGAAAAGAAACAGAGCTAATGCAAACAACCAAATATGAACATGGCTTTCCCCTCTTAAAGACATGTGACTTCTCTCCTCTTGAACACCAAGCATCTGGGGTCTTTTGAAGTGATATTTCTGTCTCCTTGTAGAAGAACTCTCCCCCTGAGTATTTTCTCCCCATATAGAAATGATTAAGCTTTGATGTGATATCTCTCTCCCCCTTTGACATCAATTTCCAAGAAGGGTTCTTCTGGATTTTTGTTACAAATGGGTTTGGTCCTTGAGTCACAGAACAAAGCAGCAAGTCGAATGTGATGCTGGTAGAGGACAAGAATCATTGAGTGGAGCTGGATCAAAAAGAATGTAGGAACAAGTGGCAAGCTGTCTTTCCTGCGGTGAAATCGGTGGCAACGAGTTGTGTGCTTCGGTTGCACCGAAAGAATTCGGTTGGACCGAAAACAACAGACCGGTGTGACCGAGTTCATCACAGAGAAAACACTTGTCACCTCAGCTCACTAGTCAAGTAAGATCTCACAAGGATTTGCAAGGAATTAACTGAATGATTTGCAAAGAATTGGATGCAGGGAATGCAGAACAAAAAGAAATGTAAAAGAAATCTAGATGAAGTTTTTTTCAGGGGAAACAAATATGCATGAGACAAATGCAAGAGCGCAGAAAAGAACACAAGAGAACTTCATCTAGAATTGGTCGGCGACAATGTCACCTATGTTAGAGTATATTGACTTAGGAGTCAAGTGAGATCACTTGATCATAGGTTATACTCATCGTTTAAGCTCAAAATGGGGTTACCATTTTCCGTTTAAGCATTTTGATGTATTCACATCTTGTTGAGTTGCTTTGACTCATGACTTGGAGTAAAGCTTCTCTAAGAAGGAATAACATACCTTGGGTGGTGGTGTTGATCGTGATCATGTAGTTGAACTTGTGTGGGTTGCTCAAGGTTGATGTAGCTCATCAAGAGTTGGGAGGTCCACTTGGAATTTGAGTTCATCTACCTACATGGGTTAGTCTTGCAAGGAAGAGCACTTGTGTATCCAAAATGACAATCATAAAACTCAATATAGAATTTGTCAAAGGATATGTTTGAAGGGTTTCGTGCTTCCTTGTCTTCAACCACCATTGTGTAGAGACTTGGTGATGTAGAAATTTGCTCAAGATGTGAGTGGGTTGCAATCTCATAGATTTAGATTCATCCAAGTACCTACAAGGGTTAGATGACATGCAAGGGTGCAAATATATCCAAGACATATAAATAGCAACATGAAAGAAATATCAAGGATTAGTCAAAGGCTCATGCCTTGCATGTATCCAAATGGAGTTCCTACTCCAAGTTTGAAGCATCAATGATGTTCAATTCACCTCTCAAACGGAAAAATACTTTCTCATCAAGCGGTTTGGTGAATATATCCGCTAATTTCTTATCGGTGCGAACATGCTTAAGATCAATGTCCCCTTTGGCAACATGATCTCGAATGAAGTGATGACGAACTTCAATATGCTTAGTTCGAGAGTGTTGCACGGGATTGTGAGCAATATTGATAGCACTTTCATTGTCACAAAGCAATGGAACATGTTTCACATATATCCCATAATCCTTGAGAGTTTGGGTCATCCAAAGTAACTCAGTACAACATGAACCAGTGGCAATGTATTACCTTGGCGGTGGATAAGGATACCGAAGTTTTGTTTCTTGGAGGACCAAGACACAAGAGATCTACCAAGAAATTGACAAGTACCAAGTGGACTTTCTATCAACCTTGTCTCTGGCATAGTCCGAATTGGAGTAACCAACAAGATCGAAAGAAGACCTCTTAGGATACCAAATGCCAAAATTTGGTGTGTGTATTAAGTATCTCACTATCCTTTTCACAGCCTTAAGATGACATTCTTTAGGGGCCGCTTGATATCGTGCACACATGCACACACTTAGCATAATATCGGGACGGCATGCACATAGATATAACAATGAACCAATCATGGAGCGGTAAACCTTTTGATCAACCGGTTCACCATCTTTGGTCAAATCAAGATGTCCACTAGTAGGCATGGGTGTAGTCATACCTTTGCATTCTTGCATATTGAACTTCTTGAATAAGTCCTTGGTGTACTTTGTTTCAGAGACAAAGGTACCTTCCTTAGTTTGCTTGATTTGTGAGCCGAGAAAGAATCTGAGTTCACTCATCATAGACATCTCAAACTTCTCTGACATTAGCTTTCCAAACTTCTCACTAGAGTGAGGGTTAGTTGAACCAAATATAATATCATCAACATAAATTTGGCACACAAATAGTTCTCCATTAACCCTTTTAGTAAAAATAGTAGAATCAAATTTTCCAATTTCAAAGCCTTTTTCAATAAGGAACTTGGTCAAACATTTATACCACGCTCTAGGAGCTTGTTTAAGACCATAAAGAGCTTTGTGAAGTTTGTAAACATGATTAGGTTTCTTAGGATTGACAAAGTCGGGAGGTTGCTTAACATAAACTTCCTCCTATATTTCACCATTTAGAAAAGCACTTTTAATGTCCATTTGGTACAAGGTGATATCATGGTGATTAGCGTAGGCAAGTAAGATGCAAATGGACTCAAGTCTAGCAACGGGGGCATATGTCTCACCATAGTCCATACCTTCGACTTGCGTGTAGCCTTGGGCGACGAGACGTGCTTTGTTGCGAACTACTTGTCCATCTTCATCTTGCTTGTTGCGGAACACCCATTTGGTATCAATGATGCTGTGGTTGTTGTCGGGCTTCTCAACCAATGTACAAACTTGATTTCTCTCAAAGTTGTGTAGCTCTTCATGCATGGCGTTTATCCAATCCGGATATTCCATTGCTTCTTCAACCTTCATAGGTTCAATGCTAGAGATGAACGAATAATGTTCACAAAAGTTAGCCAAACGAGTTTTAGAGCGGGTGATTCTCCCGGTTTGGGTATCATTGTAGATTTGCTCGATGGAATGGTCTTTGGCGACTCTTGCTCGAACTCGTGGAAGATTTTGCTTGGATCTGGGTGGAACATCTTCTTCATCTTGTTCTTCTTCTTGGCCTTCTTCATTGTTGACGTTGTCATTCTCTTGTCGTGGTGGAGAAGGAGGTTGTTGATGTTCATCTTGGTGTACTTCCTCATTTTCTTCGTCTTGGTGTGTCCCACTTGTGGATGCTTCCGTATCAACTCTTGGTTCACCTTGTCGTGAGGTGGAAGCTTCCACTTGGACGGACGAGGTACTCTCCTTCACCTCCGTTGGACGAATCTTGCCAATAGACAAGTCTTGATTGCTTCCGGAGGGTCTTTGTCTCCTACATCAATTGGCAATTGCTCTACTTGCGAGCCGTTAGATTCATCAAACTTCACATCTACCATCTCTTCAACCTTTCGGGTGAAATAATTGTAGACACGGTAAGTGTGAGAGTTTGAGCCATAAAAAGTAGGAAACCTTCATGAGATTTAGGAGCAAATTTAGAACGACGATGCTTATCAAGAATGTAGCACTTTGAGCCAAATACTCGAAAGTATCCAACTTGGGGTTTGTTATCGGTGAGGAGCTCGTATGTCGTTTTGTTGAATAGCTTGTGAATATACAAGAGATTTGTTGCATGACAAGTTGTCTCAACCGCTTCCACCCAAAAGTGCTTCGGCGTCTTGTACTCATCAAGCATCGTTCTCGCCATTTCGATGAGTGTCCGGTTCTTCCTCTCAACAACTCCATTTTGTTGAGGTGTGTACGTAGCCGAGAACTCATGTGAAATCCCTTCTTCATCAAGAAAGATGTGCACATTTGCATTCTTGAACTCCGCTCCGTTGTCGCTGCGAACCTTCTTGATCTTCACTTCAAATTGATTTTGGGCCTTCCTAGCGAAGTTTTTGAAGATATTTTGGACCTGCGATTTATCATCGAGAAAGAATACCCACGTAAATCTTGAAAAATCATCAACTATAACTAGACCAAAAGAATTTCCACCGAGACTTTTGTAAGCGTCGGGACCGAAAAGATCCATGTGAAGTAGCTCGAGCGGCCTCCTCGTGGTCATGCTGTTCTTCACGGGATGCCTTCCTCCAACCTGTTTACCTGCTTGACAAGCGCTGCAAAGTCTATCCTTATCAAATATGACATCGCTAACGCCGAGGATATGATTCACTTTAATAAGCTTGTCAAGGTTTCACATGCCCACATGACCTAACCATCTATGCCACAACCAACCTTTAGAGGATTTAGCAATTAAGCAAGTTCTAGATTGAGCCTTTTAGTGAAATCAACAATGTATAGATCACCTTTGCGTATACCGGTAAAGACCATTTTATGATTATCTCTACAAAACACTAGGCAATCTACTTCGGTAAATAGGACATTGAAACCAAAGTCAGCTAGTCTAGAAACAGAAAGCAGATTATAGCCAAGAGATTCAACGAGCATGACATTTTGTATGGAGCTATCATGTGAGATGGCCACCTTACCAAGGCCAATCACCTTACCCTTTGAGTTATCACCACAAGTGACATACTTTCGAGGGCCGTCGTTTTCAGCAAGATCACGAAACATATCTTTATCTCCGATCATGTGATCAGTACATCCACTATCAAGAACCCATTCCTTTCCTCCTGCCATGTATCCCCAAAGATTTGCCATAAGACCAAAGTATCTCATTGCATCATCAATATCAAAGTCACTATCATCATCCTCATCGTAGTATCCATGCTCAACATCGTCATGTGATGGATCAATTCCTAGAGAGGGTGATTCATTAGAATGAGTTTGACAATGATCTTCTTTATGAATTCTAATAGCTTCGGAAATAATATTGCTAATAATTCCAACATCTCCTTTGGCACGCATAAGATTTGTAAGCTCAAATAGACAATCACCAAACTTAGGATCATTGGAATTCATCTTACTCAAGGCAATAGACTTATGGAGAATTTCATCTAGATTTTGCAAGGAATAATTTGGAAAACGTTCCTCAAGAAATTTCCATATGGTGTAGGCACACTTAAGAGTAGGCAAGCAACCTATCAAGTTTCTAGGCAAACCTCTAGTGATAAGATCAACAGTTCTAAGACTGCGAATCATGTCAATTGACTCATCAAGGGTAGGATGCATAGGATCAACATGAGGAGCACAAGGGCTAGTAATGTACTTGTTCAAATGATATTCATTGAAAATCACAAGCATCTCATTTTTTCACTCATGAAAGTACTCTCCATCAAGTATAGACACTCTATGTCTAAGACTCCCCAAAGTAGACTCATCCATCTTCCTCCAATGGTGATTAAACCAAAGCAATGGAGACCAAAGCTCTGATACCAATTGAAAGGATCGAGAAGAGGTGTCTAGAGGGGGGAGAATAGACTCTATGTAAAAAAAGTTGCAGTTTTTAATCTCTTTAAGTTGAAGTGGAGTTTTGGCACAAGTTTTAACATTCACAATACATATCAAGCAAGCATGACAAGAGTATATGAGTAGCGGAAAGTAAAGCATGCAAATTGCAAGAATGTAAAGGGATGGGATTGGAGTGTGCAAACGCAATTTGGAGACACGGAGATTTTTTATCCGTGGTTCCGATAGGTGGTGCTATCGTACATCCACGTTGATGGAGACTTCAACCCACGAAGGGTAACGGTTGCGCGAGTCCACAGAGGGCTCCACCCACAAAGGGTCCACGAAGAAGCAAACATTGTCCATCCCACCATGGCCGTCGCCCACGAAGGACTTGCCTCACTCGGGTAGATCTTCACGAAGTAGGCGATCTCCTTGCCCTTACAAACTCCTTGGTTCAACTCCACAATCTTGACGGAGCCTCCCAAGTGACACCTAACCAATCTAGGAGACACCACTCTCCAAGAGGCAATAGATGGTGTGTTGATGATGAACTCCTTGCTCTTGTGCTTCAAATGATAGTCTCCTCAACACTCAACTCTCTCTCACAGGATTTGGATTTGGTGGAAAGAAGATTTAGTGGAAAGCAACTTGGGGAAGGCAGGAGATCAAGATTTATGTGGTAGGAATGGAATATGTTGACCTCAACACAAGTGTAGGTGGTTCTCTCTCAGAAAATGCATGTTGGAATTGTAGGCATGTTCTGATGGCTCTCTCCACGAATGAAGAGTGGGTGGAGGGGTATATATAGCCTCCACACAAAATCTAACTGTTACACACAATTTACCAAACTCGGTGGGACCGAATCGTGAAACTCGGTCAGACCAATTTAGTTCATAATGTGACCGTTAGGCATTTCGGTGGGACCGATATGATCAACTCAGTAGGACCGATGTGCTAGGGTTAGGGTAAAGCCTCAACTCGGTTTGACCGATTACACAAACTCGGTGGGACCGATTTGGGTAATAGGTGAAACAGAGAGTTGGCCAGGCAAACTCGGTGGGACCGATTGCATACCTCGGTGGGACCGAAATTATTGCAATAGGCAACAGAGAGTTTGCAAGCCTATCTCGGTGAGCCCGAGATCACATCGGTGAGACTGACTCGATTAGGGTTTCTGGCAGTGGCTATGTCAAGAGAACTCGGTGGTGCCGGATAGAAACATTCGGTGGGGTCGAGTTTGACTTTTGGTTTGGGACATATGTGGATGTGAGAAAGTGGTTGAGGGCTTTGGAGCATATCACTAAGCACTTTGAGCAAGCAAGCCATTAAGCAACACCTCATCCCCTCTTAATAGTATTGGCTTTCCTATGGACTCAATGTGATCTTGGATCACTAAAAGTAAAATGTAGAGTCTTGTGCTCTGGGCTTGAGCCAATCCTTTGTCCTTAGCATCTTGAAGGGGTTCCACATCCTCTAGTCCATGCCACTCCATTGTTGAACTTATCTAAAACATACTAGGTAAGAGTATTAGTCCAACAAGAGATATGTTGACATTAATTACCAAAATCACCCAGGGAGCACTTGTGCTTTCAGGACGTCAATGTGCGTTACACGGTTAAATGTGAAATGCGAAGATGTCCATGGATTGTGCGTGCAAGGCCATGGAAAGGAGGTCCCACTTGGCGCATAGTAAGTTGTGTACCAAGTCACATGTGCCGACACAAGAATGCGGATGGCGAGCTTGTGTACCAAAAACATTGACAACTCACGTCCGAGTTCATTGCTTACAGGTTTTCCAACCAAATATCCAGACTTCCAACAATGAGAATCAAGAGTGTCATTGACCTTGTGAAAGCCATCTTTCATTACAAGGTGATGTACGGAAAGGCATGGAAGGCGAAGCAAGCCGCATTCAAGATGTTGTATGGCAATTGGGAGGAAGCATAGAACCGACTGCCTAGGTTGTTGTTAGCTATGGCCGCCACAAACCCAGGCATGGTTCACGTGGTCGAGCCTCATGGGCACCAAACATTGATTCACAACGGGAGGACCGTCTGAGTATTTGGCCGTGCATTTTGGTCCTTTGAGCAATGCGTGAGGGCTTTTGAGCATCGTCGGCCCATCATCGCCATTGACGGCACGTTCTTGACCAGACAATACAAGGGCACTTTATTGTTTGCAATAGCAAGTGATGCCAATAACCGGGTGTTGCCTTTGGCTTTCGCTTTGGTTGAGGTGGAGAACAATGATAACTGGGAGTTGTTCTTGCATCAATTGAGAACAAGGGTATTACCGGTTGAAAGGGAAATTTGTGTCATATCGGATCGCCATCCAAGAATTATAAACGTGGTGGTGGTTGACATTCCCAGACATACAAAGTTGTACCATCGATGGTGCATGAGGCTCTTTTGTGCAAACTTCTATAGGGCGTGGTATCAAGGAGTTGGGCGATGATCTTCAAGATTGTTGTCTCGCTTTCTGCGATAAGCGGTTTGCCACATTGTTCAATGCATTGCTCAGACACAAGAAACTTGACCCCGGTGGTCCTGAATTTCTCAATAAGAACATTGTCGAAAGGAATATGTGGGCACGTGCTTTCGACGAATATGGCCGGAGGTACGGTCAAATGACAAGCAACATGGCAGAATGTTTCAGTAAGGTGCTCAAGGGTGTATGTGCATTACCCGTGACGACAATAGTTCAGTACACATTTGACAAGATGAATGCATACTTTTAAAAGTACTCAATGGAGATAGATAAGCAGATTGCTGGTGAGAACAAGGAAAAGCACAAGTACAATTTCCCACCAAAGGTTGAAGAATGGTTGGAATTTCAATCACGGAAGGCAGACTCCCAAGAAGCTGTACTATATGACGACAACGATTGGATGTATGAAGTGAAAGAGCCTGGAGGAACCAAAAACGATGGCCACCAACACGGAAGCCGTTCTTTCAAGGTCTCCCTAACACGGTGTGATTGCACTTGCATGAGGCCATCCTTGCTTTCATCTCCCATGCTCGCACGTGTTAAGCACATATCGTGTTAGGAATGTGGACATCAACCACTCTCTTACTGTGCGGGAGTCCGAGTTCTCAATCATGATTGTCAAGAATACATGGGCTCCCCGGTTTCAGCCATACTTGGAAAAATTACAATGGTCGGAGTATCATGGAGTTCAACTATGGACGGGCCCAGAATTGAAGGTTGTTAGATGGGGAAGACGTAAGACAAAGCGTCTTAGAGGTGACATGGATGGATGAGGCCGTGGTGCCGGTCGAGAAACTGGCACCGGCCAATTCCAAGAGCCTCATGAGCAATCCCGTTGTGGGGAGTGCAATGGTGAGGGAGACAACACAAGAACTTGTACCAAACTAAGAAAGAGAAAAAAATGATGCAAGCACAAGCCAAGAAAATGGTAGCCAACCAAGTCAAACAAGTGCCCAAGTGTCAAACCAATCAAATCAACCAAGCCAACGAGGAACTAGAAAACAAAGAGGGAGTCAACTAGGTCTTAGAAGAGGCCATGGTGGTGGTAGAGGCCATGGTGTTGGTAGAGGCCGTGGTGATGGTATAGGCCGTGGTGATGGTCTTGGCCGTGGTGATGTGGTAGAGGCCATGGTGGTGGCGGTAGAGGTCATGGTGGTGGTCTAGGCCGTGGTGGTGGTAGAGGCCGTGGTGATGGCCTAGGCCTTGGTGGTGGCTATGGCCGTGGTGGTGATCTTGGCCTCGGCGGCGGTCGTAGTGGAGAAATATTTTCTTGGCTCAATGGACCATTGTCGTATGTGACTTACTATAATATTGTTATTTATGTTGTCATTGTCATTTTGCATAGTGTGACTAACTATTAAGTTGCCATTTTCTTATATATGGCAGCAATGAAGGGGGTGGAGGACACAGAGGGGGGAGGTGAGATGTCGGGGTGGTGGGAGCCGAAAGAAGAAGAAGAAGAGAGGACCTTGCTCGACACAAAATGTGTGCTACTATGTGACCTTGTGAACCATAATGTGTGCTACTATGTGCTATGAGTCCTAAATGACTATGTGTTTTGGACAAATCTATGTGCTATAACTCCTTTATGTGTGTATGACTATGTAATTTGGACTACTCTATGTGCTACGTCTTCCTTTTGTGTTTTGGACTACTATATGTGATATCACTCATGATTATGTGACATCTATGCGAACCACAAAACATAAAAAGCACCTGGTATTTGAAATCAGCAGAGCGTGCAGCGCCCAACAGCTGGGCGCTGCACTGTATAGTGTAGCGCCTGACACTTAGGCGCTGCACCTTGACTTACTTATTTTTGGTAGGAATAGCTACTAGAAGCATTCTGTTGCTCTCTGGACAGGCATGTCCAGATGTGCAGCGCCTAAGGGATGGGCGCTGCACTAGATAGTGCAACGCCTCACCTTTAGGCGCTGCACATCTCGACATGCCAGTCCAGAGAGCGACAGAATGCTTCCAGTAGCTTTCCTTGCCAAAAATTCCGCTAAGTCGTGGTGCAGCCTAATCGTCAGCGCCAGATTACAAAGGCCGCCAAATTGCTGGGCGCTACACTGACTTAGCAATATTTTGGCAAGGAAAGCTACTGGAAGCGTTCTGTTGCTCTCTGGACTGGCATGCCCAGATGTGCAGAACCTAAGGGACGGGCACTGCGGGCACTGCACTAGATAGTGCAGCGCCTCTCCCTTAGGCGCTGCACATCTGGACATGCGAGTCCAGAGAGCAACAGAACGCTTCCATGGGCTATTCGAGCAGTGCAGCACCCATGGGCTAGGCGTCACACTGTTAATGTGCAGCGCGTTGGACTTAGGTGTTGCACATATGGACATCATTTAGGCTGCACCCACCCCCTCACACCCACCCCCACCCCCCACACAAACTCGAAGCTCAGTGCCTCCCCTCTGCCCTCCTCTCTCCTCGTCTCAAATCCTTCTCAAATCCGAAGATTTTGTCCATGGATATCGAAGCCAACCCCTCCCTTAAGGTAATCTCCTCCGATCCCCTCGTTTTCATCCAAATGAATTCTCACATTACCTCAAAATCCTGCTAGTTTGGGGAAACCCTGGTTGGTGATTGGATTTGGAAATTTGTGTGGAAATATGTTGGCGAACTTTAGTTTTGGCTAGGGCTAGGCATTTGAATGCATTTACCTATGTACATGTCAATGTGTTGAACTTTGTGGGGAAACCCTAGTTTTGTAGGCCTGGCTTCATCCGGTTCCATGATGAGGCCACCGTGTGCTAACCAAGAAGACATGCCAAACAAGTGGGAGGACGCATCTTTGGACAAGGTGAAGGAGAAAGATGTCAACATCCCGCCATGTTGGTGTGGAGATGTTTGCAAGGTGAAGGTGTCCACCGACCGAAAGAAGTCATGGCCGAAGGGCAGAGATATTTTATATGCCCGGACTATGCTTATGATCGTGCACTTCCAACTAACGCCTATGACCAACCACCGGGTATGCTCGAGAAGTAAAATGTTACTCTCAAATGTGTGTCAACACTAACAAAAAAAATTGTATGCAGTCTCCGCCTCCTTGATACGTCTCCAACGTATCTACTTTTCCTAACGCTTTTCCTCTTGTTTTGGACTCTAATTTGCATGATTTGAATGAAGCTAACCCCGGATTGACGCTGTTTTTACTAGAACTACCATGGTGTTGTTTTTTTGCAAAAATAAAAGTTCTCGGAATGGAACAAAACTTTGCGAGGATTTTTTATACAATAGAAGAGAATTTCTGGAGCCAGGATGGACCTGAGGGGGGCACTTGGGTGGGCACAACCCACCAGGGCGCACCAGCCCCCCAAGCACGCCCAGGTGGGTGCTGCCCACCTGGTGGCCCCGCTGACCTCCACACCGACGCTATAAAATCCCATATTTCTAGAAAAAATCAGGAAGAAAGAATTATCACATTTCACGAGACGGAGCCGCCGCCAAGCCATGTTCTTCCTCGGGAGGGCAGATCTGGAGTCCGTTTGGGGCTCCGGAGAGGGGGATCTTCAATCTTTGTCATCACCAACACATCTCCATCGCCAATTCCATGATGCTCCGGGAGTGAGTAATTCCTTCGTAGGCTCGCTGGTCGGTGATGAGTTGGATGAGATTCATCATGTAATCAACTTAGTTTTGTTAGGGCTTGATCCCTAGTATCCACTATGTTCTGAGATTGATGTTGCTATGACTTTGCCATGCTTAATGCTTGTCACTTTGGGCCCGGGTGCCATGATTTCAGATCTGAACCGTTTATGTTATCATCATTATATCCATGTTCTAGATCCGATCTTGCAAGTTATAGTCACCTACTACGTGTTATGATCCGGAAACCTCGGAGTGACAGAAGTCGGGACCACTCCCGGTGATGATCGTAGTTTGAGGAGTTCATGTATTCACCGTGTGCTAATGCTTTGTTCTGGTTCTCTATTAAAAGGAGGCCTTAATATCCCTTAGTTTCCCATAGGACCCCGCTACCATGGGAGGGTAGGACAAAAGATGTCATGCAAGTTCTTTCCATAAGCACGTATGACTATTTATGGAATACATGCCTACATTATATTTATGAACTGGAGCTAGAGCCGTATCGCCCTAGGTTATAACTGTCTCATGATGAAAATGTCATCCAACGAGTCACCGATCCAATGCCTACGAATTTATCTTATATTGTTCTTGCTAAGTTACTACTGTTGCTACTGCTATAATTACAGACGCAATATCACTGCTATCACCGTTACTGTTACTACTGCTGCTATCATCAAAACTATCATACTATTGTGCTACTAATCACTTTGCTGCAGATAATTAATCTCTAGGTGTGGTTGAATTGAAAACTCAGCTGCTAATACTTCAAATATTCTTTGGCTCCCCTTGTGTCGACTCTATAAATTTGGGTTGAATACTCTACCCTCGAAAATTGTTGCGATCCCCTATACTTGTGGGTTATCAAGACCTTTTTCTAGCACCGTTGTCGGGGAGCATAGCTATATTTGTTGAGTCACTTGGGATTATTATCATATTATCACTATGAAGAATCTGAAGGATGCTAAGACTAAGATTTTTCCCTCAAAGACGAGGGGAGGTAAGGAACTGCCATCCAGTTCTGCTTTAGATTCACCTTTTGTTATAAGTAAACTTGCAACTCCACAACATGCTATTAATTTTGATACATCACAAGTTATTGATGATGCTACTTCTGCTATGAATGCTACTCATGATGATGATGCTAGTACCTTGCTTGATGATAATGTGCCACTAGGTGAATTTCTTGATGAACAAATAGCTAGAGTAAGACAACATGGTATTGTTGAATTTGATGATGAACTTGAAACTGAAACTACTGAAACACCTACTAGAACTAGTCCTCCTAGATATGAATTGCCGAAGGTACCGGAAGGTTATACTATGAGTGAGGAGGCAACTAGAGATATTCTTGCTTGTAAGGATAGAGACGATCTAGAGAAATTATTATGCAAGTATAAAGAAAGATCTCATAATGATAAAATGAAATGTGATCCTAAGTTTGCTACTTCACCTATTGTTATTGCTGATAAGGATTATGAATTCTCTGTCGACCAAGAGTTAATCACTTTGGTTGAATCTGATCCTTTCCATGGTTATGAAACTGAAACTGTTGTGTCACATCTTACTAAGTTGAATGATATAGCTACCCTTTTTGCTCATGATGAGAAGATTCGCTATTACTATATTCTGAAGTTATTTCACTTCTCATTAAAGGGTGATGCTAAAGCTTGGTACAATACTCTTGCTCCTGGTTGTGTGCGTAGTCCCCAGGATATGATCTATTACCTCTTTGAAAAATATTTCCCTGCTCATAAGAAATAAGATGCCTTGCAGGAAATATTTAACTTTGTGCAAATTGAAGAAGAGAGTCTCCCACAAGCTTTGGGGAGGCTTCTCCAATTGCTTAATGCTTTGCCTGATCATCCTCTTAATAAAAATGAAATACTTGATATCTTCTATAATGGACTAACCGATGCTTCTAGGGACTTCCTAGATAGTTGTGCTGGTTGTGTTTTCAGGGAACGAACTATTGAGCAAGCTGAAGAATTATTGAATAACATATTGAAAAATTATGTTGATTGGACTCCTCCTGAAGCACCTATTAAACCCACTCCAAAGAAGAGGGGTATCTTATATCTCAGTCCTGAAGATATGCAAGAAACAAAGAAATCTATGAAGGAAAAAGGTATTAAGGCCGAGGATGTTAAAAATTTACCACCTATCGAAGAAATACATGGGCTTGAAGCACCACCACCACCCAAGGTGGTAGAGGTGAAATATTTAATGAAATTCAATGATAGTGATGATCCTCGTAATAAACATCCTAGCCAATGCCTTTATGAGTTTGATAATTACATTAGAAAGCAAGATCACTTCAATGCAAATGTTATGAAATAACTGAAATACAACTCTGATATGGTTGCTCGCTTAAGTGACTTGTTTTTTAGAATCTCAAATGATGTTAGAGGTGTACGAAAACATGCCTCTATGGTTCAAACTCAATTAGAACAAGTTGCTAAATTTCAAAGAGAGTTACTTGACGAAATGAACAATAATATAAGTGGCTTTGCTGTTAGAGTAGCAACTAGAGGAGGTAAAATGACTCAGGAACCACTTTATCTTGCAGGACACCCAAAGAAAATTGAACAAGATTCTCAAAGGAACAACACCACTACACCTAGTTTTTCTAAAAGGAAAAAGAAGAAGAAAAATGATAAGACTTTGCCTGCCTCTAGTGAACCTGAAATAGAAAAACCTCCTGATAATGATAATGAAGTTTCTATCTCTGATGCTGAAACTCAATTTGGCAATGAACACTCACCTTCTGATAATGAAAAAGATAATGATGAGGTTCATGAAGACACTCAACCTAATGATAAAGAACCAGATAATGATGTTGAGATAGAACCAGCTGTTGATCTTGATAACCCACAACCTAAGAATAAATGATATGATAAAAAAGACTTTGTTGCTAGAAAACATGGAAAAGAAAGAGAACCATGGGTTCAAAAGCCTACACCCTTTCCACCTAAGTCAACTAAAAAGAAAGATGATGAAGAATTTGAACGCTTTGCTGAAATGATTAGGCCAGTCTTTTTGCGTACTCGCTTGACTGATATCTTGAAAATGCCTCCTTATGCAAAGTACATGAAAGACATCATCACCAATAAGAGAAAAATACCGGAAGCTGAAATCTCCACTATGCTTGCTAATTATACTTTTAAAGATGGAGTACCTAAAAAACTTGGAGATCCGGTAATACCAACTATACCTTTCTCCATCAAAAGAAACTATGTATAACAGAAAACTGCTTTATGTGATTTGGGAGCTGGTGTTAGTGTTATGCCTTTCTCTTTATATAAAAGACTTGATTTGAATAAACTCACACCTACTGAAATATCATTGCAAATGACTGATAAATCAACTGTCATACCTACCGGTATTTGTGAGGACGTGCCCTTTGTTGTTGCTAATGTTACTATTTTGACTGACTTTGTTATACTTGAGATGCCCGAGGATGAAAACATGTCAATTATCCTTGGTAGACCCTTCTTGAATATCGCGGGGGCTGTTATTGATTGTAATAAAAGCAAGATCACTTTTCATATCAATGGTAATGAGTACAGTGCACTTTCCGAAGAAACAATTCCAAGTGAATGGTATTAATATTATTGAAAAATCTCCGACGATCACTATTGAAAGTTTTCAACTACCTCTACCTACTGTCAAAAAGAAATGTGAAATACTTATTGTTGGGACATTAATATCCCCATTGAGGCAACTTAGTGATTTACAAAAGTTCTTCGGTTTCATGCTAATCGAAAGTGGTTGTTAATAAGACTTGATCAACCTTATTAATGGATCATTTTTTAGAGGCACGAAGTTGATGAATTTAGTAAGCACTACCTTCTGTCCCTACCTTTTTTTTCTGTTTTTATTAGTTAAATAAATAAAATGCCATGCTTTATCTGTTTTCTGTTTTTTTTCGTGCAATAAAAAAATGACCCAAAAATAAAAGTTCTTAGAATGCTCTGAAAACCTGATACAAATTTTTTCTGAATATTTATGAATTTCTGGTGCAAATAATACCTGAGGGAGGTGCACCAGGTGGGCACAACCCACCTGGGCGCGCCAGCACCCCCAGGCACGCCCTGGTGGGTGCTGCCCACCTGGTGGGCCCCCTCACTTACTTCTTCCTCCCACACCACTCCATTCACCCAGAAAAAATCACCAACACTCTCTCTCTCGTGTTCTTGCTCCTGAGACCGCGGATTTCGATCTCTTTGCTCGAAGCTCCATTTCCGAAACTGTTTCAAGGATTTGTTGCTTGGTATGTGAATCCTCCATGTGTCCAATTAGTTTTTGACTTAGTGGTTTATATTTGGAATAATTAGCTACTCTTGGTGCTGCTGTAGATGAGCTTGCATGTTGAATTGTTAGAGTTCTAAGTAGTTTGAGTGCTTGCTATGGCCTCTATACATCCCTATGAGTAGTTGCTATCAATTTTGTGAAGTTTTGTTAATAAATTTTTCATGACCAAAATTTTCTAGAAAATTGTACGCGAACATTATGAACTTCTTTGGAAGGAGTTCTTCGAGGAGGAGATCCTCGGAGGCATCCTCTAGTAGCAACTCCGCTCGCCGGTCCTATGCTGAACCAAGTGAAAAATCCATTCGAAGTGCCACAACCAAAACATGCTTATGGCCATGTGACGATTACATGGCGAGAGTTGGTATTAAGGAAGAATTTGAGCAACTAGTTCACAATGCCGAACTCGGTCCCTACATTTCAGATAAGTGCGACCAACATCTCCTCCTCACTGAATCATTTGTCGAAGAATTTAAATTCTACCCCCGGGAGTCTAGGGTGTCTTTTAAACTTTATGATAACCCATTTACCATTTCTCTAGACAGGTTTGGTCACCTTTGCAAAATCCCGTTCTGGGGTTTACTCGATGAGCCACCTAGGTCTGAGTTTGAGTCTTTCTTAACTAGTCTTTGCTTTGGTGAAACTAGGGGGGTGGCAGAAGGTAGAATAAAGAGCATACATTTTCCTGCAATTCAATACTTTGCATTATTCAATGGAAAATTCATAGTAGGCAAGCAAGACTGTAGTACTGTTGGACTCTACGGTAGGGTGCGTCGACTGCAAATTAAAATTTCCTACACACAGAACAACCAATAACATGCTACGGGAGATGGATCACAGTTTGTTACCACTAGACGTGCAGTGCCGTGTAGCGGAAGAAGAGTTGGGGCAGCGCGTCCGCATGGATCGTCTCCTCCTTGTCCGATCTCCCTCGAACAGCCGGTCGTCTGATCCCACGTACAAGTTCGCCGGAGCGGCGCAAGTGCACCGCCTCTAACGGTATCCGCGCGTGTAGGAGGAACATGTTGGAAATATGCCCTAGAGGCAATAATAAAATGATAATTATTATATTTCCTTGTTCATGATAATGTCTATTGTTCATGCTATAATTGTGTTATCCAGAAATCGTAATACATGTGTGAATACATAGACCACAACATGTCCCTAGTAAGCCTCTAGTTAACTAGCTCGTTGATCAATGGATGGTTACGGTTTCCTGACCATGGACATTGGATGTCATTGATAACGGGATCACATCATTGGGAGAATGATGTGATGGACAAGACCCAATCCTAAGCATAGCACAAGATCATGTAGTTCCTCTGCTAGAGCTTTTCTAATGTCAAGTATCATTTCCTTAGACCATGAGATCGTGCAACTCCCGGATACCGTAGGAGTGCTTTGGGTGTACCAAATGTCACAACATAACTGGGCGGCTATAAAGGTGCACTACAGGTATCTCCAAAAGTGTCTGTTGGGTTGGCACGGATCGAGACTGGGATTCGTCACTCCATATGACGGAGAGGTATCTTTGGGCCCACTCGGTAGTGCATCATCATAATGAGCTCAATGTGACCAAGTGGTTGGTCACGGGATCATACATTACGGTACGAGTAAAGTGACTTGCCGGTAACGAGATTGAACAAGGTATTGGGATACCGACGATCGAATCTCGGGCAAGTAACATACCGATTGACAGAGGGAATTGTATACGGGATTACCTGAATCCTCGACATCGTGGTTCATCCGATGAGATCATCGTGGAACATGTGGGAGCCAACATGGGTATCCAGATTCCGCTGTTGGTTATTGGCCGGAGAGCTGTCTCGGTCATGTCTGCATGATTCTCGAACCCGTAGGGTCTACACACTTAAGGTTCGATGACGCTAGGGTTATTAGGAAGATATGTATGTGATTACCGAATGTTGTTCGGAGTCCCGGATGAGATCCCGGACGTCACGCAGAGTTCCGGAATGGTCCGGAGGTGAAGATTTATATATGGGAAGTTATCATACGGTCACCGGAAAAGTTCGGGGCATACCGGTATTGTACCGGGGCCACCGGAGGGGTTCCGGGGGTCCACCGGGAGGGGCAACCTCTCTCGGAGGGCCTCATGGGCTGTGTGGGAAAGGGAACCAGCCCCTAAGTGGGCTGGGCGCATCCCCCCCTTGGGCCCATGCGCCTAGGGTTGGGGAACCCTAGAGGACGCCCCTTGCTTGTGGGGCAAGCCCCTCTCATGGTCGCCGCCCCCACTAGATCTCATCTAGTGGGGGCCGGCCCCCTTCCCCCTTCCCCTATAAATAGAGGGGTGAGGGGAGGGCTGACCACCACATCCAAGGCACAGCCCCTCCCCTCCCCAACACCTCTCCTCCTCTGATTAAGTGCTTGGCGAAGCCCTGTCGGAGTACGGCCACTCCATCACCACCACGCCGTCGTGCTGCTGTTGGAGCTCTCTTCCTCAACCTCTCCTTCCCCCTTGCTGGATCAAGAAGGAGGAGACGTCACCGCTCCGTACGTGTGTTGAACGCGGAGGTGCCGTCCGTTCGGCGCTAGGATCATCGGTGATTTGGATCACGACGAGTATGACTCCATTAACCCCGTTCTCTTGAACGCTTCCGCTCGTGATCTACAAGGGTATGTAGATGCACTCCTCTCTCTCGTTGCTAGATGACTCCATAGATTGATCTTGGTGATGCATAGAAATTTTTTATTTTCTGCAACGATCGCCAACAGTGGCATCATGAGCAAGGTCTATGCGTAGTTTCTATGCACGAGTAGAACACACGTTGTTGTGGGCGTCAATTTTGTCAATTTACTTGCCGTTACTAGTCTTATCTTGATTCGGCGGCATCATGGGATGAAGCGGTCCGGACCAACCTTACACGTACACTTACGTGAGACAGGTTCCACCGACTGACATGCACTAGTTGCATAAGGTGGCTAGCGGGTGTCTGTCTCTCCCACTTTAGTCAGATCGGATTCGATGAAAAGGGTCCTTATGAAGGGTAAATAGAGATTGGCATATCACGTTGTGGTTTTGGCGTAGGTAAGAAACGTTCTTGCTAGAAACCTATAGCAGCCACGTAAAATTTGCAACAACAATTAGAGGACATCTAACTTGTTTTTGCAGCATATGCCGTGTGATGTGATATGGCCAAAAAGGATGTGATGAATGATATATATATGTGATGTATGAGATTGATCATGTTCTCGTAATAGGAATCACGACTTGCATGTCGATGAGTATGACAACCGGCAGGAGCCATAGGAGTTGCTTCATTTTTTGTATGACCTGCGTGTCATTGAATAACGCCATGTAATTACTTTACTTTATTGCTAAACCGTTAGCCATAGTAGTAGAAGTAATCGTTGGCGTGACAACTTCATGAAGACACGATGATGGAGGTCATGATGATGGAGATCATGGTGTCATGCTGGTGACGATGATGATCATGGCGCCCCGAAGATGGAGATCAAAAGGAGCAAGATGATATTGGCCATATCATGTCACTATTTGATTGCATGTGATGTTTATCATGTTTTACATCTTATTTGCTTAGAACGACGGTAGCATAAATAAGATGATCCCTCATAATAATTTTAAGAAAGTGTTCCCCCTAACTGTGCACTGTTGCGAAGGTTCGTTGTTTCGAAGCACCACGTGACGATCGGGTGTGATAGATTCTAACGTTCGATTACAATGGGTGTAAGCCAGATTTACACATGCAATACACTTAGGTTGACTTGACGAGCCTAGCATGTACAGACATGGCCTCGGAACACAGAAGACCGAAAGGTCGAACATGAGTTGTATAGAAGATACGATCAACATGAAGATGTTCACCGATGATGACTAGTCCGTCTGACGTGATGATCGGACACGGCCTAGTTGACTCGGATCATGTATCACTTAGATGACTAGAGGGATGTCTATCTGAGTGGGAGTTCATTATATAATTTGATTAGATGAACTTAATTATCATGAACTTAGTCTAAAATCTTTGCAATATGTCTTGTAGATCAAATGGCCCATGCTAATGTTGCCCTCAACTTCAACGCGTTCCTAGAGAAAACCAAGCTGAAAGATGATGGCAGGAACTATACGGACTGGGTCCGGAACTTGAGGATCATCCTCATAGCTGCCAAGAAAGCAAATGTCCTAGATGCACCGCTAGGTGAAGCACCTGTTTTCTCAGCAACTCAAGACGTTATGAACGCCTGGCAGTCGTGTAGTGATGATTACTCTCTGGTTCAGTGCGGCATGCTTTATAGCTTAGAGCCGGGGCTCCAAAAGCGTTCTGAGCAGCACGGAGCATATGAGATGTTCCGAGAGCTGAAAATGGTTTTCCAAGCTCATGCCCGGGTAGAGAGATATGAAATATCCGACAAGTTCTACAGTTGTAAGATGGAGGAGAATAGTTACGTCGTGAGCACATACTCAAAATATGCGGGTTGCACAACCGCTTATCTCACCTGGGAGTTAATCTCCCGGATGATGCGGTCGTTAATGAGAATCCTTCAGTCGCTCCCACCTAGATACAAGAGCTTTGTGATGAACTTCAATATGCAGGGGATGGAATAGACCATTCCTGAGGTATATTCAATGCTGAAATCAGTGGAGGTGGAGATCAAAAAGGAACATCAAATGTTGATGGTGAATAAAACCACTAAGTTCAAGAAAGGAAAGGTTAATAAGAACTTCAAGAAGGACGGCAAGGGAGTTGCCGCGCCCGGTAAGCCGATTCTTTGGAAGAAGCCAAAGCATGGACCCAAGCCTAAGATCGAGTGCTTTTATTGCAAGGAAGCAGTCCTTTGGAAGCGGAACTACCCCAAGTACTTAGCGGACAAGAAGGCCGGCAACACCAAAGGTATATATGATATACATGTAATTGATGTGTACCTTACCAGTACTCATAGTAGCTCCTGGGTATTTGATACCGGTGCGGTTTCTCATATTTGTAACTCAAGACAGGAGCTACAGAATAAGCGAAGACTGGCGAAGGACGAGGTGACGATGCGTGTCGGGAATGGTTCCAAGGTCGATGTGATCGCCGTCGGCACGCTACCTCTACATTTACCTACGGGATTAGTTTTAAACCTCAATAATTGTTATTTAGTGCCAGATTTGAGCATGAACATTGTATCTGGATCTTTTTTAATACGAGATGGCTACTCATTTAAATCCGAGAATAATGGTTGTTCTATTTATATGAGAGAAATGTTTTATGATCATGCCCCGCTGGTCAATGGTTTATTCTTAATGAATCTTGAACGTGATGTTACACATATTCATAGTGTGAATACCAAAAGATGTAAGGTTGATAACGATAGTCCCACATACTTGTGGCACTGCCGCCTTGGTCACATTGGTGTCAAACACATGAAGAAGCTCCATGCTGATGGACTATTGGAGTCTCTTGATTACGAACCATTTGACACATGCGAACCATGCCTCATGGGCAAAATGACCAAGACTCCGTTCTCCGGAACAATGGAGCGAGCAACCAACTTATTGGAAATCATACATACTGATGTGTGCGGTCCAATGAGCGTTGAGGCTCGTGGAGGCTATCGTTATGTTCTCACTCTCGCGGCGACTTAAGTAGATATGGGTATGTCTACTTGATGAAACACAAGTCTGAGACCTTTGAAAAGTTCAAGGAATTTCAGAATGAGGTAGAGAATCAGCGTGACCGAAAAATAAAGTTCTTACGATCGGATCGTGGGGAGAATATTTAAGTCATGAATTTGGTACACACTTAAGGAAATGTGGAATTGTTTCACAACTCACGCCGCCTGGAACACCTCAGCGTAAAGGTGTGTCCGAACGTCGTAATCGCACTCTATTGGATATGGTACGATCTATGATGTCGCTCACCGATTTACCGCTCTCATTTTGGGGCTATGCTTTAGAGACTGCCGCATTCACTTTAAATAGGGCTCCGTCGAAATCCGTTGAGACGACACCGTATGAATTATGGTTTGGGAAGAAACCTAAGCTGTCGTTTACGAAAGTTTGGGGATGCGATGCTTATGTCAAGAAACTTCAACCTTGAAAAGCTTGAACCCAAGTCGAAAAATGCGTCTTCATAGGATACCCTAAGGAAACCATTGGGTATACCTTCTACCTCAGATCCGAAGGCAAGATCTTTGTTGCCAAGAACGGGTCCTTTCTGGAGAAAGAGTTTCTCTCGAAAGAAGTAAGTGGGAGGAAAGTGTAACTTGATGAAGTACTGCCTCTTGAAGCAGAAAGTAGCACAGCTCAGGAAGATGTTCCTGTGGTGCCTGCACCTGCTAGAGAGGAGGTTAATGATGATGATCAAGGTACTTCGGATCAAGTTGCTACTGAACCCGAGGGTCCACGAGGACACGTTCCACACCAGAATGGTACGGCAACCCCGTCCTAGAAATCATGTTGTTAGACAACGGTGAACCTTCGAACTATGAAGAAGCGATGGCGGGCCCAGATTCCAACAAATGGCTTGAAGCCATGCAATCCGAGATAGGATCCATGCATGAAAACAAAGTATGGACTTTGATAGACTTGCCCGATGATCGTGACGATAGAAAATAAATGGATCTTTAAGAAGAAGACGGACGCGGATGGTAATGTTACCATCTATAAAGCTCGACTTGTCACTAAGGGTTATCGACAAGTTCAAGGGGTTGACTACGATGAGACCTTCTCACCCGTAGCAAAGCTTAAAGTCCGTCCGAATCATGTTAGAAATTGCCGCATTCTAAGATTATGAAATATGGCAAATGGACGTCAAAACGGCATTCCTTAATGGCTTACTTAAGGAAGAATTGTATATGATGCAGCCGGAAGGTTTTGTCGATCCTAAGAATGCTAACAAGGTATGCAAGCTCCAGCGCTCCATCTATGGGCTGGTGCAAGCATCTCAGAGTTGGAACATTCGCTTTGATGAAATGATCAAAGCGTTTGGGTTTATGCAGACTTATGGAGAAGCCTGCGTTTACAAGAAAGTGAGTGGGAGCTCTGTAGTATTTCTCATATTATATGTGGATGACATACTGTTGATGGGAAATGATATAGAACTCTTGGAGAGCATATAGGCCTACTTGAATAAGTGTTTTTCAATGAAGGACCTTGGAGAAGCTGCTTACATATTAGGCATCAAGATCTATAGAGATAGATCGAGATGCCTCATAGGTCTTTCACAAAAGCACATATCTTGATAAGATATTGAAGAAGTTCAATATGGATCAGTCCAAGAAGGGGTTCTTGCATGTGTCGCAAGGTGTGAAATTGAGCTCAGCTCAATGTCCGACCATGGCAGAAGATAGAGAAAAGATGAGTGTCGTCCCCTATGCCTCGGCCATAGGGTCTATCATGTATGCCATGTTGTGTACCAGACCTGATGTAAACCTTGCCGTAAGTTTGGTAGGAAGGTACCAAAGTAATCCCAGTATGGAACACTGGACAACGGTCAAGAATATCCTGAAGTACCTGAAAAGGAATAAGGATATGTTTCTTGTTTATGGAGGTGACGAAGAGCTCGTCGTAAATAGTTACGTCGACACTAGCTTCGACACAGATCTGGATGACTCTAAGTCACAAACCGGATACGTGTATATTTTGAATGGTGGGGCAGTAAGCTGGTGCACTTGCAAGCAAAGCGTCGTGGCGGGATCTACATGTGAAGCGGAATACATGGCAGCCTCGGAGGCAGCACATGAAGCAATCTGGATGAAGGAGTTCATTACCGACCTAGGAGTTATTCCCAATGCATCAGGGCCGATGACTCTATTCTGTGACAACACCGGAACCATTGCCCTTGCCAAGGAGCCCAGGTTTCATAAGAAGACCAGGCACATCAAGCGTCGCTTCAACTCCATTCGTGAAAATGTTCAAGATGGAGACACAGATATTTGCAAAGTGCATATGGATCTGAATGTCGCAAATCCATTGACTAAACCTCTTCCGCGAGCAAAACATGATCAACACCAGAACTCTATGGGTGTTCGATTCATCACAATGTAACTAGATTATTGACTCTAGTGCAAGTGGGAGACTGTTGGAAATATGCCCTAGAGGCAATAATAAAATGATTATTATTATATTTCCTTATTCATGATAATTATCTATTGTTCATGCTATAATTGTGTTATCCGGAAATCATAATACATGTGTGAATACATATACCACAACATATCCCTAGTAACTGATACGTCTCCAACGTATCTATAATTTTTGATTGCTCCATGCTATATTATCTACTATTTTAGGAAATATTGGGCTTTATTTTCCACTTTATATTACTTTTGGGACTAACCTATTAACCGGAGGCCCAGCCCAGATTTGCTTTTTTATGCCTATTTCAAAGTGTTTGAAGAAAAGGAATATCGACGGAGTCAAAGCGAACGAAATCAACTAGAGAAGTTAATTTTGGAAGGAAAGCCACCCGATGGACTTGGACTGACGTCGGGAAAGAAGGGAGGTGCTCACGAGGGTGGGGCGCACCTGCCCTCGTGGCCCCCTTCGGTCCACCGACGCATTTCTTTCACCCATATATACCTCGTGCCCTAAAACTTCCGAGCAGAAGATAGATCGGGAGTTCCGCCGCCGCAAGCCTCTCAGTAGCCCCAAAAACCTCTGGAGCCTGTTCGGCACCTTGTCGGAGGGGGAACCCATCACCGTGGCCATCTTCATCATCCCGGCGCTATCCATGATGAGGAGGGAGTAGTTCACCCTCGGGGCTGAGGGTATGTACCAAAGAGCTATGTGTTTGATCTCTCTCTCTCTCTCTCTCTCTCTCTCTCTCGTGTTCTCTCTCGTGTTCCCTCTATGGCACGATCTTGATGTATCGAGCTTTGCTATTGTAGTTGGATCTTATGATGTTTCTCCCCTCTACTCTCTTGTGATGAATTGAGTTTCCCTTTGAAGTTATCTTATCGGATTGAGTCTTTTATGAGAACACTTGATGTATGTCTTGCCATGTTTATCTGTGGTGACAATGGGATATCATGTGCCACTTGATGTATGTCTTGGTGACCAACTTGCGGGTTCCGCCCATGAACCTATGCATAGGGGTTGGCACACGTTCTTGACTCTCTGGTAGAAACTTTGGGGGCACTCTTTGAAGTACTTTTATGTTGGTTGGATGAATCTGAGATTGTGTGATGCATATCGTATAATCATGCCCACGGACACTTGAGGTGACAATGGAGTATCTAGGTGACATTAGGGTTTTGATTGATTTGTGTCTTAAGGTGTTATTCTAGTACGAACTCTAGGGCTGTTTGTGACACTTATAGGAATAGCCCAAAGGATTGATTGGAAAGAATAACTTTGACGTGGTTTCGTACCCTACCATAATCTCTATGTTTGTTCTCCGCTATTAGTAGCTTTGGAGTGACTCTTTGTTGCATGTTGAGGGCTTGTTATATGATCTATTTATGTTATTATTGTTGAGAGAACCTGCACTAGTGAAAGTATGAACCCTCGGCCTTGTTTCCTATCATTGCAATACCGTTTACTCTCACTTTTACCACTTGTTACCTTGCTGTTTTTATATTTTCAGATTACAAATACCTATATCTACCATCCATATTGCACTTGTATCACCATCTCTTCGCCGAACTAGTGCACCTATACAATTTACCATTGTATTGGGTGTGTTGGGGACACAAGAGACTCTTTGTTATTTGGTTGCAGGGTTGCTTGAGAGAGGCTGTCGGTGTCAAAATCGGCAGATCTCGGGTAGGGGGTCCCGAACTGTGTGTCTAGGCGGATGGTAACAGGAGACAAGGGACACGATGTTTTTACCCAGGTTCGGGCCCTCTCGATGGAGGTAATACCCTACTCCTGCTTGATTAATATTGATGATATGGGTAGTACAAGAGTAGATCTACCACGAGATCAGAGAGGCTAAACCCTAGAAGCTAGCCTATGGTATGTTTGTTGTATATATCTCTATCGACTAGCCTGGCCTCGGTTTATATAATGCACCAGAGGCCTAGGATAACAAGAGTCCTAGCCGAATCGCCCGGTGGGGAGGAGTCCTTGTCTTGATCGCCAAGTCTTGTGGAATCTTCCTTGTATGCGGCAACTGTCCGGACTGGCCCATAAGTATACGAGCATGGGGATCCTCGGCCCAATCCAACTGATCGGGAGATGACGTGGTGAGTACCCCCTAGTCCAGGACACCGTCAATAGCCCCCTGAACCGGTCTTCAAGTTGGGGACGCTCCTCGATTCTTCCGAACTGTTCTTCATCTTCGGTCGTCGGTCTTGAAAACTGGTTCAACAAATCTTCTCATCTTCGATCTTGAGGATCGCCGAAATGCATTCGACGAGTTTACCGTCGGGTATCCGAGAGCCTTTAAGTTTACGGCCTTTATCAATGCCTTGTTATTTTTATGCCGCACCTCGGGTTTGAATTTGTTCCCGGGCGGCAGCGTCCTCTTGCGTCCGAGCTCCAACGCCGGACTGCATTCGAGGTATCTTTTGCAGCCGAGCACCAATGCCGGACTGCTTCCCAGCTCTAACTCCGGACTATGTATCCGAGCTCCAACGCCGGATTGTATCCGAGGTGTCGTAAATCACCTTGGTTCAAAGAAGTTTGAAGGAGTTTAGCCGAGCTTAATGCCGTAAATGCCCTCTATGGAGCCAGCCACTAGCGTCCGAGCTTTATGCCGGACTGCTTCGAGGTGGTGCACCACCCCGAATGTGGGCCGATTTTTGTCAATATTTTTGATTGGTGCAATTTATTCTCTGCTGAGATACATAGCCAGTAGCCCACAAGGTGTGTATCGGTCTAAAACCCGAGATGCACTGAAGGATGACATAAGACCACCGATCCCAAGAGCCGAGACTCGGGTTGATTTGCAAAATCGCCCGAGGATCAAGTCCTAGCTCAGCAGAATACTTGGACACAAAAGCGGCGTGCTCAGTCCTCGAGACTCGGGTTGGGTGCGGCCGATCAACACGAGGATAAAAATCTCCTTGGAAACTGTATTGCACTTAAAATTTTACGCATAGAACAGGCAATGCAGTAGCCCCGAGACTTGGTCGGGTGGAAACACGGATCGGTGGATTGATGTGCCCTTTAATATTTGTAAATAGTAAGCCCGAAGCCCAGTAGCCCCAAGCCTTAATGCGGGCACGGGTGTGCGAATTAAGGATCGATATCCATAGTAAAATCACAAATTATGTGTAATGACTCAATGTATCCAAGTACTTTATGTCATTAATGCTCGGATCCGCATTGTACAAAACTTTGTTGACCGACCATCGGCTTCAACCTCCTCGGCCAAGATGTCGAGGAGTGTTTATCCTACTTTATAAAGCCTTTATGAGGGCAAAGATTTACGACAAACAAGGCAATCTGGCCATACGGTTTTATAAACAAAGGTACACAGAGAGATATGTTATATTACTGTTTAACAGAAGAAATGTCTTCCAAAGAAAATAGTCCCTCTATCAGTTCCTTTCTTTGGGTTGTCATGCTAAGCATGATCATGAAACCTCAGCTCCAATGTAAGAGCAAAATGTTGAGGATTTAGTTTGGGAGGCCATTTACTAGCCCCCGGTAGTGTTAAATGACGATCGAGGTCAAGCGGAAACACTTCGCCAATGTTATGAATGGCCCGTCATTTAATATAGTCATCGGATCGCTGACCAGTTTACACCTATTGTGACAGTTAGTTTTCGGCTTTCTCCATCGAGGTGCTTGACCATGCGATTTGGAAGCACAATCGTGATGGTTCTCCCTTTGCACACCTAGCGAACAAAGCGGAAAGTAGGAGGCAAGCGGAGCCGGGCAACCCAACTATTGACCAAGACACAATTGAAACTAATGCATATATAGCAATATCCGAGAATGTTTTGCCGAATCTCTAAAGGTGTCGGCGTTGCACCTGCGAGACTTGTCTTGAAAACACACAAATAGTTAAAAGTGCCAAAAGTTTGGAAAACCAAAAAGCGTCGGTAAAAACATGACGTCGAACAAGATCAAGTGTTCGGTGCCAATCCGAAAATTGGACTTTAGAAAAAAGGTGCTTACGTGGTGCTTTAACATGGCACATCCTATCTCAAGACTTCAAGCGGGTCACCCTACGGCAGGTCTCCCGTCCCAAGGCGGAGTACTTCTCATTAGGCCAGTTTAGAAAACTAAACTCTAAGCGGTTTTGAGAGAGAAATTAGGCTCCCGGCTAGTGACCGCTTTTCGTGTCAAAAAAGGAGTGATAAATAATAATAAAAACTCTACAACGACTAAGAAGAAAAACACTTATTATAAAGCGGCTCAAATAAATATAAGAGCCCCCAAGTGACTTGGGTAAAGAATGATTCTATGTCTTTGAAGTACTTATATCATATCTATGTTCAACCGAACTTTAAACGGCGTCTTAACCGACCGTCGACTTCTCCCTCTTGTCAAGGACGAAAAGTGTTATGTACTCCATCCGTCGAGAATATAGACGGTGTTTCCTATAACCAGGCAATCAGGACATATGACTGTAACAGACAAAGAGCGCTCAGGGAACTTATGCTATATTCGATAAAGTGTAAGAAGCATCTTGAAGAAAATAGTACCCCACCGATACCTTTCTTGATTGCTCATTGTTAATATGAGACTTGTGCAATAGATTTTTGTACTCATGAGTTCCGTTGTGTGCCGACCATTATTGAAAACAAGAAGAGCGCTTAGCTTTCGGCTTCACCCAGTCTGAGGTCCGGCTCGGGTGACCCGATCGTGACAATCGCAGAGGTGCTTCCTTTACTCCCTAGCCGAACAATCGGGAACGTAGGGGTAAACACAGGAGCAAGGCAACCCAGCTTGCAAATCACTTAAGTCAATATGGTGCATATTGTGGCGTAATACACGAACAAGGAACGAGGCCGTACAAGTATAATCATGTGCAAGAGGAAAAAGCTTCATGAAGGAAGCCCCCAAGTAAACGGGGTATTTGAATTTGCGCGTCACAAACAAAGTTTGGACAAGGAAAATTTTTACAAGCAACGTTTTCCCAAAAAAGTATAAAGCTTGGTCGAACCGAACACAAGTTAGAAATTAAAGCTTTGAGCATGAAAGCGACTTAGCTGGTTAATGTCTTTGGTATTGATGACGTGGTCCGAGCTTGATAAGGGACAAGGTTCCATCCCCCAAGCCGGTCCCGAGGTGGCGGAGCGGAGAGCTCGACACGCCGAAGTGGTGACATAGCACGGTCAACGCAGACTGGCGGAGTGACGCCAAAGTCCCCGGATCACTTTCCTGTGCACAAAAAATGGTGCGAACCGGAGATAATAGTAATAATGATAATTAAAAAAAATCGTTGCATAATAAATAATTTATGCAAAGTGAGTAATAAAAGAAATATGGCTGGCGCCAAGTCAATGTCTATGCAGGCGGCCGGGCGTGATGCGGTAAAGGCGTGGCAAAGCCTGAATTCACAGGTCGGTCTGAGCTCTGGATGCGGCGTTCGCCGGACTATGTACTGAAACTGACCGAACTACCATTTGACTGTCATTAATGCGGCCACCATTTGATAGACCTGTGTACATATGATGGACAAACCAGAGTAATAATTCCTTGGGAAAAATGAACCCAAACAGGCAAAAAATACTGGGATTAATAGCACCTGGTTTATTTGTTGTAGCAATCCGAAGGAAGGTGGTTCACAAAATTGGGACTCGATCCGCGCACCCACTGCCTGATGGGCGATAAAACGACGGCATGGCAATGCTGGCAAAGGTTGGCTTGCTGAGGTAAAGCCCTCGGTCCAGCTAACGTGACGGAGCTGGTCGGCTAGTGACGCCGAAGTGTCCGGAGTAGGTTGATGAAGAGATGGCGGAGCCCCCGGTCCAGCCGAGATGTCGAAGTAGGTCGGCGTGATGGACACCAGCTTGAAGAAGCAATAGTGCGGCCTCGCCGATGCAGGTCGTGGCGTGGTCGATGCCGGCTTGTGAAGCGACCGATGGCGGCGATGCCGGTATGCCCGCTCCGTGTAATCCGTGGGGCGGCGATGTTGGTGATGATTTATCCTTCGTGATGCCAGACTCTTGTTCGGCTTGCCGAGATGATGATCCGAAGAAGTTGAGCTCGGCTCAACAAAGTGACGACGTGTCTAGCGCAGGTCGGCAGCCATGGAGCAATATTGCCGGACTGGTTTGACACCAGCATGATATTAAAGATCATGTTCAAAAGATTTTAAAGTTAGTGGGATGTGTTCGGGAATAAAACACAATACCCCATACAAAACTTCCTTCAAAAAGGATGTCTGAAATCCCGTTCATAAAAAAGACGAACTCGGGTAGGATTCGTTTTCGCGCAGAAAACAGATCCGAAAAGTGATGCACTAATCGAAAGGTTCCCGGAGTTTGGACGGTCGGATCGAGCTGAAATTTTGAGGGGTGGTAGAGATAGGAGTTCCGCAGCCGATCAACGGTTGGATCTTCCAAAGGAAGTCCGAGCTAGAAGCTAGACACCACGCCCTAAACTTGTCCGGATTCTCGTCCAGATTCAATGCGGCTCCGGTATATCGGAGATTGCCAGAGATTCCTCCATCGGAACTCGACGAAATTTTTCAGGGTTGTTGTAGACTCAATTCCGCACAATTCCACCGAAGCAATTGTTAAAACGACGCTTGAGGAGGCGGTGGCGGCGGACACAAGTCCGCTGTCTAGAAAAACAGTACGGTCGCCCGAGGGCAATGTTGACGTTGAGCCCCCGGGCTCCCTGGATGATTCCTCCATGATCTTGATAGAGATCGGAGTTGGTGTTGATGAAGGCCCTCGTCCGAACATGAGGATCGGAGGTAGGGTGCAGTCCTTGGTCGAACCAAGGTGACCAGTCGAGCTGGTGACGAAGATGCCAAAGTTGCAGTTGATCTGCAGGCGAGCCATCGACCTTTTGCCGAACACACAACGGAACTCTCAATGAAAGCACCAATGTCGTGTCAAAACCGGCGGATCTCGGGTAGGGGGTCCCGAACTGTGCGTCTAGGCGGATGGTAACAGGAGACAAGGGACACGATATTTTTACCCAGGTTCGGGCCCTCTCGATGGAGGTAATACCCTACTCCTGCTTGATTAATATTGATGATATGGGTAGTACAAGAGTAGATCTACCACGAGATCAGAGAGGCTAAACCCTAGAAGCTAGTCTATGGTATGATTGTTGTATATATCCCTATCGACTAGCTGGCCTCGGTTTATATAATGCACTAGAGGCTTAGAATAACAAGAGTCCTAGCCGAATACGCCGGTGGGGAGGAGTCCTTGTCTTGATCGCCAAGTCTTGTGGAATATTCCTTGTATGCGGCAATCGTCCTGACCGCCCATGAGTATACGGCCATGGGGATCCTCGGCCCAATCCAACTGATCGGGAGACGACGTGGTGAGTACCCCCTATTCCAGGACACCGTCAGAGACCATCTTCATCCTACGCCTCCCACGGATTGATAAACCTTAGGTCATCCACTTGAGGGAAATTTGCTACTGTCCTACAAACCTCTGCACTTGCAGGCCCAACAACGTCTACAAAAAGAAGGTTGCGTAGTAGACATCAAGCTCTTTTCTGGCGCCGTTGCCGGGGAGGCTAGGTAAGTGAAGGTATATCTTTAGATCTTGCAATAGAATCTTTTTGTTTCTTGTTTTAGCATTAGTCTAGTTTATAAAAGAAAACTACAAAAAAATGGAATTGAGTTTGTCTCATACGCTTCATCTTTTTAATATCTTTCATCAGTATGATGTAAAGGAAAGTTGTGCCAAAGTGTTAGAAGAAGAATGCATTAAATTGTTTGTCACTAAATCTTTGAATGATGAACATGATTGCAATGTTGTTAGTATTAACTCCTTGAATATCCACAGTATTAATGATGATTGCACTAGTTATGATGAAAATGCCTCCTATAAACATGTCAATTTTTGTGGAGTGCATTGGGTTTGTAAGTACACACCAAATAGTGAAGATAGGTATTGCAAGAGGCATAAGTACTTAGAAACCAAATTGTTGCAAGAAGAGCTAGATGAATGTGCTGAAAGATTCAATATTTTTCATGCCCCTTGTGAACTTTGCAATGAACATGGTCATTTGAAGCTCCAATTCTATTTGTTTCATGATCAAGTCGTGTCCAAATATTGTGATAGTTTGATTACCCTTGAGCATCATAAAGAACTTAGCCTTCTTTTGGGTTATGAAGAAATGAAACATATAACTAAGGGTATTCCAAAATTTAATCTTGATAAAATTCTTGATTTTGATCTAGAGAAGATTTATATGTATTGTGCGGTGAGTTGCATTGAAAATCCTTATATTGCCAATTACATAAAGAAAAGAAAAGAAATAGAAGATGAAGAGAATACTAACGAAAGGGAAGAGACTTCCCAATATTCTCCTATCATTTCTTATGATGAATCAGGTAACGAGGAGGAGCCTTCTACTCAACCAATCTCATTAATAAGGAGCTCCAAAAAGAGGATTGAACCCACACATGCTGTGATGAATAAGAAGAAAAGAAAAAGGAAGAGAGGTAAAAATGTATCTCTCCCAAATAAAGTTGGTCCTATTATTGATGTGCCTCATGAAAATGAAGATGATACACTTGACGATGATCTAGTTATGCCTATTGCTTGTTGTGATGATTATGATGGGGAAGATAATGATACCCCTTATGATTTTGAAAATCTTTTTGTCACTTGCTTGGAAGAATATAATAATTGCTATACTATTGGTGCTATCTATACTATTAATGATGAGAGTGATTATGCCTATGATATGAAAAGGCCCATGCTTGGGGAAGCTATGTTTGATGAGGATGACATATTTGAGAATATATTTGCTGTAATTAATACTTGTTCCAAGCTTGGGGATGCTATGCTTAATAATGATAATATTTTTAGCCTCCCAAGTTTTGATATGCAAAGTTGTTATGATGATAGCATGCCTTCTACCTATGATGATTATATTGATGAAAGTGGGTTTGGAAGAGTGTCAACTTTAGGAAGTAGTGATCCCACAATATTGGAGGATGTTGAATCTTATAATATTTATAAAAGTGGATTTGGAGAGGTCATGACTTTATTTAGTGATGTATCCACTATTTCGGAAGAGGTTTCAATCGATTATGATGAGAACAAAGTTGCTACTTATGATGATTATTGTGATAAAACTTATGCTATAAAGAGTAGTGATGATTATACTTATAAAACTTTTCATGATTATGAGTACCCTTTCTCTGAACATTACTCTTTTAATGTGGAAACAATTTATAGTATTCAAGTCTCTTATGATACTCCCACTATCCCGAATGAGAAGAATTTTGCTTATGTGGAGAGTAATAAAATTTCTATGCTTGTAGATCATGAAAAGAATGCTTTAGGTGCTGGTTATATTGTTGAATTCATTCATGATGCTACTGAAAATTATTATGAGGAAGGAATATATTCTTGTAGGAATTGCAATAATATCAAGTTTCCTCTCTATGTGCTTAAAGTTTTGAAGTTATGCTTGTTTTGCCTTCCTATGCTAGTTGATTATTGTTCCCATAAGTTGTTTGCTCACAAAATCCCTATGCATAGTAAGTGGGTTAGGCTTAAATGTGCTAGCCATATTCTTCATGATGCTCTCTTTATGTTTCAATTCTTATCTTTTATGTGAGCATCATTGAAATCATCATGCCTAGCTAGGGGCGTTAAAACGGTAGCGCTTGTTGGGAGGCAACCCAATTTTATTTTAGTTTCTTGCTTTTTGGTTCTGTTTAGGAATAAATAATACATCTAGCTTCTGGTTAGATGTGGTTTTGTGTTTTAATTAGTGTTTGTGCCAAGTAGAACCTTTGGGAAGACTTGGATGAAGTCTTTATGATCATGCTGTAAAAAAACAGAAACTTTAGCGCTCACGAGAATAGCTATAACGTTTTACTGGAAAGTTCTATTTAGTTGATTATTTTTGAAGATGATTACTAGACAAATTCCTCAGGTTCACCAATTTATTTTAGAATTTTTGGAGTTCCAGAAGTTTGCGTTAGTTACAGATTACTACAGACTGTTCTGTTTTTGACAGATTCTGTTTTCATTGTGTTGTTTGCTTATTTTGATGAATCTATGGCTAGTAAAATAGTTTATAAACCATAGAGAAGTTGGAATACAGTAGGTTTAACACCAATATAAATAAATAATGAGTTCATTACAGTACCTTGAAGTGGTGTTTTGTTTTCTTTTGCTAACGGAGCTTACGAGTTTTCTGTTGAGTTTTGTGTTGTGATGTTTTCTAGTTTTGGGTAAAGATTCGATGGACTATGGAATAAGGAGTGGCAAGAGCCTAATCTTGGGGATTCCCAAGGCACCCCAAGGTAATATTCAAGGACAACCAAGAGCCTAAGCTTGGGGATGCCCCGGAAGGCATCCCCTCTTTCGTCTTTGTTCATCGGTAACTTTACTTGGAGCTATATTTTTATTCACCACATGATATGTGTTTTGCTTGGAGCTTCATTTTATTTTGTTAGTATTTGCTTTTTGTTATTTCGAATAATTTTTTGCATCTTTAGTTTCAATAAAAAAGTCAAGGATAGCCTTTGCCATGCTTATTTTGCTAGTATACATGTTGCTGTTTGAAAACAGAAAGTTTACCGCTGTTGCAAAAATTCCCTAGAAAATTAAGAGAGTGGTATAATGTTGAATTCTTTTGCATAATAAGCTCTGATAAATTTATTACAGTGGGAATTTTAGTTCATAATTTTTGGAGTCAGGGAAGTATTGATACTCTTGCATTCTTCACAGACTGTACTGTTTTGGCAGATTGCTGTTATGTTTGCATTGTTTGCATATGTTTGCTTGTTTAATGATTCTATTTAAGGATAGGAGTATTAAATATGCAGAATTTAGTATGAAATGTTGAATAATAATGTTAGTGATTTGTTACAGTAGAAAATGATAAGGTTTTGCATTGGTTTATACTAACCTATCTCATGAGTTCTTGTTGAGTTTGTCGTGAATGAAGCTTTTGATAAAAAGAGAAACCATGATATGAGAGGAATTAAGGAGACACAAAAGTTCAAGCTTGGGGATGCCCAAGGCACCCCAAGATAATATTTCAATAAGTCTCAAGCATCTAAGCTTGGGGATGCCCCGTAGGCATCCCACCTTTCTTCTTCAACAACTATCGGTTAGTATCGGTTGAGCCTAAGTTTTTGCTTCTTCACATGAGTTGTGCTATCCTTGCAATGTAGTTTTCTTTAGCTTTGCTTGCTGTTTGAATAAAGTATCAAGATCTGAAATTATTAAATGTTAGAGAGTCTTCACATAGTTGTATAATTATTCGACTACTCATTGATCTTCACTTATATCTTTCGGAGTAGTTTGTCATTTGCTCTAGTACTTCACTTATATCTTTTAGAGCACGGTGGTGGTTTTATTTTGAAGAAATAGATGAAATATCATGCTTCACTTATATTATTTTGAGAGTCTTAAATAGCATGGTAATGTGCTTAATTCTAATATGCTAAGCATACAAGATTTGTAAGAATTCTTATGAGTGTGTTGAATACTAAGAAAAGTTTGATACTTGATAATTGTTTTGAGATATGGAGGTAGTGATATTAAAGTCATGCTAGTTGGGTGATTATGAATTTAAAGAATGCTTGTGTTGAAGTTAGCAATTCCCGTAGCATGCACGTATGGTTAAAGTTGTGTAACAAATTTGAAACATGAAGTGTATCTGGCTTGTGCATTCTTATGAGTGGCGGTCGGGGACGAGCGATGGTCTTTTCCTACCAATCTATCCCCCTAGGAGCATGCACATTGTACTTGGTTTTTGATGACTTCTAAATTTTTGCAATAAGTATCTGAGTTCTTTTGACTAATGTTGAGTCCATGGATTATACACACTTTTACCTTTCCGCCTTTGCTAGCCTCTTCGGTACCGTGCATTGCCCTTTCTCACCTTGAGAGTTGGTGCAAACTTCGCCGGTGCATCCAAACCCCGTGATACGATACGCTCTATCACACATAAACCTCCTTATATCTTCCTCAAAACAGCCACCATACCTACCTATTATGGAATTTACATAGCCATTCTGAGATATATTGCCATGCAACTTTCCACCGTTCCGTTTATCATCATTATGACATACTTTACTTTTGTCATATTGCCATTGCATGATCATGTAGTTGACATCGTATTTGTGGCAAAGCCACCATGCATTATTTTTCATACATGTCACTCTTGATTCATTGCACCATCCTGCACATCACGGAGGCATTCATATAGAGTCATTTCTTGTTCTAGTTTCGAGTTGTAATCCTTATGTTGTAATCAATAGAAGTGTGATGATCATGATTATTAGAGCATTGCCCAAAAAAAGGCCAAAAAAAAGAAAGGCCCAAAAAAAAGGAAAAGAAATAAAAAGGGCAATGTTACTATCTCTTTCCCACACTTGTGCTTCAAAGTAGCACCTTGTTCTTCATGTAGTGAGTCTCATATATTGTGCTTCAAAGTAGCACCATGTTCTTCATGTAGTGAGTCTCATAAGTTGTCTTTTTATACTAGTGGGAATTTTTCATTATAGAACTTGGCTTGTATATTCCTACGATGGGCTTCCTCAAATGCCCTAGGTCTTCATGAGCAAGCAAGTTGGATGCACACCCACTAGTTTTATTTTGTTGAGCATTCATTTATAGCTCTAGTGCATCCGTTGCATGGCAATCCCTACTCCTCATGTTGACATCAATTGATGGGCATCTCCATAGCCCGTTGATTATCCTCGTCAATGTGAGACTTTCTCCTTTTTGTCTTCTCCACACAATCCCCAATAATTATATTCTATTCCACCCATAGTGCTATATCCATGGCTCACGCTCATGTATTGCGTGAAGGTTGAAAAAGTTTGAGATTATTTAAGTATGAAACAATTGCTTGGCTTCTCATCGGGGGTATAGAAGTTGGCAACATCTTTGTGTGGCGAAAATGAAGCATAGCCTAACTATATGATTTTGTAGGGATGAACTTTCTTTTGCCATGCTATTTTTAGAAGACATGATTAATTTGATTAGTATGCTTGAAGTATTACTATTTCTTTTATCAATATGAACTTTTATTTTGTATTCATTCGGATCTGAATATTCATATCACAAGTAAGAAGAATTACATTGAAATTATGCCAACTAGCATTCCACATCAAAAATTATCTTTTTATCATTTACCTACTCGGGGACGAGCAGGAATTAAGCTTAGGGATGCTTGATACGTCTCCAACGTATCTATAATTTTTGATTGCTCCATGCTATATTATCTACTGTTTTAGGCAATATTGGGCTTTATTTTCCACTTTTATATTACTTTTGGGACTAACCTATTAACCGGAGGCCCAACCCAGATTTGTTGTTTTATGCCTATTTCAGTGTTTCGAGGAAAAGGAATATCAGACGGAGTCAAAACGGAACGAAATCAACTGGAGAAGTTAATTTTGGAAGGAAAGCTACCCGATGGACTTGGAGTGCACGTCAGGAAAGAAGGGAGGTGCTCACGAGGGTGGGGGGCGCGCCCCCTGCCTCGTGGCCCCCTTCGTCCACCGACGCATTTCTTTCACCCATATATACCTACGTATCCTAAAACTTCGAGCAGAAGATAGATCGGGAGTTGCGCCGCCGCAAGCCTCTGTAGCCACCAAAACCTCTCGGGAGCCCGTTCAAGGCACTCACGAGGGGGAACCCATCACCGGTGGCCATCTTCATCATCCGGCGCTATCCATGATGAGGAGGGAGTAGTTCACCCTCGGGGCTGAGGGTATGTACCAAGAGCTATGTGTTTGATCTCTCTCTCTCTCGTGTTCTCTCTCGTGTTCCTCTATGGCATGATCTTGATGTATCCCGAGCTTTGCTATTGTAGTTGGATCTTATGATGTTTCTCCCCTCTACTCTCTTGTGATGAATTGAGTTTCCCCTTTGAAGTTATCTTATCGGATTGAGTCTTTTATGAGAACACTTGATGTATGTCTTGCCGTGTTTATCTGTGGTAACAATGGGATATCATGTGCCACTTGATGTATGTTTTGGTGACCAACTTGCGGGTTCCGCCCATGAACCTATGCATAGGGGTTGGCACACATTCTTGACTCTCCGGTAGAAACTTTGGGGCACTCTTTGAAGTACTTTTATGTTGGTTGGATGAATCTGAGATTGTGTGATGCATATCGTATAATCATGCCCACGGATACTTGAGGTGACAATGGAGTATCTAGGTGACATTAGGGTTTTGATTGATTTGTGTCTTAAGGTGTTATTCTAGTACAAACTCTAGGGCTGTTTGTGACACTTATAGGAATAGCCCAAAGGATTGATTGGAAAGAATAACTTTGAGGTGGTTTCGTACCCTACCATAATCTCTACGTTTGTTCTCAGTTATTAGTGGCTTTGGAGTGACTCTTTGTTGCATGTTCAGGGCTTGTTATATGATCTATTTATGTTATTATTGTTGAGAGAACTTGCTATAGCGAAAGTATGAACCCTAGGCCTTGTTTCCTATCATTGCAATACCGTTTACGCTCACTTTTACCACTTGTTACCTTGCTGTTTTTATATTTTCAGATTACAAATACCTATATCTACCATCCATATTGCACTTGTATCACCATTTCTTCGCCGAAGTAGAGCACCTATACAATTTACCATTGTATTAGGTGTGTTGGGGACACAAGAGACTCTCTGTTATTTGGTTGCAGGGTTGCTTGAGAGAGACCATCTTCATCTTACGCCTCCCACGGATTGATAAACCTTAGGTCATCCACTTGAGGGAAATTTGCTACTGTGCTACAAACCTGTGCACTTGCAGGCCCAACAACGTCTACAAGAATAAGGTTGCGTAGTAGACATCTTTAAGCCTCTAGTTAACTAGCTCGTTGATCAATGGATGGTTACGGTTTCCTAACCATGGACATTGGATGTCATTGATAACCGGATCACATCATTTGGAGAATGATGTGATGGACAAGACCCAATCCTAAGCATAGCACAAGATCGTGTAGTTCGTCTGCTAGAACTTTTCTAATGTCAAGTATCATTTCCTTAGACCATGAGATCGTGCAACTCCCGGATACCGTAGGAGTACTTCGGGTGTACCAAACGTCACAACGAAACTGGGTGGCTATAAAGGTGCACTACAGGTATCTCCGAAAGTGTCTGTTGGGTTGGCATGGATCGAGACTGGGATTTGTCACTCCGTATGACAGAGATGTATCTCTGGGACGATTCGGTAGTGCATCATCAATATGAGCTCAATGTGACCAAGTGGTTGGTCACGGGATCATGCATTATTGTACGAGTAAAGTGACTTGCCTGTAACGAGATTGAACGAGGTATTGGGATACCGAGATCGAATCTCGGGCAAGTAACGTACCGATTGACAAAGGGAATTGTATACGGGATTACTTGAATCCTCGACATCGTGGTTCATCCGATGAGATCATCATGGAACATGTGGGAGCCAACATGGGTATCCAGATCCCGCTGTTGGTTATTGGCGGGAGAGCTGTCTCGGTCATGTCTGCGTGATTCCCGAACCCGTAGGGTCTACACACTTAAGGTTCGATGACGCTAGGGTTATTAGGAAGATATGTATATGATTACCAAATGTTCTTCGGAGTCCCGGATGAGATCCCGGACGTCACAAGGAGTTCCGGAATGGTCCGGAGGTGAAGATTTATATATGGGAAGTTATCATACGGTCACCGGAAAAGTTCGGGGCATACCGGTATTATACCGGGGCCACTGGAGGGGTTCCGGGGGTCCACCGGGAGGGGCCACCTCTCTCGGAGGGCCTCATGGGCTGTGTGGGAAAGGGAACCAGCCCCTAAGTGGGCTGGGCGCATCCCCCCCTTGGGCCCATGCGCCTAGGGTGGGGGGGGGGGGGAACCCTTGCGGGGGCGCCCCCCTTGCTTGGGGGGCAAGCCCTCTCCCCTTGGCCCCCCCTCTAGATCTCATCTAGAGGGGGCCGGCCCCCTTCCCCATTCCCCTATAAATAGAGGGGCGAGGGGAGGGCTGACCACCACATCCCAGGCGCAGCCCCTCCCCTCCCCAACACCTCTCCTCCTCCGATTACGTGCTTGGCGAAGCTGGCCGAGATCGGCCACTCCATCACCACCACGCCGTCAGGCTGCTGTTGGAGCTCTCTTCCTCAACCTCTCCTTCCCCTTGCTGGATCAAGAAGGAGGAGACGTCACCGCTCCGTACGTGTGTTGAACGCGGAGGTGCCGTCTGTTCGGCGCTAGGATCATCGGTGATTTGGATCACGATGAGTACGACTCCATCAACCCCGTTCTCTTGAACGCTTCCACTCGCGATCTACAAGGGTATGTAGATGCACTCCTCTCTCTCGTTGCTAGATGACTCCATAGATTGATCTTGGTGATGCGTAGAAATTTTTTATTTTCTGCAACGATCCCCAACAGAACACCGTGCGGCGGACTGCCAGGTCTGATCACACAGTCGACGGCGAGTGGAGGTGGCTATTCGCAACACGTGCAAACCCTAGTCGCAGCGCCGAAGCGATCAACCGCATGAGTGTGCCGCACCTCCACTTTATATAGGCGTCCATCGCAGGCTCAACACTTGGGCCTCGCACGGACCGTAAAGCCCACAAGTCTACTCGGCCACAATCCGAATACAGCTCGGATCACATCCGACCAGTGCCCTCGGATTCGACCTCGTAGGTTCCTTCCCTTAAGCGCGCGACCCCTTAGGTTCAAGTCGGCTTGGTCGCATTTTGGATCACCTCCGACCTGCACGGTTGGTAGCGGCCTCTAGCAAGGCGTGCCGACCACCAAGCAGACTATGAAGCTAGTTAGGCGAACTTGTACAACGTGTCACACTTCTGTTCCCTTTGCCTCATGATATATGTTGTCGGGCTCAAGGCGAGACTGTCATCCTTGTGCTAGCCCGACCTCTTTCGCTCCAAAGGATACCGACCACAAACCAGATTATCTCATAATCCTTGTCGCATGGCCATGCTTATCCTGGTTGTATCACACGAGGGGCCCAGAGTATATCTCTCCTGATCGGAGGGGCAAATCCCATCTTGCTCGACCATGTCTCGCAGCATGGGACTGGACAAACTCGAAACCTACCTTTGTAACTACCCAGTCACGAAGTAGCGTTTGCTCGGCCCAAAGCAAGTCTGTCACCATCCCGAGTACATGCGTCAGCTCAGGTCTGTCTGACTAGAATGTATGTTGTACTAGAGACACACATATGACATATCGCTGCGTCTCATAGTTGGGTCTGTCCGACTCGGACCTTATCTCGACTCGGATCCGGCTATGTCGAATCCGAACAGACCTTTCCAAGTCCATATTATCCGGTTAGCATCCAATGCTCCATGGCTAGTGAGACCAAGCCATCGACCGTGTCATATGCTAGTCTAGTCGGCTGCGCGTCCACACAACCCTTTCGACTAGGGACCTTTTAGCACAGTCATCATACAATGCATAGGACCACAAACACGTCACGTACTTGTTGATACACATCATTGATAATGTCCAAGGACTATTGAGGGAGTCCTTGATTAGGGGGTGTCCGGATAGCCAGACTATAGCCTTTGGCCGGACTCCTGGACTATGAAGATACAAGATTGAAGACTTCGTCCCGTGTCCGGATGGGACTTTCCTTGGCGTGGAAGGCAAGCTTGGCGATACGGATATGTAGATCTCCTGCCATTGTAACCGACTCTGTGTAACCCTAACCCTCTTCGGTGCCTATATAAACCGGAGGGTTTTAGTCCATAGGACGAACAACAATCATACCATAGGCTAGCCTCTAGGGTTTAGCCTCTCTGATCTCGTGGTCGATCTACTCTTGTACTACCCATATCATTAATATTAATCAAGCAGGAGTAGGGTTTTACCTCCATCGAGAGGGCCCGAACCTGGGTAAAAACATCGTGTCCCTTGTCTCCTGTTATCATCCGCCTAGACGCACAGTTTGGGACCCCCTACCCGAGATCCGCCGGTTTTGACACCGACATTGGTGCTTTCATTGAGAGTTCCTCTGTGTCTTCATATTTAGGCCCGATGGCTCCTCCGATCATCAACAACGATGCGCTCCAGGGTGAGACTTTTCTCCCCTGACAGATCTTCGTATTCGGTGGCTTTGCACTGCGGGCCAATTAAGCTGGCCATCTGGAGCAGATTGAAAGCTACGCCCCTGGCCACCAGGTCAGATTTGGAAGTTTGAACTACACGGCTGACGTCCGCGGAGACTTGATCTTCGACAGGTTTGAGCCACAGCCAAGCGCGCCGCACTGTCACGAGGGGCATGATCTAGTTCTACCGCCGAACAGTGTCCTGGAGGCCACACCAGTGTCCGCTCCGACCTTTAGCTCGGAGCCGACTGCGCCAATCGAGGATGGGTGGGGGACACCGCCTCGGGGGCTGTGATCTCTACGGCGATTGAGCCGTACACCTACCCCGTCCTTTGCGAAGCTCGTGACTCCAAGGTGCCGGACTCCTCTCCGGACTCCGAGCCTTCCGTGCCCCCGCCAATCGAATCCGATTGGGTGCCGATCATGGAATTCACTGCCGCGGACATCTTTCAGCACTCGCCCTTTGGCGACATCCTGAATTCACTAAAGTCTCTCCCTTTATCAGGAGAGCCCTGGCCGGATTATGTTCAGGAAGGTTGGGATGCGGACGACGAAGAAATTCAAAGCCCACCCACCACCCACTTCGTAGCCACTGTCGATGATTTAACCGACATGCTCGACTTCGACTCCGAAGACATCAACGATATGGACGGCGATGCAGGAGACGACCAAGAACCAGCGCCCACAGGCAATCGGAAGGCTACCTCGTCATACGACATATACATGGTGGACATCCCAAAAGATGGGAATGGCGATGGAACGCGGAGGATGACCCGTCAAGAAACAGCCTAAGTCTTGCGTCGTGGCGCCGCTCTAAATCCCGCCACAGCAAAAATGGTGATTCCGGCACGGGAGACAATAACAGCCCGGACAGTGCCGAAGATAACCCCCTCCAGCTGGATTCAACACAGGAGGATGGAGAAGCCAACCCTCATGACAGAGCGGCAGAAAGAGAGGTAGAGGACGATAATTACATGCCTCCCTCCGAAGATGAGGCAGGCCTCGATGACGATGAATTCATCGTGCATGAGGATCCCGTCGAACAAGAGCATTTCAAACGCAGGCTTATGGCCACGGCAAGCAGCCTCAAGCAAAAGCAGCAACAGCTTAGAACTGACCAAGACTTGCTAGCTGACAGATGGACTGAAGTCCTTGCGGCCGAAGAGTATGAACTCGAGCGCCCCTCCAAGAGCTACCCAAAACGCAGGCTGCTACCCCGATTAGAGGAGGAAGCATCCAAACCTACATCACCAGCGCATGATACGGCTGACCGGCCACCTCGTGGCCGCGACAGAGAGGCCTCTCGGCCCTCAAATCAAGCCGCACCCCGGCGCCGCTCAAAAAATATCAAGGCGCGGGGAAATGCACCAGACCTGCGAGATATATTGGAGGACAAGGCAAGGCAAACAAGATCGATCTACGGATCGCATGGGCGCCCCACGACATGTGACGATAACCGTCACGCCGGATATGGCAACTCCGCCGGGCGAACACTGATGACAAAGCTCATTTGAGCTGCGTCGTGATATAGCCCAATCTGAGGCGCCAAGACACCCACTATGCTTCACAGATGAAGTGATGGATCATCAAATCCCTGAGGGTTTCAAACCCGTAAACTTTGAATCATACGATGGCACAACAGATCCTGCGGTTTGGATCAAGGATTATCTCCTTCACATCCACATGGCCCGCGGTGATGATCTACACGCCATCAAATACCTCCCACTCAAGCTTAAAGGACCAGCCCGGCATTGGCTTAACAGCTTGCCGCCAGAGTCAATTGGTTGTTGGGAAGACACGGAAGCCGCATTCCTCGACAATTTCAGGGCACATATGTGCGACCACCAGACGCCAATGACCTAAGCCACACAATTCAGCAGCAGAGGAATCGGCGGACAATTACGGACACGGTTCCTAACCAAGAAAAATCAAATCATCGACCGTCCGGATGCAGAGGCCCTTGCAGCCTTCAAACACAACATCCATGACGAGTGGCTTGCCCGGCACCTAGGACAAGAAAAGCGAAATCCATGGCAGCCCTCACAACACTCATGACCCGCTTTTGCGGCGGGAGAGGACAGCTGGCTAGCTCAGAGTAACAACATGACCAAGAGCCACGGTAATTCGGATACCAAGGACACCAATGGCAGGTCGGCACGCAACAAGCACAAGCACCACATTAACGGCGATAATGCTTTGAGGATCTGACGGTCAATGCCGGATTCAGAGGCTCTAAACCCGGTCGTGGAAAAAGCCATTTAAAAGAAATACTCCGAGCCCGTCCAATTTGGACCGAATACTCGATCGCTCATGCGGATACACGACACCCCAAAACCAGCCAACCACACCAACAGGATTGTTGGGTGTTCAAGCAAGCGAGCAAGTTAAATGCGAAAATAATGACAAGGGGTTGCATAGCGATGACGAGGAGGAGCCCCGCCACGAACAATAGAGGATGAAGGGCTTCCCCCACAAGTGCGGACAATGAACATTATATACGCAACCCACATACCCAAAAGGGAGCGGAATCGTGCACTAAGGGACGTAAATGCGATGGAGCCAGACGCCCCAAAGTTCAACCCGAGGTCTTCCCGCCCGATCACTTTTGATCAAGGGACCACCCCACTAGCATCCTCCATGGCGGATTCGCCACATTGGTTCTAGACCCAATCATTGACGGATTTCACCTCACTAGAGTCCTATTGAATGGCGGCAGAAATTTGAACCTGCTTTATCGGGATACGGTGCACAAAATGGGCATAGACCCATCAAGGATTAAACCCACGAAGGCGACCTTTAAAGGCGTCATACTGTATAGAGGCCAACCAGACAGGCTCGGTTTCACTTGAAGTGGTCTTCGGATCCCCGGATAACTTCCGAAGCGAGGAGTTAATCTTCGACATAGTCCCGTTCTGCAGCGGCTATCACGCACTGCTCGGACGAACCGCATTTGCAAAGTTCAATGCCAGTTCCTCGAGGAGTCATTACGGTCAATGGAAACACCGAACGCTCTCTCTGGACGGAGGAGCATACGGCGGACCTCGCGGCAGAAGTACAAAGCAGCCTCTTAAGGCAATTCTCGAGTCCGGCTATTAAACATCCGGACACCGTCAAGCGCGCCCGGAGTAACCTACAACAAGACCGCCTGGCATGTTCCGAGCACGCATAGCAATGCGCCCAAACCCCACCCTCGTGAAATTGCGAAACCAAAGATTACTACAGCGTACATAATTACGCCCTGGAAATACCATGGGCATAGGGGGAGGGGCACGACCACGGCATGCCCGGAATGCGGCTCAACTGCACCAGGGGCTCCCAATTGTGTCATTCTTTTCTTTTCTTCTTTCTTTTTTACTTTCAGGACTCCGTTCTCACGAAGCCCTGTCAGGCAGTAGAATCGCCGAACACACGATGCAACAGCATGGGAAGCAGAAAGCTACGTCAAGTGTCCAGGTGGTCTCTATTACAAGCAGTATACCTGTTTTACATACCATCCCGCAGCTTACCCCTGGAGGAGGACATGTTAAAAAGTCCCGTCCCTTGCTTATCGCACTATTTGTATCGTTCTGCTCTTACTGCAGCCCTCTTGAATAAACAATACATAGCTTCTGCCTATTATTGAATTCATTTTCTATATATATATATATATATATATATATATATATATATATATATATATATATATATATATATATATGTTTAGTTATGACATTGTGCAACCGTACATTTTGGTACGGGCAATACACCAGGGGCTTAAATTCCCCACAATATGGTGTGATAAGTCCGAACACTTTCACAAGTGCGGCACCCCGAACTTATAGCAGTATATGCATCGGCTCCGAATCATGTCTTGGGTCAATAGTTGGGTTTTCCCGGCTCTCATGTTTTGGTACCTTATGTTCCGTTATATCGGCTAAGGTAAGGCTGGGAGAACCATCGCGATTGTGCCCGGTTGAGCTGGGTTAAGCACCTCGATGGAGAAGGCTAAAACTGACCGTCATGATAGGGCGAGAGTCGGTCGCTGTTCGAGAGGTTTTCGAGTCCCTAAAGACTTATGCCGCTTAGAGCGACGAGTCGGCATTGTCCGCCTAGGCGTGGATAGCATACGAAATTGGTCTTGAATACTGTGGGCTTTGCGAAATTTAAATTTATAGAATTCTATGGCTAAGTGAGAGTGTTCAAGCATTATAGTCCGGTTGCCTTGTTCGCTATGTTGAGCACCTCCCTCGAAGGACCCAAGAATGGGAACAAGAGCGCTCAAGTTTATCCCGAACACCCCAAAGACTTTCGTGGCATGGGGGCTGAAGCCGACGACTCGCCATCTCTCAAATTTAATAAACGGCCGCACAGAAGGTAATATTTTAAATTCAAAAGTGTTGCTTAGCGCATATGAACAAGTTTTCAACGTACATGATAACAAATGCGAGTCTACTCAAAAATTACATCTTTGGAGCATTCACCCGCTATAAGGCGGGCACCCTTCAGGACGCCCTCATAATACATTTCAGGCTTGCGATGCTCCTTGCCCGGTGGTGGTCCGTCCGTCACAAGCTTCTCAGCGTCCATCTTTACCCAGTGCAGCTTAGCACGGGCAAGGGCCCTACGGGCACCTTCGATGCAGACGGAGCGCTTGACGACTTCAACCCATGGACAGGCGTCCACCAGCCGCCTCACCAGCCCGAAGTAGTGAAGGAAATATGCCCTAGAGGCAATAATAAAGTTATTATTTATTTCCTTATATCATGATAAATGTTTATTATTCATGCTAGAATTGTATTAACCGGGAACATAATACATGTGTGAATACATAGACAAACAAAGTGTCACTAGTATGCCTCTACTTGACTAGCTCGTTAATCGAAGATGGTTATGTTTCCTAACCATAGACATGAGTTGTTATTTGATTAACGGGATCACATCATTGGTTGAATGATCTGATTGACATGACCCATTCCATTAGCATAGCACCTGATCGTATATAGTTTGTTGCTAGTGCTTTTCTTCATGACTTATACATGTTCCTATGACTATGAGATTATGCAACTCCCGTTTGCACGAGGAACACTTTGGTGCTACCAAACGTCACAACGTAATCGGGTGATTATAAAGGTACATTACAGGTGTCTCCGAAGGTACATGTTGGGTTGGCATATTTCGAGATTAGGATTTGTCACTCCGATTGCTCGGAGAGGTATCTCTGGGCCCTCTCGGTAATGCACATCACATAAGCCTTGCAAGCATTGCAACTAATGTGTTAGTTGTGAGATGATGTATTACGAACGAGTAAAGAGACTTACCAAAGAATGAGATTGAACTAGGTATTGGATACCGACGATCGAATCTCGGGTAAGTAACATACCGATGACAAAGGGAACAACGATGTCGTTATGCGGTTTGACCGATAAAAGATCTTCGTAGAATATGTAGGAACCAATATGGGCATCCAGGTTCCGCTATTGGTTATTGACCGAGAATAGTTCTAGGTCATGTCTACATAGTTCTCGAACCCGTAGGGTCCGCACGCTTAACGCTTCGATGACAGTTCATAATGAGTTTATAAGTATTGATGCACCCGAAGGTTGTTGAGTCCCGGATGTGATCACGGACATGACGAGGAGTCTCGAAATGGTCGAGACATAAAGATTCATATATTGGAAGTCTATGTTTGGACATCGGAAGTGTTCCGGTGAAATTGGGAATTTTACCAAGGCACCGGAGGTTACCGGAACCCCCGAATGCTAATGGGCCAACATGGGCCTTAGTGGAAAGGAGAAAAGGGGCCCAAGTGCTGGTCACCTTTTCCCCCTTCCCTAGTCCTATTAGGACTAGGAGAAGGGGCGCCTCTCTCTCCCTTCCCACTTGGGGAAACCTAGTTGGACTAGGATTGGGGGAATCCTACTCCTAGTAGGAGTAGGAAACCCTGCGCCTCCTCTCTATGGCCGGCCAGCCCCTCCCTTCCCTCCTTTATATACAGGTGGGGCGCCCATGACACACAAGTTGATCTACGGATCTTTCCTTAGCCGTGCGGTGCCCCTTCCACCATATTCCACCTCGGTCATATCGTCATGAGCTTAGGCGAAGCCCTGCGCCGGAGAAGTCATATCGTCGCGGAGCTTAGGCGAAGCCCCGCGTCGGTGGAGCATCATCATCGCCACCACGCCGTCAGGTTGACGGAACTCATCCCCGACACTTTGCTGGATCGGAGTCCGGGATCGCCATCGAGCTGAACGCGTGTGCGTAACTCGGAGGTGCCAGACGTTCGGTGCTTGGATCGGTCGGATCGTGAAGACGCACGACTACATCAACCGCGTTGATATAACGCTTCCGCCACGGTCTCACGAGTGCGTGGACGGACACTCTTCCCTCTCGTTGCTATGCCATCACCATGGTCTTGCGTGATCGTAGGAAAATTTTTGAAATTACTACGTTCCCCAACAAAGTGGCATCCGAGCCTGGTTTTATGCGTAGATGTCATATGCACGAGTAGAACACAAGTGAGTTGTGGACGATACAAGTCATACTGCCTACCAAAGCATGTCATACTTTGGTTCAGCGGTATTGTTGGATGACGATCCAGACCAACCTTACGCTGCATTTTACGCGAGACCGGTTCCTCGACGTGCTTTGCACATAGATGGCTTGTGGAAGACTGTCTCTCCAACTTTAGTTGAACCGAGTGTGGCTACGCCCGTCCTTGAGAAGGTTAAACGGAGTCTATTTGACAAACTATCGTTGTGGTTTTGATGCGTAGGTAAGAACGGTTCTTGCTTAGCCCGTAGCAGCCACGTAAAACTTGCAACAACAAAGTAGAGGACGTCTAACTTGTTTTTGCAGGGCATGTTGTGATGTGATATGGTCAAGACATGATGCTAAATTTTATTGTATGAGATGATCATGTTTTGTAACCGAGTTATCGCAATCGGCAGGAGCCATATGGTTGTCGCTTATTGTATGCAATGCAATCGCGATGTAATGCTTTACTTTATTACTAAGCGGTAGTGATAGTCGTGGAAGCATAAGATTGGCAAGACGACAACGATGCTACGATGGAGATCAAGGTGTCGCGCCGGTGACGATGGTGATCATGATGGTGCTTCGGAGATGGAGATCACAAGCACGAGATGATGATGGCCATATCATATCACTTATATTGATTGCATGTGATGTTTATCCTTTATGCATCTTATCTTGCTTTGATTGACGGTAGCATTATAAGATGATCTCTCACTAAAAATTATCAAGAAGTGTTCTCCTGAGTATGCACCGCTATGAAAGTTCTTCGTCTTTGAGACACCACGTGATGATCGGGTGTGATAGGCTCTACGTTCAAATACAACGGGTGCAAAACAGTTGCGCACGCGAATACTCAGGTTATACTTGACGAGCTATGCATATAAGATATGACCTCGGAACACGGAGACCGAAAGGTCGGCGTGAATCATATAGTAGATATGATCAACATAGTGATGTTCACCATTGAAACTACTCCATCTCACGTGATGATCGGACATGGTTTAGTTGATTTGGATCACGTAATCACTTAGATGACTAGAGAGATGTCTATCTAAGTGGGAGTTCTTAAGTAATATGATTAATTGAACTTTAATTTGTCATGAACTTAGTCCTGGTAGTATTTTGCAAATTATGTTGTAGATCAATAGCTCGCGTTGTTGCTTCCCTATGTTTTTATATGTGTTCCTAGAGAAAATTTGTATTGAAAAATGTTAGTAGCAATGATGCGGATTGGATCCGTGATCCGAGGTTTATCCTCATTGCTGCCTGTAAGAAATTATGTCCTTAATGCACCGCTAGGTGACAAAACTATTGCAGGAGCAGATCTGAGGCGCGTTATGAACGTTTGGCTAGCTCAATATGATGACTACTTGATAGTTTAGTGCACCATGCTTAAAGGCTTAGAATCGGGAATTCAAAGACGTTTTGAACGTCATGGACCATATGAGATGTTCCAGGAATTGAAGTTAATATTTCAAGCAAATACCCGAGTTGAGAGATATAAAGTCTCCAACAAGTTCTATAGCTAAAAGATGGAGGAGAATCGCTCAACTAGTGAGCATGTGCTCAGATTGTCTGGGTACTTCAATCGCTTAAATCAAGTGGGAGTTAATCTTCCAGATAAGATAGTGATTGACAGAATTCTCTAGTCACCATCACTAAGTTACTAGAACTTCGTGATGAACTATAGTATGCAAGGGATGACGAAAACGATTCCCAAGCTCTTCGTGATGCTGAAATCGACGAAGGTAGAAATCAAGAAAGAGCATCAAGTGTTGATGATTGACAAGACCACTAGTCTCAAGGAAAAGGGCAAAGGGAAGAAGGGGAACTTCAAGAAGAACGGCAAGCAAGTTGCTGCTCGAGTGAAGAAGTCCAAGTCTGGACCTAAGCACGAGACTAAGTGCTTTTGCTGCAATGGAACTGGTCACTAGAAGCGGAACTACCCCAAGTATTTGGCGGATAAGAAGGATGGCAAAGTGAACAAAGGTATATTTGATATACAGATTATTGATGTGTATTTTACTAGTGTTCGTAGCAGCCCCTCGGTATTTGATACTGGTTCAGTTGCTAAGAGTAGTAACTTGAAACGGGAGTTGCCGAATGAACAGAAACTAGTTGAAGGGGAAGTGACGATGAGTGTTGGAAGTAGTTCCAAGATTGATATGATCATCATCGCACACTCCCTATACTTTCGGGATTAGTGTGGAACCTAAATAAGTGTTATTTGGTGTTGAGCATAAATATGATTTGATCATGTTTATTGCAATCAGTTATTCATTTAAGTAAGAGAATAAATTGTTGTTCTGCTTACATGAATAAAACCTTATATGGTTACACACCCAATGAAAATGGTTCATTGGATCTCGATCATAGTGATACACATATTCATAATATTGAAACCAAAAGATGCAAAGTTAATAATGATAGTGCAACTTATTTGTGGCAATCGCCGTTTGGGGTCATATCGGTGTAAAGCGCATGAAGAAACTCCATAAAGATGGATTTTCGAAATCACTTGGTTATGAACCGCTTTGATGCTTGCGAACCGTGCCTTTTGGGCAAGATGACTGAAACTCCGTTGTTCGGAACAATGGAACGAGCAACAAACTTGTTGGAAATAATACATACCGATGTATGCGATCCAATGAGTGTTGATGCTCGTGGCAAGTATCGTTATTTTCCGACCTTCACAAGATGATTTGAGCAGATATGGGTATATCTACTTGATGAAACATAAGTCTGAAATAGTTGAAAGGTTCAAAGAATTTCAGAGTGAAGTGGAAAATCATCGTAACAAGAAAATAAAGTTTCGCGATCTGATCGTGGAGATGAATATTTGAGTTACGAGTTTGGTCTTCAATTAAAACAAAAGTGGAATAGTTTCACAGCTCACGCCACCGGAACACCACAACATTATGGTGTGTCCGAACGTCATAACCGTACTTTATTTTGATATGGTGCGATCAATGATGTCTCTTACCGATTTACCAATATCGCTTTTGGGGTTATGCATTAGAGATAGCTGCATTCACGTTTAATAGGGCACCATCTAAATCCGTTGAGATGACACCGTATGAACTATGGTTTAGCAAAGAAACCTAAGGCTGTCGTTTCTTAAAGTTTGGAGTTGTGATGCTTATGTGAAAAAGTTTTCACCGATAAGCTCGAACCCAAATCGGAGAAGTGCGTCTTCATAGAATACCAAAGGTAACTATTGGGTACACCTTCTATCACAGATCCGAAGGCAAGTTTTTCGTTGCTAAGATGGATCCTTTCTAGAGAAGAAGTTTCTCTCGAAAGAAGTGAGTGGGAGGAAAGTAGAACTTGATGAGGTAATTGTACCTTCTCCCTTATTGGAAAGTAGTTCATCACGTAAATCAGTTCTAGTGATTCCTACCCCAATTAGTGAAGAAGTTAATGATGATGATCATGAAACTTCAGATCAAGTTGCTACCAAACCTCCTAGGTCTTCCAGAGTAAGATCCCACCATAGTCCTACGGTAATCATGTTCGGAAGTCATGTTACTAGACCATGATGAACCTCACGAACTATGAGGAAGCGATGATGAGCCCAGATTCCGCGAAATGGTTTGAGGCCATGAAATCTGAGATAGGATCCATGTATGAGAACAAAGTATGGACTTTGGTTGACTTGATAGATGATCAGCAAGTCAAGTTAAATAAATGGATCTTCAAGAGGAAGATGATCTTGATAGTAGTGTTACTATCTACAAAGCTCGACTTGTCGCAAAAGGTTTTCGACAAATTCAAAGTGTTGACTACAATGAGATTTTCTCAACTGTAGCGATGCTTAAAGTCTGTCCGAATCATGTTAGCAATTGCCACATTTTATGAAATCTGGCAAATGGATGTCAAAACTACATTCTTTCATGGATTTATTAAAAGAAGAGTTGTATATGATGCAACCAGAAGGTTTTGTCGATCCTAAAGGTGTTAACAAAATATGCAAGCTCCAGCAATCCATCTATGGACTGGTGCAAGCATCTCGGAGTTGGAATATACGCTTTGATAAGTTGATCAAAGCATATAGTTTTATACAGACTTTTGGAGAAGCCTGTATTTACAAGAAAGTGAGTGGGAGCACTACTGACATTTACGATAAGTATATGTGAATGACATATTGTTGATCGGAAATAATGTAGAATTATTCTGCAAAGCATAAAGGAGTATTTGAAAGGAGTTTTTCAAAGAAAGACCTCGATGAAGCTGCTTACATATTGAGCATCAAGATCTATAGAGATAGATCAAGACGCTTGATAAGTTTTTTCAATGAGTACATACCTTGACAAGATTTTGAAATAGTTCAAAATGGAACAGTCAAAGAAAGAGTTCTTGCCTGTGTTACAAGGTGTGAGATTGAGTAAGACTCAAAACCCGACCACGGCAGAAGATAGAAAGAGAATGAAAGTCATTCCCTATGCCTTGGCCATAGGTTCTATAAAGTATGCCATGCTGTGTACCAGATCTATTGTATACCCTACACTGAGTTTGGCAAGGAGTACAATAGTGATCTAGGAGTAGATCATCGGACAGCGGTCAAAATTATCCTTAGTAAAATAAGGATATGTTTCTCGATTATGGAAGTGACAAAAGGTTCGTAAAAGGGTTACGTCGATGCAAGTTTTGACACCGATCCGGATGACTCTAAGTCTCGATCTAGATACATATTAAAAGTGGGAGCAATTAGCTAGAGTAGCTCCGTGCAGAGCATTGTAGACATAGAAAAATTGCAAAATACATAACGGATCTGAATATGAAAGACCCGTTGACTAAGATTCTCTCACAAGCAAAACATGATCACACCATTAGTACTCTTTGGGTGTTAATCACATAGCGATGTGAACTAGATTACTGAATCTAGTAAACCCTTTGGGTGTTGGTCACATGGCGATGTGAACTATAGGTGTTAATCACATGATGATGTGAACTATCGATGTTAATCACATGGTGATGTGATCTAGATTATTGACTCTAGTGCAAGTGGGAGACTGAAGGAAATATGCCCTAGAGGCAATAATAAAGTTATTATTTATTTCCTTATATCATGATAAATGTTTATTATTCATGCTAGAATTGTATTAACCGGGAACATAATACATGTGTGAATACATAGACAAACAAAGTGTCACTAGTATGCCTCTACTTGACTAGCTCGTTAATCGAAGATGGTTATGTTTCCTAACCATAGACATGAGTTGTTATTTGATTAACGGGATCACATCATTGGTTGAATGATCCGATTGACATGACCCATTCCATTAGCATAGCACCTGATCGTATAGTTTGTTGCTAGTGCTTTTCTTCATGACTTATACATGTTCCTATGACTATGAGATTATTAAACTCCAGTTTGCCTGAGGAAAACTTATGGTGCTACCAAACGACACAACGTAACTGGGTGATTATAAAGGAACATTACAGGTGTCTCCGAAGGTACATGTTGGGTTGGCATATTTCGAGATTAGGATTTGTCACTCCGATTGTCGGAGAGGTATCTCTGGGCCCTCTCGGTAATGCACATCACATAAGCCTTGCAAGCATTGCAACTAATGTGTTAGTTGTGAGATGATGTATTACGGAACGAGTAAAGAGACTTACCAAAGAACGAGATTGAACTAGGTATTGGATACCGACGATCGAATCTCGGGTAAGTAACATACCGATGACAAAGGGAACAACGTATGTCGTTATGCGGTTTGACCGATAAAAGATCTTCAGAGAATATGTAGGAACCAATATGGGCATCCAGGTTCCGCTATTGGTTATTGACCGAGAATAGTTCTAGGTCATGTCTACATAGTTCTCGAACCCGTAGGGTCCGCACGCTTAACGCTTCGATGACAGTTCATAATGAGTTTATAAGTATTGATGCAGAAGGTTGTTCGGAGTCCGGATGTGATCACGGACATGACGAGGAGTCTCGAAATGGTCGAGACATAAAGATTCATATATTGGAAGTCTATGTTTGGACATCGGAAGTGTTCCGGTGAAATTGGGAATTTTACCAAGCACCGGAGGTTACCGGAACCCCGAATGCTAATGGGCCAACATGGGCCTTAGTGGAAAGGAGAAAAGGGGCCCAAGTGCTGGTGCACCTTTCCCCTTCCCTAGTCCTATTAGGACTAGGAGAAGGGGCGCCTCTCTCTCCCTTCCCACTTGGGGAAACCTAGTTGGACTAGGATTGGGGAATCCTACTCCTAGTAGGAGTAGGAAACCTAGTGCGCCTCCTCTCTATGGCCGGCCAGCCCCTCCCTTCCCTCCTTTATATACAGGGCAGGGGCGCCCATGACACACAAGTTGATCTACGGATCTTTCCTTAGCCGTGTGCGGTGCCCCTTCCACCATATTCCACCTCGGTCATATCGTCATGGAGCTTAGGCGAAGCCCTGCTACGGAGAAGTCATATCGTCATGGAGCTTAGGCGAAGCCCTGCGCCGGTGGAGCATCATCATCGCCACCACGCCGTCAGGCCGACGGAACTCATCCCCGACACTTTGCTGGATCGGAGTCCGGGATCGTCATCGAGCTGAACGTGTGCGTAACTCGGAGGTGCCGTGACGTTCGGTGCTTGGATCGGTCGGATCGTGAAGACGCACGACTACATCAACCGCGTTGATATAACGCTTCCGCCACGGTCTCACGAGTGCGTGGGACGGACACTCTTCCCTCTCGTTGCTATGCCATCACCATGGTCTTGCGTGATCGTAGGAAATTTTTTGAAATTACTACGTTCCCCAACAAGTAGCTCCCAGGCATGGCTTCCTTAGGCCACAGCCGAATTATGAGGCCCTTCATGGCCTGTTCGGCCACCTTATGGAGCTCGACCAGCTGCTTCAACTAGTCGCTTAAGGGCACGGGTATCCGGCCTCGATATCTTGAGACCGTAACACCTTCTCCGTAGAGCTTCCCTCCTCGGCTCGGTAGAATGTGGCAAGACATCGGACACACCGCAGGCAGATCTGTGAATGCTCTGGAGAGCTCGGATTCGGGTAAGTAATGATAATTCATTTTCACATGCCCGCTTTGCATAAAGAATGCCTTACCCGCCGCTATCTTCTTCATCGCCTCAATTTCTGGAGGGCTTTTGGGCTTCAGCCTTAGCGGCTTTGGCGCTCTCAAGGGCCGAGGTGAGCTCGGACTCTTGAGTCTTTGAGTCACGCTCCAAACTCTCGTGTTTTTCCACGAGAGCCTGGAGCTCTTGCCGCACCTCCGCCACCCGCGCCTCCTGCTTTTCTCGCTCGGTGCGCTCCGCCGCATTGCTTTCGGCCTTGGACACCGCTTCCTTGGTCGCCACCTTGTTTGTGGCCCCGCAGATTCACGTTATTCTGTCATTTTTGCAACCACATCTTTTAAATACTCCCATAAGGTATTACTTACCTTCCTTGTCCTCGAGCTGTTTTTTGGCAAGGCCGAGCTCGTTCTCGGACTGCTCGAGGCTCTGCTTCAATGCATCAACCTCTGCAGTCGGTCTGGGCAGAGGTCGGCCGCAACCTGCATTCCCATATTGACATACTTATGTTAGACTCCTCACAGATATCTTTTAGATCCTCGATTCGGCTTTTTCTTTCCGAACACCAAACTGAGCATCAGGGGCTACTGTCTATGCGGTAATATTTTTACATATCTTAAATACATACCTCAAAGCCTGTTAGAAGGCTGGCACAGGCTTCAGTCAGACCGCTCTTGGCGGACTGAACTTTCTGGATCACCACACTCATAACAGTGCCGATGGAAGCGCCGTTAAGCGCCTCCATCAAATTATCCGGTGCCTCCGGTTGGACGGAGGTCACCGGCGTTGCAGTCTTGCCCTTCTTACGAAGGGGTCGCCTGCCGGACTCCGGAACCACTGAAGGTTCCGGTACGGAGTCCGGCACAGGGCCGGACTTCAAATCCTTCGGGGTTTTATCCCCTTTGCGCCCGGAGTCCGGGAGGTCGCCTTGCGGCGCCTCCAGGGCCACCTCCTCCTGGCTGGGCCCCTTCTAGGACTCCACCTCGGTGTCATCCGCGGCGGGAGGAGATGAGGAGGACGGAAGTGAGGTGCTATTCACATCCGACGAATCCAGGGAGCCGCTCGTCGAAGTGCCGAGCCCATCCTTGGGCGGGCTGCATGGTTATATTCGGCGTTAGAAGATGACGTGCGACAAATGTAACACCATGAGTTATTCTGGTGTCCGGACACTTACGATTTCGCCAGGGGCTTGGTCCTCGGTGGCCACCCCTGTTCGCCGTCGTCGGCGTTGGTGGTGTAGTCCGGAGGAAGGGTCCTTCCCTTCTTGGACCCTCCGGTCTCCCCAGTTGGGGCAGCCTTCCTTTTCTTCTCTCCCCCCGCTGGGGGAGAGGCCTCTTTTTCCTCCTCCTCGTCTTCACGGGAGGAGTCCGCCTCAGAGTCATCGGACGATGAGTCCGACAACACCTGGCGGCGGGAACTCCTTCGAGTTCCCGTGGCCTTCTTCTTGGCCTTCTTCACCGGAACCACGTAAGGTGCCGGAACCAGCAGCCCCGTCAATCGGGCATCCGCTGGGTCTTCTGGCAAGGGAGCCGGACAGTCAAGCTGTCCGGACATCTTCTGCCAGTCCTGTCAAAGGTGAGGGAGTTTTAGATCCCGCATAGAGTCAAACTATTAAAAAAGAGTCCCATAAAGGGTAAAATAGCTTACCTCGCTGGCTTGATACCGTGATCTTCGGTAGCGGATGAGGGAGCCTCGGCGCCCTTGAACAGCACCTTCCAGGCATCTTCGTACATAGTGTCGAAGAGCCGGCTCAAGGTTCGGTGCTGTGTCGGATCAAACTCCCACAAGTTGAAGGCCCGTTGCTGGCATGGGAGGATCTGGCGGATGAGCATAACCTGGACTACGTTGATAAGCTTGAGCTTCTTGTCCACCAGGTTTCGGACGCAGTATTGGAGTCCAGTCAGCTCTTCCGAATTACCCCATGTCAGGCCCGTCTCTTTCCATGAGGTGAGCCGTGTAGGGAAGCCAGATCAGAATTCGGGGGCCGCTGCCCATTTAGAGTCGCGCGGCTCGGTGATGTAGAACCACCCCGATTGCCACCCCTTTATGGTATCCACGAAGGAGCCCTCGATCCCTAGGACGTTGGCCATCTTGCCCACCATGGCACCTCTGCACTCCGCTTGGCGGTCGCTCACTACCTTTGGCTTGACATTGAAGGTCTTCAGCCATAAGCCGAAGTGGGGCTGGATGCAGAGGAAGGCCTCGCACACGACGATGAACGTCGAGATGTTGAGGATGAAATTCGGGTCCAGATCATGGAAATCTAGGCCGTAGTAGAACATGAGCTCCCGGACAAATGGGTGAAGTGGAAAACCTAGTCCGCGGATGAAGTGCAGAAGGAACACCACCCTCTCATGGGGCCTGGGGGTGGGGATGAGCTGCCCCTTGTTGGGGAGCCGAAGCGCGATGTCATTGGACAAGTATCCGGCCTTTCGCAGCTTTTTGATGTGCCCCTCCGTGACGGAGGAGGCCATCCACTTGCCCCCGCTCCGGACATAGTTGGAGAAGGTTGAGGTGGGATGTGCGGACTTGGGCGCTAGAGCTCAAGTCTTGGCGGAAATAGATAAGCAAAGGAGGAAGAAGGCGTGTGTGGAAAAGTGGATCCTTATCCCCTTATATGGACGGACAAAGCTATGCGTCCCCACCGGCCTGATAAAACTCGCTTATCTCCCAAGTGCCGTAATCAATGGCGCGGTTGGGTTACCCACGCCCATATTGATGAGAATCCCGGAATAAAGGGACACAATCTCTGCTTTGACAAGACGTGCCAAGGAAACCGCCTCGCTAAACGCTACCGAGGTGGGACAAGGAAAACGATTCGAATAAAGGCTTGGCCGTCTTTGTGATGTCACGTCATGCGAATACGCCAAGCAGATTGAGTTTGTGTAAATAGTATTCTCCCTACAGTGGTATTTGGAACTTATTTTGCGAGCGGACACTATCCTTGTGTTCAAAATCTTCTATGAAGAATTGAGGAGGAACCCGCCTTGCAATGCCGAAGACAATATGCGCGCCGGACTCGTCGTCATTGAAGCCTGGTTCAGGGCTACCGAGGAGTCTGGATTAGGGGGTGTCTGGAGGCGCCGGACTATAGCCTTTGGCCGGACTCCTGGACTATGAAGATACAAGATTGAAGACTTCGTCCCGTGTTCGGATGGGACTTTCCTTGGTGTGGAAGGCAAGCTTGGCGATACGGATATGTAGATCTCCTACCATTGTAACCGACTCTGTGTAACCCTAACCCTCTTCGGTGCCTATATAAACCGGAGGGTTTTAGTCCATAGGACGAACAACAATCATACCATAGGCGAGCCTCTAGGGTTTAGCCTCTACGATCTCGTGGTAGATCTACTCTTGTACTACCCATATCATTAATATTAATCAAGCAGGAGTAGGGTTTTACCTCCATCGAGAGGGCCTGAACACAGGTAAAAAACATCGTGTCCCTTGTCTCCTGTTACCATCCGCCTAGACGCACAGTTCGGGACCCCCTACCCGAGATCCGCCGGTTTTGACACCGACAACTATCTTTATTCATAAACACATAGGAAATATCATCATACATGATTGCCTCTAGGGCATATCTCCAACAGTCTCCCACTTGCACTAGAGTCAATCAAATAGACATCGAATGCCCATAGCTCTAACGTGCCCCTCATGCTTGGGTTGTGTAAGTGGCTTAGTCAACGGATCTGCAACATTTGCATCCGTGTGAATCTTGCATAACTCTACATCACCATTCTTTACGATCTTTCGTATCAGGTGATATTTCCGATCTATGTGTTCCGACCTTGTGGTGATTCCTCGGCTCCTTGGCTTGTGCGATGGCACCGAATTATCACAATAAAGGTCCAACAGTTTCACGAAGCTGAGAAAATACCAAGATCATCCAGAAAATGCCGGATCCAAACACCTTCCTTTGCAGCTTCACAAGCCGCAATGTATTCAGCTTCTGTGGTAGAATCGGCCACCGTATCCTGCTTGGAACTCATCCAGTGCACTGCTCCTCCGTTCAGGACATACACTAATCCAGACCGTTGTCAACAATCATCTCTGTCGGTTTGGAAACTAGCATCGGTGTAACCCCTTACGACGAGCTCTTCCTCACCTCCATAAACTAGGAACATCTCTTTAGTCCTTTTCAGGTACTTCAAAATAGTCTTTACCACTGCCCAGTGACTCTCACCTGGCTGGCCTGGTATCTGCTTGTTAGGCTTATTGCAAAAGCAACATCAGGCCTTGTACATATCATGGCATACATGATGGATCCGATTGCCGAGGCATACGGAATCCTACTCATCCTGCTTCGCTCATCAGATTTCAAAGGACTATGAGTCTCGCTTAGCCTTATACCATGTGAGAGTGGCAAAAACCCTTTCTTCGACTCACTCATGTTGAACCGCTTCAACACTTTATCTATGTACGTGCTCTGGCTTAAGCCGAGCAGCCTCCTCGATCTATAGATCTTAATGCCTAAAATATACACTGCCTCACCAAGGTCTTTCATCGAAAACTTGCCATTCAATGACTCCTTGACCGAGTTCAGTATCGATACATCATTCCCGATCAGTAGTATGTCGTCCACATACAATATCAAAAACACTATCGAGCTCCCACTTAACTTCTTGTATAAACAAGAGTCCTCTTCGCTTTTGATGAAACCGAGACCAGTGATGACCTCATCAAAACGAATGTTCCAACTCCGAGATGCTTGCTGCAACCCATAAATGGATCTCTTGAGCTTGCATACCTTACTAGCGCTAGTCAGATCAACAAAACCCTTGGGCTGTATCATATACACGTCCTCGGTTAAATTTCCATGAAGGAAAGCCGTCTTGCCATCCATCTGACATATCTCGTAAACGAAATATGCAGCTATAGCTAGTATGATCCTCACCGACTTCAAAGATCGCTACCGCTGCAGTAAGTCTCGTCGTAGTCAATTCCTTGAACTTGTCCATAACCTTTAGTGACAAGCCGAGCTTTGTGGATCTGAACATTTCCATCCACATCGGTTTTCTTCTTAAAGACGCATTTGCAACCAATGGCAGTTACACCAGGTGGCGGATCAACCAAGTCCCAGACTTGATTCTCATCCATGGATTTTAACTTGGATCTCATGGCCTCCAGCCATGCTTCGGAATCTGGGCTCACCATCGCTTCTGCATACATGGTCGGCTCGTCGCTTTCTAGCAATAATACATCACGCACTCTGCGCAATCTTTCCGACCTCCGTGGTTCCGGTGCCGCTTCCACTACAGGTTCCCAGACTGACTCCGGTATGATCTCATCACCAGCCGAGCCGTCCCCGAGTGGTCCTCGAATTTCTTCGAGTGGAACCGTCCTCCCACTGGCCTCCCGACTGAGAAACTCTTTCTCAAGGAAAACCCCGTTCCGAGAAACAAACACTTTGTTCTCTTCCCGGTTGTAGAAGCTATATCCCAATGTTTCCCTTGGATATCCCACAAATATGCATATATCCGACTTAGGTGTAAGCTTGTCTGACATAAATCACTTGACAGATGCTTCACAACCCCAAATCTTTAGAAAAAGACAAACTAGGACTCTTCCCGGTCCACATCTCATGTGGTGTCTTGTCTACGGATTTTGATGGTACCCTATTAAGTGTGAAAGCTGATGTTTCTAGAGTGTATCCCCAGAATGACAAGGGTAAATCCGATTTGCTCATCATAGACCGGACCATGTCCAACAAGGTCCTATTCCTCCGTTCTGACACGCCCGTTTCTACATGGGCGTGCAGGAGGTGTGAGCTGAGGTACTATACCTCGGCTTTTCAGATGATCATCAAACTCCTGACTCATGTACTCACCTCCACAATCAGATCGCAGAAGATTTATAGTCTTGCCGAGCTGATTCTCAACCTCGTTCTGAAACTCTTTGAACTTTTCAAAAGTTTCTGACTTGTGCCTCATCAAATAGATATATCCATATCTACTCAAGTCGTCGGTAAAAGTCACGAAGTACTGATAGCCACCTCTGGAAGTTGTGCTCATTGGACCACACACATCACTATGTATAAGTTCCAATAGCTCGGACGCCCTCTTGCAACTCTTTGCGAAAGGAGACTTAGTCATCTTGCCGAGCAAGCATGATTACATGTCTCAAACGACCCAAAGTCAGACGAAGTTAGGAGCCCATCATCATGGAGCTTCTTCATGCGTTTCAGACTAATGTGTCCAAGCCGGCAATGCCAAAAGTATGTCGGATTTATATCATTAGGCTTATGCCTCTTGACATTCATGTTATAGACCGGTTCCTGTTCTAGATTCAATATAAATAGCCCATCAACAATGGGTGCATAGCCGTGGAACATACCATTCAAAAATATCGAACAACCATTGTCCTTTAAATTGAATTCATAACCTTGACTCATCAAACATGAGGCAGAAATAATGTTCTGACTAAGTGAAGGAATGTAACAACAATTATTCAATTCCATTATGAATCCGGAAGGAAGATGGAGCTGCATCGTGCCGACCTCCAACGCAGCAACTCTTGCTTTCTTGCCAACCCTGATGTCAATCTCCCCTTGTGCCACACGCCTAGTTCTTACCAGCCCCTGCATCAAGTTGCAAATATGAACAACCGATCCAGTATCTAATACCCAAGAGCTACTAGGTATGTCAGCAAGGTAAATGTCTATAACATATGCAACAAGTGTACCTTTGCCTGAAGAAGCATTTCCGGCCTTCTTGCCATGCTCTGCAAGCCACTTGCTAGAGTTCCTCTTCCAAAGGATTGGTCTCCTTCTGTGATAGAAAAGCGGTCTTGAGTCCGGTCCAGACTTTGGCGCAACGGCGGAGGTTACCGTCTCCGTGCCCTTTGCCTTAGCCTTTTCTTGGACCAACTCTTCTTGAACTTAGCGATTTATGCACCATCAACACTTGATGCGTGCCTTTCTTAATATCTGCTCGCCACCTTGAGCATCCCATGCAATTCAGTGAGCTTCTTATCCATGCCATGCGTATGATAGTTCGAGATGAATGTCCCATAGCTGGGCGGAAGAGAACCCAGAACAGCATCAGTAGCGAGCTCATCCAAGAGTGGGAAGCCCAAACGATCCAAAGCTTGCACATATCCAATCATCTTGATCACATGTGGGCTCAGTGGATCACCTTCCTTCAGCTTGCAATCCATCAAGGATCCCCAAACGTCGAACCTTTTGGTCCTAGCCTATGTCCGAAACATGCTCTTGAGACTCTCGATCATATCGTAAGCCCCAACATTTTCGAAATGCTGTTGCAAATCGGGCTCCATACAAGCCAGCATCAGACAGCCGATCTCCGTTGATTCATCAACGAGTTTCTGGTAGGCATTCTTAGTTGTGGCATTAGCATTATCGGCAGGTTCCTCTGGAAGTGGATCCTCTAGAACATGTTCCTTTTTATCATGCTTGAGAACAATTCTCAAATTTCTATACCGGTGGTAAAGTTTGTTCCATTCAGTTTATCCTTTTCCGAATTGATTTCAATGCAAAGTTGGGTTGAGCAGGTGGTGCCGTTGATCTACAACGAAAATATGCAATCACTAAGCAATGTGTTTATGTAGAGTAATTCTAGCCTAAACAGAAATACTCCCGAAGTCAAGATCCCTCCGCAAACTCTCGGTGATTCAGGATCCGACTAGCGCATGCGACTAGTGAGCTTTAGCATCACTGCTAGCCAACATACCTATCCGGTAAGCAACTCCTTGCTAATCGTATCTCTATCGACTCACAGCCGGTCGGGAAGGTATCTCATACCCGGCTCCCAACCTTCTTTGCCACAAGGCCCAAAACCGCTTTTGATAGCCTTGTCAAGTTAACTCGATGCGATTGCATGTCCGTGTCCGAAACCACGAACCCTTGATTCAAGGACATCCGGCACCCCAATTTTATGAGCCCACTACTAGACGTACTTGACGTGCGAAGGTGCAACATCGGGGATGGCAATTCGCTTGATATTCATGAGGGATCATTCTACCATTCTAACATGCATAGAACCAAAGAAGCATAACAATCACAAATAAACACATATTGTGAAATAGTATGGCTCCTTCATGGACGTTCCTCCAGGTCGGCTCTGACTCTGATGACCATCTACGAACTCCATCTATTTGTCACGCTGGGACGCCAAGCCACCAACCTGATCTCTATTATCCAACTACTACAACTAGTAATGAATTTCACATAGAGTCACAAGTCGACACGCAGGTCGTTATACAATATAATGACAACACTTTGGCTCCTGCCGGCTGACAAACATGACACGCAGGCCACGTATAAATTACACACATGCATCACATACACATGAGCCATACTATTCACATCAAACCTGCAAAATAAAGTTATGCATAGAATCGCATTCTACCGGTTTGTGTGTCGGGTACGAAATACACGACGCTACGCACACGGCGGTCACATCTGAACTCCGATCATGCCGAATTCACTGGTCTGACCGATCTTATCGATCATCACGAATCCGATTCGGATTTACGTTTCACTGTTAACCCCGATGGCGGATAACCGACCGGTAGGGGTAGATCGTGTCACGACCTCATCGATCCCGATTGACAGAAAACATAGCCTCAACGATCCCCATGTGCAGTTGATCACATCAACCATGCACATAGCCGATCTCATCAACGACAACAGATCTCATCTGCCGCCTCCACATATCTAATATGCATACGATCTGAATCCAAATCTTACAGCAGAGGCTCTGATACCACTGTTGGACTCTACGGTAGGGTGTCTCGACTGCAAATTAAAATTTCCTACTCGCAGAACAACCAAGAACATGCTACGGGAGATGGATCACAGTTTGTTACCACTGGACGCGCAGTGCCGTGCAGCGGAAGAAGAGTTGGGGCAGCGCGTCCGCGTGGATCGTCTCCTCCTTATCCGATCTCCCTCGAACAGCCGGTCATCTGATCCCACGTACAAGTTCGCAGGAGCGGCGCAAGTGCACCGCCTCTAACGGTATCCGCCCGTGCAGGAGGAACACCGTGCGGCGGACTGCTAGGTCCGATCACACAGTCGGCGGCGAGTGGAGGTGGCTATTCGCAACACATGCAAACCCTAGTCGCAGCGCCGAAGCGATCAACCGCATGAGTGTGCCGCACCTCCACTTTATATAGGTGTCTTGTTGGAAATATGCCCTAGAGGTAATAATAAAATGGTTATTATTGTATTTCCTTTTTCATGATAATTGTCTATTATTCATGCTATAATTGTATTAACTGGAAACCGTAATACATGTGTGAATACATAGACCACAACATGTCCCTAGTAAGCCTCTAGTTGACTAGCTCGTTGATCAATAGATGGTTATGGTTTCCTGACCATGGACATTGGATGCCGTTGATAACGGGATCACATCATTAGGAGAATGATGTGATGGACAAGACCCAATCCTAAGCATAGCACAAGATCGTGTAGTTCGTTTTGCTGGGGCTTTTCTAATGTCAAGTATCGTTTCCTTAGACTATGAGATTGTGCAACTCCCGGATACCGTAGGAATGCTTTGGGTGTATCAAACGTCACAACCTAACTGGGTGACTATAAAGGTGCACTACAGGTAGCTCCGAAAGTATCTGTTGAGTTGGCACGAATCGAGACTGTGATTTGTCACTCCGTATGACGGAGAGGTATCTCTGGGCCCACTCGGTAATGCATCATCATAATGAGCTCAGTGTGACTAAGGAGTTAGTCACGGGATCATGTGTTACGGAACAAGTAAAGAGACTTGCCGGTAACGAGATTGAACAAGGTAAAGGTATACCGACGATCGAATCTCGGGCAAGTAACATACCGATAGACAAAGGGAATTGTATACGGGATTGATTGAATCCCCGACATTGTGGTTCATCCGGTGAGATCATCTTGGAGCATGTGGGAGCCAATATGGGTATCCAGATCCCGCTATTGGTTATTGGCCGGAGAGGTGTCTCGGTCATGTCTGCATGGTTCCCGAACCCGTGGGGTCTACACACTTAAGGTTCGGTGACGCTAGAGTTGTTATGGGAAATAGTATGTAGTTACGAAGGTTGTTGTTCGAGTCCGGATGAGATCCCGGACGTGACGAGGAACTCGGAATGGTCGGAGGTGAAGATCGATATATTGGACGAAGGGTATTGGAGTCAGGAATTGTTCGGGAGTACGGGTGATGACCGGTATTGACGAAAAGGTGTTTCGGAGGCCCCGCCAAGCGTTGGGGGGCCTTATGGGCCAAGGGCAGGGGGATCATCAGCCCATTAAGGGGCTGTGCGCCCCTCCCACCCCATCTCACGTAACGTGGAGAGGTGGGGGTGCCTCCCCTAGGGCAGCCACCCCTCCTGGCTTGGGGGGCAAGTTTCCTAGGGGTGGGGGCGCCCAAACCCATCTAGGGTTTCCCCTGTGGCCGCCGCCCCTCCCCTAGGGAACCCTAGGGCACCTTCTCTACCCCCCTTCCCCCTCTATATAGTGAGGGAGAGAGAGGGCAGCCATACCCCTTCCCTGGCGCAGCCCCTCCCTCCTCCAACTCTTCCTTCTCCTCCGTAGAGCTTGGCGAAGCCCTGCAGGAATACCACAAGCTCCACCACCACGCCGTCATGCTGCCGGAGTTTTCCCTCAACTTCTCCTCTCCCCTTGCTGGATCAAGAAGGAGGAGACGTCCCCGGGCTGTACGTGTGTTGAACACGGAGGCGCCGTCCATTTGGCGCTAGATCGGATCTTCCGCGATTTGAATCGCCGCGAGTACGACTCCATCAACCGCGTTCTTGTAACGCTTCCGCTTGGCGATCTTCAAGGGTATGAAGATGCACTCCCTCTCTCTCGTGGCTAGCATCTCCTAGATTGATCTTGGTGACACGTAGGAAAATTTTGAATTATTGCTACGTTCCCCAACAGTGGCATCATGAGCTAGGTCTATGTGTAGATTCTTTGCAGGAGTAGAACACAAAGTAGTTGTGGGCGATTGGTGGGGATATTACCACTAGGGGTAAACCGGCCAGAACAGGCCGGGTTAACTTCACCAGTAGTTGAACATGTTAAAGCCCAAGTAGGTAGCAGAGGGCTTATGGCCCATAGCCGGTTCATGCCAGTAGCTGTAAACCGGCGTCAGTATGTATCTTGTGTTGTAAGTTAGGAATATTAGAGACCGAGCCGGATACGTCTATGAATCGGCGTCGGGACTCTGTAAACCGACGGGCGTCACCTGTGTATATAAGGGGACGACCCGGCGGCGGTTTGAGACAGATAACAGCAACTCGAGGCCTAGGCGAAGCTTGTTTGCTCCCTAGTCATCGAAACCCCATCAATTCCATCACAACTAGACGTAGGCTTTTACCTTCATTGAAGGGGCCGAACTAGTATAAATTCTCCTGTCCTTGTTTCCGCTTTAACCCCTTCAAGTTAACCCGTAGAGATGGCTCCAAGACTAAGTCCTTTCACGAGGACATCTGCCGTGACAAACCCACGACAGTTGGCGCCCACCATGGGGCTATCGCACGATGGTTTGACGTTCTTGGAGGGCAAGTTCGAAGGACTCAAGGGCTATGCTGTGGGCCGGATGACCAAGAGTCATCGCGACAAGCTCTACATTGACGACGCAGGATGGGGCCCCGAGGCCGGCTCAATTGAGTACGGGTACCGGGTCCCCTTTGGGGGCATACACGTCTTCATCGGCAAGATCAGTGAACCGGGTCCTGAGCCGGACATCTGCACCGACCTCGTCGAGACGAATCAGCGTGCGAGATCTGCCCAGGTTAAGCCGGCCGTGAAGCGTGCCTTCGTGGGGGTCGTCCACGGAGGAGAGTATGAGGACGGATCAGGATATGGTAGCGAGACCGTCGTCTATTCCGGCGACGAGTCCTCAACCGGGGAAACCGAGTCGCTGTATCAGTTGCAAGACGATCTGATTGGGGGCTGTTCCGATGGCGACAGTATTCTGGACCCCTTCGATCTGCCCAACCGGGTTGGAATATTCATGGCCGGTACACAAGCGGCGATCCACTCTTCGACCGCAGCAGCAATGTTCTCCGGATTGTCAGCGGCGGCGGCAGCCGGGGCAGGAGGTCATGTGCGCCCGCCGGCTCAAGTCTTATCTGATCTGTTTGATGCGCTAGCTGTGCTCATGGCAGAGGCCAACCCGGCGGATCAGGATGCCCACAACGCAGAAATTGCAAAGGTGAGAGAGCAGATCGCTCAGGCCAAGGCCGACCTGGCAGCTGAGAACAACAGGATGGCCGCAGAGCGGGCCGCTTTAGACGCCCAGGCCTATAAGCTTATCTTTGGATCGAGCAGCGTCACATGAGGTCTTGAAGCGGAAGCACATGTCCCGCTTGCCTTCGGTTTTCGATGCCAGAAACCTCTTTCACACCCCAGGAGCAGGAACCAGTAATCCGCCAGAGGTAAACCGGGCGGAGGCGCCTGGGCCAGGCGCGCCGGTCCAACCTCGCCTAATGGAACCTCCTCGGCAGAACAATATCGTACCTCAGCCGATCCAGACACCTCGGGGTCATTATTCCAATCCTATGGATAATCTTGTCATTGCCGCTTCACGATTGGAGGCCATCCCAATCAAAGGTGATTCTCCGCATGCGGTGAAGACACGCCAGGTCAAGTAGCTCCTTCGGACCGCTTTGATTCAACAGGAGGCATACTCATACAACCGTGACCGGATTCATTCCACCCCTCATCCGAGCCGGAGCTACAGCAGGCGTGTGGAGGAGCCAGCCGTATCAAGCAATGCACGGAACCGTGAAGCGGCCCGTGGCAATAACCCGGAAGGCGGTCTTCGTGATGCTCAAGAAGTGGTAGACCGGGCCTGGGCACGCAGGGAGGTCGAGTTAGCAGCACAAAACGACGCACGTCAACTTACGCCGTTTCGTCCCACTATCTCAGTCGAGCCAGGGGTCACTTCTAGTTCCTTGGGGGTGCCTTGTCTCGTCCCCGCTCTACGCAATGTGCGCTTACCTAAATACTTCAAGGGTCCGTGCAAGGTACCAAATTACACTGTCGATTTGTCTCCAGAAGCATGGGTAGAGAGTTATGAGATGGCCATGGAGATGCTAGATGTGGATGAGTCCGCGTGTGCAAAGTACTTTACCATGATGCTTGAAGGGACGGCTCGTACTTGGTTAAAAAGCTTGCCGCCCAATTCTATCAGCTCATGGGCCCAGTTGCGAGCCCGGTTTATCCAGAATTTTAAGGATACCTGTAAACAGCCCATGTCAATAGTGGACTTAGCGGCCTGTGTCCAGGAGGAAGGAGAGTCAACAACCCATTGGGTGCACCGTGTCTCGGAAATTTTGCACTCGTCAGACCATATCAACGCAGATTCTGCAATTATAACCCTGGAAGGTAACTGTCGGTTTAAGCCTCTGAAGTTAAAATTGGGGCGAATGAAGTGGTTTTGTAACGACATGGGCACCCCCATGGGTGCTTTAGTGAAGTATGCTGATTCTGATAGTACCAAGGATCCCGAGTCTGAGGATGACAAGGCAGGGAAGGGAAAAAAGAACAACAACTCCAAGGGGCAGCAACACAACACGGCAGGTCATGGGAACGGAGGCAAACGTAAAGAGGATGGCAGCATAGATTTTGTGGCTAATACTAACATGCAGGACAAGGGTCAGCGACGCAAGGGTAAAGCGGCGACTTACGGTGGAGCTCCGAATCCTAACCCGGATCGCTTAAACTATTTGTTGAACCAGCCCTGTCCAAAGCACGGGATGTAGGAGATGCCGGCCAACCACCTTTGGAAGGACTGTTACATTATGCAGGAGTTCAAGAATTCTAATGTTTTCCGTTATGATCACGGGTCAGGTGGCGGTTCAGGATCCGGTTTCCATGGGCCGGGTCACGATGGAGGAGCTTCCGGTTCAGGCTTCAATGGCAATCAGGGTGGACATAACAATCAAAATAGTCAAAATAACCAAGGTGGTTACAATAACAGCAGCAAATCGGGTTATCGAGCCATCCAAAGCAGTTGAATAGTGGGCAATATCATGTTTTCACGACTAGCTTGGATAAGCGAGACCGGAAACTCCATAAGTGAGCGGTGAATTCTGTTGAACCGGCCGTACCACGTTATTTACGCTGGTCGGAACAACCAATCGTCTGGAGCAGAGAGGATCACCCTCTCCGGGTTGACAATCCGGGTCAGCTAGCATTGGTGGTAGCCCCTCAGGTGGGAGGTTATAAATTCACCAAAGTGCTCATGGATGGAGGGAGCAGCATTAACATCTTATATTATGAGACCTTCCGCCGTATGGGGCTGACAGATAAAAATCTTAAACCGTCCAATACAGTATTCCATGGTGTGGTACCTGGCAAGTCAGCATATCCTGTTGGCAAGATAGCTCTGGAAGTGGCCTTTGGGGACGATCATGATTCCCGATCCGAGACGCTGACTTTTGAAGTAGTGAAGATCCGGAGCCCATATCATGCTCTATTTGGGAGGCCGGCTTATGCCAAATTCATGGCACGTCCTTGTTATATCTATTTACAGCTCAAGATGCCGGGAAACAAGGTAACGATAACGGTTCATGGAAGCCGCAAGATTGCTTTGGAATGCGAGGAAGGTGATGCGGCCTATGCAGAGTCGGTTTGTGCTAAGGAGGAGTTAAAATATTACAAGGACAATGTTGATCCGGCGGATATGACCCCGTTGAAGAAGCCAACTACAGAGGATGATCCGGATTTAAAGTTCAAATCGGCGGCTGAGACTAAGCTTGTTCACTTCGTGCCTGGCGATTCGTCGAAGCAGTTCACTATCAGTGCCAACTTGGACCTGAAATAGGAAAGCGCGCTCATTGAGTTCATCCGTGAGAATCGGGACATTTTTGCATGGAAGCCTTCTGACATGCCAGGTGTACCGAGGGAACTCGCTGAGCATACTCTTAATGTTGATCCTAAGTACAAACCGGTGAAGCAGTTTCTCCGCCGGTTTAACGAGGAACGGCGCAAAGCTATTGGAGAGGAGGTGGCCAGGCTCTTAACGGCCGGTTTTATTGTTGAAGTCTTCCATCCAGAATGGCTTGCTAATCCGGTGCTGGTTCTTAAAAAAAATGGCACTTGGTGCATGTGTGTGGATTACACATACCTTAACAAAGCCTGTCCAGCAGACCCCTTTGCCCTCCCCCGCATTGACCAGATTATCGATGCCACCGCGGGATGTGGCGTTTGAGTTTTCTCGGATGCATATTCTGGTTATCATCGGATCAAGATGGCGATTAAGGACCAAGAGAAGACATAGTTCATAACTCCCTTTGGAGCCTTACGCTATGTATCTATGCCTTTTGGGCTCAAGAGCGCCCGAGCAACTTATCAGCGGTGTACAGAATTGCCTTCATAAACAGATCGGCCGTAATGTGCATGCCTATGTGGATGATATTGTGGTCAAGTCAAGCGAGAAGGAGACGCTGATTGACGATTTGAAAGAAACCTTTGATAACCTACGAACTTACAAGATGATGCTCAACCCGGCCAAATGCGTTTTTGGTGTACCGGCAGGCAAGTTATTGGGTTTTCTTGTGTCCAACAGGGGAATTGAAGCTAATCCGGAGAAGATTACAACTATCACCTCCCTGGCTAAACCGAAGTGTATCAACGACGTTCAGCGCTTGGCAGGACGGATTGCCGTGCTAAGCCGGTTTATCAGCCGCCTCGGTGAGAAGGCGATCCCCTTGTACCAGATGCTAAAGAAGACGGATCAATTTATGCCGAGTTCGCCGCGATGAAGCATTTGAGGACTTAAAGTGGCAATTAGCCAATCCACCCATTCTTGCAGCTCCGATTGACAAGGAACCATTACTACTATATGTAGCGGCTAATGCTCGTGCAGTCAGCGTGGCTATTGTGGTGGAGTGCAAGGAGGCGGGCAAGGAGTATCCGATTCAGCGTCCAGTTTACTATATCAGCGAGGTACTTATTGAGTCCAAGCAAAGGTACCCGCATTGGCAGAAACTGGTGTCTGGAGTTTTCATGGTGAGCCGGAAGCTTAAAAAATACTTCCAAGGACATCCTATCACAGTGGTCAGCTCTGCTCCTTTGGGAGATATAATTCCGAATAGGGAGGCGACTAGCCGGATTGCCAAGTGGGCTATAGAGCTTGGGCCGCATGGTTTGCAATACGTACCTCGGACGGCGGTCAAATCTCAAGCACTTGTTGATTTCATCAATGATTGGACGGAGCTACAAGCACCTGAAGAGAAGCCGGATCACACTTATTGGACTATCCATTTTGATGGGTCCAGGCAATTGGAGGGCTCGGGGGCTGGAGTCATGTTAACTTCCCCACGAGGTGATAAGTTCTGTTACGTTCTCCGCTTAATGTTCCCTTGTACTAACAATGCAGCTGAGTATGAAGCTTTGCTTCATGGTCTTCGGATGGCAAAGGAGATGAATCTCAGCCGGGTTAGATGCTTCGGTGACTCGGACCTGGTGGCTCAACAAGTTTCTGGCACTTGGGATTCCAAGGATCCGCTCATGGCAGCCTATCGTCGTGAGGTGGATATTGTTGCGGGCAACTTTAAGGGTTACCAGGTGGATCATGTGGACAGACGGAAGAACGAAGCAGCGGACGCCTTAAGCCGGCTGGGCTCTCAGCGTAAACCGGTCCCGCCTAACGTCTGTTTAGATGTTCTGTATAGCCCGTCCAAGCTCCCTGGCGAAGAGGATTTGGCTATTCCTGATCCGGAGGCTCAGTTGTTGGCAGCCCTACACGTCATACCGGATTGGACAATTCCTTATCTTGCGTACATGAACCGGGGGGAGTTACCAGAGGACGAGACTCTGGCCAGGCAGATAGTCCGGCGATCCAAGTCCATGACCATTATCAATGACGATTTGCATCATTGCAGCATATCAGGAGCGTTTCAGCGCTGTGTGTCCCCTGAGGAAGGTTGTGAAATTTTACGTGAAATCCATGAAGGGGATTGTGGTCACCATGCCGGTTCAAAGTCTCTGGTAGCTAAGGCGTTTAAATCCACGGTTTCTACTGGTTGACTGCTCATGCTGATGCGGAGGACCTAGTGAGACGATGTGATGGCTGTCAGAAATTCTCAAGGCGCGCTCATGTGCCGGCTCAAGAATTGAGGATGATTCCAATTACTTTGCCGTTTGCGACTTGGGGGCTGGATATGGTTGGACCTTCAAAAGGTCCAAGGACAAGAAGATCCACCTTTTGGTGGCTTTGGACAAGTTTACAAAGTGGGTTGAAGCGGAGCCCGTTAGCAAGTGTGATGCAGCCACGGCGGTTCAATTCATTAAAAAGGTGATTTTCCGGTTTGGCTTTCCACACGATCATTATCGATAATGGTACCAACTTGTCCAAGGGAGCTATGAAGGAGTTTTGTGGCGTGAGCACATCCGGCTTGACAGCGTGTCATCGGTAGCTCACCCACAGTCCAATGGCCAAGGTAGAGGGCTAACCAAGAGATCTTACGAGGCATCAAACCCCGACTTATGGTTCCTTTACAACGAACGCCGGATGTTGGGTTGAGGAGTTACCATCTGTGTTATGGAGCATCAACACCACGCCCAACAGGTCGACAGGATACACACCGTTCTTCATGGTCTACGGAGTGGAGGCGGTCCTCCCCAGTGATATCCGTCACGATTCACCTCGTGAAGCGGCGTATGTTGAAGTGGACAACGAGGAAGCACGGCAAGACGCTTTGGACCTGTTGGACGAGGAGCGTGACATCGCCGCCGCCCATTCGGCGATTTACTAGCAGGATCTTCGTCGATATCACAGTCGCCGAGTTAGAACCAGAACCTTTCAAGAGGGAGATCTGGTGCTTCGACTCATCCAAGACCAGACTGATATGCACAAGTTATTCCCACCTTGGGAGGGACCTTTCGTGGTCAGCAAGAATCTGCACAACGGGTCGTACTATCTGATCGATGTTCGAGAGCATAAAGACTCACGCACGTCAGAGGAGGAGACCAACAGGCCCTGGAACATAGCTCATCTTTTGCCTTACTATACTTGAGCCGGAGCCTTAGCTAAAGCGGGGTCTCTGTTAGTTTTATATCATGTGTGGTTACATGGAGTTTTTATCTTAAAGCGACCTCCGGTTTACCCCTTGAGTTAGCTTTTTCAAACAAGCTTTGTATCATGTCTCTAGGGGGCTTGGTCGTATCCGAATCAATGCAACACCTTTAGACCGGCGAAAGCCACAAGATCACTTGGGGACTTGGTCATGTCTGAACCAGTCACGCCTCTTGATCGGCCTAAGGCCACAGAATCACTTGGGGGCTTTGGTCGAACCCGAACCATCGCTACACCTCTTGATCGGCATCATGCCACTGCATCATTTGGGGACCTTGGCTGACTTGAACCATAGCTATGCATGTCGGGGGCTTGGTCGCGTCCGACCACGGTAATGCCACTTGATCGGCTCAGATAGCCTCTTTTTTGCAAATGATTCTGTTTGTCTTTGCTTGAGATATATTTCTCTTATTGGCATATGTTTTGTTGTGTTCTTATACCAACGACTGTTCAGCCGGTTCGACTGTCAGTTGACGAAACATGGACTATTCTTGATCCGGAGACGTCTTGCCCGGTTTGATTTCATATACAATCCGGATACTATTTTGGGGTAATACTAGTCTTTTCTATAAACCGGAACGGTTACTTGGTAACCCGACCTTATATTCACATGAGTTGTTCTCCTGCGACAGTGGTTTTCTTAGAATACTCCGGTTTACGATTGGCACAGCCAACTTCATGGCCTATGATGGCAGGTATCATATATTGTTATATTTGATCATATGTTTAAATCTAAGAAGTTATCTTTGATTTCATATACAATCGATATTATGACTCGCCTGGTGGTACAACCACAGTGGCGTTTTAAGACCTTTTTTTTGCAGATAATGGTTTAACATTGATGATTCAAAGGAAGCATAAGTTGCAATACGTATGCACGAAGGCATATCAGCACCAAGTGTGGCAACTAGTATATTACACGGCAACATGGTGCCGAGATGAGATAATTATTTTTCATCATATCATAACGAAACAACAAATATAAACCAGTTTCCGGTTTACGCTTGGTTGCCAGCTTTCTCTGATGGTTGCGGGTCATTCTACCGTCAGCCTTCCGCTCCTCTACCCAAATGGGCCGGAAATCAATAGTTGTCCGGTCGATTCCCATTAATGCTTGAAATATAGCTTCATCGTTGATCAGCAAGGACGGTTCAATGTCAGGAGCGTAAGTATGCTTACGGATTGGAGGGATAAGATTCTCCGCTTCAGGAACTGGTGCAGCCACTCGTTTATTTTGACCATCATATTGAGCTTGATAGTGGGACAAATTTGCCTCTTCAGCCAATTGACAAGCCAGAGGGCGCACTTCCCGGTTTATAGCTCGGAGATCCTCTTCACTTAATTATGTCCCGTCCTCCTTCACGCTTGGGAAGCCTTGGGCCGCTTCAACAGGATCAAAATCTAGAACCCATGCTTTTGCCCGGATTAAGGCGTTTATAGCGCCGGTTCTAGCAGCAGATTTCTTCAATTCTTAAATCCGGGCACAAAGCATTGACAACCTCTTGATGGTGTCCTGAATCAAGGTCGGGGCCGGGTTGTTGTGAGAAGCAAAGGTCTTGATGATCCGTTCTTGGCGCTTTATATCTGATTGTTCTATCAATGTATAGGCGGCTTTCAGCTTTCTTCCGCACGTCGATCCCAAGTGGCCAATACGTGTCCCTGAATCATTCAAAGGGTTGGTAAACCGGCTACAATATGAGGAGACATCGTTACTGCAGAACATAAAAATGCTTACCAAAGACGGCAGCGGTCATAGCATGCACTTGACGCTTTACGCTGGTCAGTTCATCTACCACCGGTTTGAGTGCAGCTTCAGCCTTTTCTGCCCTTTGAAGTAAAGCGGCCTTTTCAGTGGCCCAATCTGCCCGTTCCTTGTTGAAATCCTCTTTAAGCTTTTCCATGACGCTTAAAGCGCTGGTTAATTCGTCTTTTGCTTTCGAGGTTTCAGTCTGTTGAGATTTCAGGTTTTCTTGAAGATCAGCAACTTGGCTTTCTTTCTTGCCCAGATCACCCTGCATACAGGTCATCGATTAAAGATTATGATGCAGAATTGAAGTACCAACCACATAACAAGTTATGCCCTTGGTACTTGGGGGCTAATGTGTATTTCCTCTATCTTCTGGTGACACTGGTATTCTTATTGTACAAAGTCCCGGTTTAGCTTAATTAAGTTAAACCGGCCCTTGGGGGCTATAGCCTCAAAGTAAAGCTTCACTCAAAAAAGGTTCAAGTTGGAAAGTCCCGGTTTAAGTTACTATCTTCAAACGTCACTTGGGGGCTATTGGAGTTGACAGATTGAAATACGCAAGGAGAGTCGTATGAAATTTACCTCATATTTATCCTTCATCATTTTTACCAAACCAGCTTCACAATCACGGCTGGTATATAGCCGATTCAGATAGCGAATAAAGTTCACGAGGGTCGAGTAGCAAAAGTGGCTAAATCGGTGTTCCACTTGCCTTTACCAAAGGCTGCAAACTCATCTTTTGCGGTGTGCTTGGACAAAGCGACAGGATTGCCCAGATCAGAATGACCGAAGCCAGTAATAATGACATCATCATCCTTGGCTTCGCCGGTTCACATTGGGTTCGCCGGATTGTCGCTGCGCTTGGAAGGGCTCGTTGTCTTGTCAGTTTGGACAGGGCTCGTGGGTTGATTAACAGGGCCTGAGGCATCAACATGCACCTCTTCAGCAGCAACATCATGGTCTTGCGGTGGTGGGTCATTCATCAGATCATCATGGATAGGTTCTTCCGGATCTATCGTTACGGCGGTTCAGAGTGTCATCTTCTTCCGCCGCTTTATCCGCATTTGAGCTTTTTGGTCGGGCCTAGGCTTGGTTACGAAAGTGAAAAGATAGATGAATCCAAAGAAATATGGAAAGTACTATATCAAGCAGAATTATCGATAAACGGCTCACCCAAGCACAATCTTGAGTGGTGGGAGCTGGGTGGCCAAAGAATCGCGGAAGAAGAATGAGAAGTGCCACGATAATCGAGTCCGAGGATTAAGAGGTTGCCGAATACAACCCGCTTTAGTATAAGCATTGATGAAACAGTTAGAGACCTCGAACGGCGTTTCCGAACCGGACTGTTTGGTAAACCGCGGAGGTAACTACGACCGCCGTGCCGAGTTGTGCGGCGAAGCTTCAGGTTGTTGTGTCTTCATAAGAAAGTTTCGGTCCAAGTAAGCAAGGGGATGAGAGAATTTAACTTTCCGGTTTGCCCGACGGATTTTTAGTGAAGGTAAAGTATTTGAATCGGAAGAAAGAGTGATTACCTCTACAACGTCAGCATGACTAACCTCAGCTTCATCCTGACAATAATCATTATCAATAAGGCGTGTGAAAAGTAAACCAAGTGAGTCAAGTTCTACCTCAAGGTTCGGATTACCCACATCGTCATCAGCTAGAGGACCGGAGGAGGCAGTGGTTCTCTTTCGGTGGGCCGATTTCTTCACAACTCGGCTCTTGGGCCGGATTGTCTTCTCCGGTTTCTCCTGAGGAGTCCTTTTGCTCCAAAATGGATCATCACCCTGTTTGAAAGACGTTAAAGTTACAAGAGGGTATTTAAAGCATGGCTAGATTTCATAAAGGTATATGATATGAGGCTTACAGCTGGCGGTTTGTTCTTGGCAGAAAAAGGAAGCAGGCCGGTTTGAACGCAGTGCCCTCGTGTTCATTCAACATCTTCTTAACAGCCTCGGTGACTTCATCGTATGACAAATTGGACTTCAATGTGCCGTAGAGGGTCTTTTAAGTCTTACGTGTATTCGCACATCAAACCGAGCGCCCGGCTTAAGGGTAGTATGCTCCAAGATATCCAGCAGCGGCAAGGTCAACTCCGGTCAGCCCATTAGCCATGAAGGCCCGAGGCTTGGATAATTGAGGAGCATATTTGCTTCTCTCCCTCGCGATCGATCTTTGAGGGAAGGGATGTGTATTGCTTAACCGTTCGGACGGTAACCCGCAAGGGATTTTCTCCATCGGTGAAGTATCTTTGCAAGAGAACCATGTCGCATTCCATTCTTTGGATGGCTGTGCAGTTTGGCGTGAGGATAAGTAACTTCTTTTCTCTTTTGAATCGCCATGCCGCCTAGTTCTGTGTTGGGGCCATCTGTAAATTCGGTGCGGCGGTTTAGATGGAAACAATCTCTGAATAGTTCAACTGAGGGCTCCTCTTGAAAGAACACCTCACAAAGCAGTTGGAAGTGACAGATATTGCTTACGGAGTTAGGGCCAATATCTTGTGGACGCAGTTGGAAGTTGGCCAAGACATCCCGATAAAACTTTGAACCGGGTGGACTGAAGCCCCGGGCCAGATGGTCAGCAAAAACAACAACTTCTCCATCCTTGTTCGGAACACTTTCCGGCCGGGGACCCTCCAGTGAATGACATCTTTTTTGCCCAAGGTGCCAATTTTGACTAAGTTCTCCAGCTGCGTCTTGGTCACTCGAGAAGGGACCCAGTTGCACTCATATACTTGCTTGGCCATGGTACAGTCTGTAAAATAATAATGCCGGTTCAAAGATATGTTGGAAAGATATATACCAATGCATTGAGTATTAAACCGGAAGAAGTTATTTATAAACCAGAGTTCTGCAAAGCGGCACTATTTAGCTAAGGTCACTGGCGGTTCAGTAAGGGGACTAATGGTATATGCCGAGTTATCAATTTTTTCAACAAAACTAAACCGCCCGGTCTGAAAATGATGCAGAGTCAAAACTGTGGTGAAAACAGGTTTCACAGTATTGCTTAACAGTTATCGGATCTGGAGCATGTTCAGAAAAAGAAGTGAATATTCAAGATTTGCAAAGGAGCAGATGCTGAATCCATAAGCAAAGATACATATCGATCTATGGCCCTGAGAGGCGTGAGGACAAACGGATGGTAGAAGTTGTCGTTACATGGGACCAAGATTCTGAGTTTATCTAAAGACTGCTATCTGAACAAGAAGCATCCGATTTAACGCTGAAGAACACAAGAACCCTAGAACAGATCTACGGAGGGAAGGAAAGAAGGCTTACCGGAGCTGAGGAAGAAAAGGAAGGTCGCCGCAGTATTATGGTACGCTCAGGTTGATGCAGCGACCAAGGACGGTGCTGAGGTCGACGGCGGCGGCGGAGCTCTGAAGCAGGGTGGCGCAAGGAAGACGAAGAAGAAGGGATCAAAGGGGAAAAAAGAAATGACCCCTCGGGCCTATTTATAAGCCAAGGGACATGTGTCAGGCGCGAAAATCGAGGAGCCGTGGGCTTGGAAGCGGAGCTGCCGCCTGGATTCTCGCAGATCTATTAACAAAAGATACTGTGGATAACTTTATGACAGGTGACGTCATGCCAGTTCACGACGATCAGAGAAGATGATATCATGGCGGTTTACCAGATAATACAAAGATGCAGAAGATGAATGTCGGTGTACTAAAGTAGGGGTACCCTAGTACCCCGAACTTGTGCACTGCAGCGTCCCCCCGTGGCAAGGCCTCGCCAAGGCCCGCCAGACCCTCCGCAGCCTTTCAGAAGACAAGACCCCGGCAAGAGGAGCTTGCCGAGAAGGCCTCTCTAGGCAGACAAGGCCTCGACAAGAAGAGCTTGTCGGGAAGGCTGCTCCAGGCACGCAGAAGACAAGGCCCCGGCAAGAGGAGCTTGCCGGGAAGGCTCGGAGCGCGACAAGTCTCCGAGCGCGACAAGGATTCGGCCGTGGCAAGGCGCTTGCCGCGGCATGCAACCTCCCTTCGTCTCCGCTCCAGCTCACCCAGCAACGTGTCGCCATGGGACCGTTCCATGGGCGCGTGTCGAGCGGTTGTGCAGCCAGCGGAGAGCAACGATAAGCGGCGCTGACAGGCTCGCCATCGTGGCGAGCGGAGGCGCACCTGACGGCCTCTGGTACCTGCTTTGGGCGACAATGACGGGCATTTATTGCTTTTTTCCCTTGCCGTCGAGTTAGGTATTTTGCAATCGTATAATCGCTCAAGTAGGTGTACCAACTCCTGTTTTTACATTCATACCCCGTCGTGTTGCCACTGTCGGAGACCCCTTGAGCATATAAAAGGAGGCCCGAGTGCAGCGTGAAGGGGATTCGCGTTTTTCGCAAAGAGTTCGGCTCGTTAGATTCATTACGACCCACGAAGGCGAGAGACACTCACGCTTAGGTTTTGTAGCTCGCATTGCTCCCTAGCAAGAACACAATAGATAAAACAAGCAGCAGAGGAGTTTTATCTCTTGGAGAGCTCCGAAGCTGGGTAAACTGCTCGTGTGCATCGCCTCGATCCGCTCTTCAGGCGATCTCCGCCTCCGAACCACAAGGGCCTGGTCCGCCGCCCCATAGGTGTCCGTGGGTACGATCAGCCTCCCCGACATCTCTGGCGCGCCAGGTAGGGGACGTCGAGGCCGTGTGAATCTGATCCGGCGCTCACACGAGCAGCGTCATCAACATCTTCCTCAACATGCCACCGAAGAAGAAGGCTTCGGCGACAGCAGAGCCGTCCGCGTCGTACCCACCCTCACCGCAGCAAACGGGTGGTGGAGCAGACGCTGGCGGAGGAACGAGCGCCGACGAAGGTGCTTGCGACGTTGCCAAGTCCAAGGACAAGGCACCGCAAACCTCGGCGTCCGCGCATCCCCCGCGCCCATCTCAGGAGACGCGGGACCAACAACGTCATGGCGTTCACAACGCCATACGTTCGTTGGATCGATACCCTCAAGACCAAAGACGCGCGCCAACATGCCGGCACGAGTGAGATACGGTCGCCGGACGGGTGCGGCTCCTTCTAACATAGTTAGAAGTCCAGCGTGTCCCGCTCTCGCACCGTTCTCCAATGCCGCCTACTACTCCAGCGAAGCTTCGCGAGAGCTCAACTGCTCCTCGACTACCCTCCAACGGCCGACAAGGTCGACGAGTGGAGGGCCACTATCGAGCCTCATCGGCTTTGCTAACGGCGACGCCCGCGGCAACCAACGCCATCATTGACGCGGGCGAGACGACAAGGCACGAGCCGGTGGCGACAGAACTGTCAGAGGTGCAACCACCGTCCACTCTCCGCCAAGAAGGCCAAGATCGCCGACTCATCGGATCCACCTCGACAGCGACTCCACTGCATCGTCGGATCCGCGAGCTCGCCGCGATCAGCGCCAAGTTCTTCATGAGCGACAACAAGAGGACGCTCGAACTCGCATCGAGCGCCCAAGAGAAGCGTGACGTCATCCAAACAAGCGCCATTGGCCTTCGCTGACATGCGTGCGCCGGAGGAGCCAGCGACTTGTCAGACGTCTGCTGTAGGTTGCCCTACGTTCACTCGTGAGCTGCGGCAAGTCCATGTGGCCCAGCCGTAAGAACTTCAAACCAGACGTGCCGGAGAAGTATGATGGCAGGACGCATCCGTCGGAGTTCCTTAGCATCTACACCATCGCGTGCAAAGCTGCGGGGGACGGGACGACAAGATCCTCGCCAACTACTTCCCGCTCGTGCTCAAGCCCAACGTCAGATCTTGGCTCATGCACTTGCCGGACAGCTCCATATCCTCTTGGGCAGAACTATGCCATCAGTTTGTTGGCGCCTTCACAGGTGGCCACAAACCTCATGGCCAAGAGAGCGACCTTTACTTGCTCGCCCAGAAGGAGGGAGAGTCCCTGCGCAAGTTCATTCAGAGGTTTAGCCGTGTGCACTACAACATCCCAGACGTCCACCCTGCCGCGGTGATCAGCGCATTTCATCAGAATGTGCGGACCCGCGGGATGAGGAGGAGATGGCGATGTGCAAAGTCAAGGACGCCATGAGCTGTACGCCTTGGGCGACAAGTGTGCACGCTACGAGGAAGGGAGGAGACTCTCGGAGAGAATGCGTGAAGCAGGATCTCGACGGAGGATACCTCCCGGCAAAGAAGGGCCGGGCGGCGAGGAAACAGGAAGAAGAAAGCTAGAGAAGTGCTAGCTGTTGAGCAGTCCGCAACGGAGGTGGCGACAAGAACGCCAAGGCTGGTGGCTCCGGCAAGGAGGTTGCCATCGACGCCAACCACCGGGCCGGTGGCAGCGCCGACAAGCGGGACAGCTCGGCAAGCAAGATCGCAAGATCCACCGCACCAAGGGCCACGATCTCGAGCTGCAAGAAGGTCGAGCAGCTCGTCGAGCAACAGAGAGCTGAGTACGAGCGGCGTAGACAAGGAGAAGGCCCGTGAAGGTGCCGGGGAGCAAGCAAGAAACGCCCCGGCCGGGAAGGACGCCTTGGCAAGGCCAAGCAGCGGCAAGGAGATAGAACCTCCCAGCGGCGCGATAAGGATGAAGATGATGACGACGACGAAGATATGGAAGACGGCGACACCGACGAGCAGGAGTTTCGTAAAGCCACGAGGTTCTTCAAGGACGGAGGTGCCTCTCGCATACCTCCCACCGCCAACTCAAGCAATGGATGCGGGAGGTCAATGCAGCGGAACCATCCGTGGAGTCACGCAAGCCTCTCAAGTGGTCCAACACGCCTATCATTTTTGATATTGAGGACCACCCTGATCGCATAATCAAGGGTCGGGTGCTTGCCGATGTTGGTCTCTCCAACCATCCGCAACCTCAAGGTCACAAAAATGTTAGTTGACGGCGGGGCCGGCTTGAGTCTGATCTCCTCCGCGGTGCTCCAGAAGCTTCAAATCCCTGACAGCGAGCTCGAAGAGACTGGTACCTTCCAAGGAATCAATCCGGGAAGGAGCAAGCCGAAGGGGAAGATTACGTTGCCGGTCACATTTGGCAGCGAGCTGAACTTCAGGACTGAGAGGGTCACATTCGACGTCGCCGATTTCCCATTACCTTACAATGGGATACTTGGCCGTCCAGCACTCGCCAAGTTCATGGCGGCCTCTCACTACGCCTACAATCTACTCAAGATGCCAGGCCCGATAAGCGTCATCTCTGTCCATGGCGACAAGAAGGACGCCCTTATCTGTGCCGACAAGATCTTCCGGGATGCGCAGCCGCGACAGATTGCCGTGACACTTGCCACCAAGCTCCCGGGGAAGAAGACCAAGTCCAAGTCCGACAAGGGCTCGATGCTCACTCCGCAAGCGCACCTCCTCGGAGTGCTGCGCCATCACGAGGACGCACCATCGAGCTCCACCGGCAAGTGCAAGAAGATGGTGGTCTACCAAGACCAAAAAGGTGCCCGCCAAGGAGGACAAATACCGGTGGTACCTTCACCATCGGCCTCTCTCGACCCCAAATAGGAAGGCGCGCTTCGTTGCTTTCCTGGGCGAATGTCGACGTGTTTGCATGGCAACCGTCGATATCCCGGTGTTCCTGTGAAAGTGATTGAGCACCGCCTCGCCGCTTGTCCTCATGCGCCGCCCGTCAAGCAAAAAGTCGAAGCAAGCAAAGGAGCGCCAAGAATTCATAGCCAAGAGATCAAGAAACCGGAAGCAAGGCCTTGTCGAGGAGTGCTCCATCCCACGTGGTTGGCCAATCCTCGTAGTCGTATGCAAGGCAAATGGGAAATGGAGACTTTGTATTGACTTCACGGATGTTAATAAAGCTTGTCCCAAAGATCCATTTCCTTGCCGCGCATTGACCAGATTGTTGACTCCACGGCTGGATGCGATTTTCTTTCGTTTCTTGATGCCTACTCAGGATACCATCAGATCTTCATGGCTGAAGAAGATGAGGAGAAGACCGCATTCATCACACCATGTGGCACATACGTATTCATACGGATGCCTTTCGGTTTGAAGAATGCTGGTTCAACATTTGCAAGGGTAGTCCATGACGCTCTTGAGCCGCAAATGCACGTAAATGTAGAAGCCTACATGGATGACATAGTGGTCAAGAGCAAGGACAAAGCAACTTTGGTTCAAGATTTGGACGAGACCTTTGCAAATCTGCGCAAAGATCAACCTCAAGCTCAACCCCGAGAAGTGCGTGTTTGGAGTCCCTTCCGCAAGCTTCTCGGGTTCTTCGTGTCTCTCGGGGGATTGAAGCTAATCCCGACAAGATCAAGGCCATTGAGCAGATTGAAGCACCAAAGCGCGCCAAGGATGTACGAAAACTTTCCAGCTATGTGGCTGCTCTCAAAGCAGGTTTATTTCTAGGTTCTGTTGAGCGCTACCGCCATTTTTCAAGATTTTGAAAAAGGCAGGTCCAAGAAATGGACTCCAGAAGCTGAGGCTGCGCTGCAGGACTTAAATAGGTACCTGTCCTCCACTCCAAGACTTGTCGCACCTAGGCTACAAGAGAAGTTGCTGATGTATATAGCGGCAACCAATCAAGTGGTTAGTGCTGCGTTAGTGGCGGAGAGGGAGGCGGATGACGAGCCACAACCGCGGCAAGCACATCCAAATGACAAGGTGGGGGCTTCGCCGACAAGCTCGGGTCCCGACAAGGACGAATCCGCAGACACATGAACAGATACAGTAAAAGGATGGTGCAATACCAGTCTATTTTGTCAGCTCCCTCCCCGCAAGGGGCTAGGTCAAGGTATTCTCGTGTTGAGAAATTGCCGGCCTCCTCATGGCCTCGAGAAAGCTGCGCCATTACTTCCAAGCACATGAGATCACAGTTGTCACTCGCTTTCCCTGAAGAGGATACCGCAGAATCCGTGGTTTACAGTGCAGGATTGTCGAGTGGGCATCGGAGCTGTCAAGCTTTGGTCTTAAGTTTGAAAGCACATCAACTATCCAGAGCAGAGCATTGGCAGAATTCATAGCAGAATGGACGCCAACGCCAGATGAAGAGATTCCGGAGACGAGCATCCCCGTCAAAGAAGCCAGCAAAGAGTGGCTGATGTACTTTGATGGTGCCTTCTCGCTGCAAGGCGCCGGTGCCGGCGTGCTGCTTATCGCACCCACCGGAGAGCACCTCAAGTATGTCGTCCAGATGCACTTTCCCAAGGATCAAGCGACAAACAATACTGCAGAGTATGAAGGTTTGCTTGCCGGTCTCGTGGATCGCCGTGGACCTTGGGATCAAGAAGCTTATTGTCGGGTGACTCGCAACTTGTCGTCCGCCAAGTCAACAAAGATTACCAGAGTCCGTTGATGGAAGCCTACGTTGATGAAGTAAGGAAGCTAGAAGAGCACTTTGACGGCCTGCAAATGGAACATGTTCCAAGAGCTCAGAATGATATTGCTGACGGCCTGTCAAAGTGTGTTGCGCTTAAGTTACCTGTGGAACCAGCGATTTTCGTGCTCAAGCTGACTCAGCCTACCGTAACACCATCAACTGGACAGAGCAAGAAGAGGAAGTTGGCCTCTGGTGACTACTTTCCGACAGAGCTTCAAGCCGCTGCTGCAAAGGTCCCCAAGATCAACACCAACAGCCGAGGAGCAGTCTCCGGCTGCACCCTGTGGTTTGTTCCGTTGAAGCGCACGCCCCGACAAGTCTTGTTCCTAAGAACTTGTCGGGGAGCATCTAGCTCCGGCAGGGCCGCAGGCTCTTGCCGTGGAAGCTGATGTTCCCGCAGCAGCAGATGTGCCTTTAGTCCTTGTTGTTGAGCCGCAAGCTCCAGCATGGGCGCAGCGGATTGTCCATTTCCTTCAGACAGGAGAACTCCCGAAGAGCAAGAAGAAGCGGAAAGAGTAGCCCGGCAGTCAAGTATGTACCAGTTTGTCGACAAAGATATTGCATGTAAGAAGACTCAACGGTGTGAAATTGAAGTGTATTCCTGTGGAAGATGGATGTAAGCTGTTGGCAGAGATACATGGAGGCATATGTGGTCACCACATTACAAGAAGAGCACTTGCCGCAAAGCTTTCCGGCAAGGTTTCTTCCGCCGACAGCCCTCCAGATGCAATCGCACAAGTAACCAAGTGTGAAGCGCATGGCCCATTCCAAACAGATACACCAGCCAGCTCAAGCTCTCCGTGACGATCCCTTTATCCTGGCCATTTTCGTCTGGGGCTCGACATCCTCGGCCCCTTCCCCGAGGTGTCGGGGCTTTGAGTACTTGTACGCCGCCATCGACAAGTTCACAAAGTGGCGGAAGTGGAAGCGATGAGGAAGGTGACGGCACAACAAGATCAAGTTCTTCAGTCGATCGCTTGCCGCTTCGAATCCCTAACAGGATCATCACCGACAACGGCACACAATTTACGAGTCGCACCTTCATGCAAGACGCCCAAGACCTTGGCGCCAAGGTCTTGTTTGCTTCGCTGCTCACCCGAGAAGCAACGGTCAAGCGAGAGGGCAACGCTGAAGTGCTGCGCGGGCTCAAGACCGTAACTTTCGGCTGTGCTGCACAAGTGCGGAAGAAATCGGATCGAGGAGCTGCCGGTGGTTCTTTGGTCGATCAGACGACGCCAAATCGAGCCACCGCCGTGCACCCTTTGCTCTAGTCTATGGAGCAGAGGCAGTTCTCCCCACGGAACTCAGATACGGATCGCCTCGAGTACTCGCTTATGATGAGTTTGAGCAAGAGCAGCTGCGACAAGATGACGCGCTGCTTCCTCGAGGAGGATCGCCTTCAGTCATTGCAGGCGAGCCGCCACAGCAAAGAAGCCTGCTGCCGCTACCATAGCCGCAGGGTTAGTGCCAGAAGTCTCGAGGAAGGCGACCTTGTTCTTCGCTGCTCAGTCCGCCAAGAATTCAAACAAGTTGACGCCAAAGTGGGAAGGCCCTTATCGGGTGAAACGAGTCACTAGGCCTGGCGCTGTCCGCCTTGAGACCGAAGATGGAATTCCGGTGAGCAAATCCTGGAACATTGAGCATCTTCGTAAGTTTTACCCATAGGGCGCGGTTGTCGGAACTGCTCGGCAACCACCTTTTGTACAAGTCTTGCCGCTGTTGCATGTAATCCTTCAGACAAAGCCGGGCGCAGAACCGCGTCGCCAAGAAAGCTCATGTGTTGCGCACAGCTTGTCAAGTTCATGCTTTCATCATTTTATTGCATGTTTTGGCTAACACTTTGTGCAGCAACCATACCCGGTAAGCGGAATCGAGGCACTGGGCTCCATAACGTTATTTCCTCTTCTTTTTCTTTTCTCAAAGAAAGGGAAGCTCCCTCGCGCACAAGTTAACCAGGGGGGGGGGGGAGGAGGAGATAATACTATGGACCCATAATCGCCGAGGAAGATTCACCTCATCGGGAAGCAAGAGACCTAAAAGCTAAGTTGCCAAAGTTTGAGCAATCAATTTTTAATTTTTAGTTATCTTCCTCGAACGATAGTACTTTGTATGGAGAACTCAGCGCAGAGGAACCAAGTCGTGGATCGGTCGCGCCTTACTTTGTTTCGAGTCCGCTTAACAACTTAAGTGAGCTGCGGCTAGTCCACGACAAGGTTGCTTGTCGGTAGCGACCCCACCACAGTGCTGAAGTTCCGCACTCGGCCATGCAAGGGTGCTCGCACCGCAAGTTTCGAAAAAGCGTAGGGTAATAACATACAAAGCCAAGAGTCGAGTAAAGGAAGTAACGCAGCAAATGCTGCCCAGAATAAAGTTATATTACAAAAATAACTTATTGCGGCACTGGCTAAATCGTTCTCGTAACTGAAATAACAGCGAAGAGGAGAAGAAGGGCGCGCCGACACCCAAGCCCCGGCAAGCCAGAGTTGCCGGGGGCTGCGGCAAGCCAGAGTTGCCGGGGGCCGCGGCAAGCCAGAGTTGCCGGGGGCCGCGGCAAGCCAGAGTTGCCGGGGGCTGCGATATCAGATAAGCCCTTCGTCCCTTTTCAAGCATCCCTTTTTCATTAAAAACATTCTGCTCGGATACAATCCGTGGGGAATGAAAAACATGAAAGGGAAGAATACAAGTTTTAAATGCGGATAAGGCCCGAAGGCTTACAAATTAAAAAGATAAGATGCCCGTAATCCTTTTCCTGTCCCTCTTGTCAGGAGGTAGGTCAAGGAGGCGAGAAGGGCAAAAGAAACGCCTAGGCGAGCTACAGTGCCGAAGGCACCAAGAGAACATCCCGGAGCTCCCCGAGGGCTTGACGGAGATGGCAGCGCCGAAGCGGGCTCAAGACGGGCGGCAGGACGTCAAAGACGCTGTCGAGGGCACTACGCCAGATTCGACTTGACGGCCTTGTCGCCATCCCTCTTCCCCTTCGCAGCCTCTCACGCCAGCCGCCCAAGGAGACGACCCCGGGAGTTCAAGGAGCCGGGCGACGCTGATGATGGGGTCGCCGGTGACGCACGTAAGCGGCGCCTCGACAACCAATCGGGCCCGCTACCTCGCTGCCGTCGCTGTTGCTCTCCTCCTCGCCACTCTCGCCGAGGGGAACCTTCATTGTCGGAGGAGCTATCCACGCAGCACTTCGCCCGAGTACCGAGATCCCCAAGACCTTGACGGAGAGGAGATCACCTCCATTAACTTAAAATGGAGGGTAAACCCCGCCTCGGCTGTGGATGCAGTGAACGCCTTCCACCCACGATCAAGATACATCACATTAGGGGCTGGGAATACAACACGGACTCGCATGCCGCTGATTCCACAGCCCCTCATGTGCAGTCTCAAGAGCCATGGGCGGATCCGACTCCATCAAGGCCATGAACGGAGCTGGAAGCCGGAGGTGACGACGAGGCGCCGGCGCAGCTCAAGAAGAAGAACTCGCAAGGGTCGCCCCTGTATGGACCGCCGCAGGAGGGGAACCGGCGGAAGCGGAGACAGCGCGCCGCCTGGCCCGCCTCTTCCCCGAGCGCCGACCTGCCCACGACCTCGCCCCTCCCTCTTCCCTTGTGGCGGGTTCGCCACCCCGGGCGTGGGGTTGGGAGGAGCGCTGCCTAGCGGCGACCTCGCCGCCACCGATGAAGGACCAAGGTTCCTTTTCTCCATGACGAATGAGAGAAAGGGAGCGTAAATCGAGGAAAGGAGGAGATGGGAGAGTGCGGGCTTCTGCACTCCCTTTCCACTCTTTTTAAGGAAGCAATGTGGGGGCTCGACCGCCTCGCTCGACAAATCAGGGCATAGGAAGAGCAGGGAATCGGGGCCAACCTGCTGCCTCCGCTCGTAACGGCCCAGTTTTCCACTTCCACCGTCCGCGACCCCAAGAGCATGGGAACCACGTGGCGGGATGCAGAATCGAGGCGACGGGTGAAGCGACCTCAAGACGCCGCCCACTTCCCCACGACGCCGCAATTGACGCTGCGTGCCTGCTACGGGGAACGCGGCGGATACGGAGTGGGTTTGGTTTGGACCCAGCCGCTGCGTGCCCGTGCCTGCTTTTGGGACTGGCCCAACAAGCGCTTCGGCACCGTGTATGGCCCAGACCCGGGGCTCCCTGCCGGTGTAATACTAAAGTAGGGGTACCCTAGTACCCCGAACTTGTGCACGGGCAGTCAGAAAGGCCCCGTGGCAAGCCTCGCCAAGGCCCGCCAGACCCTCCGCAGCCTTTCAGAAGACAAGACCCGGCAAGAGGAGCTTGCCGAGAAGGCCTCTAGGCAGATAAGGCCCCGACAAGAAGAGCTTGTCGGGAAGGCTGCTCTGCACGCAGAAGACAAGGCCCGGCAAGAGGAGCTTGCCGGAAGGCTCGAGCGCCGACAAGTCTCCAAAGCGCGACAAAAAAGGATTCGGCGCTGACAAGGCGCTTGCCGCTGCATGCAACCTTCTCCGCCTCTCGCTCCAGCTCACCCAGCGACGTGTCGCCATGGGACCGCTCCATGGGCGCTGGTCGAGCGGGTCATGCAGCCAGCGGAGAGCAGCGATAAGCGGCGCCGACAGCTCGCCATCGTGGCGGCGGAGGCGCACTGACGGCCTCTGTTGCCTTGTTTGGGCGACAATGACGGGCATTTATTGCTTTTGTCCCTTGCCGTGAGAGTTAGGTATTTTGCAATCGCATAATCGCTCAAGTAGGTGTACCAACTCCTGTTTTACATTCGCATTCTGCCTCGTGGTTGCCACCTGTCGGAGACCCCTTGAGCATATAAAAGGAGGCCCGAGTGCAACGAGAGGGGTTCGCTGCAAGGTTCGCCTGCTCGATTCATTCGACCCACGAAGGCCGAGACACTCACGCTAGGTTTTGTAGCTCGCATTGCTCCCTAGCAAGAACACAATAGATCAAACAAGCAGCAGTAGGAGTTTTATCTCTCCGGAGAGCTCCGAAGCTGGGTAAACTGCTCGTGCGCATCGCCTCGATCCGCTCTTCGTGCGATCTCCGCCCCCCTCCGAACCACAAGGGGCCTGGTCCGCCGGCCCCATAGGTGTCCGTGGGTACGATCAGCGTCCCCGACAATGAAGTTTTTTACTAAGGATTGACTTGAACCTGTTCAAATCAATCTGGGGCCTAATGTTGGGGATAATACCACTAGGGGTAAACCGGCCAGAACAGGCCGGGTTAACTTCACCAGTAGTTGAACATGTTAAAGCCCAAGTAGGTAGCAGAGGGCTTATGGCCCGTAGCCGGTTCATGCCAAGAGTCGTAAACCGCGCCGTGATGTATCTTGTGTTGTAAGTTAGGAATAGTAGAGACCGAGCCGGATACGCCTATGAACCGGCGCCGGGACTTCAGAATCGACAAGGCCACCCGTGTATATAAGAGGACGACCCGGCGGTTTGGGACAGAAAACAACAACTCGAGGCCTAGGCGAAGCTTGTTTGCTCCCTAGTCATCGAAACCCCATCAATTCCATCACAACTAGACGTAGGCTTTTACCTTCATCGAAGGGGCCGAACTAGTATAAATTCTCGTGTCCTTGTGCCGCTTTAACCCATTCAAGTTAACCCGTAGCGATGGCTCCACGACTAAGTCCTTTCACGAGGACATCTGCAGTGACAAACCCACGACAGCGAGGACATCTTGATTCGGTGGCATTGTGGGATGAAGCGGCCCGGAACGACCTTACACGTACACTTACATTAGACAGGTTCCAACGACTGACATGCACTTGATGCATAAGGTGGCTAGCGGGTGTCTGTCTCTCCCACTTTAGTCGGATCGAATTCGATGAAGAGGGCCCTTATGAAGGGTAAATAGCAATTGGCATATGACCGTTGTGGCTTTTGCGTAGGTAAGAAACGTTCTTGCTAGAAACCCATAGCAGCCACGTAAAACATGCAACAACAATTAGAGGACGTCTAACTTGTTTTTGCAGGGTATGCTATGTGATGTGATATGGCCAAAAGGATGAGACGAATTATATATGTGTGATGTATGAGATTGATCATGTTCTTGTAATAGGAATCACGACTTGCATGTCGATGAGTATGACAACCGGCAGGACCCATAGGAGTTGTCTTAATTTATTGTATGACCCGCGTGTCAATGAAAAACGCCAAGTACTTACTTTACTTTATTGCTAACCGTTAGCCATAGTAGTAGAAGTAATAGTTGGCGAGACAACTTCATGAAGACATGATGATGGAGATCATGGTGTCATGCCGGTGATGGAGGTGATCATGCCGCGCCTCAAAGATGGAGATCAAAAGGCGCAAGATGATGTTGGCCATATCATGTCACTTTATGATTTGCATGTGATGTTTGTCATGGTTATATCTTATTTGCTTAGAACAACGGTAGCATAAATAATATGATCCCTTGCTAATGTTTCAAGAAAGTGTTCCCCCTAACTGTGCACCGTTGCGAAGGTTCATTGTTTCGAAGCACCACGTGATGATCGGGTGTGATAGATTCTAATGTTCGCATACAACGGGTGTAAGCCAGATTTGCACATGCGAAACACTTAGGTTGACTTGACGAGCCTAGGATGTACAGACATGGCCTCGGAACACAAGAGACCCAAAGGTCGAACATGAGTCGTATAGTAGATACGATCAACATGAAGATGTCCACCGATGATGACTAGTCCGTCTCACGTGATGATCGGACACAGCCTAGTTGACTCGGATCATGTATCACTTAGATGACTAGATGGATGTCTATCTAAGTTGGAGTTCATTAAATAATCAGATGAACTTAATTATCATGAACATAGTCAAAAGGTCTTTGCAAATTATGTCATAGCCTACGCTTTAGTTCTATTGTTTAAGATATGTTCCTAGAGAAAATTTAGTTGAAAGTTGATACTAGAAATTATGCGGACTGGGTCCGTAAACTGAGGATTATCCTAATTGTTGCGCAGAAGGCTTATGTTCTTAATGCACTGCTCAGTGTGCTGAACCTCGAGCGTCGTCTGTAGATGTTGCGAAACATCTGACATACACATTTTGATGACTACGTGATAGTTCAGTGCGTAATGCTAACGGTTTAGAATTGTGGCACCAAAGACGGTTTTGAAACGTCGCAGAACATATGAGATGTTCCAAAGACTCTAATTGGGATTTCAGACTAGTGCCCACGTCAAGAGGTATGAGACCTCTGACAAGTTTCTTAAGCCTGCAAACTAAGGGAGAAAAGCTCAATCGTTGAGCATGTGCTCAGATTGTCTGAGTACTACAATCGCTTGAATCAAGTGGGAGTTAATCTTCCAGATGAGATAGTGATGGTTCTCCATAATCACTGTCACCAAGCTAGTAGAGCTTCGTGATGATCTATAACATATCAGGGATAGACATGATGATCCTTGAGCAACTCGCGATGTTTGACACCGCGAAAGTAGAAATCAAGTAGGAGCATCAGTTCTTGATGGTTAGTAAAACCACTAGTTTCAAGAAGGGCAAGGGAAAGAAGGGATACTTCATGAAACGGCAAATCAGTTGCCGCTCTAGTGAAAGTTGAACCCAAACCCGAGACTAAGTGCTTCTGTAATGAGGGGAACGACCACTGAAGCAGAACTACCCTAGATACTTGATAGATGAGAAGGCTGGCAAGGTTGACAGAAGTATTTTTAATATAAGTTATATTATTGTGTACTTTACTAGTACTCCTAGTAGCACCAGGGTAATAAATACCGGTTTGGTTGCTAAGTGTTAGTAACTCGAAATAAAAGGCTGCGGAGACTAGCTAAAGGTGAGATGACAATATGTGTTGGAAGTGTTTCCAAGGTTGATGTGATCAAACATCGCACGCTCCCTCTACCATCGGGATTGGTGTTAAACCTAAATAATTGTTATTTGGTGTTTGCGTTGAGAATAGACATGATTGGATTATGTTTATTGCAATATGGTTATTAATTTAAGGAGAATAATGGTTACTCCGTTTATTTGAATAATACCTTCAATGGTCTTGCACCTAAAATGAATGGTTTATTGAATCTCGATCGTAGTGATACACATGTTCATGCCAAAAGATATAAGATAGTAATGATAGTACCACATACGTGTGGCAATCGCCATTTGAGTCATATTGGTATAAAACGCATGAAGAAGCTCCATGTTGATGGATCTTTGGACTCACTCGCTTTTTGAAAAGATTGAGACATGCGACCCATGTCTATTGGTAGATATGCATGAAGAAACTCCATACAGATGGATCGTTTGGACTCACTTGATTTTGAATCACTTGAGACATGCAAATCATACCACATGGGCAAGAGTGCTGAAAGGCCCTGCTTTCAAAGAAGATGGAACAAGAAAGCAACTTGTTGGAAGTAATACATTTTGATGTGTGCAGTCCAATGAGTGCTGAGGCACGCAGTGGATATCGTTTTGTTCTTACTTCACAGATGATTTGGGTAGATGCTAATTATATTTACTTGATGAAACACAAGTCTGAATTATTGAAAGGTTTAAATAATTTCGGAGTGAAGCTGAAGATCGTCGTGACAAGAGGATAAAATGTCTATGATATGATCATAGAGATGAATATCTGAGTTACGAGTTTGGCACACAATTAAGACATTGTGGAAATTGTTTCACAACTAATACACTACCGAACACCATAGTGTGATGGTGTGTCCAAACATCATAACTGCACCCTATTGAATATGGTGCATACCATGATGTCTCTTATCGAATTACCACTTTCGTTTATGGGTTAGGCATTAGAGACAACCGCATTCACTTTAAATAGGGCACCGCGCAATTCCGTTGAGACAACACCGTATGAACTATGGTTTAGAGAAACCTAAGCTGTCATTTCTTAAAAGTTTGGGGCTGTGACACTTATGTGAAAAAGTTTCAGGCTGATAAGCTCGAACCCAAAGCTGATAAATGCATCTTAATAGAATACCCAAAACAGTTGGGTATACCTCCTATTTCAGATTCGGAAGCAAAAGTGATTGTTTCTAGAAACGGGTCCTTTCTCGAGGAAAAGTTTCTCTCGAAAGAATTGAGTGGGAGGATGGTGGAGACTTGATGAGGTTATTGAACCGTCACTTCAACTAGTGTATAGCAGGCCTGTGAAGTTGTTCTGTGGCACCTACACCAATTGAAGTGGAAGCTTATGATAGTGATCATGAAACTTCGGATCAAGTCACTACCAAACCTTGTAGGTCGACAAGGATGCGTACTACTTCAGAGTGGTACGTAATCCTGTCTTGGAAGTCATGTTGCTAGACAACGATGAACCTACGAGCTATGAAGAAGCGATGGTGGGCCCGGATTCCGACGAATGGCTCGAGGCCATAAAATCCAAGAGAGGATCCATGTATAATAACAAAGTATAGACTTTGGAAGAACTGCTTGATGGTCGTAAGGCTGTTGGGTGCAGATGGATTTTAAAAGGAAGACGGACAATGATGGTAAGTGTCACCATTAAGAAAGCTCGACTTGTCGTTAAGATGTTTTCCGACAAGTTCAAGGAGTTGACTACGATGAGACTTTCTCACTCGTAGCGATGCTAAGAGTCTGTTGGAATTATATTAGCGCCATCGCATTATTTATGAAATCTTGCAGATAGGATGTCAAAACATTGTTTCCTCGACGATTTTCTTGAGGAAAGGTTGTATGTGATACAACCAGAAGGTTTTGTCAACCCTGAAAGATGCTAACAAGTATGCAAAGCTCCAACAATCCTTCTAAGGACTGGAGTAAGCATTTCGGAGTTGGAATGTACGATTTGATGAGATGATCAAAGATTTTGGGTTTATACAAAGTTTATGAGAAACATGTATTTCCAAAGAAGTGAGTGGGAGCACTATAGAATTTTTGATGAGTATATGTTGTTAAAATATTGTTGATCAGAAATGATGTAGAATTTCTGGAAAGCGTACGAAGTTATTTGAAAAGTGTTTTTCAATGGAAACTTGGATTAAGCTACTTGAATATTGAGCATCAAGATCTATAAGGATAGATCAAAAATGCTTGATAGTACTTTCAAATGAATACATACCGTGACAAGATTTTGAAGGAATTAAAATTAGATCAGCAAAGAAGTAGTTCTTGGCTGTGTTACAAGGTGTGAGTATTGAGTAAGACTCAAGACCTGACCACGACAGAAGAGAGAGAAAGGACTAAGGTCGTCCCCTATGCTTTAGACGTAGGCTCTACAGTATGCTATGCTGTGTACCGCACCTGAAGTGTGCCTTGCCATGAGTCAGTCAAGGGGTACAAGAGTGATCACTACAAAAAATATACACTTCCGTGATGATACGTGTTTGTCACAGTAGGTCGCTTTTTTGTCATGCATGTACATCCATGACATATTTATGACAGAATCAAGATAGTCATACCAGGCCGTCAGAGAAGTGTTCCATGACATTACCAAAATTATCATCATGGAAGTGTCCACTTCGATGACGATAAATCGCGCGCCACAGAAGTGCTTTCGTCAAGGCTGACCGACACGTGGCATCCACCATAACGGAACGCCGTTAAGCTATCGGGTCGGATTTTGGATCCGATAACCCGTTAACAGCCCTGACCAATGGGAAATTTCCACGTGTTAAATTCTGATTGGTCAAGGGAACACCGTCACCGTCGATGGGGCCGATGTCGCCTGGCCCATTGGAGGAGACATTCCTATGATACGTCGACACGTGGATGGGCCCAACAGAGGCCCATATAGGTTAAAAAGGCCGCCCACCAAAGGCCCGTAGAATTTAATCAGGTACTAGTGGGCTAGCCCAATAACGGCCTGCTTAATAAAGGCCCATTTACGGCCCGAAGCCAGATCTGGCCCGTTAATTGTTCGCCCAATATCTGGGCCCATTTACGGCCCGCAGCCAAATCTGACCCGTTAATTGTTCGCCCAATATTTGGGCCCATTTGCGGCCCGAAGCCAGATCTGGCCCGTCAATTGTTTGCCGAATATTTGGGCCCAACTACAGCCCAGTGACTTTCGGCCTATTAGAGGCCTGATGTAGACATGGGCCCATTTCAGCCCGGTGCGACTTTCGGCCTGGGAATGGCCCGCTGCCCATGGGCCATATATGGTCCGACGGGACATCGGGCCCACTAACGCCCCGTGCTAAAGGTGGCAACAGTTAAGCCCAACGTGACTTTGGGCCTGTTAAAGGCTGTCGCGTAATTCGCCCGCTGATGCTCGTACCAAGCTTTCGCCTCTTAAAGGCCCATGATATCGATGGGCCAACTAAGGCCCGAGATATGTTTCGCCTGGTAACGGCCCGTGAGCTAACCGGGCCCAAAACGGCCCGGTCTACATTTCGCCTCGTCAAGGCCCGTCGACGACTAGTGAAAATTGAGGCCCAACATGCATTTTGCCTCGCTAAAGGCTGTGGTTTCATCTCGCCATCACAAAGTAGTACAATATTCAGCTCGTTAATGGCCCAACGCTACCGGGCCAAACTAAGACTGGGTCGGCTAAAAGGCCCAACTAAAATATAGGCCGGTGTAAGTTTGGGCTGGCGCACGTGTGAAGGCCCCAATCATTCGGGCCCAAGAAAGACGCAGTCGCCCAATTGTGGCCCGCTAAAGACCTGGTCCGTTAGAGTCAAATGTTTCGTCCTGGCCGACTACATCTGATTTTTTTTTCAGATAGCTTAATAATGGCAAGAATTAGTAGGAATTAAGAACAAACCTACTCTATACAATAAAGAAATTACGACATAGTAATTAAGAATAAACCTACACTATAAAATAAAGGATTTAAGGTATATTACATCCACTGGGCATCGAAGTTCGCCAGCAGTGATCACAAAGCGCAACGAAGAAGCAGATTACAAAAACTGGGCACCATTGCAGCATAACAAAATAATATCGAACCGAGACTACTTCCAAGACAGTTCAAGAAAGGTTAGCCTTTCGGGAACTGCTATGCTAAGCCGAACAAGGCTGTGAGACCGCCTAGCATGTTGGTCATAGCTTCCGTGTATAGCTGTTTAGTGATGAGGTTCTCATTGGTGTTCTCCGCAATCTTTCTTAGAGATAGGACTTCAAGTCGAAGTTGAGTTGCGTAATGCCTTTCCGCTAGAACTTGGGACTCAAGAAGTCGAATCGATTCGCATAACTAATTCTCGTGAGCTTGTCTCCATCGTTAGTCTCAAGTAACTTGAACACTGCATGAAGAAAAGACATTGGGGTTGTCTCGCTGTCTTCAAGATGTTTTGCCTTCTTTGCTGCAATATATGTTGGGTTTGTCTCTCAGCCTTCAGTAGACTTGTGCATGCCATCAGGCATATCACCCTGAAACAAAGCAGAGAGATGATAGGCGAGGGAGTCCTGGATTAGGGGGTGTCTGGATACCGAACTATCACCGTTGGCCGGACTCCTGGACTATGAAGATACAAGATTGAAGACTTCGTCCCGTGTCTGGATGGGAATTTCCTTGGCGTGGAAGGCAAGCTTAGCGATACGGATATGTAGATCTCCTACCATTGTAACCGACTGCGTGTAACCCCGACCTATCTCGGTGTCTATATAAACCGGAGGGTTTTAGTCCGTGAGGATCTAACAACAATCATACCATAGGCTAGCTTATAGGGTTTAGCCTCCTTGATCTCGTGGTAGATCTACTCTTGTACTACCCATATCATCAATATTAATCAAGTAGGAGTAGGGTATTACCTCCATCGAGAGGGCCCGAACCTGGGTAAAAACATCGTGTCCCTTGTCTCCTGTTACCATCCGCCTAGACGCACAGTTCGGGACCCCCTACCCGAGATCCGCCGGTTTTGACACCAACATTAGTGCTTTCATTGAGAGTTCCTCCGTGCCGTCGCCGTCAGGTAGGATGCCTCATCCCGTCTTTAAAGACGATACTATCGCCAAAGGAGCCTTGGCCGCTGGTCAGACTCTTCGGCTACGTGGTTTTTTTATGACCGCCAGTTCGGCCATCGCACCGACGATGACCTCTCGAGTCATCGAAACAAATCTCTATGTTAATTCGGAACTTGCCGAACAGTTAGATCCGATCGAGCTCTCCTCCATAAACGAGCTCTTGGATCGCATCGCCGCCCTGGGAGTCGCCATAGACTACGACCGGATCGGGCCTAAAACCGATCTGAGAGAGATCAAATCTCCCCAGGCTACCCGTCATGTTGCTGTGATAGAGGAGCAATGAGGCGATTCTTCTTCTATCTTAAGGACTAGCTACGTCTGGATTCCCGATCCCTCCATGCCGGATACCTGCAGAGGGACGGATGTCGATCAAGCCCTGAACTTAAAGTCAGGCGGCGGGTTGGACTCATTGGATAACACTCAAAAATCCAAACTTCCGAGTTCGGAAACTTCTCGGCCCCTGAGTCCTAAATTGGACGGGGTTCCGGATCCAGTTCCACCCGCCCACCCAAACATTAGCGATCTCTCTCAAATTCGCAAGAGCTCATCAAACAAAGACATCATTATCGGGCCAGTTCCTCCGGTTATGAACAGGATAAAGGATCTGCCGAGAGGAGGACGCAATCCCAATTTTCTGCAATAATTGCACGGACAAGGGAATTCTAAACGCCATAAGTCATCGCGAAATTACACGCTTTTGCTGACTTGGTGACCATAGTACAAAAGTAATCAGGCGATGGAGAGCGCTCGAAAACCGAAAGTAAATTTTGGGATAATCCGCCCAATACATCCCTAGTCCGAAATAAAATGGTGCATCACTATCAAGCACCGGGTTAAATACCAAAAACCAAAACCCCTAAAGGGTACGGAACTGCATCGAGGGTTGGCTAAAAGGACCTCGCAAACTTCACAAGACAGAGGGCGCCACTCCAACTCATAGCCTTCGAGCATGTTGGATACTACGGCAGGTGGCCAAAAGTGGCGAAGAGCTTGTAGCTTCGTAATCCCAGCCCAAAGAACACCAAAGACGGTGTTAACAGCCTTCCGTAATTTCACACAAATAACATGCGAAAACGAACACTCCGCAACCTTGCCGAAGTCTACCAAGTAGCAACAATAAATCCATGGAGTGACACGGCTATTACCTTTAATGCCAGTGATGAACCTAAATTCCGAACAGCCCGAGCACCAGCCGCATTGCTCCTTAGTCCGATAGTGGACGACTTTCGCCTTACTAAGGTACTCATGGATGGCGGCAGCGGACTAAACCTCATCTATGAGGAAACCCTCCAAAAAATGGAAATAGACTGGAACCGCATTGAGCGAAGCAAAGACAACCTTTAGAGGAATAATCCCTAGCCGGAAGCATGCTGCACAGGAAAATCACATCGGGCGTAGTGTTCGCTCACGGACAATTACAGGTCCGAGGAGGTCACATTTCAAGTGGCCTCGTTCAACAGCGGGTATCATGCTTTATTAGGACGAGAGGCATTCACAATTTTTCAAGCTATACCCCATTATGGGTACATGAAACTTAAAATTCCCGGACCTAACGGAATCATCACTCTCACTAGTGATCCGAACATATCACTCCGCGCCGAAAACAAGACAGCCGCACTAGCCCTCGAGGCACTATCCGAAGCCCTAGCGGCCGAGGAACTCACCGCGATGCGCTCCACGGTGAATGTGGATGATGTGATACTTGATAAAAGATCCAAGTCCACCTCATTTAAACCAGCGGATGAAATAGTCAAATTCCAAGTCCACCCAACGGACTTCGCAAAGACGGCCTCCATTGGGGCACAATTAAACCCCGATGTAGATGCCGCGACCACGAGAATTTCTATGAGAAAATCGGGACATCTTTGCTCGCACCCTTCGGACATGCCAAGAATCCCACGCCGGCTGGCCGAAAGCACAGCCTAAATATCCTAAAAGGATTCAAGCTACCAAACAGGCTCTTGAACGCTTTTCCAACCCAAGAGACAGGCCATGGGAGAGGAGCTAGCCAAACTTTTGGAAGCCGGATTCATCGAGATATAAAACATCCGGACCGGCTAGCAAACCCGGTGATGGTACCAAAGAAGGATAAATCCTGGCGCCTATGTGTTGATTTTAAAACCTTAATAAGGCTTGCCCAAAGGATCCCTTCCCCTCCTCGAATTGATCAAATTATTGACGCTACAGCAGACACGACTCATTGTGCTTCCTCGACGCCAGCATCTCGCTACCACCAAATCAAGATGGCAGAGCTGCACCAAGCCGCAACAAAGATTCATCACTCCATACGGCCCGCTCTGCTTCAACACAATGCCCTTTGGGCTCAAAAACGCCGCGCAACATATCAACGCATGATTCGGACATGTCCGCAAACCAGATCGGCAAAACAACAAGCATATGTAGATGACGCCAAAACCAAGCACGCCGAAACTCTAGTAGACGACTTGAGGCTCACATTCGACAATCGTCGAAAATATGCAAGCTCAATCCGGACCAAGGCGTCTTCGGCGTTCCAGCCAGAAAGCTCCTGGGCTTCATTGTGTCCGGTAGATGAATTGAAGCAAACCCAGCCAAGATCCGAGCTCTGTCACAATTGGATATTCCAAAAGACCTCAAACAAATACAAAAATTGACAGGATGCGTAGCGGCTCTAAGCCGCTTTATTTCCCGTTTGGGAGAAAAGGCGTTACCTCTTTACCGCGTCCTCCGGCGCACCAAACACTTCGAGTGGACGGATGCTGCCACGGCCGGACTCGAAGAAATAAAGGCCATTTTGGCAACAAATCCGGTCCTGGCCGCGCCCAATGTGGGCGAACCAACGCTATTATATATCGCCGCAACACATCAAGTTGTCAGTGCGGTGCTCGTTGTCGAACGAGAAACGGACGGACACCGGTTCCCTCTTCAAAAACCGGTCTATTATGTGTCCACTGTCCTAACTCCATGCAAGTCCCGGTACCCACACTATCAAAAGATAGCATACGCGGTGTTCATGGCATCCCGGAAGCTGCGACACTACTTTCAAGAGTGTTCGATAATGGTAGCCTCCGAAGTACCTCTTAACGACATTATAAATAACCGCTGACGCCGACGGGCCGGATTGCTAAATGGGCCATAGAGCTCCTTCCATTCGACATAACTTATAAGCCACGACGAGCTATTAAGTCGCAGGTTTTGGCCGACTTCGTGGGCCGAATGGACTGAAGTTTAACTCCCTAAAGAATACGACGCATACCCAATTGGATCATGCACTTTGACGGCTCCAAAATGTTGGCGGCCCGGGGCTGGTGTCGCCCGACGTCCCCAACCGGGACATAGTCCAATACGCCCTTCGGGATAATGTATACGGACTCCAACAACGCAGTCAACACGAGGCCCTTCGCACGGCCTTCGGATGGCGTCTCCATGGGCATTCAACGCCTAGAGGTGCGCGGGGATTCAACCTCGCAATATCTCAAATAAACGGAGACTTTGATGCCAAAGATCCGAAAATGGAAGCATACCGCAATGCGGTCCTAAAAATGTCAAGACGGTTCAAGGGCTCGAATTTCATCATATAGCCCGGATAACAACCAGGCGGGCGGATATATTGGCACGCATCGGTGCAAAATGCGGCGCCGCCCCACCCAATATCTTTCTCGAACGGCTGTTCAAGCCATCCGCATTATGGGAAGGGGAGTCCGCACAATAATCCGACCCAACCGCACCGCCTCGACGCCAACACTCAAACAACCGGAGGCTCGCCCCGAGATAACACCCTCCGCTCACGAAATAATGGCGGTTATCACCCCGTGGACGGAACCATTCCTAGCCTACCTAACTAGGCAGGAACTCCCCGAAGACCAAAATGAGGCTCACTGCATAGTACGGCGATCTAAAGCCTACAAAGTCCATGAGGGAGAGCTTTATAAGAAAAGCACTACAGGAGTCCTTCAAAGGTGTATCTCAAGAGGAAGGGCGAAATCTCCGGCTGAAATTCATGCCGGACTGGGTGGGCACCACGCCGCAGCCCGGCCCTTGTAGGCAAGGCCTTCCAGACATGATTTTATTGGCCGACGGCCCGGCAGATGCGCAGGATTTAGTCCCACGATGCGTGGTTGCCAGCTTTTGCTAACCAAAGCCACATGCCACCTACCGCCTCAAAACTATACCCATCACCGGCCGCTCGAGGTCCTGGGGCTTGACATGGTTGGACCCCTTAAGGAGGAACCCACAAGCAAAAATACCTATTGGTCATGGTGGATAAATTCACCAAATGGATAGAGGCCAAGCTCGTTAAAACGCGGCGAATCCGGACCGGTGATAGACTTCATATCGTGGGTAGTGCAATCATTACGGTGTCCCCACAAAGATCATCACTGATATTGGCACCAACTTCACGGCCGATGAGGTCAAATTATGGTGCGAAAACATGGGCATCAAGCTCGATTACGCCTCAGTCTATCACCCTCAAACCAACGGCCAAGTCGAACGAGAAAATTGTCCAATCATGAGCGGCATTAAACTCAGACTAGTGCGGTCCCTCAAGGAATCTAACATGCACTGGGTTGAGGAGCTCGACTCCGTACTCTGGGGGCTGCGGACCACCCCGAATCGTACTACCGGATTCACACCATTCTTTATGGTGTACGGTGCAGAGGCAGTCTTGCCCTGCGACATAATACATGACTCACCTCGCGTGCGCATGTATGAAGAAAGAGAAGCCGAGCTCGATCGGCAGGACAATTTGGACGCATTGGAGGAGGAGCGCGACGTGGCAAAAGCTCGTTCCGAATTCTATCAACAAAGAGGCTCAAGATATCAAAGCAGGAAGTACGGGCCAAGGCTTATAACGTTGGCGAACTAGTTCTACGCTCACGGACAAGAAAAAGGACAAACTCAAGCCCAAATGGGAAGGTCCCTTCATCATCGACCAGGTCCCGACCGGGCGGAGCATACCGTCTGCAAACGCATCGGATAACCGACTCGAGCCGAACCCATGGAACGCAGCCCGTCTCACGAAGATTCTACGCCTAAGCGCCCGGACTCCAAGTTCGTCTCCTTTCTCCGGCCCACATTTTCTATTTTTGCTGTCTTTTATTTCTCTCCTTCCTCCTCCTTCTTCTTGAAGCCTCTAGAGGCTCGCTTGGCGCTTTTTTGCACACACTTGACGCGCTGTCCGCTCATTATATTCGGGGCTTCTTTAATGAAGCTTATTTATACGGGCTTCATGCCCAACACATGCGTTAAACTTCCGCATGTACCTTTTATTCACCATTATATGCATCGATATGACTTAAGTTTTGGCCAAGCTGGGTTGCTGGCTCTGTTCTTACCCCTACGCTCCCGATTGTTCGGCTAGGTGGTAAAGGGAGCACCTCTGCGATTATTCTTTGCCAGTCACCGGATGTGTACCTCGGATCGGTGAAGCCGAAAAGCTAGCATTCTTAAGGGAATATTCGGTCGGTGAACTGAAAGATGATTTTTAACCATTTACCCATCTGCCTCAGATGATTTTCTCGCTTTCATAGCAGCTTTGACATGCACTTTAGGGCATGCATCCCAATGAAAAGGAACCCTTAACGGAACTATTCTCCTCGGAAGATGTTTCTTACTACCCATGTAATATAACATAACTAGTTGGGCACTTGTCCGATATAGCAATAATGACCCCTACGCCTTTGTCTCCATGCATACCTGTGTTCTTATATAACCACGAAGGTATTCGGACACACTCCAGACTATTGGGTCCCGAGGTCGGGCTTAAAAGGTCCGCTATGACAAACGATCTACAATCCGGCTAGAAGACATTTTTTCATGTCATATTTTTACATAGTCAAATCGACTCATTGTATTCCTCCTCAATGCCATCTAATAGGCTATCTAATTTGCAATCTTGCTGGGAATACTTGGCGGCCAATTCTACTTGGCCGTAACTAAGCTTACAGGGATCTCCATCCCATCAGGCCCCACAGGTCCGACCTCGGCCATGTGGTTTGGGTCACCGTGGTACCGCTGCGTCTTTACCAAGGCCCGTGCCTCCTGGCGCCTTGACGGCAACCGATAACTTCCATAGTCGGAAGCGCCATTGCTCCTCGAAGCCGCTCTGCCAGCTCCCCAATGCCTTCGGGCAGGGAGATAGATGGCCACAAGGCCTGGTCGATGCCTTTCATCACCTGCCGGACTCGTTCGTGCAGCTGACGCAATTCGGGAAGAAGATCACCCGAAGAACTGGGCATCTCCTCCTCAGGATGACCTGTGAGCAAACCTACATACATGTTTATGTTAGTCACCTTCCTCGCCGAACTCTTTCAAAGTTCGCCAAGCACTTATCGAAAATGCCGCGACGGTTAGCCGCCGATTCTCCTTTACGGAGTCGATAACTGGGCACGAACATCATTTAGTTCCTCACCCAGCTTGGTGTTGGCATCTTGGAGGTTATTTTTCTCCCGCCGCACTTTGTAAGCACGCCTCGCCGCCTTTAGCTGGCGCAAGAGTTGCTGCTTGTCCGGATCTAGTCCGCGCCATCTGTAATGTTTTGTCGACGATTTACACCCGCCATACAGTTCATAAACTATTTATCTTTTGAAGCGTATATTACGGAGAGGGGTCTCTGTGGCTCCCCCTGTAGCGGCTAGTGCGGCCTCAAGTTGGGCCTTGCACTCTTCAAGCTCCTGGGAATGTCGGGTATTCTTTTTTGTAAGATCCTGCATAACAAATGATCCTTAAATCAATTATACTAACTATTTTAAGTCTTGGGGGCTACTGGCATATACAACTGTCAAATTTCCTTACCCGTATGTCCTTTACATACTGCTCCGTGGCTCTGGCTAGACCATCTTGAGCGGCACGGAGGTGCGCATCTCCCGAATTGAAGGCATTCAAGGCCTCTTGGGAGAAACATGCATCACGAAGAACTGTCCGGCGGCGCCTGTGATTCAGGGCGCTCTCCACCTCGGAGTTGGTGACGGACAATCTGTCGGCATCCTCTGTCGGAGGAGCATCCGATGTACTCCTCGTGTTCGCCTCCGCTTCTGGACCCGGCTTTGGAGCCTGGCCGGCGGAGGTTCGATTGGCAACCTCTCCGGACTTAGTCCGGCGAGCGCTCTTTTTCCTGAAAAGAGCGTCAGCGTTAGTACGCCTTCCAGGAATCCAACCTAGGAACATGGTGACACGCCATACTGTTGCGACGGAGTTTCGATCTAGACCGCACTCCTTTTTTAGCCTCAAGGGCAGACTGCCCTTGTTGGCCAGCCGCTGGCTCGGCTTCCTGCCTCGAAGGTACCCTCGCGAAACACCATTGGTATACGGTGATCAAGAAATAAGCACGGATGGGTCATTATCGTAATATTGGGACCTCGGTCTCGCCATTCGTGAGGCTGGAAGTATTCCGGTAATCGAATCGTGATGGCAACCAAAGCATTGTCGATGTTAAGTTGGTGGAATACCCCGTCGATCAACTCCACCTTTATATCCGGATCCTCTTCGGAGGTCGGATCGAGGGACCGTTCCGGATCCTCGGGTTGTGGGGGCGGGCTGTGTATCTTATCCACAGTCCGGCGCAGTTCCTACGCAGAAACCATGAAATGAGATATTTAACCATGGGAACATGGAACGGACAGGTCACAAAGATGTTTGCTTACCCAGCTTCGAGGATTATTCGAAGAAAACTCCTTCAGTGGATTGACGCGAGGAAATCCTCCTCCTCCCTTTATACATGGCGCATAAGATCTTCACCAGTTCGGTGATCGATCCCGCCCTTTGCGCCATGGCGGGTGGCATCGTCCTCCCCGTTGAAGTCCCACATGGGGTGGCCCCTATATTGGAGTGGCTACACTCCCCTCATAATGCAGATTTCCATGACTCCAATCATGGTCAATCCGGCATGAGCCAGTAACCTTATTCGGCTCATCAAATAGAGGACATCCCGGTCATTTTCCCTACGGGGGCTCCGAGGGCTCCAGCTCAGGCGCTTCTTCAGAGGAGCATTGCTGAACTCCGGAAGGCCGATCCAAACAGGATCCGGCAGCGGGACGGCCTCCATGTAAAACCATTCCGAAGGCCAGTCTTCGGACGCCTTCTTCGGGGTTCCGGATAGGTATCCGGTCCTGGCGATGCGCCATAGCTCAGCTCCGCCCAAGAACAGTTCGCAAAGGGCCACGAAGCCCGCGATGTGCAAGATGGAGGCAGGAGTAAGGTGGTGCAACTGAAGGCCGTAGAACTCCAAGAGCCCCCGGAGAAACGGATGGATTGGAAATCCGAGTCCTCTTACTAGATAAGAGATGAAGCATACCCGCTCTCCTTTAGAGGGATCGGGGACACTCTCCGCTTGCTTTCCGCCCTTGTAGGTGGCTAGTCCGGCTCGAACCGGAACCATGAAGGCCGGGGGAAGAAATCCCTTGGCTTGGAGTATAACTAGCTCGCTATGTGGGACTGAGCATCCCTCCTAATTTCCAGGCTGAGGGCTGGGAGCGCGAGAGGAGGAGCCGCGTCGGCTGTCCATGATGGAATGGGCTTTGGTCGAGGCGCCCGATGAAAGCTCATGAAGGGGGATGGTGTGACTCAGATCTAGAACCTCGCCTTTTATAGGCAGCTCATTTGCGCAGCTAGGGGGTAATTGTAAAAATACCCCGGCTTTTCGCATTCATTCAAACACGTGGAAGATGGCCATTATTGGGCGAGAAGCCAAGGAGCGCAGCATTTATCGGGTTTTACACTATTCGACAAGTATATGGAATTTGGAGAAGAACCCGCCGCAATGCCGAAGACAATCAACGCTACGGACTCATCGCCATTGAAGCCTGGTTCGGGGCTACCGAGGAGTCCCGGATTAGGGGTGTCCGGATAGCGAACTATCACCGTTGGCGGACTCCTAGACTATGAAGATACAAGATTGAAGACTTCGTCCCGTGTCCGGATGGGACTTTCCTTGGCGTGGAAGGCAAGATTGGCGATACGGATATGTAGATCTCCTACCATTGTAACCGACTCTGTGTAACCCTAACCTATCCGGTGTCTATATAAACCGGAGGGTTTTAGTCCAGAGGACTAACAACAATCGCACCATAGGCTAGCTTCTAGGGTTTAGCCTCCTTGATCTCGTGGTAGATCTACTCTTGTACTACCCATATCATCAATATTAATCAAGCAGGAGTAGGGTATTACCTCCATCGAGAGGGCCCGAACCTGGGTAAAAACATCGTGTCCCTTGTCCCCTGTTACCATCCGCCTAGACGCACAGTTCGGGACCCCCTACCCGAGATCCGCCGGTTTTGACACCGACAACAGGTTTTGCACGTGTATAAACAAAGATGATAACTGTTCTGTCAATTCTATCCAATTTCAAATTAGAAAATAAAGAGTAATTTAAAAATATCAATAGCATAATTTGGCATTGTTCATAATGCGGGGAGCTTCACCACACTTTGGATTACCATGTCAACATAACAAGCATAGATGAAGGGCAAAGAAAATCATTGTATCTATTTTGGATAATGTGCATGGCATGTTGTTCATATCATCAACCACATCAGTAAGATGAAACAGGAGATGACAAGGTGCAAACGTGGGCTGCTTCACCACAATAATCGGATTATAGATCCACAAAAACAAGCATACATATAGTGAGTTTTAAGTAATGTGCATGTTGTGAATATGGAATTTGGTTTTACAATTTAAACTTAGAACTTACGTTTCTTACGAACATGCATTTTGGTATAAACAGCAAACTAAACAGCTGTAAACGATAGGGAGTATGAGCAAATTAAACAGTAGTTGAGGATAAAGGCTTTAGAAGGACTGACTTACATTAACAAGCTAACACCGGCTTTATAATGCCCTTCTCCATGTCAAGGGAAGGATAACTCAAGAATTTCAGCACAGAGTCTTCTTCATAAGCATTGCCTGTACTCTACATTTTTTAGAGAGTGATTATAGATATGATAATACAGGAAGGGATAGAGGATAATGAAGATAAGATGCAGATTGATGCTACATAATCAACTACCAATCCCTGGAAGTAGCTGTTAATGTAAGTACAGTGATAGACCACGTTCAGTCCTTACAAGAGGACTGCAGAGCTAAACCTCTTCAAAAGCATTGGGTTGATTCTAAATTTATGTAAGAGTCCATACAGATCTTATAATGTCCACCAAATGGACGATTACGAGGCTAACATGTGCGGTGATGCTACATAATCAAACAGCTATGAAAGTAAGTATGGTCACACAGGCAAGAGGTACTCACAAGAGCAATGCAGTGTGTAGTATAGTTGCGAGATTCTGTGGTCCCTTGAGAACGGATGTTCTTCTGCTAACAGTTTTCGTACAAGTGAGACATTAAGGCAAATGCAGAAATGTAGTTCAAATTTTGATGTGATATCATAGACAGTACCTTACGTTGCAGCCGAGACCAATGTGTAACAAGATTATTCCAGTCACCGTCAGATAAATGTAGCACCGGAGACTTTACAGAAATTTAATTCAGAGGCTTGCCATTGAAGTGTGCTTGCCCCAAGTAGGAACGATACTTCATTAACGAGTGCTTGAAAAGCGCAACCAACCCTTTCTCGTCATCACAATCCAGTTTGCTCCTCGCCTATTTAAAAGAATGAAATCTTGTGTCTTCGTCGTCAGTAAACATATGCAGTAATGACCGTGAATAACATTAGTACATTACTTACGCCAGAAGTTGCGGAGGAAGATCAGAATTGTTCTGTGGTTCATGGTATAATCTTTCCATGAAGGAAAGATGCGCACAAAGTTCCCGACAACAACATAAGCTTCGTCTTCTAAATCGGGAAGAAATGGAACAGGGTCCTATTTGCTGCAATTGGGGCTCTCTACGGTTCAAAAGGGATTTGGCAACCGGATTTGGTGTACTCTTTGCTGGATTGGGGGTTTTGCATCGCATACTGGTGCTATGTCAATCGGCATAATCATACTGCTTGCTGCAGCTTGGGGTCTCGCTGAGTTGGGGCATCGAAATGACCAAAGGTAGTAGGGCTAGAGTATGGTAGAGTTGGGGTATTTTGTGGGTCAGGTGATATTGCAACTACACCTAATGGGCTATTTGATTTATCAGGTGCCACTACCTTTTCCAAATACTTTGCTTGTGCTCCTCCACGATCAGCAATCGCCTCTTCCTTTTGAACGTCTGATACACAAGAACAACATTTGAATGGATAAATATGGTATGATGACAGATGGAATATGTAATGAAAATGGATAGGCAGTATGATTCACATACACGATGTGTAAACTAAGCTAATGGCAGTTCAACAAAGTAGAAGCAATGCAAAGCATCGATTGCAAGATATGTGCGAGCAATGTAACCTTGGAAAGTTAGAGCAAGTACCTTGATGGGTGAATAAGATAGGGCATCTTCCTCTGAGTCCTCCACTAGGGAGCTACATTGACTTAGGTCTCCCTCTAGCTCATAATCACTGTTAGGATCATATTCGAGCATGAATGTGTAGGTGGAGAGCGTTTGCATTGGATTGCATCCGCACTGATTTCAGTCCCTTAATGTCAAGTTTGATAGCCATGGCATTGTTCTCGCTTTTATTCTTTTCATGCGCCGCAAGCTTATAATCATTATGATGCTGTTCGAATCTAAGATTCATGCAAACATAAAAGTAGTCGATTATCTATGGAATGCATTATGGATTCAACTCGTAGAGTGTCTCCCTATAAACCCTGCATATGCAAAGTTCACCTCCCCAACCGTGCCGACTAGACCACACACGTAAATACAAACCCCTTATGTCTCTATAACAGGCTTGCACACATTTCAAAACTGAAGTAGGAACATTAGAATCATATGAAATTCGTATTTGAACAAATAAACTAAGCAATTATGAGTGGCGTAATGTTTAGCTTCAAGGGTGGAGTGTTGGTAGTGCGACACAAAGCAAGTAGGCAAATTGTATTCCATGTAAAAGATCGAAACCTATGGAAAAGCTGGAAATGACAATTTCTTTCTATACAATTCAGTGTTTGTTACCCACACGTGATGGAAGAGATCACATAGAGAAATACTATTCACTCATGTCTATGGTTCCAGTATTTAGAAACAGGGTGGTCCACCCTAAAAGAATATTGACAACAAATATGACAAGGCAAGCATAGATGTAGTGAATCAATCATTTACTTGTGAGCTTATTAGGACAAGTATGCAGAATTGTAACTGCAGTAAGGGACTGTCGGGACCGATTTTCCGGTTAATAATTCCCAGAAAATGGCCCTTGTGCTCACCAGCCCCAGGATAACTGTTAGCTGATGAGGCACCAACTTGATACAGAAATTCCAAGCAAAATACAAAATATGTAGTACAAGACCACTCTGGCCTGAGAGTCCAATAAATTGTTTCTAGTGGTAGATGGCGGAAGCGGGTTGTGAATCATCATCGCCTATGGGAATCCATTTCCCACGGGAACAGCTGACCAGGCTAACTTCTATCTTCACGGGGCTGCTATCACCGTTGCTTAGGTTCCGGAACTGTCGGCAGGGTCGCTCCTCACCGTGCCAGGAAATCTGGCCAAGACAATAGCCAGGGACAAGCCAGTGAGTACTTTGAATGTACTCGCAAACATTTTGAACGCGGGTATAATATAACAATAATATGCTGAAAATATCTTATGCTCATGACGCTAGTCACAAAGATAAATGAAACTCTGATGCGTGCAAGCATGTTATTTGTGAATATGCAATAATGTGGTAGTATTAAAATTGTGAAATAAATAACATAAAGGACTTTAAAAGAAATGCCACAGTCGGGCGTCTTAGCGACACCGCATAAAGGGCTTTAAAAGAAATAATACAAGGCCTTAGCGACACCACATAAAGGGTTTTAAAAGAAATGCCACAGTCGGGCGTCTTAGCGACACCACATAAAGGGCTTTAAAAGAAATGCCACAGTCGGGCGTCTGAGCGAACACCACATAAGGCGCTTATAAATAAACGCAAAAACAAATGCCGCAGTCGGGCGTCTGAGCGACACCTCATAAAGGGCTTATAAATAAATACATTGAATATCCAGGAGGTAGAACCATCCTAGGGATATTCGATAATACCAAAAATATCACGGGTTAGTCCACATCAAAAATAATCATAATTATCACAAGTACAATTGTGATTCCAGGTTAACAGTTTCACCTCCGAAGACCGACACTAAGACCGACACTTGACCCATCCCAGACTGTAATCCTTAACCATGGACACGGCTATTCGAATAGGTTTAATCTCCGCAGAGGGTGTACTCTTTACCCACGAGTAACGGATTCCTTTAGTCCATCGGGACTAATTCCGTCTACGGTCTTTTTGTTGAAAACACACCTAACTTGCACACACCAGCTTAACTCACATGTGTCTGGAATCACCCACGACACCTGTTAAGCAAAACTCTAAGTGGGGAGGCTACAGCCTCGACGTAACATGGGATCACAAAATTTATACCGCGCGCAAACTGGGGAGCTACCCCTTCGCTACAACCTAAACACCCATGCTCCCGGACCCGTGGCATGACTACCGGATGCCTCCAAAGATCTTCCACCATGGCCTCTCACAGACGGTGTGTGCTAGGAAAGGGTTGACAACTCATCGAACTGCACCCTACTTGTTGTAGATACGAGTGGTAGTACGAAGCAAGTATGGGGTTACTGGCACAAGACTCGATCTACGGTCGACTCAGGAGGTTGCAAGATTCCCTGCAAGATTAGTATAACAATGCAAATACTTCAAACTACAGATAGAAACACCACGCGACATACCCCCTCATGTCCTACCGGACACGACCGTCTCGACGGAGGACTAGGGACAAGACCGTGTCTACCCAAGATAGAGGCATTCCCGTCTTTCCTCCCGGTAGGCATGAAAGGCATATGACGGTGATTTCTATCACAATCATATCAACTCCATTTGCATGAAATTCATTAACATGCACTCATGAGTAGGAACACATCCTCACATAAAATGACGATGCTCGTGGTCGGGTGGTGTTGTCACCGTGCTATGCAACACACACAAAATTTCACCGGGTTCGTAATGCTTGCCTTCAGGTCATGGGAAGGCAGGGTGCATTCCAACACATCTTGAAATCTTCAAAAATCCTATTTAAAGGAATATATATGAATTATTACATAAAATCAAAGCACACAAAAAATTGTTTTGAAATTTTTTCAAATAAATCTTAAAATAAACTAGACAATATTTGAAAGAGGTAGGAAAAAGAATTAATTTATTTGGAGCTGTATTAAAAAGATACAGCCGGTCAAAGTTTGGTCAACAAATCTGTTATGAAAATAAAATGTAAAAGAAAACGCTTTGAATATACACGCACACGCCGAAGGCGTAATCTGGAAATGCGCTTCCACTTAACCCACATGGACTGGCGGGTCACCGACAAGGGGTCCCGGGGCCCACCGTCAGGTTTGACTATTCTCCCTTCCCTCTTCTTCCTCTGGCCGAACAGAGGCAGGGGCTCCGGCGATCGTCGCCGGCGCTAGGCGGCCCCTCGCGGGCCCCCGAGGGTGGGGATGGATCCGCAAGGCTCGGGTGGTTCTTCCGGTGGTCGAGGGAGTGATGGGGATGGAGGGAGTCGTCGGCGACGAGCTCTGCGGCGAAGGAAGGTTTCGGTGGCGTAGTGCTTTTGGGGCGGCGGTGGTTCCCGATTGAAATTGAGCAGGGGGAAGAGTTCACAGGAGGAAGGTAGAGCTCCTGGTGAAGAGAACGGAGAAGGGGAGGCTCTGATGATGCCGGAATGGCCATGGCGGTGGCGGCAGCTGCGGTTGCCGGAGATGGGGAAGGAGGTTTCCCCGGGTCGATTGGCTGCCAATGGGGTCCTAGGGAGGGGGTTTGAGACTGCCCTGCGTGCGGAGACGGTCTCAGGGGCTCCTTAAATAGGCACTCGGGGTCGGTTCCGCGGCGGCCGGGGATAAGGTCGCCGGTGACCGACATTCTGTAGCTTAGGGTGTCGTGGCGGCGACGAGCACTAGTGGACATGGCTGCGGATGAGCTCGCGCTATTCCAGGGGGCAGATGGCGAGCGCTGGAGGCTTGGGCTGTGCTGCTCATGGCGGTGGCGGTTGCGGCCACGGGCGTGCCGCCAAGCGGCTTGCTGGCAACGCTGCAGAGGCGGTCGGGGTCCTTGGCGCGACGTAGCGAGAGGCCAAGTGAGTGGCGCGGCTCTGCGGAGTGTGGCAAGTTGTGGGCGCGACGCTGTCGGCCCGGGCAAGGCTGCGTAATACGCTGTGCTCAGACGCGCCAGCAGCACGCATTTTAACGTGCTCGATGAAATGCCATGGCATGCTATGTGGCTTGGGTGAGGCTGGCACTTAGCAGATCTAGGTTAGGATCGTCTAGGTGCTTAGTAGACATGCTAGATTGCCCAGAGGTGCAAGGTCACAGTGCAAAACAAAAATTATGTCAAAACAGATCATGCCCATAAGGTGTTTGACAAAATTCCAAGGGTACTTAGGCATTTCTTGGAGTGGCCAAGAACTCCAGATCAGTGTCTCCATGGATGTGAGAGAGGGTGGTGAAGTTAGTTTGCCAAAAGGAGAAACTTGCTGGTGCAAGTTTTGCAAAACTACAATTCTGGACAGAAAGAAAATGGCATCCCTACATGGACCAAAAGTGTTCCAAAGAGTGCATGCTCCTGGCTTAGGGGTTTGGCAGAGAGGACTACAAGCAGGAGTAAGCTCATGGGTAAAGGTGCTAGTTAGGAGATGGTTGCAGTACAAAACACAAGACTGGTCCAGAATGAAAAAGAGGTTGGTATACTTAATTTCTCCATAGAACATCACAAGGTTTTTGCATAAAGTTGGATGGCATGCTACCACTGACATCCCAAAATTTTGGTGGAGGTTCTAGGGAAATATTTATTTAGGCTATAGTGCAAAAGTGTCCACTGGACCAGATTTGAAAAACAGGTGTAAAACTCAAAATATGCAATGAAATAATTATATTATTGTACACAAGTGATTTAGAGACATTACATGACATCTCCAAATTTTGGTTGGAATTTTAAGTGATTCTATCAAATGGTTGTAGTTCAAAAAGAGGTCCAAAATTTAAAACAATTCATTTTAATGAATAAAGCTCAGGGTGAAGTAATTTAATAAATAAATCTACTGACTAAGAAAATGTTATACAGAGAGCATAGAAGTCGAATATGTTTTGGAAAGCTCCACATGGAAAAGACACCTTAACATTAAAAGAAGAGTTCTGAAATCAACAGAAATAAAAATTTTAAAACTCCTGGCAAAATTTTAATAATTAAAACTTGGCTAAATTTTTGGGGTGTTACAATTACTACCCCCCTTAAGAAAAATCTCGTCCTCGAGATTTGCTAAGTGTTGTAAACAAAATACTTTCACCTGCTCAAAAGATTATTTTACTCAAGCGGTAAAAGTGGCTACAGTGAGAGGGCAATAAGTGGTGAGTAACTACAATGTGGGATACTGGTGCTGCGTGGAAAAATCTACGTTTAGGAGAAAAACGAGAGATTTCTACACCGTATATAGATTTAGAATAAATTCTAAATCTTAAAATACGCTGGTCGCACCCGAGAGCACAAGGTTTCTCTGGCCGACCGGTGGACCCGGCCCACGGTCACCTCTTCTTCTTCCTCGGTTCTCTCTTCTTCCTCTCTCCCGGCGCTTTCTGCTGGTTTCTCCACCGGCGATGCCTAGCGCCAGAGGGCATCTAGGCCAGACGCCGTAGTGCTTGGCGTGCTAGTTGCCGGTGCAGCGTGCACTCACCTCGCGGGCCAGTGCGCTGTCGGCACTGCTCGCGGATTCGCCTCCGAACACCGGCGGTCGGGTGACGAGCGGCGCTGGTGGACCTCGCCCACCGTACGCCGAGCTCGAGCTATAAATGACCGCGGCGTTCTCCTCTTCTTCCTCACACCTGGCCTTGCTCCTCCTTCTCTCTCCTTCTCCTCTGTTTCCGCTTGCCGGCGCTCGAGACGAGGCTCTAATGGCGGAGGTGGTGCCGGACTGGTACGTGATCCTGCTGTGCGGAGGGCTAGCAGCGTGCTGGGGCTCTTCGTGCTCTCGGCGCCGATGATCCTCGATGATCGCCGCGATGCCGCCGCTTCGGTTGTCGGCTCTCAGCGGGTGGTGACCACGAGGAGTAGGTGCCGGGTGATAACTGTTGTTCGGAGGTGCTTAGTTTGATGCGACACAGTTGCAAATTTTTTGCATGTGGTGTATGTGTCCGTGTAATTGTGGTTGTGAGTCTGCTGTCGGGGTGCTGCGTGAAATAGAATAGTCTATGCCGTGAGAAAATATACGATGCGGCAACTCAGTGAAAAGAAATCTCACTCCAGGATTTCTCGCGAGAGAAAACAGTAATACATTAGAGTCAAACCGCGACAGAGCTACTTACATTAATGATTTACTCGCCGCGAAACTCGGGGTACTAAGCATAAGTTACAACACATAAATAAAAGTTGCGGTAATAAAAACAGCGGTGCATCTAAATTGAAAACGGTAACTGGACGGGGTCCCGAGAAAATGTCTCTGGTACGGGGATACACTCTTCTTCTATCGGAGAAAGTGGATTGACCAGTCGATGAATGTGTCTCTCCTGGTCGGGCCTCAGTGATCTGCCGATGGCGATCTGAGGATTTAAATCATGAGGCTCTGTAGAGGTAACCCATCACGTTGGGTTAAACGTTCTTGAGCGATGACGCATCGGACAAGGTTGGCCAATACTGGGTCTCTCTCAACTCGCCCACCGAAAAGATGTTACTCCTCCGGTGTCGCTGCGGCTCGGAAAATAATAATACCCTCGTTCGCTGGCATAGGGTACCGCGAATCGAAGGCGAGCAAGCGCTTCATACGCAGCAGCTTCTACGGCCATATGCGGGGTTGGCATAGATTTCCCCACGAAGGAGACTTCTGTTGGGTCTTGGTTTGGGTTTACAGGAGGGATGTGCACGGCTGCCCAATATCTCGAGGTGGAAGGGGTGATCCTTGATTTGAACAACTCGTACTGGGGGTGGCTTGGTAGCGCCCATGGTACTGCGGGTAAAATCCCACAATATCTTGACAAAACTACCTGGGGTAGCATCTGGAGTCCTCAGATAAATACTAGGGCTCGGCATGGCAAGAAATGGTTGTGAGGATGGTGCACAAGGTGAGGGGTGCTTGGCAAGGTCACTCGGTGGCCTTTTTATAGCACCGGGGTTGGGTCATTTACCGTGGTAAAAAGTAAAAAATTGGCCAGCCCAGCTCGGGGTCAACCACAGATACACACATCTTACTAAAGTGATGTATCATTGTGGGTGTTGTCGGGGCGGTTTTTGGTGGCTGCGCCAAGGATAGAGAAATCACACTGCATGCTAATACATCCATGCAAGACTACTATATAAAACAGATGCACGATGACAGGCTGCGTTAATTTAAGGGATCACGGATTACAAAGCGAGGATGCACGGGAACTCGCCACTACTCGAGTGACTTAGTCTACTACGTTTACATCCAAGCGGGCGTCCCTTGTGGATGTCGAGGCTTCTCCACGGTTCTCACCGTCGGAATTAGCTGGAGAGGGCTGAGGGGCTGCAGGCTCGGGGTAGTGATGATGACCATCGCAGGGATTGTTCACCACAACCCCGTTGGAGTGTGCTCCCAGGAGGCGACAAAGCACTTCTGGGGTCATCAAAGCACCTTGGCTGATGGCTGGGGCTGACCTCAGGGTCTCGATCGGGTGTCTAAACAGCATGACTGGGTTGTTGGCGTCGGGCTCGATCTCCTCTCTCGCTGGGGCTCGACGAACCAGCTCTCCGCGAGCTGCGATCAGATCAATGGTGATTTGATCGAATAGATCCTCCAACAAGACCTACATAGCGCACTAGGTGCAGCAATGCAGGTCCGTCTCGTGATCACCGCTGGTTACTTGGGGTGGTCTACCATACCCTTCACGCTGGGGTAGTAGTGGAACGAGCGACGCTTAACTCGGGCGACAGTGTGCCTCGAGATGAACTATAGCCTCTCGAGCAGCTAGTTGGATGGCTTGTGGCTCAAAGGAAGTCGTTCTTCCGTGAACTCAGAGGCGCTCGGGTGCCGACCCTCACCGTAGAGATATGTACAAAGGGCCCAGAATTGACGGCTCTCACCACTCATGGGTCCTTGGTACACGACATATTCGGGTGGCTCTTCTAACGCATAGGCACGACGGGTGAGGTTTGCGAGTATGGTTACAAAGCCTCCAAGGTTGGTTGCTGTAGTCTCATGGTGCACTACGGGACCAGGCATTGTGGCTCGGTTTTGGGGTAGCGGCTGTGCTGGGCTGGGTTGAGGCGAGTGTTCCCTTTATATAGAAAAACGGGACGGAGTCTTCCTTCGCACGCTTGCGAATGAGACACCTTGGGTGCTGGTCACTGGTGCGTGATAGACGGGCGAGGTTGATAGGTTGGGCACCGACTGCCAAAAGTGTCGGGATCCCTGTGTGGCTATCTTGCAAGGGAAGCTTGGCTGGGGTTTTGGTTATGGCTTGGTGGGTTGTTAGCCTAAGTTTATTGACCTGGCTAAGATAGGATTAGCCAATGGTCAGCCTGGCTCTAATAACAAGTCTGTCGCGACCGATTTTCCGGTTAATAAAAATGGCCCTTGTGCTCACCAGCCCCAGGATAACTGTTAGCTGATGAGGCACCAACTTGATACAGAAATTCCAAGCAAAATACAAAATATGTAGTACAAGACCACTCTGGCCTGAGAGTCCAATAAATTGTTTCTAGTGGTAGATGGCGGAAGCGGGTTGTGAATCATCATCGCCTACGGGACTCCATTTCCCACGAGAACAGCTGACCAGGCTAACTTCTATCTTCGCGGGGCTGCTATCACCGTTGCTTAGGTTCCGGAACTGTCGGCACGGTCGCTCCTCTCCGTGCAAGGAAATCTGGCCAAGACAATATCTAGGGACAAGCCAGTGAGTACTTTGAATGTACTCGCAAAAATTTTGAACACAGGTATAATATAACAATAATATGCTGAAAATATCTTATGCTCATGACGCTAGTCACAAAGATAAATGAAACTCTGATGCGTGCAAGCATGTTATTTGTGAATATGCAATAATGTGGTAGTATTAAAATTATGAAATAAATAACATAAAGGACTTTAAAAGAAATGCCACAGTCGAGCGTCTTAGCGACACCGCATAAAGGGCTTTAAAAGAAATACCACAGTTGGGCGTCTTAGCGACACCACATAAAGGGTTTTGAAAGAAATGCCACAGTCGGGCGTCTTAGCGACACCACATAAAGGGCTTTAAAAGAAATGCCATAGTCGGGCGTCTGAGCGACACCACATAAGGGGCTTATAAATAAACACAAAAACAAATGCCGCAGTCGGGCGTCTGAGCGACACCACATAAAGGGCTTATAAATAAATACAGTGAATATCCAGGAGGTAGAACCATCCCAGGGATATTCGATAATACCAAAAATATCACGGGTTAGTCCACATCAAAAATAATAATCATAATTATCACAAGTCACAATCGTGATTCCAGGTTAACAGTTTCACCTCCGAAGACCGACACTAAGACCGACACTTGACCCATCCTGCATCGTAATCCTTAACCATGGACACGGCTATTCGAATAGGTTTAATCTCCGCAGAGGGTGTACTCTTTACCCACGCAGTAACGGATTCCTTTAGTCCATCGGGACTAATTCCGCTTCACGGTCTTTTTGTTGAAAACACACCTAACTTGCACACACCGGCTTAACTCACATGTGTCCGGAATCACCCACGACACTGTTAAGCAAAACTCTAAGTGGGGAGGCTACAACCTCGACGTAACATGGGATCACAAAATTTATACTGCACAAGAACTGGGGAGCTACCCCTTCGGCTACAACCGAAACACCCATGCTCCGGACCGGTGGCATGACTACGGATGCCTCCAAAGATCTTCCACCATGGCCTCTCTGTATGGTGTGTGCTAGGAAAGGGTTGACAACTTCATCGAACTGCACCCTACTTGTTGTAGAGACGAGTGGTAGTACGGGCAAGTATGGGGTTACTGGCACAAGACTCGATCTACGGTCGACTCAGGAGGTTGCAAGATTCCCTGCAAGATTAGTATAACAATGCAAATACTTCAAACTACAGATAGAAACACCACGCGACATACCCCCTCATGTCCTACCGGACACGACCGTCTCGAAGGAGGACTAGGGACAAGACTGTGTCTACCCAAGACAGAGGCCTTCCCGTCTTTCCTCCCGGTAGGCATGAAAGGCATATGACGGTGATTTCTATCACAATCATATCAACTCCATTTGCATGAAATTCATTAACATGCACTCATGAGTAGGAACACATCCTCACATAAAATGACGTATTCTCGTGTCGGGGTGGTGTTGTCACCGTGCTATGCAACACACACAAAATTTCACCAGGTTCGTAATGCTTGCCTTCGTGTCATGGGAAGGCAGGGTGCATTCCAACACATCTTGAAATCTTCAAAAATCCTATTTAAAAGAATATATATGAATTATTACATAAAATCAAAACAGCACAAAAAATTGTTTTGAAATTTTTTCAAATAAATCTTAAAATAAACTAGACAATATTTGAGAGAGGTAGGAAAAAGAATTAATTTATTTGGAGTTGTATTTAAAAAGATACAACCGGTCAAAGTTTGGTCAAAAAATCTGTTATTATAAATAAAACAGAAAAGAAAACGTTTCAAATATACATGTACACGTCGAAGGCGTAATCTGGAAATGCGCTTCCACTTAACCCACGTGGACTGGGCGGGGTCCCTGACAGTGGGTCCCGGGGGCCCACTGGTCAGGTTTGCCTATTCTCCCTTCCCTCTTCTTCCTCTGGCCGAACAGAGGCGGGGGCTCCGGCGATCGTCGCCGGTGCTAGGCGGCCCCTCGCGGGCCCCCAAGGGTGGGGATGGATCCGCAAGGCTGGGGGTGGTTCTTCCGGTGGTCGAGGGGGTGATGGGGATGGAGGGAGTCGTCGGCGACGAGCTCTGCGGCGGAGGAAGGTTTCGGTGGCGTAGTGCTTTTAGGGCGGCGGTGGTTCCCGATTAAAATTGAGCAGGGGGAAGAGTTCACGGGAGGAAGGTAGAGCTCCTAGTGAAGAGAACGGAGAAGGGGATGCTCTGATGACGCTGGAATGGCCAGGGCGGTGGCGGCGGCTGCGGTTGCCGGAGATGGGGAAGGAGGTTTCCCCGGGTCGATTGGCTGCCAATGGGGTCCTAGGGAGGGGGTTTGAGATCGCCTGCGTGCGGAGACGAGCTCGGGGGCTCCTTAAATAGGCGCTCGGGGTCGGTTCCGCGGCGGCCAGTTATAAGGTCGCCGGTGAACGCCATTCTGTAGCGACGAGCGCTAGTGGACATGGCTGCGGATGAGCTCGCGCAGTTCCAGGGGGCAGGTGGCGAGCGCTGGAGGCTTGGGCGGTGCTGCTCATGGCGGTGGCGGTTGCGGCCGCGGGCGTGCCGCCAAGCGGCTTGCTGGCAACGCTGCAGAGGCGGTCAGGGTCCTTGGCAAGACGTAGCGAGAGGCCAAGTGAGTGGCACGGCTCTGCGGAGTGGTGGCAAGCCAGGGGTGCGACGCGTCGGCTCGGGCGCGGCACGTAATACGTCTGGCGATGCTCTGGGCGCCCAGAGCATGCACTAACGTGCTCGACGAAATGCCATGGCATGCTACAGGGCTTGGGTGAGGCTGGCACTTAGCAGATCTAGGTTAGGATCGTCTAGGTGCTTAGTAGACATGCTAGATTGCCCAGAGGTGCAAGGTCACAGCGTAAAACAAAAATCATGTCAAAACAAATCATGCCCATAAGGTGTTTGACAAAATGCCAAAGGTAGTTAGGCATTTCTTGGAGTGGCCAAGAACTCCAGATCAGTGTCTCCATGGATGTGAGAGAGGGTGGTGAAGTTAGTTTGCCAAAAGGAGAAACTTGCTAGTGCAAGTTTTGCAAAACTACAATTCTGGACAGAAAGAAAATGGCATCCCTACATGGACCAAAAGTGTTCCAAAGAGTGCATGCTCCTGGACTTAGGGGTTTAAGGTGGAGGACTACAAGCGAGAAGGCTCATGGGTAAAGGAGCAAGTTAGGAGATGGTTGCAGTACAAAACACAAGTCTGGTCCAGAATGAAAAAGAGGTTGGTATACTTAATTTCTCCATAGAACATCACAAGGTTTTTGCATAAAGTTGGATGGCATTCTACCACTGATATCCCATAATTTTGGTGGAGGTTCTAGGGAAATATTTAATTAGGCTATAGTGCAAAAGTGTCCACTGGACCAGATTTGAAAAACAGGTGTAAAACTCAAAATATGCAATGAAATAATTATATTATTGTGCACAAGTGATTTAGAGACATTACATGACATCTCCAAATTTTGCTTGGAATTTCTGTATCAAGTTGGTGCCTCATCAGCTAACAGTTATCCTGGGGCTGGTGAGCACAAGGGCCATTTTCTGGGAATTATTAACCGGAAAATCGGTCGCGACAGAGACCGTCCAAAATATGAATGAAGAAGTTTGTCTAGCACTTATTGTTTGCAACTAATTGACGTGAATAATTGGATATTATATCGAATGAGTAAGAAATACAAGTAAAATTGTCAACAAACCTGGCTTGCAGTAGTAATCTGGGTCAATGTCACTACGACCAACAATCCAAAATGATTAGTTTCTGTTCCGAGGGCCGGAATTTTGAAAACCCTGTGAAATTTAGAGGTACTAAAGATTACCGAAATACATCTGAACCATTAAGTGTAGGTAGCACTGAGCACACAACAAACCCTAATGACAAATTCCCGCCTAATGAGTAATGAATCAATTAGAAAATGGGTGATGAGGAGTGGCTACTGAGTGTTGAGGACGTATCTCAGGATAAATCGGGTTGGCTTGGTGGGTGCTGCACGCCTGAGCCCTGAACGGACTGGGAAGGTAGGCACGGCGGTGCGCCCGGGCAGCGGTGACGCTGTTGGGCGAGCGGCTCCTGGCCTCCTGTTAGTCCGGTGTCTCCTCCTAGAGTCATGCCGTCTGACGGCAAGCAAGTCGGCGAGGCAAAGCGGTCAGTAGTAGAGATCGGAAGCGCAAGAGAACAAAGGGGAATCGGGCCTCGACGACCCAAAATCCTGTGGTGGGCTGCCCACCGTGGGCACCTCAGAGATACACACCGAGCCAAGTAACATGCATTTTCGAAACTAATTTAGGAACATTTAGCTGGCCAATTAAACAACTCTGTTTTAATAATATCATATTTGTATTTGAACAACTAAGCTTGTTTAGCTTGATGGGTGGAGCAGTGTTATTATGAAACGAAGCACGTATTCTGATCGTATAGTGATCATAAAAGGGGGAAACTATAAGCATATGTTTTTTAGCAAAAGAGGGTTTCCCCTCTGATTTCTATTAAAGAAACCACCACGGAACCAACATGATCAATTAAACCCTAAGCATGATCAATTAAACCGTATTATGGCTGTGCCATGGCAAATTTGAAGCTGCAAACCGGAGAAATGATATTTAGCATCCATTGTTTGCTTCGAACTAAGAACTAAATTCTAAGAGCTGAAAAGAAAGTAGAGTAACCAAGTTAAGATCTATTTTCTGGTTGAGATCAAAAAGTTGAGGAGATATGAAGTACCACCTCTCTTGCGGCGCCGTGTAGGCATCAGGGGTGCGATGGCTGTCGGTGGCGTTGAAGCAGATCTGCGACGGTAGACGGGTGCATCGGGGGATAAGTCCCGTTGCGGTGGAAGAGAAGGTCGTGTGAGCGGCCCCGGCAAAGAGGACGACGACGCCGATGAAGCGAGTGGACGCGATGCAAGGCTATTGGTCCGTCGCTGTGGATGAGAAACGACCATCTCTAGCAGTGGACGACGCGATCTTGGTAGGCGCTCCGACATGGTGGAGGACGGTGGCGATGGATGTGGTGGAGGACGACGGCGATGGATGGGGTGGCGGACGGAGGCTGGTGTGGGGATGGGGTGTTCTAGCACGGACGGTGAATGGATGGGAAAATGGAGGGAGAGGTACGGGGAACCATGTTTTTGGGACGCTACCGTCTCGAAATATGGGAAAGTTACGAACTTAGCCCCTGCTTAAAATTTGGACGTCTCGTCGGTTGGGGATAGGACGGTAATCTCGCATCTCGCCAATATTTGCCCAGAGCGATTTCAAAGTAGGAGAGGGTGATTTGCACCCATGGTTGGCGCCCACGGTGTATGAATGGGGCTGACGGGTAGGGCGGTTGTGTCACGTCTGAGTGAAGTTACAAACCTGCCCCTATTGAAAATATTGGCCTACATCGATTTCGGCCGAGTCAAGTTTGTTTTGCCGCCCACCATGTATGAATGGGGAATGGAGGGAGAAACAGAGGTCTTTCGGACGAGCTTGAATCAAATGTGTTTTGTCAGCCATGTTTGACGCCCACCGTGTCGGAACGGGCTCGTGAGGCGGTCGTGTCACGCCTAATTGAAGTTACTAACCTACCCCTATTTAGAGCAAAGTGCAAATCGGGCCGATGGATTGTCCGTGTAATGGGTAGATAGTAATTTCCATCTCCCAAACACTTGGCTTCGGGCAGCCGACGTGGGAGTGGACATTTTGCTGCTTCTTTCAATTTTGGGACAATAAGCATCCACGTTTACTCCCGGCAACTAAATTGAATCCATTTTGTATTCCTATATGAATCTTTATAAATCATTCTATGTGTTTTTATATATCTTCAAAAGGACGACAAAGATGTATTCCACTGTCATATATGAATATGGTTTAGAAATGTTGATACTCAAATTCAGAAACTAGAATCCAGTTTAGGGCGAATTCGAATATTTGGAACACTTCATGTCCAACTCAAATGTCACACGCAGCATAATGTGTACTCCCATTTAGATATGTACACAAGTGATGCATCAAGATTCAAAATACTGAGTCAATCAACCAAGAATGTACAGAACTAACAGACATATAAACACTTATAGAGTATATGGATCAATAATATCAACTAACATACATAAGCCAGGCCACTGTACTTTTTTTGGCTACAACAACATCCTTTTTTAGCCAGCATCTTGGCCCTTTCCGATGCGTGCCACTTATGGTCCATCTATACTACTACTATTGCTGAATGCACATTCAGCCCGATTGGCATATTTGTAGGTCCGCACAAAGCAATCCAAATGAAATGTCTCCAGTCTTATCAATTAATACAGACTTGTGCTCAAATAAAATTACAAACCAAAAAAAAAAAAACAATTATTACATGATCTCTAAAACAAATGGTTTGATTGATTACATGAATAGACACCCCAAAGGTTATTAAAATATGGAAAGAACATTTCACCTATGATTTACAAAGTAGGAATTTAATTTCATTTTTTCATTCAGGACCTTAACAATCTGGTCCCCTCGGCTTGCTTCGCTTTTGAAATCCACCAAATATTTAATGGTTGTCTTGAGTACCGCTTGTGATTGTGTTGTTTGCTTCCTCAACATGTCAACTTCATCTCTAAGTGCGTAAGGTAATCTCTTTCTACCACTAGTTTAGCCTCTAGAGCATCAACAGTTGGCAATTCATAATGCACGATTAAATTGGTGCCACTTTGCTGTGGGATGATGCAACGTCCATGGGGACCTCGCTCTTTGATCTTGGGCTAACCAGTTTTGCCATTAAAGTTCTGATTGGATTCGTAAAAGTTGAAGTTAGCAAAACATCTCAACTGGGATTTACAACAAAGAAACCAGTTAAACAAACAAGGAATTAAAGAGTTTCAATTGGATGCTTTGAAAAGTAGGTATTAACATCATTGTAACTCGCTGTTGCAAAGAAACAATGCGCTTAAACAAACAAGTAGATATTTAAGTTAAGGCAAACAGGTAATTCTTAACGATGAAGTATCAAACACATAGATAGGCGCAGTCTACAATATGATTAACGTGCTGTGCCATTATGTAATCAGTAGCAAACTAAATTAAGCCAAGCAACATAATTGAACAATTTTGTAATAAGTGGCTAACTAAAATTCGAGAAAGGTGTAACTGAACTTACGCTAGTTCTTTGTACAGCGGATCGCAACTTCTTTTTCGCTTACAAGGTTGTACGAAGGAGTCCATGGCATCAATTGCTTGGATACGCAGTCCCAATACTTCTTTCTTCCCACACCGCATGGGTAAGTCGAATGGTTAATCTGGTAAGATGGTGCGCCCTTGATATGTTATATGAGGACGTGTAGTCGACTAGTTGTAGCCAAACACATCACAATCGGCTTTACCGTATATTTCATGCGATTACTTTTGGCATATCGAGATCTAAGCAATCTACAATAGGATGAAAAGACGGACATCCTTCACATTATTGGCGAACTTAGTTCATAGAAACAAGCAATTCAACCATTCTGTGCGTAAAACAAAAGCGCCAATCGAATATTTTTCACTATCCAATCATACACGCAAAAGGGCGACGCCACCATAGGGCTGGTATGGGTGGCCGCCTCGGTGACCGGAAAGTGTGCACCTAGTTTGAGTCGTCTGTGTTGGCCCACGCTAGTTTTGTTCGACCCAACGACGTAAGGCAATGTAAAAAATGAAGAAAAATGTTTCAATTTGGATGGGCCAATAACATAAGTGCAAGGCAGGCCCTATAGTAGGCTCGCGGCCCAAACGAGCGCCTCCCATATCGATCGACAGCAGGAAAAATCCCAATTCATTCGCTCCAGCCTCCAGTCTGGTTCGCTCCTAACCTAGCCGTCACCGATGACCGACACAACACTTCCTCGCTCCCTTGTTGGAGGGCGGTCACCGGGCTTCAAGCTTAACGGAAGGACAAGAAGATGAAGATCCAACCTTGGGTGTAGCCTGCGTGGGAGGCAGCGCGGCAAAGACGGCATGGCATCGAGCTTGCAAATGCAGACAATCGCAGCTTGCAAGAGTAGCATGCGCAACAAAGCGTGTACATCACATCCATTATTATATATAATTCATCTCTTAATTTTCTGGCCAATAGTTAAACCTGACGGTGTTGTAAAACTGCTTGTATGTAGGGAATCTATGAGAAAATGAAACCAATTTCTACTTATTTTATAACTCCCCTAATCAATGCTGAACTGACTGAATCTGATGTGTCTAATCAAGTTTCCGGTGCAAACATACAACCTCATGTTGTTCTTGAGCCTGAAGTGTCTAATAAACAGACTGCTAATGAAGGATTTGAAGCAAACATTTTACATGCTCCAGGTGATGAACATATAGTGTCTAATGAGGGATCTAATGCAAGCATTTTGCAAGCTCATTGAAGGATTTAGTGTCTAATGATGATCTACTATGTTGAGAGAGACAGAGATTTGCAGGCATTGATGACAAGCAAATTATACTGCATTTTCATAGCTTGAGGAAACATCGAGGACATCTACCAGAAAGTCCCCGTATCATGACAACATAGCATAAATACTTTTCTAATCTATTGTTTGAAACTATTGGCATACTTGTGCAGGATAGATATATTGATATGCGCTTATGACCGGTTATACGTGCAATTACACTTCGATATTTTGAGCCGTAGAACGAATAATTCAAGCAGGTATGCACCATGTTTGTTGTCCTTGTACACCATGTTGCATTTTGTGTTTTTTGGTGCTTGCATCATTTAGTGTTTATAATCTGAACTACTTTGGATCATTAGCTGGTTTTCAAAGTGCATGTAGCTTCACATTTCTCAAGTTATGTTGATTTCCGGAGTGCAAGTGCCTTCATATTTTTTAAGTTAAATATTCGCCCCTGGTAACTTGAATTCGTGGATCAGCCACTTCACACAAATCATACACGATTGCTAGTACGAATTAAATGAAATGCAGGGACTCACGCTAGCTCGTTGTACAGGCTCACTGCAGCTCTGCTTATGCTTGGGATGTTCCATGTACAAGTCCATGTTACCACTTGCTTGTATGTGCAGGCCTTGTGCTCCTTGCACCCCCCTCTGCATTTTTGACACGGCGAATGGTTGATCAAATAGGAGGAATCGACCTTGATGTTGTACCAGAGGATGACATTACAAGCTTATACGGGTGTGATGTGTACCAGATCCCGTAGCACATTCATGCTTCGCTAAAAAATGGATTTGCTTGTTTCAGATGATATCTCCAGAAGAATTAAGAGTTAAAGTCAGAGTTGCATAGGCGTGTAAGATAAGAGAGCAGTGAAAGGATATCCGCACATCGTCGAACAGTGCACAAGGGAGTGATGTGTGGATACCTAGTTCGGGCCGGCGTTTGGGCATGCTCGCTTAGCTAGAGTGCGGGTCACTTCAGAGCCGTTGAGGGTGATGCGCTGGCGTTGGCTGGCCGCGCACGGATGCAGATCTTGAGTGGCAGCGGAGCGCTACGATGCAGTGGAGGGGCGGAGGTGCGACGATGTGCTCGGTGAAGTAGCCCCGGTGAGCTGGGAGACGGCGTCGGTGAAGCACACCTGATGCGGTGGAACTCGGTGTCTATGAGGCATGTCGATTGCGGCGGCCGACGTTGTCGGTGGACCACCCAGTGCAGTGCACGAGGGCGTAGATGAGGTAGCTCCGGTGCGGTGGTGAAGCGCGACCGTCGTCTTCGGCTGCCGCCGTCCGCACAGAGGTGGGGAACAGTGGGGAAAGAGACGAGACGAGGGGCGATTCGAGGGTTGGCGGCGAATTAGGGATTTGAGCAATCTGGGCGCGGAAGGGGACGGTGGAGAAGAGAGATTTTGCAGGGCTGGAATTGGGGCTGCGGATATTTCAATCCAAAACGTGGAAGCACGAACTTATATTGTCGCCGCCCTTTTTTGGGGGAGGGGGTGGGTGGCTGGGTTCTACGCTGGCGTCCGTCCCTACACACGCGACCACCTCGACAGATTATGCTTGGTGCCTTAAGGCACCTGCCTTTGTGTCCATGACATGTGGGCCCAACAGGTTGCCGGCCCACATGTCACCACCCAAAGGCGTTGCCTTTTAAGGCATCAAGCGGCCCAATTTTACATGACCACTGGTCTACTCCGGTGCGCTTACATTTGAGAATGCAAACGAATCTTCTTTCATTTGCAAACGAATCTGTATGTATTACCATGGCCGTGTTTTCCTTGCAATAATTAGTCATTCGAACGAGATACTCCATCCGCTCACTTTTGTAAGTCGCCTGCATAACTTAAAATGAACTGTTTTGCACATTGTCTGAAATGTCTTCAAGGTCTTATAAAAGTGAACAGAGGGAGTACTATAAATTAATTAATGAGGAGTTATTTGAAAATAAATCGAAACGGTACCCATGCTAACGTGGATTAGTGTGTGTGTGTCACATAATTAGTTATTTGAATTAGAGTGTGTGTTATGTAGCGATCTCAAATTCTAACGTGGATTTCGTATTTCATTGTATCCACGCTACTTTTTTAATACAAATTCATATGTATATGATGAACACCATGGTAGTGAGAAAACTTTTGGATGGATTCAAACATATGACCTACAAAATAGCACAACAAATTGAGTCAATGTCAACTTTTCGAAACTTAGTACGGCACGAATTTGAAATAATTACCTGTATGCCCGGTCCTCGGTTCAAATTTTACAATGTACACCGAATTGAAACATCGATATTAAGTCTCGTACTATGTACATTCAAATGTTGTTTTTAGCCCCCCTCAAGACAAACGCTACATACTTCCTGTATCGGTCAATCTTCCTCTCCTAACCACCTTAGGAAGCTATCGGTTCCAACACATGTTCTTTCTTTCTCTCCATGTTTCGATCTCTAAGTCTCTCAACTACACAACCCCTTTTTCCACTCTGTTACCAAATGTATTTACCTCACACACCCGCCATTGCACCCCATGCCGAGCTCTCTCTCTCTCTCCCCCTCTCCCTCTCACCCTCTCGCGCTAAATACATGCATTGCCTATCTAGCCCCCCAACCTCTTGTGCGCATGCAAGCACGTTGTATATCTAGGTCACTCCCTTGAGACTGTCTCACTCTTTCTTCCGCACGGCGGGCCACACTCACTCAATCTCGCTCTCTTTATCTGAGTCTCGTTTAACCTCGTTTCTTTCACACACAAATGATATATCTCCCTCTTCGGGCCTCGATCGACACACTCTATACTCTCTCACGCAGATTGTCTATCTAGGTAAGTCCATCCAAGCCGCCGCCACTCTTTCGACCTCATAGTGGGCCACGCTCACTCAATCTCTCTCTCTCTCTCTCTCTCTCTCTCTCTCTCTCTCTGTATGTCTCGATTGACCTTGCTCTTTCTCGGACAAAAACGATATATCACCATGTTTGAGCCCAATTCGACCTATTCACACTGTATACTCTCTCACGCACATCGTCTATCTAGGTCACTCTCTCCAACCCGTCTCACTCTTTCGATCGCATGGCGAATTCTATGTGATCGGGTTGACCTTGCTTCCTCCCACGCACAAAATATATCTACACGCCTGTGGATCGGATCATCTCTCAAGCTCTATCTTACAGCCCTCACCCTTGCCAAAAGCTCAATCGGACAATATCTCTCCAGAGCATATATATTTGTTCAATGAGTGTCGGACCACACTCACTTTGTCTCTCTGTCTATATGTCTCTCGATTGACCTCGCTTTCCCACACCGTATCTTCCACGTGTTGAAGCTACTACCTCTCCATCCCTCGCAAAGACGGAGCTATTTACATTGCGAGAGCACTCCAACCTTGGATTAATTTGTGTAGGCATTTATTCCGGTCGGTTTAGATTATATTTTCGTAGCATTCAGCCCACAACTACTCCAAACACCGTTGCAACCCATGCAACTCCCCTAGTTGATTTCCCTCTGGCTCGGTCATCGCTGTATTGCACGTCCTTTCTCGCCTTCAACGTCGCACCATGGTATTATTGAAAAAACTATGTTGTTCTCTTTAATTATTATAAATAACCTACAAAACTACACACCGATAGTCCACTTGGAATGGAACAAATTTCGACCCACAAATTAAAGTGCTACAAACTACACACCGAGGGGCCCACATGTCATGAAACAAATTTGGACCCATATACAAATTAAAAAATAAAGGACGAGGATCGAACATGCGACCGGGCCTTCAAGCCGCACGTCAATAGGCAACATACGTAGAATAGCAATGTTTTTTGTACCCCCTTTGTTCACATAATGTTTTTATATTACCACAGCCTAATTAATGGATAAAATGTAATATTACTTTCAGTACTATTCACCTTCACTTACTGGTGGGTTCCATGTGTGCTCTCTCTCTCTCCTCCCTTTCTGCGTTTAGACGCACGGGCAAACAGGAAGAACTCGCGGGCGATGTTGCCGTTGACCATATTTGGACGCTGCTCACAAGTCACGGCACCAGTTTCCACGTACTAGTAGCACTAGTCAGTGTACGCAATGCGCGTTAATTTGGAAGTATATTAAGTGCATGCGAATATTAACTAATAGGATATTATTTGTGTGTTGTCATGTGATTAGCACTATTTTTGGCATGAAATTAACTGCATGCTAAACGTGTTGAGCGCTCGACATTGAAGTAGTCTAGGTCGTTGGATGACAAGGAATACATGTGGCTTGATGACGTTTTATATTTAATTTGATACGGCTCTAGCAGAACATTCAATCGATCAAACCATAAATTTCGTTCAGTCTGATTCCGACTTTAAATTATACGACGATCGATATAAAATAAACGGAAATGATAAACGTTCAGATTTTAAGCATGGCAATCCAAACATTTTTCATGGCAAATTTAGATTACGCAGCGGCGGCGGGGGCATCTCGCGGTGGGAAGCGGCTCCTCTGTCGTGCTCTATGTGTCGTCGGGCCACTGACTGACGGCGATAGCGGCGTCTTGCGCTGTTGTTGGCGTACTCCTGGACGTTGGCCTAGCTTCAAGGAAGGCCAAAATGTTCGACTTCGAGCGAGTCAACCGGGCGGGAGGGGCGCATCGCTGGTGCAAGGAAGCGGTCGGCGGCGGCCATCCATGCCGCTGAGGGGGGCACTGGCACCCGCGCGGGGACAGGCGCTGTCAATGGTGCGGCAGAGACATTTGTGTGCACGGGCACCGGCACGGGCGCCAAGACGCTGCAGATGCGCAGCGCATGCGCCGGCAGGTGCACGGCACCGCACGGCGGCGCTGCTGCAGCACGCCAGGCGCATGCGCTGGCAGGTGCACGGGCGCGTAAAAGTCGGCGGGGACCTCGTGGAACCCCGTGGCATCAAGCTCGGCGACAATGTGCGGCTCCCAGCCCATCAATGCCACCGGGATGGGCGCTGGCGCAGTCGGGGCGACGGGAGCCGGAACAGGAGTGGGGACAGGCGCGGCGTCTTCCTGCAAGGCCAGTGCAAGCTCGTCGCAAAGCGCCTTATGTTCTTGAGACTCCAGCTGGGTGTCTTCCTCAGGAAACTGGAACACTAAGGGCAGACCATCGTGATGCGGCATGGCGTACATTTAGGTCAGGCTAGTTGGAGGTAGACGACAGGAGAATCGGAGAGGAAGAGAGAGGATTGTAGCGATACCGGTTAGTCTGGGGTTGATTTTAAACTGCGGCGCCGGTGACATTAAAAGTGGGAGCAGTTGGGACGACGGTGGGCGGCGGAGCTCGGTCAAAGGGCTCGCCCCGATGAGTCTCTGGCATAACTGTTCGCGCGCCTCGACGGCTGGCAGCGGTCTGCTCGCCAAGACGCCTCCCATCGACTCACACACTTGCTGGGACGGCACTCGCCGATGAGAAGCGGGGACTCGTATGCACGTAAACGCCCACGGTTTCAATAGTGAAAGCGTCGCTTTAACGTGATGTGTCTTTGTTCCAAAATACCTTGGCTCTTCATTTGTGCAACTTGTCATAAGCAGCTTGTCTCGAATTGAAGAAAAACTTACGAAGTAATATTTGTGCCATATCACGTCACCATGCTCGGGCCAAGAATTTATGCTCACTTTTGGATTTTCTGAAATTTAAGATCCAGGATTCGAAACAATATCATAACCAGCATCATGCAATAAATTTTCAAGCCGTACATCTGTCATGTTGTATTTCTTAAGAAAGGATTTGGTCAAATATTTTGCTTAGTTAGACTTCAAACAAGTTATATATGCAGAGTAAAAGGATAATCCCTCCGTACCAGTGCATTGCCTGATATATTAACTCAAGTACTAGCCACGAACAAACAAGCTCAATTCTGTGCTCATCCTGGTGTAGTAGTTGTAGTACTAGGCAATGCAGTTGACGGGTGACCTTGACGAACGGCGACCGAGGGAATTGAACCATGCACGGCACGGTAGGTAACATTGTCTAGTTACTAAAGCATCCCTCCGTTGTTCATCGGTAGCCATTATGGACCGGGGACATGAGTGGAATTTCCTAGGGCTGGAATTCTGGCCGCCAGATATTTCGACTTGAAACGCCGAGGCTCGACTAGTTGGGGTTGCCTAATGTGCGTACCACACACGCCACCGAAGGACACGAGCCCGGTTTTTTTTATGATCAATACGAGCCAAGGTCTGGCTGGTACACTGTTGGGTCCTACCATTCGAGAATACGAAAGGAACCTTTTAAATTACCGAACGAATCAATGTGTATTACAATACCCGTATTTTCCTTGCAAATACTAATCTCAACGTGGTAATTGATTTATTACGAGTTGTTGAATTATAGTGAGTTTGTGATATAGTGATCTCAACGTGGATTTCACATTTCATGGTATCCATAGTAAGTTTTCCAATGCAGATTCAAATTTAAAAGATGAACAATACGGAGGTGATAAAACTTTGTATGTATCAAGCATATGACCACACACAAACACATAGACACACACGCACGAACACAACAACAATCCAATAAGTATAGTGCATCTATTTTTCCAAACCATGCATGTATGACACGAATTCAAACATACTCCATCTATTCCTAAATACTAGTCTTTTAGAGAGTTAAACAAGTGACTACATACGGAGAAAAATGAGTGAATCTAGACTCTAAAATATGTCTATGTACATCCGTATGTGCCAGTCCATTTGAAGTCTCTAAAAAGACTAATATTTAGGAACGAAGGGAGTCAAATGTAAGACATCCATGGTCCTCAGTTCAATATTTAAAATGAACATGAAACTGAAACATGAATATTAAGTCTAGTACTACAAAGACATGCAAATGTTGTGTTTAGGCGGAGCTATGATTGTTGGGGGTCAACCTCGACCTTAGATAAAATTGTGGAGCCTGCTTAGGGTTGTTTAGATTATATTTGTCCCCACCCTCCCAACCACCGATTGGTTGTGCACCCCCACCCCTCCTCCCCGGGAGAATATCATGTGCCCCCATACCTTAGATGCTATATGCCGATACGAGTTGCTTGGAGCTTGTAGATCTGAGATATAGCAACTCACATGATGTGTCTTAATATTTTTGCATGAAACCTTGATGAGTTTGAGAATTGCACACAATTTGTACAAAAACTACTTAGATGCCCTTTGATCCCATATCCACGACCTCGAAGTCAGATCACCTTAGCATCTAAGATGAAGGAGGACATCATATTCTCTTGTATGTAAGAATATCATGTGCTACCACACCTTAGATGCTTTGGTGATACAAGCTCTTCGGAGGCGTTGGATTTGTGACCCAACACCTCCTCGGTGGTTCAATGGTTTTTGCGTAAAAGCCCCAAAATAGTTCGACCACCGCCATACAAGCACAAAGACTGCTCAGATGCCATTGGATGTCGATCAAACGACCTCCAAGCTCGTATCACCGTAGCATCCAAGCTGCGATAGCACCTTATGTTTTCTCGCACGGAGAGTATGAGGTGCTCCCGACCGTAGATTCTATGGTGATACGAAGTTCACCGAGATCTAACGGCCCATGAGGAGGTTTGAATGTTTTTGCAATATACGGCTGATAGAGTTTGGGAAATGCACAGAAAGTACAAGTACTATGCATGTGCCATCTGATCACTGATCATATGACCTAGATGCTCATATCACCGTCGCAGGTAATTAAGCTACGGGGAGCACCTAATATGAGCACTGGGGAGCCGTTGGATCGAAGATGCAGCGGCACACATGAGGCCTGAATGTTTTATTTGCAAAAACCTTTGAGAGTTTGGAAATTGCGATAATTACAAAGACTACTCCCAAGCCATTGGAACTCACTTCCAACGGTGTAAAAACTCAGATCACCATAGTATCTAAGCTACGGGTGGATGTGATATTCTATGCCGCTGTCATTTTTTTTCGTAGAACTTGCAAAATACATGTAACTCGTGCTGCTACTTGTCTAACCGCAAAGTGTTTGTTCAAAAAAACCATCCTACACTGAAATATCGGAACAACACACGGGGGTCCCACTTGTCATTAATCAAATTTGGACCTAAAACTAACAAATCTGAAAGATGAGATTCAAACTGGCAACCTGGACTACAAAGCGTAAGTCGATAGCTTGAAAAAATGAACGGTTGTTGGCTTTGTCCCAGAACTTGATTTTATACAGTACTTGTGTTGAGTAGAGTAGAGAGAGTGCCTCGTCAACACATGCATGACCGTTCTCTCACTTTCATCAAGGGTCCTGTGTCTGCGATCTCAATCTCTCTTCTCTCCATTGTCTAACCTTTGCACGGGCACACATGAAGAGCGGCGCTAGCTTGCCGTGGTGTTATTACAACTAAAAAAAAGCTTGGAAAATAGAAGAATCGCCTAGAACAAGAGACGTCGTGGCTGGTCGAGACGGAGCTAACCACATCTATCCTCCGTGCCACGTTTGCATGATGAAGCTGTGTGGCTAGTGGGGTGTTTTCGACCGATCGCTGGGTCCCGAGGTCGAACCATAGGTACTACGCCCGATACAGTATTTTTACACGCACATTTTTCCTCCGCGTGCCGAGACGTGGCACACCCTACCGCTGGGTTTCGGGGTCCTCCCGGTGGTGCACGCCTATATTCTTCCCGACGTGGACGCCCTACCACCAGATTTTCTGGGTCCTCCTCAACAGAGCGCCGAAGCAAGTAGATGAGTCATCAAATCATGAAAGACCACCTTTCCCGCCGAGTACATCAGTAAAGCACGGTGGCTAGCTAGTTGGGCTAGTTCTACCGATTAGCTAGGCCGCTGCCACATTTGTTTTTTCACCCCTTTTTTTATCTACTTGCCGGCATGTAAATTTAAATATCCACCGCGGGCGTTGTTCGGTGTTTGGGTGCGGCGGGATTTTTAATTTTTGATTGATGGGAGCAGCGCGACAGATTTTAAATTTTTGATTGACGGAGCAGCGCGCAGCAATTAGTCATGATGACTACCAGTAAAACCCACTACTCCCTAATGTGAGAAGTCGCCGACCGGTGTTTTACCGTGGTGAAAACCAAAAGATTCCCGCCCTCCGCCTTCCCATAGATGGCATTGCCTTTCAGCCGTTTCGCCCCCTTTGCTTCCTCTCCCCACTGCTTCTACCTGGTGCCATGGCGGCGCAGCAGATCACGGAGTCCGAGGTGAGGCGCCTGACACAGGAGCTCCATGCCAAGGATGCGGAGCTCATGGCCAAGGACGTGGAGCTCCGTGACCTCAAGGAGGAGAGGAGTGCCATGCTCCTCCGTTATGTGCGGGAGTTCACGGAGCTTCAACCACAAAGATGCTCGAGGCGTCGGCGGCGTTGCTGCAGAAAGCGGGAGATACGATAGGCGCTGGGGAGCCGGGCCGAGCGCGAAGCGGCCAATCGTGACGAGGTCCAGGATCGCCTCAGCCACTTGGTGAACCAAGTTGCCACGCACGTGTTGAAGCTGCGCGATGCCTACCGTCGTTCCAGCACGACGATGCCGGCTGTCGGGCTAAACCCGTTCGACCACCCGGTCGACTTCAATGAGCTGCGGCTTCCTGACCTGGTCTCCTTCTGATAGAGGCAAAGGTGTCCCGTCTTTCGATGAGATGTTGGTTTTCGCTTTGGAGGAAGTCGACTTTGACGATCCAACTACGAACGTGCGATATGTAGCAGTAGGGGCTGTGGGTGTAACAATGGTTTTGATGTCCTCATCACCTTCTTCACCTATATCTTCGAGGAGCTGAGCCGTTTCCGCGCGATGGTGGGAGCTGAGCTGGACAAGGAGGGGTTGCGGGCTGCCATCACCGTTGCCGGGCGAATCCTTTCAGGGCTCCGTCACCGGAATCCATTCGTGCCATTGGACGTTGTTGGTGTCAAAACCGGCGGATCTCGGGTAGGGGGTCCCGAACTATGCGTCTAGGCGGATGGTAACAGGAGACAAGGGACACGATGTTTTTACCCAGGTTCGGGCCCTCTCGATGGAGGTAGTACCCTACTCCCGCTTGATTAATATTGATGATATGGGTAGTACAAGAGTAGATCTACCACGAGATCAAGGAGGCTAAACCCTAGAAGCTAGCCTATGGTATGATTGTTGTTCGTCCTACGGACTAAAACCCTCCGGTTTATATAGACACCGGATAGGTTAGGGTTACACAGAGTCGGTTACAATGTTAGGAGATCTACATATCCGTATCACCAAGCCTGCCTTCCACGCCAAGGAAAGTCCCATCCGGACACGGGACGAAGTCTTCAATCTTGTATCTTCATAGTCTTGGAGTCCGCCGTGATGATAGTTCGCTATCCGGACACCCCTAGTCCGTAACTCCCTCAAGAGCCTTCCGAACCAGGCTTCAATGACGGCGAGTCCGGCGCGCATATTGTCTTCGGCATTGCAAGGCGGGTTCCTCCTCCGAATACTTCATAGAAGGTTTTGAACACAAGGATAGTGTCCGGCTCTACAAAACAAGTTCCACATACCACCGTAGAGAGAGTAACTTTTGCACTGATCTGCTGACGTATTCCGCGGCGTGACATCACACCATGGCCAGGTCTTTATATGAATTGTTTTTTACCGTTCCACCTTAGCGCGTTTAGCGAGGCGGTTTTCTTGGCACGTCTTATCTAAGCATAGATCGTGCCCCTTATTCCGGGATTCTCATCAATACGGACGTGGGTAACCCATCCGCGCCATTGATTACGGCGCTTGGGAGATAAGCGAGTTTTACCAGTTGGTGGGGGACGAATAACTTCGTCCGTCCCATATAAGGGATAAGGATCCACCTTTTCACCCACGCCTTCTTCCTCCTTTGATCATCCATTTCACAAGACTCGAGCTCCAAATACTAAGTCCGCACATCCCACCTCAACCTTCTCCAACCATGTCGAGAGCGGGAGGCAGGTGGATGGCCTCCTCCGGCCACGGAGGGGCACATCACAAGACCGCGAGAGGTCGGATATTTGTCCGGCGACATCGCAAGACAAAGGCTGCCGATGCGGGCAGCTCATTCCAACCCCTGTGCTGCCAGACAGTGTTTCTCCCCACTTCCTCCGCTGGACTAGGTTTTCCACTTCACCCATTTGTCCGAGGGCTCATGTTCTACTACGGCCCGGACTTCCACGACTGGCCCAATTTCATCCTCAACATCTCGGCGTTTATCGTTGTGCGAGGCTTTCCTCTGCATCCAGCCCCACTTCGCCTATGGTCAAGACCTTCAATGTCAGGCGAAGGTTGTGGGCGGCCGCTGTTGAGTGCGGAGGCGCCATGGTTGGCAAGATGGCCAAAGTCCTATGGCTCGAGGGCGCCTTTGTGGAGACAATAAAGGTGGCAATCGGGTGGTTCTACATCACCGAGCCACGCGACCCCAAATGGGTGGCGGGCCCGAATTCAGATCTGGCTTCCCCACGACTCTCGCCATGGAAAGAGACGGCCCGACATGGGGGAATTCAGACGAGCTATCCGGACTCCAAACATGCGTCCGAAACCTGGTGGACAAGAATCTCAGGCTTGTCGACGTAATCCAGGTGATGCTCATCCGCCGGATTCTCCCATGCCAACAACGGGCCTTTAATTTGTGGGAGTTCGATCCGGTACATCACCGAACCTTGAGCAGGCTCTTCGACACTACATGCGAAGATGCCTGGAAGGTGCTGTTCAAGGGCGCTGAAGCCCCCGCATCCGCTAACAAAGATCGTGGATACAGCTCACGGCGTCAAGCCGGCGAGGTAAGTTACTTTACCCTTTACGGGACTCTTTTTTCATAGATTGACTCTATGTGGGATCTAAAACTCCCTAATCTTTGACAGGACTGGTCAAGACGCCCCGGACAGATTAACTGTCCGCCTTTGCCGGAAGACCCAGCAGACGCCTGATTGACGGGTTGCTGGCTCCGCACCCCATGTGGTGCCGGAGAAGAAGGCCGAGAAGGAGGCCACGGGAACTCAAGGAGCTCCCCGACGCTAAAAGCGGCCAGATTCTGAAGCAGAATCTTCTCCTGAGGACGAGGAGGAGGAAAAAGAAGCTTCTCCCCCAGCGGGGGAGGAGAGGAAAAGGAAGGCTGCCCCAACTGGGGAGGCCAGAGGGTCCAAGAAGGGAAGAACCCTTCCTCCGTACTTCTCCACCAATGTCGACAACGACGAGGAGGATTAGCCAACAAGGGCCAAGCCCCTGGCGAGATCGTAAGTGTCCGGATACCCATGGCTTTTTTATCATTGCATAGTGTTCTCTAATGCCGAACAATCATGCAGCCCGCCCAAGGGCGAGTTCGCCACTTCGTCGAGCGGGTCCCTGGTTCGTCGGAAATGGAGAGTACTTCACTTCCAACCACCTCCTCACCTCACGTTGCGGACGACGCCGAGGTGGTGTCCCAAGGGGGGCCTGGTCAAGAGGAGGTGGCGCAGGAGGCGCCACAAGGCGACCTCCCGGACTCAGCGCTGGGGGGGGCAAGACCTCAGGCTCTAAGCTCACCCTTGTCCGGACTCCTTGCCGGAACATTCAGCGGTTCCGGAGTCCGGCTAGCGGTCCCTTCGCAAATAGGGTAAGACGCCGGTGTCCTCCGTCCATCCGGAGGCACCGGATAAGCGATCGGAGGCGCTTAACAGCGCTTCCATCAAGGAGGAGCACCGCATCGCTATGAGTGCGGTGATCCGGACAGTTCAGTCCGCCAAGAGCGGGCTGACCGAAGCCTGTACCAGCCTTCTAACAGGCTTTGAGGTAAGTTTAGAATATGTAAAAATATTACCACATAGACAGTAGCCCCTGATGCTTGGTGTTCGGAAAGAAAAGCCGGACTAAGGATCTAAAAAGATATACGCAGGAGTCTAACATAAGTATGTCGATATGGGAATGCACGGTTACAGCCGACCTCTGCCAAGACCGATCGCAGAGGTCGATGCATTGAAGCAAAGCCTCGAGCGGTCCAAGAACGAGCTCGGCCTTGCCAAGAAGCAGCTCGAGGACAAGGAAGGTAAGTAATAACTTATGAAAGAAATGCCTTATAGAAAGGTTTCGGTTGCAAAAAATAACAGGAATAACATGGGTACTGCAGGGGCCACAAACGAGGTGGCGACCCTGAAGGAAGCGGTGTCCGTGGGTCGAAAAGAAGCGGCCATGAGCGCACCGAGCGAGAGAAGGGGAGGCGAGCTGGCCAAGGTACGGCAAGAGCTCCAAGCTCTCGTGGAGAAACACGAGAGTTTGGAGCGTGACTCGAAGACTCGAGAGTCCGAGCTCGCCTCGGATCTTGAGAGTGCCAAAGCTGCTAAGGCCGATGCCCAAAAAGCCCTCCAAGAAATTGAATTATTAAAGAAGATAGCGGCGGGTAAGGCATTCTTCATGCAAAGCGAGCATGTGAAAGTGAATTACCTATTACTTACCCGGATTCGGAGCTCTCCAGGAGCATTCGCAGATTTGCCTCAGAGTGTGTCCGATGTCGCCAAGATTCTACCGCTGGGCCAAGGAGGGGACCTCGACGAAAAAGGTGTTCTGGTCTCAAAGATGCCGAGGCCGGACATCCGTGCCCCCGAGCGACCAGCTGAAGCAGCTGGTCGAGCTCCACAAGGTCGCCGAACAGGCCATGAAGGGCCTTATAGCGCGGCTGTGGCCATTGGAAGCCATGCCTGGGAGCTACTTCGGCTTAGTGCAGCGACTGGTGGACGCCTGTCCACGGATTGAAGTCATCAAGCGCTCCGCCTGCATTGAAGGTGTCCGTCGGGCCCTTGCCCGTGCTAAAGTGCACTGGGGCAAGCTGGATGCGGAGAAGCTTCTGACGGACGGGCCATCGAAGGGCAAGGAGCATCGCACGCCCGAAATGTACTATGAGGGCCTCCTTAAGGGTGCCCGCCGAATAGCGGATGAGTGCTCCAAAGATGTAATTTTTTAATAGACTCGCATTTGTTATCCTGTACGCTGAAAACTTGTTCATATGCACTAAGCAACGCTTGTTAATTTAAAATATTACCTTCTATGCGGCCGTTTATCAAATTTGAGAGATGGTAAGTCGTTGGCTTCAGCCCCCATGCCACGAGTGCTGGGGTGTTCTAGGGAGGTGCTCAACGCAACGAACAAGGCAACCGGACTTATAATGCTTGAACACTGTCACTTAGCCATAGAATTCTATAATTTTAAATTTTGGCGAAGCCCCTAGTATTCGGAAGACCGAGTTCGGGGCGCTATCCACGCCTTGGCCGGACAATCATGCGGTTCCTCGCTCTAAGCGGCATAAGTCTTTAGGGACCCAAAAAACCTCTCGAACAGCGACCGACTCTCGCCTCTATCATGACGGTCAGTTTTAGCTTTCTCCATCGAGGTGCTCGACCCAGCTCAACTGGGCACAATCGCAGTGGTTCTCCCGTGCTACCTTAGCCGATATAACGGAACGTAAGGTACCAAAACACGGAGCCGGGCAAACCCAACTATTGACCAAAGACATGATTCGAGCCGATTCATATAATGATATAAGTTCGGGTGCCGACTTAGAAAGTGTTCGGACTTATCACACCATAATTTTGGGGTACTTAAGCCCGTAGGTATTGGCCGTACCAAAGTGTACGGGTGCGTAATGTCATGAAATGAACATATATATAGATAAAGAAAAGAGTGCAATAATAGGCAAAAGCTATGTATTGTTTATTCAAAAAGGTACTGCAATGAAAGCAGAACGATACAAATAGTGCGATAAGCAAGGGATGGGACTATCTAACATGTCCTCCTCCAGGGGTAAGCTGCGGGATGGTATGTAAAACAGGTATAATGCTCAGAATAGAGACCACCAACACTGACGAAGCCGCTTCCCTGGCTGTTGCATCGTGAGTTCGGCGGTTCTAGTGCCGGACATGGCTTCTGGAAAACGGAGTCCTGAAAGTAAGAAAAAGGAAGAAAAAAGGAAAAAGAAAAAGAATGACACAATCGGCAGCCCCTGGTGCGGTTGAACCGCATTCCGGGCGTGTCGTGGTCGTGCCCCTCCCTTTATGCCCATGGTATCTCCAGAGTGTAGTTATGTACGCGTAGTACTGGCTTCGCAATTTCACGAGGGCTGGGGTTGGGGCCGGATTGCTACGCGTGCTTGAATTGTGCCAAGCGGTCTTGTTGTGGGTTACTCCGGGCGCGCTTGACAGTGTCCGGACGCTTAGTGGCCGGACTCGAGAATTGCTGTGAGAGGCTGCTTTGCGCCCGCCGAGGGCCGCTGGTGCTCCTCCGCTCGGAGAGAGCTGCTCGGTGTTTCCATTGACCGTGATTACTCCTCGAGGGCCCGCATCTTGAGCTTGAGGTATGCGAAAGCGGCACCGCATTGAACTTTGCAAATTCGGTTCGCCCAAGCAAGGTGCATGATAGCCGCCGCGGACGGGACGATGTCAAGATTAACTCTTTGCTTCAGGTTATCCGGGATCCAAGACCACTTCGAGTGTAATCGAGCCTCGCATAATTTGCCTCTACACCGGTATGACGCCTTTATAGGTCGCCTTCAGAGGTTTAATCCTTGAGGGTCTATGCCCATTTTATGACCGTATCCTCGATAAAGCAGGTTCAGGTTGCTACCGCCGTCCATCGGGACTCGGATGAGGTGAAATCCACAATAATTGGGTCAAGAACCAATGCGGCGAAACCGCCGTGACGAATGCTAGTGGGGTGGTCCTTTGATCAAGGTGATCGGGCAGGAAGACCATGGGTTGAACTTTGGGGCGATCGGCTCCATCGCATATACGCCCCATAGTGCACGCTCGCTCCCTTTTGGGTATGTGGGTTATGATATCATGTTCACCATCCGCACTTGTGTGGGAAAACCTTCTGTCCTTTATTAGCGGGCGGCCGGGCTCCTCGTCATTGCTATGTAGCCCCTTGTCATTGAGTTCGGCACTTAACTTGCCTGCTTGCTTGAACACCCAACAATCCCTGTTGGTGTGATTGGCTGGTTTTTTGGGGTGGCCATGTATCTGGCAAGAGCGATCGAGTATTCGGTCCAAGTTGGACGGGCCCTGGGTATTTCTTTTGATTGGCTTCTTCCGCTGACCGGGTTTAGAGCCTCTGAATCTGGCATTTACAGCCGTATCTTCAGTATTATCGCCGTTAATGCGGCACTTGTTCTTCTTGCGATGCAACCTGCCATTGCTGTCCTTGGTATCCGAACTATCAGGATGTTTGGCCAAGTTGTTGCTTCGAGCTAGCCAGCTGTCCTCTCCCGCACAAAAGCGGGTCATGAGTGTTGTGAGGGCTGCCATGGATTTTGGCTTTTCCTGCCCTAGGTGCCAGGCAAGCCACTCGTCATGGATGTTATGTTTGAAGGCTACAAGGGCCTCTCGTGATCCGGATACCAACGATTTGATTTTTCTTTGTTAGGAACCGTGTCCGTAATTGTTCCGCCGATTCTTCCGCTGCTGATTATGTGGCTAAGGTCATCGGCGCTCGTGGTCGCACATATGTGCCCTGGAAGTTATCAAGGAATGCGGCTTCACGGTCCTCCCAACAACCAATTGATTCTGGCCGGCAAGCTGTTGAGCCAATGCCGAGCTGGTCCTTTAAGCTTGAGTGGGAGGTATTTGATGGCATGTAGATCATCACCGCGGGCCATGTGGATATGGAGGAGATAGTCCTTGATCCGCACCGCAGGATCTCGTGGTACCATCGTATGATTCGATGTTTACGGGTTTGAAGCCCTCGGGATTTGATGATCCATTACTTCATCCGTGAAGCATAGTGGGTATGCGGCGCGCCTGTTGGGCTATATCACGACGTAGCTCATATGAGCTTTGGTTCATCGTGGTTCGCCCGCCGGGTTTGTCAGATCCGCGCGACGGTAATCATCCCGCTGCTACGCCCACGCAATCCGTGAGATCGATCTTGTATGTTTTGCCTTATCCTCCAATATATCTCGCAAGTCCGGCGTGTTTTCCCGTGCCTTTGGTACTTTTTGAGCGCGCCGGGTGTGGCTTGAGCGGAGGGCCGAGAGGTTTCTGTCGCCGCTGCCACGGGTGGCCGGGTCTGCCATGTCGCGGCGCTGGTGACTTGGGTGCTTCCTCCTCTCGATTGAGGCAACGGCCTGCGCTTGGGGTAGCTTTTGAGGGGCGCTCGAGTTCATACTCTTCGCTGCAAGGACTTTAGTCCATCCGTCGCCTAGCAGGTCTTGGTCAGCTCTAAGTTGTCGCTTTTTTCTTGAGGCTGCTTGCCGTGGCTATAAGCCCGCGCTTGAAACGCCCTGTTCGGCGGGGATCCTCGTGCACGACAAATCCGCCGTCCGAGGCTTGCCTCATCTTCGGAGGGAGGCGCATAATTATCGCCCTCGACCTCTTTTCTCGCCAGACCGTCCGCTGCGGACTTGCTTCTCCCTCCTCCCGCTGAGTCCCGCCGAGGGGGTTGTCTTTGGCACCGTCCGGTATTATTATCTCCCGTGCTGTAATCACGCTTTTATTGTGGCGGGATTTAGAGCGGCGCCACCGACGCCGGGCGCTCGTTGCTTTCTGGAGGGGTCATCCTCCGTTGTTCCATCGCCGCTTTCCTATATTTTGGGATGTCCACCATGTATATGTCATATGACGAGGTGGGTTTTCCAAAGGCCCTCGTAGGCACTGGGTCTTGGTCGTCTCCGGCATCGTCGTCCATACCGTCGATGTCTTCGGAGTCGAAGTCGAGCATGTCGGTTAAATCATCGACAATGGCTACAAAGTGGGTGGTGGGTGGGCGTTAAATTTCGTCGTCCGTATCCCAACCTTTCTGTCCGTAGTCCCGCCAGGGCTCTCCGGATAAAGAGAGAGACTTTAGTGAATTCAGGATGTCGCCAAAGGGCGAGTGCCGAAGATGTTCGCGGCAAAGGAACTCCATAACCGGCGCCCAATCGGATTCGATTGGCAGGGGCGCGGAGGGTTTGGAGTCCGGAGAGGAGTCCGGCACCCTAGAGTCGAGGTCTTCGCAAAGGACAGGGATGGATTTCGACTCAATCGCCGTAGAGATTGTAGCCCCCGAGGCGGTGTCCAACCACTCATCCTCGATCGGGGAATCCGGCTCCGGATTAAGGGTCGGAGCGGATGCTGGTGCCGCCTCAGGCACCGCTCGTCAGCAGCTAGATCATGCCCATCGAGACAGTGAAGCACACTTGGTTGCGGCTCGAATCCGTCAAGATCAAGTCTCCGCGGATATCGGTCGATAGTTCAAACTTCCAAATCTGACCTGATGGCTGGGGCGAAGCTTTCGATCTGCTCCAGATGGCTGCTTAATTGCCCGCAGTGCAAAGCCGCCGAATATGAAGATCTGTCCGGGGAGAAAAGTCTCACCCTGGGCCGCGTCGTTGTTCATGATCGAAGGAGCCATCGGGCCTATCGGTGACGACACAGAGGAACTCTCAATGAAAGCACCAATGTCGGTGTCAAACCGCGGATCTCGGTAGGGGGTCCCGAACTGTGCATCTAGGCGGATGGTAACAGGAGACAAGGGACACGATGTTTTTACCCAGGTTTGGGCCCTCTCGATGGAGGTAATACCCTACTCCCGCTTAATTAATATTGATGATATGGGTAGTACAAGAGTAGATCTACCACGAGATCAAGGAGGCTAAACCCTAGAAGCTAGCCTATGGTATGATTGTTGTTCGTCCCTACGGACTAAAACCCTCCAGCTTTATATAGACATCGGATAGGTTAGGGTTACACAGTAGTCGGTTACAATGGTAGGAGATCTACATATCCATATCGCCAAGCTTGCCTTCCACGCCAAGGAAAGTCCCATCCGGACACGGGACGAAGTCTTCAATCTTGTATCTTCATAGTCTTGGAGTCCAGCCGTGATGATAGTTCGGCTATCTGGACACCCCCTAGTCCAGGACTCCCTCAGACATCGTCTTTGACGAGATGGCTCCCGTCAACTGGGAGCGGGCTCTGCGGGCGGTTGCACCCTGCATCACCAACGTCATGTGCCTCGAGAAGCAGAGGGACTTCGGTGGTATTTAGGCGCCCTCTGCATGGGCATGTCCATGTCTCAGTGCAACATGACCGTTGGATCAAACTCAGATGTTGCAGATCACCACCGTGAGCACAAAGCGTGTGGGTGTGTTTGGTTGCATTCTCATCTCAATATAGTTGTTTCCTCTTCGTGTATTTTTGTCAACCTACTAGTGTGGACTCCTGCACCCTTCATGCACTCTGCCAAACACCCAAAAGTGGGTCGAGAAGGGAACTTTTGCTCCCACCCCATGCACCCTTCATACACCCTGCCTAACACTATTCGTGCTTCATATGGTTCATGTTTAGGAGTACCGTAGCACCGCATTCTCCGCATACCGTGGGACCTAGTTATGTTAACATTGATCTCATCGTTCATTCTCGATCGGACAAATGTAAAAAAAGCGGTACTATGTTACATATAGGAGTAGTTGACTTATGATAACATCATTTGTTATCGCCATATCTTAGTACACTAGCAACAAGATTGTGTAGTAATCGACGATGAACCACCGCACATGCCTAGTAGTAGGAGCAATGTGTATGTTCAAGTGGTCGACGTGTTTCAGACTCCTCCGTCAGAAGAGTGGAAACACTTGTCGTAATCATTTTTTTCTTCGTAATGAAAAACAAGGACACGCTTCTACCATGCGGATCCTCCTCCCACCATGCACTAACTTACTCACTTTCACCGACGCAGGGACAGCCAAAGACTGGGTCCACCAGCCATGCACTAAATTACTCCGTAGTAGAGTGACGGTAGACTACCCCGATCGAATCACGCAGTAATGCCCAATGAGCCGTCAAATCACAAAACCCCTCCTTTCCAAAGAAGAAGTTGGACGGACGAAGCAACCATCATTTCACTCTTCTCTCTCAGCTTCCTCTCTTGAAGAAAACCCCCCACTCGCTTCGCTTCTCCCTCATGTCGCTCCTCCTTTCACTCTTCTCAGCCTTCTCTTGGATGGACGCCGGAGCACCGGCCGACGTGATGTCTATGGCTCGCCAAAACCGTCGAGGCTCATGGTACGAAGAAGCGCAAGCACCGCCGAGACTACCGCAAACAAGCTCAAAGCCATCGCCTTTGTCCAAGCCCCCTCTCCGGGATCCTCATTAAGCAAGTCCGTAATGTCTCTTGTTGACGTTCTTTTTCTCGATCTTGATCGTGTTTTTTCATCTAACACGTCGTACTAGTACTGGTAGTACAACTTTCTGGGTGATCTTGCATGTGATTTTAGTGTGCCAAATGATGGTTCTAATTTCCTCTTTTGACCAAAACATGCGAGAGGTTGACACTGATTTCTTATAGATTACTTTCAACTATTTCCCTCTGTCCCCAAATTTCTTGTCTTAGATTTGTCTAGATACGGATGTATCTAATACTAAAATGTGACTTGATACATCTGTATCTAGACAAATCTAAGACAAGAATTTTGGGACGGAGGGAGTACTTTATGAACATCAATGCTACCTTTTAGGAGGGTATATTTGCCTCAGTAACTTGTGTTATGGATATTGCATGTAATCCCTCTGCTCGCATGCCTTTGAAGACATGTTCTAATGTCTTTGTTCACTCATTTCTGTGTGTATATGTAGTCATATATGAAGTAGAATATCAAAAATCATCTTATATTTCTGAATGGAGGTAGTAATAAAATATGGTTTCTTTTTGAATTAGAGCCAGGTCCGCTATGGAGATGAAGTTCTCAAAGTCATGCCATGTGAACTGGAAGACCTGATGATGAGTTCTACTGCTGAACTATCCAGTTGTTGTGTCCTTGTCGCCACGTGTCCTGAACTAGTGTTTTCCTGTAGCATTGCTGTCAGGCGTGTTCTCGAGGCTGTACTTGACCACAACAATTTCCTGGATGTGCCTTCGATTATGAATGGTGTGGTTCTTGTAAAGCTTCCTAACAAATCTGATCGGACCTGTCTTCATCATCATGTTTATGAGTGGAAAGACCACTCTGTTAGGTTCTCCAAGGTTGACAAGATGGTGATGGTGCATGTAGACATCTCACACGAAGTCCATGGCCTAGTCAGTTATGCGGGTTTCATCCCATAGGTCGGTGGCAAGAAATAGTCTGCAGAGTTTAGTTAGTGCAACTTTGCTTGTCTGTAGTAAGTACTACTATTCAGTACTTGATTTGTGTTTGTGAACCCTGTATTGTTTATTAGTACTGCCGCTTTTGGTGTGTGGTCAGTCCTAAGAACGGTCTATGTTAATGTATGTCCACTCAATTCAGTCTGTATACTTTGAAGTATCCAGATCATATTTTTTTGTGAGGACGGTTTATCAATTATGGTTACACTCCAATATCTTTATGCATTGCAGGGTTTATCGCACCCACTAGGATTTCTAGTCCCATGGATGTTCGGTCCATAAGATTTATCACGACCTTTGAACTGTCCTGCTTGTGGGAGTAGGCGGGGCCCCTGCATGCCACGCGTAGTTGGACGATCAATCTTCTGTTTAGTACTTCAACATAGTGATTTCCTGGTAAGGATTCGCTCGTGTCACATCAAGTAAATCTTATTGATTTACTGTCTAAATCTTATTGATTTAATGTCATGTTTTGTTTGTTTTCCTGCAATTTTACGATGCAGGTTTTGCCATGTGACATTCATCACAGAATAAACCGTGTGGTTTGCTCTATGATGGCTATTTTTGCAGTGTTTCACTTCTTATGTCGTGGTCAAGAATGAAGGCAATGTCCATCACTTATATTATCGAAAAATTGGATCACCGTTGTATGAGTACAAGTTGAATCCCTATGATGAACTGCAGTTTGGTCTAACAAAAATGCCACAATTAGTCCTTCTCGCGTTTAAAAGAAATGAAGAAAAAAAACTGGATCATGGTCACGGATCCTAGTCAAGTTAGAAAGCTGGTCATAGCAGACTGTGCACGATCGCCATTGTCTCAAGACAGATTGATCACCGGGCAGCTGTTTCTAGCAATCGACAATGCAGCAGCTCAGTCTGATCTAGCTGAGGATTAGGCACCGACCGCGTCAGCGAATCAATCTGATCTACTGGAGGATCGGGCATCGACACCGGCACCTGCTCTGACACCAGCACCAGCTCTACAAGGAGCACCATCTCTGGCAGCAGCAGCGGCTTCGGCACCTGCACCAAAACTTGCACTTCAGACCGCTCCGCCCGTGGTTGCTGCACCAAAGAATGACCGGGCTGCAGTCAGACTTCATATACCAAAATCCTTACGAAAACCGACATGTCCACCTTCTTGGTAAGCATTGGCCGCCCAAGTGCTTCATTCTTTTTATTTCCATGTTGTTTCACATGATTCAATCGTGTGTTGATCTAACTGTTTGGGTATGTCTTCTTGTTTGCAAACAGAGAATTCCTAGAGCAACGAGGGAGTCGCTCAACAATCCGGGCGCATCATGCCAAGTTTCTCTTACCATGCGCAGCCTTGGTGTGAATGAACCTGCTCAATATACCGTAAGTACAAAGGATGGCCGCATGATGATTGATTCTAAAGGATGGTCAAGGTTCAAATCTAAATCATATCTTGCGGTAGGGATGATGTCAAAATCGAACTTTCTCGGCAAGGAGAGCTGGTCCAAATCAACTTTGAAACATTTCAGTAGCAGCACACAACTGCCGAACTGATCTATCCTCCGAGAGATTTTGATGTAATAATCTGGCACGGTGAAACAAGTGTCTTGTGTGTATAAGTAGTATGACAGTATTATTATCACATGGTATATCGTTGGTAGAATTGCAACTCTGTTTGCTGGTTAGGAACTTTCGTTCGATTTCATTCCAACAGCTGCCATGCTTTATTCAATTTTGTGTATTCGCCTTGCGACAGCATCTAAAACCAGCGCCGTACCGATCGCTTGCAATATGAAAAGCGCTGAGGTAGAACATGCAGGGTTGGTCCGCGGCCCAAAGTCCAGAACTGTGAACCTATCTGAGTATTATATTCTCAGCTGAAACCCCATAAAAAAATCTGAACCCCCATAATGCCCGTGCGTTGCAGAGGGAGTATATTTCTCGGCAAGGTGAGCCTGTGATATAAAAGATTTGTATATTTCTTTACAGAGGGAGTATCTCTCTATCAAAAATATATTTAAGTGTAACTAGTTACTCTGCCTTTCTACTTCCTTTCATCGATATGTGGGGCAACCGCAACGGGTCCACGTGCCATATGCACAAATTAGAGTGCACAACTTCACGGTAGACACACCCGGTCAGAAGGCGCGCTAAAGTAATGCCCAATGAGCCATCAAATCACAACCCCCCCCCTCTTCCAGCTTAAGCAGTAAGCTGGACAGATGAAGTGGCAATATTTCATTGGGCCTGAATCCCCTTCTCCCTCGTCTGCTTGTTCAGAGAAAACCCCCTCTCGGCGATTGCATAGGGTTTTCTCATGGAGAACCAGGTACAAATTCTTCATCCATCCCCGATAAATCCACGTCCCTTAGTCGCAGGTAATCCTAGGATGGCAGCCGCCGCCGTTGATTCATTTTTCTTCCTACTGAATCTAGTGTGTTTCATTTGCAGTGCCCAAAGTGCAAGTACCCTACAGGTTTCTGCGCCCTCGGCGAGATGCCACACTTGTTCCTTCTCATCCTAACACAACATTTTGAAACGCGCATAGTATGTTCCTAGAATCGTCTTTTCTATCCGGGAGGGTGGGTTTTTTTAACATGTCGTGTTCTAATATTATTTTTCCTGCAGCGTATTATTTGCTCTGCCAGAACACATGTACTCAAGATGCTCGGCCTTGCCATACCTGAATACACTAGTTTAATGGTCACAGTGAAGACAAGCCATGGATATAAGTTCAGAGTTGGGTTCATGAACCAAGAAGATCGCTGCTTTTTTTATGACCGAACTTGGATAAACTTTCTCAAGTGTTACGGATTGAAAGTTGGCGCAAATGTTGATGGAAATAGCAGAACCTGGTCTCATCTTCACTGCGATCTTCCACCCCAACGTCATTCCAATTGTTCATCCATGTTAGTTTTGTATCTGGTTCTTGCTTGTTGCCTCGATTACTTCTTAATCCACCTATTCTGTCTAACTAATCACAATTTAACTTTAGAAGTAGCAACGAATCTCTCATGAAGGTGCTACTTCTAACTAATATTTTCTTATAATTGGTGGCACGTGTAAGTTTTTTCAGAGTTCAATAGCCGCTTGCTTGTTACTCTGTAATAACTCGGCTATTACTAATGGCACTGAAGTTGACTGGATCGACATCCACAAGTTCCTACACTTTATTGATCGTCTTGAGGTCCTTGTGCGGCGTTTAAATGGTGGAAGGCACATGGGATATGTGTGCCACTGCTGCACTCGTTGAACAGGTCCAACTGTGTCGAGAGGCAACGCCACCGCCATCGCTCATCCACCCCCGCCCGCAATGCTCACTGTTCATCCAATCGATCGGCTTCAGCAGCAGAGAGCGGCGAATCGCTTGATCAGGTTCGATTAACAGCCATCGATCGATCGCCGGGTTCAAGAACGCTGTAGTTCGCAGCTGCAATCGCCGGGTTCGATTAGAGCCCAACGCCTCGCTTCGGGTTCAGTTAGAGCCAATGCTCGCACACACGCTGCGTGACGTACGAGAGAACGAGCATTGCTCGCCCTGACCTCCCACCGTAACCGGAACTCCCGAAATTTTCCTCTCCTCGCTTCTACCACGATTTTTCCGTCATGGACGACTCCAAAGAATGTCATGCAGCTGCATCTCCGCCCACCTAGGACGAAAAACCCATTTTCATCATGATTTTTGTCATAGAAGTAGGAGCCCGCCACATCTATGATGATACCGGGTTTTGTCACAATTATCGTCATAGAAGTGTCATATGTATGACAGAAAAAAAATCGTTCGGCCCAAAATGTCACGGATGTGTCTTTTTTTTGTAGTGGATCCAGGAATGGATCACATGACAGCGATCGGACTTATCCTTAGTAACTAGTGGACTAAGGAATTTTCTCAATTATGGAGGTGGTAAAAGAGTTCATCGTAAAGGGTTACGTCGATGCAAACTTTGACACTAATCCGGATGACTCTGAGTGGTAAACCGCATTCGTATAGTAGAGCAGTTATTTGGAATAGCTCCAAGTAGCGTGTGGTAGCTACATCCACAAGATGACATTGTCGGATTTCGGGTTCCGACAGACCCTTGAGGTTCGAACACTAGGGTGCGCGCGGAGATCTTTCCCTACCAGCTCGCGCGTGAATGGATTGCAAGGGATCTAAACTAGGAACGATGAATAGCACAAGAGACACAAGGTTTATACTGGTTCGTGCCACTGTGGTGGTGTAATACCCTACTCCAGTGTGTGATGTGGTGGATTGCCTCTGGGGCTGATGTAGAACAGTACAAAGGAGGAACAACCTCGCGAGGGGCTGTTCTTGAGTTGGTGCGATGAACTGCTTGGGTGAGTTCAGTCGCTCTTCTCTCTCTCTCTCTAGGGCTCTATCAGATGGTCTCTATCCGTCCGTCCGTTCGTTCCCCCCTTCGTCCGTCCGTTCCCTACTCGGTGGGTGGCTAGTCCTATTTATAGAGCAAGGCCCTGGGCCTCTTTCCAGATAATGAGCGGGAAGGGCGCCAACAATTGGCCATTTTGAAGGGGAACATCTGGTACACTTATCCTGACTAAAGTTGGTCTTCGACTGCCAAAGGCTCTGGTGGTGACGCCGTCTTGGGCTCCATGATGACCTCCTTCCTGCCGCTCTTCTGGTCTTGGTCTTGTTGAACCGAAGCGGTAACCTTTGCCTGAGGCCTTGACCTGTGCTTGCCCCCTTTGCACCGAAAGGGAAACAAGGATGCTGCGCAGGCCGGCACCCACCTGGTGCCCACCTGATCCTCGATCGTCATGGCTTGCGTCACGGGCCCCTCGGGAGGTGCCCTGCCTTGATCTCTCCGCCTCCTCGTGAGCCTGCCTGAGGAGGCTGCTCCTGAGGAAGCTCCCTGTCATCCACCCCGCGAGGCTTGGCCCCTCGCGAGGGTCTTGAGCTTGAGCTGATGAAGCTGGGCCATGCTGGGCCCCCACTTGAGCCACGCTGCTGGCCACAGGCAGGCAAGTCTGGGGACCCCCGTTCCCAGAACACCGACAGTAGCCCCCGGGCCCAAGGCGCGCCCGGACTTGGCTGAACAGAGAAGCTTAGGGGCAAGTGCGAAGCGCCGCAGGCCCCAGCAGCCTGCGGCCTTGGGCGTCGCGTGGTGATTGATTGGTCATGGGCGTCTCCGCTTCCCCATGATGCGTCGGCAATCGCACGACTTGACAAGTCCCTGCATGCAGAAATGGGTCATGATGACCTGTGATCATGGAGGCCGACGGTTGGCCTCCTCCGGCTATAAGGGAAAGGCCCCCCGAGAGGGTCCCGATCCGCTTCCGCTGAAGAAACGGCTAGTCATCGGCCGTCAAGATGAAGGCGCCCGGCAGGAGGTGTTGAGGCCCTGGTATGAGCGGCCACCGCCAGGGTTCCCTCTGCCCATGTACACCCGCATTGAGGGCCCTGGAGGAGTAGACGCCGAGCGCCACAGACGATGCCGTTGTCGGTGCCGGTGGGTCACGGCGGTGCGCGTTGTTCCTCCTGGAGTCCATGCCGAGGGCTCCTCCCGAGAGCTTGTGCTTCACGCCGCCATGCCTCCTCAATCTTGGATTCGCCTTCCTCCCTCCTTCGCCTTCGAGATCCCGCAGAGGGGCTCTCCGAGCTCTGGTTGCAAGCATGTTGGCTGCAGCACCCTGCGACCAGAGCGGAGGTTGCGGCTGCCGCCCGCAAGGTCTACATGACCCGAGGTCGGGCGAGATCGCCTGGTTCTGCCGGACGAGGGGCGCTCGTGATCCACCGGAATACGATGGCGCCTCCTTGATGTTCTTCAAGGTCTTCGACGCAAGGACGCCGCAGAATGCTGCCCCGAGAAGGGCGGTCGGGCGCCGTTGCCGCGAGGACTAGGCCCGCCGCCGCCTCGGCAGCTCCTCGAGCGAGCGGCGGGGACGGAGGGTCCAGCGCCTCCGCCGAAGCTTGGCGACTCGGAGACGTGCGACGACAGCCACGAGCTCGAGCCCCGAGCTCAAGGCGCCCGAGCCGGGTGGGCGCTTCAGGCTACCGGCGCCGGTTATCTGGATGGGGTTGACGTCGGCGCCTGGCGGCCCACTATTGATGATGGCGTCTCCTGCGGAGGCACGCGTAGTCGGCGTTCCTTAGGATTAACACCCTTTATTTCCTGCAAAGAATCGAAGTAGCACCCCGCGGGGGTATGTAAGGCACTGGCCATGTTTTTGTGAATATTATGTCCCTATGATGAATCGGTGCGAGATGCTTGTTCTGCCCCAGCTCAGCTCCCCCTTTCTTCCCTCACGAGGCTTGGTGCTCTGCGCTGACAGGTCCAGGTACCTAGGTAGGCTTCAGCCATCGCTAGTATGACAGGTCGCGATGCCGTGGGTCAAGGCCAGGAGGTGAGCGGCCCGAGGTCCAGTAAGATCCCCTGAGTCGCGATGCTCAGGAGGTCCCCTTTAGCGCTCAACTAGCCTTTGCTCAGGTACCCCCCCCTTTTAACGTGCAAGCGGATCGCGCAGGAGAGGAGGAGAGAAGGCTCGCGATGCCGCCAGCGTTACTCCTGGAGCAGTTCCTGTGTACCAATCACGAGGGGAAACAAGGTTCGTCGTTACGGTTGCCGGCCAACCATTGGTCGCTCTGAGGGAGTGATCGGGGGCACTGAGGGCTTGGTGAGGTGGCGCCTTGCGGGGCTGTCGCGGCCAGAGCTCAGCCACTCAGATTTATCGGTGTTGCAGGGACGGACCCGTGCGCAAGTGCCATGCCCGAGCGCGTTGTCTAGAGGTAGGTGTCAATCGAGCAGGCGATTAGGTCAAGCATGTTATGTATGAATAAGAAAATTCATATAGATAGGTGCGGAGAAAGCATACGCCACTGGGTCTGGCCCGAGCAGCTTGGGGATAATGCAGCCCGAGGGGCGCCCCCAACAAGGTAAGTAAAGAACATAAGCAAAACGGATACATGCCGCAGGGACGGACCCATGCGGCCTGGGAATGATGCAGCCCGAGGGGCGCTCCCAGCTGAAAACGGAACTTGGAAAGGTATCACCTGGTATGGTCGGAGGTGGCGGGATGTTGAGGTAGCGTATGACGTGTGATGAGGAAGCCGGCCCTCACGAGCCCTCCGGACCCGGAGCCTCGGTAGGCTCTGGGGGCACGGGGGGTTCCTCGAGAGCCATCTCCATCTTTACCCGGACCGCGCGTTGCTTGACCTCCTGAGCCTCCAGAGCGCACCTCAGCAGGCGCTGATGGGCAGCGACCGCGTCCGGCAGGCCGAAAGACAAGCAAACGTAGCTGTGAGGTGGACCCTCGCAACTCCCACGCGTGAGGGCCAGAGGAGCTCCTGAGACGCAGCCCGGTTGAGTCCTGGTATGTCGATGCAGATTCCCAGCCCGGCATCCTCGCCTGGATGTGGGGCCACGGCGGGCAGGCGGCGACAGTCGTGCATGACTCTTGACTCCTGTAGCTCCTGGGTGTTCCTCGCGATGAACTCCTGAGGGTTTGGCCCTCCTTGTCTCATACCTTCCTGAGGGAAACGTGCCTTGAAGCACGCCTACAAGTGGTGCCAAAGCGCCTCCCTCGTGACCTCGGCTAGGTCGGTGGCTCGCCATGAAAGAGCCCCCGAGCCTCGCCTGAGGAGGGCGCTAGACGCGCCTTCCTATGCGAGAGATGTTGGGGAACGCAGTAATTTCAAAAATTTCCTACGCACACACAGGACCATGGTGATGGCATAGCAACGAGAGGGGAGAGTGTTGTCTACGTACCCTCGTAGACCGTAAGCGGAAGCGATCACAACGTAGAGGAAGTAGTCGTACTTTCTCCTCGCGATCCTGCCGATCCCAGCGCCAAGTTACTCGGCACCTCCGAGTCGATGATGACATAGAGGAAGTAGTCAGACGTTCTCCTCACGATCCAGCCGATCACAGCGCCGTTACTCCGGCGCCTCCGAGTTCTTGGCACACGCTCAGCTCGATGACGCCCACGGGCTCCGATCCAGAAAGCTCCGGGAGGGGGAGTTCCACAAGACGACGTGGCAGGACGATCTTGATGTTTCACCGTCGCAGGCTTCGCCTAAGCACCGCCACGATATGACCGAGGTGGAATATGGTGGAGGGGGCACCGCACACGGCTAAGGAACGATCTCAAGGATCAACTTGTGTGTTATGGGGTGCCCCTGCCTGAGATATAAAGGAGCAAGGAGGAGGTGGCCGCCAAGGGAGGAGGCGCACTAAGATGTGGAGTCCTACTAGGATTCCAAGTCCTAGTAGGAGTCCACCAAGAGGGAGGAAGGGAGAAGGAAGTGGAGGAGTAGGAAAGGTGGCCGGCCCCTTTCCCTAGTCCACCCGGACTAGAGGAGGGGGCGCAGCAGCCTTTTTCCTCTTCCCACTAAAGCCCATCAAGGCCCATTACTTCTCCGTAACTACCGGTACTCAAAAATACCCGAATCACTCGGAACCTTTCCGAACTCCGAATATAGTCGTCCAATATATCGATCTTTACGCCTCGACCATTTCGAGACTCCTCGTCATGTCCCCGATCTCATCCGGGACTCCGAACTCCTTCGGTACATCAAAACTCATAATAACCGCCATCGTAACCTTAAGCGTGCGGACCCTACGGTTCGAGAACAATGCAGACATGACCGAGATACGCCTCCGTCAATAACCAATAGCGGGACCTGGATGCCCATATTGGCTCCTACATATTCTACGAAGATCTTTATCGGTCAGACCGCATAACAACATACGTTGTTCCCTTTGTCATCGGTATGTTACTTGCCCGAGATTCGATCGTCGGTATCCAATACCTAGTTCAATCTCGCTATCGGCAAGTCTCTTTACTCGTTCCGTAATACATCATCTCACAACTAACTCATTAGTTGCAATGCTTGCAAGGCTTATGTGATGTGTATTACCGAGAAGGCCCAGAGATACCTCTCCGAGCAATCGGAGTGACAAAACCTAATCTCAAATACGCCAACCCAACAAGTACCTTTGGAGACACCTGTAGTACTCCTTTATAATCACCCAATTACGTTGTGGACGTTTGGTAGTACCCAAAGTGTTCCTCCGTAAACGGAGTTGCATAATCTCATAGTTATAGGAACATGTATAAGTCATGAAGAAAGCAATAGCAACATACTAAACGATCAAGTGCTAGGCTAACGGAATGGGTCATGTCAATCAGATCATTCTTCTAATGATGTGATCCCGTTAATCAAATGACAACTCATGTCTATGGTTAGGAAACATAACCATCTTCGATTAACGAGCTAGTCAAGTAGAGGCATACTAGTGACACTCTGTTTGTCTATGTATTCACACATGTATTATGTTTCCGGTTAATACAATTCTAGCATGAATAATAAACATTTATCATGATATAAGGAAATAAATAATAACTTTATTATTGCCTCTAGGGCATATTTCCTTCAGTCTCCCACTTGCACTGGAGTCAATAATCTAGTTCACATCGCCATGTGATTTAACATCAATAGTTCACATCTATATGTGGTTAACACCCATAGTTCACATCGACATGTGACCAACACCCAAAGGGTTTACTAGAGTCAGTAATCTAGTTCACATCGTTATGTGATTAACACCCAAAGAGTACTAAGGTGTGATCATGTTTTGCTTGTGAGATAATTTTAGTCAACGGGTCTGTTACATTCAGAGCCGTAAGTATTTTGCAAATCTCTATGTCTACAATGCTCGCACGGAGCTACTCTAGCTAATTGCTCCCACTTTCAATATGTATCTAGATCGTGACTTAGAGTCATCCAGATCGGTGTCAAAACTTGCATCGACGTAATCCTTTACGTATTTAACCTTTTGTCACTTCCATAATCGAGAAACATATCCTTATTCTACTAAGGATAATTTTGACCGCTGTCCATTGATCTACTCCTAGATCACTATTGCACTCCTTGCCAAGCATAGTGGTAGGGTATGCAATAGATCTTGGTACACAAAGATGACATACTTTATAGAACCTATGGCTGATGCATAGGGAATGACTTTCATTCTCTTTCTATCTTCCGCCGTGGTCGGGTTTTGAGTCTTACTCAATCTCACACCTTGTAACACAGGCAAGAACTCTTTCTTTGGCTGTTCCATTTTGAACTACTTCAAAATCTTGACAAGGTATGTACTTATCGAAAAACTTATCAAGCCGCCTTGATCTATCTCTATAGATCTTGATGCTCAATATGTAAGCAGCTTCACCGAGGTCTTTCTTTGAAAAACTCCTTTCAAATACTCCTTTATGCTTTGCGAGAATAATTCTACATTATTTCCGATCAACAATATGTCATTCACATATACTTATCAGAAATGTTGTAGTGCTCCCACTCACTTTCTTGTAAATACAGGCTTCTCCAAAAGTCTCAGATAAAACCATATGCTTTGATCACACTATCAAAGCGCTTATTCCAACTCCGAGATGCTTGCACCAGTCCATAGATGGATCGGCTGGAGCTTGCACATTTTGTTAGCTCCTTTAGGATTGATAAAACCTTCCGTTGCATCATATACAACTCTTCTTTAATAAATCCATTAAAGAATGTAGTCTTGACATCCATTTGCCAGATTTCATAAAATGTGGCAATTGCTAACATGATTCGGACAGACTTTTAAGCATCGCTACAGCTTGAGAAAATCTCATTGTAGTCAACACTTTGAAATTTGTCGAAAACCCTTTATGCGATAAGTCGAGCTTTGTAGATAGTAACACTACTATCAGCATCATCTTCCTCTTGAAGATCCATTTATTTAACTTGACTTGGTCGATCATCGAGCAAGTTAACCAAAGTCCACACTTTGTTCTCATATATGGATCCTATCTCAGATTTTATGGCCTCAAGCCATTTCGCTGAATCTGGGCTCATTATCGCTTCCTCATAGTTCGTAGGTTCATCATGGTCTAGTAACATGACTTCCGTAACATGATTACCGTACCACTCAGTGCGGATCTTACTCTGGAAGACCCACGAGGTTTGGTAGCAACTTGATCTGAAGTTTCATGATCATCATCATTAACTTCCTCACTAATTGGTGTAGGAATCACTAGAACTGATTTACTGTGATGAACTACTTTCCAATAATGGAGAAGGTACAATTACCTCATCAAGCTTCTACTTTCCTCCCACTCACTTCTTTCGAGAGAAACTTCTTCTCTAGAAAGGATCCATCTTAGCAACGAAAAACTTGCCTTCGGATCTGTGATAGAAGGTGTACCCAATAGTTACCTTTGGGTATTCTATGAAGACACACTTCTCCGATTTGGGTTTGAGCTTATCAGGTGAAAACTTTTTCACATAAGCATCACAACTCCAAACTTTTAAGAAATCCAGCTTTTAGGTTTCATCGTTAAACCATAGTTCATACGGTGTCGTCTCAACGGATTTAGATGGTGCCCTATTAAACGTGAATGCAACTGTCTCTAATGCATAACCCCAAAACTATATTGGTAAATCGGTAAGAGACATCGTTGATCGCACCATATCAAAATAAAGTACGGTTACGACGTTCGGACACACCATAACGTTGTGGTGTTCCAGGTGGCGTGAGCTGTGAAACTATTCCACATTGTTTTAATTGAAGACCAAACTCGTAACTCAATTATTCGTCTTCGCGATCAGATCGCAGAAACTTTATTTTCTTGTTACGATAATTTTCTACTTCACTCTGAAATTCTTTGAATTTTTCAACTATTTCAGACTTATGTTTCATCAAGAAGATATACCCATATCTGCTCAAATCATCTTGTGAAGGTCGAAAATAACGATACTTGCCATTTAGCATCAACACTTATTGGATCGCATACATCGGTATGTATTATTTCCAATAAGTCAGTATCTCGTTCCATTGTTCCGAACAACGGAGTTTCAGTCATCTTGCCCAAAAGGCATGGTTCGCAAGCATCAAATGATTCATAACCAAGTGATTCTAAAATCCCATCAGCATGGAGTTTCTTCATGCGCTTTACACCAATATGACCTAAACGGCAGTGCCACAAATAAGTTGCACTATCATTATTAACTTTGCATCTTTTGGTTTCAATATTATGAATATGTATATCACTACTATCGAGATCCAACAAATCATTTTTGTTGGTGTGTAACCATATAAGGTTTTATTCATGTAAATGTAACAACAATTTATTCTCTTACTTAAATGAATAACCGTATTGCAATAAACATGATCAAATCATATTTATGCTCAACACCAAATAACACTTATTTAGGTTCCACACTAATCCCGAAAGTATAGGGAGTGTGCGATGATGATCATATCAATCTTGGAACTACTTCCAACACTCATCGTCATTTCCCCTTCAACTAGTTTACATTCATTACGCAACTCCGCTTCAAGTTACTACACTTAGCAATTGAACCAAAGATCAAATACCGAGGGGTTGCTACTTAACACTAGTAAAATACACATCAATAATCTGTATATCAAATATACCTTTGTTCACTTTGCCATCCTTCTTATCCGCCAAATACTTGGGGTAGTTCCGCTTCTAGTGACCAGTTCCATTGCAGCAAAAGCACTTAGTCTCGTGCTTAGGTCCAGACTTGGGCTTCTTCACTCGAGCAGCAAAGAACTTGCTTGCCGTTCTTCTTGAAGTTCCCCTTTCTTCCCTTTGCCCTTTTTCTTGACACTAGTGGTCTTGTCAATCAACACTTGATGCTCTTTCTTGATTTCTACCTTCGTCGATTTCAACATCACGAAGAGCTCGGGAACTGTTTTCGTCATCCCTTGCATACTATAGTTGATCACGAAGTTCTAGTAACTTAGTGATGGTGACTAGAGAATTCTGTCAATCACTGTCTTATCCGGAAGATTAACTCCCCACTTGATTCAAGCGATTGAAGTACCCGGACAATCTGAGAACATGCTCACTAGTTGAGCGATTCTCTTCCATCTTTTAGCTATAGAACTTGTTGGAGACTTCATATCTCTCAACTCGGGTATTTGCTTGAAATATTAACTTCAATTCCTGGAACATCTCATATGGTCCATGACGCTCAAAACGTCTTTGAAGTCCCGATTCTAAGCCGTTAAGTATGGTGCACTAAACTATCAAGTAGTCATCATATTGAGCTAGCCAAACGCTCATAACGTATGCATCCGCTCCTGCAATAGGTCTGTCACCTAGCGGTGCATTAAGGACATAATTCTTCAGGCAGCAATGAGGATAAACCTCAGATCACGGATCCAATCCGCATCATTGCTACTAACATTTTTCAATACAATTTTCTCTAGGAACACATATAAAAACATAGGGAAGCAACAACGCGAGCTATTGATCTACAACATAATTTGCAAAATACTACCAGGACTAAGTTCATGATAAATTTAAGTTCAATTAATCATATTACTTAAGAACTCCCACTTAGAAAAATATCCCTCCAATTCTCTAAGTGATTGCGTGATCCATATCAACTACACCATGACCGATCATCACGTGTGATGGAGTAGTTTCAATGGTGAACATCAATATGTTGATCATATCTACTATATGATTCACGCCGACCTTCGGTCTCCGTGTTCCGAGGTCATATGTTATATGCATAGCTCGTCAAGTATAACCTGAGTATTCGCGTGTGCAACTGTTTTGCACCCGTTGTATTTGAACGTAGAGCCTATCACACCCGATCATCACGTGGTGTCTCAAAGACGAAGAACTTTCGCAACGGTGCATACTCGGGGAGAACACTTCTTGATAATTTAGTAAGGGATCATCTTATAATGCTACCGTCAATCAAGCAAAATAAGATGCATAAAGGATAAACATCACATGCAATCAATATAAGTGATATGATATGGCCATCATCATCTTGCGCTTGTGATCTCCATCTCGAAGCACCGTCCATGATCACCATCGCCACCGGGCGACACCTTGATCTCCATCGTAGCATCGTTGTCGTTACGCCATCTATTGCTTCTACGACTATCGCTACCGCTTAGTGATAAAGTAAAGCAATTATGTATGCTTGCATTTCATACAATAAAGCGACAACCATATGGCTCCTGCCGATTGCCGATAACTTCGGTTACAAAACATGATCATCTCATACAATAAAATATAGCATCACGTCTTGACCATATCACATCACAACATGCCCTGCAAAAACAAGTTAGACGTCCTCTACTTTGTTGTTGCAAGTTTTACGTGGCTGCTACGGGCTGAGCAAGAACCGTTCTTACCTACGCATCAAAACCACAACGATAGTTTGTCAAATAGACTCCGCTTTTAACCTTCTCAAGGACCGGGCGTAGCCACACTCAGTTCAACTAAAGTTGAGAGACAGTCTTCCGAAGCCATCTATGTGCAAAGCACGCCGAGGGAACCGGTCTCGCAGAAGAGTACGCGTAAGGTTGGTCCGGATCGTCTCGTCCAACAATACCGCTGAACCAAAGTATGACATGCTTTGGTAGGCAGTATGACTTGTATCGTCCCACAACTCACTTGTGTTCTACTCGTGCATATGACATCAACGCATAAAACCTAGGCTCGATACCACTTGTTGGGGAACGCAGTAATTTCAAAAATTTCCACGCTTTACAGGACCATGGTGATGGCATAGCAACGAGAGGAGAGTGTTGTCTACACCCTCGTGAGACCGTGAAGCGGAAGCGATCACAACGTAGAGGAAGTAGTCAGATTTTCTCCTCGCGATCCTGCCGATCCCAGCGCCGTTACTCCGGCACCTCCGAGTCGATGATGACATAGAGGAAGTAGTCAGACGTTCTCCTCACGATCCAGCCGATCACAGCGCCGTTACTCGGCGCCTCGAGTTCTTGGCACACGCTCAGCTCGATGACGCTCCACGGGCTCCGATCCGGCAAAGCTCCGGGGAGGGGAGTTCCACAAGACGACGGCGCAGGACGATCTTGATGTTTCACCGTCGCAGGGCTTCGCCTAAGCACCTATACGATATGGCCGAGCAGGAATAAGGTGGACGGGGGCACCGCACACGGCTAAGGAACGATCTCAAGGATCAACTAGTCTGTTATGGGGTGCCCCCGCCTCAGATATAAAGGAGCAAGGAGGAGGTGGCCGGCCAAGGGAGGAGGCGCACCAAGATGTGGAGTCCTACTAGGATTCCAAGTCCTAGTAGGAGTCCACCAAGAGGGGAGGAAGGGAGAAGGAAGTGGAGGAGTAGGAAAGGTGGCCGGCCCCCTTTTCCCTAGTCCAATTCGGACTAGAGGGGAGGGGGGGCGCAGCAGCCTTTTTCCTCTTCCCACTAAAGCCCATCAAGGCCCATTACTTCTCCGTAACTACCCGGTACTCCGAAAAATACCCGAATCACTCGGAACCTTTCCGAACTCCGAATATAGTCGTCCAATATATCGATCTTTACGTCTCGACCATTTCGAGACTCCTCGTCATGTCCCCGATCTCATCCGGGACTCCGAACTCCTTCGGTACATCAAAACTCATAATAACAGTCATCGTAACCTTAAGCGTGCGGACCCTACGGTTCGAGAACAATGCAGACATGACCGAGATCGTCTCCGGTCAATAACCAATAAGCGGGACCTGGATGCCCATATTGGCTCCTACATATTCTACGAAGATCTTTATCGGTCAGACCGCATAACAACATACGTTGTTCCCTTTGTCATCGGTATGTTACTTGCCCGAGATTCGATCGTCGGTATCCAATACCTAGTTCAATCTCGTTACCGGAAAGTCTCTTTACTCGTTCCGTAATACATCATCTCACAACTAACTCATTAGTTGCAATGCTTGCAAGGCTTATGTGATGTGTATTACCGAGAAGGCCCAGAGATACCTCTCCGACAATCGGAGTGACAAAACCTAATCTCGAAATACGCCAACCCAACAAGTACCTTTGGAGACACCTGTAGTACTCCTTTATAATCACCCGATTACGTTGTGACGTTTGGTAGTACCAAAGTGTTCCTCCCAGAAACGGAGTTGCATAATCTCATAGTTATAGGAACATGTATAAGTCATGAAGAAAGCAATAGCAACATACTAAACGATCAAGTGCTAGGCTAACGGAATGGGTCATGTCAATCAGATCATTCTTCTAATGATGTGATCCCGTTAATCAAATGACAACTCATGTCTATGGTTAGGAAACATAACCATCTTCGATTAACGAGCTAGTCAAGTAGAGGCATACTAGTGACACTCTGTTTGTCTATGTATTCACACATGTATTATGTTTCCGGTTAATACAATTCTAGCATGAATAATAAACATTTATCATGATATAAGGAAATAAATAATAACTTTATTATTGCCTCTAGGGCATATTTCCTTCAAGAGAGGGGGTGCCCCTTGAACGGGCGCGGGTCCTGATGCCACGCCTCCGGAGGTGGCTCCCTCGCGAGGGCCTGGACCAGGCGAAGCCTTCTTCTTCTTAGGGATCGCCTTGGGAAGTCTCCCGCTCCTGTGATCTGGGTCTTCGATTGCTGCGGCTTGGAAGGTACGCTCAAGAGAGCACACTGCATCCCTTTCCTCACAAGGTAATGTGATGACTCCTCCACTTTCTGGCATCTTGAGGACATTGTAGCCATGGTGAGTCACTGCCATGAACTTGGCTAAAGCTGGGTACCCGAGGATGGCATTGTATGGTAGGCAAATGTGGGCGATGTCGAAGTCGATGAGCTCAGTGCGGTAGTTTTCGCGCCGTCCAAAGGTGACGGGAAGGCAAACTTGCCCTATCGGGACGGTGGAGCCATCGGTGACTCCTGAGAAAGGCTTGGTCGGCTGGAGCTGATCGTATGGCACTTGGAGATCGTTGAATATCTCGACAGATAGGACGTTGAGTCCTGCTCCGCCGTCGATGAGGGTCCTGGTGACTTGCACGTTGCTGATGACTGGTGAGCAAAGCATGGGGAGGACTCCGGCCGTTGCCGTGCACTTGAGCTGATCCGCTGAGCTGAACGTGATAACGCATGACGACCACCTGAGAGGGCGTGTGGCCTCAGGCTTGGGGAGGCACTACAAAAAAAAGACACATCCGTGACATTTCGGGCCGAACGAATTTTTTTTCTGTCATACATATGACACTTCTATGACGATAATTGTGACAAAACCCGGTATCATCATAGATGTGGTGGGCTCCTACTTCTATGACAAAAATCATGACAGAAAATCGGATTTTCGTCCTGGGCAGGCCGGAGACAAAGCTGCATGACATTCTTTGGGCCGTCCATGACGGAAAAAACCGTGGTAGAAGCGAGGGGGAGGAAAATTTCGGGGAGTTGCCGGTTACGGTGGGAGAGCGAGGCGCTGCTTTCTCAGACACGTCTGGCGGTGTGTGTGCGAGGCGTTGGCTCTAACTGAAGCCGAGCGAGGCGTTGGGCTCTAACTGAACCCGAGCGATTGCACTGCAGGCTACGCGTTACTGAACCCGAGCGATCGATCGATGGCTATTAACTGAACCCGATGGAGCGATTCCTTTGCTACTGCTGCTAGTGAGCGTTGCGGGGGGGGGGGGGGGGGTTGGTTGAACAGGGTGCGGGGGCGTTGCCTCTGGATGAACAGGAACCCGTGGTGTGGAGGGCTAGATGAACAGTAGATGGTGGAGGGGTCGTTGAACAGGACCCCATGGTGTGGACGGCTGGATGAACAGTAGACGGTGGAGGGGTGCCCGTGGAGAGGGGTGGTTGAACAGTAGCCGGTGGAGTAGCGCGCGGTGGAGGCTGGATGAACAGGAGCCCGTGGAGGCTGGAGGAGGTCGACGGTAGCCCGTGGAGGCTGGAGGAGGTCGACGATGGAGATGAACAGTATCCCGTGGAGTCCTGCTTTGCGGTACGCCACACCTCCCCCCTGCTTCGACCGTAGAAGGCTCCAACACAAGTCCGTTTAAATCTGCTTTTGCGGTACGCCACACCCCTCCCGATCAACAGGACCCCCGTTTCGACCGTAGGAGGTCTGTTTCCTCCGTTTTGCGGTACGCCACACCCCTCCCGATCAATAGGACCCCCGTTTCGACCGTAGGAGGTCCATTTCATCTGTTTTGCGGTATGCCAGGCCCCTCCTGATCAACATGACCCCGTTTCGAACGTGGCCGGTCGAACACAAGGCCGTTTCCTCCGTTGTGCAGTACGCCATGCCTCGTTTCCATCGCCTGTTCCGTCCAAACCCTCCCGATGAACACGACGACGCATTCCATTCTGACTCAGCCGGTTGGCTCCCCTTGAACACGACGACGATGCAGTTTCTCCGTTCTGACCCAGCCATGCGCGAGTAGGTGTTCGAGGCCCCGCCCGTATGTATGTACGTGGCCGTATTTTCTTTCTTGCACCCTCACCGCTGTACGTACGTGTACATGCTACGTGCGCGCCTCTACTACGACAAGTGCGCGCCTCTACATCTACGACACGTGTGCGCCTCTACATCGACCAGTATGTACGTACACGTTCAAGATCAGAATGACAACGCTACGTACACTTCGACCAGGTGGGTCCTGACTGTCAGGCACTTCCTTGCGTGCGAAGATGTAGCTGGTGGGTCCCAGCAGTCAGGGGGGCGAATCGTTTTTTTGCCTGGACGCACTTCCTTGCGTGGTGTAGCTGTTGGGTCCCAGCTGTCGGGGGGAAACATTTTTTTCGTGAAATATGGTGGCCCGTCCGGTGGGTCCCCGCTGTCAGGTGGAGGAATAATTATTTTGCGTGTAATAAGGAGGCACTTCCTTGTTGCGGCCGTGGACCCAGCTCTCAGCCTCTCCACGCATGATCCCACGTCCGATGGAAGCCGTTCCTTGACCACGTTGACCATGCCGCGCCGAGAGCACCAGGGCGGTGGACGACGGCGAGGCCTAGGAAGGGGATGACGCGGAGCCGGGGAAGACGCGGCAGTGGATGCCCACGCGTAGAGGAGTACGAGGGTTCACTGGTTTGCGGTGTGAGGTCGTCGCCGCTTGAGAATAACAGGGGTGTCGGTGAGTAGAGGGATGGCCTGCCAGCGGTGGGAGTAGTAGGCGGTGAGGCCTCCGCCCGCGCCATAACCCGGACCAAGGGAGGCAGGAGCACGAGGCACGACCGGCGCTGGTTTGGGCGGTTGGAGCAAGAAGACTAGAGATTGAAGAAACACTACGGCCGTTGGATGGACATCGTACGGTCACTGGAGCTAGAATCGTGCATATTGACTAAGTTCACAAAGCCCTCCGTCCCCGTCAACTTAGTAGGCCCACAAGTCAGCCTGCCACTATACTGGGTCCCAGCTAACAGGGGGAGTATTCATTTGTTTGTGCGTAATAAGGAGGCACTTCCTTGCGTGCGAAGATATAGCTTGTGGGTCCAAGCTGTCAGCGGCGGTAACGTTTTTTTCGCGAAATACTGAGGCCCTTCCGGTGGGTCCCCGATGTCAGCTGGAGGAATCATTATTTTGTGCGTAATAAGGAGGCATTTCCTTGCGTGCGGCCGTGGACCCAGTTGTCGGCCTCTCCACGTACATTCCACTTCAGATGCATGTCGGTCGTTGACCACGTTAACCAGTGTCAGCGCCGAGAGCACCGAGGCGGTGGACGACGGCGAGGCCTAGGAAGGAAACGACAGAGGTAGGGAAGACTCCGCAGCTTGTTTCCCACGGAGGGGAGTACGATCGAACGAGGGTTTATCGTTCGTCTGCCGTCGCCAAGAATAACGGCAGGTGTGGGTGAGTAGAGGGATGGCTAGGCCAGCGATGGGGAGTACGGTGGGGCGGTGAGGCTGCGTGGCAAAGACAAATGCCGGCCGCGGGGAGGAGGGAGCAGGCAGTCCCGCCGGCGCTTGTTTGAGCGGCTGGAGCAGGAAGAGCAGAGATTGAAGAAGCACGACGGCCGTTGGATGGCCAACCAACAGTCACAGCTTGTGCGTCAACCTTTTTTTATGAAAGCCTCAAATCTGTGGAAAACAGCATACAGCCCATCTGCCATTATTTCTAATAATTTAGAGCCCATTTGCTAATTCTTAAGGTTTTGTTTGGAGCCCATATTCTTTTTTTAGCATTACAGCCCATATTGTGGCCACGGTTAAAAAATTATACAAAATTTTGCATATTTCGGTGCGGTCTGAACTGTTTTTAATCCCGGAATTTTGACTCACATTCAAACTGATTTTAAAAATAAATGTATATCAATATAAAATCCAACAAATTCTCCACGCATAAAAATTAATGTAATTTAAAATCTCGAAATGAAAAAAAGATATTTGAAACTAATTGCCGGTTTGATGTGTTTTAAAATGTACAGCCCATTTCTCATTATTGATAGGCCATTTTCTCGGCCAGCCGAATGAAGCTCTCCTCGTCTTGAAAGATTTGCAGCCCAACAGGCCCGACAAAGCGACTTACTTGGCAAATCGCAAAAAAACTGGGTTGTGGCCTTGGACCCAGCTGTCAGCCTCTCCACGTACAGTACTCTTCGGATGGAAGTCGGTCGTTGACCACACTGACCACCACGCCACACGAGAGCACCAAGGCGGTGGACGACGGCGAGGCCTAGGAAGGGACGACGAGGAGCCGGGAAGACGCGGTAGTGGATGCCCACGGAGAGGAGTACGAGGGTTCACCGTTCGGTCATGCGGCGTGAGGTTCTGTCGCCCTTGAGAATAACAGGGGGTGTGGGTGAGTAGAGGGATACCCTGGGCCAGCGGTGGGAGTAGTAGGGGGCGGTGAGGCCTCCGCGGCATCACAGTCGGCCACGAGAGGCAGGAGCACGCGGCACGACCGGCGCTGCTTTGGGCGGCTGGAGCAAGAAGACCAGAGGTTGAAGAAGCACTATGGCCGTTGGATGGACATCGTACGGTCACTGGAGCTAGAATCGTTCATATTGACTAAGTTGACAAAGCCCTCCGTCCTCGTCAACTTAGTAGGCCCACAAGTCAGCCACCCACTATGGTGGGTCCCAGCTAGCAGGGGGTATTCATTTTTTGGTGCGTAATAAGGAGGCACTTCCTTGCGTGCGAAGATATAGCTGGTGGGTCCGACCTGTCAGTGGGGGAACGTTTTTTTCGCGAAATACAGAAGCCCTTCCCACGTACAGTGCACGTACAGTGCGTAATACGGAGGAACTTTCCTTGCGTGCGACAATGGACCTCGTGGGTCCGAGGCGTCAGGCTCTCCACGTACAGTTCTCTTCCGATGACTCTCGTATGTTGACCACGCCGTGCCGAGCACACCGAGGCGGTGGACGACGGCAAGGCCCTGCATCGAACGACCGGAGATGGGGAAGACGCGGTGGAGTCTGACGGAGAGGAGTGGGAAACTTGACCGTTCGGGTGCGGGGTGGGCCTACTCTCGGCAGAGAATTCCAGGTGGTGCGGAGTGGAGGGATGGCCTGGCTGTCGGCGGGTAGCGTTTACCGAGAAGCAAAAACAACGCCGCTGGACGCCAAGGCTGGAGCAGCGGTTCGGCAGCGCTGGGGAAGAAGACGAGAGATTGAAGAAGAATGCGGCCGATGGATGTAAATCCAACGCCTTCTTAAACTTCGACCTCATCGCCCACATGTCACCAGTCCATTTGTTTTTTTGTCCATTTGGTGGGCTGGGTGAAACAATGATGTAGCATCTATGCAGCCCGTTTAAATCCCATTTGCATTATTCTCCAAATCCGCAGACTTGCTGGGCTGGGTGAAAATATCATGTTGGGCTAGACGGAGAAATGTTATAAAAACATAAACACATGATTGCACGTCAGTAAAATCTTTGCAAGCTTATGTACTAATCACTAGGAGTTAACTCGGCAAGTTATATATAAACAATTATTATTAATATTTTGTAAGAACTTTCAACTTACGAAATAAAATATCATTTTAGTTTGATGAGTTAATAGTACGTGGGGTATTATTATTTTTTAGGCTAGACGTCGGACAGTTGAGTTGGTTCTAGGGGAAAGTACTGGGAGAAAACTTAGTTTACATCGAAAAAGAAAGTGGGAAAAAATTCAGAGACCTGCTGGGTCCACCTGAGGATAGGAATATGTTGGGAGGAAGGAGATTCAAAGAACGGCAGCCGAGTGAACTAATTTGTTTTTACGGACAAGTGAACTAGTTTACATACATTAGCAAATAGCCACTAAAAAGCAATCAGGTTAATGGGTTCTTAAAAGAAATATTTCGGACAAAACAGATAATTACGACACATAGGCTAATGCATGAAACACTCGGATGATAAAGGTGCTTATAAACAGATAAAGTACAACATCTAGACCTTCCTGGCACGCTTGATCATGACGCTGCGGCTGTCCGTGTACTCGTCGGTTACGGGAAGCAGACACGCCCTCATGTCCAAGATCTGCATGTACATGTCGTAGCATGCGTATGCATCCTTGGCCGTGTAGGTTATGTAGGCTAGATTCAGAGGTACCTCCCACGTGTTCAGGTCGTCTTCTTTCATATTGGCGTATCAGGGATCGATGATGGTCTCAGCGAGGTCAACCACGGAGTCCTTCTCCTGCCTGCTGTCGATGATCTTGTATTGCTTACGGATGTCGACAAGCTTGTTGCACCAGATGGTCAATCGTCGCGTTATTCCTTCTCTCCACCGTAGCGAAGGTGCGATCGGGCGCTGCCGATGAAACGGGCGAATGCTCTAGAACCCGGGTGCAGCCATAGGACTGAAGCGAGGCAGAGCTTCACCGAGTCCGTATCGTTGGTGTACATCACATTCAACTTGGTGCAGCCATAGGACTGAGCAATGAACTAACTCCTTGTCAAGTCCATATCCAAAGGCTGAACCCTCGGATCGCCATTAGAGTCTCTTCGAGCATGGTTAATAGTATAGCCAGTTGCTGGCTATAAGCCAGTGCCATGTCATCTACAGCCCATCTTATAGTCAACATGTACAATAGTAGATCAAAAGAGTGTACTATTTTTTATTATGTGGCCCACCTTTCATTCTCACAAAGTGCCTAGGAGCACGTGCTAGAGCTGGCTCTTCACGAAGAGCCCGCTTACCTTCTCTCTCCTCTTCTCTTTCCTCCAACTAAGCAAAAATATACTAGTTTATGCCTTATAGCCCGCTGACTCAGCTCTATTGTACTTGCTCTTCGAGTGAACGAGTGTGTAGGTGGCGGCAGCAGTTCGTTTTTCAGCTCTTGGGGAACTGGATTCAACAGTAAGCTGAGTGTGTACAGGCGACAACAGTTACTACTTACTACCCCTCCCTCGTCCGTTGCACGCCCGGCAGAAGATGCACCCTCGGCGCATTCAAACACCTCCATTAAGAAACCTACTCCGGCCACACGTCGGTTCACGAGCAGGTCTGTATTGGTACTGTAATAACAGGAGTTAGTGGTCACTTTACTTAAATTTAATTAGCTTTAATAGAAATTTATACTTAAAACAAGCAATGCATTGGCTTGTTCTATCAGTGCCACGGGATCAACATGCACAACAATTAGAATTATTATTCTCAGGACGCACACGATCAACACATTTCCCCGCCCCTCCATTCATTGAACAACCCCACGGGTGAATAAACATACAGTAAGTAGAAAGAACAAGCTCGAACTATTTTCGCGTAGTTAAAAGTTGAGGGCGGGGCTTTTCCTGGGCAGTACGCTCGGCAGTTTTCGGGTATGCGGTTTGACAGAGAGGCGAGGAGGGTGAGCGAGTGGGCCAAAGCGATTTGATGGCACGTTATCGCTGGAAAGACTTGTGATATGACCACTCACTATAGTCATGAATTCTGGCGCTCCGACCGGGTGATGCCCCCTTCGTTCCGCGCTCTAATCTGGTGCATGACACGTCGACCCGGATGATGGCTCTCCCACATGTCGGAGTAGTAAGAAGGAGCAAAGAATGATGCGGTATATACTAGTACTATACTACTCCCTCCGTTCCTAAATATAAGTCTTTGGAGAGATTTCACTATGGATCACATACGGAGAAAAATGAGTGAATCTACACATAAAATGCATCTATATACATCCGTATGTGGTCCACAGTGAAATATCTACGAAGACTTATATTTAGGAACGGAGGGAGTACTACTCAGGTCGGAGGAGTGCGAACCACGGCAGCCCAGTGAACCAAATTGCGAACCACGGCAGAGCCCAAAGTGAACCAGCACTAGAAAACAATAATGTGGCGATATGGCCATAAAAAACAATGTGCTACGGTCCACACTATAGCATGTACAATAACACTCTTGTTTGTTTGGATCCCTGAGTTAGAGCTAGTTTGGGTTGAAATAGCCTCAAATTATCGAAAGAAGAGGGGTTAGTTTGAGCTAGTTTGCTCTAACCCAGCTAAAAAAATTAGCCCAGTGGAGAGATTCTAATTGGGTTAGTTATCCTGGGCCCACTAAAAGAGAACTAAAAAAATCTCACCTGCCCGCACCAGATCGCTCCCCTAAAAAAATCTCACCTGCCCGCACCAGATCGCTCCCCCCTCTCGCACGACTCCTCTCTGTTCCCCATAGGGCCTCCCGCCCAAGCTCCGCTCGCCCTCTCTCTCCTCCGGCCGCCCTCTCCTTTCGGCCTCCGCCGCCCTACTCCGTCCGCCCTCTCCCTCCGACCTTCAAAGGTCGCCCCGCTCCCCCTTCACCAGTCGTTTTTTGTCCCTCTATCGTGCGCGGCGGCGGCGCATCTACCAGGGAGGTCACGAGAGGGGTGAGTTTGTTTGTTCCTTCTCTGTCTCACGACCATATCATTGATCTTGCTTTCTCTAGCGCTAATTCTGATTTGGAAAAGTAGATCCTGGTCAAACTTGCTATAGATTTGTGGTGCACACATGGAATTGTTTGATGCTGCTTGAGGAGGTAATAAATCTTTCTAGGGGCCCAAAGATTCAGGTCACCTTTCTAGGTATTTCAATTTCAGGCTTGTATTATTTGTAGAAACCCAAAGATTCAGTTCACCTTTCTTGGTATTTCAATTTCAGGCTTGCATTGTTTCTAGAGGCCCAAAGATTCAGTTCACCTTTCTAGGTATTTGAGTTTCAAGCTTGCATTATTTCTAGAGGCCCAGAGATTCAGTTCACCTTTCTAGGTATTTCATTTTCAGGCTTGCATTATTTCTAGAGGCCCAAAGATTCAGTTCACCTTTCTAGGTATTTCCGCTTTAGGGCTTGCATTATTTCTAGAGGCCCAAAGATTCAGTTCACCTTTCTAGGTATTTAAGTTTCAGGCTTGCATTATTTCTAGAGGCCCAAAGATTCAGTTCACCTTTCTAGGTATTTCAGTTTCAGGCTTGCATTATTTCTAGAAGCCCAAAGATTCAGTTCACCTTTCTAGGTATTTTAGTTACAGACTTGCATTATTTATAGAGGCCCAAAGATTAAGTTCCCAGTCGGCAAGCGGCCTGCTACCCATACCGGTGTCGATCTCAACTGCAAGGGCAAGGCGTCGGAGGGGTTCCTGGCTTGGGCTCTCTGAGCCTTCCTCCAGAGACGATGATGGCGAGCTCCTCCCTCAGTGCGTGAGGGGCTCCGGGCTCCCTCCCTATCGTGAACAACTTCCGTGATGAGTTAGCTCATTCTTTGTTTCATGAAGTGTTTTTTATTTTGTGAAGCTTGATTGACGACTTGTATGTTTAAGTGGGATATCTCGTTTGTATGGACAAAGTAAAAATTATCATGTTTTGCATGCTTGATTGTATAGATGGTTCGTTTATGTCAATTGTGAGCGGGAGGAGGCCACGGAAGAGCCGGCCTCACCGAGGGTGCTTGGATCCAAGGGACTTATTTTAGTATGACTAAAAATAGGGTCCAAAGTAGTCAAATGATTGAGATAGAGCATTTATTGTCAATCTAACCCTGCCATCCATACATCTCTTTGGTTTAGAGTTAGTTCAGGGTTAGAATCTAACTCTAACCTCTAACCGAAGTTAGAGTTCTCCTCGTCTCGGTTCATCGCCATCATACTTTCCCCATTCCTGTGCAGTATCCTGCGAATCAAAGAAGCCCTTTTTTTCCGGGAAAAATCAAAGAGGCCCTTAGACTGGTTTAGGTCCGGTCATTTTTTATAAACGTGTTATGTCCAAAATTTAATGAACGTGCTCCGGTTTCCATGAAAATAATCCGATTTCATGTAGTAATTCATTGATTTATTTATTCTTTTGCGGGGGGTTTGCATGTAATTCGTGAGGTCTGAAATGTAAAGTACCCCGGCATATGCTCCGAGTCATGCATGCACTACGACCCAGATGCTCTATGTCCCACATGTCGGCGAATGGGAGCACGTGGAAATAGCCTAGGAGTACATATAGGAGGATAAATGCGTGAAAAATATGTACTGTGAAGCGTAGCCGCGGTTCGAAAAATAGACCTAAAGTGATGACAGCTATAGGTCGCACGCACCCAACTAGTGGTACTAGACATACGACTAATTTTTCCCTCAAAAAAAAGAGGCACGAGTGCTTAGTACTCCTATTCTATAAACACGAGTCCCATCTGACAACAGCGTCCGTGCTACAGCTAGCTCTCCTCCCTCGTTTCTCTCTTCTAATTCTAAACTTGGCCGACGCCTAGTGGGTGGGGTGGGTTTGCTCAATCATGCCCCACCTCACAAAGGAAAACGCTATTTAATCGAATAAAAATGCAATATACTCCCTCTGTTCATAAATATAAGCCTTTTTAGATACTACTTCAAATGGAATACAGCATACAGATGTATGAAGACATAGTTTAGAGTGTAGATTCACTCATTTTGCTTCGTATGTAGTAGTCACTTGCTGGAATCTTTAGAAAGACTTATATTTGGGAACGGAGGGAGTACTATACTAATAAAAAATTAAGGCCACGAGGCGATGCATTGTTGGTTATAGGACGCAAGAAGAAGAGATGCATCCATCGACGACGTGCACCTCCTCGACTTAGGGCGCCGGCCCACTAAATGGCGGCTAAGTAACAACTGCTTTCGTGGCCACGTCGACGTGCTTCTGAACATTGGCGTCCAAAGATTCCAGCCGCTGGAAGAAGGCCAACGTCTTTCTGTCCTCGCTTGCCTTGTAGTGGCCTATGTAGACAATTTCCTCGTAGACATGGATGTGCAGGTTGACGGTTTCTTGCATGGTGAGGCGCTGCGCGGTGAGCGCGGCCTCGAGGTGCACATTCTTCGTCGCAACCTCCAGTACCTGCAGGGCCACCAGGGCTTGAAAGAGTTCGTCACCATGTAGGCCGATGAGGGTGGCAGGCAATGAGGAGCCTGGGCGCGCGGGCTGGAGCAGTACGGCAAGGTCGTCCGCGGGCTTCTTGACGGCGGTGAACTTGCGGATGGAGTTGACCATCATGTCGTCCATGCGAGAGGCGAAGCCAGCGTCGGTGAGGGATACGATGCCTGCGGTCGCCAGCACCGTGTGGAAACCTTGCGCGGTGCTGGGCCGCAGGCCGGCGCCTTAGATGATTTGGCACAACCGACTGTCGCTCGCGTCCATCGCCTCCATAGGTGCTTGTGGCTTCTGGTCACTTGGTCTTGGATTGGAGTGAGCAGTGTTGCGCAGAGACTTGGGAGTAGATGGATTGGAGTGGTGGCGCGCCTTTATTATATGAGAGTCCAAACTCTGTTGCATTCAAATCGTGCTGGCTCTAGTCTGCTTCTCAATTTAATTCCCTCTACATGTAATTGAGAATGCATCATTGACCGTTCAACGTCTCGGGAACCGCTACCCTCTTCCTCCTTGGCATTCAAGCACCTATGGACCCGTCGACGACGAGGTGCCTATGGTGACTTTGTAAATTTCAAGATGATAGTGCTGTGCGTGTGTGCGTTCATAGGGCTGAGTGTATGCGCGTGTATATGAGCGCTTGTGTCTGTACTGTGTCAAAAAACAACGTAAATGCGTGTCAAAAAAAGACTAGTCAGTATAACAATATTGTGCACCTCGGAGAGGAAAACAATAGAACTAGTACGTATTTATTTACGGTGCAGATTCACTCATTTTGCTCCATATGTACTCCGTCTCGGTGTAGTCTAGTCACTTGTTGAAATCTCTAGAAGGGCAAATACTCCTTTACGGTTTACGAGGCTATACTAGCAAGTAGTTATGCATTACTAGTACAATAGTGGGCTCACATAGCAATTTTGTCTCATGCAAGAGCCTGGCTATATGCGTGCTCAATGTTCGCTTAATCGCAGCGTTCGGTTTGCGCTTGGCTCTTCGCCTCTTCGAGAAGACGACCAATGATGTTACTACTATCGCTTCTACAAAGGTCGAATCCATCGCTGCATGTCGGTCCACCACGGCGGACGGATAGCTTGTTGTGGAAGTACTACTACTAAGCAAAAAGCATGTCCTCGCTTATGCGAGCAATCACACAAGATGGGCGAGGGAGAAGGCGTGTAGTAAAATCAAGCTTTCTCCTCATTCTACGAGTTGACGCGACACATCATAGCACTGGCCCCACATGCTTGCCTCTAAACTTGGCTGAAAGACCCGCAGTGTACAATATATTTGCTGCAACCTCTAACATTTACCCACCACAAATTGAAATATATGTGGCGTATGCATCTTTCTGATGCAGAGGCCGGGGAGTCCCCCCTTTTCGAAAAAAACAAATTAAAATATATATTCCTGTCTTGACCAGATGAGCGTGCAAACTACAATCACCAGGGTGATAGGTAGGGCCAAGACTATTTTAATTTAAAAAAAAACTTTGAGACGGCCACATAGCATGGAGCCGACCCCAACGATTTTAATCTTACATGCACGGTACACGCTATCTAGACTACTCTACACATGAAACTGCCACACGAGCGTCCGGGCTGCGCTTGGCTCTTCGCCTCTTCGGGAAGTCGAACAATGATGGTGTACTACTGCACTGGAGGAGTACTACAGTACGCTTCTGGCCATCTGGCACCGATTGAACTGCTGCATGTCCATCGTGTGCGGGAGGGAGAGCGTGTAGCGAAAGCTTCTCCTAGTCTTGCCAGCCACCACGCTCATGGTTGAGGGAGGGACGCTCTTGTCTTTGCGTGTATGACAGGTGGGCCCGACAGGTGTGTGGCCAACCTGTCATATAGCCAAAGGCAGGTGCAGTTAAGTCAACGAGGGAGAGGATAATCAAACTTCTCGTTGATGTACGAGTTGACGCGACACATCAAAGCACTGCACTCTATATATTTCAATAATTTGTGTTTACCGATGCATTAATTACAACGCATGCATGCATGCCGTGACTCTTCTTTTGATAGTACTTGCATGTGTTCATTTAATGCACCTTGAAGGATGGTTGTGCACGAGGAGGGCGAGATCATGCAGACCGAACAGGAACAGGACCCGACGATGGAGCTCTTTAAGGTCTCGATGGACCTCACCGTGCTCCACTGCCCCTTGTGCCTCCGCCCCTTGATGCCTCCAGTGTATGAGGTTCGAATACACCTTGTCCATTCGGCTGATTGAGCAAGGTGCAGGTTTCTTGATTGATGTGTTGTTGGATTGATTTCTGCAGTGCAAGGGAGGGCACCTGTCATGCGCGGACTGCCGCGTCGAGTGCCCTGGGAACCAGCGGCAGTGCCAGAAGTGCGAGCGCGGCGGTGGCTTCGACGTGCGGAACACGGCGGTGGACTCCGTCCTTTCGTTGGTGAGGGTGGAGTGCCCGCACGAAGGCTGTGGGCTCTACGTCACTTACCACAAGCTCGCCGATCACCAGAGCGTGTGTCCGCTCGCGCCCTGCAAATGCCCGTGCCGTCTGGCTCAAGGGCTACGAAGGCCCGCTGCCGGCGCTCTACCACCACATCAGCACCGCGCATCCCATGCCCGTGCACAGGATCCAGTACGGCAAGGTGCTCCAGCTGCAAGTGCCACTGTCGGAGCCACAGCTCTTGCTGTTCGCGGAGGAGGACCGCCGCGCGTTTCTCTTGGTCGGCGGCATGCTCGACATCGGCGCGCCTATCACCGTGTTTGGCCGTCTCAGATCAGCGGGGCGTCCTCACCGCCGCACTACTTGGCCAAGCTGTGGGCGAACGGTTCACGGGGAGCCCGAAGGCACGACCGACGCCGTCAAGGTGGAAATGGAGGTGACAAGCAGCAAGGATCCCGGCGACGTCGACGTGCCGGAGGTGACCTTCTTGACAGTTCCGCCCAAGCTGCTGGCCTGGGCTAAGCTTGTGTCCCTCCACATTCAGATTGACAAGCTCACATCCTAAATGTTTCGACAGTGCCTTCTGTTTATCTTAGTAATATGCTAATATAGGGATTACCTTGGTCTACTTTAGCTAAAGAAATGGTGGGTTTTGGTATACCGCAGCAATTACTTCGACATCGGATCAGTAATTTCCAACAAATGAACGGATATTTTGTGTACATTGGATATAAAGTTCCTTTGGGTAAGAGTACTACTTGTCATCAAAATGGATAAAAGGAGATGTATGTAGACGTATTTTAGTTCTAGACACGTCCCTTTTTATCCATTTTGATGACAAGCACTCCTCCGCTCCACAATACATGCCTTCCATTTGTCAAAATATAGATGTATCTAGACATGTTTTAGTATATAGGTACATCCATGATAGAGCCAATCAGATGGTTGAGAACACTACAATTCGTAGCTACAGATGCGTGTGTGACTCCCAGATGCAGAGGCCGGGGGTCATCATCCTCCTTTTCGAGAAAAAACAGACACGTGTGTGAGAGGACGAGTGTGTGCGTGCACCTCTTCTCTTCCTGTATAATGTACTACTCCCTCCGTCCAAAAATACTTGTCATCAAACTGGATAAATGGGGATGTATCTAGATGTATTTTAGTTTTAGATACATCTCTTTTTATTCATTTTGATGACAAGTATTTCCTGACGGAGGGAGTACTAAACTCAGAGTACAAGTTTTTGAGCTTGCGTCTCATCACATTCCAAATTACTCCACGCTATACTGAATTGCAAACCTGTTCACACTGATCACAACCTAAACGGTTTCCCACTTAGGAGCGTATTAGTACCACGCTAGTATATTGATTTCCAAACCTGTTCACACCGATCACAACCTAAACGATTTCCCACTTAGGAGCATATTAGTACTCGGTTATAAATACTAGTATGCCAAGATGACTGCACATTCCTCCTCAACTCCTCATCCACAAAAACAAACAAGTCATTCAGCATCCTTCCCTTGCGGCTCCGCCATGGCCAGCGTGAGTTACTGGTCGAGAGATTGCTACCAGGGAGACGCGAGCATGGAAGCGGAAGCACGAGAGATGTCCCGCCTTGCAGCGAGAGCAGCCGACATATCCCGCCGCTGCGAAGTAGCAAAGACAGAGGTCCCGGCGCCCGTCCGGCAAAGACAGAGGTCCCGGCGCCGTCCGATGCAGCAGACTGTTCGCCACGCCGCTGAAGCAGCAGAGATGTCCCGCCGCGCCACGAATTAATGCGAAGAGATGTCCGCGCGCTGCGGCGCACTGGAAAAATTTCTCGGGCGGCGGCGGTATTACTGACCGCATGCATGCGATCGTCCATAGCCAGATGGATCAGATCTCCGGCTTACGAGGTTGCAGACGACGTGAAAGCCTCGTTTGAACAGGCTACGGCGCCATCCGCAACTAAGGGAGGGCAATGAGAGGCTCCGGGCCGAGCCTGACCTGTTGAGGGAGAAGATCGTCCGAAGTGCAGACCAGCAGGAGGAGACCAGTGCCTTGTTGAAGAGGACCGGCGTCATTGTCAAGAAACTTATGGACGAGAATGACATGTTCCGCAACGAGCGCCAAAGGCTGGTGGAGGAATCCGTGGATGTTCTCAAGCAGCGTCTTGAGGAAACGAAAGAGCTCATCGCCGCTCGCCGCGGAGACTAGTTCCCGCGGCCTGCGGCAACGCATCAAGAAAGTAGAGATCAGCGAGCCAGATCCTTGTCTTCCTTCTTCTTTTGCCCTTGTGTACTTCGGGCGTAGCCGCATGTGGATTTTTTAATTAGCTTTCTAATTACGTAAGACAATTAATCGTCCTTATCTTTCTGTGGAAGATCAATGTTGTGAGGCTGGAATGAAGAAAACTCTTGTTGTGGCGACCCTGGCGTTGTTGTTCTTCTAGTTGCTGCTAGGCTTCCTTCAGTTTCCTGGTTTCTTTTGATGTAATAATCGGTTTAGGATGTAGATTGTGTCGTCGGTTGTGAAATGTTGGGTTCTAGCACGGATGTTTGGCCTTTGTTGGCCTCTTGGGATGTTGCGATTTCAATCTGGTACTTTTAGTCCTTCGTGTTAGGCTGGAGTTGTGCTGAACTTCTTGTGAATTGTGGTGGTTTTCAGTAATTAAAATCGGAAGGGGCAAGCCCTTCTTTGATAAAAAAAATCGTCCTTATATGTTCATCAGTCTTGCTATAAGTCGCAGTAGATGCTATATAGGTCCGTCGGATCTTACATCAAGATCCGTGGTGTCAGATTTTCTTTTTTCTCTCTTAAATGTCAGTCGAGTGAGACATAGCCACGCCATTAAACAGAGGCTCGGGCGCCATTAATGGAGACCTTGGGAGAGAGGTGGACGGCAGATGGAGGTCAAAGGGCTCTCTTCCTGATAAGCACGCGCAGGGGTCTGATTGCACGCCTCTCGTACTCGAATAGCTACCCTGCACGGCGCCTCCTAGCTAATAAAAAATGGGGACGCATGGCGGCACGTAAATGGTACTAGTAAGTAGAACGCCCACGGTTTCAATAATACTTGTGTTTCCTATTGTAACGTGACAGCACTTGTTCCAAAATGACATTGTTGATTGTTAATGTGTGCGCCTTCGCAAATCGGACTGCAAATTTACCACAGCATGTTGGTGCCATGTCATGGCACCAAGCCAAATTTCATTATTTTCATTCGTGTTTTGGATTTACAGGAATTAAAAAACTAAGTTTCTCAATGTTTCCAACCCAGCCACGACGCCCAGAATTTTGAATTTCATTCCCATTTCTTGCATGGAACCTAGAAATTTACACGAGGACACACATGTGATTTTTCAACCAACTTTGGTGCACTGGAACATGTGCTTGTATTTCAAATTTGAATTATGCACACAAAGGTGACACGTTCCCTCCTAGAACCACGAGCCTTCTTGAGAGAAGCTCTGACTTGCAAGAAGCTTATACCAAAATTTGTTCCTATTCGGCCAAAAAAATTTACCACGGCATGGTACTACTATGACATGACACCATGCCAAGTTTCATGATTTTAAAACCAAGTTTCTCAATGTTCTTGACCGAGCCACGATGCCCAGATGTTTGAATCTTATTCTCTTTTTTGCATGGGAGTAGAAATTCACCCGAGGACACAAATGTGATTTTCAACCAACTTTGGTGCACGGAGCACGTTCTTGTAGTTCAAATTTAAATTAGGCACATTAAATGACCAAAACTCAATTAATGTGTACATAAGGCCAAAGCAAGCGGGAATAATTCCAAAATTTAACAGGCACTCATGTAGTTCTATGTTGCCTTTGTAAATAAACTCAAGGGGACAACGTATATCGTTTAGCACTCAAAGGTGACACGTTCCCTCTCGTAACCACGAGCCTTCTTGAGAGAAGCTTCGTTTGCAAGAAGCTTATACCAAAATATGTTCCTATTCGGCCATTTTTTTTACCACAACATGGTAGTACCATGACATGACATCCATACCAAGTTTCCTGATTTTCAGACGTGTTTTGGATTTACAAGAATTTTAAAACCAAGTTTCTCAATGTTCTCGGCCGAGCCATGATGCCCAGATGTTTTAATTTTATTCTCATTTCTAGCATGGGACCTAGAAATTCACCCGAGGACACAAATGTGACTTTTCAACCAACTTTGGTGCACGAGAGCATGTGCTTGTAGTTCAAATTTGACTTATGCACATTAAATGACCAGAAACTCAATTAATGTATAAAAAATGACAAACGAACCCAGAATAATTCCAAAATTTAACATGGCACTAATGTAGTTCTATGTTGCCTTTGTTAAGAAACTCAAGGGCGGGGGGGGGGGGGTGGCACGTTCCCTCTTAGAACCACGAGCTTCCAAATCGGCCCAATTTTTTACCATAGCATGTTAGTGCCATGACATGACACCATGCCAAGTTTCATTACATGAATTTAAAATCTAAGTTTCTCGATATTCTCGGCAGAGTCATGACGCCCAGATGTTTGAATTTCATTCTCATTTCTTCCATGGGACCTAGAAATTCAACCAAGGACACACATGTGATTTTTCAACCCACTTTGGTGCACTGAGCACGTGCATGCAATTCATATTTAGATTATGCACATTAAAAGTCCGTAAACTCAATTAATGTATAAAAAGGCCAAATGAACCCGAAATAATTCCAAAATTTAACAGGGCACTCATATAGTTCTATGTTGCCTCGTAAATAAAATCAGGGGAGGCAGCGTATATCGTTTAGCACACAAAGGTGACACGTTCTCCTCTCGGAACCACGAGGCTTGTTGAGAGAATCTCGGTTTTGCAAGAGGCTTATACCAAAACTTGTCCCAATTCAGCCAAAAATTATACGTATGAAAACAAGGTTTAGATTATCCCGAACATCTCGCTACCTAGACAATAATGTACTATGATTTGAATTCAACATAAAATGGATACAGATATTTGAATTGGAGAGCGTATGGTACATGTAGTTCATAGTGAAATATGATTACTGTTATATGCATGTATTTTTGTTATCAAGATAATATTTAAATTATTGTATAACTTGACAACAATCATATTCAAATAAGGAAAATTGATTCAAATTTAGTCCATATGGTAGACGACAATATATATGTTCACATGGTGGAGTAAAATGTTCATATATGATGGAAGATCAAAATGTATGAGTACATCAATTGTAAACCGCAAGGTCACCTAATGATATATTCGAATTCAACATAACGTGGATTCAAAAATTGAAATTCGAGATCATGGCATCTGTAATCATATAAAAAGGGACATTACTCTTTCTTTGGTGGGAATTGATTTGTTTTTTGTTGTTGTTGAGGGAAGTGCGAATCGATTTGGTACTGCAAGGTGGTAATCATGTTCTCCCAATTTTTTACATTTTTCTTGTAGTTTTTTCGATGGCATCTATAGCAATATAGTAAAAGGGACATGACTCTCTTGCGTCTTGTATGATTTTTTACATCGTTAAGTTTGTTACGCCAAACAAGGAATCCGCACCTTGTTATCCCGAAATTTTCAAGCTCGAGTATCTTTTGTCTCACCGCTTTGAAACTCCCGCTTCTTCAACCCGCTACGCTTTGTTATCCCGGAATTTGGACGCTGTGAGAACTCCCTCCTCATCCAAAATTTCTCCCGCAGCCTGTGACATCTAAATCCCCTTCCACCCCTCAGCCGGAAATGAAGCTCCACGTCGCGGTGTCCAAACCGGTGGGGGTACGCTGGTAACTTACCCTACATTTCGGACAACCGGCCCCTAAGCTTGGCTCCCCTCCCCTTCCCCTCCTCCCCCATTCGTACACCGAGGCCGCCAAAACCCTGAAACCCCACGCTCCTCCGTCGGCCTCCCGACCGCCCAGCCGGAGACTCTTCCCGACTACGCCGTCCACCGCAACAGCTCGCCGTCCTTCATCCACCGCACCGGATGAGGATCCTTTGTCGATCTCGTCCCGCCGGATCAGCCGCCCGCCCTCCACCTCCAAGGAGTTGCCCGATGTTCGCCTGCCTATCGCACCACCTCGATCCCCACAAATACCGCCTTTGACCTGCTCCCACCGAACCGCAGCACCCTCACCAATTCCTCCGATGAAGCCGAGGCCAACTCGGCGCCACCAAGGAGGTTCTGCACTCACCGCTGCATTTTATCTTTTATTCGATCTCATGGGGCTGCCGGTGCTCGATACCGAGCAGACATGGCGTCTCCATCGACGGCACCGTCGCCGGCCACATCATCCACGGCGTCTCTCCCCCATGTTGTTGCTTCCTCGGCGGTGACTTCCACAACGGCACTAGCTGCAGCTGCTCCAGCTCTCGCTCGCGTTGCGGCTCTGTTCTTCTTTGCCGGTCATTGTTCTTTGCTCTGCTTCGTTCGTGCTGATGCTCTGCTCTTGCTCTCACTTGCGCTGCCGCCGCTGCACGACTTCGGCAGCTCTGAGGAGTTGCTGCTTTAGCACTCGCTATGCGGTGCTATCGCACAACTTGCTCTCTCGCTAGTGCGTTCCCTGCCGGCGTCTGCTGGTTTAGATCACTGCTTCTCTGCTACTAGTGCTCGAACGCCCTAAACATCTATTGCAATGCTCTGTTACTAGTTCAATCAGTTTCGACTGTGAAGTTCATTTTCTTCAGTTAAGTTCAGAGTGAATAGTACTTACAGCATCTCTCGGAGCGGCCGTGGCGCGGCTGATGCGTTTTACATCTAGCACTTTTTGGTGATGTATTTTACATCATCTATTGCAGATGATATTAGGGTCCCACTTCAGATTAAAGTTGTCTGTCTTGTCATGCTTCAGCCTAAATGCCGCCAGTACACCTTAGCGGAGCTGCTCCAACGACGGAACTGGCCCATCACAGCGGAGCAGTACCCTCGGCGCCGTTTCCAGAGGCCTCGGATCTTCTTCCCCGCCTCCCACAGTCACACCAGCATCATCACCACCCTCCACGTCCAACCCAATGATGCTGAGGTCCACAAGGCTATGCCAAAGAGGTTGTACACTCGTCGCATCACTTTGTTTCTCCATTCCTCTGTTTCTTCCAATTCATGTGAGCCAAACACCTGTTGATCGAAATCCTATGTTTCCAAATGCTCTGCTTTTGCACGTGCATTCCTATCCTATTCCTGTGTTTTTCCTGTCCCTCGTGTTTATAGAATCCTCCAATTCTAAGGAGCCCTTACAGATTTACTTCATTTTCAGATTGGCGTCAAAGAAAACTACGTGTGTTATGTCCTGCTTCCCGCCGTGCCGTCATCCACCCCACACGAGGTGCACCATCGATGCGTTGCTCATCGCAGCAGTAGATCCCCCTGCAGACTTTCTTTCGCCGCCTCGAGATCATCTTCCCCGTTGTCGGCAGCCACGCCTAACTGCATTACCATCATCGATCGAAAGCAGATGAACACGAGGACTAGACAGTTCCTAAGAGAGGTCATGATCTTTTGGGTTTGCTTACGTTATACATCGGTTATTATTACCGCTACTTTATCGTTCAATCTTGAGTTTTGAATTGCCCATGGGTCTCATATTGAGCCAACAACGAATAGTATATGTCTACTATCCGGTTCATCCGGGGTCTTCTATGTGGTTCATGTTGGGTGGGCAACAAACAATAAATGATCCATTGTCTATCTTTTTAAACCAAGCTATAATCTACCGCTATCATTAGTTTTGGATCCATCCACTCGCTTGCTACCATCGGTCTTGATTTTTGCATGCACCCCTTAGGCCTTACAAAATCTAACTATTTTTTTATTATGCATGTCGGATATTGTACACAATCGCATACTAAACATGTAGAGAAAAGAAAAGACCGCTATGCGAATATAATGTCATGCAGACGCTGCTCCATGGTGGGCGAAGTGCCCCCCCTCTCCTGCATTTCCAGATTGTATTCCAGAGGAAGATAACTGTTCAGATGGAGATTCAGAAGGAGCCGACCATGCCTGTTTACCACCTGAGGTGTTTGCTCTAACCTGGCATGCTGATGTTGGTCATATCATGCATATGGCGCCTTGCATTGCTTACATTATACATCGTATATGTCATCAGCTTAGTATAGATTTGCTTTGTGTGAATGCCACCTGTTTGGTTTCTATATCATACTCCCACCATTCCTAAATATTTGTCTTTTTAGAGATTTCAGCAAGTGACTACATACGGAACAAAATGAGTGAATCTACACTCTAAAATATGTCTATATACATCCGTATGTGGTAGTCCGTTTGAAATCTCTAAAAATACAAATATTTATGAACGGAGGGAGTATATGGGAATTATGCAATGCCATTGTCGGGGAGGCTGATCGTACCCACGAACACCTATGGGGCCGGCGGACCAGGCCCCTTGTGGTTCGGAGGGGGGCGGAGATCGCACGAAGAGCGGATCGAGGCGAGGCACACGAGCAGTTTACCCAGCCGAGCTCTCCGGAGAGATAAAACTCCTACTGCTGCTTGTTTGATGTATTGTGTACTTGCTAGGGAGCGATGCCAGCTACAAAGCCTAGCGTGAGTGTATCTGGTCTCGAGTGAGACGAATGAACCGAACCCCCTCTACGTTGCACATGGGCCTCCTTTTTATATGCTCAAGGGTCTCCGACAGCGGCAACATAGATGAGGGTACAAATGTAAAAACAGAAGTTGGTACACCTACTTGAACAAAGGTAATAAAGGCAAAATACCTAACTCGACGGCAAGGGACAAAAGAAATAAATGCTCGTCTGTGTCGCCCAAACAAAGGCAACAGAGACCGTCAGTGCGCCACCGCCGCCACGATGGCAAGCTTGTCAGCCGCTTATCGCTGCTCCGCTGGCTGCACAGCCTTCTTGACACGCTGGCATGGAATGGTCCCATGGCGACACGTTGTTGGATGAGCTGGAGCGGAGATGGAGAGAGGTTGCTTGTCATGCAAGCGCCTTGCCATGGCCGAATCCTTGTCGCGTCCGGAGGCTTGTCGCGCTCGAGCCTTCGGCAAGCTCCTCTTGCCGGGCCCCTGTCTTCTGCATGCCTTGAATGGCCTTCCCGGCAAGCTCCTCTTGCCGGGCCTTGTCTTCTTAGTCAAATACTTTGTTCTTGAATGGCTCCAAAGGAGCCATGGAGGATCTTGGCGGTGACCAGTAAAACCTCGCCATGGTGCTTAATCTGTCTGCGGCACGAGTACGGGATACTAGGGTACCCCTACTCTAGTACACCGACAGAGCCCCGGCCTGGGCAGACACGGTGCCGAAGCGCCGCCGGCCAGGCCCAAAAGCAGTGCACGGTCACACGCCGCCTCGATCACGCCGCACTTTCGCCCGGACCCACCACGACCCCACTAACGGCACGCACCGAACGTGGCGTCGCGGCGAAGATCGTGGGCGTGGTCGTGGGGGTTTTCTTTATTAGGAAAGCGAACGTCCGCCCCTCCCCCTCTTTATAAGCGGGGAAACAGGGCAGGCCGTCCACTCCGCCATTGCTGTCTTGTCAAGAAAACCACCGCCGCCCCCTTCTTCTCTCGGCGAAGAGCAGCGCCCGCCCCCTTTCGCCACAAGCGCCTCCACCGCCGTCGGCCTCCTCCGCCGCCTCTTGCCATGGCTCCGAAAGCCGGCAAGGAGAAGGGCGCTAAGTCGCCGAGGCGCAGCGGCTTCGCCATACCGCCGCAAGGAGCGGGCCATCTTCTCCTCAGCTCGGGCGCAAAGGAGCTGCGGGATGTCTTCGATCTCTTTTGGTCGACGGAGACGTAGCGCATCCGCGCACGAAGGTACTCCCGCCTCCGCTTCGATTTGGCTAACCGGGTACCCTTCTTTGCCCTTTTATTCTATTGCGGGCTTTGCCCGCCTTTTCCGGAAGTTCTTACGTGATATCATGAACACATATGGCCTCCGCCTCCTTGATTTCACCCCCAACGCCGTCTTGACCATGGCAGTTTTCGCACACCTTTGCGAAAACTTTGTCGCGATCCACCCAAATGTGGCACTCTTCCGCCACTTCTTCGTGCCCCGCGTCGAGAGAGGAGAGCCACTTGCCGGAGGGAAAGCTTGGGTCTCTGTGGATCGGCAAGAAAGAAGCCTATCTGGAAGGAGAGTTCCGCAACAAGTGGGAGGAGTGGAGAGCCAATTGGTGTTGGGTCGTAGAGGAGAACCCGCAGCCCTTCACTGCCGTGCGCCAAACCCCAATAGTGCGCGGCAGAGATTGGAGTAACTTGGCGCCGGAGGATGCTAGGTTGAAGATAGCTGTGACCCGGATTTTGCACCTCAGGCTTGCCGGACTAATCAGATGCTAGCTTGGCGCAGACTTCCTTCGCTGCCGATCGCTTCCCTTGCAGGAGAGGAGGAGGCCTGCTTGGGAGTTCCAAAATGCGGCAGACATCATGAGGTTGCGCCGGGCCTGAACTGGAATTTCACCGTCTTGGAGCTGGATGCGATCTTGCTAGAGCTGTTCAAGAACGACCCGATCACCCCGAGTGGTTTAGGTTGCCGAGGGGGTCGTCCCATTGTGCAACAACTCGGCGCTCGACCGCATCCGCGCCATGATGCTTGTGCGATTCCCATGGGATCGTTCCAACCTGGCAGGAGCCCCCCGACGAGGTCGTGCAGCAGTTCTTCGATGACTTGGAAGAAGTGCCGATCCGCTCCGACGAGCAGAAAAAACTCACTCGCGACACCACCGACGAGGAGATGGCGCGTATGGCCACCAGGGTGGAGGAGGAGGCAGCAGCTGCCACCGGAGCCTTCGGGTACACCGTGGAAGAGGCGGACGCCAGAAGGCGGCAAGCCTTGCCGAGCGAAGGAGATCGCCGCGAGGACGAGGCTCGTCGAGCCCGAGGCCGGGTCGAGTGGACCCGCCGAGGGCGCTTCTTCTCCCCACCCAGTGACTTTGCCGCCAGCGAGCCCCTGCTCCGCTGAAGAGGCGCTTCCGCAAGGCCGGAGACGAAGTCGGGCGGGCAGATCGGCCCACAAGAAGAAGGCCACATGACGCGGCGCTATCATGCAAGCGATGTTGCTGGGCGCCACACCTGCATGGCTAACCGGGCGGGATCTTCCTGTGCCACCGCCGACGCCTCCGCCTAAGCGGCCAAGAGAGCCTACTCCCCGCCTGCGTCAGACCGAGGCGAGCGAGTTTGACTTCTCCGCGCTCAGCTCGAGGAGGAAGATGAAGAGTAAGCTCTTGAGATTGTGTTTGTATTTCTTCAATTTTGTTGCTTCATCTTGAATCTGATTTGCTTCGTTACGAACTCTTTCCTTTTCAGACGCTTAGCCTGTGAGAGCGTCGAAGAGGGCCAAGATCCCGGCAGTCGTGGCAACAGAGGAGGCGTCTGAGACCCCCTTGCCGGACCGGCAACCCTTCCTCGAGCAGCCCCCAAAGACAGCCCCTGTGGTAAGTGTGCGGCTTTCTCCTTCTTATTAGGTGTGCAGGGGTGCTCCTTCTTCGTTGATACCTGATTGTTTGCTTGTGTAGGAGCAGAGCAGCCTCATCGGGAAGGCTCGGAAGCCGCCTCGAAATCCTGTCTGCTGCCACTCGCCGCCAAGGGAGGATTCTCCGGCAAGGGAGTGCCCTCGACAAGGGAGGCCACTCCGCAAGGGAGGCTACCTGCAAGGGACAGCGCGATGACCCTCCAAAGTGGTCGAGGCCGTGGCTGCGGATCCCGTTGCAGGTGTAATTTCCTTACACGAAAATCTCCCTTGGGCTTGCTTTCTTTCGTTTCTCTTTTTGAACATTTGCTTGACTGCTCTTTCTTCGTCTGACGCAGAGCCGATGGAGGTCGAGGCTGCCGGCGAGGAGGAAGCGCGCGGCAACACCGACGAGGCCGTCGTCGTGGAAGAAGAGGCCATCGCTGTGGAAGAAGAGGCCGTCACCGACGAGCCTGTCGGCGAGGAGGCCATCGAGGCTCTTGACGCAGGAGCCGGGCGAGGGGTCGGGCGATCGTGACCGACGGCCCCGAGGCCGAGGGAGCGCCAGCGCTGCACCGACAGCCGACTTCGCCACAGCATTGCCAGTTCCGAGGAGCCCCAGCCCGGTGCCTACTTGAAAGCCGGCGAGGGTGTCTTCATCAAACTCCCCTGGGAGTCGAGCTCCAGGGCGCCGGTCGAAGGAGAGACCTTCGACGGCGAGCTACTCGCCTCTGCTGGGCTGACGCTGGTGGACGCGCCAAGCAGCAGCAGCGAAGTCGAGGAGGAGCAGCCGAAGAAGCTGTTGTCGCTCTGGCGCCCGGCAAGCCAAGTTGGAGTCCCGGGAAGCACTTGTCGCGAGGGCAGGAGCGGACATGGAGAAGCGCGCAGAAGAGCTCCGGAGCGCCAACCAAGAAACTCTCCGCGACGTAGCAGAAGCGCGGGGGCAACTTGCAGAAGAGCGCACGGCCTTCATCCTTGAGAAGGCCGCAGCCGAGGAGGAGCAGCGGCTGGCTGCCGAGAAGCTCTCCGCGCAGGAAAGCGAGCTGGCGCAGCGGAAGGTCAACCTGGACAGCCACGAAGAAGACCTTGCCGCGCGCGAGGAGTCACTTGGCGGGGCGCTTAAGGAAGCGAAGGATGCTGCCGCAGCCGCTGAGGCCGCCAAGGAAGAGTTGAAGGCGAAGGTGACACAGCTGGAGGCTAGCCTCAAGAAGAGTGGCGAGGAGCTTGCCGCGCTCAAGCACGAACGCGAGAAGGACGCCTACACTCTTGACGAGCTGCAGGGCTGTCTCGCCGATAGGGGCAAGGAGCTCGACGCCGCCAAAGATTCCAAGGCGGATCTTGAGCTGAAGCTGACCACTCTGACGCAGACGTTGGACGGCGCCAGAGAGCGGGTGGTGGGCTTGTTGGAGACGATCAAGGCCAAGGAGGAGCTGCTAGCGAATGTTGTCTCCACCCAGGCGCCTTGAGGGGAGTGTGGAGCATCGGATCGAAGGTCTTGTGGACACCGCTGCTGACATCCACAACGAGCTGATGGAGCTGGGGATGGCGGACCTTGCATACTCCTCCGACGAGCATCTCCAACCCAGCGCCAAACTTAGTTTATTCTTCAAAGGCGTGGTGACGGGTCTCCAGCGACTCCGGGAAGGGGTCCCAAAGCAGCTGGCCGAGGAATCACGACAGATCTGTGCAGGAGCCCTCGAGAAGGTGTTGATAAAGGTGGCCTTCCGCAATCCGGGCCTCAACCTTAATGGCATCCTCAGATCCTTGCCGCCAGATGCCAACGTGGAGGAGCTCAAAGCCCTTGTCGCACCCATTGTGGACAAGGTGAACAAGATCAAGCGGATTGATGGCGACCGTGTAGACTAGGCCGCCAATTTCATCCTTCCCTTGTCGCTGCTGATCATGTTTAGAACACTTTGTTAGATCAGCGACAAGTTATTTTGTAATATACTCTATCTTAGGCGATCGATGCAACGTTATTTCCTCTACTTGATTCCTTCCTTTGTAATGCTTTACGCCCCACGCATTTGGGGGACTTGTCGGTGCGGGCACCTTTGTCATGAAGCGCCGAGTGAACGTCAAGAGCCCGCCGGGCAAGTGCCGCCTCCGACAAGCAACCTTGTCGCGACTAGCTGCAGCTCACTTAAGTTGTTGAGCGGACTCGAAACAAAGTAAGGGCGCGACTAGCTCATGAGTTGGTTCCTCTGCGCACAGTGTTTTCCATACAAAGTACTCTCGCTCGAGGAAGATAACTTAAAATTTAAAAATTGATTGCTCAAACTTTGGCAACTTAGCTTTTCTGTCTCTTGCCTCCCGATAAGGCAAAACTTCCTCGAGCGGTGCCTGGTCCATAGTATTATCTTCTCCTTCCCCCCTGGTTAACTTGTGCACGAGGGAGCCTTCCTTTCTTTGGGAAAAGAGAAAGAAGAGAAAATAAAGTTATGGAGCCCAGCGGCTCGATTTTGCTTACCGGGTGTGGTTGCTGCATAAAACGTTAGCCAAAGCATGCAATAAAATGATGAAAGCATGAATTTGACAAGTTGTGCACAACACATGAGCTTTACTGATGCACGGGTCTGCTCGCTTTGTACAAAGGATTACATGCAACAGCGGCAAGACTTGTATTAAAGGTGGTTGCCGGAACAGGTTCCGCAACCGCGCCTCTATGGGTAAAACTTACGAAGATGCTCAATGTTCCAGGAGTTGCTCACGGGATGCCATCTTCGGTCTCAAGGCGGACAGCGCCAGGCCTAGTGACTCGCTTCACCCGATAAGGGCCTTCCCACTTTGGCGGCCAACTTGTTTGAATTCTTGGCGGACTGAACGTGTCAAGAACAAGGTAGCCTTCCTCGAGACTTCTGGCACTAACTGCGGCTATGGTAGCGACGCAAAGCTTGCTGGTAGAAGCGAGCAGCTTCGACAATGCCCTGAAGACGATCCTCCTCAAGGAGCAGGTAGCGTCATCTTGTCGCAGCTGCTCTTGCTCAAGCTCATCGTAGCGAGCACTCGGGCGATCCGTATACGAAGTTCCGTGGGGAGAACTGCCTCTGCTCCATAGACTAGAGCAAAAGGTGTTTGGCCGGTGGCTCGATTTGGCGTCGTCCTGATCGACCAAAGAACCACCGTCAGCTTGACCGTTGCTTCTTGGGTGAGCAACAGAAGCAAAGCAGACCTTGGCGCCAAGATCTTGGACGTACTGCATGAAGGTGCGACTCAGAATTGTGTGTCGTTGTCGGTGATGATCCCGTTAGGGATTCCAAACGGCAGACAATCGACTGAAGAACTTGATCACCGACCGCGTGCCGTCACCTTCCTCATCGCTTCCACTTCCGGCCACTTTGTGCACTTGTCGATGGCGACGCATAAGTACTCAAAGCCCCGACAGCTCGGGAAAGGGCCGAGGATGTCGAGCCCTGCAATCGAAAAGGGCCAGGATAAAGGGATCGCCTGGAGAGCTTGAGCTGGCTGGTGTATCTGTTTGGAATGGAACCGCACGCTTCACACTTGGTTACTTGTGCAGTTGCATCCCGGAGGGCTGTCGGCCGAAGAAACCTTGTCGGAAAGCTTTGCCGGCAAGTGCTCTTGCGCCAATGTGGTGACCACATATGCCTCCGTGTATCTCCGCCAACAGCTTATGTCCATCTTCCCCGGAATACACTTCAATTTCACACCGTTGAGTCTTCTTACATGCAGTATGCTGTCGACAATCTGGTACATACTTGACTGCCGGGCTACTCTTTCTACTTCTTCTTGCTCTTCGGGAAGTTCTCCTGTCTGAAGGAAAAGGACAATCGGCTGCGCCCATGCTGGAGCTTGCGGCTCGACAACGAGGACTAAAGGCACATCTGCTGCTGTGGGAACATCAGCTTCTACGGCAAGAACCTGCGGCTCAGCCGGAGCTTGATGCTCCCCGGCAAGCTTGCCGGAGCAAGACTTGTCGGAAGCGTCGCTTCAACGAAACAAACCTCGGGCTTGTCGGGCGCATCGCCTCAAAGACCGTTGGAGTTGATCTTGGGGACCTTCGCAACGACGGCTTCGAAGCTCACGGAAAGTAGTCACCAGCGATCAACTTCCTCTTTCTTGCTTTGTCCATTGATGGTGTTACGGTTGGTTGAGTCAGCTTGAGCACGAAAATCCCTGGTTCCATTGTGCAACTTAAGTGCAGCCTTTGACTTTGACACCGTCACAAGAATATCATTCTGAGCTCTTGGAACATGTTCCATTTGCAGGCCGTCAAAGTGCTCTTCTAGCTTCCTCACTTCATCAACGTAGGCTTCCATCAACGGACTCTGATAATCTTTGTTCACTTGGCGGACGACAAGCTGTGAGTCACCCCTGACAATAAGCTTTTTGATCCCAAGGTCCACTACTTATCTCGAGACCGCAAGCAAACCTTCATACTCGCAGTATTGTTTGTTGCTTGCTCCTTGGGAAAGTGCATCCGGACTACGTACTTGAGGTGCTCTCCGGTGGGTGCGATAAGCAAAGACGCCGCCGGGCGCCTTTGCAGCGAGAAGGCACCATCAAAGTACATCAGCCACTCTTTTGCTTGCTTCCTTGACGGAATGCTCGTCTCCTAATCTCTTCATCCGTGTTGGCGCCCATTCTGCTATGAATTCTGCCAATGCTCGCTTTGGATAGTTGAAGTGCTTTCAAACTTGAGACCAAAGCTCGACAGTTCCAAAGTGCCCACTCGACAATCCTCGCCTGTTGCCTCCGGATTCTGCAGATCCTCTTGAGCGGAAAGCGAGTGACAACTGTGGATCTCATGTGCTTAAAGTAATGGCGCAGCTTTCTCGAGGCCATGAGGAGGCCGAAAAGCAATTTCTCGCACACCGTAGTACCTTGACCTAGCCCCCCGCAGGAGGGAACCGACAAAGTAAACCGGGCGCTGCACCATCCTTTTTCGCAGATCCGGTCATGCGTCTGCTGGATTCGCCCTTGTCGGGACCAGAGCTTGTCGGCGAGGCCCCCGCTTATCGCTGGATGTGCTTGCCGTGGTTGTCGGGCTCGCCATCCGCCTCCTCTCTCAAGCATTAACGCAGCACTAACCACTTGATTGGTTGCTGCTATATATAGCAGCAACTTCTCTTGTGGTTTAGGTGCGACAAGTGTTGGAGTGGAGGATGTATCTCTTTAAGTCTCAGAAGCGCAGCCTCCGCTTCGGGAGTCCATTTCATTGGACCTGCCTTTTTCAAAATCTTGAAAACGGCAGTAGGCGCTCAGCAGACCTAGAAATGAACTCCGCCGAGAGCAGCTACATGGCAACCGCAAGTCTTCGTACATCCTGACGCGCTTTGGTGCTTCAATCTGCTCAATGGTTTTGATCTTTTCGGGATTGGCTTCAATCCTCGCTGAGATGAAGAACCCGAGAAGCTTGCCGGAAGGGACTCCAAACACGCACTTCTCGGGTTGAGCTTGAGGTTGATCTTGGCGCAGATTTACAAAGGTCTCGGCCCAAATCTTGAACCAGAGTTGCTTTGTCCTTGCTTTTGACCACTATGTCATCCATGTAGGCTTCTACATTTCGCGGCATTTGTGGCTCAAAAGCGCCATGGACTACCCTTGCAAATGTTGAACCGGCATTCTTCAAACCGAAAGGCATCCGTATGAAACAAAGATGTGCCACATGGTGTAATGAATGTGGTCTTCTCCTCATCTTCTTCAGCCATGAAGATCTGATGGTATCCTCGAGTATGCATCAAGAAACGAAAGCAAATCACATCCAGCCGTGGAGTCAACAATCTGGTCGATGCGCCGTAAGGAAATGGATCTTTGGGACAAGCTTTATTAACATCCGTGAAGTCAATACAAAGTCTCCATTTTCCATTTGCTTTATGCGACGACTACTGTGATTGGCCAGCCACGTAGGATGGAGCACTCTCCGACAAGGCCTGCTGCTTCCAGTTTCTTGATCTCTTCTGCTATGAATTCTTGGCGCTCCACTGCTTGCTTCGTGACTTTTTGCTTGACGGGCCGCGCATGAGGACAAATGGACAGGCGGTGCTCAATCACTTTCCTGGGAACACCGGGGATGTCAGACGGTTGCCATGCAAACACGTCGACATTCTCCCGCAGGAAAGCAACGAAAGCGCTTTCCTATTTAGGGTCGAGAGAGGCACCGATGGTGAAGGTACCACCAAAGGCCGCCCTCCTTGGCGGGCACCTTCTTGGTCTTTGGCGGAGCTACCATCTTCTTCTTGCACTTGTCGGTGGAGCTCGATGGTGCGGCCCTCGACGGTAGCGCAAAGACCAAGAGGTGCGCTTTGCCGGAGTGGGCATCGAGCTCTTGCCGGACTTGGACTTTGTCTTCTTCCCCGGAGCTTCAGCGCAAGTGTTTGGCAATCTGTCGCTGCTTGCATCCCGGTAGATCTTGTCGGCACGTATAAGGGCATCCTTCTTGTCGCCATGGACAGAGATCACACTTATCGGCCCGGCATCTTGAGTAAGTTGTAGGCGAGGAGAGGCTGCCATGAACTTGGCGAAAGTCTTTGGATGGCCAAGTATCCCATTGTAAGGCAATGGGAAATCGGCAACGCCGAATGTGACCCTCTCAGTCCTAAAGTTCAGCTCGCTGCCAAATGTTACCGCAACAGAATCTTCCCTTCGCTTGCTCCTTCCCGGATTGATTCCTTGAAGGTGCCAATCTCTTCGAGCTCGCCGCCGTGGATTTGAAGCTTCGAGCACCGCAGAGGAGATCAGTTCAAGCCGCCCCGCCACAACTAGCATCTTGGTGACCTTGAGGTTGCGGATGGTTGGTGAGACCAACATCGGCAAGCACCCGACCGCAGCTTATGCGATCGTGGGTGGTCCTCGTGATCAAAGACGATAGGCGGCTGGACCACTTCAGAGGCTTGCGTGACTCTACGGATGGTTCGCTGCATTGACCTCCCGCATCCATTGCTTGAGTTGGCGGTGGAGGTATGCAGGAAGCACCTCCACAACGCAGAGGACCTCGTGGCTTTACGAAACTCCTGCTCATCGGTGTAAATGCGTCTTCCATATCTTCGTCGTCGTCATCATCTTCGGCCTTGTCGCGCCGCTGGGAGGTCTGTCTCCTTGCCGCTGCTTGGCCTTTGCCGCCGCCTCTCCCGGCCGGACGCTTTGCTCGCTCCCCAAAGCACCTTCCTGGGCCTTCTCCTTGTCGTGGTTGCTCGTACTCAGCCTTCTGCTGCTCAACAAGCTGCTCGACCTTCTTGCAGCCTCCGGAGGTCGTGGCCCTTGGTGCGGTGGATCTTGCAAGATCGCTTGCCGGAGCCGCCCCGCTTGTCGGGCGGCCGCCACAGACCGGGTGGTGGGTGTCACCGCAACCACCTTACCGGAGCCACCAGCCTTGGCGCTTTTGTCGCCACCTCCGCTGTCGGACTGCTCAACAGCTAGCACTTCTACCTTCCTTCTATTGTTGCCCCGCCGCCCTTCTTCTTCGCCGGGCGGTCTCCTCACCGCCGATCCTCGTCAGATTCTCTCTGGAGCCTCCTCCCTTCCTCACAAGGCACACTTGTCGGCCAAGGCGCATAGCTCACCGACGTCCTTGACTTTGCACATCCTCATCTCCTCCCTCATCTCGCGGTTCCGACGCTCGATGGAACGCGCTTAATCACCGCGGCAGGGTGGACATCTCGATGTTGTAGTGCACACGGTCAATCTCTCAATGAACTTGCGCAGGACTCTCCTTCCTTCGGGCGAAAGCAGATGAAGGTCACTCTCTTGGCCATGATGTTTGTGGCCACCTGTGAAGGCACCAACAAACTGATGGCATAGATCTGCCCAAGAGGATATGGAGCTGTCCGGCAAGTGCATGAGCCAAGATCTGACGTTGGGCTTGAGGACGAGCGGGAAGTAATTGGCGAGGATCTTGTCGCCCCGCCCCCCGCAGCCTCGCACCGCGATGGTGTAGATGTTGAGGAACTCGATGGATGCGCCCCGCCATCATACTTCTCCCAAGACATCATCTGGTTTGAAATTTTTCCGGCTAGGCCATCGGACTTGTCGCAGCTCACGAGTGAACGCAGGGCAACTTCATCACAGACAAAGAAGTCGCTGGCTCCTCCGGGCGCCGAGATGTCAACAGAAGGCCCAGCGCGCTTGTCGGATCGACGTCGCCGCTTTCTCCGGCGCCGATGCGAAGTTCGAGCGCCCTCTTGTTGTCGCCATGAAGAACTTGGCGCTGATCGCGGCGAAGCTCATGGATCCGGACGACGCGGTGGAGTCGCTGTCGAGGTGGATCCGGTGAGTCGGCGATCTTGGCCTTCGGGGCGGAGAGTGCATGGTAGTTGCACCTCCGACAGTCTCTTCCCCACCGGCTTGTGCCTTGTCGTCTTGCCGCGGCAACGACAGCGTTGGTTGATGCGGAGCGTCGCCGTTGGCAAAGCCGATGAGGCTCTGGATAGTGGCCCTCCACTCGTCGACCTTGTCGGCCATTGGAGGGTAGTCGAGGAGTAGCTGAGCTCTCGCCAGAGCTTCTGCTGGAGTAGTGGGCGGCATTGGCGAACGGTGCGAGGAGCGGGATATGCTCGGACTACTAACTACGTTAGAAGGAGCAGCACCGGCCCAGTGACCGTATCTCACTCGTACAAGCATGTTGGCGCCGCATGCTGGTCTTGAGGGTTTCGATTCAGCTAACGTATGGCGCCAGAACGCCATGACGTTGTTTGTCCCGCATCTCCTGAGATGGGCGCGGGGGATGCGCGGACGCCGATGTTTGCGGGGCCTTGTCCTTGGACTTGGCGACGTCGCGAACACCTTCGTCGGCGCCCGTTCCTCCGCCGGCGTCTGCCCCACCACCCGTTTGCTGTGGTGAGGGTGGGTACGACGCGAACGGCACGGCTGGCCGCCAAGCCTTCTTCTTCGGTGGCATGTTGAGGAAGATGTTGAGGACGCCGCTCGTGTGAACGCCGGATCAGATTCACACGGCCTCGACGCTTCCTACCGGGCGCGCCAAAGATGTCGGGAGGTTGATTGCACTCCACGAACACCTATGGGGCCGCGGACCAGCCCCTTGTGGTTCGGAGGGGCGGAGATCGCACGAAGAGCGGATCGAGGCGAGGCACACGAGCAGTTTACCCAGCTTCGAGCTCTCCAGAGATAAAACTCCTACTGCTGCTTGTTTGATGTATTGTGTTCTTGCTAGGGAGCGATGCAAGCTACAAAACCTAGCGTGAGCGTATCTGGTCTCGAGTGAGTCGAATGAACCGAACCCCCTCTACGTTGCGCATGGGCCTCCTTTTATATGCTCAAGGGGTCTCCGACAGCGGCAACATAGATGAGGGTACAAATGTAAAACATGAAGTTGGTACACCTACTTGAACAAAGGTACAAAGGCAAAATACCTAACTCGACGGCAAGGGACAAAAGCAATAAATGCCCGTCTGTGTTGCCCAAACAAAGGCAACAGAGACCGTCAGTGCGCCACCACTCGCCACGATGGCAAGCTTGTCAGCCGCTTATCGCCGCTTCTCCGCCGCTGCACAGCCTTCTTGACACGCCAAGGCATGGAATGGTCCCATGGCGACACGTTGTTGGATGAGCTGGAGCGGAGATGGAGAGGTTGCTTGCCGCGGCAAGCGCCTTTGCCGCGTCAATCCTTGTCGGCGTCCCGGAGGCTTGTCGCCTTCGAGCCTTCCCAAAGAAGCTCCTCTTGCCGGGGCCCCGTCTTCTCGCATGCCTTGATATTCGCCCGCAAGCTCCTCTTGCCGGGCCTTGTCTTCTTAGTCAAATACTTTGTTCTTGAATGGCTCCAAAGGAGCCATGGAGGATCTTGGCGGTGACCAGCAAACCCCGCCGCTGGTGTCAAGAATCGTCTGCATCTAGTACGGGATACTAGGGTACCCCTACTCTAGTACACCGACAGCCATCTTCTTTAGCCAGGCATCATATACGTAATCATGCAATGCCATCCTGTTTAGCCAGTCATCGTATATGTGAATTGTATCGTGCCATATTTTTTTCCATGATGTGTTCCATTTGTCAGCAATGTTTATACATTCATCTACTCTTCCTGTGCATCAGCCATTTGAGTCGGTCATGGGAAAACTGAGTGAAAACAAGGTCTTCCGAAAGCAGTCGGTGCTACCTGTCGATGCAGATTTCTTGCTGGTTACAGATAGCTCCATAGAGTAGGATTCAGAGAGATGACCAACAGATCCCCTCCCCGAGGTGCATTCTCTAACTTGGTTTGGTTATATTGCTCATATCATGCATATGGTGTCTTGCATTGCCATGCCATCTGCTTCGATTAGACATGCTTTGTGTGAATGCCTCCTTTTTGCTTTCTATATCAGATATGTGAATTATGCAATGCCATGTTTTTTAGTCAGTTATCATATATGTGAATTATGCACCGCCATGTAGCCAGCATCATATATGTGAATTATCTCATGCCATCCTTTTTTTCATTACGTATTCCATTTGTCGACAATCTGTGTATATTGAATTACTCTTCATGTGTATCAGCCAATTGAGCCGTTATGGAAAAAATCTGAGTGAAAACAAGGTCTTCGTGAGCAGTGCAATGGTACTGTTGAAGCATATATCTCGATGGTTACATAGGAGCTCCTCAGAGGAGGATTCGCAGAGAGATGACCAGTCCTATATCCCACCGAGGTGTATGCTCTAAGTTGCAATGTTTATATTTCTCATATGATGCATATGGTGTCTTGCATTGCTTAGTTTAGACATCATATGCACAATATTGAATTCTATCTCGCTTAGTTTAGAGATCATATATGCGAAAGTGCCACCGCTTAGTATATGAATCAATTATGTCAATTATATCATGCCATCTTGTATACTTAGACAACATGTATGTGAATTATTTCATCCCAACCTATTTTAGAAAGACATCATATAGTTTTGTCATGTCATCCTGCTTAGGTACTCATCATATGTTGACTTATGCCATTATATCCTGTTAAGTTATCCATCATATATCCTCAAATCGTGGTCATGCTATCCTGCTTAGTTAGGCATCATATATGTGAAATTTTGTCATGCTGTCCTATTTGGTTAGACAACATATATGTGAATTACCACATCTGTCTATCATACAATGTCTATACGTTCAATTTCTTTTCTTGTTTATCAGCCATTTGAATTGGAGGGGGTGATGGCAGTATCTAAGGGAGCAAAACCCGTTCTTCACAAAAGATGCTACCTGTCGATGCAGATAGAACCATGGTTGTACTGGCCCACAAACTAGCCCCACCACACATAATCGAGACTCTTCCAGATTGCACACTTACACCTTTGGGCAGAGAACCAGCTACAACCCATCTAACCGCTACCCCAGCGGATAGTAACCCACTTATAGTTGACAAAGCACCATGTCCACCACAGAGTATCCCCACACGAGCAGTTTGTAAAGCTACCGCAGTGCCCAAAGCACGAAGACCACCACAGCTAACCCAAACTCCACATTTAAAGCGTAAGAGCAAGCTGTTCTCGTGTCGATTCCGTGAGCTATGGTCCATACTCCTTTTCTGTTGCATCACTGTATTTACTCATACCAACTACTTTCAATTTGAAGGATCCAATTGAAACTCCAATGGCGCAATGTATGTTTTAAACCAATTTCTCTAACTGGATTGTTGTTCTAACTTCTTGCTCTATGTTGATTTCAGTTTAAGTTGTATAAACAGTTATGTTCTCATGTGATGCACATTACAAGTGCTGCCAATGCTATGTAGTTTCTCACACTTATATTCTGTCTATGCTGCCGTGTCTTAAAAATATATGAGTTGAACTGTGTCTCTATCTTGATTAGGGAACATAAACTAGAATGATATGGACAATACAGTGACCATAGTACATAGATATATGTTTGTTTCATGTTGTTATCCTGTCCACCTTACTACTGAACCGGATTACCAAAATGAGTTTGGTATACTACAAGCTAAACCTGTGATGTGTCTTCTTGTTTCTCTTGTAGTATGCAAACAGAATATTGGAGAAGAGCACCCCACTATGCAATGGTAGAGAAAGTAATGCGTATAAGGTTCAAGATAGTGAGACAACCCTATTGGTCTCTAAGAAAGGTGATAAAACGATCTTGTAGATAGTGAGAAAACCCCACACGATCTGCGTTGATGTAGTGTTCGAAGCATCGTCAAGCATCACTGCACAAGCTCTTCGAACTCGCTGCCTGAATCACTTCGGCTTCTTCAGTATCAGCTACAAGCTGAAAGGCATCAGTCATCTGTGTTGCGGCAAGAAGATGAAGGACTGAGGAAGTCCCTGCAGAATTCGGGATCAGTATTTTTTGTGCAACAAAGAAGTTACTGGAGGATTTAAGCGCCAAACAAGAGAAAGTTAATAAGCTTGCTAAGCATCTTGCCAACATTATGGGTACCTGTGATATTGTTTCTTGAACTCTTCAAGTGGTTTCAGTTCTGGACTTGTTTTGCTGCGGTGTTTATATGTCATTGTGTTCCGTATATTTGCACCGGTGTCGAACTTTGATGCCCAGTGGATGTAATATGTGTAATAGCCGTGATAGCCTAGCATAAGTTGCTTGCTTATTTATTTCCTTGTTGTCTCGTTTATTTGTTTGCTTGTAGTCAGTGCTGTTCTTTTTCCGCGGTTTGCTAGTGGCCGCAATAACCTTTTTTTAAACTAGGCCACAATAACCATGGGCTAATATTTACCGTAGTGACATCGGGCCTCCCACGGGTCAGAGAAATAGTGGGCCTTCTACGGGTCAGAAATAGTAGGCCTTCTACAGGCCGTAGAAACATTGGGCCTTCTACGGGCCGTAGAAACAATGGGCCTTCTACGGGCCCTATCATCAACGGGCCTTATACGGGCCGTATGATCGATTGGCCAAACATGGGCCAATAACAGGCCGCATTATGGCCGTAAATGGGCTAGAGTTGGAATCGTCCGTTCATGGGCCGACCATAACGGGCCATCGTTAATAGCTTGTATTTGATGACGCTATGAAAACGGCCCAATGTACTAACGGACCACAAACGGGCCGACTGTAACCACGGGCTGAATTTGGCCCACAAGCAGAAAATTACAGTAACGGGCCGTAAGTAAACGAATGCTCGAAATGAGCCCAAGAATAAATGGGCTCTGAGAAGGCCGAAAGATAACATGGGCTGGAAACGGCCCAACTGAATAACGGGCCATTAATGGGTATAAAGTGATACACTGTTCATTACGGGCCAGTTTCACCACGGGCCGTTAATGGGTCGAAAGTGATACACTGTTCATCGCGGGCCAGTTTCACCACGGGCCGTTAATAGGCCAAGAGTTACATAGGGCCTCATATGGGCCGAAAGACGTCATGGCCATACATGGGCCAGAAGTGAAAACGGGTTGGAATCATATTGGATGGCCCAGATGACGCTACCGGGCCTAATTCGGGTAGGGCGTAACGGGCCTTGGGTTAGCGGGCTGTAAATGGGCTATATGCGAACAGGCCGTTAATAGGCTTTTCATGGGCCGGCCCGTCACCTTTTGACCAAGTCAAACGGGCCAGCCTTTTCACAGGAATGGGCCTCTGTTGGGCCGGGCCACGTGTCGACGTATCATAGGCGCCTTCTGTCTAATGAGTGGATGACATCTGTCCCAACAATGAGCCGACATCGTGTTTTCTCCGACCAATGACGATTTTACACGTGGAAAATCCCCATTGGTCGGGGCTGTTAACAGGTTATTGGATCCAAAACCCGACCCGATAGCTTAACGGCGTTCCGCTATAAAGGATGCCACGTGTCGGTCACCCTTGAGGAAAGCACTTACGTGACGCGCGATTTATCGTCATGGAAGTGGACACTTCCGTGATGATAATTTTTGTAATGTCATGGAACACTTCTACGACAAAGACAGTATGACTATCTTGATTCTGTCATAAATTTGTCATGGATGTACATGCATGACAAAAAACGCGACCTACTGTGACAAACACGTATCATCACGGAAGTGTATTTTTTTGTAGTGAGGACTGCATAAACCTCACGAGCAAACTGCTTGAAGATGCGCTGAGAGGCTGGGGCCTGAGCACCACCCAGGATGCCAGCGATCACGCGCGGCTCTTGGAAGCCCCCAGCCCCCTCGTCCTGATGATTGTCTTCATACCTCCTTGGCAGTTGTGGCAAAGGTGGGAGCCCCGCGTTGCCTTGAGGGCGATCCTCACGAGGCTGGTCCCTCCAACCTCTCTCGCGAGGCTGGTCCTGCCAGCGGTCCTCGCGAGGTCTGTCACGCCATCCTTGGCGAGGACCACGGTCTTCCCAGTCCCCGCGCCTCTTCCTCCTCCTCGGCCGTAGCCCGATCATTGCGCTCGGGCGCCGCCACGCGCCTCTTCTCGCACGGCCCTGAGCTCTTGGCATTCGTTGGTGTTGTGGGTGTGGAGGTCATGGTACACGCAGTACCGGCTGCTGTCGGTGTCAAAACCGGCGGATCTCGGGTAGGGGGTCCCGAACTGTGCGTCTAGGCGGATGGTAATAGGAGCCAAGGGACACGATGTTTTTACCCAGGTTCGGGCTCTCTCGATGGAGGTAAAACCCTACTCCGCTTGATTAATATTGATGATATGGGTAGTACAAGAGTGGATCTACCACGAGATCGTAGAGAGGCTAAACCCTAGAAGCTAGCCTATGGTATGATTTTTGTTCGTCCTACGGACTAAAACCCTCCGGTTTATATAGACATCGGATAGGGTTAGGGTTACACAGAGTCGGTTACAATGGTAGGAGATCTACATATCAGTATCGCCAAGCTTGCCTTCCACGCCAAGGAAAGTCCCATCCGGACACGGGACGAAGTCTTCAATCTTATATCTCCACAGTCCAGGAGTCCGGCCAACGGTGATAGTTCGGCTATCCGGACACCCCTAATCCAGACTCCTCAAGAGCCCCGAACCAGGCTTCAATGGCCATGAGTCCGCACGTAGATTGTCTTCGGCATTGCGAGGCGGGTTCTTCTCCAAATTCCATATACTTGTTTAATAGTGTCCGCTTCTCGATAAATGTTGCGCTCCTTGGCTTCCACGTCCAATAATGGCCATCTTCCACGTGTTTGAATGAATGCGAAAAGCCAGGGTATTTTTACACTTATCCCCCTAGCTACGCAAATGAGCCGCCTATAAAAGGGACGAGGATCTAGATCTGAGTCACACCATCCCCCCTCCACGAGCTTTCATCGGAGCGCCTCTGACAAAAATCCATTCCATCATGGACAGTCGACACGGCCCCTCCTCTCGCGCTCCCAGCCCTCAGCCTGGAAATTGGGAGAGATGCTCAGTCCCGCATAGAGAGCTAGTGACACTCCAAACCAAGGGATTTCTTCCCCCGGCCTTCATGGTTCCGGTTCGAGCCGGACTCGCCACCTATAAGGGTGGAAAGCAAGCGGAGAGTGTCCCCGATCCCTCCAAAGGAGAGCGGGTATGCTTTGTCTCTTATCTAGTAAGAGGACTCGGATTTCCAATTCATTCGTTTCTCTGGGGGCTCTTGGAGTTCTACGGCCTCCAGTTGCACCACCTTACGCCTGCCTCCATTTTGCACATCGCGGGCTTCGTGGCCCTTTGCGAACTATTCTTAGGCGTCGAGGCTCATTTTGCGCTGTGGAAGAGATTATTCTGCCTTGTACCACGTTCTCATGAGGGGTCAATATATCAAGTGGGCGGAGCCGAGCTATGGCGCATCGCCGGGACCGGATATCTATGCGGAACCCCGAAGAAGGCGTCCGACGACTAGCCTTCGGAATGGTTTTATATAGAAGACATCCCACTGCCGGATCCTGTTTGGATCGGTCTCCCGGAGTTCAGCAATGCTCCTTTGAAGAAACGCCTGAGTTGGCGCCCGCGGAGCTCCCAGAGGGAAGACGACAGGACGTCCTTTACCGATGAGCCGAATAAGATTGTTAGCTCATTCCGGATTGACCATGATCGAGTCATGGCCACATGTATTATGCGGGGGGTGCAGCCGCCCAAAGATAGGGGCCACCCCATGTGGTATTTCAACGGGGAGGACGATGCCACCCGTCATGGCCGTAAGGGGCCGGGATCGGTCACCGATCTAGTGAAGACCTTGTCCGCGATGTACAAGCGAGAAGAGGAAGATTTTCTCCGCGTCAGTCCATTGAACGGATTTTCTATGAACAATCCTCGAAGCTGGGTAAGCGGACATTTCTTTTTTGCACATCCGATCCGTATTCCCATGGTTAGGTATCTCATTTTGTGATTTTGATGCAGGAACTGCGCCAGGCCGTAAAAGACATAAACAGCCCGCCTCCACAACCCGAGGATCCGGAAAGGCTCCTCGATCCGGCCTCCCAAGAGGATCCGGACATATTGGTGGAGCTGATTGATGGGGTATTTCACCAACTGAGCATCGATAATGCCTTGGTTGCCATTACGGCCGACACCCCGAATACTTCCAGCCTCACAGTAATCGAGACCGAGGTCCCAATACTCGATAATGACCCATCCGTGCTTATTTTTGATCACCAGATACCAATGGTGTTTCGCAGAGGGTGCCTTCGAGGCAGGAGGCCGAGCTCAGCGGCTAGCCAAGAAGGGGCAGTAGGCCCCGCAGCTAAAAAGAAGTGCGGTCCGGATCAAACGCCGCCAAGAATGGTATGGCGCGTCACCATATTCCCGTGGATTGATTCCTGGATGGTGTACTTACGCTGGTGCTCTTTTCAGGAAAAAGAGCGCTCGCCGGACTGTGTCCGGAGAGGTTGCCAATCGAGCCTCCGCCAGCCAGGCTCCAAAGCCGGGTCCAGAAGCGGAGGCGAGCACGAGGCGTGCGTCGGACGCTCCTCCGACAGAGGATGCCGACAGATTGTCCGCCACCAACTCCAAGGTGGAGAGCGCCATGAATCACAGGCGCCGCCGAACAGTTCTTCGTGACGCATGTTTCTCCCAAGAGGCATTGAATGCGTTCAATTCGGGAGATGCGCACCTCCGTGCCACTCAAGATGGTCTAGCCAGAGCCACGGAGCAGTATGTAAAGGACATACGGGTGAGGAATTTTGATGGTTATATATGCCAGTAGCCCCCGAGACTTAAAATAGTTAGAATAACTGATTTAAGGATCACTTGTTATGCAGGATTTTACAAAAAAGAATACCCGACTGTCCCAGGAGCTTGAAGAATGCAAGGCCCAACTTGAGGCCGCACTAGCCGCTATAGGGGGAGCCACAGAGACCCCCTCTGGTAATATATGCTTCAAAAGAGAAGTAGTTTGTCAAGTGCGGCATGTGTGTAAATCTGACAATAATACTGCAGATGGCGCCGGACTAGATCCGGACAAGCAACAGCTCTTGCGTCGGTTGAAGGCCGGCGAGAATGTGCTTACAAGGGTGAGGCAAGAGAAATATAATCTCCAAGATGCCAACACCCAGCTGGGTGAGGAACTAAAGGATATTCGTGCCCAGCTGTCTGACTCCGTGAAGAAGAATCGGCGACTTCGTCGCGGCATTTATAGTAAGTGCTTGAGCGAACTTTGAAAAAGAGTTCGGCGAGGAAGTCAACTAACAGAGTTATGTCTGTAGGTATGCTCATGGGTCGTCCTGCAGAGGAAATGCCTGGTTCTACGGGTGACCTTCTTCCCGAGCTATTGCAACTGCATGAACGAGTTTGGCAGGTGATGAAAGGCGTTACCCAGGCCTTGTGGCCATCTATCTCCCTGCCCGAAGGCCTTGGAGAGCTTGCAGAGAAGCTTCAGGGAGCACGGCAGTGCTTCCGACTATGGAAGATATCGGCCTGTCGTCAAGGCGCCAGGGAGGCCTGGGCCATGGTGAAGACGTGGTACATGGAGGCGGACCCAAACCACATGGCCGAGGTCGGACCTGTGGGGCCCGACGGGAAGGCGATCCCTATGAGCTTAGTGTACGGCCAAGTAGAGTTGGCCGCAAAGTATTCCCAGCAGGACTGTAAACTAGACAGCCTATTAGATGGCATTGAAGAGGAATACCATCAGTCAATTTGACTATGTAATTTAAAATGACATGTAAAAATGCCTTCTAGCCGGATTGTAGATCGCTTGTCGAAGCGGACCTTTTTTGTTCAACCTCGAGACCCAATCATCCGGAGTGTGTCCGAATACCCTCGCGGTTATGTAAAAACCGGGGCATGCGTGGAGACCAGGCCTAGGGGTCATGAGTGCTTTATCAGACAAGTGCCCAACTAGTTATGTTATATTACATGGTTAGTAAGAAACATCTTCCAGGGATAATAGTTCCATTAGGGGTTCCTTTCCCTCGGAGGCATGCCCTAAAGTGCATGTCCGGACTGCGAAAGAAGCAGAAAAGCATCTGGGGGCAGATAAATGAAAAATAAAAAATCGTCTTTTAGTTCACCGACCGAATATTCCCTTAAGAACGCTAGCTTTCGGCTTCACCCAGTCCGCTGACCCGGCGGTAACAATCGCAGAGGTGCTCCCTTTACCACCTAGCCGAACAATCGGGAACGTAGGGATAAGCACAGGAGCCAGGCAACCCAGCTTGGCCAAAACTTAAGTCATATCGATGCATATACTGGTGAATAAAAGGTACATGCGGAAGTGTTACACATGTGTTGGGCATAAAGCCTGTGTAAATAAGCTTCTGTTAAAGAAGCCCCTAGGTATAATGAGCGCGGATAGCACGTCAAATGTGTGCAAACAATGCGCAAACGAGCCTTTAACGGCTTCGGAAAAAAGGAGGGAGAAGGAGAGAAATAAAAGACAGCTTAAAGTATAAAATATAGACGGAGGAAGGAGACGAACTCAGAATCCGGCGCTAGGCGTAGAATCTTCGGAGACAGGCTGCGTTCCATGGGTTCGGCTCAAGTCGGTTATCCGATGCGTTTCGCAAACGGTACGCTCCGCCGGTCAGGACTTGGTCGATGATGAAGGGACCCTCCCATTTGGGCTTGAGTTTGTCCTTTTTCTTGTCCGGCAGGCATAGAACTAGTTCGCCAACATTGTAAGCTTTGGCCCGTACTTCCCTGCTTTGATATCTTTGAGCCTGATGTTGATAGAATGCGGAACGAGCTTTTGCCACGTCACGCTCCTCCTCCAAGGCGTCCAAGTTGTCCTGCCGATCGAGCTCGGCTTCTCTTTCTTCGTACATGCGCACGCAAGGTGAGTCATGAATTATGTCGCAGGGCAAAACTGCCTCTGCGCCGTATACCATAAAAAATGGTGTGAATCTTGTAGTGAGATTCGGCATGGTCCGCAGCCCCCAGAGTACGGAGTCGAGCTCCTCTACCCAGTGCGTGTTAGATTCCTTGAGGGACCGCACTAGCCTGGGTTTAATGCCGCTCATGATTAGACCGTTTGCTCGCTCGACTTGACCGTTAGTTTGGGGGTGATAGACTGAAGCGTAGTGGAGCTTGATGCCCATGTTTTTGCACCATAGTTTGACCTCGTCGGCCATGAAGTTCGTGCCATTATCAGTGATAATGCTATGGGGGACGTCGTAACGGTGTACTACCCCTGATATGAAGTCTATCACCGGTCCGTATTCGGCCGTCTTTACAGGCTTGGCCTCTATCCCATTTGGTGAATTTATCCATCATGACCAATAGGTATTTTTGCTTGTGGGTTCCTCCTTTAAGGGGTCCAACCATGTCAAGCCCCGGACATGAAGGGCGGTGATGGGTATAGTTTTGAGGCGGTGGGTGGCATGTGGCTTTGATTAGCAAAGAGGCGGCAACCGACGCATCGTTGGACTAAGTCCCGAGCATCCGCCCGGGCCGTCGGCCAATAAAATCCTATACGGAAGGCCTTGCCTACAAGGGCCCGGGCTGCGGCATGGTGCCCACCGAGTCCGCATGAATTTCAGCCGGAGATTCCGCCCTTCCTCTTCGGAGATACACCTTTGAAGGACTCCGGTTGTGCTTTTCTTATAAAGCTCTCCCTCATGGACCTTATAGGCTTTAGACCGCCGCACTATCCAGCGGGCCTCATTTTGGTCCTCGGGAAGTTCCTGCCTAGTTAGGTAGGCTAGGAATGGTTCTGTCCACGGGGCAATGACTGCCATTATTGCGTGGGCTGACGGTGTTATTTCGTTGGCGGGACCACCAACTATGTCGGAATGTTCGGTGTGGGGCAGTGTGGTTGGGTCTGGGTTGTTATTTCCGGACTCTCCCTCCCATAGTACGGATGGCTTGAAAAGCCTCTCTAGGAAGACGTTGGGGCGGCATCGCGCTTATGCCAATGCGCCAACACGTCGATGCCTGGTTGTTATCCCGGCTATATGGTGAAAATCGAGCCCCTCAAACTGAGCTGACATTTTTAGGACGGCATTGCGATAAGCTGCCATTTTCGGATCCTTGGCATCAAAGTCCCCATTTATTTGGGATATCGCGAGGTTCGAATCCCCGTGCACCTCTAGGCATTGAATGCCCATGGAGACTGCCATCCGAAGACCATGTAGAAGGGCCTCATATTCGGCTGTGTTGTTGGAGTCCGTGTACATTATTTGAAGTACGTATTGGACTGTATCTCCAGTTGAGGACGTCGAGCAGCGCCAGCCCCAGGCCGGCCAACATTTTGGAGCCGTCGAAGTGCATGATCCAGTTGGAATATGCGTCGTGCTCTTTAGGGAGTTCGGCTTCAGTCCATTCGGCGATGAAGTCAGCCAAAACTTACGAGTTGATAGCTCGCCGTGGCTTGTAGGTTATGACAAACAGGAGGAGCTCAATGGCTCATTTAGCAATCCGGCCCGTTGCGTCGCGGTTGTTTATAATGTCATTAAGAGGTACTTCGGAGGCTACTGTTATCGAACACTCTTGGAAGTAGTGTCGCAGCTTCCGGGATGCCATGAACACCGCGTATGCTATCTTTTGATAATGCGGGTATCGTGACTTGCATGGAGTTAGGACAGTGGACACGTAGTAAACTGGTTTTGGAGAGGGAACTTGTGTCCGTCCGTTTCTCGTTCGACAACGAGCACCGCGCTTACAACTTGATGGGTTGCTGCGATGTATAATAGCATTGGTTCGCCCATGTTGGGCGCTGCCAGACCGGATTTGTTGCCAATATGGCTTTGATTTCTTCGAGTCCGGTCGCGGCAGCATCAAATCCACTCGAAGTGTTCGGTCTTGCGGAGGAGGCGATAAAGGGGTAATGCCTTTTCTCCTAAGCGGGAGATAAAGCGGCTTAGAGCCGCCACGCATCCAGTCAATTTTTGTATTTGTTTGAGGCCTTTGGGGATATCCAATTGTGACAGAGCTTGGATCTTGGCTGGGTTTGCTTCAATTCCTCTACCGGATACAATGAAGCCCAAGAGCTTTCCGGCCGGTACGCCGAAAACGCATTTTTCCGGGTTGAGCTTAATGTCATATGTTCGGAGATTATCGAATGTGAGCCTCAAGTCATCAACTAGGGTTTCGACATGCTTGGATTTGACGACCACATCGTCTACGTATGCCTCCACTGTTTTGCCGATCTGGTTTGCGGATATGTACGAATCATGCGCTGATATGTTGCGCCGGCGTTTTTGAGCCCAAAGGGCATTGTGTTGAAGCAGAATGGGCCGTATGGAGTGATGAATGCCGTTGCGGCTTGGTCTTGCTCTGCCATCTTAATTTGGTGGTAGCCGGAGTATGCGTCGAGGAAACACAATGAATCGTGTCCTGCGGTAGCGTCGATTATTTGATCGATGCAGGGGAGGGGGAAGGGATCCTTTGGGCAAGCCTTGTCAAGGTCCTTAAAATCAACACATAGGCGCCAGGATTTGTCCTTCTTTGGTACCATTACCAGGTTTGCTAGCCAGTCCGGATGTTTAATATCTGATGAATCCGGCCTCCAATAGTTTATCTAGCTCCTCTCCCATGGCATGTCTCTTGGGTTCGGAGAAACGTCGAAGAGCTTGTTTGACTGGCTTGAATCCTTTTAGGATATTTAGGCTGTGCTCTGCCAGCCGGCGTGGGATTCCTGGCATGTCTGAAGGGTGCCAGGCAAAAATGTCCCAATTTTCGCGTAGGAATTCTCGTAGTGCGGCGTCCACATCAGGGTTTAATTGTGCCCCGATGGATGCCGTTTTTGTACGGTCCGTTGGATGGACTTGGAATTTGACTATTTGGTCTGCCGGTTTAAAAGAGGTGGACTTGGATCTCTTATCGAGTATCACGTCGTCCCTGTTCACCCTGGAGCGCAGCACAATGAGTTCCTCTGCCGCTAGGGCTTCGGATAGTGCCTCAAGGGCAAGAGCGGCTGTTTTATTTTCGGCGCGGAGCGCTATGTCCGGGTCACTAGCGAGAGTGATAATTCCGTTGGGTCTGGGCAGTTTGAGCTTCATGTACCCGTAATGGGGTATAGCTTGAAAAATTTTGAATGCCTCTCGCCCTAATAGAGCATGGTATCCGCTGCTGAACGGGGCCACTTGGAATGTGACCTCCTCGGACCTATAATTGTCCGGCGTGCCGAACACCACATCTAGTGTGATCTTTCCTTTACAGCATGCTTCCCTACTGGGGATTATTCCTCTAAAGGTTGTGCTGCTTTGCTCAATGCGGCTCCGGTCTATTTCCATTTTTCGAAGGGTTTCGTCGTAGATGAGGTTTAATCCGCTGCCGCCGTCTATGAGTACCTTGGTAAGGCGAAAGCCGTCCACTATTGGACTGAGGACCAATGCGGCTGGTGCTCGGGCTGTTCGGAATTTAGTTTCGTCACTGGCGTTATAGGTAATAGTCGTGTCACTCCATGGATTTATTGTTGCTATCTGGTAGACTTCGGCAAGGCTGCGGAGTGTTCGTTTATGCATATTATTTGATGCGAAAGTCTTGAAGACTATTAATACCGTACTGGTATTGCTGGGCTGGTGCTCTGGAGCTAAAAGCTCTTCGCCACTATTGGCCACTTGTCGTAGTATCCAACATGCTCTAAGGCTATGAGTTGGAGTGGCGCCCTCTGTGCTATGAATTTTGCAGGGTCCATTGAGCCATCCCTCCAGTATGGTTCCATGACCTTTGGGGGATTTTTGCTTTTTGGTATGTAACCCAGGTGCCTGGTGATGATGCACCCTTTTATTTCGTACTAGGGTCGTATTCGGGGCCGGATTATCCCAAAATTTGATTTTGGTTTTCCAGGCGCTCTCCATCGCGCAGTATTTTTGTACTATGGACGCCAAGTCAGCGAAGCGTGTAATTTCACGACGACTTATGGCGTTTAGGATTCCCTTGTCCGTGCAATTATTGCAGAAGAATGAGATTGCGTCCTCGTCGCGGCAATCCTTTATCCTGTCCATAACCAGGAGGAATCTGGCCCAGTAATGATGTACTGTTTCACCGGGCTCTTGCCAGATTTGGGATAGATCGCTTATGTTTGGGGCCAATAAGTTTCCGAACTTGGAAGCTTGGGTTCTTGGAGGTTGTCCAATGAATCTAGCCTGCTGCCTGACTTTAAGTTTAGGGCTTGAGTGGTATCCTTCCCTCCGCGGGAATCCGGCATGGAGGGGTCAGGAATCCGGACATAGCTAGTCCTTAAGGTAGGAGAAGAGTCGCCGTATTGTTCCTCTACCACAGCAACGTGGTGGGTAGCCTGGGGAGAGTTGATCTCTCTCAGATCGGTTTTAGGCCCAATCTGATCGTAGTCTGTAGCGACTCCCAGGGCGGCGATGCGATCCAAGAGCTCGTTTAAGGAAGAGAGCTCCATCGGATCTAACTGCTCGGCGAGTTCCGAGTTAACGTGAAGATTGCTTTCGATGACCCGAGAAGTCATCGTCGGCGCGGTGGCCGAACAGGCGGCCATAAGAAAACCGCCTAGCCGGAGAGTTTGGCCGGTGGCCAAAGCTCCTTTAGCAACGGTGCCGTCTTTAAATACGGGATGAGGCATCCTTCCTGATAGCGACGGCACAGAGGAACTCTCAATGAAAGCACCGATGTCGGTGTCAAAACCGGTGGATCTCGGGTAGGGGGTCCTGAATTGTGCGTCTAGGCGGATGGTAATAGGAGACAAGGGACACGATGTTTTTACCCAGGTTCGGGCCCTCTCGATGGAGGTAAAACCCTACTCCTGCTTGATTAATATTGATGATATGGGTAGTACAAGAGTGGATCTACCACAAGATCAGAGAGGCTAAACACTAGAAGCTAGCCTATGGTATGATTGTTGTTAGTCCTCGGACTAAAACCCTCCGGTTTATATAGACAAGGATAGGGTTAGGGTTACAGAGTCGGTTACAATGGTAGGAGATCTACATATCAGTATCGCCAAGCTTGCCTTCCACGCCAAGGAAAGTCCCATCCGGACACGGGACGAAGTCTTCAATCTTATATCTCCATAGTCCAGGAGTCCGGCCAACGGTGATAGTTCGGCTATCCGGACACCCCCTAATCCAGGACTCCCTCAGCTGCCCTTGGACGACTCGGGCTGATCCATGCCTCGCTTGGTGTCTGGTTCTGCCGCCAGCACGACAGCCCCATTGCGCTTCACGTCCTTGGCCTTGGGCTTCTTCTCTTCTGGATCGGCAGCCGGAAGCTCAAGGAGCGAGAGGCGCCCTTCCTCAGCCCTGGCGCATTTGGTTGCCAAGTTGAACAGCTCCAGTGATGTGCACAGGTCTTCATGCATTGCTAGCTCCTCCTTCATCTTGAAGTCATGCACGCCATCGGAGAAGGCTGAGATGATGGCTTCCTCAGTCACCTTGGGAATCTTGAGGCGGGTGAGGGAGTCCTGGATTAGGGGGTGTCCGGATAGCCGAACTATCACCGTTGGCCGGACTCCTGGACTATGAAGATACAAGATTGAAGACTTCGTCCCGTATCCGGATGGGACTTTCCTTGGCGTGGAAGGCAAGCTTGGCGATATGATATGTAGATCTCCTACCATCAGAATCGACTACGTGTAACCCTAACCCTATCCGGTGTCTATATAAACCGGAGGGTTTTAGTCCGTGGGGCGAACAACAATCATACCATAGGCTAGCTTCTAGGGTTTAGCCTCTACGATCTCGTGGTAGATCCACTCTTGTACTACCCATATCATCAATATTAATCAAGCAGGAGTAGGTTTTTATCTCCATCGAGAGGGCCCGAACCTGGGTAAAAACATCGTGTCCCTTGTCTCCTGTTACCATCCGCCTAGACGCACAGTTCGGGACCCGAGATCCGCCGGTTTTGACACCGACAGCGGGCGTTGTTGAAGCGCTGGATGTACTTCTGCAGGGTCTCTCCCGGCTGTTGCTTGATGCGGCGCATGTCGCTCACGGCCGGAGGCCGGTCGCGAGTGCCTTGGAAGTTGGCGATGAAGCGGGTGCGCATCTCGTCCCACGAGGAGATCGTGCCGGGAGCCAGGTTCAGGAGCCAGGTTCGGGCTCCGTCCTTGAGCGCCATGGGGAACCAATTTGCCATGACCTTTTCGTCCCCGTTGGCGGCTTCGATGCCCAGCTCGTAGAGCTGAAGGAACTCTGCGGGGTCGGCAGTGCCGTCGTAGCGAGGAGGCAGGTCTGGCTTGAACTTGCCGGGCCATGCGACGCTGCGTAGCTCGGCGGTGAAGGTGCGGCAGCCTGCAGTGGCCACCGGGGCTCTTGCTGGTGCAGAGCTTGTTCTTGTGGATTCCCGCGCACCGCTGCCTGGAGCAGCGCGGGGTCTTGACGCGGTGGTGCTGGAGTGTGGTCGCGGCGCTCTGGTGCTGGGAGCATGCGAGCACCTTCTTGGGGACGAGGGATCTCCTGGCAGCTCCTTTCTTGCTGCACGGGCGCCGCACGCGGAGGGTCTCGGCCCGGGGCCACGCGCCTTGGAGCCAGGACGCCTTCTTGGGAAGGAGGTGGTGGGGGCACCTCCGGCTCCCTGCCTCCCGCATGGGGTGAAGGGCGAGGCGGCGAGAGGGGTGGCGCGGGGGAGCCCCCTACGGCGCGGATGAGCTCGGCGACGTGGTCGAGCCACTCCTCATAGATGTCATCGACAGGGCGGTAGCGCAGTAGCTCGTTCGCCGAGATGAGCACGGCTCGAGCCTCCATGGGAGCGCTGTGTGCGCGGGACGAAGAACCAACAGGGGTGAGCGAGGGAATAGCGGTGCAGCCTTCTCGCCTCACCGATGGGTGCAGGGATGAGGCCTGCTGCTCGTTCCCCGCCGGGCCGATGGCGGCGTTGGCCGCAGGCAATGGGGAACGACGTGGGTGCCCGCTGACGGGAGCCGTCTGGGCGACTCGAGTGGCGCGAGCAGCCCGGCGCTCGGCGCGGACTCGGCGAGCGTCGGCCATGGACACAAAGGAAGATCACACGCGACCAGCGGAAGAAAGATTCCGGCGCACCCCTACCTGGCGTGCCAAATGTCGGATTTCGGGTTCCGCTAGACCCTTGAGGTTCGAACACTGGGGTGCGCGCGGAGATCTTTCCCCTACCAGCTCGCGCGTGAATGGATTGCAAGGGATCTAAACAAGGAACAATGAACAGATGTAACATCCCAAAATTCTAAATTTTGGAATGTTATAAACAAATAGATAGTTTTGATTGATTGCTTGATCGATTGACTGAAAGTGAGTGAATTCGAAACTTTTTGAAAGTTAAATGAGAGGGAATAAAAGGACTTTCCCAAACTTTCATTTTCTTTTATGATCTTGAGAATTCAAATTCTTTCATCACAAAAACCACGGAGAGAAGATGACATGACTTCTTCCATTTATTTAAATGACAAGGTGTTGAAAATATTTGAATTCCATTTGGAAAACATTTCCAATTCTGAAACTTTATGCAACTCGATGATTTTCACGGCGAAGATAAAATGACTTCTTCAAAACATATGAAATATGAGTTGGGAGTTTCAAAGAATTAAGTTCAAAGTTCTTTTGAATTTATTTTTCAATTTGGAGTTATTGGAGTTTTATTCAAATTATTTTTCTCCAAAAATAAAATATATGGAAAATAGGGTAACATGATTCCCTACATCAGAAAATTGGAGAGAAATTAATTTGAAATCATTTTGGTATTTTCAAAATGATTTTTATTGGATTTTATTAGAGCTGAAACACTCTTTGTTTTATTTGGATTTGTGTGTATTTTATTTGAAGCTAAAATAATGTTCATCTTGTAGGAAATATTTTTCTGCAAATTTTGATATATTATATGCCTATATAATATATTTATTTATTTGGTTTTATTATTTTTATTTGTCTCTGTCAAAAATTTAAAAAAAAAACCTGCAGCGCATTGGGCCAAAGGCCCAAGCCGCCATAGCCATCGGCCGGCCGAAGGCCACAAGGCCAACTCACGCACGCACCACGCACCTAGGGGAGCCAGGAGCCCCAAGTTTCCTATTCTTTTACGATTCCTAGTAGAATTTGACCCCGTTTTGTTATTCCGTTTTTTATTCCTAGGATTCCTAATCCTAATCTATTTTTTGTCCCCTACCCCAAGCAAAACCCCTCCCCTCCCCAATATAAATACCCAAGCACCCCTCCCCCCATCAACACATCAAATCAACTCTCCTCTCCTCACCTCCACGATGGCAGCGGCGGCAGTGCCACCTTGCCGCCGCCCACATAGCCGCCGCCGCCATAGCCGCCGCCGCCCCTCCCAGCGCCGCCGCCCCCACTGGTCGCCGCCGCCGCCCTACGCCGCCGCCGGATCCCCTCGCCTCTTCGAGGTACTAGCCCCGCGCCGCGTCACGTTTTCTAGATCGGTTTCCGTTCCGTTTTCTAGATCGGTTTTCTAGATCGGTTTTCTAGATCGGTTTTTCGTTTCGGTTTTCTTTCCGAAACCCTAGATCGGTTTTCTCGCTGGTTTTCTTTCCGGTTTTGTTTAGCGGCGTTCGCTCGATAGATTTTTCTTTTATTTTAATTTCCGTCATGGACCTATCCATAGTCCCTAATCTTCAAACGTTCATAACTTTTTACTCGTAAGTCGGAATCCATGAAACCAACGCCCACTTCTTCGCTATGATCTCCTCTATCCAGTAATACAACTCAAACATGTTTTTGAAAGTTTTAAAATTTGAATTCAAACAGATTTGTATTTGAACTTCGTTTGATCATAACTTGAGTTTCGTAACTCCGATTTAGTTGATTCTTTTTGCAAATCGAAGCTCTTGACCTAAACTTTCTGATAAGGCCAAATACACATAGTTTTGGTACTGTTAGAAATTGTTTTATGCTGCAAGAGTTATTAGATTTGGTTTTGACGTTTTCCGAATTGTTTCTTTGATTTTTCCTATCTTTTGAGTGATTGCTTATGTGTGGTTACTATTGCTTGATTACGATAGATTGACCGGAGTGTGACGAGTAGAGCTATCACGAGTTTTGAGTGCGAATCATCTTCATCAACTTTGCGGGCAAGTAACACTTGATCATACATTTTCTACTACCCAGTTTTATTGCATTAGATCAAGCCCTCAAACACTTGCATGTTTAGGATCTAATTAAATTGTGGGTTTGGGAAGTAGATTGAGGTAGTACCTATTACATGTTTTACTTATGAAACCTTGGGAGTTACTTCTACGTTTGCTTATTATGCCATGCTATGCTAGTAGACGTGGATTGGGTGAGTGATATCCATGACAGATGTGAGATTGTTAATTAATGGTTTAAGGTGGCAACTTAAACACACATCTGGGTGGATTGAGGCACCTGGTTTCTATCAGGACTTGCCTGTTTTTCTTTGGACCGCCAGCTAGACTCAAAGGGATCATAAGATTATTCAAACTAGTAACTTCCGTGTGCAGCCACAAGCCATTATGGGCTCTGGCATAGCTGAGTAAGTTGTGCGAACTCTTATAGTGGTGGACTAGCAGATGTAGGGGATGTAGGTGTACCGGTCCACCCATCGTAAGGTGCTAGCGCTTCTGAAGACTGTGTCTCGGTCATCCGTCTCTCAAACACCATGTAGTGCGAGAACCAAGCGGAGGCGATCGAGTCTTGTGGGGAAAAGTGCAAACCTCTGCAGAGTGTACAAACTAATCATGATTAGCCGTGTCCCGGTCATGGACAATTTTGAGTATCTAGTACCGGATATCCTGTTGATCTCATCACGTTACTTAATATAATTTGTTTGGGTTTAATGAGTACTTTTAATTGGGATTGAGGATGCTGTCAACCATTCTCAATGTTTAACAACCACCATGATAGTTAAATAAATTTATTCCTTTGCAGTAGGGAAAAATTGGATCTTCGCAAAACCTTATAACCATAGAGCTTTTCCACCAGCCGTATATGCATGTAGTATAGGCTTATTCTTTCATTACTCTCTATGTGTTACATTGCCAGCATATTCCATGTGCTGACCCGTTTTCGGGCTGCAACTTTTCATGTTGCAGACTTCTCAGACGACGAGTAAGTGATACGTTAGGGTTACGATTTCCTATACTCAACTTTGCCATTGGTGTTGATGGGAATCCACAACCTTGTTGCTTCCGCTATATTTGGATTGAGGTAATAGTATTTACGTTACTGTATACATGTGATTTACCTCTGTTATAAATCCTTCGAGTACTGTGTGTGTCGACATACCGATCCGAGGATGACACGAAAGCACGTAGACTTGATCCATTCGGGTCGGGTCGCTACAAGATGGTATCGAGCACATGTTGACTGTAGGACGTGACCCTAGAAACCCGACAAGCCCATAGGAAAGATTTTTCTCTACAACTTCATTTTCAAAAAGATCTTTTACCTCTCTTCTCTTCTGAGCTTATTCAAATATTCCCTTTTAGTGAGACCATACCCCTTTTCCCTTTTGACCACTCGAAGATTCGACTAATGAGACCACTCCAAGGAGAAAATATATCGGACAACTAAGACCATTTGGAATGAAGAGGATTTTACCGTGTAAATGGAAACTACAATTGTTGAAGACTCCGAAGACTTGGAGAATTTGAAGGCTTTGAAGAATTCCCAGATTTTATGACCTAGGAAGGTTACGCTTATGGAATTGAGAGATTATGAAAGTAATCAATACCCGAGATTAAGGTGTATTGGAGTAAGACCAGGATCTGGAGTATTACATCAAGGAGTTAAATGGACCTACAAGAAGCTAAATTTTGACAAGGAAGTATTTCATGAAGAACTCAGGATCCAGAAGCTGAAAGTAGACAAGCTGAAGAGCCAAACCTTGAGACATCAAAGATTTGTCAGGAACTGAAGGATAGTAGGACCATGGTCCATGTCAAGGAAGTTGAAATCAGAAGTTTGGAATGCCACTCCAGAAATATTAAAGGACGTCGCAAGAGACTTCACGTCAACAGAGATGATTTGGCAAAAGAACTTGAGAAGGACAAGCATGATCAGAAGAAGCCATCGGAGACTTGACCAAGACTTGAAGAGTTTGATGGCATTGAAGATTCATTTGACCTTTAGAAGACCAAACCCCTGTTACATACCTACGTTAGATGCGACGATTGTGAGCTGTCATTTGTTTGATGTTTTTCCGATGTACCACAATAAAATCTGCCTTTTCAAAACTTTTGTTTGTCTTGTGTGCATCCCTCTCGATCCTCTTATCCCACCCCAAACCCATGGACCCAATAGAGGATGAATGGAGATGAGCTTATATTTTCTGGACCAATGAGTCAATTGGAGACAGACCAATGGATTCAGAACATGGAGAATCACATGAAGAACAACCCTATAGCAGAAAGGATATGACCCAGCATGCTCTAGAGTGCTTTGAAAGAGGTGCTGCTATTTGGTGGAGGATGTACCAAACGATCAATGGATGGCAAGGAGTAACCACTTGGAAGGAATTTAAGTTGACTTTGCCAAAGTCTCGTCTTGTGTCCCAGAAATTGAGGCCTTATGGAAAAGGATATGAAGAAAACTTGTGCATACAAGCTTTGTGGAGAAATAGGACACAACCATAAAGAAAATAAGGATGAATACCCTCATAAGTGGAGGATTACCAAAGGAGTTAGCCGAGGATTTTCAGGGAACTTTGGTTGGAGATTGTTCCCAAAGGTTTTGTTGCAGCAATGGAAGTTCAGCCTACATTGTTGAGAAAGATCCGTGAAGATCAGAAGGATGACAAAGAGATTGCTGAGGTAAAAGATAGGATGAGCAAAGGAAAAGCCAAAGGTTTTCGTAAGGATGAGCATGACACCTTATGGTTTGAGGACAGTGTACATGTACCCAATAATGCAAAGATCAGGAAGTTAAAACTTCAGGATGCTCATGACTCACCATACTCAATTCGCCCTGGAAACACCAAGATGTATTTGGATTTGAAGGAGTGTTTCTGGTGGACTGGTATGAAGAAGGATATTATGGAGTATGTAGCCGTATGTGATGTATGTCAGAGAGTGAAGGCAGAGCATCAGAAGTCAGCAGGATTATTGCAGCCTATACCGATACCCGAATGGAAGTAGGATAAGCTTGGCATGGATTTCATTTCCGGATTTCCCAGAACCCGATTGGGATATGATTCTATCTGGGTAGTAGTTCATTCGCTTGACCAAAGTGGCTCGCTTTATCCCAGTGAAAAACCACCTATACAAGTGTGAAGTTGGCCAAGTTATATTTGACAAGGATCGTATGTCTGCATGGAGTTCCGAGGACCATCGTAGAGGAACATAGTTTACCTCAAAGTTTTGGAAACAGCTGCACCAGACTTTGGATACTAGGCTAGAGTTCAGTACATCCTTTCATCCGCAGACAGATGGATAAATCAAGAGAGTCAATCAGATACCGGAGGACATGTTGAGAGCATGTGCGCTAAATTTCGGATCTAGTAGTGATTATAATCTACCTTACGTTGAGTTCTCATACAACAAAGGTTACCAAGTCAGTTGAAGATGGCCCTTTTGAAGTTTTGTATGGGAGAAGGAGCCAGACACCGTTGATGTGGTATGAAGTTGGAGACCGTGAGTTGTTTGGACCAAATGTGATCAAGGAGTGAGAAGAGAATGTTAAGTTGCTTCGAGATAGGTGAAAGGTAGCTTCGATCCAGGCAGAAGAGTTATGCAGACTCAAAACCGCAAGGAGATAGTCTATAAAATCGAAGACAGAGCATATCTTTGTGTGCCCCCTCTGTGAGGAGTTAATCGATTTGGAGTTAAGGGAAAGTTAGCCCCGAGATTTGTAGGACCATACCGAGTTTTGGAGCGTATGGGAGAAGTTACCAACAAGTTGGAGTCACCCGAAGGACTGTCAGGAGTTCATGATGTGTTTCACGATTCCCAGTTGAAGAAGTGTCATGCGAGATGGCCAATATTCCCATGTAAGGACGCTTAACCTGGAAAGGATAATGAGGTTCCACGAAGTGAGTATGGATTTCATAAGTATAAGTTTTATCACGGTATGTGGGACATCCCACGAGGATGAAGAGATGAAGTGTTATTGGATATAAAGGAGGTATGATGTTGGAAATATGGATCAATGGAAATTCCATGATGAGTCCGAGTAATCACGTCTTAGTTTGGTGCAAATATAAGGAAAAGAGACAGTACAATTGGATGGATTTAAGTATGCCAGGGAGTTGGATGTTGGGATAACGATCAGTTGCCCCGAGGATGTGTTCAAGGATTGCAAGTGATGAGATGGGCCATAACCCACAGGCCCCAGGACCTGCCAAGAAGCAAGCACACTCTTCTTTGAAGGAGAAACCTGGAAGAGTTATGATTTTATCAACCGGCGATTCTATAGGACTTTCATAAAACACGAGAGTTGTTAAGGAGCGATAGATGTTTGTTTGGCTTGCGAGAATCAATGGATTTTCCGGACTTGGTTCGTCGACAAGAGAAATTCTGCAATGCTTGTGAGGATGACCGAGTGTTAGAATGCGAGATTCGCTAAACCATGTACAAGGTAATGATTTGGGTGCGGGATGGATTGATCACCATACCGACTTACTCTTATTATTCGCTTTGCTATATGGGATAGTAAATCTGAGTGACTTACCTATAGTCAAGAGACGACGATCAAAGCCTTGTTTGAACCTTAGAATGGTATAAGTATTTCCCTTGTACAAGGCAGTTGTTGCCAACCGTAGGATATACGGTGAGGTTCAACCCAGACCTGTTTTCTGCAGGAGAAACCATAAATTGTTGACCACCATGAGATATCGATAGTTGTTTAGAATTGGCGTCAGACCTGTCAGCTATGAAGACCCAGTTTCGGGATAACCTTACCAAGATGAAAGGACAAAGGAATTGAGGAAAAGGTTATGCCACTACCGGAAGAGCCCAGAGAAGGGATTATCCTTAATATCTGAGAAGACCGACACTGTCAACGATAAGGATGGAGTATATGAGTTTTGATGGAACCGTAACAATGTTTCTAAGGGTGGTAGCACCCGAGACCCCGGAGACGATCGATGGATTTTGAGAAGACCCCCAAACCATAACCTATTTCTTTCTAGCCTCTCCGAATCTCGAGGACGAGATTCATTTTAAGTGGTAGTTTGTAACATCCCAAAATTCTAAATTTTGGAATGTTATAAACAAATAGATAGTTTTGATTGATTGCTTGATTGATTGGTGAAAGTGAGTGAATTGAAACTTTTGAAAGTTAAATGAGAGGGAATAAAAGGACTTTCCCAAACTTTCATTTTCTTTTATGATCTTCGGGAATTCAAATTCTTTCATCACAAAAACCCTGGAGAGAAGATGACATGACTTCTTCCATTTATTTAAATGACAAGGGGTGTTGAAAATATTTGAATTCCATTTGGAAAACATTTCCAATTCTGAAACTTTATGCAACTCGATGATTTTCACGGCGAAGATAAAATGACTTCTTCAAAACATATGAAATATGAGTTGGGAGTTTCAAAGAATTAAGTTCAAAGTTCTTTTGAATTTATTTTTCAATTTGGAGTTATTGGAGTTTTATTCAAATTATTTTCTCCAAAAATAAAATATATGGAAAATAGGGTAACATGATTCCCTACATCAGAAAATTGGAGAGAATTAATTTGAAATCATTTTGGTATTTTCAAAATGATTTTTATTGGATTTTATTAGAGCTGAAACGCTCTTTGTTTTATTTGGATTTGTGTGTATTTTATTTGAAGCTAAAATAATGTTCATCTTGTAGGAAATATTTTTCTGCAAATTTTGATATATTATATGCCTATATAATATATTTATTTATTTGGTTTTATTATTTTTATTTGTCTCTATCAAAAATTAAAAAAAAACCTGCAGCGCCTTGGGCCAAAGGCCCAAGCCGCCATAGCCATCGGCCGGCCGAAGGCCACAAGGCCAACTCACGCACGCACCACGCACCTAGGGGAGCCAGGAGCCCCAAGTTTCCTATTCTTTTACGATTCCTAGTAGAATTTGACCCGTTTTGTTATTCCGTTTTTATTCCTAGGATTCCTAATCCTAATCTATTTCTTGTCCCCTACCCCAAGCAAAACCCCTCCCTCCCCAATATAAATAGCCAAGCACCCCCTCCAACACATCAAATCAACTCTCCTCTCCCCTCCTCCACAAAGAAGAAGAAGCAGCAGAAGCACCTTGGCCGCCGCCCACATAGCCGCCGCCTCCCAGCCGCCACTCGGTCGCCGCCGCCCTACACCGCCGCCGGATCCTCGCCTCTTGAGGTACTAGCCTCAGCGCCACGTTTTCTAGATCGGTTTCCGTTCCGTTTTCTAGATCGGTTTTCTAGATCGGTTTTCTAGATCGGTTTTTCGTTTCGGTTTTCTTTCCCGAACCCTAGATCGGTTTTCTCGCCGGTTTTCTTTCCGATTTTGTTTAGCGAGCGTTCGCTCGATAGATTTTTCTTTTTATTTTTAATTTCCGTCAGGGACTTATCCGTAGTCCCTAATCTTCAAACGTTCATAAGTGTTTACTCGTGAAGTCGGAATCCATGAAACCAACGCCCACTTCTTCGCTATGATCTCCTCTATCCAGTAAAACAACTTAAACATGTTTTTGAAAGTTTCAAAATTTGAATTCAAACAGATTTGTAATTGAACTTCGTTTGATCATAACTTGAGTTTCGTAACTCCGATTTAGTTGATTCTTCAAATCGAAGCTCTTGACCTAAACTTTCTGATAAGGCCAAATTCACATAATTTTGGTACTGTTAGAAATTGTTTTATGTTGCAAGAGTTATTAGATTTGGTTTTGACGTTTTCAATTGTTTCTTTGATTTTTCCTATCTTTTGAGTGATTGCTTATGTGTGGTTACTATTGCTTGATTACGATAGATTGACCGGAGTGTGACGAGTAGAGCTATCACGAGTTTTGAGTGCGAATCATCTTCATCAACTTTGCAGGCAAGTAACACTTGATCATACCTTTTCTACTACCCAGTTTTATTGCATTAGATCAAGCCCTCAAACACTTGCATGTTTAGGATCTAATTAAATTGTGGGTTTGGGAAGTAGATTGAGGTAGTACCTATTACATGTTTTACTTATGAAACCTTGGGAGTTACTTCTACGTTTGCTTATTATGCCATGCTATGCTAGTAGACGTGGATTGGGTGAGTGATATCCATGACAGATGTGAGATTGTTAATTTAATGGTTTATTTAAGGTGGCAACTTAAACACACATCCGGGTGGATTGAGGCACCTGGTTTCTATCAGGACTTGCCTGTTTTTCTTTGGACCGCCACCCAGGCTCAAAGGGATCATAAGATTATTCAAACTAGAAACTTCCGTGTGCAGCCACAAGCCATTATGGGCTCTGGCATAGTTGAGTAAGTCGTGCGAACTCTTATAGTGGTGGACTAGCAGATGTAGGGGATGTAGGTGTACGGTCCACCCATCGTAAGGTGCTAAGCGCTTACGAAAGACTGTGTCTCGGTCATCCGTCTCTCAAACACCATGTAGTGCGAGAACCAAAGCGGAGGCGATCGAGTCTTGTGGGGAAAAGTGCATAAACCTCTGCAGTGTACAAACTAATCATGATTAGCCGTGTCCCCGGTCATGGACAATTTTGAGTATCTAGTACTGGATATCCTGTTGATCTCATCACGTTACTTAATATAATTTGTTTGGGTTTAATGAGTACTTTTAATTGGGATTGAGGATCTTGTCAACCATTCTCAATGTTTAACAACCACCATGATAGTTAAATAAATTTATTCCTTTGCAGTAGGGAAAAATTGGCTCTTCGCAAAACCTTATAACCATAGAGCTTTTCCACCAGCCGTATATGCATGTAGTATAGGCTTATTCTTTCATTACTCTCTATGTGTTACATTGCCAGCATATTCCATGTCTTTGACCCGTTTCGGGCTGCAACTTTTCATGTTGCGAGACTTCTCGAACGACAAGTAAGTGATACGTTAGGGTTACGATTTCCTATACTCAACTTTGCCGTTGGTGTTGATGGGAATCCACAACCTTGTTGCTTCCGCTATATTTGGATTGAGGTAATAGTATTTACGTTACTGTATACATGTGATTTACCTCTGTTATAAATCCTTCGAGTACTGTGTGTGTCAGCATACCGATCCAGGGATGACACGAAAGCACAGAGACTTGATCCATTCGGGTCGGGTCGCTACAACAGCACAAGAGACACAAGGTTTATACTGGTTCGGGCCATCGTGGTGGTGTAATACCCTACTCCAGTGTGTGGTGTGGTGGATTACCTCTGGGGCTGATGTAGAACAGTACAAAGGAGGAACAGCCTTGCGAGGGGCTGTTCTTGAGCTGGTGCGATGAACTGCTTGGGTGAGTTCAGTCGCTTCTCTCTCACTCTAGGGCTCTATCAGATGGTCTCTATCTGTTCATCCATTCGTTCCCCCCTTCGTCCGTCCGTTCCCTACTCGGTGGGTGGCTAGTCCTATTTATAGAGCGAGGCCCTGGGCGTCTTCCCAGATAATGAGCGGGAAGGGCGCCAACAATTGACCATTTTGAAGGGGAACATCTGGTACACTTATCCTGACTAAAGTTGGTCTTCGACTGCCAAAGGCTCTTGTGGTGATGCCGTCTTGGGCTCCATGATGACCTCCTTCCTGTCGCTCTGCTGGTCTTGGTCTTGTTGCACCGAAGTGGTAAACTTTGCCTAAGGCCTTGGCCTGTGCTTGCCCCCTTTGCACCGAAAGGGAAACAAGGACGCCTTGCAGGGCGCCTCGCTCTGGCGCCCGCACAGTCCTCGATCGTCATGGCTTGCATCACGGGCCCCTCGGGAGGTGCCCTGCCTTGATCTCTCCGCCTCCTCGTGAGCCTGCCTGAGGAGGCTGCTCCTGAGAAAGCTCCCTGTCATCCGCCTCAGCAATCTGGCCCCTCGCGAGGGTCTTGAGCTTGAGCTGATGAAGCTGGGCCACGCTGGGCCCCCACTTGAGCCACGCTGCTGGCCGCAGGCAGGCAAGTCTGGAGACCCCCGTTCCCAGAACGCCGACAGACATAGAGATTTGTAAAGCACACACGGATCTGAAAGGTTCAGACCCTTTGACTAATAACCTCTCTCACAAGCGAGATATGAACAAACCCCATGGGTGTTGGATTCATTACAATCACATAGTGATGTGAACTAGATTATTGACTCTATTGCAAGTGGGAGACTGTTGGAAATATGCCCTAGAGTCAATAATAAAATGGTTATTATTGTATTTCCTTGTTCATGATAATTGTCTATTGTTCATGCTATAATTGTATTAACTGGAAACCGTAATACATGTGTGAATACATAGACCACAACATGTCCCTAGTAAGCCTCTAGTTGACTAGCTCGTTGATCAATAGATGGTTATGGTTTCCTGACCATGGACATTGGATGTCATTGATAACGGGATCACATCATTAGGAGAATGATGTGATGGACAAGACCCAATCCTAAGCATAGCACAAGATTGTGTAGTTCGTTTTGCTGGGGCTTTTCTAATGTCAAGTATCGTTTCCTTAGACTATGAGATTGTGCAACTCCCGGATACCGTAGGAATGATTTAGGTGTATCAAACGTCACAACGTAACTGGGTGACTATAAAGGTGCACTATAGGTAGCTTCGAAAGTATCTGTTGAGTTGGCACGAATCGAGACTGGGATTTGTCACTCCGTATGACGGAGAGGTATCTCTGGGCCCACTCGGTAATGCATCATCATAATGAGCTCAGTGTGACTAAGGAGTTAGTCACGGGATCATGCGTTACGGAACGAGTAAAGAGACTTGCCGGTAATGAGATTGAACAAGGTATAGAGATACCGACGATCGAATCTCGGGCAAGTAACATACCGATAGACAAAGGGAATTGTATACGGGATTGATTGAATCCCCGACATTGTGGTTCATCCAATGAGATCATCGTGGAACATGTGGGAGCCAATATGGGTATCCAGATCCGCTATTGGTTATTGGCGGAGAGGTGTCTCGGTCATGTCGCATGGTTCCCGAACCCGTGGGGTCTACACACTTAAGGTTCGGTGACGCTAGAGTTGTTATGGGCAATAGTATGTGGTTACCGAAGGTTGTTCGGAGTGCCGGATGAGATCCCGGACGTGATGAGGAACTCCGGAATGGTCCGGAGGTGAAGATCAATATATTGGACGAAGGGTATTGGAGTCCGGAATTGTTCTGGGAGTACCGGGTGACGACCAGTGTGACCGAAAGGTGTTTGGAGGCCCCGTAAGCGTTGGGGGCCTTATGGGCCAAGGGCAGGGGATCATCAGCCCATTAAGGGCTGTGCGCCCTCCACCCCATCTCACGTAACGTGGAGAGGTGGGGGTGCCTCCCCTAGGGCAGCCACCCCTCCTGGCTTGGGGGGCAAGTTTCCTAGGGGTGGGGGCGCCCAAACCCATCTAGAGTTTCCCCTGTGGCCGTCGCCCCTCCCCTAGGGAACCCTAGGGCGCCTTCTCCACCCCCCCTTCCCCCTATATATAGTGAGGGAGAGAGAGGGCAGCCACACCCCTTCCCTGGCGCAGACCCTCCCTCCTCCAACTCTTCATTCTCCTCCGTAGAGCTTGGCGAAGCCCTGCAGGAATACCACAAGCTCCACCACCACGCCGTCATGCTGCCGGAGTTTTCCCTCAACTTCTCCTCTGCCCTTGCTGGATCTAGAAGGAGGATACGTCCCCGGGTTGTACATGTGTTGAACAAGGAGGCGCCGTCCGTTCGGAGCTAGATCGGATCTTCCGCGATTCGAATCGCCGCGAGTACGACTCCATCAACCGCGTTCTTGTAACGCTTCCCTTGGCGATCTTCGAGGGTATGAAGATGCACTCTCTCTCTCATTGCTAGAATCTCCTAGATTGATCTTGGTGACACGTAGGAAAATTTTGAATTATTGCTACGTTCCCCAACATGTCCGTCGCGTGCTCAACACTTGGGCCTCGCACGGACCCTAAAGCCCACAAGTCTACTTGGCCACAATCCGAATACAGCTCGGATCACATCCAACCAGTGCCCTCAGATTCGACCTCGTAGGTTCCTTCCCTTAAGCGCGCGACCCCTTAGGTTCAAGTCGGCTTGGTCGCATTTCGGATCACCTCCGACCTGCACGGTTGGTAGCGGCCTCTAGCAAGGCGTGCCGACTACAAAGCAGACTATGAAGCTGGTTAGGCGAACTTGTACAACGTGCCACACTTCTATTCCCTTTGCCTCACGATATATGTTGTCAGGCTCAAGGCGAGACTGTCATCCTTGTGCTAGCCCGACCTCTTTCTCATTCCAGTGATACCAACCACAAACCGGATTATCTCATAATCCTTGTCGCATGGCCATGCTTATCCTGGTCGGATCACACGAGGGGCCCAGAGTATATCTCTCCTGATCGGAGGGGCAAATCCCATCTTGCTCGACCATGTCTCGCAGCATGGGACTGGACAAACCCGAAACCTACCTTTGTAACTACCCAGTCAAGGAGTAGCGTTTGGTCGGCCCAAAGCAAGTCTGTCACCATCCCGAGTACATGCGTCAGCTCAGGTCTTAGGACATAGAACGTATGTTGTACTAGAGACTAATAGATGACATATCGATGCGTCTCATAGTTGGGTTTGTCTGACTCGGACCTTATCTCGATTCGGATCCGACTACGTCGAATCCAACCAGACCTTTCCAAGTCCATATTATCCGGTTAGCATCCAATGCTCCATGGCTAGTGAGACCAAGCCATCGACCATGTCATATGCTAGTCTAGTCGGCTGCGCGTCCAAATAGCCCTTTCGACTAGGGACCTTTTAGGACAGTCATCATACAATGCATAGTCCCACAAACAAGTCACGTACTTGCTGATACACATCATTGATAATGTCCAAGGACTATCTTTATTCATAAACACATAGGAAATATCATCATACATGATTGCCTCTAGGGCATATCTCCAACAAGTACACTTTGTGCTCCAGACTTGAGCCTCATACGTGCCGCTCTCACCGGTGAAAAGGTTTATAACCTTGCAAGGATTGTTGCACGCAGACTGTAGCACAACTCTAGCAGTGGCTATTTTTATGGCGGAATTTATGCCACACGTTTAGCAAGAGAGCTGGGTGTTCCACCTCTGCCCTTTGATCCTATTCTACCCACGCAATATTTAGATTTTGAGGCTTTTAAAAGCCATAAGATCCTCAAAGGGAAAATTCATGACTTCACTTATAATTTGTTGTTTAACCAAACCTCTGTTGTGCACACATATTTGCTTGAGCCCGCTCTTTTTGACTATCACAGCAAGGGAAGATAGTATGTTCTAGAGAGCGAGGCTCGAGCTCACAACGCAGCAGTTGAGGTAGCACGGTGGGCTGAGGCATCAGCGCCGAGGGCCTCCGTGAGCTACCACACCAACTACCATCCAGACTACTGACTGATTACCAAGCTAGGCCAAAAGCCTAAGCTTGGGGGAGTATGTATTCCCACCGACATTACATTCATGTTCACACATTTCATTCCAGTTGTCGGTGTCCACACTTTTTCATTGTATCATCCATGTTTAATTTATTTTCTTGCTTTCTTCTTGTGTGTTTGAAAAACTTTGAGAAAATCCAAAAATATGTTTCTTGCTTCTTTTTGACTTTTCTTTTAGTTTAAATTGTTGTAGCACTAAAAGAAAACCCAAAAAAATTCCTTGTTCTTCTTTTACTTGTTGGGAGCTTTCCCATGTAAATAGTTTTTCTCGTTTTTGTTTTTCCCTTTTGCGTTTGCTTTCTTTCGAAAAACCAAAAACTCCAAAAATATTTCAGTGTGTTTGTCTGAATTTATTTTTCTTTTGTCGAGTCATACCGAGGAGAAGACCACGATGAAAATGTTGAGTGGCTCTCATTTGCATTATTGTTGATCTAACGAAGAGCCCATATTACCTTGTCTTCTCCTCTTGAATAAAATGTTTGCAGATTCCAGCTTAGTCCACGACACTCTTGCACTATTATTATTTCAAATCGTTTGGTCGTGCAAGTGAAAGGCAATAATGATGATATTAGATGAACTGGCCGTGGCAGAGAGAAACGGGTATGAACTCGACTTGTTCTGTTTTTTTTAATATGTTCAACCTAGTATCCATGCTTCAGCCTATTATGATCAAACATGTTTGCAATGACAATTAGAGATTTTAGTTTCTCATGCCATGCATAAGTAACTAGGAGTGAATAATGACTTATCTTGGATATCAACATTGCGCGAAAATGATTGCGATGTAGTATGATGATATGGTATCCTCCTCTGAATGTTCAAGTGGCTTGACTTGGCACATGTTCATGCATGTAATTGAATCAAAACCAACATAGCCTCTATGATATTTATGTTCATGGTATCCATATCCTACTCATGCTAGTATCCAATGTTACTTATGCATAATGCATGTTCATGACTGTTGTTGCTCTCTAGCTGGCCGCTTCTCAACCTAATTGCTAGCCTTCGCCTGTACTAAGTGGGAACTCTTCTTGTACATCAAAAACCTGAAACCCAAGTTATTCCAGATGAGTCCACCATACCTACCTATATGCGCTATTACCCTGCCGTCCTAAGTAAATTTGCATGTGCTACATCTAAAAACTTCAAATAAATATCCTTTTTGTGTGCCTGGATCGTTCATGGAACGACAGGAGGTGGTCGGTATCTTCCATGCTAAGCGGGTTATTCTCAGGTCAAGTGTTTATTCACTTGCCATCGCACGAGAAAAGGGTGGTAATAGGGATGCCCAGTCCCAAACTGCAAAAAGAAAAGAGCTTACAAATAATCAAACAAAAACTCTCAATGGAGTCATAACCTTTACATTTCCGCTTGGGAACCGCTACTAGCGTGCTTAGCATGGAAGATATTGATAACTGATGGTCGTGAAGTGAATGAGAAGGGTGCCTGTCTCAAGATATTGATAACCGCTACTTGTGGGTTATCACTCCTCTATGCAAGTACTTCACGTGGATAGATCATGAAGTGCCAGAAGATGTCCAAAAGGACCAATATCAAGATTGTCTTAGGCGCCAGCGGCGGTTCGAAGAATTGTTTCAAAGAGGCTTGGAGGAAGAGCGTCGTCAAAAGGAGAGGATGGAGCGGAAGAAATGAGAGGAGGAGAGGGCACGCCAAGCGAAACTTGCTTGAGAGGAGGAGAGGGCAAGAAAGCTTGCAAAGGTTCATGAGGTGCAAGAGGAGGACTTGGCACGTGGCAATAAGGGGAAATGGCCTCGCTCTACTCAGTAGGGACTTCGCTTCGGTTCACTCGTCATGAAACCGGATGTATCCATGCCGTATTTGTCTTGAACTATCTTCTAGGGCAAGATGCCATTTGTTGTCAACTATGTCGTACTAGGCAAATTTGTCATTTCTAATGAATGTGTCGTGAACTATGTTGTAGTAATGTTTGAATTGTCTTAAGAGATGAACTCATCGGCATATTACTTGTGTTTGTTCAAATTGATGTGATGCTCAAGTTATTGTAAGTGTTGTGATGTTCAAGTGAATTGAAATTGTTGTCAACTCTGTTTTTGCAGTAAACAGTAGTGTAGCACCCAGGGGATAGGTGCTGCACTATGCAGTGCAGCGCATAAGGCTGAGGCGTCACACTACAGAGTGTAGCCCCTGACCATTAGGCGCTGCACATTGACTTAGCATTTTTTGGGCAAGACAATGCTGCAAAGCTGCTGTGGCTCTCTGGATGCACATCCAGATGTGCAGCGCCTGAGTGTTGGGTGCTACATTGTATAGTGTAACGCCTGAGTGTTGGGCCTTTGCTGCAGTGCAGGCGGCGGCGAGGCGGCGCTGCGGTCGTTAATCGCTAAAATGCAAAAACAGATGCACTTTTGGCTGCAAACTGAATTCACAAGTATAGTGGAATGTAGTGATGTAAACTGCAGAAACTGAACAAAGAGAACTAATAACTTGAACATCACATCATTTAGGACAATTCAACCTTACTACAAGTTCGCAAACACAAGTACCACACTAGTAAGAGGTCACCAACATATGACATAACCTCACAAGTTCATCAACCTAATGAAACGGCTACAAGAGCACTTCCATAATAAAAAACACAAGCACTAATGCTTTCCGTGCGTGTTCCTGGTGCCACGCCTAGAGGCAGTCTTCTTCTTCCTGCTAGGACGAGCATCCCCTTCCTCCACTTCCTTCTCCGCCTCATCATCCAAGCTAACCATCCATGAGGTCCCTACAACCACCTTTGGGTTGCCTCTGTTGTCAAAGTCGGTGGGTGTGTACCAGTGTATGGGCTGCCTAGGCTTCAACATATATGCGGACCGAACTTGAGCATCTGCCAAAGTCATGGCATCATCAAGGTCATGGCCCTATCACATAATCAAACAATATGGTAAAGACCGGCGTCGTAATCAAGTGAGAATCACATCTAAAGGATTAGTCATACCTCTTGGGTGACCGCGACCTCATCATCCAGATAAGCATATGAGGAACTCACATCGTCCCCCTGATGGTGAGATAAGGGGTCTGATGGTGTACCAGACCTAGAGGCAGATGGTTCATCATATTCTGGGTCACAGCAACCGAGAAGGTTCGATAACCGCCTTAACTTCTGAGCCTGACGCTGTAACATGAACAAGTGTATAAGATACCAAACTCTGCAAGATATGTAACATGGACACACCTGAGTGCGATATGTACCTTGAGAAATTTTCATAGTGGACCTTCATCATTGCCTTCTCCAACCGGTGTCTTCTCAAGAATAGACTGATGATACGTCTCCAACGTATCTATAATTTATGAAGTATTCATGCCATGTTTACAATAGTTTTGTATGCTTTTTGGTATGATTTGATTAGAACTAACCCGGACTGGCGCTATTTTCAGCAGAACTACCGTGGTGTTGTTTTTCTGCGGAAATAAAAGTTCTCGGAATGCGCTGAAAATCAACAGAGATATTTTTTGGAAAATATAAAAAATACTAGAACGAAAATCTACCGGAGGGGAGTCTCGAGGGAACCACGAGGGTGGAGGGCGCCCCCACCCCTAGGGCGCGCCCCCTACCTCGTGGACTCCCTGTGGGCCCCCTTGACGTGAAATCAATGCCAACTCCTCCTATAAATCAAGAAAACCCCAGAACAGAAGAGAGATCGGAAGTTTCGCCGCTGCAAGCCTCTGTAGCCACGAGAAATCAATCTAGGCCCTCTCTGGCACCCTGCCGGAGGGGGCCATCATCACTGGAGGCCATGGGGAGGGATCTCGGAGGGGCCATCATCGCCATTAAGGCCAAGGACCAGAGGGGGAACCTCTCCCCATCCAGGGGGCCATGGAGGACGAAGCACAAGGGGGAGAACCTCTCCTCCTCTCTCTCTCTCGGTGACGCCGGAGTGCCATCATGAGGGGAATCATCGCCGCGGTGATCGTCTTCATCAACATAACCATCCTCATCTCTTTTATGCGGTCCACTCTCTCGCACCCCGCTGTAATCCCTACTTGAACATGGTGCTTTATGCCACATATTATGATCCGATGATGTGTTGCCATCCTATGATGTTTTGAGTAGATATCCTTTGTCTTTGGGTTGTTTGATGATCTAGATTGGTGTGAGTTGTATGTTTTATTTTGGTGCTGTCCTATTGTGCCCTCCGTGTCGCGCAAGCATGAGGGATTCCCGCTGTACGGGTGTTGCAATACGTTCATGATTCGCTTATAATGGGTTGCTTGAGTGACAGAAGCATAAATCCGAGTAAGGGGGTTGTTGCGTATGGGACAAAGGGGACTTGATATGTTAATGTTATGGTTGGGTTTTACCTTAATGATCTTTAGTAGTTGTGGATGCTTGCTAGAGTTCCAATCATAAGTGCATATGATCCAAGAAGAGAAAGTATGTTAGCTTATGCCTCTCCCTCATATGAAATTGCAATAGTGATTACATGTCTTGTTAACAATTGCCTAGGACAATTCCGCACACCGACCCATCATTATTCCACACTCGCTATTTATAATACTTCAGTAATATATTCTAACTCTATGATAACAACACCTACTTTTATATTTTAGCTCTCCGATATCATGCAAAGTTATCCTCTTCATACCCACAACGTAGTTTTATTTCTCGTTTCTAGTTGGAAGCAAACATTCGGTGTACGTAGAGTCGTATCAGTGGCAGATAGGACTTGAGAGAATATTGATCTTGCCTTTAGCTCCTTGTGGGTTCGACACTCCATACTTATCACTTCCACCTTTGGGAATTGCTATGATGATTCCCTGCACTTGGGGATTATCAACTAGCTTTCATCAGCTGCTTTCTTGATCTGGTTGCGCTGCGGATGAGAATGAAGTAACACGTTAGCCATTCAAACATGTGTAATACGGCCAATGGGAAAGTAAAGAAGGGAACACTTTACCACACATAGTTAATCATCGGAACATACAAAAAAATTAAAAAATACAAAAAGATTAAAAAAATAAAAAAATAAAGTGATTGGAAATTAATGCAATTGTTTTTGTTTTTGTTTTGCTTAGTTGTGGGTGAAACATACAAAAAAAAATAAAAAAATGAAAATACAAAAAGATTCACTTGCCTCATATGCCTAAAAAGTTTTCCTAAAAGAGAGTGATTGGAAAGTTATGCATTGGAGAAGTGAGGGTCGACCTTGAACACTTGTGTTCATGTTCATGGAAACAATGTAGAATTTTTCATGGAAGTTTATCTGAAAATAATTATCCCCTTGTATATATCCATTGTATTATAAAAATAATGTGCCAAGTTTTGGTTTTAGGTTGATTAGATTGTTTGTTTGATTTGTGCAGTGCAAAAACATAAACTTTGGTTGTAGCGCGTAAATTTACATTTTTTACTGGAAAGTCAAACGGGTCTGAAAATATTTTCACAATACTTCTTTACAATTTTTTTAAATCATCATACTTTTTTAGAATTTTTCTAGTTACAGAAGTATACGAAATTTCCAGATTACTACAGATTGTCCTGTTTTTGACAGATTCTGTTTTCTATGTGTTGTTCGCTTATTTTGATGAATCTATGGGTAGTATCGGGGGTATGAACCATGTTGAAGTTGGAATACAGTAGATAAAGTGCTAATATGAAATTGGAATGAGTTTGCAATAGTACCTAAAGATAGTGATTTGCTTTATTATACTAACGGATCTCACAAAGTTTTTGTTAAGTTTTGTGTGGATGAAGTGTTCGAAGAACGAGGAGTTACCGATGTGAGAAGAATAAATAAAGGAAAGAGTTCAAGCTTGGGGATGCCCAAGGCACCCCAAGTAAATATTTCAAGGATAATCAAGCATCTAAGCTTGGGGATGCCCCGGTTGGCATCCCATCTTTCTTTTTCAACAATTATCGATATACCTCGGTTTTTGTTTTGTTCACATGATTTGTGTCCTTTGTGTTTTTCTTTTTGTTTAAGAACCATGCTAGTATGAGATAGCCCTTCCTTGATTTATAGAATGCTTCAAGTGCTTCACTTATATCTTTTGAGTATGATCTTATAGAATGCTCTTTGTGCTTCACTTAAATCTTTTGAGTATGGTTTTATAGAATGCTTCGTGTGCTTCACTTATATATTTTGAGATTGGATATTTGTTAGTCTATATTAATTGTAGAATGCTCCATGAAATTCACTTATATATTTTGGAGTATGAATAAGACTATCATCAAAAGTGGGTTCGGAAGAGTGTCAACTTTAGGAAGTAACGATCCCACAATTTTGGAGGGTGTTGAATCTTAGTGTGATATTTATGAAAGTGGATTTGGAGAGGTCTTGAATTTAGTTAGTAATGATTCCACTATTTCGGAAGAGGTTCCAATTGATTATGAGAACAAAGTTGCTATCTATGATGATTATTGTGATGATATGTATGCTATAAAGAATAATGTTAACCATGAAACTTGTCATCGTGATTTTAATTTTCAATTTGATTATGCCTCACATGACAGTTATTTTGTTGAGTTTGCTCCCACTATTCCGAATGAGAAGAATTTTTCTTATGTGGAGAGTAGTAAAATTTCTATGCTTGTAGATAATGAAAAGAATGCTTTATGTGATGGTTGTACTGTTAAACTCATTCATGATGCTACTGAAAATTATTATGAGGGAGGAATAGATGCTTGTAGGAGTTGCAATAATATCAAGTTTCCTCTCTATGTGCTTAAAATTTCGAAGTTATACTTGTTTTGCCTTCCGATGCTAGTTGATTCTTGTTCCTATAAATTGTGTGCTCACAAAATCCCTAGGCATAGGAAGTGGGTTAGGTTTAAATGTGCTAGTCAATTATTCATTATGCTTTCTTTATGTTTCAATTCTTATCTTCTATGTGAGCATCATTGAAATCATCATGCCTAGCAAAAAGGCATTAAAGAAAAGCGCTTGTTGGGAGACAACCCAATATTTACCCTTACTGTTTTTGGGTGTTCACATGATTAAGCTGCTATAGTAATCATGTTTTATAGCTTTTGTTTTAATAAAGTGCTAAGTAAGACCTTTGGGAAGACTTTGGTGAAAGTTAATGTGATCTTGCTGTAAAAACAGAAACTTTGCACTCTCGAGATTAGCTGTCATTTTTTACAGAAGAGTGCTTTTGAGCTGATTCTTTTTGCAGAAGATTAATAGAAAAATTCCTTACGTCCACCAATTTATTTCATAATTTTTGGAGTTGCAGAAGTATGGATGTTGTTCAGATCATTACAGACTTTTCTATTTCTGACAGATTTTGTTTTCATTGCATAGTTTGCTTGTTTTCTAGTTTCTATGGCTTATATTTCTCAATATAAATTGTAGAAATGATATGGTACAGTAGGCATTGTGTGAGAACAATTATGAATCTTTTCTTTGACAATATCAAAGTGAATGGTTTACTCTTTATCATACTAACCCATCTCACGAAGTTCCGTTAAGTTTTGTGTGATTGAAGTTTTCAAGCTATGGGTGAGATATCGATATGAGGAGAATAAGGAGTGGAAAGACCCTAAGCTTGGGGATGCCCAAGGCACCCCAAGGTAATATTCAAGGAAGACTCAAGCGCCTAAGCTTTGGGATGCCCGGAAGGCATCCCTCTTTAAATCTTCAAAACTATCGGTACACCTTACTCGGAGCTATATTTTTATTCATCACATGATATGTGTTTTGCTTGGAGCGTATTTTCAATTTCACTTGTTGTTTGAATAAAATCATTGGATCTGAAATCTTGAATGAAAAAGAATCCTCCCATGGCTAGTTAATTATTTGACTACTCAGTGTTCTTCACTTATATCTTTTTGGAGTAGTTTGTCATTTACTCACGTGCTTCACGTATATCCTATGAGTAAATGGTTGAATGAATTGAATATCATAAATATGAATTTATATATATGTTTCATATGCTTATAACATGGGGAGTAATGACTTCATACATAATAATTATAGGTAGTAAACTTACTGAAAGTTAGCAAATGTAGAATTGGTCACTTGAACAATTCATGAAAGAATATTGAAGGAAGAGAGATTTCACATAAATATACTATCTTGGATATCTTTGGTAATTGTGAGCACTCATTAAAATATAGCATGCTAAAAAGTTGATGTTGGACAAGGAAGACAACTTAATGGGTTATGTTTTCCTTTATCCAAATAGACGTTATATTGTCTTGGATCATCCAACATGTTGAGCTTGCCTTTCCCTCTCATGCTGGACAAATTCTTTGCACCAAGTAGAAATACTACTTGTGCTTCCAAACATCCCTTAAACCAGTTTTGCCATGAGAGTCCACCATACCTACCTATGGATTGAGTAAGATCCTTCAAGTAAGTTGTCATTGGTGCATGCAATAAAAATTGCTCTCTAAATATGTATGATCTATTAGTGTGAAGAAAATAAGCTTTATACAAACTTGTGATAGGGAAGAAATAAAAGCGACGGACTGCATAATAAAGGTCTTTATCACAAGCGGCAATATAAAGTGACGTTCTTTTGCATTAAGATTTTGTGCATCCAACCATAAAAGCGCATGACAACCTCTGCTTCCCTCTGCGAAGGGCCTATCTTTTACTTTTATCTTCTACCCTTATACAAGAGTCATGGTGATCATCACCTTTCCTTTTTACACTTTTTCCTTTGGCAAGCACTTTGTGTTGGAGCGATCCGGATATATATATATATATATATATATATATATATATATATATATATATATATCCACTTGGATGTAGGTTTTCATAAATTATTATTGTTGACATTACCCTTGAGGTAAAAGGTTGGGAGGCGAAACTATAAGCCCCTATCTTTCTCTATGTCCGGTTGAAACTTTGAACCCATAAATATCACATGAGTGTTAGCAATTGTGAAAGATTAAATGATAGTTGAGTATGTGGAGTTTTCTGAATCAAAGCTCTTACATAGACCCTTCCCGAAAATAAGATGAATTGCATTTGTTTGATGACTAAGAGCATGGTTTGTTAGTTTTCAAAAAAAAATATGATCTATACTTTAACATGTGAATAGCTTGTTACTTGATCATGAGAAGTTTTATGAGTTGAGATACTGTTATGATATATAATGATGCTAGAAAAAGTGATTGAAACTATCATTGATCAAACTTAAGCACTTGCTAGCATTCACACTTCATAAATTATTTGTTTTATCATTTACCTACTCGAGGACGAGCAGGAATTCAGCTTGGGGATGCTGATACGTCTCCAACGTATCTATAATTTATGAAGTATTCATGCCATGTTTACAATAGTTTTATATGATTTTGGTATGATTTGACTAGAACTAACCCGGACTGACGCTGTTTTCAGCAGAACTACCATGGCGTTGTTTTTGTGGAAAAATAGAAGTTCTCGGAATGCGCTAAAAATCAACGGAGATATTTTTTGGAAAATATAAAAAATACTGGAACGAAAATCTACTGGAGGGGAGTCCCGGGGGCACCACCAGGGTGGAGGGCGCCCCCACCCCCATAGGTCATGCCCCCTACCTCATGGACTCCCCACGGGCCCCCTTGACGTGAAATCAATGCCAACTCCTCCTATAAATCAAGAAACCCCAGAACAAAAGGGAGATCGGAAGATCCCTATCTGCAAGCACATCGGGTTGATGACAAACTCCTCGGTGTACCCAAGACTGTCATTGGCGCCATATGGCTGCCATACCACCTATGAAATAGGGAAACAACGCAACATTGATGACTATTTTTCAGGCAAGCATGAGAAATGAGTAAAGTAATTTCCTCGTTACCTGCTCAGGTGTAATCGTGTCCAACTCAGCAATGTACTTTTGGTACATAAGATTGACATCGTTCGTCATCTTGGATACCACATCCCACTTGTAAGCCCAAGTGGGGCACCATAATTCTCCATCTTCATCCCAAGGATTAAACTTGACGCTCTTCGGGCGTCCAACAGGCAGACTCTCCCAGCTCCATACAGAAAGTAGAAGCATATTACCACCAATGCTTGCACTACCTATGATCCTGCAACACGCATCGTCCAGCTGCATATGAAATAAAACAATGTTAACTTGACAGCAAGGTTGCATTGCTAATGAAGAAATGACTTGATAACAAAACTAACCAACTACCTGTCGGTACAAGTAGGCAAGAGTCGCTGAACCCCAGCTCCAACCGCTATCAAAGATGGTCAACGCCTTCAGCCACATCCATGGAGCATTCTTGCCTGTGGAGTCAGAAACAAAGTCCTTGAGACAATGTACCACATATAGAGACGAGCATGTGTATCTATCACATCATCAGTGGCATCCGCAGGGCAATGCGCAAAGTTGCTTTGAATCCACGTGAAAGTAGCTCCGACTGCTTTCCGTTCCTTCTTTTCTTCTCTTCTCCCTCCTCTACATCAGCCTCAGCCTCGATAGGAGCCATACCGATAAGAGTAATCATCTGCTCGCGCCACCCATCAGAATCGGTGCTCATACATTGAAGCCTCCTGTCGATAGGAAGCCCGGTGATCAAGGCGACATCCTCGAGCATCACGGTCATCTCCCCAGTCCGAACATGGAAACTGTGCGTCTGCGGCCTCGACCGATCAGCAAGAGAGGTCACCAGTGGAGCGTTGCGGTTCGGCGTGGACCGGCTGACCAACTGAATCCACGGGAGGACTCCTGCCTGCTGGATTTAGAGTGTGTACCGCTCATCGTAGGGCATAGCAGGACCAGAGACCCCGTGATTCCGAATCTTCAGAGGTTCAAGCTTCTGCAAAAAACAAGTAATGACAAATCTTAGGGCATGTCAATTTCAACTAAAGGCAAATTTGCAAAATATTTAGATTACTCATTATTACCATCTCCTTCTTGTGCACCATGTAGGCCCGGTGTCGTGTGTCGTAGGCATCGTCGAGAAGCCAAACCATCCTTACAAAGTTCAAACAATAAACATATATGAGTTCATCTTCATCTCAAATAGTAGTATACACTAAACATCTCATATGTGTTTAACTACAACAATCTCAACATCTCCTTCTCACACAATGAATAAATGATTGTAAATTCTCATATATATCTCGTATGTCATATGTGTTCAAATAAACTCAACATCTCAAATTTCAAATAAACTCAACATCTAATATATATATAAAAAAACTAAACATCTCATATATGTCTACAAAATTCAACATCTCATAGTTATCTACAAAACTAGGCATCTCATATATATCTAAAAAAACAAAACAATCTAGGGTTTCACTAACAAGAATCATATATTGTGAACTAATGAACAATACTAGGGTAGTACCACTATGACTACACATCCTAAATCAAGAAAATCAAGCAAATCAAGGGTTCCACCAAATCTTGGACAAATCTCTAAAATGGCAATGAATTTATGGAGGAAAAGAAAGGGAATGGAGGAGTTTACCTAGTAGGAGGGATTGAAGATTAAATCCACGGATTAATTCTTCAGATCTGAGAGGGATGTGGGGAGGTGGTCCGATGAGGGCACCGCCGCTGCTCTCTATCCAGAGAGCAACTTCCTGGAGAGGGGGAAGAACTGCTTGGGAGGGTTGTGCCGATGCGCTTAAGTCACAGTGCAGTGCCTAAGCGCTAGGCGCTGCACACTACAGGTGTGGCGCCTATGGCTTAGGCGCTGCATGACTGGCTATGGGGTCGCGCCTGGCCCCGGGCTGCTATGTTGGCCGAGAGTGCGATGCCTAAGCCAAAGGCACTACATGGTGGTGTGCAGCGCCCGGCTGTTAGGCGCCACAAAACGATTATTTTGTAAAAAAAATCAGAAGCACTTCAAATCTTGAACTGATTTCGTCCTCAGGTCAAATATGTGTTTTCTGCCGCGAGACGCTGGTGAAACCTTCGTCTACCATGAGTAGCTTGTCTCACCATGTGTAAGCTTTTGCAGGCGACTTAGCGATGTCTTCTAGTCATGTTGAGAACATCACTTTTCTATCGCCGGCTCCAAAAAAACGGCCCAGTCGCACCCCAGAAGCTCAAGTTTTGCCGGTAATGGCCAAAATTGGTGGGCGGACCTAGACCGAACCCAGCGCGCTGAGGGCGTCGGCGGAAAGTAAAAACGCGCCAAAACTTCCCGCGCCAGATCCCACCCCGTGGATCCGCCGAGTCAGCGACTGCATCGTCGTCATCATCACCTCAGCTCCCGTGCAATCAATGGCACGGCTGCCGCCGGTCAGCCTTCCATTGCTCACGGGCGGCGCAATGAAGGCGAGCCACCTCGCGTCCTGCCCCTTCCCGCCACGCGTCCACATTGATGTCGCCCCTTCGCCGTTATAAAAGTCGTCCCCCTCGCTGCTGGCCGCATAGTTTCCTCGCCACAGCCATCTCTCTCTCCCGGCCACCCCCTCTCTTATACGCCGCTGACCACCCTCTCTCCTTTCCCCTTCTCTAGCCCGGTCGGCAGAGAGGTTCCCAGGCGACAGAGTGGTAGCCAACGGCTTCGGCCGCCGCCATCAGCACGATTGGGAGGCGTGCCTCCTCTACGAGGCCAACTACCCGACGCCGCCCGACATGCACGTGCCGGGCTCATGGAGACTTGGCGCCGACGGCGTCCCCATGCTCCTGCCGCCCTCTGACACTGATCGCCGCGACGAGATGTGCGGATCCAGGCGACGCTTCCGGAGGAAGCGCGGCAACATCCGAAGTACGCCCCCGACAACCACGTTATATGGACTGCGTACTTCCAGTGCCATGATACGTCTCCAACGTATCTACTTTTCCAAACACTTTTGCCCTTGTTTTGGACAATGCCCATGATTTGAATGGAACTAACCCGGATTGATGTTGTTTTCAGCAGAATTTCCATGGTGTTATTTTTGTGCGGAAATAAAAGTTCTCGAAATGACCTGAAACTTCACGGAGTCACATTTTGGAATTAATAAAAAACACTGACGAAAGAATCAACAGAAGGGGCCCACACCCTAGCCAAGAGGGTGGGGGCGCGCCCCCCATAGGGCGCGCCCCGCTGCCTCGTGGGCCCCCTGGAGCTCCACCAACCTCAACCCCAACTCCATATATTCACGTTCGGGGAGAAAAAAATCAGAGAGAAGGATTCATCGCATTTTATGATACGGAGCCGCAGCCAAGCCCTGTTCTTCCCCGGGAGGGCTGATCTGGAGTACATTCGGGGCTCCGAAGAGGGGAATCGGTCGACATCGTCATCATCAACCATCCTCCATCACCAATTTCATGATGCTCACTACCGTGCGTGAGTAATCCCATCGTAGGCTTGCTGGACGGTGATGGGTTGGATGAGATTTACCATGTAATCGAGTTAGTTTTGTTAGGGTTTGATCCCTAGTATCCATTATGTTCTAAGATTGATGTTGCTATGACTTTGCCATGCTTAATGCTTGTCACTAGGGCCCGAGTGCCATGATTTCAGATCTGAACCTATTATGTTTTCATGAATATATGTGAGTTATTGATCCTATCTTGCAAGTTATAGTCACCTACTACGTGTTATGATCCGGCAACCCCCAGAGTGATAATAGCCGGGACACTTCCCGGTGATGACCATAGTTTGAGGAGTTCATGTATTCACTAAGTGCTAATGCTTTGGTCTGGTACTCTATCAAAAGGAGGCCTTAATATCCCTTAGTTTCCATTAGGACCCCGCTACCACGGGAGGGTAGGACAAAAGATGTCATGCAAGTTCTTTTACATAAGCACGTATGGCTATATTCGGAATACATGCCTACATTATATTGATGAACTGGAGCTAGTTCTGTGTCACCCTATGTTATAACTGTTCCATGATGAATTACATCCGACATAATTGTCCATCATTGATCCATTGCCTATCAACTTGTTTCATATTGATCTTTGCTAAGTTACTTCTCCGTTGCCACTGTTACGATTGCTACAAAACTGCTACTGTTACTTTTGGCACCGTTACCATTACTTCAATACTACTTTGCTACTAAATACTTTGCTGCAGATACTAAGTCTTTCAGGTGTGGTTGAATTGAAAACTCAACTGCTAATACTTGAGAATATTCTTTGGCTCCCCTTGTGTCGAATCAATAAATTTGGGTTGAATACTCTACCGTCGAAAACTATTGCGATCCCCTATACTTGTGGGTTATCAAGACCTTTTTCTGGCGCCGTTGCCGGGGAGCATAGCTCTATTCTCCGAGTCACTTGGGATTTATATCTGTTGATCACTTTGAGGAATTTGAAAGATCAAAGAACCAAGATTTTTCAACTACGAGGGGAGGTAAGGAACTGCCATCTAGCTTTGCACTTGATTCACCTTCTGTTTTGAGTAAACTTGCGACACCTACACCTGCTATTGATTTTGATATGTCGCATGTTATTGATGATGCCACTTCTGCTATGCATGATTCTTATGATGATGCTACTTCTCTGCTTGATAATAATGTGCCACTAGGTGAATTTCTTGATGAACAACTTGCTAGGGTTAGAGAGAATGAAATTTCTGAAATTGATGATATCATTGAATCTGATGATGAAGATTCTCCCCCTAGATATGAATTGCCTGTTGTACCTGAGGGTTATGTTATAGATGAAGAAACTGCTAGAGACTTCTTTGCTTGCAATGATAGATATAATCTTAAGAAACTGTTAGCCAAGCTGAAAGAAAAGTCTTTGAATGCTAGAATGAAATATGACCCTACTTTTGCTACTTCACCTATTTGTGTTACTGATAAGGATTATGAATTCTCTATCGATCCTGAGTTAATTACTTTGGTTGAATCTTATCCTTTCTATGGCTATGAATCTAAAACTGTTGTGGCACATCTTACTAAATTGAATGATATAGCCACCCTATTTACTCATGAGGAAAAAATTCACTTCTACTATATTCTTAAATTGTTTCCTTTCTCATTAAAGGGTGATGCTAAGATATGGTTTAATTCTGTTGCTCCTGGTTGTGTGCGTAGTCCCCATGATATGATTTATTACTTCTCTGCAAAATATTTCCCTGCTCATAAGAAACAAGCTGCCTTGCGGGAAATATTTAATTTTGTGCAAATTGAAGAAGAGAGTCTCCCACAAGCTTGGGGGAGGCTTCTCCGATTACTTAATGCTTTGCCTGATCATCCGCTCAAGAAAAATGAAATACTTGATATCTTTTATAATGGACTAAGCGATGCTTCCAGAGACCACCTGGATAGTTGTGTTGGTTGTGTTTTCAGGGAAAGAACTGTTGATCAAGCTGAATTGCTATTGAATAATATATTGAGTAATGATAATGATTGGACACTTCTCGAACCAACCCCTAAGACAACTCCGAAGAAAAGGGGTATCTATTTCTCAATCCTGAAGATAAGCAAGAGGCAAAGAAATCTATGAAAGAAAAAGGTATTAAAGCTGGAGATGTTAAGAATTTATCGCCTATTGAAGGGATACATGGTCTTGATAACCCGACACTGGTAGTAAAGGTAAATTCTCTCTATAGATTTGATGAAGGTGATATTCCTTGTAATAAGTCTGCTAGTCAATGCTTGGATGAGCTTGATAATTTCATTGTTAAACAAGAAGACTTCAATGCTTATGTTGGTAGACAATTGAAACTTAATGCTTATATGGTTGAACACTTGAGTAATTTTATGTCTAGAGTTAAAAGTGATCTTAAGCTTATTAGCAAACATGCTTCCATGGTTACAACTCAAGTAGAAAAAGTACTTAAAGCACAAGATGATTTGCCTAATGAATTAAATAATAAGGACAATGATAATGTTGTTAGAGTTATGACTAGAGGTGGTAAAATGACTCAGGAACCTTTGTATCCCGAGGGCCATCCTAAGAGAGTTGAGCAAGATTCTCAGAGAATTAACACTGATATGCCTAGTCCTTCTAAGAAAAAGAATAAGGATAGGACTTTGGGTGCTTCTAGTGAACCTGTTATTGACACACCTGAGAATCCCAATGATATTTCTATTTCTGATGCTGAAACACAATCTGGTAATGAACATGAACCTAGTGATAATGTTAATGATGATGTTCATGATGATGCTCAAGGTAATAATAATAATGATGTAGAGATTGAACCTGTTGTTGATCTTGTAACCCACAATCAAAGAATCAACGTTATGATAAGAGAGACTTTGTTGCTAGGAAGCACGGTAAAGAAAGAGAACCATGGGTTCAGAAACCCGTGCCTTTCCTCCTAAGACATCCAAGAAAAAGGATGATGAGGATTTTGAGCACTTTGCTGAAATGATTAGACCTATGTTTTTGCGTATGTGTTTGACTGATATGCTTAAAATGAATCCCTATGCTAAGTATATGGAAGATATTGTTACAAATAAAAGAAAGATACTGGAAGCTGAAATTTCCACCATGCTTGCTAATTATACTTTTAAGGGTGGAATACCAAAGAAACTAGGAGATCCAGGAGTGCCAACTATAACATGCTCCATTAAAAGAAACTATGTTAAAACTGCTTTATGTGATCTTGGAGCCAGTGTTAGTGTTATGCCCTTCTCTTTATATCGTAGACTTGATTTGAACAAGTTGACACCTACTGAAATCTCTTTGCAAATGGCTGATAAATCAACTGCTATACCCATCGGTATTTGTGAGGATGTGCCTGTTGTGGTTGCAAACGTTACTATTTTAACGGACTTTGTTATTCTTGATATTCCCGAGGACGACAGTATGTCGATCATCCTTGGTAGACCTTTTCTAAATACTGCAGGCGCTGTTATTGATTGCGACAAAGGTAATGTCACTTTTCATGTTAATGGTAATGAGCGTACGGTACACTTCCCGAAGAAACAACCTCAAGTTCATAATATAAATTCTATTGGAAAATTTTCAACCATTACTATTGGAGGTTTAGAATTCCCTCTTCCTACCGTCAAAAAGAAATATGATATTCTTATTGTTGGGGACATGCATATCCCCGTTGAGGTAACATAGTGTTTGCTACCTCTTGAGTTTGCGTTTGTTTTCCCTTGAAGAGGAAAGGGTGATGCAGCAAAGTAGCATAAGTATTTCCCTCTATTTTGAGAACCAAAGTATCAATCCAGTAGGAGACGACGCACAAGTCACCGAATACCTGCACAAACAGTCAAGAACTTGCAACCAACGTGATAAAGGGGTTGTCAATCCCTTCACGGTCACTTGCAAAAGTGAGATCTAATAGAGATAGTAAAGTAAATATTTTTGGTTTATATATTAGAAAGTAAAGATTGCAAAATTGTAGATCGGAAACTAGCAAGATGTAAACGAGATTCAATATAATGGAAAAGAGATTCAATATAATGGAAAAGAGACCCGGTGGCCATAGGTTTCACTAGTGGCTTCTCTCGAGATGGCATATATTACGGTGGGTGAAAAAATTACTGCCGAGCAATTGATAGAAAAGCGCATAATTATGATGACATCTAAGGCAATGATCATGAACATAGGCATCACGTCCGTGTCAAGTAGGTGACTCACCTGCATCTACTACTATTACTCCACACATCGACCGCTATCCAGCATGCATCTAGAGTATTAAGTTCATAAAGAACGGAGTAACACATTAAGCAAGATGACATGATGTAGAGGAATTAACTCAAGCAATATGATGAAAACCCCATCTTTTTATCCTCGATGGCAACAATATAATACGTGCCTTGCTGCCCCTCATCCTTTGGGAAAGGACACATAAGATTGAACCCAAAGCTTAGCACTTCTCCCATGGCAAGAAAGATCAATCTAGTAGGCCAAACTAAACCGATAATTCGAAGAGACTTGCAAAGATATCAAATCATGGATATAAGAATTCAGAGAAGAACCAAATAATGTTCATAGATAATCTTGATCACAAATCCACAATTCATCGGATCTCGGCAAACACACCACAAAAGAGTATTACATCGAATAGATCTCCAAGAATATCGAGAAGAACTTTGTATTGAGAATCAGAGAGAGAGAAGAAGCCATCTAGCTAATAACTATGGACCCGAATTTCTGTGGTAAACTACTCACACTTCATCGGAGAGGAAATGGTGTTAATGTAGAAGACCTCCGTGATCGAATCCCCCTCCGGCAGATCGCCAGAAAAGGCCCCAAGATGGGATCTCACGGGTACAGAAGGTTGCGGCGGTGGAAAAGTGGTTTTGTGGCTCCCCCTGATGTTTTTAGGGTATAAGAGTATATATAGGCAAAGGAACTAGGTTAGGGGAGCTACAAAGGGCCCACAAGGGTGGGGGGCGTGCCCTCCTGCCTCGTGGCCTCCTCGTTACGTCTCTGACTTCATCTCCAATTCTTCTGGTTTGCTTTCGGTCCAAGAAAGATCGTCGCGAAGGTTTCATTCCGTTTGGACTCCGTTTGGTATTCCTTTTCTGCAAAACTCTAAAATAGGCAAAAAATAAAGCGCTTGGGCCCTCGGTTAATAGGTTAGTCCCAAAAATAATATAAAAGAGCATATTAAAGCCCATTAAACATCCAAAACAGATAATATAATAGCATGGAACAATCAAAAATTATAGATACGTTGGAGACGTATCAGTGTTATTCAAAAATTCTCCGGTTTCATGTTATTCAGAAGAAGTTTGTAAACAAGACTTGATCAACCTTGTTAGTGGATTCCTTTTGATGAGCATGAGATGGATGAAGTTAGAAAGCACAACTTTCTGTACCCTCCTTTTACTCTCTGTTATTTAGATTAAATAAACCAAAAATAGTATTTTCTGTCTGTTTCTAAATTATCCTTGCAATAAAAAAATACCCCGAAAATAAAAGTTCTCTAAATGCCCTGAAAATTGAGTATGATTTTTTGTAGAATATTTGAGAATTTCTGGCACTCAAAACACACCAGGGGGACCCACCATTTGGCCACGAGTATGGAGGGCGCGCCCCCTGCCTCATGGGCCCCACGTGGCCCCTCCACTTATTCCAGTACCCACACACTTCGTCTTCCTCCAGAAAAAATCATCCCGTAGCTCAAACTCGTGTTCTTGCTCATTTTGCTGCCATTTTTTATCTCCTTGCTCAAAGCTCCATTCACAAAACTGCTTTGGGGGATTGTTCTTCGGTATGTGACTCCTCCAATGGTTCAATTAGTTTTTGTTCTAGTGCTTTATCTATTGCAAATTTTTGCTGCTGAGATGACCCTGTTCTTGAGCTTGCATGTCAAATTTATATGGTCCAAAGTAGTTTTAATGCATGATATAGCCTCTAGGCACTTGTGGGAGTAGTTGCTATCAATTTTATTGAGTTTGGTTCACTTTTATTTTGAGTCACTAAAAATTTCAGAAATTTTTAGAGGAAGAAAATGTTGAAGAGATTATTTAGAGACTCCTCGAGCCGAAGTTCGAAGGAGAAGCAAAATGAAGAGCATAAAAAGCCCAAGTACAACCTTCCCCACACCGCGGAGGTTCGGCCGTCTGAATGGCCTTGTGATGCATTCTTGAGGGCCGCTGGAATTTGTGAAGACTTTTGTTATTTGGCTAAGAATGCAGGCATCACCGACTTCATCCACGATAAGTGTGACCAGTACCTCCTACTCACTAATATTTTTGTGCAAAACTTCCATTTCCATGCTAGGAGATCACCACCTTCGATAGATTTTTATTTATATGATGAGTTCAAGGAGATTTCACTCTATGATTTTTTGTATGGTTTGCATGTTGCCCTTTGAGGGCAGCGTCGAGGAACCACATCCTAGTGATGTGGCAGAATTTATTGATAAAATTTCTGTAGGGGAAAATAGAAAAGTGTCAGATGCAAGAACTACTAGTATACATTTTCTTATTCTAGGTTACTAGCAATATTTGCTAGTAGATGTTTAATTGGTCGCGGGAACAATGGGGGCCTCAGTGCTCCTGACCTTGCCATTTTGCGCCATGCTTTACTTCATGATAGAACTTTCAGTTTAGGCGCCATGGTTGCTAAATGATTGAGTCTAAACCATACAAAGGGCCCCATCTTTGGAGGTATCTTTGCTTCACATCTTGCTGAATACTTTGAGATACCTATTGGCATTATGAGAAAGAGGAAAAGGTGCTTCCCTATTTTCTTAGACTATAAAAGTATGGTAGCACATGATTTTATTGGTGATGATAAGGAGAAGAAACTTATTTACAACTTGGTATTTAGTAAAACTACTTGTCAGATTATTACCTTGCCTGCACCGTCTTTGTTTAACATACATTCAGGCACATATCTCATCCTGCTCGATGACATTTATGCGTACTGGGAGCGGACATGAAAGCACAAGTGATCCCTGGGTGATTTTGGTAATTAATGTCAACATATGTCTTGTTGGACTAACACTTTTACCTAGTATATTTCAGATAAGTTCAACAATGAAGTGGCATGGACTAGAGGATGTCGAACCCCTTCAAGATGCTAAGGACAAAGGATTGGCTCAAGCTCCAAGAACAAGACTCTACATTTTCTATTTTAGTGATCCAAGATCACACTGAGTCTATAGGAAAAGCCAATACTATCAAGAAGGGATGAGGTGTTGCTTAATGAGGTTCTTGCTCAAAATGCTTAGTGATATGCTCCAAAGCCCTCAACTACTTTCTCACATCCACATATGACCTAAACCAAAAGTCAAACTCGGACCCGCCGATTCTTCCTATCCGGCGCCACCGAGTTCAGATGTCATAGCCACTGCCAAAAACCCTAGGCAAATCGGTCTCACCAATAGGGATCTCGGTCTCACCGAGATGGGATTGCAATCCCTCTCAGATGTATCTATTACCAAAATCGGTCTCACCGAGTTTAAATGTCGGTCCTACCGAGATTGCAATGTAAACTCTCATCTCCTTTTCAGAATAGTTCGGTCGCACCGAGATGAGCGAATCGGTCCCACCGAGTTTACGACCAACTCTCTGGTTAGCTTATTACCAAAATCGGTCTCACCGAGTTTGTATGTCGGTCACACCGAGATTACGTTAAGCCCTAACCCTAATCATATCGGTCCTACCGAGTTGCATGTCGGTCCCACTGAAAATCCTAACGGTCACTAGATTTGCTGAATCGGTCCGACCGAGTTCTCAATTCGGTCCCACCGAGATTGGCAAGTTGTGTGTAACGGTTAGATTTTGTGTGGAGGCTATATATACCCCTCCACCCACTCTTCATTCATGGAGAGAGCCATCAGAACGAACCTACACTTCCAGCATACATTTTCTGAGAGAGAACCGCCTACACTTGTGTTGAGGCCAAGATATTCCATTCCTACCATATGAATCTTGATCTCTAGCCTTCCCCAAGTTGCTTTCCACTCAAATCTTCTTTCCACCAAATCCAAATCCTATGTGAGAGAGAGTTGAGTGTTGGGGAGACTATCATTTGAAGCACAAGAGCAAGGAGTTCATCATCAACACACCATTTGTTACTTCTTGGAGAGTGGTTCTCCTAGATTGGCTAGGTGTCACTTGGGAGCCTCCGACAAGATTGTGGAGTTGAACCAAGGAGTTTGTAAGGGCAAGGAGATCGCCTACTTCGTGAAGATCTACCGCTAGTGAGGCAAGTCCTTCGTGGGCGACGGCCATAGTGGGATAGACAAGGTTGCTTCTTCGTGGACCCTTCATGGGTGGAGCCCTCCGTGGACTCGTGCAGCCGTTACCCTTCGTGGGTTGAAGTCTCCATCTGGATGTACAATAGCACCACCTATCGGAACCACGTCTCAAAAATCTCCGTGTATCCAAATTGCGTTTGCACACTCCAATCCCATCCCTTTACTTTCTTGCAAGTTGCATGCTTTACTTTCCACTGCCCATATACTCTTTGCATGCTTGCTTGATATGTGTTGTGATTGTTAAACTTGTGCCAAAACTCCACTTAAACTTAAAGAAGTTAAAAACTGCAACCTTTGGTACTTAGTGTCTAATCCCCCCCTCTAGACACCTCTTCTCGATCCTTTCAATTGGTATTAGAGTTTTGGTCTCCATTGCTTTGGTTTAAACACCATTGGAGGAAGATGGATGAGTCTACTATTGGGAGTCTTAGACATAGAGTGCATATACTTGATGGGGAGTATTTTCATGGGTGGAAAAATGAGATGCTTGTGATTTTTAATCAATATCATTTGAAAAAGTACATTTCTAGCCCTTGTGCACCTCATGTTGATCCTATGCATTCTACCCTTGATGAGTCAATTGACATGATTCGCAATCTTAGAAATGTTGAACTTATCACTAGAGGCTTGCCTAGAAACTAGATTGGATGTTTGCCTACTCTTAATGTGCCTACACCGTATGGAAATTTCTTGAGGAACATTTTCCAAATTATTCCTTGAAAAATCTAGATGAAATTCTCCATCAGTCTATTGCCTTGAGTAAGATGAATTTCAATGATCCTATGTTTGGTGATTGTCTATTTGAGCTTACAAACCTTATGCGTGCCAAAGGAGATGTTGGAATCATTAGTGATATTATTTCCGAAGCTATTAAAATTCATAAAGAAGATCATTGTCAAACTCACTCTAACAATCACCCTCTCTAGGATTTGATTCACCACATGACGATGTTGAACATGGATACTATGATGAGGATGATGATAGTGACCTTGATCTTGATGATGCAATGAGACACTTTGGTCTTATGGCAAATCTTCGGGGATATATGGCAGGAGGAAAGGAATGGGTTCTTGATAGTGGATGTACCGATCACATGACCGGAGATAAAGATATGTTTCGTGAGCTTGCTGAAAATGACGGTCCTCGAAAGTATGTCACTTTCGGTGACAACTCAAAGGGTAAGGTGGTTGGCCTCGGTAAGGTGGCCATATCACATGATAGCTCCATACAAAATGTCATGCTCGTTGAATCTCTTGGATACAATTTACTTTCAGTATCTAGACTTGCTGATTTTGGTTTCAATGTCCTATTCACTAAAGTAGATTGCCAAGTGTTTCATAGAGACAATCATAAAATGGTCTTTACCGGTGTACGTAGAGGTGATGTATACATTGTTGATTTCACTAAAAAGGCTCAACCTAGAACTTGCTTCATCGCTAAATCCTCTAAAGGGTGGTTATGGCATAGACGATTAGGTCATGTTGGTATGCGAAACCTTGACAAGCTTATTAAAGGAAATCATATCCTTGGCGTTAACGATTTCATATTTGATAAGGATAGACTTTGCAGCGCTTGTCGTGCAGGTAAACAGGTTGGAGGGAGGCATCCCGTGAAGAACATCATGACCACAAGGAGGCCACTCGAGCTACTTCACATGGATCTTTTTGGTCCCAACGCTTACAAAAGTCTCGGTGGAAATTCTTTTGGTCTAGTTAGTTCATGACTTTTCAAGATTTACGTGGGTGTTCTTTCTCGATGATAAACTGCAGGTCCAAATGATCTTCAAAACCTTCGCTAGGAAGGCCCAAAATCAATTTGAAGTGAAGATCAAGAAGGTTCGCAGTGACAACGAAACGGAGTTCAAGAACGCAAATGTGGATACCTTTCTTGATGAAGAAGGTATTTCACATGAGTTCTCGGCTACGTACACACCTCAACTAAATGGAGTTTTTGAGAGGAAGAACATGACGCTCATTGAAATGGCAAGAACAATGCTTGATGAGTACAAGACGCCGAAGCACTTTTGGGCGGAAGCAGTAGAGACAGCTTGTCATGCAACAAATCGCTTGTATCTTCACAAGCTACTCGGCAAGACGGCATACGAGCTCCTAACCGGTAACAAACCCCAAGTTGGATACTTTAGAGTCTCAAAGTGCTACATTCTTGATAAGCATCGTCGTTCTAAATTTGTTCCTAAGTCTCATGAAGGTTTCCTACTTGGTTATGGCTCAAACTCTCACACATACCGTGTCTACAACAATTTCACCCGAAAGGTTGAAGAAACGGTAGATGTGAAGTTTGATGAATCTAACGGCTCGCAAGTAGAGCAATTGCCAATTGATGTAGGAGACAAAGACCCCTCGGAAGCAATCCAAGACTTTTCTATTGGCAAGATTCATCCAACGGAGGTGAAGGAGAGTACCTCGTCCATCCAAGTGGAAGCTTCTACCTCACGACAAGGTGAACCAAGAGTTGATACGGAAGCATCCACAAGTGGGACACACCAAGATGAAGATAATGAGGAAGTGCACCAAGATGAACGTCAACAACCTCCTTCTCCACCAGGACAAGAGAACGACAACGTCAACAATGAAGAAAGCCAAGAAGAAGAACAAGATGAAGAAGATGTTCAACCAAGATCCAAGCAAAATCTTTCACGAGTTCGAGCAAGAATTTCTAAAGACCATCCCATCGAGCAGATCTACAATGATATCCAAACCGGGAGAATCACTCGCTCTAAAACTCGTTTAGCTAACTTTTGTGAACACTATTCATTCATCTCTAGCATTGAACCTATGAAGGTTGAAGAAGCTTTGGAGGATCCGGATTGGATAAAAACTATGCATGAAGAGCTACACAACTTTGAGAGAAATCAAGTTTGGACATTAGTTGAGAAGCCTGACAACAACCACAACATCATCGGTACCAAATGGGTGTTTCGCAACAAGCAAGATGAAGATGGACAAGTAGTTCACAACAAAGCACGTCTAAATCGCCCAAGGCTACACACAAGTCAAAGGTATGGACTATGGTGAGACTTATGCTCCCGTTGCTAGACTTGAGTCCATTCGCATCTTACTTGCCTATGCTAATCACCATGATATCACCTTGTACCAAATGGATATTAAAAGTGCTTTTCGAAACGGTGAAATAGAGGAGGAAGTTTATGTTAAGCAACCTCCCGGCTTTGTTAATTCTAACAAACCCGATCATGTTTACAAACATCACAAAGCTCTTTATGGTCTTAAACAAGCTCCTAGAGCGTGGTATAAATGCTTGACCAAGTTCCTTATTGAAAAAGGCTTTTAAATTGGAAAAATAGATTCTACTCTATTTACTAAAAGGGTCAATGGAGAACTATATGTATGCCAAATCTATGTTGATGATATTATATTTGGTTCTACTAACCCTCATTTTAGTGAAAAGTTTGGAAAGCTAATGTCGGAGAAGTTTGAGATGTCAATGATGAGTGAACTCAAATTCTTTCTTGGTTTGCAAATCAAGCTAACTAAAAAAGGTACCTTTGTCTCTCAAATGAAGTACACCAAGGACTTATTCAAGAAGTTCAATATGCAAGAATGCAAAGGTATGGCTACACCCATGCCTACGAGTGGACATCTTGATTTGACCAAAGATGGTGAACCGGTCGATCAAAAGGTTTATCGCTCTATGGTTGGTTCATTGTTATATCTATGTGCTTCACGTCCCGATATTATGCTAAGTGTGTGCATGTGCGCACGATATCAAGCTGCTCCTAAAGAATGTCATCTTAAGGCCGTGAAAATGACAGTGAGATACTTAATCCATACACCAAATTTTGGCATTTGGTATCCAAAGAGGGCCTCTTTCGATCTTGTTGGCTACTCCGGCTCGGACTATGCCGGTGACAAGGTTGATAGAAACTCCACTTCAGGTACTTGTCAATTTCTTGGTAGATCTCTTGTATCTAGGTCTTCCAAGAAACAAAACTCGGTATCCTTATCCACCGCCGAAGCGGAATACATTGCCGCTGGTTCATGTTGTGCTCAATTACTTTGGATGACCCAAACTCTTAAATATTATGATATATATGTGAAACATGTTCCATTACTTTGTGACAATGAAAGTGCTATCAAGATTGCTCACAATCCCGTGCAACACTCTCGAACTAAGCATATTGAAGTTCATCATCATTTCATTCGAGATCATGTTGCCAAAGGGGACATTAATCTTAAGCATGTTCGCACCGAAAAGCAATTAGCAGACATATTCACTAAACCACTTGATGAGAAAGTGTTTTGCATGTTAAGAGGTGAATTGAACATCATTGATGTTTCAAACTTGGAGTAGGAACTCAATTGGATACATGCAAGACATGAGTTGATGACTAATCCTTGATATTTCTCTTATGATGACTATCTTATGTCTTGGATACATTTGCATCTTGCATGTTATCTAACCCTTATAGGTACTTGGATGAATCTAAATCTAAGAGATTGCAACTCACTCACATCTTGAGCAATCTCTACATCACCAAGTCTCTACATAATGGTTGTTGAAGACAAGGAAGCACGAAACCATTCAAACATATCCTTTGACAAATTTATTATTGAAATTCATGATTGTCATCTTGGATACACAGGTGCTCTTCCTTGCAAAAACTAACCCGTGTAGGTAGATGAACTCAAATTCCAAGTGGTGCTCCCAACTCACACAACCTTGAGCAACCCACACAAGTTCAACTACATGATCACGATCTACACCACCACCCAAGGTATGTTATTCCATCTTTGAGAAGCTTTACTCCAAGTCATGAGTCAAAGCAACTCGACAAGATGTGAATACATCAAGATGCTTAAACAAAAAATGGTAACCCCATTTTGAGCTTAAACGATGAGTATGACCTATGATCAAGTGATCTCACTTGACACCTAAGTCAATATACTCTTACATAGGTGACTTTGTTGCGACCAATTCTAGATGAAGTTACCTTGTGTTCTTTTCTGTTCTCTTGCATTTGTCTCATGCATATTTGTTTCCCCTTTCAAAAAAAAACTTCATCTAGACTCCTTTTAAGTTTCTTCTCTTTTATTTTCTGTTCTGCTTTTCTTGCATCCAATTTATTGCAAATCTTTCAGTTAATTCCTTGCAAATTCTTGTGAGATCTTACTTGTCTAGTGAGTTGAGGTGACAAGTGTTTTCTCTGCGATGAACTCGGTCACATTGTCTCGATGCCTTGGTCCAACCGAATCCTTTCGGTACAACCGAAACAAACAAGTCGGTGCCACCGATTTCATTACAGGAAAGACAGCTTGCCACTTGTTTCTGCATTCCTTTTAGATCCAGCTTCACTCAATGAATCTTGTCCTCGACCAGCATCACATTTAACTTAATGCTTTGATCTGTGACTCAAGGACCATGATAACCCACAAGTGTAGGGGATCGCAACAGCTTTCGAGGGTAAAGTATTCAACCCAAATTTATTGATTCGACACAAGGGGAGCCAAAGAATATTAATGAGTATTAGCAGTTGAGTTGTCAATTCAACCACACCTGGATAACTTAGTATCTGCAGCAAAGTGTTTAGTAGCAAAGTAGTATGGTAATAAAGGTAACGGTAGCAAAAGTAATGTTTTTGGGTTTTGTAGTGATTGTAAAAATAGCAACGGAAAAGTAAATAAGCGAAGCACAAGATGTGAAAAGCTCGTAGGCAATGGATCAGTGATGGATAATTATATCGGATGTGATACTCATGTAATATCTATAACATAGGGTGACACAGAACTAGCTCCAGTTCATCAATGTAATGTAGGCATGTATTCCGTATAGAGTCATACGTGCTTATGGAAAAGAACTTGCATGACATCTTTTGTCCTACCCTCCCGTGGCAGCAGGGTCCATGCGGAAACTAAGGGATATTAAGGCCTCCTTTTGATAGAGAACCGGAACAAAGCATTAAAACATAGTGAATACATGAACTCCTCAAAATACGGTCATCACTGAGAAGTATCCCGATTATTGTCACTTCGGGGTTGTCGGATCATAACACATAATAGGTGACTATAGACTTGCAAGATAGGATCAAGAACACACATATATTCATGAAAACATAATGGGTTCAGATCTGAAATCATGGCACTCGGGCCCTAGTGACAAGCATTAAGCATAGCAAAGTCATAGCAACATCAATCTCAGAACATAGTGGATACTAGGGATCAAACCCTAACAAAATTAACTTGATTACATGGTAAATCTCATCCAACCCATCACCGTCCCAAAGCAAGCCTCACGATGAAATTACTCACGCACGGCGGTGAGCATCATGAAATTGGTGATGGAGGATGGTTGATGATGACGACGGCGACGAATCCCCCTCTCCGGAGCCCCGAACGGACTCCAGATCAGCCCTCCCGAGAGAGATTAGGGCTTGGCGGCGGCTCCGTATCGTAAAACGCGATGAAACTTTCTCTCTGATTTTTTTTCTCCGCGAGACGGAATATATGGAGTTGGAGTTGAGGTCGACGGAGCCTCAGGGGGCCCACGAGACAGGGGGCGCGCCCGGGGGGTGGGTGCGCCCCCCACCCTCGTGGACAGGGTGTGGGCCCCCTGGTCTTGATTCTTTCGCCACTATTTTTTATATTTTCCGAAAAGTGCCTCCGTGGATTTTCAGGACATTCTGAGAACTTTTGTTTTGTACACATAAAACAACATCATGGCAGTTCTGCTAAAAACAGCGTCAGTCCGGGTTAGTTTCATTCAAATCATGCAAGTTAGAGTCCAAAACAAGGGCAAAAGTGTTTGGAAAAGTAGATACGTTGGAGACGTATCAACTCCCCCAAGCTTAAACCTTTGCTTGTCCTCAAGCAATTCAGTTGATAGACTGAAAGTGATAAAGAAAAAACCTTTACAAACTCTGTTTGCTCTTGTTGTTGTAAACATGCAAAGCCACCATTCAGGTTTCAGCAAATATTATGAACTAACCATACTCACAATAACACCTAGGTCTCACAATTACTCATATCAATAGCATAATCAGCTAGCGAGCCATAATAATAAAACTCGGATGACAACACTTTCTCAAAACAATCATAACATGATATAACAAAATGGTATCCTGCTAGCCCTTTCTGAGACCGCAAAACATAAATGCAGAGCACCTTTAAAGATCAAGGACTGACTAAACATTGTAATTCATGGTAAAAGAGATCCAGTCAAGTCATACCCAATATAAACCAATAGTAATGAATGCAAATGACGGTGTGCTCTCCAGGTGCTTTTTAAATAAGAAGGGTGATGACTCAACATAAAAGTAAATAGATAGGCCCTCAGAGGAGGAAGCGAGGGATTTGTAGAGGTGCCAGAGCTCAATTTTAAAATAGAGATTGAATAACATTTTGAGCGGCATACTTTCGTTGTCGACGCAGCAACTATGAGATGGCTGTATCTTCCATACTACATGCATTATGGGCAGTTCCCAAATAGAATAGTAAAGGTTTATACTCCCCCAACCACCAACAAGCATCAATCCATGGCTTGCTCGAAACAACGAGTGCCTCCAACTAACAACAGCCTTGAAAGTGCTATCAAGATTGCTCACAATCCCGTGCAACACTCTTGAACTAAGCATATTGAAGTTCGTCATCATTTCATTCGAGATCATGTTGCCAAAGGGGACATTAATCTTAAGCATGTTCGCACCGAAAAGAAATTAGCGGACATATTCACTAAACCACTTGATGAGAAAGTGTTTTGCAGGTTAAGAGGTGAATTGAACATCATTGATGTTTCAAACTTGGAGTAGGAACTCCATTGGATACATGCAAGACATGAGTCGATGACTAATCCTTGATATTTCTCTTATGATGACTATCTTATGTCTTGGATACATTTGCATCTTGCATGTTATCTAACCCTTGTAGGTACTTGGATGAATCTAAATCTAAGAGATTGCAACTCACTCGCATCTTGAGCGATCTCTACATCACCAAGTCTCTACATAATGGTGGTTGAAGACAAGGAAGCACGAAACCATTCAAACATATCCTTTGACAAATTTATTATTGAAATTCATGATTGTCATTTTGGATACACAGGTGATCTTCCTTGCAAAAACTAACCCATGTAGGTAGATGAACTCAAATTCCAAGTGGTGCTCCCAACTCACACAACCTTGAGCAACCCACACAAGTTCAACTACATGATCACGATCTACACCACCACCAGACAAGATGTGAATACATCAAGATGCTTAAACGAAAAATGGTAACCCCATTTTGAGCTTAAACGATGAGTATGACCTATGATCAAGTGATCTCACTTGACTCCCAAGTCAATATACTCTAACATAGGTGACTTTGTCGCTGACCAATTCTAGATGAAGTTCTCTTGTGTTCTTTTCTGTGCTCTTGCATTTGTCTCATGCATATTTGTTTCCCCTTTCAAAAAAAACTTCATCTCGACTCCATTTAAGTTTCTTCTCTTTTATTTTCTGTTCTGCATTTCTTGCGTCCAATTCATTGCAAATCTTTCAGTTAATTCCTTGCAAATTCTTGTGAGATCTTACTTGTCAAGTGAGATGAGGTGACAAGTGTTTTCTCTGCGATGAACTCGGTCACACCGATCTGATGCCTTCGGTCCAACCGAATCCTTTCGGTACAACCGAAACAAACAACTCGGTGCCACCGATTTCATTACAGGAAAGACAGCTTGCCACTTGTTTCTACATTCCTTTTAGATCCAGCTTCACTCAATGAATCTTGTCCTCGACCAGCATCACATTCAACTTAATGCTTTGATCTGTGACTCAAGGACCAAACCCATCATGACAAAAATCCAGAAGAACCCTTCTTGGAAATTGATGTCAAAGGGGGGGAGAGTGATCACATCAAAGCTTAATCATATCTATAGGGGGAGAGAATACTCAAGGGAAGAAAGAGTAATCATCAAGGACCTCAGATGCTTGGTGTTCAAGAGGAGAGAAGTCACATGTCTTCAAGAGGGGAAAGACATGTTCATATTTGCTCGCTTGCATTAGCTTTGTTTATTTTCTTTGAGCTCTGATTTTGCTCTGATTTTCTGTTCCCTATCTTCTCCCAGTATCCCATGCTAGATTCAGGGGGAGCAAGACATCTAAGGGAAGGAAATCCTTGAATTCATTGCACATATTTACCTTTGGGGACATGTCTATATTAAATGTGGTACTCAGTACTCACTCTCTACATGTCATACCAGCCTTGGTACTCTTGTGGTTTCTCTTGTTTGCTCTGGCCAATAAGTGTATCTGTGTTATCTAACCTTGTTTACGCAGGTTCATTCCATCCTAAGCCAACTCAAGACCACAAGGTAAGTATATGCATCACAGTCATGTGTATGAGAAATTCTTGCTGATGTACATACTGTTTGCAAGAAGGACTCATGAGCATGAAGGTACATTTCCCTTATTCACATCTTTTGCTCTGATGCATATAGCCAAGATACATGTAAAACAGTGTTTACTCTGTCATGTTTATGCATTCCTTATGTACATGATTGCATACATGCATGTAGGGGGAGCCTATGCATGTTACATGTCTTTCCAAAGCTTTACTTGCTATTCTCTATATATTTATCTAAAGCTTTGATGTATGTTGTCATCAATTACCAAAAAGAGGGAGATTGAAAGCACAAGTGCTCCCTCGGTGATTTTGGTACTTAATGTCAACATATCTCATGTTGGACTAACACTTTTACCTAGTATGTTTCAGATAAGTTCAACAATGAAGTGGCATGGACTAGAGGATATGGAACCCCTTCAAGATGCTAAGGACAAAGGATTGGCTCAAGCTCCAAGAACAGGACTCTACATTTTCTATTTTAGTGATCCAAGATCACATTGAGTCTATAGGAAAAGCCAATACTATCAAGAAGGGATGAGGTGTTGCTTAATGAGGTTCCTGCTCAAAATGCTTAGTGATACGCTCCAAAGCCCTCAACTACTTTCTCACATCCACATATGACCTAAACCAAAAGTCAAACTCAGCCCCACCGATTCTTCCTATCGGCGCCACCGAGTTCAGATGTCATAGCCACTGCCAAAAACCCTAGGCAAATCGGTCTCACCGATAGGGATCTCGGTCTCACCGAGATGGGATTGCAATCTCTCTATATGTATCTATTACCAAAATCGGTCTCACCGAGTTTGCGTAATCGGTCCTACCGAGATGGCAATGTAAACTCTCTGTCTCCTTTTTGTAACATTTCGGTCGCACCGAGATGAGCGAATCGGTCCCACTGAGTTTACCTGACCAACTCTCTGGTTAGCTTATTACCAAAATCGGTCTCACCAAGTTTGTGTAATCGGTCACACCGAGATTACGTTAAGCCCTAACCCTAATCATATCGGTCCTACCGAGTTGCATGTCGGTCCCACCGAAAATCCTAACGGTCACTAGATTTGTTGAATCGGTCCGACCGAGTTTCTCAATTCGGTCCCACCGAGATTGGCAAGTTGTGTGTAATGGATAGATTTTGTGTGGAGGATATATATACCCCTCCACCCACTCTTCATTCGTGGAGAGAGCCATCAGAACGAACCTACACTTCCAGCATACATTTTCTGAGAGAGAACCACCTACACTTGTGTTGAGGCCAAGATATTCCATAAACCCCAAAGTTATTCCATATGAGTCCACCATACCTACCTATATGCGGCATTTACCTGTCGTTCCAAGTAAATTTGTATGTGCCAAACTCTAAACCTTCAAATAAAATTCTGTTTTGTATGCTCGAATAGCTCATGTATCAACTAGGGTTGTCTATATCTTCCATGCTAGGCGGGTTATCCTCACGATGAGTGGACTCCGCTCATCATTCACGACAAAATGGCTGGTAACCGGGATGCCCAATCCCATGCTCAAATCAAATCAAAATAATTGCAAACAAAACTCCCCCAGGATTGTTGTTAGTTGGATGGTACCCGTTGTTTCAGACCAACCGTGGAATGTGCTTGTTGGTGGTGGGGGAGTATAAACTTTACTATTCTGTTTGGGAACCGCCTATTATGTATGTAGTATGGAAGATACGAGATCTCTTGGTTGTTATGTTGACAATGAAAGTATGCCGCTCAAAATATTATTTATCTTTGTTTCAAAACTCGAGCTCTGGCACCTATGCAAATCCTTGCTTCCCTCTACGAAGGGCATATCTATTTACTTTTATGATGAGTCATCATCCTCTTATAAAAAGCACTAGTTGGAGAGCACCACTTTCATTTGTATGCATTGTTATTAATTTACATTGAGTATGATTGTGACTAGATCTCTTTTGCCATGAATTACCATGTCTAGTCAGTCCTTGATCTTCAGGGGTGCTCCGCATTTATGTTTTGCGGTCTCGGAAAGGGCTAGCAAGATACAATATTGTTATATCATACCATGATTGTTTTGAGAAAGTTTGTCATCCGAGATTTATTATTATTGCTCGCTAGTTGATTATGCCATTGATATGAGTAAACGTGAGACCTAGATGTTATTGTGAATATGGTAGTTCATGATCTTTGCTGAAAACTTGAATGCTGGCTTTACATATTTGCAATAACAAGATCAAACAGAGTTTGTAAAAGTTTTTCTTTATCACTTTCAGTTTGTCAACTAAATTGCTTACAAGCAAAGGTTTAAGATTGGGAGCAGTTGATACGTCTCCAACTTATCTACTTTTCCAAACACTTTTGCCCTTGTTTTGGACTCTAATTTGCATGATTTGAATGGAACTAACCCGAATTGCCATGGTGTTATTTTTGTGCAGAAATAAAAGTTCTCGGAATGACCTGAAACTTCACGGAGTACCGTTTTGGAATTAATAAAAAATACTGGCGAAAGAATCAACAGAAGGGGCCCACACCCTAGCCACGAGGGTGGGGGCGCGCCCTAGCCCCCTGGAGCTCCACCAACCTCAACTCCAACTCCATATATTCACGTTCAGGGAGAAAAAATCAAAGAGAAGGATTCATCGCATTTTACGATACGGAGTCGACGCCAAGCCCTATTCTTCCTCGGGCTCCAACTCCATATATTCACGTTCGGGGAGGAAAAAATCAGGGAGAAGGATTCATCGTGTTTTACGATACAGAGCCGCCGCCAAGCCCTATTCTTCCTCGGGAGGGCTGATCTGGAGTACGTTCGGGGCTCCGGAGAGGGGAATCCGTCGCCATCGTCATCATCAACCATCCTCCATCACTAATTTCATGATGCTCACCACCGTGCGTGAGTAATCTCCTCGCAGGCTTGCTGGACGGTGATGGGTTGGATGAGATTTATCATGTAATCGAGTTAGTTTTGTTAGGGTTTGATCCCTAGTATCCATTATGTTCTAAGATTGATGTTTCTATGACTTTGCCATGCTTAATGCTTGTCACTAGGGTCCGAGTGCAATGATTTTAGATGTGAACCTATTATGTTTTCATGAATATATGTGAGTTCTTGATCCTATCTTGCAAGTCATATTCACCTACTACGTGTTATGATCCGGCAACCCCCGGAGTGACAATAGTCGGGACACTTCCCAGTGATGACCGTAGTTTGAGGAGTTCATGTATTCACTAAGTGCTAATGCTTTGTTCCGGTACTCTATTAAAAGGAGGCCTTAATATCCTTTAGTTTCCATTAGCACCCCGCTGCCACGGGACGGTAGGACAAAAAATGTCATGCAAGTTCTTTTCCATAAGCACGTGTGACTATATTCGGAATACATGTCTACATTATATTGATGAACTGGAGCTAGTTCTGTGTCACCCTATGTTATAACTATTGCATGATGAATTACACCGACATAATTATCCATCATTGATCCATTGCCTACGAGCTCATTTCATATTGATCTTTGCTAAGTTACTTCTCCGTTGCCACTGTTACGATTGCTACAAAACTGCTACTGTTACTTTTGCCACCGTTACCATTACTTTCATACAACTTTGCTACTAAATACTTTGCTGCAGATATTAAGTCTTTCAGGTGTGGTTGAATTGACAACTCAACTGCTAATACTTGAGAATATTCTTTGGCTCCCCTTATGTCGAATCAATAAATTTGGTTGAATACTGTACTCTCGAAAATTGTTGCGATCCCTTATACTTGTGGGTTATCAAGACGCCACCACGCCGACCAGCTCGCGCCCACGAATGACGCTCCGGCACCAAGAGGGCGCCACAACTCCGGAGGCCGGCGTCAGTGGTAGAGGCGATATTTCAGTCTCTAGGGTGGCGAACGGCTGGAGATGCTATGGGATCCATGAACTTGTCTTGATCCGCGGCACTGAGGTTCGTGCAATGACCAGATCCATGCACTGGACGCCGCTGTCATCCTTGTGACACGTCGAAGATGCGACGCAGAACAACAATTATCAAGACACCCTTGCACCAGGATGATGCTGCGTCAATTAACTTGTGGATGATGCTGCGTACAACAAATTTATACCCATGAAAAAACCAAGTTCATTGTCACGTAAATTAATCCAAGTGAGTGAAAAGAGAAGCGAAAACAACTGGGCCGCGCGCATGCAGCGTGCCGCTGCCCCTACAGAAACAATTCGTTGTATCCTAGTAGGCTGTTTCTTTGGCTAGGAGCAGTAGTTATCTGGCACTAGTGTCAAAAGGTCTTATATACAATTTCCCTTCCTAGCATGGAGACAGGAGATCAACACATACAGCATACATTCGCTGCTCCGGAGGTGGAGGATTGGATTTGGATGGATGGGGAAGTCGGCATGCTGCGACGATGCAAGGGTGAAGCGGGGCGTGTAAGAGCATTACTAGTAGAGCCCTCAAACCCTCAAACCCCTGAAAATAACCGCTTTTTACAGTTTTAGCGAAAAAAGCCGTGAGACTAGAACCTCTAAACCCTCAAACCCGTAAAAAATTTAGAGGTCCAACCCTCAAACGACTTTGCAATCTGAGAAGTAGGAGTTGAGGGAAAATCTCCCCAACCCGCACTCCTCCTCGTCAGCACTCCTCCTCATTCTTGGAGCCAACCGCTCCTTCTCCGCTCCCGCGCCTCCGCCTCCTCCCGCCGCGCCCGGCCATGGAAAACCCCGCGCCCGCGCCCCGCCCGCCCGCTCCCGCCCGCCCGCGCCCGCCCGCCCCGCCCCCGCCCGGCCGTCGCCCGGCGTGGTGGCGGCGACCGTCGAAGCGGCGGCGGCGGGCGGCTCGCGCCTCCTCCCGCCTCCCAGCCTCCGCCCGGCCCCGTCTCGCCCGGCGCTTTGCCCCGCCACGGCCCGGCGCCCGCCCCAAGAAGAGCCGGCGGCGGCGGCCGTCAGGCCTCGAGGCCGCCAAGGTCGTCGGCTCGTCCCGGCCATGAAGAAGCCGCGGAAGAAGCCCGCCCCCGCGGCCGCGGCCCCGCCCGCCGCCGTCGCCGAACCTCCTCCCGCCGCGGACGAGGTGTTCGCGGAAATGGCAACCCCATCCTCGTTCATGGACCTCCTCCAAAACGCGGAGGTGGACCTCGGAGCTCCGCCTCTAGACCCCTTTAGGGTTGGCGACGACTTGGAGGAAAAGGAGGAAGATGAGGAGGATGAAGGGGATGACGAGGAGGAGGTGGCCGAGATAGGGGTGGAGGCATTCACCGCCGCTTCCCGCCCACACGCTCGGTCGACAAACTACACCGAGGCGGAAGATGTCCTCTTGGTTCGTGCTTGGGCAGCTGTGGGAATGGATGCTACCACCGGCACCGATCAAACCGGTAAACTCTATTGGCAAAGGATCGAGGGGCGTCTATTATAGGATCAAGCCGAAGACTAGTGGGTTCATCCATCGCACTTACCGGTCGCTTCAAGGCGGTGGGAGTTGATCAAGCCCGCTTGTTCTTGTTGGAGTCTGACCATGGACCAAGTGAGGGATGCACCACCTAGTGGAACCGTGGAGAGTGACTATGTGAGTACATATTTCTTTACTATTTCGATTATGTGTGTGCACTATGCTATTGGTGGGTTCTTATGTGATTTATGTGTGGTTGATAGGAGACAATTGCCGGCTTGAGGTACAAGGAGATGGCCGCTTCCAAGGGCAAGCCATTCCCATTTAAGCATGTTTGGTCAATTCTTCAAACCTTTGACAAGTGGAAGTTGAGGGATCAAGAGACCGCACCCAAGAAGTCGGCAATGCTAAGGATGGACGATAGTGAAGATGAGGAGGAGAGGAGCATGGGCAAGCCCGAGGGAAACAAGAAGGGCAAGCTAAGGGTGAAGATGGAAGAAGAGGCGTCAAGCCTAAGGGAGAAGATGGACCACATGATGAAGGCAAGAGAGGAATTGACAACGAAGGCATTGGAGATGAAGCTTCTTATCACCGAGAAGAAGAAAGAGAGGTCAAGCTTGCACAAGTTGAAGCAAAGCGTGAAGAAGCAAAGCGCAAGGCCGAGTTGGAGGAGGGATGATCAAGCTCAAAGAGGCAAAGGTATGGAAAGAACTCATGGTGGAAGAGAAAGAGCACATGATGATGTCCAAGAAGGACATGGATCAAGAGCAATTGCAATGGTGGAAGGACTACAAGGAGGACATCGCGGAGAGGAAGAGGATGTTCCGTGTTGCATCCTTTACTTTTCGAGGTGACACTCCGATGAGTAGTTGTGGTGATGGCGGTGTGTACGACTCCACCGGTGCCGATGGAGATGCTTGATGGAGCCCGCTTGTGGTCTAGGAGATGGCGCCGAGGTGCAACTTTTGGTGATGGTGCCGATGAGAGGAGGAAGATGATGATTTTGTGATGTAAACTATTAAACCATGCATCAATGATTGTCATTTGGTAGTTTGTTTGGAAGTTGATTGTGTTCTTGTTGTCATAAATTGTGAGTTCTCAAATGATAGATTTAAAGGTTGGGGTTGAGGCAAAGACTAGAACCCTCAAATCCAACCCTTAAAGCAGTTTACGGGTTGGGTTTGAGGGTTCTAGTATTTGCCCCTGTTTTTCAACCCTTAAAAGTGTCAAAAAGTGGCACTTCTCAACCCTTAAAAGTGCTTTAAGGATTTGAGGGTTTGAGGGTTCTACTAGTAATGCTCTAAGGATGGCAATGAGTAGGGTATGGGTAGAATAGAGTAATACCATATCCATACCTTATAGTCAGTGGATACAAAATTTTACCCATACCCGTACGCATGGATATGAAACTTTACCCATACCCATACTCGACGGGTACCCGTACCCGGTACCCAACGGGTAGAACAAATAGCACACGAGTTGTTCACATTTTTACACTCATTGATAGCACATTTGACAAAAAACAATTATCTTAGCTCAATAACAAATAGATGAGTACAACATACTCATAAGTCAATAGGAGTAGAAAAGTCACATGAAAAATTAATGATTAATTGACGACAACTTAACATTAGTTCACAAGCGGGCAGGGTATAGGTATACCCGCGGGTATAAGATTATAACCGTACCCAACCCATGGCTTAACGGGTAGGGTATAGGTACTACCATGGGTATAAAAGTGTGTTCATACCCTACCGATACGGGTATGGTACCCGCGGGTTCCCGTACCCGTGGGTAAAATTGCCATCCTTAGAGCCGTGGTCGCGGGTGCTCCACCTTCATCGCCAGGTTCGCCAACTCCGGCAACTGAGTGAACTGCATTGTACGTTCTCGAATTATTTCAGAGATGTCACATCGGTCCTCGAACTATGAAACCAACATTCAAAATCTCAAGTACGGTATGTGTGTCATCCAGATTCAAAATCAGTTCAACACTAAAGTAGTCCGAGGACCTATGTTTTTCCTAGCTTGACACACTTACTGTACTTCGAGAACCTGGTTGACAATTTTCATAGTTTGAGGACCTACATGACACCCGTAAAATAGTTCAAGGACCTATTGTGCACTTCACTCCCGGCAACTGGACCACGCTGCCACACAAGGCGGGGCTTCGCCGTTGCGGCAAGAGCTGCCGCCTGCGGTGGCTCAATTACCTCAGCCGCGGCGGCTTCACCGCGGAGGAGGTCGGCCTGCTCCTCCGCGAGCCAGTGCGCCTTCCGGCGCTCTTGATGGGCCACCTCCGCCTCCTCTGAAGTCGCGGCGTAGTGGACACGAGATGCACTCACCCATTCATGAAGCCTACCTATCCATGAGTAGGACTCCTCGGGCCAAGCGGCTGGCAGCGGCGAGCGCTTACGTGTGGGCGTGAGCTCGGGCTTGGCCTTGACCTTGGGCTCAAGGGCAGGCCGCGGCGGCGGTCAGGGGGCAAGGGGAGCGTGGACGGAGTCCTTCGCTGCCGACAAGGTGAGGGCTTGCTCCAGGCCGTCCCGCTGCGGACGACCGACAGGTGGGTCCGCGGCAAACCAGACGCAAATGTGAGCTTGAAATGTGTCCAGACAGACATCAAGCAGATATGACTTAAGTTTGAATCCGCGCGTTGGACGGTGCTTTGGTCCGTCTCAACTCAAACAGATGTGCGCGGACCGAAATGGTTGCCGCGTTGGAGTTGCCCTCCCCAACATCAGCAGCAGTTTCGGAAAACAGAAGGCAAAAGGCGAGTCAGTTGCCGGTGTACGCTGGTACTGAATTTGTCAGCGCGGCTTTTCTTCAGAGCCTTTATTTTCTTTTTCCCGTATCTTCACATCACACAAGCCATTATCAGAAGCTATGGGCTTCCTTTCCCGCCTAGCGCTTTCACCTATGCTATTGCTTGAAATACTCCTTGTGAACATCATGGCATTTGCATCTTGCAAGTCCTTTTATGCGCAGTATTGTTGACAAAAATCTTTTTTTTCCTTGTGAGTGACGGAAATAATCGTACTTCCACATTTTGGCTTCATCTTCAGTTGTGAGAAAATGTATGTCGCCCTAGAATCACTCTTATAGAAAATATGAGCTGAAACGTCACGAAACTTGTGGATTTTTTTTGTTTACATGATGAGCTGGGAGATCACACATGTGGCAATTGTCATTTCGGTATATTAATAAGTTGAGTTGTTTACACTCGGTCCATTATTATGGTATATTATGCGTTTAGAGAGATAGCTAGCCATGCAAGTGCACAGGTTAAAAGTCATTTTCTCATTACTTTGGCTCTTCCGTTTTCCATTTTTATATGTATTACAATTGTTGGATTTGAAAGACATGGGCTTCATTTTCCTGCAGGAGTGCCACTAGTAGCACGTTTCTTGGATTTCAAAGAAATGGGCTTCATCTTTTTAGCTTCTTATTACCTGCACGAGTCCCACTGTCTTTAGAACCTTTCTTGGTACTACTTGAGCTAATCTCTTATTATTTTTTGTGCATTAAGCTTAGGAGTACATTTATTTGCTAATATGATGGCACATTTCAGCACCAGCCACAGCAACAAAACTACCGAACAGCTGCACCTCAGCTCCAGCCTTCCAGACACAGCTAACAACTACAGCTACTCCTTTCAGCCGGAGCCTTTGCAACTTAGAAGTTGCAGCCCAAATAAACACACCCTAAATTGGCCAATGTGTTGCCTTGGCTTCCACATAGTATAGTATTATGATTACTATCCAACAAAGGGGTGAATAACTGAAAGAAACAAAAAAATGCCCACAATCTTGGCTTGAACTTGCAAACGACGAAATGATAAAAGATAACAGGAGCAAACTTGACAGAGACGTCATGGTGTCACGAATCCAGACGGTCTCATTCACAAGCAGCCTTGCAAACCTATCATCCTTCAAGGTTCTTGACACAAACAAGCGTGACGCTGCCAACCTAACAAACCCTGCATACAAAATCGTAAATACATCTTTGTCTTAGTGGAGGTCCGTGGTGTGACCTGTGGTTCGTTGGATGATGCATCCAAATAGGATTTCAGGGTTGGAAAGCTGACCACTACAGATGATGGATCATGGCCGCAGCACATTTAACTCAAATGCTCTTCATGGGTTTCTGCGACAGGTCCCTGCGGCGCGTCTTCACAAGTGAGGTCTCCAACTCCTGCAGGAAAAAGAATGTAAGATGAGTAACTGTTGAAGTACAACCAAAACAAAAATACAATGTGCGCCTGCTTGCAGCTTTAGAAAGGACCATTTTAGCACATCTCGAAATTCAGACCAGGGATGAGAAGAAAGGTAACCATTGGTCTTTATCCCTCATTATCCAATTAAAACAACATGATTCAGAATGTCGGGCCTCTGATTTATTCAACTGCAAACAAATTCTTCAATGGGGAATTCTAAAAAAATGCATAATGTGCACAGCACATCTATCTGTATAATTTAATATTTTTAATTGTGTATGTACTCTAACCTAGGAAAAATAAAGATTATACTGTTTCACTAACAGCAGAGATTGACAAGCAAATGATGTGTTGTGAATAGTCTCACCACTAAGGGCATCCCGAACAGGGCACCAGATCGCTTCTAAATGTCCGGACCGGAGGGCACTTTTTGCCATCCAATGGGGTACATCAAACGTCCACGGACACGGACATATGTCCTAAATCCCACAAATCGGGTGCAAACATAGAAGTGGTTTGGGAAAGTCCGGACACACTACGGAGAAGCCTTGGACCCCACCACAAACCCACTTTTTTTTGGACAAGGGGTGGTCATTTGGTGCACCGGGTTGGATGGCAGCTCCCCATCCACTGTCCGCGAAAATGTCCGGACTCCGTTTTGATGTACGCCCTTGGAGATACCCCAACTATTCAATCTATTAGTTTCCACCGACATAAGGTGTTGCCTGGTCCCTCTAAATATTTAAAGCATCTTTAATTTGCAGTTACTGATGCACATTCACCAACCTGTGGCTGGGAGCCCTACCTAATGGTCAAAAGTAGAGCCAATGGTTCACCTGGTCAGGAATGAGAAAATATTTGTGTACCTTACTATCTCATTGCTGACCAAAGGTTGAACGCAGGTTTGAGGAGGGAACCTCGATGTCAGGGGGGTGCCCGTCAGCCGGCGCGCCACCAAGCTGCCGCCGGATCAAGCATCAGATAAACAGTGAAGACCATGCCCATGCTCAAGATCCAGGCGGCTCAGGCAGCACCGTCACTGCCCATCTGCCGAGCCTACCGGCTAGCCAGGAGCACTGCCTGGGCCTGCTGGGGCTCAAGAATAGCATCACCGCATGGACAAGACCTGCTGCCGTCATGTCGCCCAGGCAGAGTCCAGCAGCGACGGCGCTAGAATTTGGCCACCAGTGTCGCCTGTCGGGAGCAACGCTGGGGCCTTATTTTCACTTTGTATTTCATTTAATAAGATATTCTTATCTTTGATCTTGAAACAGTATGGGATCCTAAATTCATCATATATCCAAAACCCAGAGAAAATCAGAATTTCTGTCCAATTGCTGCTGGTTTATAAGCCATATGATTACCAGATAGAACCAACCTCCCTAAATGATTGGAAGATCAAGGCCTCCTAGGAGTTGAACACTTACAGAGCAAAAGACACGCAATTTGCAATTTCACATGGGACAGCATTGTAATTCCCTTCAGGTTGACTGTTAACTTAAATACCTAAAGCTTATCTCAAGTACCTGTTATTATGATTCTCAACATTCTAGACTGTTCAATTACTGAATTAATTGAACAGAATAAATCTACTTTGGAAGATCTAATACACACATAAGAGAGCTTAGTTCACTACTTCAAAAAACGTTCACAAAGGGCATCAATTCTCTGGCTACCTTTTGGAATCGTCGTCACTAAAGTCCATGGTAAACTTCTTCACATCTGTTTCCTTCTGACATATAATTTTTTATTCAATCCCAGCATAATGGTAATGCCAATTCCCTTATACTGGGATAAAGTACTCACTTCAGATAATGCATCGTTAACGCATATATTGCTAAGAGCATAGAGGATTACAAAGTCAACAAATCTTCCATATTAAAACGTCAATTTCACAACACAGAGGCACATGCAGTTGTGCAGTAACTTCAGTAATATGGTATTTATCAAATCATAAATATCAACGATGCGTCTGCACTTATTAGTAATTAGACACACCCGATACCAACTTTTATGGGAAAGAACAACAAAGAGAAGTAATATGTTTGGCTGACCTGAACGGAGATGTTAGGGGACACCGCCTTTGTCCAAATACTTTCCAAATCATAGTACTCTCTTGCTTTTTCTTCAAGCGCATGGATGATGATACTTCCTGAGGTCAATTGTTCAGAACAAGTGCAAATTATAAATGATTAACATAGGAACCACTTCAAAGACAGGTACACCACGACTACAAAATTCTAAAACACAAGAAACTAGACTTCAGACCATGAGATACTGACTTCAACAAACTTACTCAGAAATAAGGCACTACCATTTCAAACCTCAAACTAGAGAAACTAGAGATACCCCATTTCTTTATTTTATTTTCTTTGGCCAGAACTGTGCCTGAGCCTTGAGTATCTTTTCATGCATACATAGAGAACAGCTCTACAACAGAAGCCAATCGGCTCAACACACAACTGACATCAGCATCAAAACAGAAAAGAAAGAAGCACAAAAAAGCCAGCTGCAATTCCCCGCAACAAATATGACTGTCTAGAGCCTACCAATCTCCATAGTCTGCCCCTTACCTTAATTTTGATTGCTAGACCTTGAACCGATGTTTGAAGGTCGAGCACCCTTGAGCGCAGTAATTCCAGTGTTCCCAGATGGAGCACATAGTTCGGGGGAACAAAGTTACTAAGCCTTTTCACATGTTTGCTTGAAACATGACCCAGATGGGTGCCCGCCAATCATTTAAGATGGAATCCAATTGTGTCATTAGCTGCTGCTCTCTTATCCAAGACAAAATCTCCCACGAAATTCCTCTCGTGAACATGCACGAGCACGGCGGATGACAGATAAACCCTCGCTCTTGGTCGGGAAGGGGACACCCTAATAGCCATTACAGGGCTTCCTCTCTCCAATGGATCAGCTGTCGAACAACAGTTCAAGGAAGCTAACCAGCTAAGTACTTGGCTTTTATAGGTGCCGCTAATTCAAGATTACTTCCAGCAAATTTCCATGGCGGAAGCCTGGCATAAAGCCTTGTACGAGGAAGTTACCGAATATTTCCTAGAGCTGGCCCAAAACCATGCAAAAGAAGGACAGTAGCGTGGGAGCCACAAATCATAATGAGTAAATCTGGTCTAGACTCTAGAGATAAGCCTCTATCTTAAGTTTCCTTTTTCTTTAAAGTTTATATAAGATCCTTTAGACAGGATCCTTTAGTATGTTTAGATTTGACAGTTAAGGTTCCTTCAATTGCTAAAACTAAATTTCACATGACAGTAGTCTATGTCTATCCATTGCTAAAAGAATTTTTACATACAAAATTGCAGGGATACATATGAAGTTTAGATGTTACCAGAATCAATGACAACCCACTTTCCAGCTTGCTGGCCTTCTACACTCGGCATCAATATTCGATTAGAACCCTTCTGTTTCTGCTTTATCTGATGAAAAAGGGAAATTTCAGTACCATATTAGGATAGCCCGTGTGCATGATCACAAACTTCAAATCACATGGCATGGCCACTGAAGCAGGCTTGTAAACTCCATATGGCACAGGATAATATATCTTAAAATACATTAAACCACATTAATTGTGAAAACCATGCAAATATACTGAGGAGACAGAGAACCTCAGAACTAAGCCACCTCTTTAACAGCTCCCAGCTTGTGATGGAGAGGGGGGGGGGGGGGGGGCATTGATAATGAATTTTCTACAATCTCCTTCCACACTGTGGCAGGTGGCAGCACGGTTCATACAATTGCCTCAGGGGTTAACTACCTGCTTCAGTCGAATCCGAATCACCCATCATGAAACCGGTGCACTCTCGGAACCAAACCATCTTTGCAGCGCACCCATATATTGTTACATCCATATTAGTCACATTATCTCAAGAATCATGAGCAGACGAGTCCACCAAAGCACTAAAAGCAAAATTGGTTAGTTCTATGGAAACAAATCATTGGACCCTTAGGGATTCCTAGAGCTAAAATCCGTTAGGTAGCTATATAATACTTCAAGATCATTCATGGAATGCAAAGCAGTCATATCGCGTCCACGCGAATTCCAGTCACAACATCACCAAAGTAGCAAACATTCGCCCAAATCATACATTAAAAAAAAAAACAGGGTGGAGGGATGGGGGGCGGCTGGCGTGCCTTGTAGAGTATGGCCTGCGCGATGTTGCGGACGTGCCAGTCGGAGCGGCCGGTGGCGACGACCATGTAGTCCGCACAAGCGCCGCCGTGGAGCCCGCCCTCACCGACGGGGAACACACGCACGTCCCCCGCCCGGACGTCGTGCAGCACCTTCTCCACCTCCGAGAGCTCGATAAGCTCCGCCGGCCGAGCCGACGAGGCGCCGCCGGAGGAGAGGAGGCGCGGAAGAAGGTGCGGCGGCGGGCGCCATCGGCCGAGGGCTCGGGATCGAACAGCGGAGAACATCGGTGCGGAGGAAAGGGGGCTCTCTTCGGCCAGAGTTTTTACGATTTCCACCCCGAGGTCGAGGAGAGACCGAAAAGAAGAGCTTTGCCTAGACCTAGGGATGTTTTTTACACTAAGTAAATGGGTTTATACGATGACGTGGCCCTATTTAATTTGACTCCCCATGGTTTCAAAGAAATTTAGAAGGGTTATAAGGGCATCTTCGACACGGACGTGTTCTCTGGTCTAACGTGGCTCTGTATGTATCCACGGTCCTGTTCGTCCAAACCACTGTCACGCACACCTTCATGCCCTTTCCTGCCCGAAGTTGCCCGCATTCATGCCACTTTAGAGCGGCCGCTACGCATTGACGACGGTCATGAGCGGACGTGATCTTTACATGCATCAGCATTGAAGCGACTCGCCCTCTTAGGGCGCCGCCGCGTCGTGTCCCCGGTTTCCGCATCTGGCATGGTGCAGCGGACGTGTCGTGCGAGCGCAAGAAGATCACCTAGAGATAGTGCACAAGTGTGCCATGTGGATAGCTTCTTCTCGAGATTGTCGACGAGAGGGAGAAGATCGGGCCCTAAATCTTTGAAGTATAAATACATGCTTAAGTCTACGCCTGCATCGATCCTTAAATTAGGGTTATGAAGTGTTGTTGAAGCCGGTGAGAGAGAGTGACGGTGGAGAGAGGGAGAGTGAGCAGTGTGAGAGGTGTGAGGGGATTTAAGGCGCGGTTTTGGAAAACAACGTGCCATCTCCCTCTTTATCCCTGCGTGTGCTCTTCTTGCACTTGCTCGGGCCTGACTCGCTGAAAATAGCTAATGCGGCTATCATGCTTTGAATTTTGTGCTATGCGGCCCAAAATTGCATTTCATGGCCTGGCTGAGTGTTATGCAAGTTACCAAATATGTCGTTGTTGAAGGGAAAAAAAGAGTAGGCTTGAGAGCCCCGAAAGCGTGCGATCTCTTTAGTCCAACCCATGTGCTCCACCACTGATTCCAAGAACACGTTCCCTAGAGTATGCCATACTTAGAGCGCTCCGCTGCCGACAGCGAAATCATACATTCGTAGGGTCCGTCATCAGGTTGTCCTCATGCCATATCTTAAATAGACCTTGTGTCAAACCAGCATGGCGACATTTGTTGTCATCCGTCAGGACACGCGACATAGTTTCTATCTTCCTGATTGGGGAGGTGGTAACATTAGAAAGATTTGGGGCAGCTCTAGCTTTTACCTAGTCATGGTCGTCCAGTCACATGAGTGCAGCACCTCGTGAACAATTTGTGCTATATGATCCATATACATGGCTTGCATGAATTTAAGGGTTTAGATATGAGGAGTGTGGTTGTCCGACAGAATATATAATTAAGGAGCCGTCTGGCGCCGTTCAAGGAGCGCGCTTGTGGACGTTTAGGGGTCCGGATTTGTCAAGCCATACGCTCATGGACTAGCAGGTTGAGGCTGAGAAGAAATGGTGTTGGGTTACTTGGATTGCTTGGAATCATAATGAAACAATGGGTATTCCCTCCATTTACTTATACAAGTTCACTATGAAAAATACACTTTGCATCTATACAAAGCCATCAACAATAATCGAGACAAAAGTTAATAATAGTTTCTCGAACTGGTAACCTATTTAATACTTGCATGCATGCAGTCATAATGACACTTCAATCAGCTTTCTATCTCTTCCTTGCATTCATGTGGTGTATTAACGATCCCAATAAATAAAAAGAAAACCTGATTTACAAAGCAAAACATTAAATTTTACCTCAGTATCTCTAATATGAGTTTGTGGTCTTGTATATATCTATACCTCTGTACCTATTAATAAAGCAAGATGCGTTTCTTCAAAAAAATTCATCCGTTCACCATCGAAAAGATTTTTTTATTCAAGGTGGTACTAAATTTTTGTCCGTTCGTGTATTAGAAAAGGAAAAACACTAGAATTTTGTACATGGCCACCTGCAGTGTGGCCCAGCAAAGCCAAACCATTTATTTTACTGCCCACCTAAAAAACCTAATTTATCGCATGGGGCGTCAAATAGTCGCAGCTTCGCACAGGGCTCCCAACCTGGGCTAAACTGTTCTTTCTTTTCTGTATTATGTTTCAATTTTTCTTTTTTCGTTTCTTTCTCTTTTTCTTTCCTGTTTCTTTTCCGTTCAAGTTTACTTTTCTTTCTCCCTTTATTCATACCTTCATAATTTTCAAAATAGTTCATAAATTCGAATTTTTTAGAAATGTTCAGAATTACAAAAAATATCATGTGGTCATAATGACACTCTAACCAGCTTTCAGAACTGTTGGGTACACCTTCTATCATAGATCCGAAGGCAAGATATTCGCTGCTAAGAATTGATCCTTTCTAGAGAAGGAGTTTCTCTCGAAATAAGTGAGTGAGAGAAAAGTAGAACTTGATGAGGTAATTGTACCTTCTCCCGAATTGGAAAGTAGTTCATCACAGAAATCAGCTCGAGTGATTCCTACACCAATCAGTGAGGAAGCTAATGATGATAATCATGAAACTTCAGATCAAGTTACTACTGAACCTTGTACATCAACCAGAGTAAGATCCGCACCAGAGTGGTACGGTAATCCTGTTCTGGAGGTCATGTTACTTGACCATGACGAACCTACAAACTATGAGGAAGCGATGATAAGCCCAGATTCCGCGAAATGGCTTGAGGCCATGAAATCTGAGATGGGATCCATGTATGAGAACAAAGTGTGGATTTTGGTTGACTTGCCCGATGATCGGCAAGCAATAGAGAATAAATGGATTTTCAAGAAGAAGCCTGACGCTGACGGTAATGTTACTGTCTACAAAGATCGACTTGTTGCAAAAGGTTTTCGACAAGTTCAAGGAGTTGACTACGACGAGACCTTCTCACCCGTAGCGATGCTTAAGTCTGTCCGAATCATGTTAGCAATTGCCACATTTTATGATTATGAAATTTGACAAATGGATGTCAAAACTGCATTCCTTAATGGATTTCTTAAAGAAGAGTTGTATATGATGCAACCAGAAGGTTTTGTCGATCCTAAAGGTGCTAACAAAGTGTGCAAGCTCCAGCGATCCATTTATGGACTGGTGCAAGCCTCTCGGAGTTGTAATATACGTTTTGATGAGGTGATCAAAGCATATGGATTTATACAGACTTTTGAAGAAGCCTATATTTACAAGAAAGTGAGTGGGAGCTCTGTAGCATTTCTAATATTATATGTGAATGACATATTGTTGATTGGAAATGATATAGAATTTCTGGATAGCATAAAAGGATACTTGAATAAGAGTTTTTCAATGAAAAACATCGGTGAAGCTGCTTATATATTGGGCATCAAGATATATAGAAATAGATCAAGACACTTAATTGGACCTTGATAAAGTTTTGAAGAAGTTCAAAATGGATCAGCCAAAGAAAGGGTTCTTGCCTGTGTTACAAGGTGTGAAGTTGAGTCAGACTCACTGCCCGACCACTGCACAAGATAGAGAGAAAATGAAAGTCATTTCCTATGCTTCAGCCATAGGTTCTATCATGTATGCTATTGAAAGATCGTGGATGTCGCCTAGAGGGGGGGTGAATAGGCGTTTTAAAATAATTATGGTTTAGACTTGAACAAATGCGGAATAAACCTAGCGGTTAATTTGTCAAGCACAAAACCTACAACAACTAGGCTCACCTATGTGCACCAACAACTTGTGCTAAACAAGATAAACTACTAGGTGATAGCAAGATATATGACAAGAAACAATATGGCTATCACAAAGTAAAGTGCATAAGTAAAGGGCTCGGGTAAGAGATAACCGAGGCACGCGGAGACGAGATGTATCCCGAAGTTCACACCCTTGCGGATGCTAATCTCCATTTGGAGCGGTGTGGAGGCACAATGCTCCTCAAGAAGCCACTAGGGCCATCGTAATCTCCTCACGCCCTCGCACAATGCAAGATGCCGTGATTCCACTAAGGGACCCTTGAGGGCGGTCACCGAACCCGTACAAATGGCAACCCTTGGGGGCGGTCACCGAACCCGTACACTTTGGCAACCCTTGAGGACGGTCACCGGTACCCGTCAAATTTGCTCAGGGCGATCTCCACAACCTAATTGAAGACCCTGACGCTTGCCCGGAGCTTTACACCACAATGATTGAGCTCCGAACACCACCAACCGTGTAGGGCACCCAAGCACCCATGAGGAACAAGCTAAAGGGCACCAAGCACCCAAGAGTAATAAGCTTCTCAACTTGTAACTTCCACGTATCACCATGGAGAACTCAAACCGATGCACCAAATGCAATGGCAAGGGCACACGGAGTGCCCAAGTCCTTCTCTCCCAAATCCCACCAAAGCAACTAATGCTAGGGAGGAAAATGAGAGGAAGAACAAGAAGGAGAACACCAAGAACTCCAAGATCTAGATCCAAGGGGTTCCCCTCACATAGAGGAGAAAGTGATTGGATTGGTGGAAATGTGGATCTAGATCTCCTCTCCCCCCCCCCAAAAAAAACTAGCAAGAATCCATGGAGGGATTGAGAGATAGCAAGCTCGAAGAAGGTCAACAATGGGGGAAGAACACGACCTCAAAGGATAAGGTTCATTGGGGAAGAAGACCCCCTTTTATAGGTGGGGAAAATCCAACCGTTATGCTCACATCCTCAAGACAGGCGGTACTACCGCTCGTCCTCACTGATACTACCGCTAGGGGTAGCGGTACTACCTCAAAGGGTAGCGATGCTGGCTATGAGGGTACTAAAAAATACATCCGTGCCTACCACCGTTGGACTTGTGACGAGTTTTTGGTCCAGAGCGGAAGTAGCCACGGAAGTAGCCACGGTAGTATCGCTCCCAAGAGCGGTAGTAAAAAACTACATCCCCTCCAAGCGGTAGTATCGCTCCCACGAGCGGCAGTACCGCTGCAGCTTTTATAAGGACACCAAAACTGACACAACTTCTGCAAACGGACTCCAAATTCAATGAAACCAAGTTTGTTGGAAAGCTAGAAACAAGGGCTAACACAATATTTATAGAAATAACAATAATAAGCAAATTAGAAAGGCCCATAAGAAAATGGTGAGAACCCTTCCTCGAATAAGACATGTAAAACCTCCAACACCGAAAACGCAATAGAAGAAGCATGTGAAGTCCGTTTTCAATGAACTCGAGCTTGTCATCAAGATGACCAAAATCTCTAAGACTCACGAAGAAAACCAAACAACCAAGAAAGATGATGCAAGGATGCAATGGTTTGAGCTCTCTATGAATGATACGATCAAGCTACTTATCGAGAGGCCCCCCTTGATAGTACGGCAATCGATCCTATAACCCGGTCTCCCAACTACCACCATGAGACCAGTAAAGTAAAAAACCTATCAAGGGCAAACCTTTGCCTTGCACATGGTCCACTTGAGCTAGATGATGACGATCTTGACTCCCTCAAGTTGGACCACCTTTCTTGATCGCGTTGGCTCGATGAAGACTAGTTGATTGCTCCCCCATACTCCACTATGGGTGAGCCACTCTTCCGCACATCTTCACAAGTTCATTGTCACCACAATGGACGGGAAGCTTCAAGCATTTGATCTCTTCGTGATGCTCCACTTGAACTTGCACACCGCAACCTAACCCCATAAAGAACTCTCACATAGACCATGGTTTAGTACACAAAGCATAATGGAAAATGCTTACCATACCATGGGATCACTTGATTCCTCTCGGTACATCTTCTGTGCTTTGTGTGTTGATCAACTTGATTAACTCTTTGACTTAGTCTTGATCAACCTCTCACAAGACCAATCTTTAGGTAATTCCTTGAATAGCACCTTGGTCGACACAAACTCTCCTTGAAACCAACACATGTACTCCAAGTAAAGCCTATGGACAAAACCTTCAAATATAACTCAAGGCAACCATTAGTCCATAAAGATTGTCATAAATTACCAAAACCAAACATGGGGGCACCGCATGTTCTTTCAATCTCCCCCATTTTGGTAATTGATGACAATCACTTTCAAGAGAGTTTATACAAGGAATTATGCATCACCATGCAATGCAACAACCAATAATGCATGCGTATGAGATGCAAATGCTTAGGAACAAAATCAAAGCAAGGAGAAAACTCTGAAGACTTCTCCACAAAACTCTCTGAAACTTCTCCCCCATTGGCATCGATTGCCAAAATGGGCGAAAGTCTCAGAAGACCAATGTAAAAGGTGTTCCTCCAAAAGTTGTGTATTTCTCAACAAGAGAGTGGACTGCCATACACATATCCAAAGGTAATACTTGGAGGAAGACCAACTATATTGAGGCACCAAGAATGCGAAAGAATGATATGCCACAAAGGCATAACAAAGAGAGACACAAGCAATGAAGCAATCAAAAGATACCAATTGAAGCAAGCAAACAAAGGATATCAATTGAACCAACTAGACCAAAGATCCTATGAGCCACATGAATAAAGGATATTATGATACGAGCATAGGAGTGTTCTAAAGAAACTAGAGAAGCTCCCCATGATTTGTGCACAAATAATATTTTTTTGTATTTGGATACAAAGTGCACAAAATAGAATCATACCTCCCCCAAAATCAATAGAAACTTACAACAAGTGCAAGTGAGCATATAGGAAACAAAGCCTAGCACTTGCAACAAACAAATGGTTGAGCAACATATAAAAGAGGCAACTTAAGAGTAGGCTCAACCAAAAAGATGTGTGTGAGTCATGGCAAAGCACTTGAGAAGACTAATGTAAGGGTGAGCATTAAGCATCAACATAGTCTTGAATAGTGGAGATATAAATGGGTTCACAAGCACACTAAATATGCAAAAAGTATTACCAATACTTGTGACATCCCATGGTGAAGATAGAAAGCGAAAGCCTCATCAAGACGAGGGATACCAATTAAGATGGCAAAAAGCCTCGTCAAGACAAGCATGAGGAAAATGATCTTCACCACACAAGAGTGCATTAAGATGCAACGAGATATGACCCGCACTCAAGGCACACACTTTCACGGAGCCACCAAAGAAATAACATGAGAAAGAAAGCGGTGGGCGTGAAAGAAAGGGATATCAACTAGATATGCAACTTCTCTCAAGTGTATAAGATTCTAGGTAGATGAAGATCATGATGATATCAATCCACAAAGAAGGATGTACACACGAAATAGTTACAAAAAGGAAAGAACAAGATATCCACAAGGAAGTCTTAAATATACCAATAAGATATTTGCTTGAAAGCATAGCTCTTGGCTAGATATGGTCTTATTGTATATAAATGAAGTCCAACCACACATCCATCAAAGACATCACAACTAGCAACAAGAGATTATTGTTGGGATGCTTTGAGAAACGAAACAAGTATCACAAGGAAGAATGAATAATATGCCATGATACAACATACACAAGGTTGATGCAAGAGACTGTGCATGAAGTATATGAAGATACTTGTTACCGAGTTAACATTGGACGGATGTAGTAGATACCAATTGAAGGTAGATAGTAGTTCATTGATCATCCTAGCTTGACTCCAATAAGCACATGGTGACAACACCTTCCTTGTGAGTGAGTCGAGCATCCAATGCATCTCCAATTGTTCCTAGAACAACATCACAAACAGAATGGTACCCAAACTCATTGGGGGCAAAAGAGTTAGCAAACCAACAATGCATATGACAAACTCCACATAAATATGTGCATATAGATATGAAATAGAATTTCATGCACATCTTAGCCAATTAGAGACTTGGTGGAGTTTCCCTTATATATTGGGTCAAAGAAAGTAAGCATCCCAAAGAAATTACATGAAGTTAATATGCACGCTCAAGACTTTCAAGAACCGATACCAAATGACAAATAAATACCAAGTGAAGAAAAGATATCAAATGAATAAATCATCACTTGGAGGATATCAATTGAAATATACATCAAGGAATGAGATATCCATTGATACACGCAAAAAGAAAGATGTTACACTCCCAAAAGAGAGAGAATGGTCCCAAACAAACCAACTGCTCTACAAAGTTTCATGATGGCACAAAGTACCAAAAATAAACGACTTGCCTTCCACCAACACACTTGATAAGGATCACAAGATGAGTGTTCTATAGAAAATACGATAGCTCCCCCACAAGTAGTGCATTATAGAGAATTTGCATTTGAATACAAAATGCACAAGGTGGGATCACCACTTTCACTATATCTAGAAAACACTAGACAAGATCAAGAAATTAACAAGATCCACAAGTGATTTGGAAGACAACGGGAGATGACACAATCCATGGCAAGAGATAAGGCAAATAAAAGCAAAAGCCAATGAAAGATGATCATTAAATTCTACCACACAAAAGTGAGTACCAATTTTCAAAAGACAAGAAGTATTTGGAAATAATTCCCGGTGGTAGATAACAGGGATATCCAACATCATCTTCACACCAAACACAAGCAAATTGCAACTTGTAGAGCTAACATGCCACCTAGGAACAAGATAATTTACAATATCAATTCTAGGTGACACTATATCAAATGAACACATTTTCTGGGCTTGTAATATGCATATAGCATATTACTCCCCGATAATGTGATACTAATAAAAACTTAATAAGAGGCAATAAGAGGATCCAACAAGAGATAATTAATGGATTATTTAGAATTTGAATTTCTCATGAGAGATATACCACCTAGCGACTAGATAATCTTGTAATATCAATACTAGATGGTATTCCTCATGTACACACATTTATAGGATTGTGAGATGGACAAAGCACATCACTCCCCAAAATGGGATGTTCCATTAATCTCTCACACAAGCCAACTAGGATACAAACAAGAAGCATAAAGGCTCAACGCACGACACACACGTACATGATGTGCAAACCAGCACATACATACTTGATTACTAAAGATAAGCAAATTGGAGGCACAACATATACAAACACATGCAAGGAACAAAACCAAAACATGCAAAGGGGCAAGTAACTTTCAATGTAAACAATTTAAGTACAAGTTATCGCAAGGAGGCACATTGGATATAAGATAGAAACTTGATAACCCAATTGACTTGGCTTGAGACAATATGAATGATGAAGATCCCTTAATTCTTCATGATGTAGCCAAGTCTCCAATGCCCTCCAACAACACCTATTGATCAAGTTTGAGCTTGTTGGTCCCCAAACAAGTTGGGTCCTAAGAGGTTAGTCACAATAGGCTTGGCAACCCAAATGGTTCTTTTCTTGACACCACTTTGAGTACCAACAAACTTGGCAAACACATTGCAAACCTTATCCTTACCAAGAGAATAGATATTATCAATAATAATTGGGTTGGATAAGTTACCACTAGTGCATGAAGAAGTGACATGACCTTTCCCATGACATAAGTAGCAATGTCTACTCTTCATTTTCTTCTCACTTGATTTCTCAACAAGAGAAGCATTAACTTGAGTCTTCTTGGAAAGTGGCCTTTCTTGAACTTGAGGTTGAGCACGAGATTGAACTTATGGCCTCTTCCCTTGTTGCTTGTCACTAATGGCCTTCTTATTCAATGGGCAAGATCTAACATGATGCCCTTCAATTTTGCACCTGAAGCAAACAATCTTGGCCGAATTCTTGACTTGTTCTTGGCCCTTATTCTTGTTCATCTTGGACTTCTTCTTCTTATTGGAGTTGAATCCAAGTCCACCTTTGTCATTGGGGGATTTTTTCACACTCAAGATATTGTTGAGTGTGGATTTCCCTTCATGACACTTTTCCAAGTCTTTCTTCAAAGAAGTGACTTGGGCCTTGAGCTCTTTGATTTCCTATACATGGTTAGTCTCAGCACAAGCACTAGAGGAAGTATAAGCCTCATCATTAGAGCAACAAGGCAAGGAAAGCAATTCATCACAAGGATGTACCAATATTATGCATGGATGAATCACGAGGACTAGCACAAGGCAATATAGCATTTTGACTAAAAGTAGTGCTAGTATCCACATGAGGCTCACTAGATGTTACCTTAGCAATTATGGCCTCATGAGCTATCTTTAGCACATTATGGGATACTAGAAGATCATCATGAGAGCTTGACAGCCTTTCATGGCTTTCTTCCAATTTCCCATAATTGCTAGATAGCAACTCAAGTTGAGCCCGAAGCTCGACATTCTCCTTCAAAAAGGATGCTTCACAAGTAATAGAGTTAGTAGCACAAGCATCATCAATAATAGCAAGAGGAGAAGGCAACTTGGCTAGCTCTTTTGAATATGAAGCTTTAAGTTGTGCATGAGACTCGGTGAGTTTGATGAGCTCACTCTTAATAACCCTTGAGCCATTTTTGAGGTGCCCAAAGTCCTCAAGAAGTTTAGCATGTGCAACTTCAAGCTTCTCATTTTTAGTTTCAAAATCATTGGCCACCTCAAGAGCTCTATCATGAGATTCCTTCACTCTAGATAATTCTAGAGCAAAAGTCTCCTCAAGAGATTCCTTGGTGGTTGTTCAAGTTCAAGAGCTTGAGAGAGGTCTGCAATCTCATTAGCGTAATCACGCTCATGACCTTCCATTTTTTCAATGGTGACCTCATGCTCCTCAAGATGAGATTCCAACTCCTCAATACAATTCTTGACCTCAATGGCAATGGACATGATTTCCATGAAGTTGGAGTGAGCAATTTTATTTTTATGAAGAGCTTTAAAAATCATTTCCCCCTAAAATTTTAAGGAGGCCACATTATTATCCTCTTCATCATTATCCTCATCATCATTAGCATTAACATCATCGTCAAGAGACATATTGGGGTTCAAAGTAGGAGATACCTTTGAAGCCTTGGCCATAAGGCATAAAGTAATAGATGATGATGTAGGATCCCTTTAAGCACCATTTGAGACCACGTTTTGTTCCATGGAGTGTTGGGCTTCCTATACATTGTTAGCACAACAAATCGAGGAAATACATGCATTTTTATCATGGCAACAAGATATAGCAGGCATATCATTATGAGATTTAGCCAAGCAATTTCTACATGATATGCACGGACTATCAACACAAGCATGTGAAACATGTAAAGTGCACGAAGTTGAAGGAAATATGCCCTAGAGGAAATAATAAAGTTATTATTTATTTCCTCATGTCATGATAAATGTTTATTATTCATGTTAGAATTGTATTAACCAGAAACATAATACATGTGTGAATACATAGACTAACATAGTGTCACTAGTATGCCTCTACTTGACTAGCTCGTTAATCCAAGATGGTTGAGTTTACTACCCATGGACATGAGTTGTCATTTGATTAACGGGATCACATCATTAGGAGAATGATGTGATTGACTTGACCCATTCCGTTAGCTTAGCACTTGATCGTTTAGTATGTTGCTATTGCTTTCTTCATGACTTATACATGTTCCTATGACTATGAGATTATGCAACTCCCGTTTACCGGAGGAACACTTTGTGTGCTACCAAACGTCACAACGTAACTAGGTGTTTATAAAGGTGCTCTACAGGTGTCTCCGAAGGTACTTGTTGAGTTGGCGTATTTCAAGATTAGGGTTTGTCACTCCGATTGTCGGAGAGGTATCTCTGGGCCCTCTCGGTAATGCACATCACTATAAAGCCTTGCAAGCATTGTAACTAATGAGTTAGTTGCGATATGATGTATTACGGAACGAGTAAAGAGACTTTCCGGTAACGAGATTGAACTAGGTATTGAGATACCGACGATCGAATCTCGGGCAAGTAACATACCGATGACAAAGGGAACAACGCATGTTGTTATGCGGTTTGACCGATAAAGATCTTTGTAGAATACGTGGGAGCCAATATGAGCATCCAGGTTCCGCTATTGGTTATTGACCGGCGACATGATTCCGTCATGTCTACATAGTTCTCGAACCCGTAGAGTCCGCACGCTTAAATTTTGGTGAGCATCGGTATTATGAGTTTTTGTGTTTTGATGTAACGAAGGTAGTTCGGAGTCCCGGATATGATCACCGACATGACGAGGAGTCTCGAAATGGTCGAGACGTAAAGATCGAAATATTGGATGACTATGTTCGGACACTGGAAGTGTTTCGGGAGGTTTTGGACATTTACCGGAGTACCAGGGGGTTACCGGAACCCCCCGGGGAGTTAATTGGGCCTCATGGGCCTTAGTGGGAGAAGAGGAGGGGCGGCCAGGGCAGCCACGCGCCCCTCCCCCTCTAGTCCGAATTGGACAGGGAGGGGGGCGGCGCTCCCCTTTTTCCTTCTCCTCCTCTCTCCCTTCCTTCCCTCTCCTACTCCAACAAGGAAAGGAGGAGTCCTACTCTCGGTGGGAGTAGGACTCCCCCCTTGGCGCGCCCTCCTTGGCCGGCCGCCTCTCCCCCCTTGCTCCTTTATATACGAGGGCAGGGGGCACCTCTAGACACACAAGTTGATCTGTTGATATATTCCAGCCGTGTGCGGTGTGCCCCTCCACCATATTCCACCTCGATCATATCGTGGCGGTGCTTAGGAGAAGCCATGCGTCAAGAGTAACATCATCACCGTCATCACGCCCGTCGTCTTGTGGAACTCTCCCGTGAAGCTCTGCTGGATCGGAGTTCCCAGGACATCATCGAGCTAAACGTGTGCTGAACTCGGAGGTGCCGTGCGTTCGGTACTTGGATCGGTCGGATCGTGAAGACGTACGACTACATCAACCGCGTTGTGCTAACGCTTCCGCTTTTGTCTATGAGGGTACGTGGACACACTCTCCCCTCTTGTTGCTATTTATCACCATGATCTTGCGTGTGCGTAGGATTTTTTTTGAAATTACTATGTTTCCCAATAGTGGCATCCGAGCCAGATTTATGCGTAGATGTTATATGCACGAGTAGAACACAAGTGAGTTGTGGGTGATACAAGTCATACTGCTTACCAGCATGTCATACTTTGGTTCGGCGGTATTGTTGGATGAAGCGGCCCGGACCGACATTACACATACGCTTACACGAGACTGGTTCTACCGACGTGCTTTGAACACAGGTGGCTGGCGGGTGTCTGTTTCTCCAACTTTAGTTGAACCGAGTGTGACTACGCTCGGTCCTTGAGACGGTTAAAACAGCACTAACTTGGCGAACTATCATTGTGGTTTTGATGCGTAGGTAAGAACGGTTCTTGCTCAGCCCGTAGCAGCCACGTAAAACTTGCAACAACAAAGTAGAGGATGTCTAACTTGTTTTTGCAGGGTATGTTGTGATGTGATATGGTCAAGGCATGATGCTATATTTTATTATATGAGATGATCATGTTTTGTAACCGAGTTATCGGCAATCGGCGAGAGCCATATGGTTGTCGCTTTATTGTATGCAATGCAATCGCCCTGTAATTGCCTTACTTTATCACTAAGCGGTAGCGATAGTCGTAGAAGAAATAGTTGGCGAGACGACAATGATGCTACGATGGTGATCAAGGTGTCGCGCCAGTGACGATGGTGATCATGACGGTGCTTCAGAGATGGAGATCACAAGCACAAGATGATGATGGCCATATCATATCACTTATATTGATATCATGTGATGTTTATCCTTTATGCATCTTATTTTGCTTTGATTGACAGTAGCATTATAAGATGATCTCTCACTAAATTTCAAGATAAAAGTGTTCTCCCTAAGTATGCACCATTGCCAAAGTTCGTCGTGCCGAGACACCACGTGATGATCGGGTGTGATAAGCTCTACGTTCATCTACAACGGGTGCAAACCAGTTTTGCACACGCAGAATACTCGGGTTAAACTTGACGAGCCTAGCATATGCAGATATGGCCTCGGAACACTGAGACCGAAAGGTCGAGCGTGAATCATATAGTAGATATGATCAACATAGTGATGTTCACCATTGAAAACTACTCCATCTCACGTGATGATCGGACATGGTTTAGTTGATTTGGATCACGTGATCACTTAGATGATTAGAGGGATGTCTATCTAAGTGGGAGTTCTTAAGTAATATGATTAATTGAACTTAAATTTATCATGAACTTAGTACCTGATAGTATTTTGCTTCTCTATGTTATTATAGATAGATGGCCCGTGCTGTTGTTCCGTTGAATTTGAATGCGTTCCTTGAGAAAGCAAAGTTGAAAGATGATGGTAGCAATTACACGGACTAGGTCCGTAACTTGAGGATTATCCTCATTGCTACACAGAAGAATTACGTCCTGGAAGCACCGCTGGGTGCCAGGCTTGCTGCAGATGCAACTGACGACGCACTACAAAAAAAAAGACACATCCGTGACATTTTGGGCCGAACGAATTTTTTTTCTGTCATACTCACTTCTATGACGATAATTGTGACAAACCCCGGTATCATCATAGATGTGGTGGGGTCCTACTTCTATGACAAAAAATCATGACAGAAAATGGGATTTTCTTCCTGGGCGGGCCGGAGACGCAACTGCATGACATTCTTTGGGCCGTCCATGACGGAAAAAACGTGGTAGAAGCGAGGGCGAGGAAAATGTCGGGGTGTTCCTGGTTACGGTGGGTGGTCGGGGCCGAGCGATGCGCGTTTCTCTCGTACACGCACGCGCGTGGGTGTGGCGTTGGGATCTTCCGAACCCTCTAATCGAACCCGGCGATTACCTGCGAACTACGCGTTCATCGAACCCGAGCGATCGATCGATGGCTGTTAACTGAACCCGATCGAGCGATTCCTTCGCTAGTGCTGCTAACTGAAGCCGATCGATGCTGCCTCTGGATGAACAGTGAGCGTTGCTGGGGGGTTTGGATGAACAGTTCCCCATGGGGGTGGATGAACAGGACCCCGTGGTGTTGCCTCTGGATGAACAGGACCCCGATCGATCGAGCCGGTTGGGGCTGGATGAACAGGACCCCGTGGAGGGCTGGATGAGGAGGACCACCCGTGGAGGGCAGGATGAACAGTAGATGGTGGAGGGCTGGATGAGCGGTAGCCCGTGGAGGGGTGGTTGAACAGAGCCTGTGGAGAGGGCTGGTTGAACAGTAGCCGGTGGAGTAGCGTGCGATGGAGGCTGGATGAACAGGAGCCCGTGGATGAATAGTCGCAGGTGGAGGCTGGAGGAGGTCGACGGTGGATGAACAGTAGCTCGTGGAGGCCGGAGGGGGTCGACGGTGAAGATGAACAGTATCCCATGGAGTCCCGTTTTGCGGTACGCCACACCCCTCCCGATGAACAGGACCCCTGTTTCGACCGTAGCGCTCCAACACAAGTCTGTTTCCTCCGTTTTGCGGTACGCCACACACCTCCCGATCAACATGACCCCTGTTTCGACCATAGGAGGTCCGTTTCCTCCGCTTTCTGATGCGCGGACCCTGATGAACAGGATCCCGTTTCGAATGTGTCCGGTCGAACACAAGGCCGTTTCCTCTGTTTTGCGGTACGCCAGGCCTCATTTCCATCGGTTGTTCCGTCCAAGCCCTCCCGATGAACACGACGACGGATTCTGTTCTGACCCAGCCGGTTGGCTCCCCATGAACACGACGACAACATTGTTTCTCCGTTCTGACCCAACCATGTACATGAGCCCTGGCAGTACATACGCGCGAGGCGTACGAGACCCCGCTCGTATGTACGTACATGGCCGTATTTACTTTCTTGCACCCTGGCCATTGTACGTACGTGTACATGCTACGTGCGCACCTCTACTACGACATGTGCGCGCCTCTACATCGACGGTATGTACGCATTACGCTCACGTTCCAGAATGACAACGCCACGCACGCTTCGACCAGGTGGGTCCCGACTATCGAGCACTTCCTTGCACTGCGAAGATGTAGCTGGTGGGTCCCGGCAATGGGGAAACGTTTTTTCGCCAAAAATACGGTGGCCCGTCCGGTGGGTCCCTGCTGTCGGTGGAGGAATAATTATTTTGGCGGCGTAATAAGGAGGCACTTCCTTGATGCGGCCGTGGACCCAGCTGTCAGCCTCTCCATGTACAGTCCATGTCCGATGGAAGCCGTTCCTTGACCATGTTGACCACGCCGCACCGAGAGCACCAGGGCGGTGGACGACAGCAAGGCCTAGGAAGGGGACGATGCGGAGCCGGGAAGACGCAACAGTGGATTCCCACACGTAGAGGAGTATGACGGTTCACTGGTTCGCTGCGGTGTGAGGTTGTCATCGCCGTAGAATAACAGGGGGTGTGGGTGAGTAGAGGGATGGCCTGGCCAGCGATGGGAGTAGTAGGGGCGGTGAGGCCTCCGCTGCATCGCAGCCGGCCATGGGAGGCAGGAGCACGAGGCACGACCGACGCTGGTTTGGGCGGCTGGAGCAAGAAGACCAGAGGTTGAAGAAGCACTACGGCCGTTGGATGGACATCGTACGATCACTGGAGCTAGAATCATGCATATTGACTAAGTTGACAAAGCCCTCCGTCCCCGTCAACTTAGTAGGCCCACAAGTCAGCCTGCCACTATACTCGGTCCCAGCTAGCAGGGGGAGTATTCATTTTTTTGTGCGTAATAAGGAGGCACTTCCTTGCGTGCGAAGATATAGCTGGTGGGTCCAAGCTGTCAGCGGCGGTAACTTTTTTTTGTGAAATATAGAGGCCCTTTCGGTGGGTCCCAGATGTCAGGTGGAGGAATCATTATTTTGCGCGTAATAAGGAGGCATTTCTTTGCGTGCGGCCGAGGACCCAGCTGTCAGCCTCTCCACGTATAGTCCACTTCAGATGCATGTCGGTCGTTGACCATGTTGACCAGGCCGCGCCGAGAGCACCAGGGCGGTGGACGACGGCGAGGCCTAGGAAGGGAATGACACGAAGGCAGGGTAGACTCGGCAGTTGTTTCCCACGCTGAGGGGAGTACGACTGTACGAGGGTTTACTGGTTTGTCTGCCATCGCCAGAGAATAACAGCAGATGTGGGTGAGTAGAGGGATGGCTAGGCCACTGATGGGAGTACGGTGGGGCTGTGAGGCTGTGGCAACCTGACCCGGCTTGAGGAGGAGGGAGCAGGCAGTCCCGCCGGGCGCTTGTTTGAGCGGCCGAGCAGAAGAGTAGAGATTGAAGAAGCACGACGGCCGTTGGATGGACATCCAACAGTCACTGCTTTTGCGTCAACCTTTTTTTTGGAAGGCCTCAAATCTGCGGAAAACATCATACAACCCATCTGCCATTATTTCTAATAATTTACAGCCCATTTGCTAATTCTTAAGGTTTTTTTTGTGGAGCCCATATTCTTTTTGTTAGCATTACAACCCATATTGTGGACATGGTTAAAAAATTATACGACATTTTGCATATTTCGGTGCGGTCCGAACTGTTTTTAATCCCGAAATTTCGAGTCAAATTCAAACTGATTTTAAAAATAAATGTATATCAATATAAAATCTAACAAATTGTCCACGCATAAAAATCAATGCAATTTAAAATCTCGAAATGAAAAAAAGAAATTTGAAACTAATTGTCGGTTTGATGTGTTTTAAAAATGTACAGCCTATTTCTCATTACTAATAGGCCATTTTCTCGGCCAGCCGAATGAAGCTCACCTCATCTTGAAAGATTTGCAGCCCAACAGGCCTGACAAAGCGACTTACTTGGCAAATCACAAAAAAATTGGGCTGTGGCCGTGGACCCGGTATCGGCCTCTCCACGTCTGATACTCTTCCGATGGAAGTTGGTCGTTGACCATGTTGACCAAGCCGCGCCGAGAGCACCAAGGCGGTGGACGACGACGAGGCCTAGGAAGGGGACGACGCGAAGCCGGGGAAGACGCGAAAGTGGATGCCCACGCGGAGAGGAGTACGAGAGTTCACTGGTTCGACTACGGTGTGAGGCTGCCGTCGCCGCAGAATAATAGGGGGTGTGCGTGAGTGGAGGGATGGCCTGGCCAGTGGTGGGAGTAGTATGGGGGCGGTGAGGCCTCCACGGTAGCACAGCTGGCCATGGGAGGCAGGAGCAGGCGGCATGACCGGTCTTTGCTTTGGTAATTTGAGCAAGAAGACCAGAGGTTGAAGAAGCACTAAGGCCGTTGGATGGACATCGACGGTCACCGGAGCTAGAATCGTTCATATTGACTAACTTGACAAAGCCCTCCGTCCCGTCAACTTAGTAGGCCCACAAGTCAGCCTCCCACGGTGGTGGGTCCCGGTGGCAGGGGTATTCATTTTTGTGCGCAATAAGGAGGCACTTCCTTGCGTGCAAAGATATAGTTGGTGGATCCGACCTGTCAGCGGAGGGAATGTTTTTTTCGTGAAATACAGAGGCCCTTCCGGTGGGTCCCAGATGTCAGGTGGAGGAATCATTATTTTGTGCGTAATAAGGAGGCATTTCCTTGTGTGCGGTCGTGAACCCAGCTGTCAGCCTTTCCACGTACAGTCCACTTCCGATGGATGTCGTTCGTTGACCACGTTGACCAGGCCGCGCCGAGAGCACCAGGGCGGTGGACGACGGCGAGGCCTACGAAGGGAACGACATGGAGCCGGGAAAGACACGACAGTAGCTGCCCATGCGGAGGAGAGTATGAGGGTTGACTGGTTCGGCTGCCGTCCTTGGAAAATAACAGGAGGTGTGGGTGAGTAGAAGGATAGACAGGCCAGGGATGCGAGTATATGATGGGGCCGTGAGGCCTGCCCGGCAGCACAACCGACCATGGGAGGCAGGAGCAGGCTGTTCCGACGGCGCTGGTTTGGGCGGTGGGCGGGAAGATCGAGAGGCGAAGAAGACGATTGCCGTTAGATTGACATCTAACGCTCGACACTGGTAGAGTCGATTGTTGACTAAGTTTCTTTTTTGATAAACCTTGTGTACGCATGAACTTAGTAGGCCCACAAGTCAGCCTCCAAATCTATGGCAGACAACATAGAGCCCATTTGTTGTTTTTTAATAATTTGCAGCCCATTTGCTAATTCTTATAAGTAATTTATTACAACCCATTTTCTGCCCAGGACCACGGTCAAAAAGTTCAACCTTATTTTGCATATTTTGGTGGAGTCCGAACTTTTGTAATCCCGTAATGATAAACATTTTTTTAAGAACTTATTGATTTGCCAAAAAAATCCTTTTGTTTTTGTAAGCAAAATAAGACGTGGGACAATTGAGTTGGTTTAAGCGAAAACAAGTGTTAAAAAAATCAACACTGGGAGGGAAAAGAACAACACAAATAAGGATGTAAATATGAAAAGTGAATTTTATGTATTTTCAATATAATGATACGTGTATATGAACTAGTAAAACTATAGGTAGAGATTAGAAAACGGATGTAGGACATTTGTTCCAAGAGGAAAATAGAACTGGGCTGTGTGTTTGATTCAGTAAAAAAAGTGCATGCGGATGTTGTAAGACAAAATATAACTAACGCTCGCGGGCCAGAGGCCAGTAGATACCTGATGGATCTTTGTGCCTCGTTGTCATCATGGGCTGGGCCTGTTAAAAACAAAACCAAGCCTGGGCAGTCTACAACCCAGTTGAAACTTGCTCGACCTGAAAAAACAATATACGTGCTCAATAAACGAGAGAATTCTGCAAGTACAAACTGATAACTGGGATGCAATAGAGATATTTTTTTTCGTCGTGATAATAAGAGAATGCACTTGTTTGGAAAAATTTGGAGAACTGGGAATTCGAACGACAGGTGCTTATGCTACCCATCAAATAAAAATCAGGTGCCTGAAAATTCGTTTCGAAACAAATGATTCAGATTTATATCCACATCGACCCTCGGCATGATGGTTGGAAGCAAATGCCAAGTTCATACCAAAAGATCGTTAACAACAATACCAACTTGCGGACGACAAGGTAGTACAAGAACCAATACCAAACTAACTCCTGGCCCTAGTGTTCGTCTGGTAGAAAATCTTGCAGAGGACCAGCTCCCACTCCTTCTCTTGCTCCAGGTCCCCGAGGTGGTTGATAACCCACAAGTATAGGGGATTAGTTGTAGCCTCTTTCGATAAGTAAGAGTGTTTAACCCAACGAGGAGCTAAAGGTAGAACAAATATTCCCTCAAGTTCTATCGACCACCGATACAACTCTACGCACGCTTAACGTCCGCTTTACCTAGAACAAGTATGAAACTAGAAGTACTTTGTAGGTGTTTTTGGATAGGCTTGCAAGAAAATAAAGAGAGCACGAGAATAAAAACTAGGGGCTGCTAAGTTAAAAACACAACTAATGTAAATATAGCGAGTGTGGAAAAGTGGTGTTAGGAGTTGCGAAATTATACCTCAAGCAATTGACTACTTTACTAGACCGATAGCAAGTATTATGTGGGAGAGGCCACTGCTAGCATGTCATCCCTGACTTGGAATTCTATGCTAAGATATATTGGTCCCCCTTCAATCCCGTATGTATCAATTTCTATGCTAGGTTGAAGCTTCTGTCACTCTTGCCCTCCAATACATAGTCCTATCAACATACAACTAACCCTCAGGTGTGATCCACGCGCGCGCTCATATGATGGGTACCAAAGGACAGCAACATAACCACAAGAAAATTAAATCAATCATAGCAATTCATCAACCACCGATAGGACAACAAAAATCTACTCAGACATCATGGGATGGCAACACATCATTGGATAATAATATGAAGCATAAAGCACCATGTTCAAGTAGAGGGTACAGCGGGTTGCGGGAGAGTGGACCGCTGTAGATAGAGGGAGGAAGGTGATGGAGATGTTGGTGAAGATGGCGGAGGTGTTGGTGAAGATCGCGGTGGTGATGATGATGGCCACGGCAGCATTCCGGCGCCACCAGAAGAGAAGGGGAGAGGGGGCCCCTTCGTCTTCTTCTTCCTTGACCTCCTCCCTAGATAGGAGAAGGGTTTCCCCTCTGGTCCTTGGCCTCCATGGCATGGGAGGGGCGAGAGCCCCTCCGAGATTGGATCTATCTCTCAGTTTCTCTTTGTTTCTGCGTTCTGTTCTGGCTCTGTTTCACCGTTTCGTGTATATATGGAGATCCGTAACTCCGATTGGCCTGAAACCTTCGCCATGATTTTTTTTCCGAATATTTGCTTTCTTGCGGCAAAAGAAGAGCGTCAACCGCCTTACGGTGGGCTCACGAGGGTAGGGGGCGCGCCCCCCTGCCTCGTGACCACCTCGGGCACTGGTTAGCGTTGATTTTCCTTCCAAATTTTCCATATTTTCCAAAAATATGCTCCGTCCGTTTTTTATCCCGTTTGGACTCCGTTTGATATGGATATTCTGCGAAACCAAAAACATGCAACAGCATGTGAACGGCACCGGGCCTTCGGATCAATATGTTAGTCCCAAAAATAGTATAAAAAGTTGCCAAAAAGTATATGGAAGTTGTAGAATATTGGCATGGAACAATCAAAAATTATAGATACGGCGGAGACGTATCATAATCCCCAAGCTTAATTCCTGCTCGTCCTCGAGTAGGTAAATGATAAAAAAGATAATTTTTGATGTGGAATGCTACCTAGCATAATCTTGATCATATGTCTAATCATGGCATGAATATTAAGACACAAGTGATTCAAAGCAATAGTCTATCCTTTGACATAAAAATAATAACACTTCAAGCATACCAACCAAGCAATTATGTCTTATTGAAATAACATTGCCAAAGAAAGCTCATCCCTACAAAATCATATAGTATGGCTATGCTCCATCTTCACCACACAAAGCATTCACATCATGCACAACCCCGATGACAAGCCAAGCAATTGTTTCATACTTTTGACGTTCTCAAACCTTTTCAACTTTCACGCAATACATGAGTGTGAGCCATGGACATAGCAATATAGGTGGAATATAATATGATAATAAGAGCTATAAGTGTATGAAAGCTCAAACTGGAAACTAAGTGGGTGTGCATCCAACTTGCTTGCTCATGAAGACCTCGGGCATTTGAGGAAGCCCATCATCGGAATATACAAGCCAAGTTCTATAATGAAAATTCCCACTAGTATATGAAAGTGAAAGCATAGGATACTTTCTCTATGAGGAACATGGTGCTACTCTGAAGCACAAGTGTGGTAAAAGGATAGTAACATTGCCCCTTCTCTCTTTTTTTTCATTTTTTTATTTTATATTTTTTTGGTGGGCTTCTTTGGCCTCTTTTTTTTATTTGGGCTTCTTTGGCCTCTTTTATTTTTTGTAAAGTCCGGAGTCTCATCCCGACTTGTGGGGGGATCATAGTCTCCCTCATCCTTTCCTACTGGGGCAATGTCCTAATAATGATGATCATCACACTTTTATTTACTTACAACTCGATATTACAACTCGATATCTAGAACAAATATATGACTCTATATGAATGCCTCCTGCATCGGGATGTGCAATGATCTAAGCGTAGCAATGACATCAAAAAATGGACAAGCCATGAAAACATCATGCTAGCTATCTTACGATCATGCAAAGCAATATGACAATAAATGCTCAAGTCATGTATATGATGATGATGGAAGTTGCATGGCAATATATCTCGGAATGGGTATGGAAATGCCATGATAGGTAGGTATGGTGGCTGTTTTGAGGAAGATATAATGAGGCTTATGTGTGACAGAGCGTATCATATCACGGGGTTTGGATGCACCGTGAAGTTTGCACCAACTCTCGAGGTGAGAAAGGGCAATGCACTGCATCAAGAGGCTAGCAATGATGGAAGGGTGAGAGTGCGTATAATCCATGGACTCAACATTAGTCATAAAGAACTCACATACTTATTGCAAAAAATCTATTAGTCATCAAAACAAAGTACTACACGCATGCTCCTAGGGGATAGATTGGTAGGAAAAGACCATCGCTTCGTCATGACCGCCACTCATAAGGAAGACAATCAATAAACACCTCATGCTCCGACTTCGTTACATAATGGTTCACCACACGTGCATGCTACGGGACTTGCAAACCTCAACACAAGTATTTCTCAATTTCATAGTTACTCGACTAGCATGACTCTAATATCACCACCTTTATATCGCAAAACTATTGCAAGGAATCAAACATATCATATTCAGCGATCTATAAGTTTATGTAGGATTTTATGACTAACCATGTGAATGACCAGTTCCTGTCATCTCTCTAAATAGATATAAGTGAAGCAAGAGAGTTTAATTCTATATACAAAAGATATGCCCACGCTCTAACAAATATAAGTGAAGCAAAAGAGCATTCTACAAATGGCGGTTGTCTAAGTGAAGAGAAACAGGCAACCCAAACTTCAAATGATATAAGTGAAGCACATGAAGAATTCTATAAAGCCATACTCAAAAGATATAAGTGAAGTGCAATGAGCATTCTATAAATCAACCAAGGACTATCTCATACCAGCATGGTGCATAAAATAAAAATGAAAACTAAAAGCAAAAGACGCTCCAAGATTCGCACATATCACATGAATGAAACGAATCCGAAAACATACCGATATTTGTTGAAGAAAGAGGGGATGCCTCCCCAGCATCCCCAAGCTTAGACGCTTGAGTATCCTTGAATATTTACTTGGGGTGCCTCGGGCATCCCCAAGCTTGAACTCTTGCCTCTCTTCCTTTTCCTCATATCGAGACATCCTCGATTAGACATTACATCCACACAAAACTTCAACAGAAAACTCGGTAAGATCCGTTAGTATAATAAAGCAAATCACCACTCTAAGTACTATTGCAAACCAATTCATATTTTGTTTTTTCATTGTCTCTACTATAATACAGCTTTTCCATGGCTTAATCCACTGATATAAATTGATAGATTCATCAAAACAAGCAAACTATGCATCAAAAACAGAATCTGTCTAAAACAGAACAGTCTGTAACAATCTGAACATTCACCATACTTATGATACTTGCAAAATTCTGCAAAAATTAGTAAAATTAAAAAATTTGTACAGAAAGACAGTGCAAACAGAATCAGAACTATTTGACGTTCCAGTAAAAAATTAAAATTCGCGCACTACAGCCAAAGTTTCTGTCCTGCACCGCACAAACCAACAAGTATTGTAAACATCCTAAAGGCAAATCTTGGCACATTATTTTTATAATACAATGGAATTGTACAAGGGAATAATTATTTTTGTTGAAAATTTTCTGTAATCAAGATTCACAAAGTTGCCGTGAGCATGAACAAAGTTCAAGGAGCTCTCCCACTTCAACAATGCTTGTCTTTCTCACTTTCGCTTTTCTTTTTGAAAATTTTTGGGTTCCCCTCTTTATTTTTGTTGTTTTAAAACTATATAAAAGCACTCAACAGAAATAAATGACTCTCTAAAACTTCCGGGTTGTCTCCCTGGCAACGCTTTCTTTAAAGCCATTAAGCTAGGCATATAGTGCTCAAGTAGTGAATCCACCCGGATCCCAAGGTATATCAAAGCCAATTTTCATTAACAATGATTTGTAATTTAGTAGTGAGCACAAAGCAACATTTATCAAGCAATGACGAAGTCTAACTCTCTTCCTATGCATCGGCATGTCATAAAAGAACAATTCATGCACACCTAGTAAAGGCCAATGCATAGTATAAACAGTTTCTTGCAATTTTATCATGTTGGAAACATAGAGAGGTGGAGATATAGTTCCTCTCTCATAATAATTGCAAGTAGGAGCAGCAAGCACATGCATATTATATCTATCAAACTCATCATGTGCAATAGTAAAAGGCAACCCATCAATGTAATCCTTAATAAGTGCAAACTTCTCCGATATAGTGTAGTCAGGAGAATTCAAATAGATAATAGGACTATCATGCGTGGGTGCAATAGCAACAATTTCATGTTTAACATAAGGAACTATAGCAAGTTCATCTCCATAAGCATAATTCATATTGGCATCTGGGCCACAAGCATAGCAAGCATCATCAAAAAGGGATATTTCAAGAGAATCAATGGGATCATAACAATCATCATAGCAATCATCCTTGGTAAGCCGCGAAGGGCATTAAATAATGTATGAGTTGAAGAGTTACTCTCATTAGAAGGTGGGCGCGGGTGATCAATCCGCTCTTACTCCTTTTGTTCTTCGCTCTCCTCATCATTTTTTTCATCCAATGAGCTCATAGTTTCATCAATTTCTTCTTCCATAGCTTCCTGTAAAATATTAGTCTCTTCTTGGACAGCGGAGACTTCCTCAATAAATTGGTTAACATAGGCATTAGAAGCATAATTCTCATAACAATATTCAAGTATGGCAAAATTTTCAGATTTGTAAAGAGTAGCATCATACTTTTCAATCAAAGAAGCAATTTCAAAAGCACCCTTAAAAGCAACAAATTCTTCAATTTGTTGAACATCATAGTAACTATAAACACCCTTAGCCTACGAAGATAAGATCCCATTATCAATAAACTCACATTGGTAGGGAAGGTGTTTTTTAGGGTTTTCAGAACAACAAGTAAAATCATATTCCCAACATAAATTCCAAGCGTAGCATTGTAAACGTTGAATTTGATCCCATAATAGTTTCCCTTTTTCAGATATACGGTGTCGCACATAACAAGCATGCTCATCTAAAGATTTGCCCTCACTAAGCTAGTTGGGGTTTCGGCACGAGCACAAAGGGATCGAAGATGATCCAAGTAAAAAGCTTCAGCGGTGTGATAGATTTTGAGTGGTTCTTCAACCATTGGTTTAGTAGGTACAACTATTTTTTTTTGGTATTTTGCGTTTCCTACCCATGACTAAAGATAGAAAACAACTAAGAACAGCAAATAAAAATTACTTAGTGATAAAGCAAACAAGCACACACGAGAATATTCACCCCACGCTATTGCTCCCCGGCAACGACGCAAGAAAAAGGTCTTGATAACCCACAAGTATAGGGGATCAATTTTAGCCTCTTTCGATAAGTAAGAGTGTCGAACTCAACGAGGAGCTAAAGGTAGAACAAATATTCCCTCAAGTTCTATCGACCACCGATACAACTCTACGCACGCTTAACGTTCGCTTTACCTAGAACAAGTATGAAACTAGAAGTACTTTGTAGGTGTTTTTGGATAAGCTTGCAAGAAAATAAAGAGAGCACGAGAATAAAAACTAGGGGCTGCTAAGTTAAAAACACAACTAAAGTAAATATAGCGAGTGTGGAAATGTGGTGGTAGGAGTTGTGAAATTTTCCCTCAAGCAATTGACTACTTTACTAGACCGATAGCAAGTATATGTGGGAGAGGCCACTGCTAGCATGTCATCCCTGACTTGGAATTCTATGCACTTATGATTGGAACTATTAGCAAGCATCCGCAACTACTAACTTTCATTAAGGTAAAACCCAACCATAGCATTAAGATATATTGGTCCCCTTCAATCCCGTATGCATCAATTTCTATGCTAGGTTGAAGCTTACATCACTCTTGCCCTCCAATACATAGTCCTATCAACATACAACTAACCCTAAGGTGTGATCCACGCAGCAGCTCATATGATGGGCACCAAAGGACAGCAACATAACCACAAGCAAATTAAATCAATCATAGCAATTCATCAACCACCGATAGGACAACAAAAATCTACTCAGACATCATAGGATGGCAACACATCATTGGATAATAATATGAAGCATAAAGCACCATGTTCAAGTAGAGGGTACAGCGGGTTGCGGGAGAGTGGACCACTGTAGATAGAGGGAGGAAGGTGATGGAGATGTTGGTGAAGATGGCGGAGGTGTTGGTGAAGATCGCGGTGGTGATGATGATGATGGCCACGGCAGCGTTCCGGCGCCACCGGAAGAGAAGGGGAGAGGGGGCCCCTTCGTCTTCTTCTTCCTTGACCTCCTCCCTAGATGGGAGAAGGGTTTACCCTCTGGTCCTTGGCCTCCATGGCGTGGGAGGGGCGAGAGCCCTGCTACGTCTTGAGCTTGCGTTGGTTTTCCTCGAAGAGGAGAGGGTGATGCAGCAAAGTGTAGCGTAAGTATTTCCCTCAGTTTTGAGAACATGGGTATCAATCCAGTAGGAGGCTCCTCAAAAGTCCCACGCACCTACACAAACAAACTGAGAACTCCCAACCAACGCAATAAAGGGGTTGTCAATCCCTTCACGGCCACTTGCGAAAGTGAGATCTAATAAAGATAGTATGATAAGATAAATATATTTTTGGTATTTTATAATATAGATGCAAAAGGTAAAGATGCAAATAAAAGTAGATTGGAAGCAAATATGATAAGAGATAGACCCGGGGCCATAGGTTTCACTAGAGGCTTCTCTCAAGATAGCATAAGTATTATGGTGGGTGAACAAATTATTGTCGAGCAATTGATAAAAAAGCGCATAGTTATGAGATTATCTAGGCATGATCATGTATATAGGAATCATGTCCATAACAAGTAGACCGACTCCTGCCTGCATCTACTACTATTACTCCACACGCCGACCGCTATCCAAAGCATGCATCTAGAGTATTAAGTTCATAAGAACAAAGTAACGCTTTTAAGCAAGATGACATGATGTAGAGGGATAAACTCATGCAATATGATATAAACCCCATCTTGTTATCCTCGATAGCAACAATACAATCGTGCCTTGCAACCCTTTACGTCATTTGGGTAAGGACACCGCAAGATTGAACCCAAAGCTAAGCACTTCTCCCATGGCAAGAAAGATCAATCTAGTAGGCCAAACTAAACCGATAATTCGAAGAGGCTTGCAAAGATAACTTAATCATACATAAAATAATTCAGAGAAGATTCAAATATTATTCATAGATAAATTTGATCATAAACCCACAATTCATCGGATCTCGACAAACACACCGCAAAAAGAGATTACACCGAATAGATCTCCACAAGAGAGGGGGAGAACATTGTATTGAGATCCAAAAAGAGAGAAGAAGCCATCTAGCTAATAACTATGGACCCGTAGGTCTGTGGTAAACTACTCACAACTCATCGGAGGGGCAAGGATGTTGATGTAGAGGCCCCCCATGCTTGATTCCCCCCAGAGAGTCTTGTGAAGGCTCCAAGATGGGATCTCATGGATCTGAGAAGGTTATGGCGGTGGAAATTATGTTTTGTGGTGCCCTTGATGTTTTCGAGTGCGTGAGGTATATATAGGAAGAAGAAATGCGTCGGTGGCGCTGAGGGGCCCACGAAGAGGGGCGCCCTATAGGGGGGGCGCCCTCCTATCTCGTGCAGGCTCCGGTTGCTTCTTGACTTGCACTCCAAGTTCTCTGGATCACGTTTGTTCCAAAAATCACGCTCCCGAAGGTTTCATTCCGTTTGGACTCAGTTTGATATTCCTTTTCTTGAAATCCGAAATAGGCAAAAAAACAACAATATGGGCTGGGCCTCCGGTTAGTATGTTAGTCACAAATATGATATATATGTGTAAAATAAAGACCATAAACATCCAAAAGGGGTAATATAATAGCATGGAACAATAAAAAATTATAGATACATTCAAGCATCCCCAAGCTTAATTCCTGCTCGTCCTTGAGTAGGTAAATGATAAAAAAGAAATTTTGATGTGGAATGCTACCTAACATAATTCATAATGTAATTTTCTTTATTGTGGCATGAATGTTCAGATCCAAATGAATACAAAATAAAAGTTCATATTGATAAAAGAAATAGTAATACTTCAAGCATACTAATCAAAGTAATCATGTCCTCTCAAAATAGCATGGCAAAAGAAAGTTCATCCCTACAAAATCATATAGTTAGGCTATGCTTCATTTTCGTCACACAAAGATGTTCCCAACTTCTATACCACTGAGGACAAGCCAAGCAATTATTTCATACTTAAATAATCTCAAACTTTTTCAACCTTCACGCAATACATGAGCGTGAGCCATGGATATAGAACTATGGGTGGAATAGAATATGATGATGGGGATTGTGTGGAGAAGACAAAAAAGGAGAAAGTCTCACATTGACGAGGATAATCAACGGGCTATGGAGATGCCCATCGATTGATGTCAACATGAGGAGTAGGGATTGCCATGCAACAGATGCACTAGAGCTATAAATGCTCAACAAAAGAAAACTAGTGGGTGTGCATCCCACTTGCTTGCTCACGAAGACCTAGGGCATTTGAGGAAGCCCATCGTAGGAATATACAATCCACGTTCTATAATGAAAAATTCCCACTAGTATGAAAAAGACAACTTATGAGACTCACTATATGAAGAACACGGTTCTACTTTGAAGCACAAAATATGAGACTCACTACATGAAGAACAAGGTGCTACTTTGAAGCACAAGTGTGGAAAAAGAGATAGTAACATTGCCCTTTTTATTTATTTTCTCTTTTTTTGAGCTTTCTTTTTTTTGGCCTATCTTTTTTTTAATTGGGCAATGCTCTAATAATGATGATCATCACACTTCTAATGATTACAACATAAGGATTACAACTCGAAACTAGAACAAGATATGACTCTATATGAATGACTCCTGCGGTGTACCGGGATAGAGCAAAGAATCAAGAGTGACAAGTTTGAAAATAATGCATGGTGGCTTTGCCACAAATACGATGTCAACTACATGATCATGCAATGGCAATATGACAAAAGTAAAGTATGTCATGATGATGAACGGAACGGTGGAAAGTTGCATGGCAATATATCTTGGAATGGCTATGAAAATGCCATAATAGGTAGGTATGGTGGCTGTTTTGAGGAAGATATAGGGAGGTTTATGTGTGATAGAGCGTATCGTATCACGGGGTTTGGATGCACCGGCGTAGTTTGCACCAACTCTCAAGGTGAGAAAGGGCAATGCACGGTACCAAAGAGGCTAGCAATGGCGGAAAGGTAAAAGTGCGTATAATCCATGGACTCAACATTAGTCAAAAGAACTCATATACTTCTTGCAAAAATTTAGAAGTCATCAAAAATCAAGTACTACGCACATGCTCCTAGGGGCATAGATTGGTAGGAAAAGACCATTGCTCGTCCCCGACCGCCACTCATAAGGATGCACAAGCCAGGTACACTTCATGTTTCAAATTTGTTACACAACTTTAACCATACGTGCATGCTACGGGACTTGCTAACTTCAACACAAGCATTCTTTAAATTCATAATCACCCAACTAGCATGACTTTAATATCACTACCTCCATATCTCAAAACAATTATCAAGTATCAAGTTGATCATAGCATCCAATTCACTTCCTATGATAGTTTTTATTATACCCAAGTTGGATGCCTACCATTCTAGGACCAATTTTATGACCATAGCAAATACCATGCTGTTCTAAAAGATTCTCAAAATAATATAAGTGAAGCATGAGAGACTAGCAATTTCTTCAAAATTAAGACACCACCGTGCTCTAAAGGATATAAGTGAAGCACTAGAGCAAAAACTATCAAGCTCAAAAGATATAAGTGAAGCACATAGAGTATTCTAGAAAATTCTAATCAAATAGGCTTCTCCCAAAAGGTGCGTATAGCAAGGATGATTATGGTAAACTAAAAAGCAAAGACTAATATAATACACGATGCTCCAAGCAAAACACTTATCATGTGGTGAATAAAAATATAGCCCCAAGTAAAGTTACCAATGAACGAAGACGGAAGAGGGGATGCCTTCCCGGGGCATCCCCAAGCTTAGGATTTTGGCTATTCTTTAATTTCTTGGGGTTCCATGGGCATCCCCAAGCTTAGGCTCTTGCCACCCTTTATTCCATAGTCCATAAAAGCTTTACCCAAAACTTGAAAACTTCACAACACAAAACTCAATAGAAATCTCGTGAGCTCCGTTAGAGAAAGAAAACAAAAGATTACTTTAAGGTACTGTAATTAATTCATTCTTTATTTATATTGGTGTTAAACATACTGTATTCCAACTTCTCTATGGATTATAAACTATTTTACTAGCCATAGATTCATCAAAATAAGCAAACAACACACGATAAACAGAATCTGTCAAAAACAGAACAGTCTGTAGTAATCTATAACTAACGCAAATTTGTGGAACTCCTAAAAATCTAACAAAATTATACGACCTAGACAATTTGTTTATTGATCAGCAGCAATTGGAATCACTATTTTATCACGTTCTGTTGATTTTTAACAATTCGGGCACTGAGCGAAAAGTTTCTGGAAATTACAGCAAGATCAAATAACTATTATCCAAGAAGATCCAATAGGTTTAACTTGGCACAAACACTAATTAAAACATAAAACCACATATAAACAGAGGCTAGATGGATTATTTATTCCTAAACAGAAGCAAAATAAAAAAACTAAAAATAAAATTGGGTTGCCTCCCAACTAGCGCTATCGTTTAACGCCCCTAGCTAGACATAAAAGCGAAGATAGATCTAAGTAGTGCCGTCTTTGGCACTCGGAGAGGAGGATATCCTTTCTATGGCATTCATTCTTCTATTTAAGTTAAGCACATGGCCATTAATGGAAGAAGTAAGATTAAGCACGTTACGGAAGTTTGCTTCTAAACTAGATTTCATCTCTTTAATAATTTCATTCTGATAAAAGCACAAGAGAGTGGTTGATTCAACCTTATCATTCATAGGATGCCCAAATATAGTTTTCATTTTTTCATAAGTGTCTATAGCATCCCCTTCAAGAAAACCTTTTTCAAAAGTAGAATCTAAAACTCGTTTGAAGGAAGCGGGCAAGCTAACATAAAAACTTTTTAAGTAAATTTCAATTTGATATTGTGGCACATAGCTAGCCCGAATCCTAAGTAACCTATCCCAAGCATCCTTTAAAGACTCATCAAGTAAATAGCAAAAAATTCCAGAGTCATCCTCATCAAAGTTATTCAAGCTCTCATTGGAGACCCCGGTGGGTCTTTCTATAGCATCATTATTTATGAGCTTAGAGAGGATAGAGGGGTTACCCAGGGCACTGGAACTAGGGAGAAAACCCATAGTTCTTTTTGATTCGGCCATGGCAACGGGAAGGAAAACGGAAAAGAGAGAAGAGATTGGGAAAGAGAGGGCGAATAAAACGGAAAGGGTGAACTGGGGGAGAGAAAAACGAGAGGCAAATGGCAAATAATGTAAATGCGAGGGAGATAGGTTTGTGATGGGTACTTGGTATGTCTTGACTTGAGCGAAGACCTCCCCGACAACCTTCTTGCTACGTCTTGAGCTTGCGTTGGTTTTCCTCGAAGAGGAGAGGGTGATGCAGCAAAGTGTAGCATAAGTATTTCCCTCAGTTTTGAGAACCAAGGTATCAATCCAGTAGGAGGCTCCTCAAAAGTCCCACACACCTACACAAACAAGCGAGAACTCGCAACCAACGCAATAAAGGGGTTGTCAATCCCTTCACGGCCACTTGCAAAAGTGAGATCTAATAAAGATAGTATGATAATGTCGTATGCTCGGGAACGGGGTCCCAGACTTGCACACTGCGCTCTTGGCGTGGCTCGAAGGAGGCCCAAAGACGGCCCATCTTCATCAACGCAAGAAGCTCAAGACCCTCGCGAGGGGCCAAGCCTCATGAGGCGGACAAGGAGCTTCCTCAGGCACGGCCTCGTCAGGCTGGCTCATGAGGAGGCGGAGAGTTCAAGGCAGGGTACCTCACGAGGTGCCCATGACGCAAGCCATGACGACCAAGGGCGCCAGCCGGGCGCCCATCGCAGCTGCCCCTCCTTTCCTCTTTGGTGCAAAGGGAGCAAGCGCAGCGAGAGCATCAAGCAAAGGCATCCGTTTCGGTGCAACAAGACCAAGACCAGCCCAACGGTGGAAGGGGTCATCGTGGAGCCCAAGCGGGCGTCATCACCAGAGCCTTTGGCGGCGAGGACCAACTTTAGTCAGGATAAGTGTACCCGCTGTTCCCCTTCAAAATGGCCAATTGTTGGCGCCCTTCCCGCTCAATATTTGGGAAGAGGCCGGGGCCTCCGCCTATAAATAGGAGTAGCCACACTCGGGGTAGAGGCAAATGGATCGAGACCGAATCCTCATCGAGAAACCAGTAGCTAGAGCGACTGAACACCACCTAGCAGTTCATCGCACCCGCCAAGAACAGACCCTCGCGAGGCTGTTCTTCCTTGTATTGTTCCTCACCAGCCCAAGAGGCAATCCACCACACCACACACTGGAGTAGGGTATTACACCACAACGGTGGCACGAACGATATAAATCTCGTGTCTCTTGTGCTGTTCCGTTTAGTAGTTTAGGTCCCAGTGATTGGCGAGGTGCGAGACGGTGGAGGTTGGATCTCCGCACCCCAGTGTTCGAACCTCAAGGTGCTGTAACCCGAAATCCGACATTTGGCGCGCCCGGCTAGAGTGCGCCGAATCTGCTTCGTCGCCTCGTTCTTCGACCGCCGCAACCATGTCCGACGCCCGTCGCCGCGCCGAGCGCCGAGCCCTCGCCTCCCACGTCGCCAGACAGCTCCGTCGGCGGGCGCCACGTTCCCGTCGCTTTGCCGTCAACGCCGCCACCGGCCCGGGCGAAACGAGCAGCAAGCATCGCCCCAAAGACCCGTCCATGAGGCGGGACGGCCGCACCGCCACGCTTTCGCCACCCCCGCTGGTTCTCGCCACGCGCCCAGCGCTGCCATGGAGGCCCGAGCTGCACTCATCACGCAGAACGGGCTTTCTGCGCTACGCTTGCCGACGGCAGCGTCACGAAGAATGGCTTTCGACCGAAATCGCCGAAGCTCGCTGCGCCGCAGAGGCGCCCGCACGCCCGTTTTGCTGCACCGCACCCGCCTCGCTGGCGATGAAGCTCTGGGCGCCACCGCCTCCTCCTCAAGAAGGCGCCACAGCCCCAAAGCGCGCTGCCTCGGCGGAACCCGCTCCGCCAGCGCCGCTGCGGCAAGAGCAGAGCTGTCAAGAAGTTCTCGCCCACGAGAAGCTGCCCGAGCGCTCCCCACTCCAAAGACGTCAGGGACCTGCGTTCAGCCGCACGTGGAGGCCCACAAGACCAAGCTCCTGTCGTCCGAGGCCCCAGCGGCCACGGCGGGCTGCCGCGCTTTCACCTCCGAAGGCGCTGCGTCGCGTGGCCCGCCAAGTTCAAGCCAGACCTGCCTCCTCGCTCTGGCGACACGGTGACCCTACGGAGTTCCTCCAGCTCTGAGCTAGGCATCGAGGCTGCCAGGGGATGAAAAAGGTCATGGCGAACTGGTTTCCCATGGCGCTCAAGGACAGAGCTCGCACTGGCTCTGAATCTGGCCCTGTGCACGATCTCTTCCTGGGCCGAGATGCGCACCCGCTTCATCGCCAACTTCCGTGGTACTCGCGACCGGCCACCCGCCGTGAGCGACATGCGCCGAATCAAGCGGCAGGGAAACCCCGCAAAAGTACATCCAGCCTTCAACAACGACGCCTCAAGATCCCGGGGTGACGGAGGAGGCCATCATCTCTGCCTTCTCCGACAGGCGTCGCGATGTCAAGATGAAGGAGGAGCTGGCGATGCATGAAGATCTGTGCACCTCCTTGAGCTGTTCAACTTGGCGACCAAGTGCGCCCGGGGCTGAGGAGGGCGCCTCTCCTCCTCGAGCTGCCAGCATGGATCCCGAAGAGAAGAAGTCCAAGGCCGAGGGGCGTGAAGCGCAAGGGGCTGTCGTACTCATGGCAACCGGACACACCAAGCGAGGCAGAGATCAGCTCGAGTCCTCCAAGGGCAGTCGGTACTGCGTGTACCACGACCTCCACACCCACAACACAATGAATGCCAAGAGCTCCGGGCCATGCGCGAAGGAAGGGTCGGCAGACGCCCCAAGCGCAGCGACCGGGGCTACGGCCGAGGAGGAGGAAGGAATGCAGGACGCTGGGAAGACCGCGGCCCGCGCCAAGGGTGGCGCGACTAGGTCGCGAGAACCGTTGGCAAGACCCGCCTCGCGAGGGAGGCTGGAGGGATCAGCCTCGCGAGGATCGCCTGCGAACGCAGCCTCCCTCATTGCCGCCGCCAAGGAGAATTGAGGACCGTCATCAGGACGAGGGGGCTGGGGGCTTCCAGGAACCGCGTGCGATTGCCTGCATCCTAGACGGAGCTCAAGCCCCAGCATCTCAGCGCATCTTCAAGCAGTTCGCTCGCGAAGTGAATGCAGTCCTCCCCAAGCTCGAGGCCACGCGCCCTCTCAGGTGGTCGGCGTGCGTCATCATGTTTAGCTCAGCGGATCAGCTCAAGTGCGCGGCCCCAGCCGGAGTTCTCCCGATGCTATGTTCCCCAATCACCAAAGAACGTCTTTGGTCACCAAGACCCTCATCGACGGCGGGGCGAGGACTCAACGTTTTGTCCGTGGAAACATTCAACAATCTTCAAGTGCCTTCTGATCAGCTTCAGCCAACCAAGCCTTTCTCCGGAGTCACCGACGGCTCCACGGTCCCGATCGGGCAGGTCCGCCTTCTGTCACCTTTGGGGCTCGCGACAACTACCGCACCGAAGCTCATCGACTTCGACGTCGCCCACATTACTTTGCAGATAACGCCATCCTCGAGTACCCGGTGCTGGCCAAATTCATGGCCATAACCCACCATGGCTACAACGTCCTCAAGATGCCAGGAAGCGGCGGGGTCATCACGGTGCCCTGCGAAGAGAGAGACGCAGTGTGCTCCCTGGAGCGAGCCTTTCAGGCCGCATCACTAGAAGACCTGCACCACAAGCGGCAGGAGGCCTCCTGAGGCCGCACCAAGAAGAAGAAGACATCGGCCGACCCGGCTCCTCAAGAGGCAGGCCCCTCAGGGCCCGCGCCCGGCTAGGGGGAGCCTCCTTCCATCGCATAGGAAAGCGCGCCCGACGCCCTCCTTAGGCAGGGCTCGGGGGCTCTCCCCTGGAGGGCCGCCGACCTCGCCAGGGTCTCGAGGGAGGCGTTTGGGCACCACGTGGGGGCGTGTTTTGAAGCATGTTTCCCGCAAGAAGGAGCAAGGCAAGGAGGGCCGAACCCTCAGGAGTTCGTCAGCAAGGCCATTCAGGAGCTGCAGGAGTCAAGGGTCATGAGGGGCAGCCGCCGCTGGCCATTGTGGCCCCCATCCGAGCGAGGATGGTGGGCTGCTGTCTGCATCGACATACCAGGGCTCAACCGAGCCGCGTCTCAAGAGCGCCTCGAGGCCCTCGCGAGTGGGACGTTGCAGGGTCCACCCCACAGCCTACGTGGCGCATGCCTTATGGCTCGCTTAACGCGGCAGCTGCGCACCAGCGTCTCATGAGGGCCATCCCGGAGGCTCAAGAGGTCGAGCACACCGCAGCCTGGCGGAGATGGAGATGGCTCATGAGGAGCCGCCGCCTCGGATCCTCCCGAGGCCCTCGGGCCTGGGGCTCGTGAGGTCGGCTCCCGCAGCCCACCGAGTCTGCTATACCAACATCCCTTCGTCCCCAACATCACCAGGTGACATCTTTAAGTTTCGTTTCAGGCTGGGAGCGCCTTCAGGGCCGCATTATTCCCAGGCCGCGTGGGTCCGTCCCTGCGGCATGTATCCCTTTTATTTCATGTCATTAGCCTATCCTGTTGGGGGCGCCCCTCGGGCTGCATCATCCCCAAGCCGCTCGGGCCTGTCCCAGCGGCATGTATCCTTCCTACGTTTTCCTTAGGATTATGCTCTCGCTCCACCATGCTTGTTATTTGGTGCCTTTTCCTGGGTGACGGAATCTTGCACGTTAAAGGGGGGGTGCCTGAGCATCGCGACTCAAGGCTCCTACCGGCTCTCCGGCCCTCACCCTCTGGTCTTGTCCATGGCATCGCGACCTGGCTTGCCACGGACGGCTGAGACCAGCCCCAGAGCCGGGACAGGGGACGAGAGTTTAGTCATCTAACCTAGCTTGCGGCGTTAAAGGGGGTGCACGAGCATCGCGACTGTGGCTCCTACCGGCTCTCCGACCCTCACCCTCTGGTCTTGTCCATGGCATCGCGACCTGGCTTGCCCGGACGGCTGAGACCAGCCCGAGAGCCGAGACCCGAGGACGTAGAGTTGTTGCATCGACCCGGCTTGGCGTTAAAGGGGGTGCACGAGCATCGCGACTCGTGGCTCCTACCGGCTCTCCGGCCCTCACCCTCTGGTCCTGTCCATGGCATCGCGACTGGCTTGCTACCGACGGCCGAGAGACCAGCCCGAGAGCCGGACCCGAGGACGTGAAGTTTCGTCATCTAACCCAGCTTGCACGTTAAAGGGGGGTGCACGAGCATCGCGACTCGTGGCTCCTACCGGCTCTCCGGCCCTCACCCTCTAGTCTTGTCCATGGCATCGCGACACGGCTTGACAATGACGATCGAGACCAGCCCGAGAGCCGGGACCAAGACGAGAGCACCGACATCCGCCAAATTTGCATGAACACACTCAAAGATAAGGCCCGAGCCAGCGCAGCCCGCCTTGAGGTAGGGGCCCCGTGAGTCCCATGCTGGCTCACGGGTGCCTAGATACACCTCGTCCAGCCCTACCGTGCCAGCCACGTGTCGTGGTGGGGTCAGACGCCCGGGGCTCCTCCCGAGGGGAGCCCCTCCCACGCACTGCAGTGGAAGCACCATGCTCGCTACTGGCCGCCGACATCGCCGAGGAGCGGCTATGCTCAGACGCATGCGGAAGCGCTATGCTCGCTGGTGATAAACAAGCGAGGTGGCCTCGGGTCGCATCAACCTCGTGGAGCCCAGAGCTCGATGTCGGCCTCGTCGCCGCGCCTCCCCTCGGGAGCGCGCGCGAGGCTGGGCTGCAGGGGGCTGCGCCTGAGTCACGCCAGACGCACGCCACCCAGCCAGCCCCTCGGGCTTGGTTCATCGTGACGTCACTCTCGAAAGCAGAGCCAAGGTACGAATGCCGTTTGAGCGTCAAGGGGGACTCCTGAGCATCGCGACTCAGGAGCCTAACTGGTCACGTAGCCCCTCACCCCTTAGTTCCGAAAGGCTAACGACGGTTGAGGTATGCGTGGGGCCGGGCTCTGCAGACGTAGAACGGTGGATCCGCCCGCATCTCACCTCCCTACTTGCTGCTCGTGCGCCAAGGGGGACTCCTGAGCATCGCGACTCAGGAGCCTAACTTGTCACGTAGCCCCTCACTCCTTGGTCCCGTCCTGGTTTCCGGTCGGGGCTAATGGCGGCTGAGGTATCTTGTGAGGCAGGCTCTGCCGGCGTAGAACATAAGCAAGTAGGAAGCGCAAATTTCAAGGAATTCAAAAGCAAATATTACAGTCCTTTGTTATCGCAATACCAAATGCAAGTTTAAACGCCTCCCGAGGCATGATACATGTGCAGGAATTAAAAGGTGACAGGGAGCCACAACGGAGTCACTTGTCGGCGGTGGAGCAGTGTGGAGTGGGTTCGCCTCGTGGAGAGCAGCCGGCAGCGCCGCTTCGGCTTGGTGCTGAAGGCCCGAACTTCCCAACAGAGCCTCCGCGACCCCTCACAGCCTCAGCGTGGCCGGCAGCTGCATGCTCGCCGCTTGCGGGCTCCAAAGAGCTGTCGGTCGACGCTGGGATCGTGAAGGTAGACGTGGGTGAGGACCCGCGTCAGTGCCGCAGAAGACAAGACACGCGCCTCGGCCTCAGCCGTGGGGCCAAGACCAAGGGAGACATCTTCAAGAGCGCGAACCAGGAAGGGAAGCAGCTTGGCGGGACCATCCTCGGCGCCGGCCAGCGGACTCTCCAGGCCGCTGTCGTAAAGCGTCATCAGCAAAGAGCGTGCCTTCACCTCCATATCTGTGAAGGCCACGCGATCTTCGGCAAGAACCCGCGCCTTGTCGTCCAGCTCGACTTTCCTCGCCTCCAGTTCCTGCTCCAGCGCGCCTAGGCGGTCACGGCGCTTCTTCAGCCTGGCCTCCCGGTCCTTGACGGCCGCCTCGCGAGCCTTCATGCTTTCCTCCTGCTCCTGGCGGAGGTGGGCCTCCTCGGCAAGCTGGTTCTGCAGGCCCTTCAGCTCGCCCTCCAGCGTCTCACAACGACCTTGGATGCTGGCTGCCTCCCCCAGGGCAGCATCGCGGGCAATCTTCGCCTCACGGACAGCCTGCTTCTCCTCGTCGCAAGCCGTCGAGGCCTGGACCAGCGCCGCCCGAATCGAAGCGTCGGAGCGAATCCAGCCAGAGGCCAGCTCCAGGCGCCCGACCACCAAGCGAGGGTCGGTGCCCAGAAGATCCTGCCGCAGCTGGTCCAATTCAGCGGCAGCACGATCCAGGACAGTGGGAAGAGTCGGAGAGACAACAGTTGGTGGAGTAGGAGGAGATGGCGGCGGCGTAACCACGATGATCGTGGCGGGACTGCTGCGCCCCAACAGCTATGGCGGCGGCATCGAGCAAGGACACCTCGGGAGTCGCTTGGGCCATGAAATTTGAGCTTCGCCCAGCCAGCTCCGCCAGCCTCGCGAGGATGACCGGGCAGGAGAGGCCCGTGTCTTGCCATCGCCTTTCCTTCATGGGCAGAGGCACCGCCACGGATGGGGCCTCAGAGCCCCTTCACTTCTTCATCATGGGCGCCCGGCTGGCCAAGGACATGGACATCGAGATCTCGTCGTGAGCAATAATCAAGACGGAAGCAGTGCACTTACAGGTCGTCATTGGTGGAATCGAGCAGCCTCGGCCATACTTGAAGCCCGAGAGCCGGCTGCGAGGATCGGCTTCAAGGGACCCAGGGAGGCGGGAGGCGCGTCTGCCGGATCGCCCGGGCCGGGCGGACCCGGGGACCAGCCCAGTTCGGTCCTTCTTCGGGATCAGGCGGGAGCCACGCCTCCTGCTCATCCTCGTCCTCGTCGTCGTCACTCTGGGGAGGCGGAGAATGCGGGACTGCGCGCCGCAGGGAGGAGCCCTTGACTCCGCCCGAAACAACCCCTCTCCCGGCTCTCTTTCCTCCACCTCTTCATTTGGAGTCGGAAGAGGACACGTCCACCAGGTCCTCCGGAGCCTCCACGGCACGGGCCCGTCCCCATTGAAGACAGGCATGGGCCCCACTACCTGCACCCAATCCTCACGAAGGAACAAGGGCGCGGGGGCGCCCTCCAGTCTCGCCACATCGCCCCCAACCAAGGACTGGAGGACCGCCGCCAGATCCTCGTCGGCCAGAACCACGGGGCTCGAGTGAGGCCTCCACATCGGAAGCGAGTACTGACGAAGCGGAGCCAGTTGATGCTCCAGGAACTCCCTCGTGGCGACGCAGTCAGCCGCCGGTGCTGGTCGGCTTCAGACCTGTGTCCATCTTCTCCAGCACCAGCTTCGCGCGGGGATCCAGAAGCTCCGCTCGGGACCAGTCGTCGGAGCTCTCGGGGTGCTCCGTGGGCAGAATCAGCCGAGGGTGGATGCGCCCCGCATCCACCAGGACCCACTTGCTCCTGAAACCCTCAATCCGCTTCCTGTGGTTTGAAATGGCGATGGCTCCGCCGTCTGTGACGAAGCTTCAAGACGCCTGGAGGCGGAACCACGGGAGGTTCGGAGGGAGAAATAGTGGCGACAAAGGCCACCGAGGGCTTCACCCCAACATGGGCCTCACAATAGTAGGCGAAGATTGCGGAAAGAAGGACGGAGTTGGGATGGAGGTGCAGAGCTTGAATGTTGTAGTGACGGAGGACGGAGAAGAAGAACTCAAAAAAGGGAGGCACCAGACCAGCAATGATGGCGCTCACGAAGAACAGGTAGAAGGTACTCCCCCGACCCTCAGGGGCGGCGGAGCCGGCCTTGAACGCTTCCGCTCCGTTGACGCCCTGCGCCTCTGCCATCCGGCGCACCAGGGCGAGGCTCGCCCTTGACACATTTGGTGGGTCCAAGGCAGGAGAGTGCCAAGCTCCGGCCGGGGCTTGGCGAGGCGCCATGACTGGCTAGGGCACGCAGGCGGAGTGGATCTGAAGATCTTGGAAGCAGAGAGGAGAAGCGCAAGAAAGGGGATCTGAGCAAGAATCGGAGAAAGTAAAGGAGGCAAGGAAGATGCCGCTCATTATCAACTCACGCGGTTCTTGAGCGCCGCGTGTCCAATCAACCGCCACGCTGACGCCCAAGGCCACAGGCTGTTAGGGCCCATGACGCTTCACACTTGCCCTTCGCCTCTGCTCGGCCAAGTTCGGGCGCCGTGGGCCAGCGGCTCTTGTCGGCGTTCTGGGAACGGGGGTCCCCAGACTTGCCTGCCTGCGGCCTGCGGCATGGCTCGAAGGAGGCCCAGCACGGCCCATCTTCATCAACGCAAGCTCAAGACCCTCGCGAGGGGCCAAGCCTCGCGGGGCGGACGGCAAGGAGCTTCCTCAGGCACGGCCTCATCGGGCTGGCTCATGAGGAGGCGGAGAGTTCAAGGCAGGGTACCTCGCGAGGTGCCCATGACGCAAGCCATGACGACCAAGGGCGCCAGTCGGGCGCCAGCCCGCGCAGCGTCCTCCTTTCCTCTTTGGTGCAAAGGGAGCAAGCACAGGCGAGATCATCAAGCAAAGGCATCCGTTTCGGTGCAACAAGATCAAGGCCAGCCCAACGGCTGGAACGGAGTCATCGTGGAGCCCAAGCAGGCGTCATCACCAGAGCCTTTGGCAGGCGAGGACCAACTTTAGTCAGTATAAGTGTACCCGCTGTTCCCCTTCAAAATGGCCAATTGTTGGCGCCCTTCCCGCTCAATATTTGGGAAGAGGCCCAGGGCCTCCGCCTATAAATAGGAGTAGCCACACTCAGGGTAGAGGCAGCTGGATCGAGACCAGAATCCTCATCGAGAAACCAGTAGCTAGAGCGACTGAACACCACCTAGCAGTTCATCGCACCCGCCAAGAACAGACCCTCGCGAGGCTGTTCTTCCTTGTATTGTTCCTCACCAGCCCAAGAGGCAATCCACCACACCACACACTGGAGTAGGGTATTACACCACAATGGTGGCCTGAACCAGTATAAATATCGTGTCTCTTGTGCAGTTCCGTTTAGTAGTTTAGGTCCCAGCGATTCGGTGAGGTGCGAGACGGTGGAGGGTTGGATCTCCGCGCACACCTCAGTGTTCGAACCTCAAGGGTATGCCGGAACCCAAAATCCGACAGATAAGATAAATATATTTTTGGTATTTTATAATATAGATGCAAAAAGTAAAGATGCAAATAAAAGTAGATTGGAAGCAAATATGATAAGAGATAGACCCGGGGGCCATAGGTTTCACTAGAGGTTCTCTCAAGATAGCATAATTATTACGGTGGGTGAACAAATTACTGTCGAGCAATTGATAGAAAAGCGCATAGTTATGAGATTATCTAGGCGTGATCATGTATATAGGCATCACGTCCATAACAAGTAGACCGACTCCTGCCTGCATCTACTACTATTACTCCACACATCGACCGCTATCCATCATGCATCTAGAATATTAAGTTCATTAGAACAGAGTAACGCTTTAAGCAAGATGACATGATGTAGAGGGATACAATCATGCAATATGATATAAATCCCATCTTGTTATCCTCGATAGCAACAATACAATACGTGCCTTGCAACCCTTTCTGTCACTGGGTAAGGACACCGCAAGATTGAACCCAAAGCTAAGCACTTCTCCCATGGCAAGAAAGATCAATCTAGTAGGCCAAACTAAACTGATAATTCGAAGAGACTTGCAAAGATAACTTAATCATACATAAAAGAATTCAGAGAAGATTCAAATATTATTCATAGATAAATTTGATCATAAACCCACAATTCATCGGATCTCGACAAACACACCGCAAAAAGAGATTACATCGAATAGATCTCCACAAGAGAGGGGGAGAACATTATATTGAGATCCAAAAAAAGAGAGAAGAAGCCATCTAGCTAATAACTATGGACCCGTAGGTCTGTGGTAAACTACTCACAACTCATCGGAGGGGCAAGGATGTTGATGTAAACTACTCACAACCCGAAGGCTCCAAGATGGGATCTCACGGATACAGAAGGTTACGCGGTGGAAATTGTGTTTCGTGGTGCCCCTTGATGTTTTCGGGGTACGTAGGTATATATAGGAAGAAGAAGTACGTCGGTGGCCGCCCGAGGGGCCCACGAGACAGGGGGGCGTGCCCTATGGGGGGGGGGGCGCCCTCCTATCTCGTGGAGGCTCTGGTTGCTTCCTGACTTGCACTCCAAGTTCTCTGGATCACGTCTGTTCCAAAAATCACGCTCCCGAAGTTTTCATTCCGTTTGGACTCCGTTTGATATTCCTTTTCTTCGAAATACTGAAATAGGCAAAAAAAAACAGCAATATGGGCTGGACCTCCGGTTAGTAGGTTAGTCCAAAAAATGATATAAATGTGTAAAATAAAGCCCATAAACATCAAAAAGGGGTAATATAGTAGCATGGAACAATAAAAAATTATAGATACGTTGAAGACGTATCGAGCCCCTCCGAGATTGGATCTATCTCTTTGTTTCTCTCTGTTTCTGCGTTCTTTCTGGCTCTGTTTCACCGTTTCGTGTATATATGGAGACCCGTAACTCCGATTGGCCTGAAACCTTCGCCATGATATTTTTTTCCGAATATTAGCTTTCTTGCGGCAAAAGAAGAGCTTCAACCGCCTTACGGTGGGCTCATGAGGGTAGGGGGCGCGCCCCCCTGCCTCGTGACCACCTCGGGCACTGGTTCGCGTTGATTTTCCTTCTAAATTTTCCATATTTTCCAAAAATAAGCTCCGTCGGTCAAATTATTCATCATGTGAAATATGAAAAAATAAGCTCTCTAATGTGACACTATATACTGCTACTGTTCTACTTACTAGTCGTATTTAGTGTCACATTTTAACCATAGATTTAACTAACAAGTACGCACTTGAAGCCTAAGTGATATATATATGTATATATACATATATATACATATATATACATATATATATATATATATATATATATATACTGCACAACATCTCCATCATCATTATCAGTACATCCTACGCAGGTGAGTTAGGATGCACTTGATCCCAGAAAGGTATCTATCTTTCAAACCAGAGGAGTGCTTCAAACTAACAACAATACATAATATCCAACAAAAGAGGGTCGTGCTACGACAACAGAATACATGGCTTAGTCTACATATCAGTACGAATCAATTTGTGCATATTTGCTGTTGGCATGAACTACATCGCCGCATGTCGGATTTGCAAAAGCCATCCATCGCATGGAAGCTTGATGCCTTACACACACTGAAGATTATCTGGCAACAAGCTGTGTCGACGAATCTCTGGGTATGGTGATTCTTGAAACCCATGGTATGATGTGTAAACACAGTCCCCCCTGCCGAATGGAAGTTGCATAGCACGGTAATCATCGCCGGTGATATGATCGATGATTGGTTGGATGATCGGATAATTGAGCCCGAGGAACATGGAGTGGTTGCCGAGGCTGTAAACCCGCCTCCAGTTGAATACGCCTGGCCCAACGGAGCTGAGATGTTTCTCGAACACGAAGAAGCCATAGCCATCAATGTCACGAACGCCCCAGGCATTATACTGCATGTGGTTTGATGAAATGGTTTGGTCAATTTGGTACGTGCAAATGAGCATAAAATGACCACCGTCAGCTGAACGAGCGATAAACCACCAACCATCGGCTGGTATGATTCCAGGTCCTGAAATCATGAAGGCCGGCGCATTTGCGTCTGCTACAACAATTCAAATTGGAGACCAAAAGGACAAACAATCATGTTTAGAGTATGTGTGGAATTAAGATTATTATAACAGTGACACATATCATAGACAGAGAATTGCAATGCCGTGGTCATAATCATACCCCAAGTTTAAAAAATAAGCCAATGGCTTTCATATTCTAGCAATATATCATGGTTCAAACATCATGTAACAATGAGAGGAAACAGATATGACATGGCCTACTCATATTCTACCATAGCACTTACTACAATTATCATATCAACTCTAAGCAATAACATGCGTTGTTATAAAAATCCTGAAAATGAGAGTAACATATAGCAATCATGAGGTTATACTCATAATATCTATTCTAACAATCATTAGATACCAATTTTTCTCATATCAACTCTAACAATAACATGTGTGGTCATAAAAATCTAGGAAATGAGAGGAACATATAGCAGTGATGTGGTTATAGACATACTATATATTCTAAATTTGTAACAATCAACAGGCAGTCGTATTCTTAAGGTAAAGATGAAATGAGATAGAACAATTACACGACGATAGATTCCACCAGTATAGGCAGCCAATCTGTGCGTCGACCGCATAAACGATGCCATCTTGCACTATAGCATCAGACAGAAGTGTTGGGTAAAGAGGATCGACGATGAGCCATAACCATGTATGGCGACCGGATTCCAGATAGACTAATCCCATGTTGAATACGGCAATGATGTTGTAAGCCATGTAGTCTTCTGATGGTGTGGGGTTTCGCAGATTACAACCTTCAGCAAACAGAGGTCGAGCCAAAAGCTTGACGTATCTCGTGCGTAGTAGGCAGGAGTGTCCGGCGGGCCGCGAGGCTCGATGGCGGCGGTATCCAAAGATGGAAGGGTGATCTCTCGCTGGGTGTAGATATCCACGAGACGCCACGGACTACCAGATTGGTGGATGAGGACGATCCAGTTGGCCTTCATGCCCGCCCAGTAGTGGCCGCGCATGAAGGACAGGTGGACGAGTAGTGGTAGCATGTCGAGGGGCACCACGGCAACCTCCGTAGGATCGTCAAGTCGGTGTATGCGCCACCAGCGAGGATTGGGCATCGACCAAGCGTGGTGTCTTGAAAAGAGCCGGACGGTTGCATTTAGTAGAGCGGTAAAAGACACCGAGCATGCGGCCAGCGGACGGTCTTGGTAGGTCCATACGATTACAGATCTGCTCCAAGAGAACATCGAGGAGGGAATTCCAATCGCGGCTCTGCATGTCAGTTGGTTCTGCCATTGGGGTTTTTGGTGCGGGTGGGCTAGCAGAGAGCGGGGGGAAATGGTGTGCGGCCAACGATGGGGAAGAGAGGAGGAAGAAGAGTGGAAGACGGGGAAGAAAGTGCAATAAATCTCAATTCTACTACTACTACCAGGATATACTATCCTTCGGAGTGTAAATAGTTACACCCATCACATATGTGTCTACCACAAGAGGGCCCATGTGTCAGTTAATGGAGGACAGAAGCGTTCTCTACTGGCAAACATGATGGCAGTACTGGGTAAGGCTGATTTAGTAACACCAACACGCTGGTTCAGCTTATTAATTATGTGTCCCATCTGCTGCAGCGTGTATTATCACTTCACTGCGAAGACTAGTTGAATAGTTCTCTCTGACCGAGATGGGGAATAATGGATCGCGAAGACTTCCTTTCTACATTATCCCTATGCCTCTACGCTCACTTCACTCATTTTGCTCCGTACGTAGTCACTTGTTGAAATCTCTAGAAAGACAAATAATCCGTCTTTGGGAACAGAGGGAGGAGGTTACTCCGTATTTGGGAACAGAGGGAGGATTTTACTCCGTATTTGGGAACAGAGGGAGTATCACCATATGGAGGGAACAGATGAAGCTTGAAATATGAACATGTCAATGGGAGGGAGTAAGCCCCATGCATGCATGCATGCAACATGCAACACTCACACTTACACATGGACGCACGCAACACTCACGCACCCATGCGGCACACAGCACACCACGCAACCTACTCCCTACGTCCGTGAAAGACTGTACATTTAGAGATTTACACATTGACAGGGCATAATTAACGCCCAAAAGTAGCAGACTTATGTGTGCATGCGACCATTGAGAGAAGAAGATTAAATGAAGGTCGTTGCATGCTGTAATTAAGGATAGACATGTAGCCTTTACGTAGAGCACAAGTTGGTGCATTAGTCAATCAATATCGATTTAGATTAAAGGCTAAATGCATTGGAAGTGTAGATGTACTACACTCTTTGTTTTTGAGCTGATTTCTTTGCTCTGCCGACTGACAGGTGGGACCCAGAAACCAGGTGACAATTTAACTAGTCAACAAAGTGCCACGTCGACTATGTGGCCAGTCAGTAGGGTGCAATACGGTGCTCTACGATGAGCTAGTGATTGTATAATCACCGCAAAACTATATATAGTGACCGTAAAGAGCGTATTGTTACATACGTTGACCGCCAGTGTATTTTTCTCGTTTCAAATTAAGCCATATTAACCGGAAAGGACGCAGTATGGACTAGTACTAGTACTGCTTTGATGTGTCCCGTCAACTCGCCGAATGAGGAGAAGCTTGCTTACTACGCCTCTCCCTCGCCCACGCATGCGGTGGTTCGCAGGACGAGGAGAGGGTTTTGACTACAACACCCTCTTCCTCTCCCTCTCCCTCGCCCTCGCCCTCGCGGTGGACGTGCAACAGTTCAATCGGTGTCAGATTGCTAGAAGCATAATGTGTACTGTAGTATCATCATTGTTGGACCTTCCGAAGAGGCGAAGAGCCAAATGCAAGGTTCACACGAGTACGAACTGTTGAACCTCCCGAAGAGGCAAAGAGCCAAGCGCAAGGTTTGATAGGAGTTGTCGTCCTAGTAGGAGCGTACTACAACTATAGCGAATGATGCTACTGTATGATGCCGCCACGTCACGTATACCCAAAGCTGTGCCACCTTTTTTTTCTCAAAGAGCGTGTTGGAGCCCGTGCAACAACCACACAAGTTGCACGTACATATAACACATTTACTAGTAATAAATTCTAAAGGGCAAATGCCAGTTTTCCACACAAGTTCATCTCCAATTCATGTGATAAATTTGTGCACGACTAGTCTATATATATTCACAGCGCTACCGTTCACAATTTACCGTACTCCACTTACACATTATAGATGGGCTACATGTCCTCCTCCAGGTTCCAGTCCCAGGTGTTCTTCATGGATGGCACGATCCATAGCGGTGGGCAACGGGAATCATTGTCGCAGCTTTCTAATCCGGTTCCACACGATGGAGACTCATCCAAGCTGAAGCGGCATAAATCAGGATAGCGTGTCCCAGCATGTCGTTCATCCGGCAGTGCGCCTTTGAAGACACAACCATGCTTCATGAACGGCAGGCCTTCTGTGTCGTGCACGGAAGGTGGCATCCGCTTCACAATGGGGTAGCTGTCCCCAATGAAAAGCGAGTACTCTCCAAGAGTGTTCCTCGACACCCACGTAGCATCACAGGGGTCGAACTCGGCGCCGTTCATCTAGTACACGCGGCATCTCAGATCTGGACACATGGTGACGTACATAGTCAAGGTCCATGCATAATAATGTTGTGCTCAAATATAGCAGTCAGTAATACTGTGCAACAAATAGTACTACTCCGGTATAGAGGAAGTAAAATAACCGGCTTATTACATATAGCCACTCTTGGCTACATGGATGAGATAGTAAGACATGGAAAAACAAAAATGGTGGCAGCTAGTGGGTTCAAGTCTTCAAGGGCCTAGCTAGCTATACGTGTCCTCCAAGGTAAAAAGTACTCCTACTAGTACGTAAGTAGAGTACTAGTACAACAATGAAAGAGAAGGCGAGAGGGTTAAAAAATGGAGTACTTGGGTAGATGGTGACGGTCTGACCGTGGTAGATTGTGTGACCATGTTGCACATCAGTGGTACCATGGGTAACGACTGCTAAGATAGTTGATCCCAATATGCCAAAGTCAGCTACAAGGTTCCAGGTTAGACCGAATCGGATGCAAATGCACATCCAGGATCGGCGATCTTATTTTGATCAGCGGGATGGTGGTCCTCGCAAAATAATGGAGTACCGTTAGGGATGCAAATGATGGTTTTTGCATTCCATTTGTAATCTCCCATACCGTAGGATGGCAACCAGATGAAACAAGTCCCCTGGCTTGTCCTTTGTTGAGGAAATCGTTAACTGGTAGCTGCTCGGTTGGCTGGTGAGTAGGGGATTAATCGGCTAATCGACAAGTTAATCGGCCATTTAATCAATTAATCGGACAATTTATCGGTTTATAGGCTACTCGGTGACCCTACGAGTAGGGATTAATCGGCAAGTTAACTGGTTAATCGGATGAATTCTTGAACAGGGGGCTTGTCACCGTGAAGATGCGGCCTAGATGGCGCACGGCGTCTTCGAACGTGTAGGGGTACAAATCTGCCGCCGCCAACATGCGCCAGCCTCTGCCGTTACTGCTTCTTGCATTGATGGCAATCCTTATGTCAAACACCGCGATGAGATAGTAATCGTCTAGCCGCGTCACTTTGTCGGCGGGTCCGCAATTGCTATCTTCTTCAATCTCATGTAGGCATCATCATACATAGTCAAGCCCAGCCAGTCTGGAAGGCCGATCCCAATGGTGGAGAAGGGGTGTACCGGAATAGCCGCACTGCTGTGGATGTTGTGCAAAATGATGGTGGTATCCGGCCGGAGGTATGCAAGCCAATCTTTGTTGGCACTGACCCAGATCTATATATAAGACGGTGGGCAGCGGAGAAATTATGGGATGGAAATGGAATAACTAAGTACTACATGATCAAACTCCATTACTGACTTGCTCATCGGACAAAATCTGACTACCTCTCAACGTCGCAACTCTAGCGGAGTCAATGTGCAACATGGCCAGGGAGCGGTGGACTGTTCGAAGGATTGTCCCATAGAAGAACCTTCTCCTCGAGGATGCATGGAAGACCAACAAGCATGGCCTTTTCCCAAGCCATTTTAAGCACCGTCTTGAAATAGTTGGTGCAGGAAGCACCGAGTCTTGCGGCGGTGAGGACGTCGGAGCGGCGTGCGATTTCTCCTAGAGGATCGTCGTCCAAGGTCTCCCAGCCCCAACGAGGAGGAGAACCGCCTGGCGAATCGATGGGAGCAGCGACGAACTGCCTTCTCTTCGGGGGGAGGGAACTGGCGAGGAGGATATAAGAGCGTAGTAACCGCAGGGCCTCGTCCCTTCCAACTGTAGATCGTTCCTTCCAACTGTAACGAAGGGGTGAGGCTATTATTTACCACTAGTACTAGCATTATGGGACATTATGGGATTGCATTATACTGTAAATAATAGCACTAGTAAGAAATTTTTGGCACTAGCTAGTAGTTTTTGGCGTGGATTAAGAAATTTTGGGTATGTTTTTGCTATTTTTTGTACATGCCAACTAGTGTCAAAAACGTCTTACATTATGTGACGGAGGAGTACGTACTCGTACTGTAGCAGTACTAGTACTACTTTCTCAACTAGTAGTGCGAGGGTACTACTAGTTCTATGTACTGTACTTCTAGTATAGTGCACCAGTTTTGAACTCTTGAATCTCAGGGCCAAGGAGCTATATTTGGAAGTGGAGGGTACTACTACTGTTCTCTAGAACCATCAATGTACTATCAATGCAGGGAAAGTACACCTGCGTAGTGGTCTAGTGGGTACTCTCGGTGCTCTATTCAGCCGCTCCTCTCACACACACACTAGCTGACACATTTTATCAATGAATGGTTATCAAGGCAGAACATTTGAGTTATTTGATACAACGAGACTAGGCTTTTCGCTTCCATTTGTGGAGGTGTAATAGATCTCGTCGAACTTTGTTAGTAGTTCCTTCTTTATGTATGAGATGAAGCAAAGCTTTTGCCTCCGTTTAAAAAAACACGTCAAGAGGAATTTCTTTTATAGTAGAGCCGATAATGGAGTGAAGTCCATGCATGCAACGCCACAAGCTACAGAGTAGTAGTAGAGCACTTTACGTCTGAGCCATATTGCACAGTTCCCAATGCCCCGCCAGCTTTTCCGGCTCCTCGAGCTTAATTGGGAGGCGCTTAGTTTAAATATGCTACTAGCTGATGAGGAAGCTGCAAGCGAGGTGCGACTAGGCGAGCACGCTAGCCACGAGATGCTAGGAAGGAAAACCCGTTCACGTGGCTAGGCTATCCAAAGGCACCCAGATTGTGGTGCCGCGTCCGCTTGACTTCAAAACTCAAACTACCCGTGTAAAATATTGGCTCGCAGCAAAGTTACTATTTAAAAAAGGCCGTAAATGCGTTCGGCGAGATCGAACCCACAAAACGAGGTATACACTCTCGCGACCACTAGTAGTACTCGTTGGAGTACAACGCAACCTAGAATCGCCTTTTGTCGCCCGATGGTACATTGTTCCTTACAAGAAACCCCTAATAATACAAGAAACCACTAATAATGCCAAGAAACTACTACCACTTGCATATGTGGCAGACTTAAGATAAGACTACCTTATCAACCATTGTACATGCTCTTACCAACCAGCCCTACCAAGAACCGACTACTCTACAAAGTGTCGTTATAGGCACGTTTCAACCCATGGCCCTATTTGGATACATTTGTTGTCAATCTAACCCTGCCAACCAAACACCACTTTGGTTAGAGTTAGTTCAGGGTTAGAATCTAACCTCTGACTTAGAGTATCCAAACAGGGCCCATGTCACCCATTAAGTCAACGCCTTCTATTCGACCGGGCGTTATGACTTGTGGGACCTACTTGTCAGTCTGCACAAAAATCCTCGAGTGACCTCCTACCTCCGGCCCGTCCACCTAGTCATTCTCGGCCATGGGACACAGCTACCGCCACCGGCAGAAGGCGAGGTCAAAACCGCCGGTGATGCGGAGCCCATCTTGCGGCAGCCCGGATACCAGCCCCGTCCGGCGCTCGCGGCCGCTAACTAGCCAAGATAGCTCCGTCCAGCTGCTTGTCTGCAAGGTTTCCTAGCTAGATTGGCACGGCGGTGTGGCGGCTTGCTCGCGTGCGCCGCGCTAAGGCCAGCCATCTGGCTCGAGCGAAGGCCAGCGCGGCGGCTTGCTCGCTCGTGAGTCACGCTCGGGCCAGCCTGCCAACCCGTGCGGAGGACAGCGCGGCGTCCGGCCTGTCCGGCGGAGCGGCGGCCAATGAGGGAGTCCTGGATTAGGGGGTCTCCGGACAGCTGGACTATATCCTTTGGCCGGACTGTTGGACTATGAAGATACAAGATTGAAGACTTCGTCCCATGTCCGGATGGGATTCTCCTTGGCGTGGAAGGCAAGCTTGGCAATACGGATATGTAGATCTCCCCTTGTAACCGACTCATGTAACCCTAGCCCCTCCGGTGTCTATATAAATCGGAGGGTTTAGTCCGTGGGGCGACAACAATCATACCATAGGCTAGCTTCTAGGGTTTAGCCTCTACGATCTCGTGGTAGATCAACTCTTGTAATACTCATATCATCAAGATCAATCAAGCAGGAAGTAGGGTATTACCTCCATCGAGAGGGCCCGAACTTGGGTAAACATCGTGTCCCCTGCCTCCTGTTACCATCCTCCTTAGACGCACAGTTCGGGACCCCCTACCCGAGATCCGCCGGTTTTGACACCGACAGTTGCCTCTAAACTTGGCTGAAAGACCCGCAGTGTACAATACTCCATTTGCTGCAACCTCTAACATTTACCCCAGCACAAATTACAATATATATTCCTATCTTGACCAGATGAGCGTGCAAACTAGAATCACCAGGATGACAGGTAGGGCCAGAAGATAATTTTAATCAAAAAAAAATTAGCATGGAGCCCGACCCCAACGATTTTAAGCTTGCAGGAACGGTACACGCTATCCTAGACTACTCTACACATGAAACTGCCACACGAGCGTCCGGGCTGCGCTTGGCTCTTCGCCTCTTCGGGAAGTCCAACAAAATGATGGAGTACTACTGTAGTGGAGGAATGTACAAGATGCTTCGGCCATCGACACCGATTGAGCTGCTGCATGTCCACCGCAGACGGGAGGGAGAGCGTGTAGTGAGCAGCTTCTCCTAGTCCTGCCAGCCACCACGCTCATGGGCGAGGGAGGGACGCAGCTTCATTGACTTACTGCTCTTGCCTTTGCGTCCATGACAGGTGGGCCCAACAGGTCGGTGGCCCACCTGTCATGCTGTCGGTGGGAAACGACACCTATGGGATCACTGGAATCCCTCCTACGGTTGCGGGGCGCAGGGATCGTGAGAAGAGCAGGACTAGCATGCAACACAAGGGGGATTTACCCAGATTCGGGCCGCAAAGATGCGTAAAACTCTACGATCCTGCTTTGGTGGGTGTATTCAGTGTTCTTGAGCTCTTGAACTAGCTCTAGGTGTTGCTAGGTTTAAAAGAGCCGAATCCTTCTCCAGTGCGCCATGGGCCTCCTTTTATAGGTGAAAGGGGTTGCCACAGTGGAACACAGGAGGTGGAAAGTGCTACAGCGATGTGAGCTTATCCCTGGTGTTACAGGACAAAGCGCATTTAATGCGAGGCTTAGGTGTCCCTTCGCTTTATCGGCGGCGGGAGCGAGGCCCGTCCCGTACGTCGCCGCTCCTTCTTGCTTCGACACGCGCCCTGACCAGCGATGCATGCGGTGCCATGTAGGCAGGCAGGCAGCTGAGGTGTCGCGGTGGTGGAGCCTCCACGAAGGGTTGCATGTTGCCACCACGGTGCCTGCCACTGGTTGGGTCGGCAGCCGCATCTGACAACGGCGGACACTTGGCTGGTGCGGGCTGGCGGTGGCCTATTTGGCTGGCGCTTGGCGAGGGTCTTGCCGGGTGGCGGCAAGGGTCTCGCCAGTGGCGTATGGCGTCCCAGTAAGGATCTTGCGGGGTCTTGTGGGTTTCTTCGGTGACGATGATTGCCTTCCTATCCTCACTTGATCCTGACTATTCTTTGTCTTCACAAAGATCTGCATGCCACCATGGAGGTGCCTCCTGAGCCCTGTCCCAATGCGTTCGTCGACCGTTGATAGGATCAAGGGTGGCTCGCTCGGCTGGCGTGGGCGAGCTGCCCCGGCAAGGGTCTTGCCGGGGCCGCTGAGGCTGCCCCGGCAAGGGTCCTTGCCGGGGAAACCTGCTTCGCCCATCTGGTCCTTGTGGCCTTGGTCCTTGTCGTTGCTTTATTTGTCTTGTGCCTTCGGCTTCTCTCCGGCTTCCCTTTCCTACCCTGTTATGCGTGGTCGTGGCGGGTGGCTCTGACTGCCCGTGCACAAGTAAAGGGGTCAAAAGGAGAGCCCCTACTTTTGTACACCGACAGGAGCCCCCGGGCCTGGGCCATACATAAGCGCGACACATTGTTGGGCCAGGCCCATAACGGTGCACGGGTAGTTAGGGCGGATTTTACTGCGGTAACTGCCCCGTCCGTTGCGCTTCTCCACGGCCCGTGTTGAAAGCGCGACGTGGGGGTCGTGCGTGCGCGTGACAGAAGCATGCTGGCATCACCTCGCGGTGGACAGTAAAGAGTCTGCTTGCGTGTCCCATTGAGACCGCAGGGCTGCTTCCCATTTACTGCCCTTGCTTGGGAACCGTTGCTCCACGTGTCCCACTACGCTCACCCCTCGCGCCATGTTTGCTGCATGCATAACGTAGAGCGAATGACAGGTGCGCGGAACGTGGGAAGTCGTGCACGTGCGTGGGTCGATTCCCACGCGCCTTCAATGGAGCGGGGAGGGCGGTTGACGGCCCCGCTCGCTCTCACTTCACTGGGTTGGATAGAGCCGGATATTGATTTCACCCCTTATGATAGCTGTGTTGCCGGACCACTGGATTCGTCTCCGGCCACGGACTCCGAGCCGCCTGCGTCCGTGCCTATCGAATCCGATTGGGCGCCGATCATGGAGTTTACCTCCGCGGATATCTTTCAGCACTCGCCTTTCGGCGACGTGCTAAATTATTAAGGTCTCTCTCCTTGTCGAGAACCTTGGCGAACTATGTCCGGCTAGAATGGGATGCTGACGATGAAGAAATTCGCTGCCGACCCACCACCCACTTAGTAGCCAATCGCCGATTTATCTAACCGACATGCTCGACTTCGACTCCGAAGACATCGACGGTATGGACGACGGTGCAGGAGACGAACAGGAACCACCGCCCACAGGGTGCTGGACCGCCACCTCATTATATGATATATATATGGTGGATACCCCCAAAGAAGGCAATGGCGACAAGACAATGGAGGATGACCCCTCCAAGAAGCAACCAAAGCACCGACGTCAGCAGCGCCGCTCTAAATCCCGCCATAGCAAAAGTAGTGATACTGGCACAAGAGACAATAGCACTCCGGATAGTGCCAAAGACGACAACAATCCCCTCCAGCACGATTTAGAGCGGGAGGATGAACAAGCTAGCCCTCCAGAACAGGCAGCAGATGGAGAAACGGAGAATGACAATTACATGCCTGATACGTCTCCAACGTATATATAACTTTTGATTGCTCCATGCTACTTTATCTATTGTTTTGGACTATAATGGGCTTTATTTTCCACTTTTATATTATTTTTGGGACTAATCTATTAACTGGAGGCCCAGCCCAGAATTGTTGTTTTTTTTCCTATTTTAGTGTTTCAAAGAAACGGAATATCAAACGGAGTCCAAACGGAATGAAACCTTCGGGAACGTGATCTTCTCACCGAACGTGATCCAGGAGACTTGGACCCTACTCCAAGGAGTGCCAGAGGCGGTCACGAGGTGGGGCGCGCCCTCCCAGGGCGCGCCCCTGCCTCGTGGGCCCCGACGCTCCACCGACGTACTCCTTCCTCCTATATATACCTCACGTATCCCCAAACGATCGGGAGAGGAGCCAAAAACCTAATTCCACCGCCCGTGCCTTCTTTGTATCCACGAGATCCCATCTTGGGGCCTGTTAGGAGCTTCACGGGAGGGGCATCCACCACGGAGGGCTTCTACATCATCACCATAGCCCCTCCGATGAAGTGTGAGTAGTTTACTTCAGACCTTCCGGGTCCATAGCTAGTAGCTAGATGGCTTCTTCTCTCTTTTTGGATCTCAATACAATGTTCTCCCCTCTCTCGTGGAGATCTATTCGATGTAATCTTCTTTTTATGTGTGTTTGTTGAGACCGATGAATTGTGGGTTTATGATCCAACTTATCTATGGAAAATATTTGATTCTTCTCTGAATTCTTTTATGTATGATTGAGTTATCTTTGCAAGTCTCTTCGAATTATCCGTTTGGTTTGGCCAACTAGATTGGTAGTTCTTGCAATGGGAGAAGTGCTTAGCTTTGGGTTCAATCTTGCGGTGTCCTTACCTAGTGACAGAAGGGGTTGCAAGGCACGTATTGTATTGTTGCCTTCAAGGATAACAAGCTGGGGTATTTATCATATTGCATGAATTTATTCCTCTACATCATGTCATCTTGCTTAAGGCGTTACTCTGTATTTAACTTAATACTCTAGATGCATGCTGGATAGCGGTCGATGAGTGGAGTAATAGTAGTAGATGCAGAATCGTTTCGGTCTACTTGTCACGGACGTGATGCCTATATACATGATCATCGCCTAGATATACTCATAACTATGCTCAATTCTGTCAATTGCTCAACAGTAATTTGTTCACCCACCGTAGAATATCTATGCTCTTGAGAGAAGCCACTAGTGAAACCTATGGCCCCCGGGTCTATCCTCATCATATCAATCTCCATCACTTTATTTACTTGCTTTGCTTTTACTTTTTACTTTGCATCTTTATACCAAAAAATACCAAAAATACTATCTCTATCAGATCTCACCCTCGTAAGTGACCATGAAGGGATTGACAACCCCTAAGTGTTGGTTGCGAGTAGCTATCGCTTTGTGCAGTACGAGGGACTTGCTTGGCGTGGTCTCCTCTTGGATTGATACCTTGGTTCTCAAAAACTGAGGGAAATACTTACGCTACTTTGCTGCATCATCCTCTCCTCTTCGGGAAATCCAACGCAGTGCTCAAGAGGTAGCAAGAAGAATTTCTGGCGCCGTTGCGGGAGGCTTACACAAAAGTCAACATACCAAGTACCCATCACAATCCCTATCTCTCGCATTACATTATTTGCCATTTGCCTCTCGTTTCCTCTCCCCACTTCACCCTTGCCGCTTTTATTCGCCTCTCTTTCCCAATCTCCTTCTCTCTTTTGCTTGCCCTTTTGTTTCTCGTTTGGTTGGATTAGATGCTTATTTATTCCTAAACAAAGAAGCCAATATCTATGGATCCTGATCCTCTTGCCAATCTTTTTAAGAGATCCAATTATGATGAACCAATTCCTAGTGATTTGGATGCACTAGATTATCTTTATAAGGTTTTGCACGAAATCGTGAAGTGACTCACGATAGATATTTGAATAAAAAGCATGATTGCAATGATTTTATTATAAATTCTTTTGATGTCAATTGTGCTAATAAGATGCAAAACCCTAAGCTTGGGGATGCTAGTTTTGCTATGTCTACTACTTGTTGCAATGATCACGATTGGGGTGATTCTTCTTATGATCTTGAAATTTTATTTAAGCCCCATGATAAATATGAGATTGATAATATTGTTTGCAATAATATTGAAAGTGGGTTTGGAAGAGTGTCAACTTTAGATCCCATATATTTGGAGAATATTCAATATTATGAAATTTTTGATAAAAGTGGGCTTGGAGAAATCATGACTTTAGTTAATGATAATCCCACTATTTTGGAAGAGTATCAACTTTGCATACATGTGGATCATGTTAAGAATATGTTATGTGGTAGATATTTTGTTGAATTTGCTTATGATCCTACATGTAATTATTATGAGAGAGGAAAATATGGTTGTAGAAACTTTCATGCTATTAAATTACCTCTCGCTATGTTGAGATTGCTATTGTTCTTTTCCGCTTCCTTGCATATGCTAGTTTTTGCTTGCTACGATAATTTGTTTGCCTATAATATGCCTATGCATAGGAAGTATGTTAGACTTAAGTGTGTTTGTCACATGTTTTATGATGCTCTCTTTGTGCCTCAATTCTTGTCTTTCTTGTGAGCATCATTCAATCTCAATGCCTAGCTAAAAAGGCTTTAAAGAAAAGCGCTTGTTGGGAGACAATCCAATATTTTTCCTTGCTGCTTAGTAATAAATAATCCATCTAGCTTCTGTTTAGATGTCGTTTTATCTTTTAATTAGTTTTTGTGCCAAGTTGGACCTATTGGATCTTCTTGGATAATAGTTATTTGATCTTGCTGTAATTTCCAGAATCTTTGTGCTCAGTGTCTGAATTGTTAAAAATCACCAGAACGGGATAAAATAGTGATTCCAATTGCTGCTGATCAATAAACAAAATTTCCAGGTCGTCTAATTTTGGTAGAATTTTTGGGTTCCGGAAGTTTGCGTTAGTTACAGATTACTGCAGACTGTTCTGTTTTTGACAGATTCTGTTTTGCGTGTGTTGTTTGCTTATTTTGATGAATGTATGGTTAGTAAAATAGTTTACAATCCATAGAGAAGTTGGAATACAGTAGGTTTAAAACCAATATAAATAAATAATGAGTTCATTACAGTACCTTAAAGTAGTCTTTTGTTTTCTTTCTCTAACGGAGCTCACGAGATTTCTATTGAGTTTTGTGTTGTGAAGTTTTCAAGTTTTGGGTGAATTCTTTTGATGGATTATGGAACAAAGAGTGGAAAGAGCCTAAGAGTGGGGATGCCCATGGCACCCCCAAGATAATCCAAGGACACCAAAAAGTCAAAGCTTGGGGATGCCCCGGAAGGCATCCCCTCTTTAAATCCACTTCCATCGGTAATTTACTTGGAGCTATATTTTTATTCACCAACATGATATGTGTTTTGCTTGGAGCGTATTGTATTATTTGAATCTTTGCTTGTTAGTTTACCACAATCATCCTTGCTGTACAAAAATTTTGAGAGAGCCATACATGATTTGGAATTTGTTAGAATACTCTATGTGCTTCACTTATATCTTTTGAGCTTGATAGTTTTCCTCATAGTGCTTCACTTATATCTTTTGAGCTTGATAATTTTTGCTCTAGTGCTTCACTTAGACCTTTTAGAGCATGGTGGTGGATTTGTTTTAAATAAACTTGATCTCTCATGCTTCACTTAAATTATTTTGAGAGTCGTTAATAGCCTGGTAATTTGCTTAATGTTAATATACTTGGTATTCAAGATATGTGAAACTTTCTTTTGAGTGCGTTGAATACTAAGATAAGTTTGATGCTTGATAATTGTTTTGAGATATGAAGATGGTGATATTAGAGTCATGCTAGTTGAGTAGTTGTGAATTTAAAGAATACTTGTGTTGAAGTTTGCGATTCCCGTAACATGCACGTATGGTGAACCATTATGTGATGAACTCGGAGCATGATTTATTTATTGATTGTCTTCCTTATGAGTGGCGGTCGGGGACGAGCGATGGTCTTTTCCTACCAATATATCCCCCTAGGAGCATGCACGTAGTAATTTGCTTTGATAACTTCTAGATTTTTGCAATAAGTATATGAGTTCTTTATGACTAATGTTGAGTCCATGGATTATACGCACTTTTTCCCATCCTTCCACCATTGCTAGCCTCTCTAATACCGCAAACTTTTCGCCGGTATCATACACCCACCATATATCTTCCTCAAAACAGCCACCATACCTACCTATTATGGCATTTCCATAGCCATTCCGAGATATATTTCCATGCAACTTTCCACCATTCCGTTTATTATGACACGCTCCATCATTGTCATATTGCTTAGCATGATCATGTAGTTGACATTGTATTTGTGGCAAAGCCACCGTTCATAATTCTTTCATACATGTCACTCATGAATCATTGCATATCCTGGTACACCGCCGGAGGCATTCATATAGAGTCATATTTTGTTCTAAGTATCGAGTTGTAATTGTTGAGTTGTAAGAAAAAATAAAAGTGTGATGATCATCATTATTAGAACATTGTCCCAAGTGAGGAAAGGATGATGGAGACTATGATTCCCCCACAATACGGGATGAGACTCTGGACGAAAAATAAAAAAAAAGAGAAAAAAAGAGGCCATAAAAAAATAAGAAAAGGCCCAAATAAAAAAAATAAAAAAATGAGAGAAAAAGAGAGAAGGGACAATGTTACTATCCTTTTACCACACTTGTGCTTCAAAGTAGCACCTTGATCTTCATGATAGAGAGTCTCTCATTTTGTCACTTTCATATACTAGTGGGAATTTTTCATTATAGAACTTGGCTTGTATATTCCAATGATGGGCTTCCTCAAATGCCCTAGGTCTTCGTGAGCAAGCGAGTTGGATGCACACCCACCTAGTTTCTTTTGTTGAGCTTTCATATACTTATAGCTCTAGTGCATCCGTTGCATGGCAATCCCTACTCACTCACATTGATATCTATTGATGGGCATCTCCATAGCCCATTGATACCCCTAGTTGATGTGAGACTATCTTCCCTCCTTTTGTCTTCTCCACAACCACCATTCTATTCCACATATAGTGCTATATCCATGGCTCACGCTCATGTATTGCGTGAAGATTGAAAAAGTTTTGAAAATGTTAAAGTATGAAACAATTGCTTGGCTTGTCATCGGGGTTGTGCATGATTTAAATACTTTGTGTGGGGAAGATGGAGCATAGCCAGACCATATGATTTTGTAGGAATAACTTTCTTTGGCCATTTTATTTTGAGAAGACATAATTATTTCGATTAGTATGCTTGAAGTATTATTATTTTTATGTCAATATGAACTTTTGTCTTGAATCTTTTGGATCTGAATATTCATATCACAATTAAGAAGATTTACATTGAAATTATGCCAAAGTATCACTCCGCCTCAAAAATTCTCTTTTTTAACATTTACCTACTCGAGGACGAGCAGGAATTAAGCTTGGGATGCACGATACGTCTCCAACGTATCTATAATTTTTTATTTCTCCATGCTACTTTATGTATTGTTTTGGACTATAATGGGATTTATTTTCCACTTTTATATTATTTTTGGGACTAACCTATTAACCGGAGGCCCAGCCCAGAATTGCTGTTTTTTGCCTATTTCGGTGTTTCGAAGAAACGGAATATCAAACGGAGTCCAAACGGAATGAAACCTTCGGGAACGTGATCTTCTCACCGAACGTGATCCAGGAGACTTGGACCCTACTCCAAGGAGTGCCAGAGGCGGTCACGAGGATGGAGAGCGCGCCCCCTGCCTCGTGGGCCCCCTGACGCTCCACCGACGTACTCCTTCCTCCTATATACACCTACGAACCCCCAAATGATCAGAAGAGGAGCCAAAAACCTAATTCCACTTCTGTACCTTCCTATATCCATGAGATCCCATCTTGGGGCCTGTTCCGGAGCTCCGCCGGAGGGGGCATCCACCACGGAGGGCTCCTTCATCATCACCATAGCCCCTCCGATGAAGTGTGAGTAGTTTACTTCAGACCTTCGGGTCCATAGCTAGTAGCTAGATGGCTTCTTCTCTCTTTTGGATCTCAATACAATGTTCTCCCCCTCTCTCGTGGAGATCTATTCGATGTAATCTTCTTTTTGCGGTGTGTTTGTTGAGACCGATGAATTGTGGGTTTATGATCCAACTTATCTATGGAAAATATTTGATTCTTCTCTGAATTCTTTTATGTATGATTGAGTTATCTTTGCAAGTCTCTTGAATTATCCGCTTGGTTTGGCCAACTAGATTGGTAGTTCTTGCAATGGGAGAAGTGCTTAGCTTTGGGTTCAATCTTGCGGTGTCCTTACCTAGTGACAGAAGGGGTTGCAAGGCACGTATTGTATTGTTGCCTTCGAGGATAACAAGCTGGGGTATTTATCATATTGCATGAATTTATTCCCCTACATCATGTCATCTTGCTTAAGGCGTTACTCTGTATTTAACTTAATACTCTAGATGCATGCTGGATAGCGGTCGATGAGTGGAGTAATAGTAGTAGATGCAGAATCGTTTCGGTCTACTTGTCACGGACGTGATGCCTATATACATGATCATCGCCTAGATATACTCATAACTATGCTCAATTCTGTCAATTGCTCAACAGTAATTTGTTCACCCACCGTAGAATATCTATGCTCTTGAGAGAAGCCACTAGTGAAACCTATGGCCCCCGGGTCTATCCTCATCATATCAATCTCCATCACTTTATTTACTTGCTTTGCTTTTACTTTTTTACTTTGCATCTTTATACCAAAAAAATACCAAAAATACTATCTCTATCAGATCTCACCCTCGTAAGTGACCATGAAGGGATTGACAACCCCTAAGTGTTGGTTGCGAGTAGCTATCGTTTTGTGCAAGTACGAGGGACTTGCGCGTGGTCTCCTACTGGATTGATACCTTGGTTCTCAAAAACTGAGGGAAATACTTACGCTACTTTGCTGCATCATCCTCTCCTCTTCGGGGAAATCCAACGCAGTGCTCAAGAGGTAGCAATGCCTCTCTCCGAAGACGAGCTGAGCCTCGGCGACGAAGAATTTATCGTGCCTGAGGATCCCATCGAGCAGGAGCGCTTCAAGCGCCGGCTTATAGCCACATCAAATAGCTTGAAGAAAAAGCAACAACAGCTTCGAGCTGATCAAGATTTGCTAGCAGACAGATGGACTAAAGTCCTTGCGGCCGAGGAATACGAACTCGAACGCCCAACCAAGAGTTATCCAAAGCACAGGTTGCTACCTCAACTAGAGGAGGAAGCATTGAAACCTACATCACCAGTGTACGATGCGGCTGATCGGCCACCTCGTGGCCGAGACAGAGAGGCATTTCAGCCCGAAGTCCAGCCCGCACCCCGCCGCCAATTAAACAAAAATTCCAAGGCCCGGGGCAACACGCGGAACCTGCGAGACGTGTTGGAAAACAAGGAAAAACATGCAAGATCGATCTACATATCACGGGGGCGTGCACCAACACGCGACGATGATCGTCACGCGGATACACTAAAAGTAAACCCGTCCGAACCGAGCACGGCAGACAAGATTCGTATGAACTGCGTCGTGATATAGCCTGGCACAGAGGTGCCGCACACCCCCTATGCTTCATTGATGAAGTAATGGATCACGAATTCCCAGAAGGGTTTAAACCCGTAAACGTTGAATCATACGATGGTACTACAGACCCCGCGGTATGGATAGAAGACTTCTTCCTCCACATTGACATGGCCCACGGGGATGACCTACACGCCATCAAGTATCTCCCGCTAAAACTCAAAGGGCCGGCTCGGCATTGGCTCAATAGCTTGCCGGCAAACTCCATCGAAAGTTGGGAGAGCCTGGCAAAGGCATTCCTGGACAATTTCTGTGGCACTTAAAGCGCGTCACGGACGTTGACGATTTAAGTCATATAACTCAGCAGCCAGGGGAATCGGCCAGGAAATTCTGGACCCGGTTCCTAACAAAGAAAAACCAAATAGTTGACTGTCCGGATGCAGAGGCCTTAGCGGCATTTAAGCATAATATCTGTGAAGAATGGCTCGCCCGGCACCTCGGCCAAGAGAAGCCAAAACCCATGGCAGCCCTCACGACTTATGACCCGCTTTTGTGCGGGCGAAGATAGTTGGTTGGCTCATAGTACCAATACAGCAAGCAAACCTGGCATCTCAGAAGCCAGGAATAGCAACGGCAAACCACGACGCACATACACAAGCGCCGTAAATATGGCGAAAACGCCGAAAATACGGCAGTTAATGCCGGGTTCAGGGGCTCAAAGTCCGGTCAGCAGAATGGGCCACCCAAAAATAAAAATCCGGGTCCATACAGTCTGGACCGCATACTCGATCGCCAATGCCGAATTCATGGCACACGAGAAACACCAGCCACCCATACCAACAGAGAATGCTGGGTCTTCAAACAAGCCGGCAGGGCAGGCGCCAAAGAGGGGGGTCTCAAAGCGACGATAGCGGCGAAGAGCCCAGACCACCGAACATAAGAGGGCAAAAAAAATTTCCCCCGCATATTCAATCGGTGAATGTGGTAAATACCACCCAAATTACCAACTCAGACCGGATATGTATCCTTAGAGATGCCGTCTCAATGGAACTAGTCGTCCCATAATATAAGCTGGGGCCGGTCACCTTCAACCGCACGGACCGTCCGGTTAACGCCAATCAGGGCAATCCGGCCGCACTAGTCCTCGACCTAATAATAGACGGGTTCCACCTCACTCGAGTCCTTATGGACGGCGGTAGCAGTCTAAATCTGCTTTACCAAGACACAGTGCGCAAGATGGGCACCGACCATTCAGCGATCAAACCCACTAAAGCCACCTTCAGAGGCATTATACCAGGCGAGGAGGCTCGCTGTACAGGCTCCATTACCCTCGAGGTAGTCTTCGGATCACCAGAAAATTACTGCATCGAAGAGTTAATCTTCGAAATCGTCCCTTTCCGCAGTGATTATCAAGCACTGCTTGGACGAACCGCATTCGCTCGATTCAACACGGTGCCACATTATGGCTACCGTAAGCTCAAGATGCCCGGTCCACGCGGCGTCATCACGGTTAATGGCAAGGCCGAACCTTCCTTCGGCACCAACATATACACCACTGCCTTAGCAGCAGAAACAACGAGCATCAACTTGCAGCCAAACCTCGAGCTGACGTCCAGGCTTCCGGACACCGTTAAGGGACTCCGAACTACTTCGCGGATGGATACTCCGACCCGTCCAGGGCTCAACTAAATACTATGGCGAAGGCCATGATAGGCCGAACTCAGCGGCTCAACCGCCCTCCTGCACATAAATGTTTCTTACATTTCCTTCACAGGTTCACCTTTGCGCCGACCAGGACGGGCTACACGGAGGCAGCTTGAATGCGTAAGGGAATCCTTAGACATTCCCCGCAGTGACTGTCCGGCTATATCACGGATCCGCACTCAGCCTCTTCCCCCTGGTCTAAGCAGGTTCAGCAATCATATTCCTTTTTTATCACATTACTTGTACCCATGCGCATAGACGTACTATTCAAATACAACATATGGATTTATTTGACGTTTACTTGCTGTTATTTCTTATTGAAATCATTCTGTCAAGTGGCATCCGCACAATGCGATATGCCTTAAAATATGCCAGGGGCTTCGTTTTACCCATACCACGGCAGTAAAGTCCGAACACCTTCATGGAAGCTCGACACCCCGAACCTATATCATTATATGCATCAGCTCCGAATCATGTCTTGGGTCAATAGTTTGGTTTTCCTGGCTCCCATGTTTTGGTACCTTACGCCCGCTTATATCGGCTAAGGTAGCACCGGGAGAACTATCGCGATTGTGTCCTGGTTCTTCCGGACGAGCACCTCAGTAGAGAAAGCCGAAAACTGACTGTCATGATACGGCGAGAGCTGGTCAGCTGTTCGAGAGGTCACAAAATCTTTAAGGATTTCTCCCCCATAATGCCATAACCAATGCAGTGTGTGATGGATCGGTTCTTTCTCCGATCAGGTGCTTATAGAGCCCCTAGTACGGTCTTCCGAACACCAGGGGCTGCGCCGACCATACTAAAGCTCCTATGGATAAGTGAGAGTGATAAAGCCCTATAGTCCAATTGCCTGGTTCGTTGTGCTGAGCACCTCCTTTGAAGGACCCAAAACTGGGATAAAGAGTGCTCAGATTTATCCCAAACACCCCCGTACTTCTTACGTGGGGGCAGAAGCCGACGACTGGCCAACTCTTAGGTTTAACATATAAAACGGCCGCACAGGAGGGTAAAATTTTATATAACATGCGACAAATAAACGACCTTGTTCACACTACAAAGGACAACATGATTGGAACTCATGGAAATATAATGTCCTTGGCGCATAGCCCCGCTACAAGGTAAGATCCTTTCAGGACACTCTCATAATATAATTCGGGCTTGCGGTGCTCCTTCCCCTCTGGCGGTCCTTTGGTCATCAACTTTTCGGCATCCATCTTCCCCCAATGCACCTTTGCACGGGCGAAGGCCATTCGCGCACCATCTATGCAGACCGACCGCTTGATGACGTCAAGTCGAGGGCAAGCGCTTACGAGTCGCTTCACGAGCCCGAAGTAGCTGCTTGGAATCGGCTCGGCAGGCCATAGCCGGATAACCAAATATTTCATGGCTAGTTTCGCCACCTTATGCAGTTCGACCAGCTATTTCAGCTGATCGGTAAAAGGCACCGGATAATTCGGTGCCAAATACTGCGGCCAGAAGAGCTTATCTGTAGTTTTCCTTTCTTCGGCTCGGTAGAATTGAGTGGCATTTGATATGTTGCGAGGTAGCTCGGCAAATACCCCTGAGAAATCCGGATTCAAAATTAGAAACATAAGTTTTCCCCCCAAATACTTACTCTACAGGGAAAAAACCTTACCAGCCGCGATCTTTCTCGCCTCTTGGATCTCCTGCAGGGTGCTTTGGGCTACCTCCCGGGCATTGCTCATGGCCTGATGCGCCTTGGTGAGTTCAGCATCTTGTAGCTCCTGCTCAGCTATAATAATCCTGGCCTCGTGCTTCTCACGAAGAGCCTGCTCAGTGGCTGCCTTTTTCTCGGCCTCGGCCACAGCCTTCTTAAGGGCTTCGACTTCGGTCACAACCCCTAGCACAAGTCATAAAGCTCAGTTCATATTGAAAATTGATTCGCAATAAACGCGAACAAGACTTGTGCATACCTTGTTTATCCCTCAACTGCATTTTCAATAGGCCAAGTTCTTCTGTGGCCCGCTCCAGACTTTGATTCAGCCCGGAGATCTCCGCAGTATGAGAAGAAGCAGCCGTTACAGACACCTACTTATAATAGAAGAGAAATAGATGCCATTCAATGAGTCTTCCTGCGATCATGAAATTCGATCCTCTATCTGGTTCTTTCTTTCATCGAACAGAGTATCAGGGGATACTATCTATACTGTGACACTCTTCGACAACTCATAAAACATACCTCAAAGCCTTTTGTAAGGCTGACATAGCTTTGGTCACCCACTCGGTTGATGAATCTTCTCAATCACCGCACCCATAAGGGCACGGTGCTCATCAACGATGGAGGCGTCTTTCAACGCCACCAACAAAGCATCCGACACTTCTGGATAGACAGAGGTCACTGATGGAACAGGCACGCCCCCTCCAGTCGAAGGAGGCTGCCTGCTTGCTTCTGGAGCCGTATAGGTCTATGGAATCTCATCCGGCTGGGAGCTGAACTCAGGATCACCCTCGCCGTCAGCCCCCTTGGGAATCTTTTCCCCCACGTGTCCGGCCCTTGAGGTTTGACCTCTAGGCGCCGCCTTCATGATTTTTTCCTTTCCTCCTTGGCGGGGGTCCTTCTGGGACGAAGCCTCAGTGTTATGCACCTGTTTGGAGGAAGGGGCCTTTGGGGGCGTCCCGCTCTCCATAGCATTTGAGGTCAGCAAGTCCTCTGATGAGGATTGTTTGGTACGGGACCTCGCCGGACTACAAAAAATATGGCTTAGGTTAAAATACTAAGCCACGATGAGTCCGGACACCTAAAACATACTCGGATTTTATACACTTACGAGTTCACTAGGGGCTGAGCCCTGGAATCCCATGTCGGGCCGCTGTCGGCGGCGGCAGTGGACTCCTCCGTAAGAGGAGCCTTTCCCCTTTTGGGCAACTCGGCCTCCAAGTGTACGGAGGCCGTCCTCTTCTTTCTTCCCCCCGCAGGGGATTTATTTTCATCCTCCTCCTCGTCCTCTTCGGAGGCGGAATGGGCATTGGAGCCTTCGGATATTGTGTCCAAAGTGCCGCGGCGACGAAGGCCGCCCCGGGGCTTTTTGGCCTCCTTCTCGGCCGTCTTCTTCGGCACCTTATAAGGCGCCGGGACCAACATCTTCATCAGAAGTGGGATGGCCGGCTCTTCGGGCAGCCGGGCCGGACAATGGATCCGCTCTGCCTTCTTCGTCCAGCCCTGGGAGAGTTGTATAAAACACGTTAAGCACTTCCTTGCTACGTCTTGAGCTTGCGTTGGTTTTCCCCGAAGAGGAGAGGATGATGCAGCACGGTAGCTTAAGTATTTCCCTCAGTTTTTGAGAACCAAGGTATCAATCTAGTAGGAGGCCACGCACAAGTCCCTCGTACCTGCACAAAATGATAGCTACTCGCAACCAACGCAATTAGGGGTTGTCAATCCCTTCACGGTCACTTACGAGAGTGAGATCTGATAGAGATAATATTTTTGGTATTTTTGGTATATAGATGCAAGTGAAAAGTAAAAAGCAAAGTAAAAACAAAGAAAGTATAAAAGTGATGGAGATTGATATGATGAGAATAGACCCGGGGGCCATAGGTTCCACTAGTGGCTTCTCTCAAGAGCATAAGTATTCTACGATGGGTGAACAAATTACTGTTGAGCAATTGACAGAATTGAGCATAGTTATGAGTATATCTAGGTATGATCATGTATATAGGCATCACATCCAAGACAAGTAGACCGAAACGATTCTGCATCTACTACTATTACTGTTGGGGAACGTACTAATTTCAAAAAAATTCCTACGCACACGCAAGATCATGGTGATGGCATAGCAACGAGAGGGGAGAGTATTGTCCACGTACCCTCGTAGACCGTAAGCGGAAGCGTTATGACAACACGGTTGATGTAGTCGTACGTCTTCACGATCCGACCGATCCAAGTACCGAACGCACGACACCTCCGAGTTTAGCACATGTTCAGCTCGATGACGATCCCCGGACTCCGATCCAGCAAAGTGACGGGGATGAGTTCCACAAGACGACGCAAGGCAGGACAATGATGATGCTCTCATAGCGCAGGCTTCGCCTAAACTCATGACGATATGACCGAGGTGGAATATGGTGGAGGGGGCACCACACACGGCTAAGGAACGATCCTAGATCAACTTGTGTGTTCATGGGGTGCCCCTGCCCCAGATATAAAGGAGTGGAGGAGAGGAGGGCCGGCCCTCTCTATGGCGCGCCTAGGGGAGTCCTACTCCCACCGAGTAGGATTCCCTTTCCTAGTCCAACTAGGAACCCTTCCATGTAGTAGGAGTAGGAGAGAAGGAAAGGGAAGAGAGAAGGAGAAGGAAGGAAGGTGCGCCCCCTCCTAGTCCAATTCGGACTAGTCCAAGGAGGGTGCGCCACTCTTTTGGCCCTTTCTCTCCTTTCCCGTATGGCCCAAAGAGGCCCAATACGAATTCCGTAACTCTCCGGTACTCCCAAAAATACCCGAATCACTCGGAACCTTTTGAACTCCGAATATAGTCGTCCAATATATCGATCTTTATGTCTCGACCATTTCGAGACTCCTCGTCATGTCCCCGATCTCATCCGGGACTCCGAACTCCTTCGGTACATCAAAACTCATAAACTCATAATAAAACTGTCATCGTAACGTTAAGCGTGCGGACCCTACGAGTTCGAGAACTATGTAGACATGACCTAGAACTATTCTCGGTCAATAACCAATAGCGGAACCTGGATGCCCATATTGGCTCCTACATATTCTACGAAGATCTTTATCGGTCAAACCGCATAACAACATACGTTGTTCCCTTTGTCATCGGTATGTTACTTGCCCGAGATTCGATCGTCGGTATCCAATACCTAGTTCAATCTCGTTATCGGCAAGTCTCTTTACTCGTTACGTAATGCATCATTCCGTAACTAACTCATTAGTTACATTGCTTGCAAGGCTTATAGTGATGTGCATTACCGAGAGGGCCCAGAGATACCTCTCCGACAATCGGAGTGACAAAACCTAATCTCGAAATACGCCAACCCAACATGTACCTTTGGAGACACCTGTAGTACTCCTTTATAATCACCCGATTCACGTTGTGGACGTTTGGTAGCACCCAAAGTGTTCCTCCGTAAACGGGAGTTGCATAATCTCATAGTTACAGGAACATGTATAAGTCATGAAGAAAGCAATAGCAATATACTAAGCGATCAAGTGCTAGGCTAACGGAATGGGTCATGTCAATCACATCATTCTCCTAATGATGTGATCCCGTTAATCAAATGACAACACATGTCTATGGTTAGGAAACATAACCATCTTTGATTAATGAGCTAGTCAAGTAGAGGCATACTAGTGACTATATGTTTGTCTATGTATTCACACATGTATCATGTTTCCGGTTAATACAATTCTAGAATGAATAATAAACATTTATCATGAAATAAGGAAATAAATAATAACTTTATTATTGCCTCTAGGCATATTTCCTTGATCTCCCACTTGCACTAGAGTCAATAATCTAGTTCACATCATCATGTGATTCAACACTTATATTCACATCTGTATGTGATTAACACCCATAGTTCACATCGTCATGTGACCAACACCTAAAGGGTTTACTAGAGTCAATAATCTAGTTCACATCGCTATGTGATTAACACCCAAAGAGTACTAAGGTATTATCATGTTTTGCTCGTGAGAGAAGCTTAGTCAACGGGTCTGTCACATACAGAGCCGTATGTATTTTGCAAATATTCTATGTCTACAATGCTCTGCACGGAGCTACTCTAGCTAATTGCTCCCACTTTCAATATGTATCCAGATTGAGACTTAGAGTCATCTGGATCAGTGTAAAAAGCTTGCATCGATGTAACTCTTTACGACGGGCTCTTTTTATCACCTCCATAATCGAGAAATATTTCCTTAGTCCTCACTAAGGATGTTCTTGACCAATGTCCAGTGCTACTCCTAGATCACTATTGTACTCCCTTGCCAAATTCAGAGCAAGGTATACAATAGGTGCAGTACATAGCATAGCATACTTTATAGAACCTATGACTAAGGCATAGGGAATGACTTTCATTCTCTTTTCTATTTTCTGCCGTGGTCGGGATTTGAGTCTTACTCAATTTCACACGCTTGCAACACAGGCAAGAACTTTTCTTTGACTGTTCCATTTTGAACTACTTCAAAATCTTGACAAGGTATGTACTTATTGAAAAACTTATCAAGCGTCTTGATCTATCTCAATAGATCTTGATGCTCAATATGTAAGTAGTTTTACTGAGGTCTTTCTTTGAAAAACTCCTTTCAAATAATCCTTTATGCTTTGCAGCATAATTCTACATTATTTCCGATCAACAATATGTCATCCACATATACTTATCAGAAATGTTGTAGTGCTCCCACTCACTTTCTTGTAAATACAGGCTTCTCCAAAAGTCTCAGTATAAAACCATATGCTTTGATCACACTATCAAAGCGTTTTATTCCAACTCCGAGATGCTTGCACCAGTCCATAGATGGATCGCTGAAGCTTGCACATTTTGTTAGCTCCTTTAGGATTGACAAAACCTTCTGGTTGCATCATATACAACTTTTCTTTAATAAATCCATTAAAGAATGCAGTTTTGACATCCATTTGCTAGATTTCATAAAATGTGGCAATTGCTAACATGATTCGGACAGACTTAAGCATCGCTACAGTTGAGAAAATCTCATTGTAGTCAACACCTTGAACTTGTCGAAAACCTTTTTGTGACAAGTCGAGCTTTGTAGATAGTAACGCTACTGTCAGTGTCCGTCTTCCTCTTGAAGATCCATTTATTTAACATGGCTTGCTGATCATCGAGCAAGTCAATCAAAGTCCATACTTTGTTCTCATACATGGATCCTATCTCAGATTTCATGGCCTCAAGCCATTTCATGAATCTGGGCTCATCATCGCTTCCTCATAGTTCGTAGGTTCATCATGGTCTAGTAACATGACTTCCGTGACATGATTACCGTACCACTCGGTGCGGATCTTACTCCGGAAGACCTACGAGGTTTGGTAGCAACTTGATCTGAAGTTTCATGATAATCATCATTAACTTCCTCACTAATTGGTGTAGGAATCACCGGAACTGATTTATGTGATGAACTACTTTCCAATAAGGGAGAAGGTACAATTACCTCATCAAGTTCTACTTTCCTCTCACTCACTTCTTTCGAGAGAAACTTCTTCTCTAGAAAGGATCCATCTTAGCAACGAATAACTTGCCTTCGGATCTGTGATAGAAGGTGTACCCAATAGTTACCTTTGGGTATTCTATGAAGACGCACTTCTCCGATTTGGGTTCGAGCTTATCGGTGAAAACTTTTTCACATAAGCATCACAACTCCAAACTTTAAGAAAGCGACAACTTAGGTTTATTGTTAAACCATAGTTCATACGGTGTCGTCTCAACGGATTTAGATGGTGCCCTATTAAACATGAATGCAGCTGTCTCTAATACATAACCCCAAAATGATAGTGGTAAACCGATAAGAGACATCATAGATCGCACCATATCCAATAAAGTGCGGTCACGACTTTCGGACACACCATTATGCTGTGGTGTTCCATATGGCGTGAGTTGCGAAACTATTTCACATTGTTTCAAATGAAGACCAAACTCGTAACTCAAACATTCATCTCCACGATCAGATCGTAGAAACTTTATTTTCTTGTTACGATGATTTTCCACTTCACTCTGAAATTCTTTGAACTTTTCAACTATTTCAGACTTATGTTTCATCAAGTAGATATACGCATATCTGCTCAAATCATCTGTGAAGGTCGAAAATAATGATACTTGTCACGAGCATCAACACTCATTGGATCGCATACATCGGTATGTATTATTTCCAACAAGTCAAGAGCTTCGTTCCATTGTTCCGAGAACGGAGTTTTAGTCATCTTGCCCAAAAGGCACGGTTCGCAAGCATCAAATGATTCATAACCAAGTGATTCCGAAGATCCATCTTTATGGAGTTTCTTCATGCGCTTTACACCAATATGACCTAAACGGCGGTGCCACAAATAAGTTGCACTATCATTATTAACTTTACATCTTTTGGTTTCAATATTATGAATATGTGTATCAAGCGATCGAGATCCAACAAACCATTTTCATTGGGTGTATGACCATAGAAGGTTTTATTCATGTAAGCAGAACAATAATTATTCTCTAACTTACATGAATAACCGTATTGCAATAAACATGATCAAATCATATTCATGCTCAACGCAAACGCCAAATAATATTTATTTAGGTTCAACACTAATCCCGAGAGTATAGGGAGTGTGCGATGATGGTCATATCAATTTTGGAACTACTTCCAACACTCATCGTCACTTCCCCTTCAACTAGTCTCTGTTTATTCTCAGTAACTCTGTTTGAGTTACTAATCTTAGCAACCAAACAAGTATCAAATACTGGGGGCTACTATAAACACTAGTAAGGCACACATCAATAACCTGTATATCAAATATACCCTTGTTCACTTTGCCATCCTTCTTATCCACCAAATATTCAGGGCATTTCCGCTTCCAGTGACCATTTCCTTTGCAGTGTAAGCACTCAGTTTCAGGCTTTGGTCCATCTTTGGGCTTCTTCGCAGGAGTGACAACTTACTTGTCTTTCTACTTGAAGTTCCCTTTCTTTCCCTTTGCCCTTCTCTTGAAACCAGTGGTCCTGTCAATCATCAACACTTGATGCTCTTTCTTGATTTCTACCTTCGTCGATTTCAACATCACGAAGAGCTCGGGAATCGTTTTTGTCATCCCTTGCATATTGTAGTTCATCACGAAGTTCTAGTAACTTAGTGATGGTGACTAGAGAATTCTGTCAATCACTGTCTTATCTGGAAGATTAACTCCCACTTGATTCAAGCGTTTGAAGTACCTGCATAATCTGAGCACATGCTCACTAGTTGAGCGATTCTCCTCCATCTTTTAGCTATAGAACTTATTGGAGACTTCATATCTCTCAACTCGGGTATTTGCTTGAAATATTAACTTCAACTCCTGGAACATCTCATATGGTCCGTGACGTTCAAAACGTCTTTGAAGTCCCGATTCTAAGCCGTTAAGCATGGTGCACTAAACTATCAAGTAGTCATCATATTGAGCTAGCCAAACATTCATAACGTCTGCATCTGCTTCCTGCAACAGGTCTATCACCTAGCGGTGCATCAAGGACATATTTTTCTGTGCAGCAATGAGGATAAACCTCAGATCACGGATCCAATCCGCATCATTGCTACTAACATTTTTCAACTTAGTTTTCTCTAGGAACATATCAAAATAAAACAGGGAGCTAAACGTGAGCTATTGATCTACAACCTAGATATGCTAATACTACCAGGACTAAATTCATGATAAATTTTAGTTCAATTAATCATATTACTTAAGAACTCCCACTTAGATAGACATCCTCTAATCTTCTAAGTGATCACGTGATCCATATCAACTAAACCATGTCCGATCATCAGGTGAGATGGAGTAGTTTCAATGGTGAACATTACTATGTTGATCATATCTACTATATGATTCACGCTTTCGACCTTCGGTCTCCGTGTTCCGAGGCCATATCATTATATGCTAGGCTCGTCAAGTTTAACCTGAGTATTCCGCGTGTGCAACTGTTTTGCACCCGTTGTATTTGAACGTAGAGCCTATCACACCCGATCATCACGTGGTGTCTCAAAGACGAAGAACTTTCATAGCGGTGCATACTCAGGGAGAACACTTATACCTTGATAATTTAGTGAGAGATCATCTTATAAAGCTACCGCCGAACTAAGCAAAATAATATGTATAAAAGATAAACATCACATGCAATCAAAATATGTGACATGATATGGCCATCATCATCTTGTGCCTTTGATTTCCATCTCCAAAGCATCGACATGATCTCCATCGCCACCGCATGCCACCATGATCTCCATCATCTTGATCTATATCAATGTCGCCACATGGTCGTCTCGCCAACTATTGCTCTTGCAACTATTGCTATCGCATAGCGATAAAGTAAAGCATTTATTTGGCGCTTGCATGTTATGCAATAAAGAGACAACCATAAGGCTTCTGCCAGTTGCCGATAACTTCAACAAAACATGATCATCTCATAAAACAACTTATATCTCATCACGTCTTGACCATATAACATCACAACATGCCCTGCAAAAACAAGTTAGACGTCCTCTACTTTGTTGTTGCAAATTTTACGTGGCTGCTACGGGCTGAGCAAGAACCGTTCTTACCTACGCATCAAAACCACAACGATAGTTTGTCAAGTTGGTGCTGTTTTAACCTTCGCAAGGACCGGGCGTAGCCACACTCGGTTCAACTAAAGTAAGAGAGACAGACACCCGCCAATCACTTTTAAGCAACGTGTGCTCGCAGCGGTGAAACCAGTCTTGCGTAAGCGTACGCGTAATGTCGGTCCGGACCGCTTCATCTCACAATACCGCCGAACCAAAGTATGACATCTTTGGTAAGCGGTATGACTTGTATCACCCACAACTCACTTGTGTTCTACTCGTGCATATAACATCAACGCATAAAACCAGGCTCGGATGCCCTTTGTTGGGGAACGTAGTAATTTCAAAAAATTCCTACGCACACGCAAGATCATGGTGATGGCATAGCAACGAGAGGGGCGATATTGTCCACGCACCCTCGTGAGACCGTAAGCGAAGCGTTATGACAACGCTGTTGATGTAGTCGACGTCTTCACGATCCGACCGATCCAAGTACCGAACGCACGGCACCTCCGAGTTCAGCACACGTTCAGCTCGATGACGATCCCGGATTCCGATCCAGCAAAGTGTCGGGATGAGTTCCACAAGACGACGGCGTGGTGACAATGATGATGCTCTATCGGCGCAGGCTTCGCCTAAACTCCGCGACGATGACCGAGGTGGAATATGGTGGAGGGGGCACCGCACACGGCTAAGGAACGATCCGTAGATCAACTTGTGTGTTCATGGGGTGCCCCTGCCCCCGTATATAAAGGAGTGGAGGAGAGGAGGGCCGGCCCTCTCTATGGCGCGCCTAGGGGAGTCCTACTCCCACCGGGAGTAGGATTCCCTTTCCTAGTCCAACTAGGAACCCTTCCATGTAGTAGGAGTAGGAGAGAAGGAAAGGGAAGAGAGAAGGAGAAGGAAGGAAGGGTGCCCCTCCCTAGTCCCATTCGGACTAGTCCAAGGTGAGGGGTGCGGCCACTCTATTGTCCCTTTCACTCCTTCCCTGTATGACCCCAATAGGCCCAATACGAATTCCCGTAACTCTCCGGTACTCCAACAAATACCCGAAACACTCGGAACCTTTCCGAACTCGAATATAGTCGTCCAATATATCAATCTTTATGTCTCGACCATTTCGAGACTCCTCGTCATGTCCCCGATCTCATCCGGGACTCCGAACTCCTTCGGTACATCAAAACTCATAAACTCATCATAAAACTGTCGTCGGACGGTTAAGCGTGCGGACCCTACGGGTTCGAGAACTATGTAGACATGACCTAGAACTATTCTCGGTCAATAACCAATAGCGGAACCTGGATGCCCATATTGGCTCCTACATATTCTACGAAGATCTTTATCGGTCAAACCGCATAACAACATACGTTGTTCCCTTTGTCATCGGTATGTTACTTGCCCGAGATTCGATCGTCGGTATCCAATACCTAGTTCAATCTCGTTACCGCAAGTCTCTTTACTAGATACGTAATGCATCATTCCGTAACTAACTCATTAGTTACATTGCTTGCAAGGCTTATAGTGATGTGCATTACCGAGAGGGCCCAGAGATACCTCTCCGACAATCGGAGTGACAAAACCTAATCTCAAAATCGCCAACCCAACATGTACCTTTGGAGACACCTGTAGTACTCCTTTATAATCACCCAGTTATGTTGTGACGTTTGGTAGCACCCAAAGTGTTCCTCCGTAAACGGAGTTGCATAATCTCATAGTTACAGGGACATGTATAAGTCATGAAGAAAGCAATAGCAATATACTAAGCGATCAAGTGCTAGGCTAACGGAATGGGTCATGTCAATCACATCATTCTCCTAATGATGTGATCCCGTTAATCAAATGACAACACATGTCTATGGTTAGGAAACATAACCATCTTTGATTAATGAGCTAGTCAAGTAGAGGCATACTAGTGACTATATGTTTGTCTATGTATTCACACATGTATCATGTTTCCGGTTAATAGAATTCTAGCATGAATAATAAACATTTATCATGAAATAAGGAAATAAATAATAACTTTATTATTGCCTCTAGGGCATATTTCCTTCAATTACTCCACTGATTGACCGCTATCCAGCATGCATCTAGAGTATTAAGTTAAAAACAGAGTAACGCCTTAAGCAAGATGACATGATGTACAGGAATAAATTCATGCAATATGATAAATACCCCATCTTGTTATCCTCGATGGCAACAATACAATACGTGCCTTGCAACCCTTTACATCACTGGGTAAGGACACCGCAAGATTGAACCCAAAGCCATGCACTTCTCTCATTGCAAGAACTACCAATCTAGTTGGCCAAACCAAACGGATAATTCGAAGAGACTTGCAAATATAACTCAATCATACATAAAAGAATTCAGAGAAGATTCAAATATTATTCATAGATAAGCTGGATCATAAACCCACAATTCATCGGTCTCAACAAACACACCGCAAAAACAAGATTACATCGAATAGATCTCCACGAGAGAGGGGGTGAACATTGTATTGAGATCCAAAAAGAGAGAAGACGCCATCTAGCTACTAGCTATGGACCCGAAGGTCTGAAGTAAAGTACTCACACTTCATCGGAGAGGCTATGGTGTTGATGTAGAAGCCCTCCGTGGTGGATGCCCCCTCCGACGGAGCTCCGAAACAGGCCCCAAGATGGGATCTCGTGAATACAGGAAGTTGCGGCGTTGGAATTAGCTTTTGTCTCCTGTTTTGATATTTTGTTTCTTCGAAACACTGAAAAAGCCAAAAAACAGCAATTCTGGGCTGGGCCTCCGGTTAATAGGTTAGTCCCAAAAATAATATAAAAGTGGAAAATAAAGCCCATTATAGTCCAAAACAGTAGATAAAGTAGCATGGAGCAATCAAAAATTATAGATACGTTGGAGACGTATCAGGCATCCCCAAGCTTAATTCCTTCTCATCCTCGAGTAGGTAAATGATAAAAAGAGAATTTTTTATGCGGAGTGATACTTTGGCATAATTTCAATGTATATCTTCTTAATCATGGTATGAATATTCAGATCCGAAAGATTCAAGACAAAAGTATTGACATAAAAATAATAATACTTCAAGCATACTAACTAAGCAATTATGTCTTCTCAAAATAACATGGCCAAAGAAAGTTATCCCTACAAAATCATATAGTCTGGCTATGCTCCATCTTCCCCACACAAAGTATTTAAATCATGCACAACCCCGATGACAAGCCAAGCAATTGTTTCATACTTTAACATTTTCAAAACTTTTTCAATCTTCACGTAATAAATGAGCGTGAGCCATGGATATAGCACTATATGTGGAATAGAATGATGGTTGTGGAGAAGGCAAAAAGAGGGAAGATAGTCTCACATCAACTAGGCGTATCAACGGGCTATGGAGATGCCGATCAATAGATATCAATGTGAGTGAGTAGGGATTGCCATGCAACGGATGCACTAGAGCTATAAGTATATGAAAGCTCAACAAAAGAAACTAAGTGGGTGTGCATCCAACTCGCTTGCTCACGAAGACCTAGGGCATTTGAGGAAGCCCATCATTGGAATATACAAGCCAAGTTCTATAATGAAAAATTCCCACTAGTATATGAAAGTGAAAAAATGAGAGACTCTCTATCATGAAGATCAAGGTGCTACTTTGAAGCAAAAGTGTGGTAAAAGGATAGTAACATTGTCCCTTCTCTCTTTTTCTCTCATTTTTTTATTTGGGCCTTTTCTCTTTTTTGGCCTCTTTTTTTATTATTTTTTCATCCGGAGTCTCATCCCGACTTGTGGGGGAATCATAGTCTCCATCATCCTTTCCTCACTTGGGACAATGCTCTAATAATGATGATCATCACACTTTTATTTTTCTTACAACTCAACAATTACAACTCGATACTTAGAACAAAATATGACTCTATATGAATGCCTCTGGTGGTGTACCGGGATATGCAATGAAACATGAGTGACATGTATGAAAGGATTATGAATGGTGGCTTTGCCACAAATACGATGTCAACTACATGATCATGCTAGCAATATGACAATGATGGAGCGTGTCATAATAAACGGAACGGTGGAAAGTTGCATGGTAATATATCTCGGAATGACTATGGAAATGCCATGATAGGTAGGTATGGTGGCTGTTTTGAGGAAGGTATATGGTGGGTATATGATACTGGCGAAAGGTGCGCGGTATTGGAGAGGCTAGCAATGGTGGAAGGATGGGAAAAAGTGTGTATAATCCATGGAATCAACATTAGTCATAAAGAACTCATATACTTATTGCAAAAATCTAGAAGTTATCAAAGTAAAGTATTACGTGCATGCTCCTAGGGGGATAGATTGGTAGGAAAAGACCATCGCTCGTCCCCGGCCGCCACTCATAAGGAAGACAATCAATCAATAAATCATGCTCCGAGTTCATCACATAACGGTTCACCATACGTGCATGCTACGGGAATCACAAACTTCAACACAAGTATTCTTTAAATTCACAACTACTCAACTAGCATGACTCTAATATCACTATCTTCATATCTCAAAACAATTATCAAGCATCAAACTTATCTTAGTATTCAACACACTCAAAAAAAGTTTCACATATCTTGAATACCAAGTATATTAACATTAAGCGAATTACCATGCTATTAACGACTCTCAAAATAATATAAGTGAAGCATGAGAGATCAAGTTTCTTTAAAACAAATACACCACCGTGCTCTAAAAGATCTGAGTGAAGCACTAGAGCAAAAATTAGCACGCTCAAAAGATATAAGTGAAGCACTATGAGCAAAACTATCAAGCTCAAAAGATATAAGTGAAGCACATAGAGTATTCTATCGAATTCCAATTCATGTATGGCTCTCTCAAAAGGTGTGTACAGCAAGGATGATTGTGGTAAACTAACAAGCAAAGACGCAAATAATACTAGACGCTCCAAGGAAAACACATATCATGTGGTGAATAAAAATGTAGCTCCAAGTAAATTACCGATGGAAGTGGACGAAAGAGGGGATGCCTTCCGGGGCATCCCCAAGCTTTGACTTTTTGGTGTCCTTGGATTATCTTGGGGGTGCCATGGGCATCCCCAAGCTTAGGCTCTTGCCACTCCTTGCTCCATAATCCATCAAAAGAATTCACCCAAAAGTTGAAAACTTCACAACACAAAACTCAATAGAAATCTCGTGAGCTCCGTTAGAGAAAGAAAACAAAAGACTACCTTAAGGTACTGTAATGAACTCATTCTTTATTTATATTGGTATTAAACCTACTTTATTCCAACTTTTATATGGATCATAAACTATTTTACTAGCCATAGATTCATCAAAATAAGCAAACAACACACGCAAAACAGAATCTGTCAAAAACAGAAAAGTCTGTAGTAATCTGTAACTAACGCACACTTCTGGAACTCAAACAATTCTACCAAAATTATAAGACCTAGACAATTTGTTTATTGATCAGTATCAATTGGAATCAGTATTTTATCATGTTCTGGTGATTTTTAACAATTCGGGCACTGAGCGCAAAGTTTCTGGAAATTACAGCAAGATCAAATAACTATCATCCAAGAAGATCCAATAGGTTTAACTTGGCACAAACACTAATTAAAAGATAAAACCACATCTAAACAGAGGCTAGATGGATTATTTATTCCTAAACAGAAGCAAAAACAAAAAAACTAAAAATAAAATTGGGTTGCCTCCCAACAAGCGCTATCGTTTAACGCCCCTAGCTAAGCATAAAAGCGAGGATAGATCTAGGTGGTGCCGTAGTAATAAGATAAATCGGTGAAACTCATTTCATATTCTCTACGTTCGGCAGCAAGTTTTCTTTGAGGCAAGAAGTAATCAAAAGGGCAGAAATTTAATAGGATAAAAGTCCCCAAGATTAATTTTAGGAGGTATAGGTTCCTCTGTCGGCCCTTCATATTGCACAACCAATTCATCATTATAAGCATTCTTTTGACAGAATTTTGTGAGCCTATACTCAAGAGAGCATCCTAGCTCATTATTTCGAATAGCCAAATCATCATTAAGCTTAGAAATTCTATCAATTAAAATATTGGTAAGCACCTTTTTTCTAAGATTTTCATTGAAAGCAACATAGTCGATAGATTGAAAACGCATTATTTCTTCTTGATCAAAAATGATAGATTCTATGGGCGGACGGCCAGCGTCCACCCTATAATGCGCAAAGATTTCTTTGGCTTATTTTATTATAAATCTGAATTCATGAGCCAAAAAGATAGTAGCGGCACGCTTAACAGAGGAGTGTTCAATATTAGAAAATTCTCGGAAAATTTTCTGTATAGAAGGGTGCATATGCATGAATTGCCTTTCAAGTTCAACGATAAGCATGGCAATAGCGTCCGCAAGGCTACTAGTTCTATGGAGAATAAAACCACCCATAGAGGTTAAAGCACCAGCACAAGTAAAGAAATCTTGAATAACCCCTTTTCCAATAATATACCACTACCGATTCGAAATCTTTTGTATGATAGGTAGGGGATTCTTCAGCAGGAGCTTCAGAATTTTCCATGATATTATTATCGCCCATATCGGCGATAATTTCCCCAATTTCAGACATAGCGACAAGCAAGCAAACTAACAGACGAGCAAAGAAAAGGCAAAGGGAAAAAGAGGAGGAGATTGGGGAAGATAAGGCGAATAAAACGGCAAGGGTGAAGTGGGGGAGAGGAAAACGAGAGGCAAATGGCAAATAATGTAATGCGAGAGATAGGGATTGTGATGGGTACTTGGTATGTTGACTTTTGCGTAGACTCCCGAACGGCGCCGAAATCCTTCTTGCTATGTCTTGAGCTTGCGTTGGTTTTCCCGAAGAGGAGAGGATGATGCAGCACAAGATGGCGTAAGTATTTCCCTCAGTTTTTGAGAACCAAGGTATCAATCCAAAGAGGAGGCCACGCACAAGTCCCTCGTACTGCACAAAACGATAGCTACTCGCAACCAACGCGATTAGGGGTTGTCAATCCCTTCACGGTCACTTACGAGAGTGAGATCTGATAGAGATAATATTTTTGGTATTTTTGGTATATAGATGCAAGTGAAAAGTAAAAAGCAAAGTAAAAACCAAGGAAGTATAAAAGTGATGGAGATTGATATGATGAGAATAGACCCGGGGGCCATAGGTTTCACTAGTGGCTTCTCTCAAGAGCATAAGTATTCTACGGTGGGTGAACAAATTACTGTTGAGCAATTGACAGAATTGAGCATAGTTATGAGTATATCTAGGTATGATCATGTATATAGGCATCACGTCCAAGACAAGTAGACCGAAACGATTCTGCATCTACTACTATTACTCCACTCATCGACCGCTATCCGGCATGCATCTAGAGTATTAAGTTAAAAAAAAGTAAAGCCTTAAGCAAGATGACATGATGTAGAGGAATAAATTCATGCAATATGATAAATACCCCATCTTGTTATCCTCGATGGCAACAATACAATACGTGCCTTGCAACCCTTTACATCCTTTGGTAAGGACACATAAGATTGAACCCAAAGCCATGCACTTCTCTCATTGCAAGAACTACCAATCTAGTTGGCCAAACCAAATGGATAATTCAAGAGACTTGCAAAGATAACTCAATCATACATAAAAGAATTCAGAGAAGATTCAAATATTATTCATAGATAAGCTGGATCATAAACCCACAATTCATCGGTCTCAACAAACACACCGTAAAAGAAGATTACATCGAATAGATCTCCACGAGAGGGGGAGAACATTGTATTGAGATCCAAAAATAGAGAAGAAGCCATCTAGCTACTAGCTATGGACCCGAAGGTCTGAAGTAAACTACTCACACTTCATCGGAGAGGCTATGGTGTTGATGTAGAAGCCCTCCGTGGTGGATGCCCCCTCCAGCGGAGCTCCGAAACAGGCCCCAAGATGGGATCTCGTGGATATAGGAAGTTGCGGCGGTGGAATTAGGTTTTTGGCTAATGTTCTGATCGTTTGGGGGTATGTAGGTATATATAGGAGGAAGGAGTACGTCGGTGGAGCAACAGGGGGCCCACGAGGCGGGGGGCGCGCCCTAGGGGGGGGGGGCGCCCCCACCCTCGTGACCGCCTCCGTTGTTCCTTGACATAGGGTCCAAGTCTCCTGGATCACGTTCGGTGAGAAAATCACGTTTCCGAAGGTTTCATTCTGTTTGGACTCCGTTTGATATTATGTTTCTTCGAAACACTGAAATAGGCAAAAAACAGCAATTTCGAAATTTGGGCCTCCGGTTAAAAGGTTAGTCCCAAAAGTAATATAAAAGTGGAAAATAAAGCCCAATATAGTCCAAAACAGTAGATAAAGTAGCATGGAGCAATAAAAAATTATAGATACGTTGGGACGTATCATTCCTTTGGGTTACGCGGATAGAGAAGTTTGATAACTCACCGAACTTGCCGGGCGGGACAGTTGGTACCCACGGTCCTCGGCGGAGTCCGACCATGATTTGCTGGACTTGAGAAGAACCTTCCAGATGTCCTTGTGCAAGGAGCTGAACAGCTCTCGCAAGGTTTGGTGCCTGGCCGGATTAAATTCCCATAAATTGCAAGTCCGGTGCTGACAAGGCAAGATCCGCCGGCGAACTAATATCACCTGGACCACATTGAAAAGTTCAATGTTCTTGTCTCCCATATATTCAACGCGCGTCTGGAGCACCGACAGTTCGTCGGACGAGGACTAGTCCAGGCCTTTCTTGACCCAGGATGTAAGATGCAGGGGAGCGCCGGATCGGAACTCGGGAAAGGCGGCCCACTCTATGCCACGCGGCTTAGTGATATAAAACTACTGTTGTTGCCACTCCTTGACAGAATCATTAAAGGTTCCCGTTGGCCATATGACGTTGGGAATCTTGCTCACCATGGCGCCCCCACACTCGGCATGCTCGCTGACCACCACATTGGGCTTCACATTAAAAATCTTCAGCCATAAACCGAAGTGCGGTGAAATGCTGAGAAAAGCCTCGCACATGACAATGAATGTCGAGATATTGAGGAAGGAATTAGGGGACAGATCGTGAAGATCGATCCCATAATAATACATGATGCCGCGAACAAACGGGTGGAGGGGAAACCCAAAGTGAGGGAGGAATACAACCCTCTCATGGGGTTCCGGAGTAGGGACGATCTATCCCGCCGTCGGGAGACGGTGGCTGATTTTCTTGGCCAGGTACCCGGCCTTCCGAAGCTTTTTGATATCCTTCTCTTGGACGAGAGGCCATCCATTTGCCTCCTGCTCCGGATCCGGACATCTCCAGAAGACCTTTAGTGGGCAGAGAAGATGAACGCTTGGGCGATGGAGCTTGAGCAGAAGGGAATGAATCGGGGAGAAGGCGTGGGTGAAAAGAGTGAATCCTTGTCCCTTTATAAGGGCGGAAGAGGCGTCGCCTCCCACTCTCCTGGTAAAGCCTCTTATTTCCCAAGCGCCGTAATTGGTGGCGCGGTTGGGTTACCCACATCCGTATTGATGAGAATCCCGTGATAGGGGGACACGATCTCTGCTTCGACAAGACGTGCCAAGGGAACGGCCTCGTGATATGTGCGGTGGCTGGTTGAGAAGAACGGTTCGAATAATGACTGGGTCGTGGTATGATGTCATGCTATTAAACGTGTCAGCATATTATATGTTTGGAAATATTATTCTCCCTATGGTGGTATGTGGAACTTATTTTGCAGAGCCGGACACTATCCTCGTGTTCAAAATCTTCTATGGAGTATTCGGAGGAAGAACCCGCCTTGCAATGCCGAAGACAAATCTGCGCCGGACTCGCCGTCATTGAAGCCTTGATTCAGGGGACTCTTGAGGGAGTCCTGGATTAGGGGGTCTCCGGACAGCCGGACTATATCCTTTGGTCGGACTGTTAGACTATGAAGATACAAGATTGAAGACTTCGTCCCGTATCCGAATGGGACTCTCCTTGGCGTGGAAGGCAAGCTTGGCAATACGGATATGTAGATCTCCTCCCTTGTAACCAACTCTGTGTAACCCTAGCTCCCTCCGGTGTCTATATAAACCGGAGGGTTTAGTCCGTAGGATCACAACAATCATACCATAGGCTAGCTTCTAGGGTTTAGCCTCTACGATCTCGTGGTAGATCAACTCTTGTAATACTCATATCATCAATATCAATCAAGCAGGAAGTAGGGTATTACCTCCATCGAGAGGGCCCGAACCTGGGTAAACATCGTGTCCCCTGCTGATGTCTACTACGGAACCTTCTCCTTGTAGACGTTGTTGGGCCTCCAAGTGCAGAGGTTTGTAGGACAGTAGCAAATTTCCCTCAAGTGGATGACCTAAGGTTTATCAATCCGTGGGAGGCATAGGATGAAGATGGTCTCTGTAAGCAACCACGCAACCAAATAACAAAGAGTCTCTTGTGTCCCCAACACACCCAATACAATGGTAAATTGTATAGGTGCACTAGTTAATGAAGAGATGGTGATACAAGTGCAATATGGATGGTAGATATAGGTTTTTATAATCTGAAAATATAAAAACAGCAAGGTAACTAATGGTAAAAGTGAGCACAAACGGTATTGCAATGTGTTGAAACAAGGCCTAGGGTTCATACTTTCACTAGTGCAAGTTCTCTGAACAATAATAACATAATTGGATCACATAACTATCCCTCAACATGCAACAAAGAGTCACTCCAAAGTCACTAATAGTGGAGAACAAATGAAGAGATTATGGTAGGGTACGAAACCACCTCAAAGTTAGTCTTTCCAATCAATCTGTTGGGCTATTCCTATAAGTGTCACAAACAGCCCTAGAGTTCGTACTAGAATAACACCTTAAGACACAAATCAACCAAAACCCTAATGTCACCTAGATACTCCAATGTCACCACAAGTATCCGTGGGTATGATTATACGATATGCACCACACAATCTCAGATTCATCTATTCAACCAACACATAGAACCTCAAAGAGTGCCCCAAAGTTTCTACCGGAGAATCAAGACGAAAATGTGTGCCAACCCCTATGCATAGGTTCATGGGCGGAACCATAAGTTGATCACCAAAACATACATCATGTGAATCACGTGATATCCCATTGTCACCACAGATACACACGGCAAGACATACATCAAGTGCTCTCAAATCATTAAAGACTCAATCCGATAAGATTACTTCATGGGGAAAACTCAATCCATTACAAGAGAGTAGAGGGGGATAAGAAACATAAGATCCAACTATAATAGCAAAGCTCGCGATACATCAAGATCGTGCCAAATCAAGAACACGAGAGAGAGAGAGATCAAACACATAGCTACTGGTACATACCCTCAGCCCCGAGGGTGAACTACTCCCTCCTTGTCATGGAGATCGCCGGAATGATGAAGATGGCCACCGGTGAGGGTTCCTGTCGGTGTCAAAACCGGCGGATCTCGGGTACGGGGTCCCGAACTGTGCGTCTAGGCGGATGGTAACAGGAGACAAGGGACACGATGTTTTTACCCGGGTTCGGGCCCTCTCGATGGAGGTAAAACCCTACTCCTGATTGATTAATATTGATGATATGGGTAGCACAAGAGTGGATCTACCATGAGATCAGAGAGGCTAAACCCTAGAAGCTAGCCTATGGTATGATTGTTGTTCGTCCTGCGGACTAAAACCCTCCGGTTTATATAGACACCGGATAGGGTTAGGGTTACACAGAGTCGGTTACAACGGTAGGAGATCTACATATCCGTTTCGCCAAGCTTGCCTTCCACACCAAGGAAAGTCCCATCCGGACACGGGACGAAGTCTTCAATCTTGTATCTTCATAGTCCAGGAGTCCGGCCAATGATGATAGTTCGGCGCGCATATTGTCTTCGGCATTGCAAGGCGGGATCCTCCTCCGAATACTTCCTAGAAGATTTTGAACACAAGGATAGTGTCCGGCTCTGCAAAACAAGTTCCACATACCACCGTAGAGAGAATAACCTTTGCACAGATCTGCTGACGTATTCCGCGGCGTGACATCACACCACGGCCAGGCCTTTATGCGAATCATTTTACTGTTCCACCTCAGTGCGTTTAGCGAGGCGGTTTCCTTGGCACGTCTTATCAGAGCGGAGATCTTGCCCCCTTATTCCGGGATTCCCATCAATACAGACGTGGGTAACCCAACCGTGTCATTGATTACGGCGCTTGGGAGATAAGCGAGTTTTACTAGGCTGGCGGGGGACGCATAGCTTCGTCCGACCATATAAGGGGATAAGGATCCACCTTTTCACCTACGCCTTCTTCCTCCTTTGCTCATCCATTTCACAAGACTCGAGCTCCAGCGCCCAAGTCCGCACATCCCTCCTCAACCTTCTCCAGCCATGTCCGGAGCGGGAGGCAAGTGGATGGCCTCCTCCGTCACGGAGGGGCACATCAAAAAGCTGCAGAAAGCCGGATACTTGTCCAGCGACATCGCGTGTCGGCTCCCCAACAAGGGGCAGCTCATCCCTACCCGCAGGCCCCATGAGAGGGTGGTGTTCCTCCCCCAAGTCCTCCGCGGACTAGGGTTTCCACTTCACCCATTCGTCCGGGGGCTCATGTTCTACTACGGCCTAGATTTCCACGATTTGGTCCCGAATTTCATCCTCAACATCTCGGCGTTTATCATCGTGTGCGAGGCCTTCCTCTGCATCCAGCCCCACTTCGGCTTATGGATGAAGACCTTCAATGTCAAGCCGAAGGTAGTGGGCGGCCGCGAAGCGGAGTGCGGAGGTGCCATGCTAGGCAAGATGGCCAACGTCCTATGGCTCGAGGGCTCCTTTGTGGAGACCATAAAGGGGTGGCAATCGGCGTGGTTCTACATCACCGAGCCAGGCGAATCTCAATGGGCGGTGGCCCCCGAATTCCGGTCTGGCTTCCCCACACGGCTCACATCATAGAAAGAGATGGGCCTGACGTGGGGTGATTCGGAAGAGCTGCCCGGACTCCAAACCTGCGTCTGAAACCTGGTGGACAAAAATCTCAGGCTTGTCAACGTAATCCAGGTGATGCTCATCCGCCGGATTCTCCCATGCCAACAACGGGCCTTCAAATTGTGGGAGTTCGATCCGGCACAGCACCCAACTCTGAAAAGGCTCTTCGACACTACGTACGAAGACGCCTGGAAGGTGTTGTTCAAGGGCGCCGAGGCTCCCACATCCGTTGCCGAAGATCGCGGATTCAGCTCGCAGCGTCAAGCCAGCGAGGTAAGTTATTTTACCCTTTATGGGACTCTTTTTTCATAGTTTGACTCTATGAGGGATCTAAAACTCCCTAACCTTTGACAGGACTGGCTGAAGATGTCCGGACAGATTAACTGTCCGGCCCCCTTACCAGAAGACCCAGCGGACACCTGATTGACGGGTGTAACATCCCAAATTTCCTATTTGGAATGTTTTACAATTATAGATAAGCATCCTATGCATTCTGTTTGAATTTGATTGTCATTTGAAGTTTCAGAGCAAGTTGAGTTTTGAATTTGAAATTTCAAACTTTGGCATGTGAAACAATTCAAAAACTAAGCACGATAAATACTTGATCAAAAGTATGAGAGGAGCAAACATGACACTCCAAAAATATCAGAGGAAACAATGCCAAAGGATTTGGATTCAAATCTGAAATTTATTTGAATTTGAAAAAATAGATTTTTATGAAGTTTGGATTTTGCCTTTGGAAAAATGTTCAAATGAAAGGGAATATTCCCCTGATCATTTTGGTATATATATACCCTATATAAAATAATTATAGATATTGGTTTTATTTTTGTTTTTGTTTTATTTAAAAAAATAAAGAAAAACCCCCCGGGGCGCCAGCCAGGCCACCCCAGGCCCAGCCAGCCGCACCCTCCATGACCCAGCACTTTGGCCCAAGCCAGTAGGCCCACTAAACCCGGCCAGCCAAACCCATTCGCCTCACCCCTCGCCGCTACTTGAAACCCGTTGGCCCGGCCACCCGCTCGATCCTCCCCTCTCTCTCTCAGCGACCCTTGGGCCCCGCCCTCTTCTTCCCCCCCACGCCTTGACCTCATGGGAGATCGACCGGATCGAAGGATCCGGGATCCCGATCGCCCGATCGACCTCAAGCAAGGCCCGACCCCAGGCTATAAAGCCGAGCCCTCCGCACCCATTCCCCCTAGCCTCATGGAACCCTCTCCCTCTCTCTCCCGAAGCCTTGGGAGCCAGCTCTCCTCACGCCAAAGTCGCCGCCGTCGCCACCCTAGTCCACCCGACCCCAACGACCCCTGAACCACTCCCGACCTCCTGCATCCTCCCGACGACTCCGAGCTCCCGGCCTTGAAGCCCAGACGCACTCTCGCCTTGCGCCCGCCGCCCGTCGCCGAGTCCGTAAGTCCCAACATCCCCTCCCCGTTCGATCTTAGATCGGCGGCCTCGATCAAACGCCAAAGCGTTAGGTTTTATTTATAAAACCGGCCGATTCTTTTCGGTTTAGTTTTAGTTTAGGTTTATTTGTTTAGGCCGGTTCGTTTAGTTTAAACCTAGGGCCCGTTTAGACTAAACTACGCCTAGTGCACAGTATAGGCCCATTAGGCCTTTTTCTTTTTATTTTGATTTTCTGTTTTAGCCGAATAGTTTCTGTTTTAAAAAATGTATATCTTTTATTCTGGTTAATATTTTTAGATGATTCTTTTTTTGTTGGATTGCAAATTTTATGTAGTTTCAGAAAAATATATATTTAGCTATGTTAAAAATAATTAAAAATGCTTTAATATTGTTTTAGCCAGAATAGAAAATCTGCTATAACTTTAGTTAGAAAAATTATTTTTGCATGATTCTTTTTGTCACCACTTTATTTTGACATTGCCAAACCCTAGAAATTTATTTGGGTATTTTAGGATTAATAAATAATTAGTTTTAGACAGAATCCTATTAATCCTAATTAATTAACTAGTTCTGTTTTCCTAATTAATTAATTAGTAAATTAATTTATTGTTAACTTGTGATTAGTTATTCTAGGTTAGTTTCTGTCATTCTAGTAGATGAACTTTTATTTATAATTAATAAAAGTTTTTAAATTAATTTTCTTAATAGAAATTGGATTAGGCCTAAAATGAGTTTTATAATAGCTTTTTAATTAATTCTTTTTGCACCTAGTTGCTTAGTGAAACCTTTTCTGTTAAGTTAACTTAAAAACATGATTAGGTTATATTAGGAATTTTTTGTCATATAAAAACTATTTTTGTTATTGTTTGGAGTAGAAAAAAAAAACTTTGAATTGGTTTCTTTGAGTTTTTCTTTTGGATTTGGTTTTGATTGTTTTGTTGTGCTATGTTACCATTGTTATCTTGTGTGATCCTCTTGCTTTATGCTTATTGTGTTATTGTTTGTCTCGGTAGAGTTTCGGAGTGCTAAGCCTGCTACTCTGACTCTTTAGCTTACGAGGATCATCAAGAAGGCAAGTTTTGATCATGTTATTTCTATACCTATGTTTTTGTGCATTAGTAGTTATCACCACCCACCATTGCATGCAGTAGTGAAATCTTGAAGTCATTAAACTTGAGTAGTATCATGTGGTAGGATGAACCAATCCCCTTGTTACCATGACCCCGGGACGTAGTAGTTATTTTGCTATGCTCGTAGAAGGGATTTGGTATAAGTGATATTCATAAGCAAGATGTGAGAGTCAATGATGAGGATAACCCCATGAACTACAATGATCAAGATGGACTTCGGAAAATCACTACTGGGTGGAGGACGGTTGACGGGCACCCTGGAGAACCCAATGGTGGCCGGGATGCATGGAGAAGCGCCATGACATCCTGCGGAAAGCTTCACCCAGCCACGAAGAGAAGGATGGATACCCCATGACCGGAAGCTTACTTGTGCAGCCGCAAGCCATTATGGGCTCTGGCTGGGTTGACCCTAGTAGTGACGCTGGCTGGACGGTACTACGAGATGTAGAAGAACGGTAGGATTGGATGGGTACCGGCAGTGGCGAAGAACTCTTTGGAAGACCTGTTTCATTCGTCCCGTCTTCAAACACCATGAAGTGCGAAGACTTTAAAGGAGGGAATGATTCTTGCGGGAAAGTCGCAAACCTCTGCAGAGGGTTATAACCTAATCGATTAGCCGTGTCCCGATTCACGGACATTTGAGCCTCTGGAACTTGGAAGTATTCGGATATCTCAACACTAAAACTAATGAATTAATTTGAGGGTTTATGACTTAATAATTTGGGAGCGAGATTTTGGTTGGCGGAACCATCTCAATAACTACCAACAATTTGTAGTAATTTGCAAATAAGTCCACTTTGTAGTAGGATAAAATTGGCTTTACATAAAATGATGAAACTTAGAGCTCCACAGCCAAAATGCATATAGTGTAGTAACTTTATTATTGTTATTCTTCATGACTTGCCAGCTTATTCCAAAAGCTGACCTACATGGCTGCAACGTATTATGTTGCGTAGATATATTCCGATCGGGAGTGAGGCTACGCTCCGGCTTGGCGATTGCCCTTTGGAGTCGGATGGACTCGCTTTACCTCGACGCTTCATGGCATTAGTAGTTTATTTCTCATGAGTTGGCCTTGAGCGAATTTATTCCCTTGTAATAAAGACTCTATATGAGAATCGTGTAATAAAATTCAGGTGTGATTGAACTTTGATTACTTTATCGATGTCTTTGTGAGTACCAAAGCATGATCTTGGGATGAATACAGACACGTAGATTTGACCGATTTTGGGTCAGGTCGCTCATGAGAGATGGTATCGAGCACACAATGACCGTAGGATCGTAACCCCTAGGATCGGAAAGCCATAAGCGAGACCATTTACTTTGAACCCCTTTTCATTCTAAAATTCTTCCTTGTTCTATTCTCGACTCTTCTCCCTTTGCAACATTCTAGATGGCCATCGAGTTCACCCCAGTTTGCTACCGGAGTTACGCCACCCGATGAGACGATGCCCTTCGGAAGGAAGCTGGTCCAGATGGTGAAGCTGCTGAAGATTGCTCGCCCTCGATCCTTTGGGAAACCCACTAATGCACTTCCGACGGACACTGCCTTTCTGAGTTGAGGTGCACATCCTGGGGAGAACCTTTGGAGGACACACGGAGCCTATCAACTTTGAGTTCACCGAGTTCAAGCTGGATCATCGGAAGGGCGTGGCGATCTACCGAGCACTTGGACATCTCCGAGGAGAATCTGAGGCGAGCTCGATCACTCGAGACCTCGCCATGGTTTCTCGCAGGGCAAGGAATGGAGATATCATCCGTACCATTGAGGACGATTCCACTCTCTTACATCCAGGACTTGGAGTGTCTTCTCGGAAACGGGAGATTCGGACTTCGCCCGTAACTTCGAAGACACACCGAAGCTTTTGTTCCATGAACTGGGCTGGAGGAGAAGGCACGCAGACTTCCTTGGCCATGAGGAAGAAATCACGGACTTCATGGAGATAGTCGACGACACGAAGATGAAGCTTGCAGCGATTGAGGAGAAGATGGACTTGGGAGAGGACCTTTACCCGAGTGGAGACGAAGCACCCTCGTGAGCAATGATCGTGGATTTTGAAGGGAGTACCACCAAGGAAACCCCAAGAGGAGGCGCCAGCGATGAAGACTTTTTAGTCGACCACCATGTTATCTTTTTACTTTTTCGTCGATCAGTTAGGCCGATGTTTTCCCTTCGATTAGTCATGAGCTTTTGTAATCGAGTTTGAACCATGTTTGAGTGGAATGAATAAATGTTTGGTGTGTTATGATTGTGCATTCATATGGGTAGTGTAATTCTCATAGACCATTGTTCTATTCTAATTTTCTCACCCACTCCAAAAAAAACACCTGATGCCTCCGAGACGTGACACTAGTTTCCCGCCGGAGCTCACCCAGCTGCTCCAGCAGCAGAATGCACTGATGCAACTCCTTATTCAGAATCAGAACAACACCGCCAACAATCCACCTGCACCACCACCACCCACTGTGGACAACTTGACTCGATTTCTGAGGTTGAATCCGCCAGTGTTCTCTAGTAGCACTGAGCCGATTGTGGCTGATGATTGGCTCCGCAAAATTGGAAGAGAGCTAGTCACCGTTGGATGCACTGATGCTGAGAAGGCGCGCTTTGCCGCGCATCAACTAGATGGACCTGCAGCTTCTTGGTGGGAGAATTACACCGCCACTTTTCCCATGGGTGGCATCACTTGGGATCAATTCCAGCAGGCCTTCGCCTTGCTCATGTCTCACCGGAGCCATGAGTGCGAAGAAGCGTGAGTTCCGCAACTTGCGCCAGGGGAATCGTCTTTGTGGCACAAAGACGTGGAGGAATTCAGCAAGCTTGCTCGCTATGCCCACGATGATGTGGCCACAGATGCCGCCAAGGTGAGAAGTTCCTTGAGGGACTCAATGATGAACCGAGCATGCAGCTTATTGTGGCTACTTTCAACAACTACCGGGAGCTGGTAGACAAGGCCACCATTCTTGAAGGCAAGCAACAGCAGATAGAAGCCGCAAGCGGAAGTACAGCCAGGGAAGCACAACTCGGGAGCTCAAAGAAAGCCCCGCTATGCACCGTACTCTGGAGGGCACACCCATCATAACCATGGAGGTCATAACCATGGAGGAAATGGGAACAACCGCAGCCAGGACAACAAGTCAGGCCATGGCAATGGCAATGGAAATGGTAATGGCAATCAGCACCGTTCTGCCCCAGCTCCGAAGGATCTGAGCCACATCACCGCTTCAAGTGCGGAAGATAGGGCACTACGCCACCGACTGCCCGGAGGCCAAGCAGAGGAATGGTAATGGCAATGGAGGCTCGATGAAGAAGCCCAATCCGTTCCTCGTGCTCGGTGAACCACATCGCCGTGGAGGACGTCTATGATCAACCGGACAACGTGGTTGGTAAGTTTTTATTGAATTCACATTCAGTTTTGGTTCTCTTTGATTACGGTGCAACGCATTCATTCATATCAAGGGTAGTTGTGGAAAAGTACGGTTGCCCACTAGAACCCTTAGAAGCCCCTTCGCGGGATTCTGCAGGAGGAGAAATGATGGCGAGGCTTAGGCTGTCATGCAACCCTCAACATCGGGAACCATAAATTTCCGCAGACCTCATAGTGTTGGAAACCCGGACCTTGGATGAATCAAGAGGTTTGGAGTCAAGGGAAAGTTAGCACCCGATTCATTGGCCCCTACAAAATCCTTGAGCGTCGTGGAGAAGTTGCATACAAGTTGGAATTGCGGAAGGATTGTCCGGAGTTCATGATGTCTTCCACGTTTCTCGATTGAAGAAGTGCCATGCCGACATGGCCGATGTTCCGTTGAGAGACACGGTGCCCCTAGAGGCCATACAGCTTGACAGCGGTGATTTGACTTACAAGGAGAAACCCGTCAAAATTCTCGAGACCGCATAGCGAGTCACCCGCAAACAAAGTCATCAAGTTTTGCAAGGTCGTGGAGTCACCACACCGAGGAAGAAGCCACCTGGGAACGCGAAGAAGATCTTCGTCGAGACCATCCGCACCTATTTGCTAGCCAACCCGAATCTCGAGGGCGAGATTCATCTTAAGGTGGGTAGGTTTGTAACATCCCAAATTTCCTATTTGGAATGTTTTACAATTATAGATAAGCATCCTATGCATTCTGTTTGAATTTGATTGTCATTTGAAGTTTGAGCAAGTTGAGTTTTGAATTTGAAATTTCAAACTTTGGCATGTGGGAAACAATTCAAAAACTACGCATGATACATACTTGATCAAAAGTATGAGAGGAGCAAACATGAAACTCCAAAAATATCAGAGGAAACAATGCCAAAGGATTTGGATTCAAATCAAGTTTATTTGAATTTGAAAAAATAGATTTTTATGAAGTTTGGATTTTGCCTTTGGAAAAATGTTCAAATGAAAGGGAATATTCCCCTGATCATTTTGGTATATATATACCCTATATAAAATAATTATAGATATGGTTTTATTTTTGTTTTTGTTTTATTTAAAAATAAAGAAAAACCCCCAGGGCGCCACCAGCCACCCAGGCCCGGCCAGGCGCCGCACCCTCCATGACCCAGCGCTTTGGCCCAAGCCAGTGGCCCACTAAACCGACCGGCCAGGCAGCCCATTTCGCCTCACCCCTCGCCGCCGCTTGAAACCCGTTGGCCCGGCCACCCGCTCGATCCTCCCCTCTCTCTCTCAGCGACCCGGGCCCGCCCTCTTCTTCCCCTCGCCCACGCCGACCTCATGGGAGATCGTGGGATCGAAGGATCCGGGATCCCCCGATCGCCCCGATCGACCCCCGAAGCAAGGCCCGACCCCCAGGCTATAAAAGCCGAGCCCTCCGCACCCCATTCCCCCCCTAGCCTCGCCGGAACCCCTCTCCCTCTCTCTCCCGAAGCACGCCGGAGCCCGAAGCTCTCCCCGCCGCCAAAGTCGCCGCCCTCGCCACCCAAGTCCACCCCCACCCCCCACGACCCCCCAGAACCACTCCCGACCTCCCTGCATCCTCCCGACGACTCCCCGAGCTCCCGGCCTTGAGGAAGCCCAGACGCACTCTCGCCGCCCGCCGCCGCCCGTCATGGTCAGTAAGTCCCGGCATCCCCCTCCCCCGTTCGATCTTAGATCGACGGCCTCGATTAGACGCCCCGAAACGTTAGGTGTTATTTATAAAACCGGCCGATTCTGTTCGGTGTAGTTTTAGTTTAGGTTTAGTTGTTTAGGCCGGTTCGTTTAGTTTAAAACGAGGGCCCGTTTAGTCTAAACAACGCCAAGTGCCTGATAGGCCCATTAGGCCTTTTTCTTTTATTTTGATTTTCTGTTTTAGCCGAATAGTTTCTGTTTTCAAAAATGTATATCTTTTATTCTGGTTAATATTTTTAGATGATTCTTTTTTTGTTGGATTGCAAATTTTATGTAGTTTCAGAAAAATATATATTTAGCTATGTCAAAAATAATTAAAAATGCTTTAATATTGTTTTAGCCAGAATAGCAAATCTGCTATAACTTTAGTTAGAAAAATTATTTTTGCATGATTCTTTTTGTCACCACTTTATTTTGACATTGCCAAACCCTAGAAATTTATTTGGGTATTTTAGGATTAATAAATAATTAGTTTTAGACAGAATCCTATTAATCCTAATTAATTAACTAGTTCCTGTTTTCCTAATTAATTAATTAGTAAATTAATTTATTGTTAACTTGTGATTAGTTATTCTAGGTTAGTTTCTGTCATTCTAGTAGATGAACTTTTATTTATAATTAATAAAAGTTTTTAAATTAATTTTCTTAATAGAAATTGGATTAGGCCTAAAATGAGTTTTATAATAGCTTTTTAATTAATTCTTTTTGCACCTAGTTGCTTAGTGAAACCTTTTCTGTTAAGTTAACTTAAAAACATGATTAGGTTATATTAGGAATTTTTTGTCATATAAAAACTATTTTTGTTATTGTTTGGAGTAGAAAAAAAAACTTTGAATTGGTTTCTTTGAGTTTTTCTTTTGGATTTGGTTTTGATTGTTTTGTTGTGCTATGTTACCATTGTTATCTTGTGTGATCCTCTTGCTTTATGCTTATTGTGTTATTGTTTGTCTCGGTAGAGTTTAGAGTCTGAAGCCTGCTACTACTGACTCTTTAGCTTACGAGGATCATCGGCAAGGCAAGTTTTGATCATGTTATTTCTATACCTATGTTTTTGTGCATTAGTAGTTATCACCACCCCACCATTGCATGCAGTAGTGAAATCTTGAAGTCATTAAACTTGAGTAGTATCATGTGGTAGGATGAACCAATCCCTTGTTACCATGACCGGGACGTAGTAGTTATTTTGCTATGCTTTCGTAGAAGGGATTTGGTATAAGTGATATTCATAAGCAAGATGTGAGAGTCAATGATGAGGATAACCCCATGAACTACAATGATCAAGATGGACTTGGAAAATCACTACTGGGTGGAGGGGCGGTTGTGGGCACCACAGGAGAACCCAGTGGTGGCCGGGATGCATGGAGAAGCGCCATGACATCCTGCGGAAAGCTTCACCCAGCCACGAAGAGAAGGATGGATACCCCATGACCGGAAGCTTACATGCAGCCGCAAGCCATTATGGGCTCTGGCTGGGTTGACCCTAGTAGTGACGCTGGTACGGGCCGGTACTACGAGATGTAGAAGAACGGTAGGATTGGATGGGTACGGCGGTGGCGGAAGAACTCTTTGGAAGACCCTGTTTCATTCGTCCCGTCTTCAAACACCATGAAGTGCGAAGACTTTAAAGGAGGGAATGATTCTTATGGGGAAAGTCGCAAACCTCTGCAGAGGGTTATAACCTAATCGATTAGCCGTGTCCCCGATTCACGGACATTTGAGCCTCTGGAACTTGGAAGTATTCGGATATCTCAACACTAAAACTAATGAATTAATTTGAGGGTTTATGACTTAATAATTTGGGAGCGAGATTTTGGTTAAGCGGAACCATCTCAATAACTACCAACAATTTGTAGTAATTTGCAAATAAGTCCCTTGTAGTAGGATAAAATTGGCTTTACGCATAAAATGATGAAACTTAGAGCTCCACAGCCAAAATGCATATAGTGTAGTAACTTTATTATTGTTATTCTTCATGACTTGCCAGCTTATTCCAAAAGTCGACCTACATGGCTGCAACGTATTATGTTGCGTAGAGATATATTCCGATCGAGAGTGAGGCTACGCTCGGCGCTTGGCGATTGCCCTTTGAGTCGGATGGACTCGCTTTACCTCGACGCTTCCGCAGCATTAGTAGTTTATTTCTCATGAGTTGGCCTTGAGCGAATTTATTCCCTTGTAATAAAGACTCTATATGAGAATCGTGTAATAAAATTCAGGTGTGATTGAACTTTGATTACTTTATCGATGTACTGTGAGTACCAGCATGATCTTGGGATGGTACAGACACAGAGATTTGACCGATTTTGGGTCAGGTCGCTACAACGGGGCTGCTGGCTCCGGCACCTCACATGGTGCCGGAGAAGAAGGCCAAGAAGAAGGCCACGGGGACTTGAAGGAGTGCCCGACGCCAGGTGTTGTCGGACTCATCGTCCGACGACTCCGAGGCGGAATCCTCCTCTGAGGACGAGGAGGAGGAGAAAGAATCCTCTCCCCTAGAGGGGGGAGAGAAGAAAAGGAAGGCCGCCCCGACTGGGGAGGCCGGAGGGTCCAAGAAAGGAAGGACCCTTCCTCCGGACTTCTCCACCAACGCCGACAACGACGAGGAGGAGTGGCCAACAAGGGCCAAGCCCTGGCGAGATCGTAAGTGTCCGGACTCCGGAATAGTTCATGACTTTTTATTTGTCACATAGTGTCTTCTAACGCCGAATATAACCATGTAGCCCGCCCAAGGGCAGGCTTGCCGCCGTCGAGCGGCTCCTGGGCTCGTCGGATGTGAATAGTACTTCACTTCGACCGCCTCCTCTCCTCGTGTCGCCCGACGACACCGCGGTGGAGTCCCAAAAGGGGCCCAGCCAGAGGAGGTGGTCTGGAGGCGCCGCAAGGCGACCTCCCGGACTCCGGGCGTGAAGGGGGCGAGACCCCAGAGGGCTCTAAGTCTGGCCCTGTGCCGGACTCCGTACCGGAACCTTCAGTGGTTCCGTAGTCCGGCAAGCGGCCCCTTCGTAAGAAGGGTAAGACTACGACACCGGTGACCTCCGCCCATCCATCGACGAGGAGCACCGCACTGTTATGAGTGTGGTGATCCAGAAAGTTCAGTCCGCCAAGAGCGGGCTGACAAAGCTTATGCCAGCCTTCTAACGAGGCTTTGAGGTAAGTTTAGAATATGTAAAAATATTACCGCATAGACAGTAGCCCCTGATGCTTAGTTTGGTGTTCGGAAATAAAAGCCGGACTAAGGATCTAAAAAGATATACGTAGGAGTCTAACATAAGTATGTCAATATGGGAATGCAGGCTGCGCTGCTGACCTCTACCGCACTGACTGCGAAGGTCAATGCATTGAAGCAGAGCCTCGAGCGGTCCGAGAACGAGCTCGGCCTTGCCAAGAAGCAGCTCGAGGACAAGGAAGGTAAGTAATACCTTATTAAAAAAATACCTTATAGAAAGGATTTGGTTGCAAAAATGACAGGAGTAACGTGGGTATTGTAGGGGCCACGAACGAGGTGGCGACCCTGAAGGAAGTGGTGTCCGCGGCCGAAAGCAAAGCGGCCGCGGAGCGCACCGAGCGAGAGAAGCAGGAGGCGCGGGTGGCCGAGGTGCGGCTAGAGCTCCAGGCTCTCGTGGAAAAACACGAGAGTTTGGAGCGTGATTCGAAGGCTCAAGAGTCCGAGCTCGCCTCGGCTCTTGAGAGTGCCAAAGCCGCTAAGTCCGAAGCCCAACAGCTGGTCGAGGTCAGCAAGGTCGCCGAACAGGCCATGAAGGGCCTCATAGTTCGGCTGTGGCCATTGGAAGCCATGCCTGGGAGCTACTTCGGGCTAGTGCTGGTGGTGGACGCCTTTGTCCATGGATTGAAGTCATCAAGCGCTCCGTCTGCATTGAAGGTGCCTCACGGGCCTTGCCCATGCTAAAGTGCACTAGGGCAAGCTGGATGCGGAGAAGCTTGTGACGGACGCCACCGAAGGGCAAGGAGCATCGCAAGCCGAAATGTACTATGAGGGCGTCTGAAGGGCGCCGCCAGTATAGCGGTGAATGCTCCAAAGATGTAATTTTTGAATAGACTCGCATTTGTTATCCTGTACCTTTGAAAATTTGTTCATATGCGCTAAGCAACGCTTGTGAATTTAACATATTACCTTACAGGCGGTCGTTTATCAAATTTGAGAGATGGCAAGTCGTTATTTCAGCCCCATGCCACGAGTCTTTGGGGTGTTTGGGATAAACTTGAGCGCTCTTGTTCCCATTCTTGGGTCCTTCGAGCGAGGCGCTCAACACAACGTAACAAGGCAACCGGACTTATAGTGCTTGAACACTCTCACTTAGCCATAGAATTCTATAATTTTAAATTTCGATGAAGCCCCTAGTATTCGGAAGACCGAGTTCGGGGCGCTATCCACGCCTTGGCCGGACAATGCCGACTCCTCGCTCTAAGCGGCATAAGTCTTTAGGGACCCGAAAAAACCTCTCGAACAGTGACCGGCTCTCGCCCTATCATGACGGTCAGTTTTAGCTTTCTCCACTGAGGTGCTCAACCCAGCTCAACCGGGGCACAATCGCAGTGGTTCTCCCAGCGCTACCTTAGCCGATATAATGGAACGTAAGGTACCAAAACATGGGAGTCGGGCAAACCCAACTATTGACCCAAGACATGATTCGAGCCGATGCATATAATGCTATAAGTTCGGGTGCCGCACTTGTGAAAGTGTTCGGACTTATCACACCATACTTTTGGGGTAATCTTGAAGCCCACGGTGTTTTGGCCGTACCAAAGTGTACGGGTGCAACATGTAATGAAATGAACGTATATATAGATAAAAAAAGGAGTGCAATAATAGGCAAAAACTATGTATTGTTTATTTGAAAAGGTACTACAATGGAAGCAGAACGATACAAAGAGTGTGATAAGCAAGGGATGGGACTATTTAACATGTCCCCCTCCAGGGGTAAGCTGCGGGATGGTATGTAAAACAGGTATAATGCTCGTAGTAGAGACCACCTGGACACTCGACATAGCTTTCTGCTTCCCTGGCTGTTGCATCATGAGTTCGACAATTCTAGTGCCGGACAGGACTTCTGGAAAACGGAGTCCTGAAAGTAAGAAAAAAAACAAGAAAGAAGAAGAATGACAAAATCGGGAGCACCTGGTGCGGTTGAGCCGCATTCTGGGCGTGCCGTTTGCGTGCCCCTTCCCTTATGTCCATGGTATCTCCAGAGCGTAGTTATGTACGCGTAGTACTGGCTTCGCAGCCATTTCGCGAGGGCTGGGGTTGGGGCCGGATTACTACTGAGTGCTCGGATCGTGCGAGCGATCGAGTATTGATCCGCATTAGACGGGCCTGAGTATTTATTTTGAGCGGCTTCTTCGGCGGCGGGTTTAGAGCCTCACGAATCCGGCATTGGCTGTATCTTGACATTGTAAATGCGTTAATCTGGCGCTTGTGCTTGTTGCGACGCGACCTGCCATTGCTATCCTTGGTATCCGAACTACCAGGGTTTTTGGTCAGGTTATTACTACGAGCTATCCAGATGTCCTCTCCCGCCCAAAAGCGGGTCATGAGTGTTGTGAGGGCTGCCATGGATTTTGGCTTTTCCTGTCCTAGGTGCCGGGCAAGCCACTCGTCGCGGATGTTATGTTTGAAGGCTGCAAAGGCCTCTGCATCCGGACAGTCAATGATTTGATTTTTTTTGGTTAGGAACCGTGTCGTAATTGTCCGGCGATTCTTCCGGCTGCTGAATTATGTGGCTGAGGTCATCGGCGTCTGGTGGTCGCACATATGTGCCCTGGAAGTTATCAAGGAATGTGGCTTCCAGGTCCTCCCAACAACCAATTGATTCTGCAGGCAAGCTGTTAAGCCAATGCCGAGTTGGTCCTTTAAGCTTGAGTGGGAGGTATTTGATGGCGTGTAGGTCATCACCGCGGGACATGTGGAAATGGAGGAGGTAGTCCTCGATCCAAACCGCAGGATCTGTTGTGCCATCGTATGATTCGATGTTTACGGGTTTGAAACCCTCGGTGATTTGATGATCCATCACTTCGATACATGAAGCATAGTGGGTGTCTTGGCGCCTCTGTATTGAGCTATATCACGATGCAGCTCAAATGAGTTTTGTCTCATCGTGTTCGCCCGCCGTAATTGTTGTATCCGGCGTGACGGTTATCATCACGTGTCGTGGGGCGCCCATGCGATCCGTAGATCTATCTTGTTTGCCTTGCCTTGTCCTCCAATATGTCTCACAGGTCTGGCGCATTTCCCCGTGCCTTGGTCGAGCGGCGCCGGGGTGCGGCTTGAATGGAGGGTCTAGAGGCCTCTCTGTCAGTGACCCACGGAGTGGCCGGCCGCATCATCTACCGGGTGATGTAGGTTTGGGTGCTGCTTCCTCTAATTGGGGTAGCAGCCTGCGTTTGGGTATCTCTTGAGGGGCGTTCGAGTTCGTACTCTTGGTGCAAGGACTTCAGTCCATCTGTCAGCTAGCAAGTCTTGGTCAGCTCTAAGTTGCTGCTGCTTTTTCTTGAGGCTGCTTGCCGTAGCCATAAGCCTGCGTTTGAAACGCTCCTGTTCGGCGGGAACCTCAGGTAGGACAAATTCGTTGTCGTCGAGGCTTGCCTCGTCTTCAGAGGGAGGCATATAATTATCATCCTCCACCTTCCTGTTTGCCGCTCTATCATGAGGGCTGGCTTCTCCCTCCTCCTGTGCCGAATCCTGCTGGAGGAGGTTGTCTTCAACCTTGTCCGGGGTGTTATTATCTCCGTGCGGAATCACCATTTCTTTGTGGCGGGATTTAGGCGCGGCCTTTGGCCGGCGCTTGGCTGTTTCTTGGAGGGGTCATCCTCCGCTGTTCCATCGCCGTTCCCATCTTTTGGGATGTCCACAATGTATATGTCGTATGACGAGGTGGCCTTCCAGTGCCCTGTAGGCGCTGGTTCATGGTCGCATCCAGCATCGTCGTCCATACCGTCGATGTCTTCGGAGTCGAAGTCGAGCATGTCGGTTAAATCATCGACAGTGGCTACGAAGTGGGTGGTGGGTGGGCGTTGAATTTCTTCGCCGTCCGCATCCCAACCTTCCTGACCGTAGTCCGGCCAGGGCTCTCCTGTTAGAGAGAGAGAGACTTTAGTGAATTCAGGATGTCGCCAAAGGGCGAGTGCTAAAAGATGTCCGCGGCAGTGAACTCCATAACAGGCGCCCAATTGGATTCGATTTGCAGGGGCGCGGAGGGTTCGGAGTACGGAGAGGAGTCCGACACCTTGGAGTCATGGTTTTCGCAAAGGACAGGGATGGAGTTCGGCTTAATCGCCGTAGAGATCGTAGCCCCCGAGGCGGTGTCCAGCCACTCGTCTTCGATCGGCGGAGTCGGCTCCGAGCTAAGGGTCAGAGCGGACGCTGGTGCGGCCTCCAGGGCACTGTTCGGCGGCAGAGTTAGATCGTGCCCATCGAGACAGTGCGGCGCGCTTGGCTGTGGCTCGAATCCGTCGAAGATCAAGTCTCCGCGGATGTCGGCCGTGTAGTTCAAACTCCCAAATCTGACCTGATGGCCAGGGGCGTAGCTTTCGATCTGCTCCAGATGGCCAAGTGAATTGGCCCGCAGTGCAAAGCCGCCGAATATGAAGATCTGTCCGGGGAGAAAAGTCTCACCCTGGACCGCGTCGTTGTTGATGATCGAAGGAGCCATCGGGCCTAAGGATGACGACACAGAGGAACTCTCAATGAAAGCACCAATGTCTGTGTCAAAACCGGCGGATCTCGGGTAGGGGGTCCCGAACTGTGCGTCTAGACGGATGGTAACAGGAGACAAGGGACACGATGTTTTTACCCAGGTTCAGGCCCTCTCGATGGAGGTAAAACCCTACTCCTGCTTGATTAATATTGATGACATGGGTAGTACAAGAGTGGATCTACCACAAGATCAGAGAGGCTAAACCCTAGAAGCTAGCCTATGGTATGATTGTTGTTCGTCCTGCGGACTAAAACCCTCCGGTTTATATAGACACGGGATAGGGTTAGGGTTACACAGAGTCGGTTACAACGGTAGGAGATCTACATATCCGTATCGCCAAGCTTGCCTTCCACGCCAAGGAAAGTCCCATCCGGACACGGGAAGAAGTCTTCAATCTTGTATCTTAATAGTCCAGGAGTCCGGCCAACGATGATAGGTCGGCTATCCGGACACCCCCTAATCCAGAACTCCCTCAGTTCCCCCCTCCGGGAGGGTGCCGGAACAGGGTCCCGATTGGGTATTGGTGGCTACAGAGGCTTGCAGCGGCGGAACTCCCGATCTATTCTCGTCTTCAAAGTTTTTAGTGTACGTGGGTATATATGGGTGAAAGAAGTACGTCGGTGGACCTCCGGGCTGTTCACGAGGCAGGGGGCGCGCCCCCACCCTCGTGGGCATCCCGAGACTCCCCTGGTGCACTCCCGGTACTCCGTGGGCTTCTTCTGTTCCAAAAATAAGTTCTGTGCAGTTTCAGGTCAATTGGACTCCGTTTGATATTCCTTTTCTTCGAAACACTGAAATAGGCAAAAAACAACAATTCTGGGCTGGTCCTCCGGTTAATAGGTTAGTCCCAAAAATAATATAAAAGTGGATAATAAAGCCCAATATTGTCCAAAATAGTAGATAATATAGCATGGAGCAATCAAAAATTATAGATACGTTGGAGACGTATTAAGCATCCCCAAGCTTAATTCACCTTTCGTCACTGAAGTAGGTAAATGATAAAAAAGATAATTTTTGATGTGGAATGCTACTTGGCATAATTTCAATGTAATTCTTCTTAATTGTGGTATGAATATTCAGATCCGAAAGATTCAAGACAAAAGTTTAATATTGACATAAAAATAATAATACTTCAAGCATACTAACAAAGCAATCATGTCTTCTCAAAATAACATGGCCAAAGAAAGTTATCCCTACAAAATCATATAGTCTAACTATGCTCTATCTTCACCACAAGAAGTATTTAAATCATGCACAACCCCGATGACAAGCCAAGCAATTGTTTCATACTCTTGACATTTTCAAAACTTTTTCAATCTTCACGCAATACATGAGCGTGAGCCATGGATATAGCACTATGGGTGGAATAGAAGGGTGGTTGTGGAGAAGACAAAAAGGGAGAAGATAGTCTCACATAAACTAGGCGTATCAACAGGCTATGGAGATGCCCATCAATAGATATCAATGTGAGTGAGTAGGGATTGCCATGCAACGAATGCACTAGAGCTATAAGTATATGAAAGCTCAACAAAAGAAACTAAGTGGGTGTGCATCCAACTCGCTTGCTCACGAAGACCTAGGGAATTTTGAGGAAGCCCATTATTGGAATATACAAGCCAAGTTCTATAATGTAAAATTCCCACTAGTATATGAAAGTGACAACATATGAGACTCTCTATCATGAAGATCATGGTGCTACTTTGAGGCACAAGTGTGGTAAAAGGATAGTAGCATTGCCCCTTCTCTCTTTTTCTCTCATTTTTTTATATTTTTTATTTGCTTGGGCCTTTTCTCTTTTTTATGGCCTCTTTTTTTCTCTCTTTTTTCGTCCAGAGTCTCATCCCTACTTGTGGGGGAATCATAGTGTCCATCATCCTTTCCTCACTGGGACAATGCTCTAATAATGATGATCATCACATTTTATTTACTTATAACTCAATAATTACAACTCGATACTTAGAACAAAATATGACTCTATGTGTATGCCTCTGGCGGTGTACCGGGATATGCAATGATTCATGAGTGACATGTATGAAAGAATTATGAACGGTGGCTTTGCCAACTACGATGTCAACTACATGATCATGCTAAGCAATATGACAATGATGGAGCGTGTCATAATAAACGGAACGGTGGAAAGTTGCATGGAAATATATCTCGGAATGGCTATGGAAATGCCATGATAGGTAGGTATGGTGGCTGTTTTGAGGAAGGTATATGGTGGGTGTATGATACCAGCGAAAAGTGCACGGTATTAGAGAGGCTAGCAATGGTGGAAGGAAGAAAAGTGCGTATAATCCATGGAATCCACATTATTCATAAAGAACTCATATACTTATTGCAAAAATCTACAAGTTATCAAAGCAAAGTATTACGTGCATGCTCCTAGTGGGATAGATTGGTAGGAAAAGACCATCGCTCATCCCCGACCGCCACTCATAAGGAAGACAATCAATAAATAAATTATGCTCCGACTTCATCACATAACGGTTCACCATACGTGCATGCTACGGGAATCACAAAATTTAACACAAGTATCTCTCAAATTTACAACTACTCAACTAGCATGACTCTAATATCACCATCTTTATATCTCAAAACAATTATCAAGCATCAAACTTTTCTTAGTATTCAACACACTCATAAGAATTTTTTTACTAATCTTGAATACCAAGCATATTAGGATTATTTAAGCAAATTACCATGCTATTTAAGACTCTCAAAATAATCTAAGTGAAGCATGAGAGATCAAAAGTTTCTATAAAACAAATCGACCACCGTACTCTAAAAGATATAAGTGAAGCACTAGAGCAAAAACAAACTACTCCGAAAGATATAAATGAAGATCAATGAGTAGTTGTGTCGGGGAGGCTGATCGTACCCACGGACACCTATGGGGCCGGCGGACCGGGCCCCTTGTGGTTCGGAGGGGGGCGGAGGTCGCACGAAGAGCGGATCGAGGCGATGCACACGAGCGGTTTACCCGGCAGAGCTCTCAGGAGAGATAAAACTCCTCTGCTGCTTGTTTGATCTATTGTGTTCTTGCTAGGGAGCAATGTGAGCTACAAAACCTAAGCGTGAGTGTATCTAGACTATGGCGGTCGAGCGGACCGAACTAGCGAACCTTGCCAAAAATGAACCGAACCCTCTTCACGTTGCACTCGGGCCTCCTTTTATATGCTCAAGGGGTCTCCGACGGTGGCAACATAGGCGAGGGTACAAATGTAAAACAGGGGTTGGTACACCTACTTGAACAAAGGTGTCAAAGGTGCAAAATACCTAACTTTCGGCGGCAAGGGACAAAAGCAATAAATGCCCGTCGTTGTCGCCCAAAGCGATTACCTTGAGAGACCGTCGAGTGCGCCTCCGCTTCGCCCACGATGGCGAGCCTGTCGGCCGCCGCTTATCGCTGCTCTCCGCTGGCTGCATACCGCTCGACACGCGCCCATGGAACGGTCCCATGGCGACACGTCGCTGGGTGAGCTGGAGCGGAGACGGAGAGAGGTTGCATGCCGCGGCAAGCGCCTTGCCGCGGCCGAATCCTTGTCGCGCTCGGAGACTTGTCGTGCTCCGAGCCTTCCCGGCAAGCTCCTCTTGCCGGGGCTTGTCTTCTGCGTGCCTGGAGCGGCCTTCCCGACAAGCTCTTCTTGTCGGGCCCTTGTCTTCTCGATCAAATACTTTGTTCTTGAATGGCTTCAAAAGGAGCCACGAAGGATCTTGGCGGTGACGAGGCAAACCCTGCCGCAGGGTGCTGCAACCGTCCGTGCACGAGTACGGGATACTAGGGTACCCCTACTCTAGTACACCGACAGGAGCCTGGGCCGTACACGGTGCCGAGCGCTTGTCGGGCCTGGCCCAGAACTGTGCACGGACAAGCGCGGCCTCGACCGCGTCGCAATTCGCCCCGGACCCCGCAGCTCGGCGCACGGGAGCTGCGGGACGTCTACTATATTTTCTGGTCGACGGAGACTCGTGCGCATCCGCGCACGAGGGTGCTCCCCGCCTCCGCCGCTGATCTGGCCCCAATAGGGTACCGTTTATTCGCCCTTTTCTTCTATTGCGGTCTTTGCCCGCCGTATTCCGAGTTCTTTTGCGACATAATGAACACCTTTAGCCTCCGCCTCCTTGATTTCACCCCCAACGCCATCTTGACCATGGCAGTTTTCGGCGCATTTGTGCGAAAACTTTGTCGGAGTCCACCAACGTGGCACTCTTCCGCCATTTCTTTGTTCCCAGCGTCGAGAGAGGAGAGCCACTTGCGGAGGGATAGCTCGGGTTTCTAGGATCGGCAAGAAAGAGGCCTACCTAGAGGGGAGTTCGGAACAAGTGGGAGGAGTGGAGAGCCAACTGGTGCTGGGTCGTAGAGGAGGATCCGCAGCCCTTCTTCACCGCCGTCGCCAAACCCCAATTGCGGCTGCAAGGATTGGAGTAACTTGGCGCCCGGAGGATGCGAGGTGAAGATAGCTGTGACCAATTCTGCACCTCGGGCTTGCCGGGTTAAGCTGTTGGCGCTGATTGGCGCAGAGACTTCATTCGCCGCCGTGACGCTCCCTTGCGAAAGGAGGAGGCCTGCTTGGGAGTTCGAGAATGCGGCGGACATCATGAGGCTGCGCCGGGCCTGAATTGGAACTTCAACATCATGGAGCTGGACTCGGTGCTGCTCGAGCTGTTCAAGAACGACCCGAGCACCCTGAGTGGATTAGGTTGCCGCGGGGTCGCCCTTTGTGCAACAACTTCGGCGCTCGACCGCATCCGCGCCATGATGACATTGTCGCGACTCCCACGGATCGTCCCGACTGGCAGGAGCCCCCGACGAGGTCGTGCAGCAATTCTTTGACGACTTGCAAGAGGTGCCGATCCGCTCCGACGGCGTAAGAGGCTCACCCGAGACACCACCGACCAGGAGATAGCGTGGATCGCCACCAGGACGGAGGAGGCGGCAGCAGCCGCTGCCGCCGGAGCCTTCGGGTTCACCGTGGAGCAGGTGGAGGCGGCGAAGGCGGCAAGCCTTGCCGAGCGAGGGGAGGTCGCCGGCGAGGATGAGCTCGTCGGGACCGAGGCCGGGACGAGTGGACCCGCCGAGGGCGCTTCTTCCCCGCCGCCAAGCGACTTGCCGCTGGTGAGCCCTGCTCCGCCGAGGAGGCGTCTCCGCAGGGCTGGAGACGAGCCGGGGCGACAGGTCGGCCCACAGCTGCAGCGCCGCTCGACGCGCTCCACCGCGGCAAGCGAGGTTGCCGCGGGAGCGCCCCAAACTGCAGCGACAACTGGGGCGGAATCTTCTCAGGCCGCCGCCGCCTCCCCCGCCTCATCGCACCGGAGGCGGGCCGGAGTTTGACTTCTCCGCGCTCAGCTCCGAGGAGGAAGGCGAAGAGTAAGCTCTTGAGACTTGTGCTTGTATTTCTTCAATTTTTATCGCTTCATCTTGAATATGATTCGCTTCGTTCTGGACTCTTTCCTTTTCAGGACGCTGGCCCAGAGAGCTGCGAAGAGGGCCAAGATCCCGACGATCGTCATTGAGGACGACTCCCCCGTGGCGGCAGGGGACGCGTCCGAGACCGCCTTGCCGGACCCGGCGACCCTTCCCCAGAGCAGCCCCCAGCACAGCCCCCAGAGTAAGTGCAGTTTTCTTCTTACTATTAGGTGTGCAGGGGTGCTCCCTCATTGTTGATATCTGACTGTGTGCTTGTGTAGGAGCAGAGCAGCCTCATCATGAGGGCTCGGAAGCCGCCTCCGAGATCTTGCCCGCTGCCACTACGCCGCCAAGGGAGAACTCCCCGGCAAGGGAGCTCCCTCCGACAAGGGAGGCCACCCCGACAAGGGAGGCCACTCCGGCAAGGGAGGCTACCCCGGCAAGGGACGGCGCCAGCGACCCTCCAGTGGTCGAGGCCATGGCTGCGGATCCCATTGCAGGTAACTCCCTTACGTGGAATTTTCCCTTGGGGTTGTTTTCTTTTATTTCTCTTTTTTGGATATCTGCTTGATCGCTCTTTCTTCGTCAGACGCAGACCCGATGGAGGTTGAAATCACCGGCAAGGAGGAAACGCGCGGCAACACCGACGAGGCCGCCGTCGAGGAAGAAGAGGTCATCATCGTGGAAGAAGAGGCCATCGCCGACGAGCCTGTTGGCGAGGAGGCCTCCGAGGCTGCCGACGCAGAGGCCGGCGAGGGGTCGGACGGTCGTCTTGACCTCGAGGCCGCGAGGCGGCAAGCGCTTACACCGACCGACTCCCGCTGCCTTGTGGCGCCAGAACTCGAGGAGCCCATGTGCCTACGAAGGTCGTGGCGTCTTCATCAAGCTCCCACAGGAGCCGAGCTCAGGCGCCATCGAGGGCGAGACCCTCGACGGCGAAGCTACTCGCGTCCATTGGCTGACGCTGGTGGATGCGCCAAGCAGCAGCAGTGGCGAAGTCCGAGGAGGAGCTGCTTGAAGAAGCTTTTGTCTCTTTACCGCACCCTTGAGCCAAGTTAGAGACCCGGGAAGCCCTTGTTGCGAGGGCGGGAGCGGACATGAAGAAGCGCGCCGAGGAGCTCCGGAGCGCCAACAAAGAATCGCTCCGCGACGTGGCGGACGCACGGGCGCAGCTTGCAGAAGAGCGCACGGCCTTCATCCTTGAGAAGGCCGCAACTAATGAGGAGCAGCGGCTGGCTGCCGAGAAGCTCGCCGCGCAGGAGAGCGAGTTGGCGCAGCGGAAGGTCAACCTGGACAGCCATGAAGAGGACCTTGCAGCGAGGAGTCGCTACGGGGCGCCAGAAGCGAAGGCGACGCCGCCGCAGCCGCCGAGGCCGCCAAGGAAGAGCTGAAGGCGAAGGTGGCACAGCTGGAGGCCACCCTCAAGAAGAGCGGCGAAGAGCTTGCCGTGCTCAAGCGTGAGCGAGAAGGACGCATATCGCTGGGCGAGCTGCAGTGTCCATCTCGTGACAGGGCCAAGGAGCTCGATGCCGCCAAGGACTCCAAGGCGGATCTGGAGCTGAAACTGACCACTCTGACGCAAACGTTGGATGGCGCCAGAGAGCGGGAGGCGGGTTTGTTGGAGGCGATCCAGGCCAAGGAGGAGCTGCTGGCGAATGCCGTCTCCGTCGAGAACAACTTTGTGAGGGAGAGCGTGGAGCAACTGGGTGAAGGTCTTGTGGACACCGCCGCCGACATCCACAACGAGTGATGAAATCGGAGATGGCGGACCTTGCGTACTCCTCCGACGAGCATCTCCAACCCAGCGCCAAGCTCAGCTTATTCTTCAAAGGCGTGGCGACGGGCCTCCGGCGACTCCGGGAGGAGGTCCCGAAGCAGCTTGCCGAGGAATCTCGCCAGGTTTGTGCAGGGGCCCTCGAGAAGGTGTTGATGAAGGTGGCCTTCCGCAACCCGGGCCTCAACCTCAACGGCGTCCTCAGATCCTTGCCGGCCGAAGCCAACGTGGAGGAGCTCAAGGCCCTTGTCGCACCCATTGTGGACAAGGTGAACAAGATCAAGAGGATTGAGGCGACCGCGTGGACTAGGCCGCCAACCTTATCTTTCCTTGTCGGCTTGATCATGTTTAGAAAACTTTGTTAGATCAGCGATAAGTTATTCTGTAATATACTCTATCTTAGGTGAATCGATCAATGCAGCGTTATTTCCTCTACTTGACTTACGGCTTTGTATGTTATTGCCCCACGCTTTTCAGTGGAAACTTGCGGTCTGCAGGCACCCTTGCCATGGCGCCGAGTGCGGAACTTCAAAGACTGCTGGTGGGGTCGCCATCTTGACAAGTAACCTTGTCGCGGACTAGTCGCAGCTCACTTAAGTTGTTGAGCGGACTCGAAACAAAGTAAAGCGCGACCGATCACGATTTGGTCCCTCCGTGCAGGTTTTTCATACAAAGCGCGGTCGTTCAAGGAAGATAACTTTAAAAATTTATTCTTGATCGATCAATGCAGTGTTATTTCCTCTACTTGATTCCTTCCTTTATGCGTTTACGCCTGCGCATTTAGGGACTCGCGGTGCAGGCACTTTTGCTGTATTTGAGTGCGAACGTCGTGACCTGCTTTCGTCATGATGCCGCCTCCGACAAACAACCTTGTCGCGACTAATCGCAACTCACTTAAGTTGTTGAGCAGACTCGAAACAAAGTAAGGGCGCGACTAGCGTGAGTTGGCTCCTCTGCGCATGCAGGTTCTCCATACAAAGTACTACCGTTCGAGGAAGATAACTTGAAAATTTAAAATTGATTGCTCAGACTTTGGCAACTTAGCTTTTCTGTCTCTTGCTTCCCTATTTGGTGAGACTTCCTCGTGCGTTACTCTGGTCCTCAATATTATCTCATCCTTCCCCCATGGTTTAGTTGTGTGCGAGTGAGCCTCCCTTTCTTTGCGACATGATAAAGATGAGGAAATAACATTATGGAGCCCAAAGTGGCTCGATTACGCTTACGGGTGTGGTTCTTTGCACAAAGTGTTAGCCACAACATGCAATAAATTGATGAAAGCATGAACTTGACGGGTTATGCGCAACACATGGGCTTCTTGATGCACGGGTGCATGCCCGGCTTTATCTGAAGGATCACATGCAATAGCGGCAAGACTTGTACAAAAAGGTGGTTGCTTAACGGGTTCCGACAACCGCACCTTATGGGTAAAACTTACGAAGATGCTCAATGTTCCGGGACTTGCTCACGGAACGCCATCTTGATCTCAAAGCGGACAGCGCCGGAGCCTAGTGACTCGTTTCACCCAATAAGGCCTTCCCACTTGGCGTCAACTTGTTTGAATTCTTGGCGGACTGAACGCGAAGAACAAGGTCGCCTTCCTCGAGACTTGGCATTAACCTCGCGGCCATGGTAGCGACGCAGAGCTTCTTGGTAGCGGCGGCTCGCTGGCGACTCAAGACGATCCTCCTCACGGAGCTGCGCGTCGTCTTGTCGCAGCTGCTCTTGCTAAAACTCATCATAATCGAGCACTCGAGGCGACCCGTATACGAAGTTCCGTGGGGAGAACTGCCTGCGCTCCATAGACTAGAGCAAAGGGTGCACGGCGGTGGCTCGATTTGGTGTCGTTCTGATCGACCAAAGAACCACCGGCAGCTCCTCGATCCAGTTTCTTCCGCACTTGTGCAGCCTGTCGAAAGTTCTGGTCTTGAGGGTCTCGATCCAACGAACGTATGGCGTTGTGAGCGCCATGACGTTGTTGTTCCCGCGTCTCCTGAGATGGGCGCGGGGGATGCGCGGACGCCGAGGTTTGCGGTGCCTTGTCCTTGGACTTGGCAACGTCGCGAGCACCTTCGTCGGCGCCCGTTCCTCCGCCAGCGTCTGCTCCACCACCCGTTTGCTGCGGTGAGGGTGGATATGACGCGGACGGCTCCGCTGCCGCCGAAGCCTTCTTCTTCGGTGGCATGTTGAGGAAGATGTTGATGACGTTGCTCGTGTGAACGTCGGATCAGATTCACACGGCCTCGACGCCCCCTACCTAGCGCGCCAGAGATGTCGGGGAGGCTGATCGTACCCACGGATACCTATGGGGCCGGCGGACCGGGCCCCTTATGGTTCGGAGGGGGGCGGAGGTCGCACGAAGAGCGGATCGAGGTGATGCACACGAGCGGTTTACCCAGCTTCGGAGCTCTCCGGAGAGATAAAACTCCTACTGCTGCTTGTTTGATCTATAGAGTTCTTGCTAGGGAGCAATGCGAGCTACAAAACCTAGCGTGAGTGTATCTAGACTATGGCCAGTCGAACGGACCGAACTAGCCGAACCTTGCCAAAAATGCGAACCGAACCCTCTCTACGTTGCACTCGGGCCTCCTTTTATATGCTCAAGGGGTCTCCGACAGGTGGCAACATAGGCGAGGGTACAAATGTAAAAACAGGGGTTGGTACACCTACTTGAACAAAGGTGTGTGATGCAAAATACCTAACTCGACGGCAAGGGACAAAAGCAATAAATGCCCGTCGTTGTCGCCCAAAGCGATTACAGTGAGACCGTCAGTGCGCCTCCGCCGCCACGATGGCGAGCCTGTCGGCCGCTTATCGCTGCTCTCCGCTGGCTGTCTGACCGCTCGACATGCGCCCATGGAACGGTCCCATGGCGACACGTCGCTGGGTGAGCTGGAGCGGAGGCGGAGAGAGGTTGCATGCCGCGGCAAGCGCCTTGCCGCGGCCGAATCCTTGTCGCGCTCGGAGACTTGTCGCGCTCCGAGCCTTCCCGGCAAGCTCCTCTTGCCGGGGCCTTGTCTCCTGCGTGCCTGGAGCGGCCTTCCCGACAAGCTCTTCTTGTCGGGGCCTTGTCTTCTCGATCAAATACTTTGTTCTTGAATGGCTTCAAAAGGAGCCACGAAGGATCTTGGCGGTGACGAGGCAAACCCTGCCGCGGGGTGCTGCAACCGTCCGTGCACGAGTACGGGATACTAGGGTACCCCTACTCTAGTACACCGACAAGTTGAATAATTATGCAACTATGTGAAGACTCACTGTCATTTAAGAATTTCAGATATTGGTATTTTATTCATACAGCAAGCAAAACAAAATAAAACAACATTTCAAGGATAGCACTCATCATGTGAAGAAGAAAAAACTTAAGTTCAACCGATACTAACCGATAATTGTTGGAGAAGAAAGGTGGGATGCCTACCGGGGCATCCCCAAGCTTAGATTCTTGAGACTTCTTGAAATATTATCTTGGGGTGCCTTGGGCATCCCCAAGCTTGAGTTTCTGTGTCTCCTTAATTTCTCTCATATCACGGTTTCCTAAATCTCAAAAGCTTCATCCACACAAAACTCAACAAAGACTCGTGAGATAAGTTAGTATAAACCAATGCAAAGCCTTATCATTTTCTACTGTAACAAATCACTAAAATTATTACTCAACATTGCATACTAAATGCCTCTGCATATTTAATACTCCTATCCTCCAATAGAATCATTAAACAAGCAAACATATGCAAACAACGCAAACAAAACAGCAATCTGCCAAAACAGTATAGTCTGTAAAGAATGCAAGATTCATCATACTTCCCTAACTCCAAAAATTATGAAATAAAATTTCCCCTGTAGTAAATTTATCAGAGCTCATTATTCAAAAAGTTTCAACATTATATCATGCTCTGAATTTTCTAGGAAATTTTTGCAACAGCGGTAAACTTTCTGTTTTCAAACAGCAACATGTATACTAGCAAAATAAGCATGGCAAAGGCTATACTTGACATTTTTATTGAAACTAAAGATGCAAAACATTATTCAAAATAGCAGCAAGCAAATACTAACAAAATAATATGACGCTCCAAGCGAAACACATATCATGTGGTGAATAAAAATATAGCTCCAAGTAAGGTTACCGATGGACGAAGACGAAAGAGGGGATGCCTTCCGGGGCATCCCCAAGCTTAGGCTCTTGGTTTTCCTTGAATATTACCTTGGGGTGCCTTGGGAATCCCCAATCTTAGGCTCTTGCCACTCCTTATTCCATAGTTCATCGAATCTTTACCCAAAACTTGAAAACTTCACAACACAAAACTCAACAGTAAAACTTCGTAGAAGCTCCGTTAGTGAAAGAAAACAAAACACCACTTCAAGCTACTGTAATGAACTCATTATTTATTTATATTGGTGTTAAACCTAATGTATTCCAACTTCTCTATGGTTTATAAAATATTTTACTAGCCATAGATTCATCAAAATAAGCAAGCAACACAATGAAAACAGAAACTGTCAAAAACAGAACAGTTTGTAGTAATCTGTAACTAACGCAAACTTCTGGAACTCCAAAAATTCTAAAATAAATTAGTGGACCTGAGGAAGTTGTATAGTAATCATATGCAAAAAGAATCAAGTAAATATAATTCTCCAGTAAAAATTTGAAGCTAATCTCGTGAGCGCTAAAGTTTCTGTTTTTTACAGCATGATCATAAAGACTTCACCGAAGTCTTCCCAAATGTTCTACTTGGCACAAACACTAACTAAAACATAAAACCACATCTAAACAGAAGCTAGATGGATTATTTATTCCTAAACAGAACCAAAAAGCAAGAAACTAAAATAAAATTGGGTTGCCTCCCAACAAGCGCTAACGTTTAACGCCCCTAGCTAGGCATGATGATTTCAGATGCTCGCATAAAAGATAAGAATTGAAACATAAAGAGAGCATCATGAAGAATGTGACTAGCACGTTTAAGTATAACACACTTCCTATGCATAGGTATTTTGTGAGCAAACAAATTATGGGAACAAGAATCAACTTGCATAGGAAGGTAAAACAAGCATAACTTCAAGATTTTAAGCACATAGAGAGGAAACTTGATATCATTGCAATTCCTACAAGCATATATTCCTCCCTCATAATAACTTTCAGTAGCATCATGAATGAATTAAACAATATAACCAGCACCTAAAGCATTATTTTCATCGTCTACTTGCATAGAAATTTTACTACTCTCCACATAAGCAAAATTCTTCTCTTGAATAGTAGTGGGAGCAAACTCAACAAAATAACTATCATGTGATTGAAAATTAAGATCAAGATGAAAAGTTTCATGGTTATCATTATTCTTTAAAGCATACGTGTCATCACAATAATCATCATAGATAGGAGAAATGCTTTCATCATAGTAAATTTGCTCATCAAAGCTTGGGGGACAAAAAATATCATCTTCATCAAACATAGCTTCCCCAAGCTTGTGGCTTTGCATATCATTAGCATCATGGATATTCAAGGAATTCATACTAACAACATTGCAATCATGCTCATCATTCACATATTGTATTCCAAGCATTCTATGTAATTCTTCTTCTAGTACTTGAGCACAATTTTCCTTCCCATCATTTTCATGAAAGATATTAAAAAGATGAAGCGTATGAGACAAACTCAATTCCATTTTTTTATAAACTAAACTAGTGATAAAACAAGAAACAGAAAGATTCGATTGAAAGATCTAAAGATATACCTTCAAGCACTAACCTCCCCGGCAACGGCGCCAGAAAAGAGCTTGATGTCTACTACGCAACCTTCTCCTTGTAGACGTTGTTGGGCCTCCAAGTGCAGAGGTTTGTAGGACAGTAGCAAATTTCCCTCAAGTGGATGACCTAATGTTTATCAATCCATGGGAGGCGTAGGATGAAGATGGTCTCTCTCAAGCAACCCTGCAACCAAATAACAAAGAGTCACTTGTGTCCCCAACACACCCAATACAATGATAAATTGTATAGGTGCACTAGTTCTGCGAGGAGATGGTGACACAAGTGCAATATGGATTGTAGATATAGGATTTTATAATCAGAAAATATAAAAACAGCAAGGTAACTAATGGTAAAAGTGAGCACAAACGGTATTGCAATGTGTTGAAACAAGGCCTATGGTTCATACTTTCACTAGTGCAAGTTCTCTGAACAATAATAACATAATTGGATCACATAACTATCCCTCAACATGCAACAAAGAGTCACTCCAAAGTCACTAATAGTGGAGAACAAACGAAGAGATTATGGTAGGGTACGAAACCACCTCAAAGTTAGTCTTTCCAATCAATCCGTTGGGCTATTCCTATAAGTGTCACAAACAGCCCTAGAGTTTGTCTTTGGAATAACACCTTAAGACACAAATCAACCAAAACCCTAATGTCACCTAGATACTCCAATGTCACCTCAAGTATCCGTGGGTATGATTATACGATATGCATCACACAATCTCAGATTCATCTATTCAACCAACACATAGAACCTCAAAGAGTGCCCCAAAGTTTCTACCGGAGAATCAAGACGAAAACGTGTGCCAACCCCTATGCATAGGTTCATGGGCGGAACCATCAAGTTGATCACCAAAACATACATCAAGTGAATCACGTGATATCCCATTGTCACCACAGATACGCACGGCAAGACATACATCAAGTGTTCTCAAATCATTAAAGACTCAATCCGATAAGATTACTTCAAGGGGAAACTCAATCCATTACAAGAGAGTAGAGGGGGAGAAGAAACATAAGATCCAACTATAATAGCAAAGCTCACGATACATCAAGATCGTAAGTAAATCAAGAACACGAGAGAGAGAGATCAAACACATAGCTACTGGTACATATCCTCAGCCCCGAGGGTGAACTACTCCCTCCTTGTCATGGAGATCGCCGGAATGATGAAGATGGCCACCGGTGAGGGTTCCCCCCTTCGGCAGGGTGCCGGAATAGGGCCCCAATTGGGCTTTGGTGGCTACAGAGGCTTGCGGCGGCGGAACTCCCGATCTATTCTCGTCTTTGAAGTTTATAGGGTGCGTGGGTATATATGGGTGAAAGAAGTACGTCGGTGGACCTCCGGGCTATCCACGAGGCAGGGGCGCTTCACCCTCGTGGGCAGCCCGACTCCCATGGTGCACTCCGGTACTCCGTGGGCTTCTTACGGTCCAAAAATAAGTTACGTGGAGTTTCAGGTCAATTGGACTCTGTTTGATATTCCTTTTCTTGAAACACCGGAATAGGCAAAAACGAGAATTTGGGGCCGGGCCTCCGGTTAATAGGTTAGTCCCAAAAATAATATAAAAGTGGATAATAAAGCCCAATATTGTCCAAAATAGTAGATAATATAGCATGGAGCAATCAAAAATTATAGATACGTTGGAGATGTATCACCTGCCTCCTGTTACCATCCGCCTTAGACGCACAGTTCGGGACCCCCTACCCGAGATCCGCCGGTTTTGACACCGACAACCAACTCGCTCATGACCGGCACCACCGACGAACATGCATCAGTACTGTTTGAAGTAATGTTCAGGAAAAATAATGATTTGAGGGGGAATAACAGGATAGAAGGTCAGATGTGGGTCCCTCGTGTCAACGGTCAAACAAAATGTGTTGGTTTAAGCTGCCTCGTCAGCACGGACGTGTGGGCCAACCCTGTCATAAATGGGTTTAACTAACCTAATCGGTAGGTAATAGTTTTTGGCGTGGATTAAGAAATTTTGGGTATGTTTTTGCTATTTATTGTACAATAGATTCTTCCTAGGGCTGGTTGAAAGTGGTAGTTTTTTGTTAAATACTCTACATATTGTAAGTAGGAGTGAAAGTTAAGCTTTGGAACCCAATAAGCAAGGCTAGTTACATAGTGCATATGTGTACATGATTGAAAGTAAATATCAACCATGAGCGACTAATATCTTGATGGAGAACTCGAAACTATGGAATACTAGGGATTTTTTTTGCATGGTTTGAAATACTAGCATGTTCATGTGCATTGCAACGAATCATAATTAGAATAATACTTATTCACAAACTTGATACAAAACACTCAAATTTTGATATACATATATCACTGGAGATATATTATGTTGCAATTAGAATATATTCCTTGGGCTGTTTTGGTGAGGTCAGGGAGGGATGTGGTTGGTTTTAAGATACTAATTATGGGTTTTTCTGCAAATTGGTAGACAAGTGGGATGTTTGTGAGAAAAGGCAACAACTTACCTCACAGTCGTTAGATGTAGATCTAATGGTCACAAACGATGGATGGCAGACACACATCATCACCCACTTAGTCTTTTGTAGGAGTACTAGCAAGATCCGTGCATTGCACGAAACATCAAGATGCATTTTTTATATAAAACACTCACAGATTGACCCATGCGGAGTAATCCCATGCGTAAAACAAATGATATCTCGAGAAATAGGAGATAAGGTGAAGAGGAGTGGGGCATGGTGGTGATTGGTGGTCGACCGATGAGGCATGGGGATTGATGACGCCGTGAAATGCCACCGAGCCAGCTTTGTTCCAGAGGCTTCCTTTCTTAATTGCTCAACAATGAGGTTGTTGGAGATAAGGCTGAACGAGGGAAGGCTTTGTGCGCAAATGTGGAGAGGGTGCGGGTATCTTTTAGTTTAATTTCCATCAGTCAGATATAGATCGGACGGTCTATATTGCAAGATGGCACGCGTACCATCATCACAAACTCGGTTTTTTATAAGAGAAGAAATATAAGTATGGAGATACAAACGTATTATCGATACTTGTTTCTGTAAACTAGCATATACATTCTATTCAACGCCTCAGCATGTGAGGCCTTAGCACAATGACTTCTCAATTGTCTAAAACAAAGGTTTTCCCGTCGCCGATAAGGAGGGGGTGACGATGGCGTGCTTTTTGGCTTGCTCTAGTCCTAGTAGTCATACTAGGTGGTCTAAGCACGTATAGATTTATTCTTTTTCACATCTCGTGTTCGCCGTACTGCCACGACTGTTGATGAATAGACGGTAAGTTATTCATGGGGAAACCCTTGTTGAGCGTGTTTGCGAGAGAGAGAGAGAGAGAGGGGGAGAGAGAGAGATACAGTGTGCGTGTGTGATATGTCTAGAGACTGAGGCAATGATAACAGATTCTTTGTGTCTATGTGTGTGGAGGATAGAGAGAGACATGTACATGTGGCTTTGTGTTGTGTAATGTGGAGTCACATATACATAATTAGAGAGTGAGTGTGCGAGATACACATGCGGACATGGGGAGATATGAGGATCTAGATTAATGGGTGTTTGTGCATGTCTGTGTGTGTTTGTGCGCGTGTTTGTGTGTGAGAGGGAGTGTGTGTATGTGGAGTAGAGAGACCACTAATGATGTAAACCCAGTATAAGGGAAGGGGAATGGTGTCTCACGTGTAGTAGCGGAATAGCATGGGTGCGGGCGGGGGGAGCAGACTATTTGGAAGAGACATCGATTGTGTGTGGGAGAGGGGTGTGAGAGCAAGAGAGAGAGAGAGCTAGCAACGGAGAGAGAGAGAGAGGAAGAGAGGGGGTGTTTGTGTCCATAAATGGCGTATAGATAGGGAGACAATGTTGATGTTGTTTGAAATTGGCCTATGTACGGAGACGCAAGGGAAGCCAGTCATCGTGTGTGTGATAGGGACTTCATGAGAGATCTAGAATAGATGGTGTAGAGAAAAATGTGCGAGATCGAGAACGATGATACATTAGGGAGCTATGGAAAGAGTCACGACATATATGTATACAGGGAGGAGCTGGAGCTGGGGAGAGATAGAAAGAGGAGAGTGGTGCACAAGGAGACAAAGTGTGCTTGTTTTGCAGTGGGGTTGGTGTGTGAGGTGAGTGTGCGAGAACCACATAACTAGGGAGATAGACGTTTGGGGGCAACGTTTTGTGTGTATGGGAAAGATACACTCTACATAGTGTATGTGCTTGGGAAAGAGAGATGCCGAGAGACCTAGCTAGAGAGTGGGGGAAGAGATGTGTGCATGCCCAAGAGACAAAATGATAGAGACCTATATTGGGCTCCGGACTTTAGAAGAGAGAGGGGTGTTAATGTGCTCGTGTGTTGGTGTTTGGGGGAGAGAATGACTTCTCTCTGTGTGTGTGTGGGGGGGCGACGAGGGGGGGGGGGGTTGGCTTCAGATAAAGGGTGAGGTGTCTATATTTGAGGGACTTTAGCGTAATTGAGATATACATGGTCAATAGTGTGTGCACTCAAGGTTGATCATTTTGTTTCTCAGTTTCGACTATGAGATAACGATACTTTTGAACATGCGTGATATACTTGGATGTACGAATTACAAGCCTAAGATTGGAATTTTGGAATTGACTCCATCATTAGCTTTTGTAATTCATTTAAACGGAGGTACATTTTTAAGCCGGGATTTCGTGATTTCAAATTCATATATCAAACCTAGAGATATACACATATGGGCATGTTCAAACTTTATAATCATCCACTTTATTCATACACATACACATTTTTTGCTTTTGTCATCATATTTAGGATAAACACATTTGGAATTTCATTTGAATTGGACCATATGTTGGTATTTGCTTGTAGTAGCTCAATTATCCATCTTTGAATTGAATGGACAATCTAAGTTTCGAGTTGGAGACATTGATTTTCAAAACTTGCACTTTTTTGCGTGCAAAACAAACAAATTCTCGGCCATGATATCATAGTCGGTCGTACAAGAGTAGAATATAATTTCAGGCGCCAAAAGCTTTCAAACTTCCCTCTCACATCAAAATATCTCGCGCCCGAAAGTTTAGCCCTGCGATATTGTTTTACCCCTGCCACATGAACGGAAAAGGGCTCCTTTGGTAACTCCATTGTTTTCCCCTCTTTGCCCCTAACATTCTTCCCCAGAGCCCCTCCCCTTCCCCTCCCCGACCCCCCCCAAACCACGGCAAGCCGCCAAATCTAGTCCTACGCCGCAGCGGTGGACCTCACACCCCGACGGATCTACCTTCCGCACCTTGGAACCCCCAACTGCCAACTCACCACTTCACTGGAGCCGCTTCAGCGACTGGCTTGTACACCGCTCCAGATCTCCTTGACCGCCAATATGGTCCACCGCACCGGATCTGCTTTACCGGCGCCCTCGTCCACCATAGTGTAGGCCCTTCACTGACTCCCTCGTTCGTCCCTTCGCTGGCCCTTCATACAAGCCCTCGTCCGCCGCAACAGATCCGCCTCACCGAAGGCACTGTACAACACGCCCACAAGCCTTCGCCCATCGCAGACCGACCCGCTCCATGACGCCATATTCAACTCCACCGGCCCTGCTTTACCGACGCCGCAGCCTCATTAGGTTATTTCGATCTGTACTCCTTCGGTTTTTCTCTTTATCGTGCAACTGTTCACTTACCACAGATGAGCTTTCTTGTATGTATACAGGCGTCGCAACCGTAGCACCGGAGCCGCTTCAGCGATGGTGACTGCCGGCCCAAACTCAATCGCAACACGAGCACCATCGAGGATCCTTAGCTATCAAGTATGCCAGCATTAACTGGACTCGACTGGGCAACTGTTGATTTCCAGCCACTGGGTAGGGAGGAAGATGCTGAACCGGCGCGAGATGATCCGCAACCGTCAGGTCAAGCCGGTGACCAAGCGTGAACTGGAGGCCGGTTAAAACTAATGCATGCTGTGACATGTAGTTGATAAAAAACAATTATCTTTTTGGGCACTGGAACGCCTTGTAATAAGCTAGTTGATATACTTTGTCTGGTATGCCTTCGCGCATATTTATCTTCAACTGATGCTTGTTTGATTCATATTTGTCCCAACTGTTTCTGCAGTCAAAAAAGTTTAAAAATGCCCTGGCGGTTTACCACCCAAGTGGTCATGACACCCACATATACAAAAACAAGGGTGATAACTTAGGTTGGAATATATAACCAAATATGGAAATATACAATACCTGCCACCGTCGGGCACGATGTTGGCTGACCAACCTTGTAGCTGGGCGGATAACCCAAACTGTGGAGGAGAAAACAACTCCTATTAATATAGGACTGATTTACAATGTAAACCGTTCTGGGTTATGATAAACACTGGTCTACTCCATAATAGGATGGTAACAGAAAATCAAACCGGGCAAACAGTCTCCGGATTAAGATTTGACCGTGTTTCGTCAATTTGTAATTGACAGTCGAACCGGACTAACAATGTCAGTTTGAAAACGCAACAAAAGTAATGTTTATCAAAAAAGAAAAACAGAATTCAAGCAAAGGCAAAGATAAAACCATTGCAAATGAGGCTTTAAGCCGATCAAGAGGCATTACCATGGTCTGACACGACCAAGCCCCCAAAAAGGCGTAGCTATGGTTTGAGTCAGTCAGGTCCCCAAATGATGCTTTGGCATTACAATCGATCAAGAGGTGTAGCTATGGTTCGGGTTCACCAAGCCCCCAAGTGATCTTTGTGGCACTAGGCCGATCAAGAGGCGTAACTATGGTTCAGACGTGACCAAGTTCCCAAGTGATGCTATGGCATTGCGCCGATCAAGAGGCGTGGCTATGGTTCGGATACGACCAAGCCCCCAAGTGATGCTATGGCATGACGCCTATCAAAAGGTGTAGCTATGGTTCGGATACGACCAAGCCCCCAAGTGATATAATATAAAGCCTTTGAGAGGCCATAATCAAGGGGTAAACCGGACGCTGCTTTATGAACGAAAGCTCCATGTAACCACACATGATATAAGAAAACAACAGATACCCCGCTTTAGCTGAGGTTCCGGTTTATTATATTAATCATAATATATACTTAGGCATAATATGTACAAAAGCAGAGCATATAGCTCAAGTATAGTAAGGCCGAAGATGAGCAATATTCCACGGCCGGTTGGTCTCCTCCTCCGATTTACGTGAGTCTTTGCGCTCTCGAACATCGATTAGGTAGTATGACCCGTTGGGTAGATTCTTGCTGACCACAAAAGATCCTTCCCAAGGTGGGGATAACTTTTGCATATCCGTCTGATCCTGGATGAACCGAAGCACCAAATCTCCTTCTTGAAAGGTTCTGGTCCTAACTCGGCGGCTATGATAGTGACGCAGATCTTGCTGATAAATCGCCGAACGGGCGGCCGCTATGTCACACTCTTCATCTAACAGGTCGAGAGCTTCATGCCGTGCCTTCTCATTGTCCGCTTCGACATATGCCGTCACACGAGGCGAGTCATGACGGATGTCACTAGGAAGAACCGCCTCCACTCCATAAACCATGAAGAACGGTGTGTATCATGTCGACCTATTGGGCGTGGTGTTGATGCTCCATAATACTGAAGGTAGCTCCTCAACCCAACAACCCGGCGTCTGCTACGTCTTGAGCTTGCGTTGGTTTTCCCCGAAGAGGAGAGGATGATGCAGCACAGTAGCGTAAGTATTTCCCTCAGTTTTTGAGAACTAAGGTATCAATATAGTAGGAGGCCACGCACAAGTCCCTCATACCTGCACAAAATGATAGCTACTCGCAACCAACGCGATTAGGGGTTGTCAATCCCTTCACGGTCACTTATGAGAGTGAGATCTGATAGAGATAATATTTTTGGTATTTTTGGTATATATATGCAAAGCAAAAAGTAAAAGCAAAGTAAAAGCAAAGCAAGTATAAAAGTGATGGAGATTGATATGATGAGAATAGACCCGGGGGCCATAGGTTTCACTAGTGGCTTCTCTCAAGAGCAAAAATATTCTACGGTGGGTGAACAAATTACTGTTGAGCAATTGACAGAATTGAGCATAGTTATGAGTATATCTAGGTATGATCATGTATATAGGCATCACGTCCGAGACAAGTAGACCAAACGATTACGCATCTACTACTATTACTCCACTCATCAACTGCTATCCATCATGCATCTAGAGTATTAAGTTAAAACAGAGTAACGCCTTAAGCAAGATGACATGATGTAGAGGAATAAATTCATGCAATATGATAAATACCCCATCTTGTTATCCTCGATGGCAACAATACAATACATGCCTTGCAACCCTTTACATCCTTTGGGTAAGGACACCACAAGATTGAACCCAAAGCCATGCACTTCTCCCATTGCAAGAACTACCAATCTAGTTGGCCAAACCAAACGGATAACTCGAAGAGACTTGCAAAGATAACTCAATCATACATAAAAGAATTCAGAGAAGATTCAAATATTATTCATAGATAAGCTGGATCACAAACCCATAATTCATCGTTCTCAACAAACACACCGCAAAAAGAAGATTACATCGAATAGATCTCCACGAGAGAGGGGGAGAACATTGTATTGAGATCCAAAAAGAGAGAAGAAGCCATCTAGCTACTAGATATGGACCTGGAGGTCTGAAGTAAACTACTCACACTTCATCGGAGAGGCTATGGTGTTGATGTAGAAGCCCTCCGTGGTGGATGCCCCTCGTGAGCTCAGGAATAGGCCCCAAGATGGGATCTCGTGTATACAGGAAGTTGCGGCGTGGAATTAGGTTTTGGCTCCTGCTACGATTGTTTGGGGGTAATGAGGTATATATAGGAGGAAGGAGTACGTCGGTGGAGCAATAGGGGGCCCACGAGGCAGGGGGGCGCGCCCCCCACCCTCGTGACCGCCTCTCTGGTGCCTTGGCGTAGGGTCCAAGTCTCCTGGATCACGTTCGGTGAGAAAATCATGTTTCCCAAGGTTTCATTCCGTTTGGACTCCGTTTGATATTTTGTTTCTTCGAAACACTGAAAAAGCCAAAAAACAGCAATTCTGGGCTGGGCCTCCGGTTAATAGGTTAGTCCCAAAAATAATATAAAAGTGGAAAATAAAGCCCATTATAGTCCAAAACAGTAGATAAAGTAGCATGGAGCAATCAAAAATTATAGATACGTTGGAGACGTATCAGGCATCCCCAAGCTTAATTCCTTCTCATCCTCGAGTAGGTAAATGATAAAAAGAGAATTTTTTATGCGGAGTGATACTTTGGCATAATTTCAATGTATATCTTCTTAATCATGGTATGAATATTCAGATCCGAAAGATTCAAGACAAAAGTTCATATTGACATAAAAATAATAATACTTCAAGCATACTAACTAAGCAATTATGTCTTCTCAAAATAACATGGCCAAAGAAAGTTATCCCTACAAAATCATATAGTCTGGCTATGCTCCATCTTCCCCACACAAAGTATTTAAATCATGCACAACCCCGATGACAAGCCAAGAATTGTTTCATACTTTAACATTTTCAAAACTTTTTCAATCTTCACGCAATACATGAGCGTGAGCCATGGATATAGCACTATATGTGGAATAGAATGATGGTTGTGGAGAAGGCAAAAAGAGGGAAGATAGTCTCACATCAACTAGGCGTATCAACGGGCTATGGAGATGCCCATCAATAGATATCAATGTGAGTGAGTAGGGATTGCCATGCAACGGATGCACTAGAGCTATAAGTATATGAAAGCTCAACAAAAGAAACTAAGTGGGTGTGCATCCAACTCGCTTGCTCACGAAGACCTAGGGCATTTGAGGAAGCCCATCATTGGAATATACAAGCCAAGTTCTATAATGAAAAATTCCCACTAGTATATATGAAAGTGACAAAATGAGAGACTCTCTATCATGAGGATCATGGTGCTACTTTGAAGCACAAGTGTGGTAAAAGGATAGTAACATTGTCCCTTCTCTCTTTTTCTCTCATTTTTTTTTGAGACTTTTCTCTTTTTTTATGGCCTCTTTTTTTATATATTTTTTTCGTCCGGAGTCTCATCCCGACTTGTGGGGGAATCATAGTCTCCATCATCCTTTCCTCACTTGGGACAATGCTCTAATAATGATGATCATCACACTTTTATTTTTCTTACAACTCAACAATTACAACTCGATACTTAGAACAAAATATGACTCTATATGAATGCCTCCCGTGATGTGCAGGATATGCAATGAAACATGAGTGACATGTATGAAAGAATTATGAATGGTGGCTTTGCCACAAATACGATGTCAACTACATGATCATGCTAGCAATATGACAATGATGGAGCGTGTCATAATAAACTAAACAGTGGAATGTTGCATGGCAATATATCTCGGAATGGCTATGGAAATGCCATGATAGGTAGGTATGGTGGCTGTTTTGAGGAAGATATATGGTGGGGGTATGATACCGGCGAAAGGTGCGGGGTATTAGAGAGGCTAGCAATGGTGGAAGGGTGGGAAAAAGTGCGTATAATCCATGGACTCAACATTAGTCATAAAGAACTCATATACTTATTGCAAAAATCTAGAAGTTATCAAAGCAAAGTATTACTCGCATGCTCCTACGGGGATATATTGGTAGGAAAAGACCATCACTCGTCCTCGACCGCCACTCATAGGGAAGACAATCAATAAATAAATCATGCTCCGAGTTCATCACATAACGGTTCACCATACGTGCATGCTATGGGAATCACAAACTTCAACACAAGTATTCTTTAAATTCACAACTACTCAACTAGAATGACTCTAATATCACCATCTTCATATCTCAAAACAATTATCAAGCATCAAACTTATCTTAGTATTCAACACACTCAAAAGAAAGTTTCACATATCTTGAATACCAAGTATATTAACATTAAGCAAATTACCATACTATTAACGACTCTCAAAATAATCTAAGTGAAGCATGAGAGATCAAGTTTCTTTAAAAAAACCACCACTGCGGTTTCTAAAAGATCTAAGTGAAGCACTAGAGCAAAAATCATCACGCTCAAAAGATATAAGTGAAGCACTATGAGCAAAACTATCAAGCTCAAAGGATATAAGTGAAGCACGTAGAGTATTCTATCAAAATCCAATTCATGTATGGCTCTCTCAAAAGGTGTGTACAGCAAGTATGATTGTGGTAAACTAACAAGCAAAGACGCAAATAATACAAGACGCTCCAAGCAAAACACTTATCATGTGGTGAATAAAAATATAGCTCCAAGTAAATTACCGATGGAAGTGGACGAAAGAGGGGATGCCTTCCGGGGCATCCCCAAGCTTTGATTTTTTGGTGTCCTTGGATTATCTTGGGGGTGCCACGGGCATCCCCAAGCTTAGGCTCTTGCCACTCCTTGTTCCATAATCCATCAAAAGGATTCACCCAAAACTTGAAAACTTCACAACACAAAACTCAATAGAAATCTTGTGAGCTCCGTTAGAGAAAGAAAACAAAAGACTACTTTAAGGTACTGTAATGAACTCATTCTTTATTTATATTGGTGTTAAACCTACTGTATTCCAACTTCTCTATGGATTATAAACTATTTTATTAGCCATAGATTCATCAAAATAAGCAAACAACACACGTAAAACAGAATCTGTCAAAAACAGAACAGTCTGTAGTAATCTGTAACTAACGCAAACTTCTGGAACCTAAAAAATTCTACCAAAATTGGAAGACCTGGACAATGTGTTTATTGATCAGCAGCAATTGGAATCAGTATTTTATCACGTTCTGGTGATTTTTAAAAATTTGGGCACTGTGCGCAAAGTTTCTGGAAATTACAGCAAGATCAAATAACTATCATCCAAGAAGATCCAATAGGTTTAACTTGGCACAAACACTTATTAAAAGATAAAACCACATCTAAACAGAGGCTAGATGGATTATTTATTCCTAAACAGAAGCAAAAACAAAAAAATCTAAAAATAAAATTGGGTTGCCTCCCAACAAGCGCTATCGTTTAACGCCCCTAGCTAGGCATAAAAGCGAGGATAGATCTAGGTATTGCCATCTTTGGTAGGCAATCCATAAGTGGCTCTCATAATAGATTCATATGGTAATTTTATTTTCTTTATAGGAAAGTGTTCCATGCCTTTCTTTAATGGAAATTGGAATCTAATATTCCCTTCCTTCATATCAATAATTGCATCAATCGTTCTAAGGAAAGGTCTACCAAGAATAATAGGACATGAAGGTTTGCAATCTATATCAAGAACGATAAAATATACGGGCACGTAATTACTATTTGCAACAATAAGAACATCATTAATTCTTCCCATAGGCTTTTTAATAGTGGAATCCCCAAGATGCAAATTTAGAGAGCAATCATCAAGGTCACGGAAATCTAGCAAATCACACAAAGTTTTGGGAATAGTAGAGACACTAGCACCCAAATCACACAAAGCATTAAACTCATGATCTTTAATTTTAATTTTAATAGTAGGTTCCCACTCATCATAGAGTTTCCTAGGGATAGAAACTTTCAACTCAAGTTTTTCTTCATAAGATTGCATCAAGGCATCAACAATGTGTTCAGTAAAGGCCTTATTTTGGCTATAAGCATGAGGAGAATTTAGCACGGATTGCAACAAGGAAACACAACCAATTAAAGAGAAATTTTCATAATTAAATTCCTTGAGATCCAATATAGTGGGTTTAGCAACATCTAGATTTTTATTTCTTTTGATCCCACTTTTATCAATTTCATCATCAAGATCTAAAAACTCCGAATTCTTAGAACGCCTTCTAGGTAAGGGAAGATCATATTCGGTTTCATCAAGATTCATATTGCAAAACAAAGATTTAATAGGGGACACATCAATAACTTTTATATCTTCATCTTGATTTTCATAGGAATTAGAAGAACACGCTTTAATAAAGGCATCTTTGGAAGCACGCATCCTAGCGGTTCTTTCTTTACACTCATCAATGGAAATTCTCATAGCTTTGAGAGACTCATTGATATCATGCTTAGGAGGAATAGATCTAAGCTTTAAAGAATCAACCTCAAGAGAAATTCTATCAATGTTCCTAGCCAAATCATCAACTTTAAGCAATTTCTCTTCAAGCAAAGCATTAAAATTCTTTTGTGAATTCATAAACTATTTAACACTATTCTCAAATTCAGAGGGCATCTTATTAAAATTTCCATAAGAGTTATTGTTGGAATTTCCATAATTATTAGAAGGATTACTAGGATAAGGCCTAGGATTAAAATTCCCTCTATACGCGTTGTTACCAAAATTATTCCTACCAACAAAATTCACATCCATAGAGTCATTATTATTCTCAATCAAAGTAGACAAAGGCGTATCATTAGGATCAGAAGAAACACTCTTAGTAGCAAATAATTTCATAAGTTCATCCATCTTTTCACTCAAAACATTGATTTCTTCTATCGCATGCACTTTTTTATTAGTAGATCTTTCAAGATGCCATTGAGAATAATTAACCATAATATTATCTAGAAGTTTAGTAGCATCTCCTAAAGTGATTTCCATAAAAGTGCCTCCATGAATCTAAAATATTTCTAGAAGCAAAATTCAATCCAGCATAAAAAATTTGTATAGTCATCCACAAGTTCAAACCATGAGTAGGACAATTACGTATCATTAATTTCATTCTCTCCCAAGCTTGTGCAACATGTTCATGATCAATTGCTTAAAATTCATAATATCGTTCCTAAGAGAGATAATCTTAGCGGGAGGAAAATACTTAGAAATAAAAGCATCTTTGCACTTGTTCCAAGAATCAATACTATTTTTAGGCAAAGATGAAAACCACGCTTTAGCACGATCTCTAAGCTTAAAAAGGAAATAGCTTCAACTTAACGACATCATTATCGACATCTTTTTTCTTTTGCATATCACATAAATCAACGAAGCTATTCAGATGAGTAGCGCCATCTTCACTAGGAAGGCCGGCGAATTGATCTTTCATAACAAGATTCAACAAGGTAGTATTGATTTCACAAGATTCAGTATTGGCAAGAGGAGCAATCGGAGTGCTAAGGAAATCATTATTATTGGTATTGGTGAAGTCACAAAATTTAGTAGCATCTTGAGCCATCGCGACAAACAAGCAATCCAACACACAAGCAAAAGGCAACGGGAAAAAGAGGAGGAGATTGGGAAAGAGAGGGCGAATAAAACGGCAAGGGTGAAGTGGGGGAGAGGAAAACGAGAGGCAAATGGCAAATAATGTAATGCGAGAGATAGGGATTTGATGGGTACTTGGTATGTTGACTTTCATGTAGACTCCTGAACGGCGCTTAGAAATCCTTCTTGCTACATCTTGAGCTTGCGTTGGTTTTCCCAAAGAGGAGAGGATGATGCAGACAAGATGGCGTGAAGTATTTCCCTCGGTTTTGAGAACCAAGGTATAAATCCAAGAGGAGGCCAAGACAAGTCCCTCATACCTGCACAAAACGATAGCTACTCGCAACCAACGCGATTAGGGGTTGTCAATCCCTTCATGGTCACTTATGAGAGTGAGATCTGATAGAGATAATATTTTTGGTATTTTTGGTATATAGATGCAAAGCAAAAAGTAAAAGCAAAGTAAAAACAAAGCAAGTATAAAAGTGATGGAGATTGATATGATGAGAATAGACCCGGGGGCCATAGGTTTCACTAGTGGCTTCTCTCAAGAGCATAAATATTCTACGGTGGGTGAACAAATTCATCGTTGAGCAATCGATGAATTGAGCATAGTTATGAGTATATCTAGGTATGATCATATATATAGGCATCACGTCTGAGACAAGTAGACCAAACGATTCTGCATCTACTACTATTACTCCACTCATCGACCGCTATCCAGCATGCATCTAGAGTATTAAGTTAAAAACAGAGTAACGCCTTAAGCAAGATGACATGATGTAGAGGAATAAATTCATGCAATATGATAAATACCCCATCTTGTTATCCTTGATGGCAATAATAAAATACGTGCCTTGCAACCCTTTACATCCTTTGGGTAAGGACACCGCAAGATTGAACCCAAAGCCATGCACTTCTCCCATTGCAAGAACTACCAATATAGTTGGCCAAACCAAACGGATAATTCGAAAAGGCTTGCAAAGATAACTCAATCATACATAAAATAATTCAGAGAAGATTCAAATATTATTCATAGATAAGCTGGATCATAAACCCACAATTCATCGGTCTCAACAAACACACCGCAAAAAGAAGATTACATCGAATAGATCTCCACGAGAGAGGGGGGAACATTGTATTGAGATCCAAAAAGAGAGAAGAAGCCATCTAGCTACTAGCTATGGACCCGAAGGTATGAAGTAAACTACTCACACTTCATCGGAGAGGCTATGGTGTTGATATAGAAGCCCTCTGTGGTGGATGCCCCCTCATGCGGAGCTCTGGAACAGGCCCCAAGATGGGATCTCATGGATACAGGAAGTTGCGGCGATGGAATTAGGTTTTTGGCTCCTGTTACGACTGCTCGGGGTACGAGGTATATATAGGAGGAAGGAGTACGTACGATTGGAGCAACAAGGGGCCCACGAGGTAGGGGCGCGCCTAGGGGGCGCCCCACCTCGTGACCGCCTCTCTGGTGCCTTGGCGAGAGTTCCAAGTCTCTGGATCACGCTCAAAGTGAGAAAATCACGTTTCAAGGTTTCATTCCGTTTGGACTCCATTTGATATTTTGTTTCTTCAAACACAGAAAAAGGCAAAAACAAAAATTCGGGCTGGGCCTCCGGTTAATAGGTTAGTCCCAAAAATAATATAAAAGTGGAAAATAAAGCCCATTATAGTCCAAAACAGTAGATAAAGTAGCATGGAGCAATCAAAAATTATAGATACGTTGGAGACGTATCAGTGTCCGCTGCAGGGGAACCATAAGCCGAGGTTTGATGCCTCTCAAAATTTCTTGATTGGCCCTCTCTGCTTGACCATTGGACTGTGGGTGAGCCACTGATGGTACGTCAAGCCGGATGTGCTCACATTGACATAACTCCTTCATGGCACCCTTGGACAGGTTGGTACCATTGTCAGTGATAATGCTATGTGGAAAGCCGAACCGGAAAATCACCTTTTTGATTAATTGAACCGCCATGGCCGCATCACACTTGCTAACGGGCTCGGCCTCTACCCATTTTGTGAACTTGTCAACCGCCACCAGAAGGTGGGTCTTCTTTTCTTTGGATCTCTTGAAAGGCCCAACCATATCCAGCCCCCAAGTTGCAAATGGCCAAGTAATTGGAATCATCCTCAATTCTTGAGCCAGCACATGAGCACGTCTTGAGAACTTCTGACAGCCATCACATCATCTGACCAAGTCCTCTGCATCAGCATGAGCAGTTAACCAATAGAGACCGTGACGAAACACCTTGGCCACCAAAGATTTTGAACCGGCGTGGTGACCACAATCTCCTTCATGGATTTCACGCAAAAATTCACAGCCTTCCTCAGGAGACACACAACGTTGAAATGCCCGTGACACATTGCAATGATGCAACTCTCCATTGATAATAGTCATGGACTTGGATCACCGGATCATCTGCCTGGCTAGAGTCTCATCCTCTGGTAACCCGCCCCGATGTACGCGAGATAAGGAATCATCCAATCCGGGATGACATGAAGAGCCGCCACCAATTGAGCTTCCGGATCAGGAATAGCCAAATCCTCTTCACCAGGGAGCTTGACGGACGGATTACGCAGAACATCCAAGAAGACATTAGGCGGGACCGGTTTATGTTGAGAACCCAATCGGAGCAAAGCATCCGCCGCTTCGTTCTTCCGTCGGTCCACGTGATCCACCTGATAACCTTTAAAGTGACCTGCAACAATATCCACCTCACGATGATATGCTGCCATGAGCGGATCCTTGGAATCCCAAGTGCTAGACACTTGTTGAGCCACCAGGTCCGAGTCACCGAAGCACTTAACTCGGCTTAGATTCATCTCCTTAGCCATCCGAAAACCATGGAGTAAAGCTTTGTACTCAGCTGCATTGTTAGTACACGGGAATATTAAGCGGAGAACATAACAAAGCTTATCACCTCGTGGGGAAGTTAATACAACTCCAGCCCCCAAGCCTTCCAATTGCCTGGACCCATCAAAGTGAATAGTCCAATAGGTGTTATCCGGCTTCTCCTCAGGTGCTTGCAGTTCTGTCCGATCATTGATGAAATCTACAAGTGCTTGAGATTTGACCGCCGTCCGAGGTATGCATTTCAACCCATGAGGCCCAAGCTCTATAGCCCACTTGGCAATCCGGCCAGTTGCCTCCCTATTGTTGATTATGTCTCCCAAAGGAGCAGAGCTGACCACCATGATGGGATGACCTTGGAAATACTGTTTAAGCTTCCGACTTGCCATGAAAACTCCATACACCAGCTTCTGCCAATGCGGGTACCTTTGCTTGGACTCAATAAGTACCTCGCTGATATAGTAAACCGGACGTTGAACCGGATATTCCTTGCCTGCTTCCTTGCGCTCCACCACAATAGCCACGCTGACTGCCCGAGCATTAGCTGCCACATATAACAACAACGGTTCCTTGTCAATCGGAGCAGCGAGAATAGGCGTATTAGCTAGCTGCCACTTTAAGTCCTCAAATGCTTCATCAGCGGCAGAACTCCAGACGAAGTTATCCGTTTTCTTCAGCATCTGATACAAAGGAATCGCCTTCTCACCGAGGCGGCTGATAAAACCGCTCAAAGCGGCAAACCAGCCAGCCCAGCGTTGAACGTCATTGATACACTTCGGTTTAGCCAAGGAGGTGATAGCTGTGATCTTTTCCGGATTAGCCTCAATGCCCCTGTTAGACACCAGAAAGCCCAATAGCTTGCCTGCCGGTACACCAAAAACACACTTGGCCGGATTGAGCATCATCTTGTAAGTCCGCAGGTTATCAAAGGTTTCCTTGAAATCTTCAACCAGAGTCTCCTTCTTCCTTGACTTGACCACAATATCATCCACATAGGCATGAACATTACGGCCGATCTGTGTGTGGAGACAGTTCTGTACACACCATTGATAAGTCGCCTGGGCACTCTTGAGACCAAAGGGTATAGATACATAGAAGAAGGCTCCAAAGGGGGTTATAAAGGTCGTCTTCTCCTGGTCCTTAACTGCCATCTTGATCTGATGATAACCGGAATACGCATCCAGAAAGCTTAAACGCTCGCAACCCGCCGTAGCATCAATAATATGATCAATACGGGGAAGGGCAAAAGGATCTGCTGGGCAAGCTTTGTTGAGATCTGTGTAATCACACACATCCGCCAAGTGTCGTTTTTCTTAAGGACCACCACCGGATTAGCCAACCACTCAGTATGGAAGACTTCAATGATAAATCCAGCCGCTAAAAGCTTGGCCACCTCTTCTCCAATAGCTTTGCGTCTTTCTTCATTGAACCGGCGGAGAAACTGTTTAACCGGTTTATACTTAGGATCAACATTAAGTGTGTGCTCAGCGAGTTCTCTCGGTACACCTGGCATGTCAGAAGGCTTCCACGCAAAGATGTCTCGATTCTCATGAATGAACTCGATGAGTGCGCTTTCCTATTTAGGATCCAAGTTTGCGCTGATGCTGAACTGCTTGGACGAATCGTCAGGTATGAAGTCAACAAGCTTAGTCTCAGCAGCCGATTTAAACTTCAGGGCCGGGTCGTGCTCGGTAGTTGGCTTCTTTAACGGAGTCATATCTGCCGGATCAACATTATCCTTGTAAAACTTCAACTCCTCTGCAGCACAAACTGACTCAGCATAAGCCGCATCACCTTCTTCACACTCCAGAGCGATCTTGCGGCTCCCATGGACAGTTATAGTTCCCTTGTGACCCGGCATCTTGAGCTGAAGATAGACATAACAAGGCTGTGCCATAAACTTAGCATAAGCCGACCGTCCAAACAGGGCGTGATAGGGACTTCTGATCTTCACCACTTCAAAGGTTAAGGTTTCTGATCTTGAGTCATGCTCGTCCCCAAAAGCCACCTCCAGAGCTATCTTTCCAACAGGATACGCTGATTTACTGTGCACCACACCATGGAACACCGTGATCGGACGGTCTAAGATTTTTATCTGTTAACCCCATGCGACGGAAAGTTTCATAATAAAGGATATTGATACTGCTCCCTCCGTCCATGAGTACCTTTGTGAACTTGTGACCTCCTACCTGAGGTGCCACCACCAACACCAACTGACCTGGATTATCAACCCGGGGTGGATGATCCTCCCCGCTCCACACAATCGGCTGCTCAGACCACCGTAAGTAACGGGGCACCGCCGGTTCAACAGAGCTTACCGCTCTCCTATGAAGCTTCTGGTCACGCTTGTCCAAGATAGTGGTAAAGACATGATATTGCCCACTATTCAACTGCTTTGGATTGCTCTGGTAACCCGACTGCTGCTGCTGACTATTGTAACCACCTTGGTTGCCCTGATTTCCTTGATTTGTATGTCCGCCCTGATTACCATGGAAGCCCGAACCAGAATTTTCTCCGCCATAACCCGGCCCATGAGACCCGGGGCCTGAACCGTCACCCGGTCCGTGATCATACCGGAAGTCATTAGAATTTTTTGAACTCTTGCATGATATAGCAGTCCTTCCAGAGGTGCGTGGCCGGCATCTCCTTCGTCCCATGTTTCGGGCAGGGCTAGTTCAATAGGTAAGACAAACGGTCCGGGTTAGGGTTAGGTGCCCCATTGCGACGGGGCGGTTTACCCTTGCGCCGTTGGCCCTTATCCTGCGCACTGGCATTGGCCACAAAGTCCATGTTGTGGTCCGCTTTATGTTTACCGTCGTTTCCGTGATCCGCCGGGCTGTGGTGCTGCCCCTTGGCGTTGCTGCTCTTCTTTCCCTTCCCTGCCTTATCATCATCCGACTCGGGATCCTTGGTACTATCAGAGTCAGTATACTTTACTAAAGCGGCCATGAGGGTTCCCATGTCAGTGCAATGACGTTTCATCCGTCCCAACTTCAACTTCAGAGGCTTAAACCGGGAATTACTTTCCAAGGTTAGAACTGCGGTGTCAGTGTTGATGCGGTCTGATGAATGCAAAATTTCCGAGACCCGGTGCACCCACTGGGTTGTTGATTCTCCTTCCTCCTGTACATAGGCAGCTAAGTCCACAATAGACATGGGCTGCTTGCATGTATCTTTAAAATTCTGGATAAACCGGGTTCTCAACTCGGCCCATGATCTGATAGAATTAGCAGGTAGACTTTTTAACCAAGTACGAGCCGTCCCTTCTAGCATCATGGTGAAGTACTTCGCACAAGCTACATCATCCACATCCAGCCTCTCCGTGGCCATCTCATAGCTCTCAACCCATGTCTCCGGGGGTAAATCGGCAGTGTAATTTGGCACCTTCTGCGGGCCCTTGAAATCCTTGGGCAGGCGTACATTGCATAATGCCGGGACGAGACACGGCACCCCCAAAGAGCTAGAGGTAACTCCTGGCTCTCTCATCGCGGTTGGACGAACCGGAGTAGGCTGACGGGCTTCATATCATACCGCTAACTCGGCCTCCTCAAGGCGCGCGTTCGTCCACCACTTCGAAAGCATTACGGCATCTCCTGCCGGGTTGTGTTCGCGGTTCCCCGCATTGCTCGACACGGCCGGTTCATCCATACGCCTGCTATAACTCCGGCTTGGACGGGTGGTGGAATGAATCTGATCACGGCTGTATGAATAAGCCTCCTGTTGCTCCAAGGCTGTCCGAAGAAGTTCCTTAACCCGACGCGTCTCAATCGCCGCCGGAGAATCGCCTTCAGTTGGGATAGCTTCCAGCCATGAAGCGGAAGCAAAAAGATTGTCTATTGGAGTAGAGTAATGACCCGGTGGTATTGGAACAGGCTGCGTCATGTTGTTGTTCTGTCGAGGCGGACCCATCAAACGGGGCTGAACCGGCGCCCCCGCTCCAGGTGCCTCCGCCCGGTTTACTACCGGCATGTTACTGGTCCCTGCATCTGGGGTGTTAAAGAGGTTCCTAGCATCATAAACCGGAGGCAGGCGAGACTGGTGTCTTCTCTTTAGGACTTCGTGCGATGCATTCTGATCCAGCATAAGCCGGTAAGCCTGTGCATCTAAAGCGGCCCGCTCTGCGGCTGTCGGTGTCAAAACCGGTGGATCTCGGTAGGGGGTCCCGAACTGTGCGTCTAGGCGGATGGTAACAGGAGACAAGGGACACGATGTTTTTACCCAGGTTCGGGCCCTCTCGATGGAGGTAATACCCTACTCCGCTTGATTAATATTGATGATATGGGTAGTACAAGAGTAGATCTACCACGAGATCGTAGAGGCTAAACCCTAGAAGCTAGCCTATGGTATGATTGTTGTTCGTCCTACGGACTAAAACCCTCCGGTTTATATGGACACCGGATAGGGTTAGGGTTACACAGAGTCGGTTACAATGGTAGGAAATCTACATATCCGTATTGCCAAGCTTGCCTTCCACGCCAAGGAAAGTCCCATCCGGACACGGGACGAAGCCTTCAATCTTGTATCTTCATAGTCTAGGAGTCCGGCCAATGGTGATAGTTCGGCTATCCGGACACCCCTAGTCCAGGACTCCTCAAGAGCCCTGAACCAGGCTTCAATGACGACGAGTCCGGGCGCATATTGTCTTCGGCATTGCAAGGCGGGTTCCTCCTCGAATACTTCATAGAAGGTTTTGAACACAAGGATAGTGTCCGCTCGCATAACAAGTTCCACATACCACCGTAGAGAGAATAATTTTTGCACAGATCTGCTGACGTATTCCGCGGCGTGACATCACACCACGGCCAAGCTTTTATACGAATCGTTTTTTTACTGTTCCACCTTAGCGCGTTTAGCGAGGCGGTTTCCTTGGCACGTCTTATCAAAGCGGAGATCGTGCCCCCTTATTCCGGGATTCCCATCAATACGGACGTGGGTAACCCATCCGCGCCATTGATTACGGGCGCTTGGGAGATAAGCGAGTTTTACCAGCTGGCGGGGGACGATAGCTTCGTCCGTCCATATAAGGGATAAGGATCCACCTTTTCACCCACGCCTTCTTCCTCCTTTGCTCATCCATTTCACAAGACTCGAGCTCCAAATACTAAGCACGCACATCCCACCTCAACCTTCTCCAACTATGTCCGGAGCGGGAGGCAGGTGGATGGCCTCCTCCGTCACGGAGGGGCACATCGAAAAGCTGCGGGAGGTCAATACTTGTCCAGCAACATCGCGCAAGACCGGCCACCCGACGAGGGCAGCTCATTCCAACCCCTGTGCCCCATGACAGGGTGGTGTTTCTCCCGCACTTCCTCCATGGACTAGGTTTTCCACTTCACCCATTTGTCCGGGGGCTCATGTTCTACTACGGCCTGGACTTCACGATCTGGCCTCAATTTCATCCTCAACATCTCGGCGTTCATCGCTGCAGGCGAGGCCTTCCTCTCAGATCCAGCCCCACTTCGCTTATGGTCAAGATCTTCAATGTCAGGCCGATGGTAGTGGGCGGCCGCCAAGCGGAGTGCGGAGGCGCCATGATTGGCAAGATGGCCAAAGTCCTATGGCTCGAGGGCTCCTTTGTGGAGACCATAAAGGGGTGGCAATCGGGGTGGTTCTACATCACCGAGCCGCGCGACTCTCAATGGGCGGCGGCCCCAATTCGATCTGGCTTCCCCACACGGCTCACATCATGGAAAGAGACGGCCTGACGTGGGGGATTCGGACGAGCTGTCCGGACTCCAAACCTGCATCCAAACCTGGTGGACAAGAATCTGTGCTTGTCAACGTTATCTGTGTGATGCTCATCCGCCGATTCTCCCACGCCAACAACGGGCCTTCAAATTGTGGGAGTTCGATCCGACAAAGACCCAACTCTGAAAAGGCTCTTCGACACTACGCACGAAGATGCCCGGAAGGTGCCGTTCAAGAGGCTGCCGAGGCTCCCACATCCGCTACCGAAGATCGCGGATTCAGCTCGCTGCGTCAAGCCAGTGAGGTAAGTTATTTTACCCTTTATGGGACTCTTGTTTTTCATAGATATACTCCATGTGGGATCTAAAACTCCCTAAACTTTGACAGGAATGGCTGAAGATGTCCGGACGGATTAACTGTCCGACCCCTTTGCTAGAAGACCCAGCGGACGCCCGATTGACGGGGCTGCCGGCTCCGGCACCTCCCGTGGTGCCGGAGAAGAAGGCCAAGAAGGAGGCCACGGGAATCGAAGGAGCTCCCGGCGCCAGGTGCTGTCGGTCTCATCGCCCGACAACCCTGAGGCAGAATCCTCCTCTGAGGAAGAGGAGGAGGAAAAAGAAGCCTCTACTCCAGCAGGGGGAGAGAAGAAAAGGAAGGCCGCCTAATCGGGAGGCCGGAGGGTCCAAGAAGGGAAGGACCCTTCCTCCGGACTTCTCCACCAACGCCGATAACGACGAGGAGGAGTGGCCAACAAGGGCCAAGCCCATGGCGTAGATCATAAGTGTCCGGATACCCATGGCTTTTTTTTTTCATTGCATAGCGTTCTCTAATGCCGAACAATCATGCAGCCCGCCTAAGGGCGAAGCTCGGCCGCCTGGCCGAGCGGGTCCTCGAATCTGCCGGAAGTGGAGAGTACTTCACTTCCGGCCGCCTCCTCACCTCACGCCATGACGACGCCGAGGTGGGGCCCCGAGGGGCCTGGTCAAGAGGAGGTGGCGCAGGAGGCGCCTGCAAGGCAGCCTCCCGGACTCCAGCGCCGAGGGGAGCGAGACCTCAGGGCTCTAAGCCCGACCCTTGTCCGGACTCCATACCGTAACCTTGGCGGTTCCAAGTCCGGCAAGCGGTCCCTTCAGAGGAAGGGTAAGATGCCGTGTCCTCCGTCCAACCGAGGCACCGGATAAGCATCGGAGGCGCTTAACGGCGCCTCCATCAAGGAGGAGCACCGCCGCTATGAGTGTGGTGATCCAGAAAGTTCGATCCGCCAAGAGCGGGCCGACTGAAGCCTGCATCAGCCTTCTAACAGGCTTTGAGGTAAGTTTAGAATATGTAAAAATATTACCGCATAGACACTAGTTCTCGATGCTTAGTTCGGTGTTCGGAAAGAAAAGCCGGACTAAGGATCTAAAAAGATATACGCAGGATTCTAACATAAGTATGTCAATATGCACGAATGCAGTTCTGGCCGACCTCTGCCAGACCGTGCGTGGAGGTCAATGCATTGAAGAAGAGCCTTGAGCGGTCCGAGAATGAGCTCAGCCTTGCCAAGAAGCAGCTTGAGGACATGGAAGGTAAGCAATACCTTACTAAAGTATACCTTATAGAAAGGATTCGGTTGCAAAAAATGACAGGAATAACATCGGTATTGTAGGGGCCACGAACGAGGTGGCGACCCTGAAGGAAGCGGTGTCCGTGGCTGAAAGCAAAGCGGCCGCGGAGCGCACCGAGCGAGAGAAGAAGGAGGAGCGGGTGGCGGAGGTGCGGCAAGAGCTCCAGGCTCTCGTGGAAAAACACGAGAGTTTGGAGCGTGACTCGAAGACTCGAGAGTTCGAGCTTGCCTCGGCTCTTGAGAGTGCCAAAGCCGCTAAGGTCAAGCCCAAAAGCCCTCCAAGAAATTGAATCATTAAAGAAGATAGCGGCGGGTAAGGCATTCTTTATGCAAAGCAAGCATGTGAAAGTGAATTACCTATTACTTACCCGGATTCGGAGCTCTCCAGAGCATTCAGAGATCTGCCCTCAGTGTGTACGATGCCGCGTTCTCTACCGCGCCAAGGAGGGAGCTCGACGGAGAAGGTGTTACGGTCTCGGTATGCCGAGGCCGAACGTCCGGTGTTTCGAGCGACCAATTGAAGCAGCTGGTCGAGCTCCACAAGGTCGCCGAACAGGCCATGAAGGGCCTCATAGTTCGGCTGTGGCCATTGGAAGCCATGTATGGGAGCTACTTCGGGTTAGTGCAGCGGCTGGTGGACACCTGTCCATGGATTGAAGTCATCAAGCGCTCCGTCTGCATTGAAGGTGCCCGTCGGGCCCTTGCCCGTGCTAAAGTGCACTGGGGCAAGCTGGATGCGGAGAAGCTTGTGACGGACGGGCCACCGAAAGGCAAGGATCATCGCAAGCCCGAAATGTACTATGAGGGCGTCCTGAAGGGTGCCCGCCCTATAGTGGATGAGTGCTCCAAAGATGTAATTTTTGAACAGACCCGCATTTTGTTATCCTGTACGCTGAAAACTTGTTCATATGCGCTAAGCAACACTTGTTAATTTAAAATATTACCTTATGTGCGGCCTTTTATCAAATTTGAGAGATGGCAAGTCGTTGGCTTCAGCCCCCATGCCACGAGTGCTGGGTGTTCGGGATAAACTTGAGCGCTCTTGTTCCCATTCTTGGGTCCACGAGGGAGGCGCTCAATGCAACGAACAAGGCAACCGGACTTATAGTGCTTGAACACTCTCACTTAGCCATAGCATTCTATAATTTTAAATTTCGAAGCCCCTAGTATTTGGAAGACCGAGTTCGGGCGCTATCCACGCCTTTGGCCGGAAAATGCCGTTCCTCGCTCAAAGCGGCATAAGTCTTTAGGGACTCAAGAAACCTCTCGAACATCGATCGCTCTCGCCTTTATCATGACGGGTCAGTTTTAGCTTTCCACCGAGGTGCTCAACCCAGCTCAACCGGGCACAATCGCAGTGGTTCTCCCAGTGCTACCTTAGCCGATATAACGGAACGTAAGGTACCAAAACATGGGAGCCGAGCAAACCCAACTATTGACCCAAGACATGATTCGGAGCCGATGCATATAATGCTATAAGTTCGGGGTGCCACACTTGTGAAAGTGTTCGGACTTATCACACCATACTTTTGGGGTACTGAAGCCCCTGGTGTATTGGCCGTACCAAAGTGTACGGGTGCAATATGTCATGAGATGAACATATATATAGATAAAGAAAGGAGTGCAGTAATAGGCAAAAGCTATGTATTGTTTATTCAAAAAGGTACTGCAATGAAAGCAGAACGATACAAATAGTGCGATAAGCAAGGTGTCGGTGTCAAAACCGGCGGATCTCGGGTATGGGGTCCCGAACTGTGCATCTAGGCGAATGGTAACAGGAGACAAGGGACACGATGTTTTTACCCAGGTTCGGGCCCTCTCGATGGAGGTAATACCCTACCCTCGCTTGATTAATATTGATGATATGGGTAGTACAAGAGTAGATCTACCACGAGATCAAGGAGGCTAAACCCTAGAAGCTAGCCTATGGTATGATTGTTGTTCGCCCCACGGACTAAAACGCCCGGTTTATATAGACACCGGATAGGTTAGGGTCACATAGAGTCGGTTACAAAGGTAGGAGATCTACATATCCAGACGTCAAGCTTGCCTTCCACGCCAAGGAAAGTCCCATCCGGACACGGGACAAAGTCTTCAATCTTGTATCTTCATAGTCTTGGAGTCCGGCTGCGATGATAGTTCGGTTATCCGGACACCCCCTAGTCCAGGACACCCTCAGTAGCCCCTGAACCAGGCTTCAATGACGACGAGTCCGGCGCGCATATTGTCTTCGGCATTGCAAGGCGGGTTCCTCCTCCGTATACTTCATAGAAGGTTCTGAACACAAGGATAGTGTCCGGCTCGCAAAACAAGTTCCACATACCACCATAGAGAGAATAATTTTGCACAGATCTGCCGACGTATTCCGCAGCTCAAGGACATCACACCACGGCCGTGCCTTTATATGAATCGCTTTTTACTGCTCCACCTCAAGCTGCTTAGCGAGGCGGTTTCCCCGGCACGCCTTATCAAAGCATAGATCGTGCCCCTTATTCCGGGATTCCCATCAATACAGACGTGGGTAACCCATCCGCGCCATTGATTACGGCGCTTGGGAGATAAGCGAGTTTTACCAGGCTGGCGGGGGACGCATAGCTTCGTCCGTCCATATAAGGGGATAAGGATCCACCTTTTCACCTATGCCTTCTTCCTCCTTTGCTCATCCATTTCCGCGCACTCGAGCTCCAAATACTAAGTCCACACACCCCACCTCAACCTTTCTCCAACTATGTCCCGAGCGGAGGAGGTGGATGGCCTCCTCCGTCACGGAGGGGCACATCACAAGACCGCGGGAGGCCAGATACTTGTCCGGCGACATCGCGTGTCGGCTACCCGATGAGGGGCAGCTCATCCGCAGTCCCAGGCCCCATGAGAGGGTTATGTTCCTCACCCACTTCCTCCGCGGACTAGGTTTTCCACTTCACCCATTTGTCCGGGGGCTCATGTTCTACTATGGCCTGGATTTCCACGATCTGGCCCCAAACTTCATCCTCAATATCTCGATTTTTATCATCGTGTGCGAGGCCTTCCTCTGCATCCAACCCCACTTCGGCTTATGGTTGAAGACCTTTAGTGTCAAGCCGAAGATAGTGGGCGGCCGACAGGCGGAGTGCGTAGGCGCTATGGTTGGCAGGATGCCCAATGTCCTTTGGCTCGAGGGCTCCTTCGTGGAGACAATAAAGGGGTGGCAATCGGGGTGGTTCTACATCGGCGAGCAGCGCGAGTCCAACTTGGCGGCGGCCCCCGAATTCAGATATGGCTCCCCCACACGGCTCACATCATGGAAAGAGACGGGCCTGAAGTGGGGTGATTCGGAAGAGCTGACCGGACTCCAAACCTGTGTCCAAAACCTGGTGGACAAGAAGCTCAAGCTTGTCCACGTAGTCCAGGTCATGCTCATCCGCCAGATTCTCCCATGCCAGTGAACAGGCCTTTAATTTGTGGGAGTTTGATCCGCACAGACCGAACCTTGAGCCGCTCATCGACACTCACGCATTTAAGATGCCTGGAAGGTGCTGTTCAAGGGCGCCGAAGCCCCCGCATCCGCTAACAAAGATCGCGGATACAACTCACAGCGTCAAGCCGGCGAGGTAAGTTATTTTACCCTTTACGGGATTCTTTTTTCATAGTTTGACTCTATGCGGGATCTAAAACTCCCTAACCTTTAACAGATCGGTTGAAGACGCCCGGACAGTTAACCGTCTGCTCCTTTGCTGTAAGACCTAGCGGACGCCCGATTGAAGGGCTGCTGGCTCCGGTACCTCATGTGGTGCCGGAGAAGAAGGTTAAGAAGGAGGCAACGGAACTCGAAGGAGCTCCCGACGCCGGTGTTGTCGATTCGGGCGTAATCTTCTCCTGAGAATGAGGAGGAGGAAAAAGAAGCCTCTCCCCCAGCGGGCGAGGAGAGGAAAAGGAAGGCCGCCCCAACCGGGGAGGCTGGAGGGTCCAAGAAGGGAAGAACCCTTCCTCCGGACTTCTCCACCAACATCGACAACGATGAGGAGGATTGGCCAACAAGGGCCAAGCCCCTGGCGAGATCGTAAGTGTCCGGATACCCATGGCCTTTTTATTGCATAGTGTTCTCTAATGCCGAACAATCATGCAGCCCGCCCAAGGGCGAGTTCGCCGCTTCGTCGAAGCGGGTCTCGGGTTCGCCGGAAATGGAGAGTACTTCACTCGGCCGCCTCCTCGCCTCACGCCATGGACGGCGTCGAGGTGGGGCCCCAAGGGGCCTGGTCAAGAGGAGGTGGCGCAGGAGGCGCCTGCAAGGCGACCTCCCGACTCCAGCGCTGGGGCGCGAGACCCCATGGGCTCTAAGCCCGACCTTGTCCGGACTCCTTAACGGAACCTTCAGAGGCTCAAGTCCGGCAAGCGCCCCTTCGCAAGAAGGGTAAGACGCCGATGTCCTCCGGCCCAACCGAGGCACCGGATAACATCGGAGGCGCTAACAGCCTCCATCAAGGAGGAGCACCGCACTGTTATGATTGCGGTGATCCGGACATTCGATCCGCCAAGAGCGGGCTGATCAAGCTCGTGAGCCTTCTAACAGGCTTTGAGGTAAGTTTAGAATATGTAAAAATATTACCGCATAGACAGTAGTTCTCGATGCTTAGTTCGGTGTTCGGAAAGAAAAGCCGGACTAAGGATCTAAAAAGATATACGCGGGAGTCTAACATAAGTATGTCAATATGGGAATGCAGGCTGCGCTGCTAACCTCTGCCGCACTAACTGTGGAGGTCAATGCATTGAAGCAGAGCTTCGAGCGGTCCGAGAACGAGCTCGGCCTTGCCAAGAAGGAGCTCGAGGACAAGGAAGGTAAGTAATACCTTATGAAAGAAATACCTTATAGAAAGGTTTCGGTTGCAAAAAATAACAGGAATAACATGGGTACTACAGGGCCACGAACGAGGTGGCGACCTCAAGGAAGCGGTGTCCGTAATAAAAAAAAGCGGTTGCGTGAACGCACCGAGCGAAAAGAAGGGGAGGCGCATGGCGGAGGTGCGGCAAGAGCTCCAGCCTCGCTGAAAAACACGAGGGTTTGGAGCGTGACTCAAGACCCGAGAGTCTCGAGCTTGCTTCGGCCTCTTGAGAGTGCCAAAGCTGCTAAGGCCGAGGCCCAAAAAGTCCTCCAGGAGATTGAGGCAATAAAGAAGATCGCGGCGGGTAAGGCATTCTTTATGCAGAGCAAGAATGTGAAAGTGAATTACCTATTACTTACCCGGATTCGGAGCTCTCCAGGAGCATTCGCAGATCTGCCCGTGGTGTGTCCGATGCCGCGTTTCACTGCAAGCAAGGAGGGGAGCTCGATTTAAAAGGTGTTCTGGTCTCGTGATGTCGAGAGGCCGGACATCCGGTGCCCCTAAGCGACCAGCTGAACCAGCTGGTTGAGCTCCACAAGGTCGCCGAACAGGCCATGAAGGGCCTCATAGTTCGGCTGTGGCCATTAGAAGCCATGCCTGGGAGCTACTTTGGGCTAGTGCGGCGGCTGGTGGACGCCTGTCCAAGGATTGAAGTCATCAAGCGCTCCATCTGCATTGAAGATGCCCGTCGGGCCCTTACCCGTGCTAAGGTGCATTGGGGCAAGCTAGACGCGGAGAAGCTTGTGACGGACGGGCCACCGAAGGGCAAGGACGATCGCACGCCCGAAATGTACTATGAGGTCCTCCTGAAGGGTGCTCGTCGTATAGCGGATGAGTGCTCCAAAGATGTAATTTTGAATAGACTCGCATTTGTTATTCTCAGACGCTGAAAACTTGTTCATATGCGCTTAAGCAACGCTTGTTAATTTAAAATATTACCTTCAGGCGGCCGCTTATCAAATTTGAGAGATGGCAAGTCGTTGGCTTCAAATTTCCCCATGCCACGAAAGTGCCGGGGTGTTCGGGATAAACTTGAGCACTCTTGTTCCCATTCTTGGGTCCATCTAGGAGGCGCTCAACGCAACAAACAAGGCAACCAGACTTATAATGCTTGAACACTCTCACTTAGCCATAGAATTCTATAATTTTAAATTTCGGCGAAGCCCCTAGTATTCGAAGACCGAAGTTCGGGCGCTATCCACGCCTTTTGGACAATTCCGTTCCTTGCTCTAAGCGGCATAAGTCTTTAGGGACCCGAAAACCTCTCGAACAGCGCATCGGCTCTCGCCCTATCATGACGGTCAGTTTTAGCTTTCTCCACTGAGGTGCTCGACCCAGCTCAACTGGGGCACAATCGCAGTGGTTCTCCCGGTGCTACCTTAGCCGATATAACGGAACGTAAGGAACAAAAACACGGGAGCCGGGTAAACCCAACTGTAAGTGCATCTAGTGCCACCCCTAGTTAGTTTTGGAGTATTGACGACAAATGTGGTTGAGGGACTAATGCGTTTGTGAGAATTGCAGGATAACGCAGGTAGTGTCCCTCATTGATTCGGTTTACCTACCGGAGACGACCCCTAAAAATGTATGAAGACATTGACGACAATGGTGGTATGTGAAGATATTCACATTGAAGACTATGACATGAGAAGACATTGAGTGACTATGGAGCGCGAAGACTGTGTCGTTTCGTTGTTTCCTTTTCTTCTTGGTTGAGTCGTAGAGGAACCACCGCATCGTTAAGTGGGGTCCAAGTGATCATAGTCGAATGACTAAAGTGATGCTCAACCTAAATCCTATGTCTTCGAAATTAAGACAATGAGAGCAAAACTTATCCAGAGCTGGATGAGTCAGCTTGGCTTGTAGCCCAAGTAAAGTTGCCGTGAGTGTTTGAAATCGACCGTTGGAACACATGTTAGTTCCTTAGTGACCTGTGGTCATTTCAGACATAACAGGTCGGGTTGCCTAGTGGCTATAAATAGCCCACCCCTACACCATAAATTGGTGGCTGCTCAGAAGTTAGTGCACGGCTTTTGTCGCTTGAGAGCAGCCCACCTCAAGCCTTTGAGAGAGAGAAATCCTTGCAAGGACAAAGCCCAAACACCTGTGAGCCAAAGAGTGTTAGGCATCATCAAGTTTTCCTGTCTGTGTGTGACCTGAAGACTTATTACACTTGAGGATTGTGAATCCTCCAGCCGGTTAGGGCGTCGCTCGAGCATCCAAGAGTCATTGTGGATTGCCGGTGAACGCTGCGTCTGTGAAGGTTTGAAAGTCTACCTTGAAGACTTACCGTAGTAATTGGGCGAGGACTGTGTGTCCTTAGCTCAAGGGGAATAAGGTGAAGACGCGTCTTCCTCGAAAGTTGAATCTCAGCCTCCCTAACTGCAGACGCATACGCTTGTCACAAAGAATCGGAACTGGTCCAACAAATCCTGTGTCTTCAACAAGTGACTGGTTCTATCCCTTCCCTCCTTTACTTGAGTTTGTCTCCGTGAAGTCATTTCTTATATGTCTTATCTATTTGACTTCATTGCTTGACTACTATCGTTGTTTGGCTTCATACTATCTTCCATCCTGATCCTTACTACATAGCTGCTATTAGTCATGTTCGTTCACATTATTGCATACTTGACTATGGCTTGCTTGTTGTAGTTTATCTTCCGCTGCATATCAATTAGGTCATTTCTATTGTTTGTCTTCAAAACATTCGTGTTTTGAAGACTTTCCTAAAAATCGCCTATTCACCCCCCCTCTTGTCGATAACTAGCACTTTCAATTGGTATCAGAGCAAGGTACTCCCTTGTTCTGTGTGATTCGGTTTAACCACCTGGAGTTTCAGCTATGTCGACTGCAGGGATAATCAAGGTCTCCGCTGCTTGCCCCGTGTTCGATGGAACTGACTATCCCTACTGGAAGAATAAGATGCGCATGCATCTTGAAGCCATTGATGTCGACCTCTGGTATGTCGTCAAGAACGGCGTTCCTAAATCTGGTGAAGGTGTCACCCCGCCGATGTCAAGAAGTTCATTCAATCGACTCCACCGCAAATAACATCATCTGTGGTCATCCGACGAAAGGACAAGATGGCCGTGTGAGTGCTCTGGAGACGTCGAAGCTAGTCTGGGACTGGCTATCCAAGGTCAACGAAGGCGTCTCAACCCAGAGAGATCAAAGAATCAGTGTTCTTCGCAACCTCTTCAACCGCTTCAAGAGAAACGACAATGAAAATGTCCATCTCACGTTTGATCGCCTCACTAACATCACAAATGAGCTTCATGCTCTCGGCGCCACTGAGGTCACCAAGCATGAAATCGCCAAGACACTACCGAGATCACTTGACAGCTCTTTTGACACCCTTGCCCTCATGATACAAGAACGCCCCGACTTCAAGACACTCGATCCGTCTGATATACTTGAGAGGCTCAACACACATGAGTTCCAAATTTATCTCGAGAAAAGAGATATCTATGGTCCCAACTATGGTCAAGTCGCGCTTTGAATGCAAAAGTTGTTTCCTCATCCAAGAAGAATCTGACTACGGTTACGATGATCCTCAAGACATTGGAAAGGAACTTGCTATGCTTGTGAAGAAGTTCCAAGTTCACTAGGAAGAAAGGCTTCAAAAAGTCTTCACGATCCAGCTCAAGAAATGATGAAGCTTCCACTCAAGACTACAAGAAGAGAACCCGTCACAAGTGCAAGAAAACTGGACACTATATCTCTGAGTGTCCACAGTGGGACAATGTGAAGAAGAAGAAGAAGAGCAAGGAATATGATTCTGATGACAAGAAAAAGAAAAAATCTTCATAATCTTCTTCCAAGTCTTCATCAAAATCTTCATCGCATAAGAAGAGCTCATCTGGCAAGGCTCGTGCTTTTGTTGGCAAGGAAATGGATTCAGAGGAGGAGTCTGCTTCTGAGGAGGTGGAGGTGGAGTCCAAGAGGAGTCCAACCTCCGGTGTTGCAAGTTCTGCTTTGGCCTCACCTATGTTGCCAAGTCCATCTTCAACATCAAGACAATGACTTCTACACCAACGTCAAGCCGATGACAAGGACGACCGCTCCCACCTACTACTTCATGGCACGCGGTGCCAAGGTAAAATCACGTGATGCTTACTTTCAAACATCAAGTGAAGATGACTCTGATTGTGAATCCAAACCCAGCTACAAAACACTTGCTAAAATTACAACTGAACAACAAAGAGCTATGGAACATACTCAAACACTGTTAGACAAAAGCGATGACCTCGTTGGACGCGGAAATGACACGCTCACAGCCCTTAGTTGAAGACATTAAAATCTTCATGCTAAGTACCAAGAACTTGAAAGTCGTCATGAAACGCCTCAACTACTCATGAAAAGCTCTCCTATGATTATCTTCAAAGGAAGAAAGAGCTTGAGAAATTGAGAGCGGCTCATGAAGATCTTCAAAAGAGAATGAGTCACTTCAAGCGCCAACAGATCAGTTCCGGCCAGGATGGATTTGAGCCACCATGTCTAAAATGTCTTGAGCGTGATATCACTACCTCTGTTGCTGAATGTTCAATCGCTGCTATCGTTGCATTGTCTTCAACTACCAATGTGGTAACTAACCCTCTCATGGAGGATACCACCGCCATTGTCGATGAAAATGCTAGGTTGAAGACATTGCTTGAAACAGGGATGTATAAAAGTCCGAAAGGGCATCGTACACTTTGCGATGTCCTCAAAAGCAGATTCTCAACCGAAACCCTAGGAAAGAGGGTGTTGGGTCTGAAGGAAAATGAATGTTGATGGTTCCTACCGAAGCCCGAAAGTATCCCAAAACCACATGGGTTGTCAGAAGGGACCTTCAAAGTGATCCATCCACCTTATCCGGCTTTACCTGTGCTAACCCTATTATCATTGATGAATCCTTTGATGCAAACTATAAGTCGCTTAAGAATCGTAATGGTGAAGTGTTTGCCGTATATTGGTACTAACTGCAGGAATGGACCGCCTATGAAGAAGATCCGGTTCCCAAAAGCTATCTTGAGAATCTTCCAGTTGAATGTCATCATGACACCACCGGGAAGAAGACAAACCCTGCACCTAAGGCGTCATATGGTCCAAAGGCTTCATACAGACCGAGGACTCACCTGAGTCACCCTAACGCCAATGTTTTGCAGGAAAACCGTACTCAACTTTATGAATATGAGCGTGTGTCTTCAAACCGCTATGTTCATAGAACTAAGAACTTTTCTGCTTATTCATATGAGTATCATTCATCTCCTGCAAGGCTATTTGCTAGGGCTCCAAAGCCGAAATTCTCAGATGCTGCACTTAGACTCATTGCTTCTAAGCAACCCTCAAGATGTGGGTGGTTAAGAAGAATTAAAAATCTCTTTTGCAGGAAAGGGTCTCCAGCCGAAAATCAAAGGCGTCTGATGCTATTGCTGGGGACCTAAAACATCTTGTAGGGCACAAGATCAAATGCCCAAATGGTCTCACTATGTATTTTGTTCCTGAATCATTTGCCATTCATCCTATCAGTCCTAATCTTGATTTAAGCTTCAATAATCCACTTGCTCATTAAATGTTTATGCTTCACAATGCTCTTGGTGAAGCCTATCCCCCTAACTGCATCAGAGGGTATGACACCACATGCTTCAGAATGGATAATGGACAGTGGATGCACTAATCATATGACTGGTGATCGAAGTCTTCTCATGGACTCAACCTTACGTCCATCAGACAAGAGTCACATTACATTTGCTAACACTGGTAAAAGCAAGGTGTTGGGTCTAGGTAGAGTTGCAATCTCAAAGGATCAACACATGGATAAAGTGATGCTTGTTGAATCCCTTGGTTTCAACTTGATGTCCAATCTCAATGCTTTGTGACTTGAACATGATTGTGATATTCGAAAATACCGCTGCCTTGTACTAATGGAATCTGACAAGTCTCTAGTCTTTGAAGGGTATAGGAAAGATGATCTATATATGGTAGATTTCTCAGCAGGTCCACACCTTGCCGTATGTCTTCTTGCAAAAGCTTCAGAATGCTGGCTCTGGCATCGGAGGCTGGGGCATGCTGGAACTTACACACACTCGCCAAGAAGAAGCATGTCATAGGCATCGAAGGCGTCAAGTTCAAGAAGGATCATTTGTGTGGTGCCTGCGAAGCTGGAAAGATGACTAGGGCAAAGCACCCCTCGAAGACAATCATGACGACATCTCAACCCTTCGAGCTGCTACACATGGATTTGTTTGGCCCTACTCATTACTCTACCCTCACAACAACTACTTGTCTCTATGGCTTCATCATTGTTGATGACTACTCAAGATACACATGGGTGCACATAATTCTCTACAAGACCAAGTGCAAGATGTCTTGAGACGATTTGCCAATCGAGCAATGAACAATTATGGCGCCAAGATCAAGCATATCGGAAGTGATAACGCAATCAATTCAAGAACACCGGACTTGATCTTTATCTCGATACCATGGAATCACTCATGAGTTCTCTCGCCCATACACACCCCAGCAAAATGGCATCGTGGGAGCGCAAGAATGTAACCCTCATTGAGATGGTTTCAACAATGCCTCGACGAGCACAAGACACCAAGAAAGTTCTGGCCCGAAGCCATTGATACAGCCTTTTGTCACGCCATCAACCGTGGTTTATATCCATAAGCTTCGAACAAAACTTCTAATGAGCTCCTCATCGGCAAGAAGCCAAATGTCAGCTACTTCAGAGTATTTGGGGCCAAGTCTTTGGATCAAGGATCCCCATCACAAGTCAAAATTTGAACCCAAAGCTCACGAAGGCTTCATGCTCGGTTACGGAAAGGACTCACACTCTTACAGAGTCTTCAATATCTATCTCTACAAAATCGTCGAAACTGTAGATGTGCGATTTGATGAAACCAATGGTTCACAAAGAGAGTTCCTGCCAAGCACACTAGACGAAGCTCAGCCCAACGAATCTATCAAGCTGATGGGAACTGGTGAAATCATGCCTTCTGAAGCACAGCCTGTAGAGGAACTTATCATTTCTGCACCTAACCAACCAGAAGACAATGCTCAGCCTGAAGACAATGATGACAATGATCAGCATGAGCAAAGTATTCATCCAGTTCATCCTCGAGTTGCAAATGAAGTATAGATTGAGAAGATAATCGATATCATCAATGCACCTGGTCCACTTACTCGCTCAAGAGCAACACAGCTAGCAAATTTCTGTGGGCACTTTTCTTTTGTGTCAATATCGTAACCCAAGAAAGTTGTCAAGCTTTTATGGAACCAGAATGGATTCAAGCTATGCAAGAAGAGCTTCAACAGTTCAAGCTGAATAATGTTTGGGAACTTGTCAAGCGTCCTGACCCTCGCAAGCATAACATTATTGGCACCAAATGGATATATTGAAACAAGCAAGATGAGCATGGTCAAGTCGTCAGAAACAAAGCACGGCTTGTGGCTCAAGGATATACTCAAGTTGAAGGAATTGACTTCGATGAAACATTTGCTCTCGTAGCTAGGATTGAAGCTATTCGCATACTACTAGCCTATGCTAACCACCACAACATCTTGCTCTATCAAATGGATGTGAAGAGTGCATTTCTCAACGGCAAGATTGAAGAAGAAGTATATGTCGCTCAACCACCGGCTTTGAAGATCCAAAACATCCCGATATGGTGTACAAGCTAAATAAAGCACTATATGGCCTCAAACAAGCTCCTCGCTACCGGTATGATACAATCAAAGACTTCCTGAAGAGCAAAGGCTTCAAACCTGGATCCCATGATCCCACACTCTTCACGAAGACATATGATGGTGAACTGGTTGTATGCCAAATATATGTGGATGACATTATCTTCGGCTGCACCAACCAGAAGTATAGTGATGAGTTTGGATACATGATGCAAGAACAATATCAGATGTCCATGATGGGAGAGCTCAAGTTCTTCCGTGGTCTTCAAATTCGTCAGCAAAGGAATGGCATCTTCATATCTCAAGAAAAATACCTCCAAGATTGTCAGAAGAAGTTTGGAATGCAAGAGTGCATAGGATACACGACGCCAATGCCAGCCAAACACCATCTGGGTCCCGACGACAATGGTAAAGAGTTCGATCAAAAGGTATACCGCTCCATGATTGGTTCCTTACTTTACCTATGTGCATCTAGGCCAGATATTATGCTTAGTGTTTGCATGTGTGCTCGATTCCAAGCGGCTCCAAAGGAATCGCATCACTTAGCTATGAAGTTTAATTCTTCGATATTTGGCTCACACCCCAACACTCGGATTATGGTATCCAAAGGGCTCAAAATTTGATTTGGTTGGATTTTGGATGCTGATTATGCTGGTGACAAGGTGGATCGCAAGTCTACATCGTGCACATGTCACTTTCTCGGGACGATCACTTTCGTCTGCTGGTCTTCATAGAAGCAGAACTGTATCACTCTCAATCGCTAAATCTGAATACATTGTCTTTGGATCTTGCTGTGCTCACTTCTATGGATGAAGCAAACTCTCAAGGACTATGGCATCAATCGACACAAGTACCTCTTTTCACGACAACGAAAGCGCCATCAAGATTGCCAACAATCCAGTCCAAAGCACTCAAGACAAAGCACATTGAAATTCTTCATCATTTTCTCGTGGATCATGTCATGAAGAAAGATATTGACATTATTCACGTCAACACCGAAGAGCAATCGCAGATATCTTCACAAAGCCCTTGGATGAGAAAAGGTTTTGCAAGTTACGGTGTGAGCTAAATATCTTGGAATCCTCAAATGTCCTGTGATCAAGCACACATCCTAACACTTATGCATGTTGATGACTTAGATGTGCAACACACGAAGTAACGTATATCTTCAATCAATGAAGACTTACATTATGTGTGTGAATACATTAACGTGGAATTTGACTTCGGAGCGCCACGATAATTGTGCGCCGTGTCTGGGTCTAATACTTCCTATACGGTGGGTAACGCCACCACCAAATTTCTTTGTTTGAAGTGTTTCACTCAAGGCGTTATTTCTTGAAGCTATTCGCATTTGATTTGACTTAAACTTCAACCTATTTTCATGATTTTCTTCACTATCATGATGTGGTTGATGTCTCGTATATATATATATATATATATATATATATATATATATATATATATATATATATATATATATATATGTCCTCTACTGCATTCACTTATAGCTATGTCTTCAAGTTGAATCTTTTGAACTAAGTGAATGTGATCGGACCCCAATCACTCTATGCTTTCTATCTCAAACTCTATCTCATTCCAAATCATATGCATTCTATTGAAATCGTCGAATGTCTTCTCTGCGTGCACTTGTCGTGAGAAGACACGTAGACAAACTTTAAGTCTGTTTTAAATGATTCATCATTACTATTGAATTCCGGAGAAGCCGGAACGACCATCCGACAAACCTGGCGGGCGTGGGAACGTGGGACATCTCAGAGTATGTTGCATGCGTGCCACGTGCCCCTCAGATGTGAACCGCCAGGGGCACCTGCGTAATTGCGCTGCGTCGCACACCTTGTTATAAATACTTGTCCCCTGCGGTAAAGAAAATCTTCTTCCACCTCTCCACCTCGTCAAAACCCTAGCGCCACCGCTAGCTCTCGACGACGCCGGCGACAAAGCGCTTAGCTGCCGCGACTTCTCCGACGCCGTCCTCACGCCGGCCGCGACACATCTTCATCTCTGTCGCCGCCGTAGGTGTCCTCCGTCGCCAAGTTAGGGCACGATGGATTGAATTGCTCGGCCTCCTTTCTTCTTGTCTAGCAGTTCTTCGAGTGGTAAATATATCTCTATTTTTACCATCTTTTTTATCCTCATAAGTCATCCTACTTGCCAAAAATGGTTTCTGCCCATACAAAATTAGATCTATTCTGTCTGCATCTCATACTGCCTAGTATATTCACTTAAGCATCACAACTAGTTAGATTCCTCACTTGTACTTATTCACGGATTCGTACAAATCTGGAACCAACTCTCAGCGTATAAGTGAATGTCTTCGCATCATGATGTCAATGTCTTCAAACCGATTTATCTTCAAAATCTTCTGAGAATGCATATGACCTCTTTCCCTTCCCTCGCATCTCTAATGCTGTCACAGGTACATGTCCGTGGGAGAATCCCTTGGTTCTCATAGTTCCGCATTCGCTTGCAGTAATTCTTACAAAGATCAAACTAACTCTCCCGAAGCCGCCTCGTCTCACAAGCAAACACAAGCCTTTGAAGCCTTTGAACGTGAAGCCATTCAGTTTGAAGCTCATGGCTACAGATAAGTCGGCCAGAAGGGCGGCAGACAAATACCGCGGATTTTAACCTCAAAAGATCTACCTGATGACCTCGCAGAGTTGTACAAGACAGATCCTGAAGAGACTTACAATCAGCGTAAGACGCGAATCCAATGGATTCGACGCTATTGGGCTGAACAGTGGTTCAAGTACAATTTTGTCACACAGGAATATGCCGAGAAGAATGCCATCAGAAGCCCTTGGGGTGATATTCTTTTTCGAGGCCTCCCTCCCAAGAACATGGCTGAAGCTATTGCACAAGGTTTCTATCCTTGCATGGTCCGTGGACCTCACTGAAAATGCCGAATTCGACGACTTTGCTCTGGTGTCGTGATGACAATCTCTTCAAGCGCAACTTCCAACACGCAAAGGCTTCTGCAAAGGAAAATAAGAAGTCATTGGGATTAGACTTCAACCCTGGTCCCTCTGCTCCTCGTGCTGACGGCTCACGTGACGATGAACCCAATGTCATCGGTCCCTTTTCAAACCTTGATGGCCTCATCACTTACATCTTGGTCCAAGGTGCCAAAGTGTATCACTCCGATGACGAGGCTGATTTTGATGAAGCCCCGCCCAGCCTTTCCCCGCTCCTGCTCCAAAGCCGCAGGCTTAAGAAAGTCAAGGCTCCAAAGTCAGCTCCTCCTCCAAAAGCTTCACGTAGAAGCCATCGCCATCGCACCTCCTGAAGCCGCTGCACGCCTCAAGATCAATCCCGTGATCTCCAAGAAGACGGAGAAGAGAAAGAAAAGTGTCAAGAATACCGAATCGACATCGACTTCGCCGCCATTCTGCGTGAAGAGCACATTGATCCGTCAAGTGATGACGATCTTGCAGATGATGCTCTTGAGCAACTTATCAAGAGCAAAGAAGAAGCATAAATCTTCAACAACTTGCCTCTCTTTGATGTGGCAATCATCCATCACTTCATTGATGAGTGGTTTGACACACCAAACATCAGCTTTGAAGATCTCGCAACTTCCAATTGGCCTCGGCGTCTCTTTCAACGGCGCCATTGCTTCGAGCTAGCTCTTGCTCAATGGATTGTTGAACTGAAGCACAAGATTGACTATGAGAAGGCTCAGTTCAAGAAGCATATGGCTGCACTCAGCGTGCAAGACGTTAAAAACTTCAAGGTCATGTTGCACGACCTCAAAGAAACCTTTGTCAAGAAGCATGAAGAAGCCAGAGGCTTTCGTGAGCGCATGAAGGCTCTGGCTGACAAGTGTGTGCTTGCCTACAATGAGGCTGAGAAGCGCAAGACACTTGGCCGTCCTGGCATCGACCCCAGGATGGCTGCAAAGAAAAAGAAGTCTTCAACTGACCAAGCTGCACCTACAAGGCAGGAAGAGCCCCGCATAGTCTTCCCAAACAGCATGACTGGCTCGAAGCCAAAGGTCCGGTCAACCACTTCTGAACAGAAGAAGACGAGGGCTGCAGAAGCTGAAGCCAGAAAAAGAAAAATCCTGACGCCTCTGATGCTGCTCCCTCCAAGAAGAAGCTGAAGTCCAAGAAGAATCGGGCTGCTCCCACAGAGCCCTTGATTGTTGAACCCATTTCGTGGTTCGCCCCAAGGCGTCGCAACCCAAGAACTTGGCATGACTGTTCATGAGTCTGCTTCCACAGAGGCTCCTGAAGCTGAAGAGATTCCAGCAGCTGATCCCATCACTGTTGAAGACATTGGTCATCATGACAATGTTGAAGATGATGAAGTTCTTCCTCAAATCGAGTACAATGTGGTATCATCGCCTATTCGTACGAACAGCGAACTCACCAGCATTGGTCGTCCTCTGACGCCAATTGCACAGGATGCTTCATGGGCTGATCGCCCGCAACAAGAATACTCACCTAGCACTCCCCAACAACAAGTCACTCCCCAACAACAACAGCAAGAAGAAGAGGAAGACTTTGAGGCCCAGGCAACCCCATCTCCAAAGGCGTCGCCAGCATTTCGCAGGCTTCGCAAAGGTCAAAGGCCTCGAGTCCCTCTTTCGAGCGTTCCAGAAGGATAAGTGCACCACCAACCTGTTGCACGTAAGTGTTTTCAGAAGCCACTCCAACTATGAATGTCTCTGAGTCTGAAGCTAAAGCTGCTGAAGACAATCCGGCTGCATCAGCCGATGACATCCAAGAAGAAGAAGAACGTGTCCCTACACCCCTCAGAAGTGAAGAAGTTATTCCAGATATCAACTCGCCAAAGGTTGCCCGACCCTCCAGCCTCCTCAAGTGGAGGTTGAAAACAATGAGGCTGCCACCTCCAACACCAATGAAGCCAATGACGTGGTCATGGCTGAAGCCAATGTGGAGCCTGCTCCAACCGCCTCGAAGCCAATGAAGGAACTGTGCTCAAGCCAATGAGGCAACTGCTCCCAAGCATCTGGCCGAGCAGCTCAAGCCTCGCTTGTCGCCATCGCTCGATTCCGCCACCAAGGCCCTACACAATCGAGCAAGCATACAACTATGGCGAGCTAGTCACAAGAAGATGGCCTGCTCGTCCCTCCCTCATGCCTCCGGGTCCTCGCCTCGACTATCATATTGAGCATAGGCCTCAGTCCGTAAGTCAAGCCAAGATCGCCAAGGTTTGTGCACCGCCACCTCAACATGTTCTTTCAATGCAAATGGCTTCAAAGCCCACAACACTTTCTTTGAGAGTGCAAAGAACCCCTACACAAGGCCAAGGATCTCATCTGACCATTTTTGGAGCTATCAGCAAAGAAGCTATTACTCCTGTGTTCTGTATGACCAAGGCCGCATTTTCCCTCATATGCGCCTTTGACATCAAGCCATTGCCGAATGCCATTCTTAGAAGAAGCACTTGATTGCTTTCATGATGCAGTCTGCTTGGTTTCAAGTATGCATAAAGAACACTAGAATGAAGAATTAGTGCTTCAATTCTATGCTACCCTCCACATCCGCTGCTACAATGTAGATACGAAGACATGGGTTCTCGAGTGGATGACAGAAATGTCCATCATGAAGCCAAAGCTCTTGACATCATTGAGCTCACAGGCCTACCCACTCCCCGGAGAGCTGTTTGAACTCGGATGTCAACTCCACCACGATGCCTTGAGAGCATATTTCATAAGCGAGAACCCGACATGAGTCGGATGTCGAGCATGATGAAGCCATCGCCACATGACGCTGAATACCCTCAAGACTTCTTTGTTGATGGCCTTGAGTATCCGCCTCGCACTATATATCACATCATCAAAGCGAACTCTATGGCCTATCAAAGGGCATTCATCGTCTGCAAAGCTTGAAGGAGCAATGAAGACATTGGTCTTCTACATCCTCAATGGCATCAGCTTCAACACGCAAGAATTCTTCATCCGACAATTGGCTGCGTCTAGATCTGATCTGTTTGGTCTGAAGTTCTATGCTCCATGGGTCATGCGCCTCATCAAGATGCACTCTGCTATCAACTATCAACCCTCCGCCGCAATCATCCGATCTTTCTACCAGAGGTTGATATGTCTGAAGCCATATACCCCGAGCCCGCCAAAACGCCACTTTGTCTTCGTAATGCAGATCACCACAGCTTCTCTCAACCCATGGAAGGCGCCCAAGCGGTATCTCATGTCTATCCCTGGCTGAAACACACGTCGCCACATCGCGGCGCGACCGAAGCCACCGAGAGCACAATTGGCCAAAGGCCTCGGAAGCGCCTCGAGTCCTCAATGATCGAGAACTTCTTGTGGCGCCGCACCAAAAGCAAGATAAGCATCACTCCTGGCTCAAGCGTCAAATGCAAAGCCTCTTGGTGGACGCCAATCGCATTCAAACCTTGCCACCAAGAATGCTTTTGTCACTCACGAGACCTGTCGGCGATCATGGAAGAGTTTGACCGCTTTCGATCAAGCAGATCTTCAAGACGATGGCTTCACCGAACGCTTCAAGTTTGACTCCACTCCTCCACGGAATGCAGTCCTGCGACGAACTCCATCTCTTGAAGACTCGACTATTCTTCCTCCGCAACGGTCAATGCCAGAGTGATCGATGATGAAGCCGATGCTACTTCAACGCCCCTACTTACGCACGAATCGACATCGCACCAAGCTCGCTCGCACCGCCAACAAACAACGACAACCCTGCTGCATCATCTTCTTCCAAGAGGATGAGTAGATGCTCTATGTCTTCAAACCTTTTTGGTCACATTCTTGACAAAAGGGGAGAAGCATATGAGTTTGATAGTCTTCAAGCGGGTTCATAAGGGCGGTTGCACTATATTTTGCCTAGTGTTTACAACTCTCATTTTTGAAACATTTGGTACTTTGAGTTGTAACACTTAAACTCGATGGTCGTCTGCTACTTATTTGCTTTACTCTGGTGCGATGATAAATTCCGCATGTGCGATGATAACTTCCGCACTTAGATCATTCTGCAGACGTCCATTTTCATTATGCATGTCATTCTGTTAGCTATATCATTTCATGCATGATGAATTATCTTCATAAGTTGAAGAGGATCTCCACAAGTACAACCTGCCATGTGCATTTGCATTCCAAAAGCAAACTACTTATATGCACATCTTCAGGGGGAGCCTTTGCCACTTATGAACACAATTCCCTATCCTTTACAATTTCACATATTTTATCCCGTTGAAAACTTCAACCGCTTTGTCATCAATCACCAAAAGTGGGAGATTGTAAGTGCATCTAGTGCCACCCCTAGTTGGTTTTGGAGTATTGACGACAAATGTGGTTGAGGGACTAATGCGTTTGTGAGAATTACAGGATAACGCAGGTAGTGTCCCTCATTGATTCGGTTTACCTACCGGAGACGACCCCTAAAAATGTATGAAGACATTGAAGACAATGGTGGTATGTGAAGATATTCACATTGAGGACTATGACATGAGAAGACATTGAGTGAAGACTATGGAGCCTTGAAAGGCGTGTCGTTTCGTTGTTTCCTTTTCTTCTTTGTTGAGTCGTAGGAACCACCGTACTGTTAAGTGGGGTCCAAGTGATCATAGTCAGAATGACTAAAGTGATGCTCAAATCAAATCCTATGTCTTCGAGCGAAGACAATGAGAGCAAAACTTATCCAGAGCTGGATGAGTCAGCTTTTCTTGTAGCCCAAGTAAAGTTGTCGTGAGTGTTTGAAATCATTTGTTGGAACATGTGTCGGTTCCTTAGTGACCCAGGTCATTTCGGACATATCAGGTAAGGTTTCCTAGTGGCTATAAATAGCCCACCCCTACACCATAAATTGGTGGCTGCTCAGAGTTAGTGCACGGCTTTTGTCGTTTGAGAGCAACCCACCTCGAGGCCTTTGAGAGAGAGAAATCCTTGCGAGGACAAAGCCCAAACACCCAGAGCCAAAGAGTGTTAGGCATCATTGAAGTTTTCCTGTCTGTGTGACTCAAGACTTATTACACTTGAGGACTGTGAATCCTCCAGTCGGTTAGGCGTCGTGTTCTGAGCATCCAAGAGTCATTGTGGATTGCCGGTGAACGTCGTCTGTGAAGGTTCGGAAGTCTACCTTGAAGACTTACCAGAGTAATTGGGCGAGGAATGTGTGTCCTTAGCTCAAGGGGAATAAGGTGAAGACGCGGTCTTCTGAGTTGTCACAGCAACTGGAACTGGTCCAACAAATCCTGTGTCTTCAACAAGTGACTGGTTCTATCCCTTCCCTCCTTTACTTGAGTTTGTCTTCGTGAAGTCATTGCTTATATGTCTTATCTGTTTGACTTCATTGCTTGACTACTATCGTTGTTTGGCTTCATACTATCTTCCATCCTGATCCTTACTACATAGCTGTTATTAGTCATGTCCGTTCACATTATTGCATACTTGACTATGGCTTGCTTGTTGTAGTTTATCTTCCGCTGCATATCAATTAGGTCATTTCTATTGTTTGTCTTCGAAACATTCGTGTTTTGAAGACTTTCCTAAAAATCGCCTATTCACCCCCCTCTAGTCATAACTAGCACTTTCACCAACTATTGACCCAAGACATGATTCGGAGCCGATGCATATAATGCTATAAGTTCGGGGTGCCGCACTTGTGAAAGTGTTCGGACTTATCACACCATGATTTTGGGGTACTTAAGCCCCTGGTGTATTGGCCCTACCAAAGTGTATGGGTGCAACATGTCATGAAATGAACATATAGATATAGAAAGGAGTGCAATAATAGGCAAGAGCTATATATTGGTTATTAAAAGAAACTGCAAATAAAAGCAGAACGATACAAATTGTGCGATAAGCAAGGGATGGGACTATTTAACATGTCCCCTCCGTGGGTAAGTTGCGGGATGGTATGTAAAACAGGTATAATGCTCGTAGTAGAGACCACCCGGACACTTTCGGCGTAGCTTTACGCTTCCTGGCTGTTGCATCGTGAGTTCGGCAATTCAAGTGTCGGACAGGGCTTCGGAAAGCGGAGTCCTGAAAGTAAGAAAAATAAGAAAAGAAAAAAGAATGACACAATTGGGAGCCCACAGTGCGGTTGAGCCGCATTCTGGCGTCTTGAGTGGTCGTGCCCTCCCCTTATGCCCATGGTATCTCCAGAGCGTAGTTATGTACGCGTAATCGGGCTTCGCAATTTCGGGAGGGCTGGGGTTGGGGCGGATTACGCTGGCGTGCTTGAATCGTGCAGGCGGTCTTGTTGTAGGTTACCCCGGCGCGCTTGACAAAGGTCCGGACGCTTAGTGGCCGGACTCGAGAATTGCTGTGAGAGGCTGCTTTGCACCTCCGCCATGAGGGCCGCCGCTTGCTCCTCTGCTTGGAGAGCGTTCGGTGTTTCCATTGACCGTGATTACTCCTCGAGGGCCTGGCATCTTGAGCTTGAGGTATGCGTAGTGTGGCACCGCATTAAACTTTGCAAATGCGGTTCGTCCAAGCAGTGCGTGATAGCCGCTGCGGAACGGGACTATGTCAAAGATTAACTCTTCGCTTCGGAAGTTATCCGGGGATCCGAAGACCACTTCGAGTGTAACTGAGCCTGTACAATTGGCCTCTACACCCGGTATGACGCCCTTAAAGGTCGTCTTTGTAGGTTTAATCCTTGAGGGGTCTATGCCCATTTTGCGCACTGTATCCTGATAAAGCAGGTTCAGGCTGCTACCGCCATCCATCAGGACTCTGGTGAGGTGAAATCCGTCAATGATTGGGTCGAGAACCAATGCGGCGAAACTGCCGTGACGGATGCTAGTGGGGTGGTCCCTTCGATCGAATGTGATCGGGCAGGAAGACCATGGGTTGAACTTTGGGGCGACTGGCTCCATCTCATATATGTCCCTTAGTGCACGCTTCCGCTCCCTTTTGGGTATGTGGGTTGCGTATATCATGTTCACCGTCCGCACTTGTGTGGGAAAGCCCTTCGCCCTCTATTGTTCGTGGCCGGGGCTCTTCCTCGTCATCGCTTATGCAGCCCCTTGTCATTGAGTTTGGCACTTAACTTGCTCGCTTGCTTGAACACCCAACAATCCTGTTTGTGTGATTGGCTGGTTTTTCGGGTGCCATGTATCCGCACAAGCGATCGTGTATTCGGTCCAAGTTGGACGGGCCCTGGGTATTTCTTTTGAATGGCTTCTTCCGCTGACCGGGTTTAGAGCCTCTGAATCCGGCATTGACTGTCGTATCTTCATCATTGTCGCCGTTAATGCGGCGCTTGTTTTTGTTGCGACGCGACCTGCCATTGCCGTCCTTGGTATCCGAACTACCAGGGTTTTTGGTCAAGTTGTTACTATGAGCTAGCCAGTTGTCCTCTCCCGCACAAAAGCGGGTCATGAGTGTTGTAAGGGCTGCCATGGATTTCGGCTTTTCCTGTCCTAGGTGCCGGGCAAGCCACTCGTCGCGGATGTTATGTTTGAAGGCTGCAAGGGCCTCTGCATCCGGACAGTCAACGATTTGATTTTTCTTTGTTATGAACCATGTCCAGAATTTTCAGGCCGATTCTTCTGGCTGCTGAATTATATGGCTAAGGTCATCGGCGTCTGGTGGTCGCACATATGTGCCCTGGAAGTTATCAAGGAATGCGGCTTCCAGGTCCTCCCAACAACCAATTGATTCTGGTGGCAAGCTGTTAAGCCAATGCCGAGCTGGTCCTTTAAGCTTGAGTGGGAGGTATTTGATGGCATGTAGATCATCACCGCGGGCCATGTGGATATGGATGAGATAGTCCTCGATCCAGACCGCAGGATCTGTGGTACCATTGTATGATTCGATGTTTACGGGTTTGAAGCCCTCGGGGATTTGATGATCCATTACTTCATCTGTGAAGCATAGTGGGTGTGGCGCGCCTACTGTATTGGGCTATATCACGGCGTAGCTCATATGAGCTTTGTTCATCGTGGTTCGGCCCGGCCGGTTTTGTCAGATCCGGCGTGACGGTAATCATCCCGAGTCGTTGGGCGCCCGCGCGATCCGTAGATCGATCTTGTATGTTTTGCCTTATCCTCCAATATATCTCGCAAGTCCGGCGCATTTTCCCGTGCCTTGGTACTTTTTGAGCGGCGTCGGGGTGTGGCTTGAGCGGAGGGCCGAGAGGCTTCTCTGTCGCGGCCACGGGGTGGCCGGTCTGCCATGTCGTGCGCTGGTGACTTGGGTGCTTCCGCCTTTGATCGAGGCAACGACCTGCGTTTGGGGTAGCTTTTGGAGGGGCGTTCGAGTTCATACTCTTAGGCTGCAAGGACTTCAGTCCATCTGTCAGCTAGCAGGTCTTGGTCAGCTCTAAGCTATTGTTGCTTTTTCTTGAGGCTGCTTGTCGTGGCCATAAGCCTGCGTTTGAAATGCTCCTGTTCGGCGAGATCCTCAGGCATGACGAATTCGTCGTCGTTGAGGCTTGCCTCATCTTCGGAGGGAGGCGCATAATTATCGTCCTCTACCTCTCTTTCATGTGACCGTCGTGCAGACTTGCTTCTCCCTCCTCTGCGCTGAATCCTGCCGGAGGGGTTGTCTTTGGCACCGTCCGGTGTTATTATCTCCGTGCGGAATCACCGCTTTTCCGTGGCGGGATTTAGAGCGGCGCCACCGACGTCGGGCGCTCGTTGCTTCTTGGAGGGGTCATCCTCCGTTGTTCCATCGCCGTTCCCATCCTTTGGGATGTCCACCATGTATATGTCGTATGACGAGGTGGCCTTCCAGTGCCCTGTGGGCGCTGGGTCTTGGTCGTCTCTGGCATCGTTGTCCATACCGTTGATGTCTTCGGAGTCGAAGTCGAGCATGTCGGTTAAATCATCGACAGTGGCTACAAAGTGGGTGGTGGGTGGGTGTTGAATTTCTTTGTTGTCCGCATCCCAACCTTCCTGACCGTAGTCCGGCCAGGGCTCTCTGGATAAAGAGAGAGACTTTAGTGAATTCGGGATGTCGCCCAAGGGCGAGTGCTGAAAGATGTCCGCGGCAGTGAACTCCATGACCGGCGCCCAATTGGATTCGATTGGCAGGGGCGCGGAGGGTTCGAAGTCCGGAGAGGAGTTCGGCGCCTTGGAGTCACGAAGCTCGCAGCGACAGGGATGGAGTTCGGCTCAATCGCCAGAGATCGTAGCCCGGGCGGTGTCCAACCACTCGTCCTCGATCGGGGAATCCGGCTCGGACTAAGGGTCGGAGCGGATCTTTGGTGCGGCCTACGGGCCTTGTCCGTGGCAGAGCTAGATCATGCCCATCGAGACAGTCGCACGCCGGCTATATGGCTCGAATCCGTCGAAGATCAAGTCTCCGCGGACATCGGGCCGTATAGTTCAAACTTCCAAATCTGACACGATGGCGAGGCGTAGCTTTCGATCTGCTCCGGATGGCTGCGAATTGGCCCACAAGCAAAAGCCACCGAATACGAAGATCTGTCCGGGAGAAAAGTCTCACCCTGGACCGTCGTTGTTGATGATTGAAGGAGCCATCGGGCCTATCGGTGACGCATACGGAGGAACTCTCAATGAAAGCACCAATGTCGGTGTCAAAACCGGCGGATCTCGGGTAGGGGGTCCCGAACTGTGCGTCTAGGCGGATGGTAACAGGAGACAAGGGACACGATGTTTTTACCCTGGTTCAGGCCCTCTCGATGGAGGTAATACCCTACTCCTGCTTGATTAATATTGATGATATGGGTAGTACAAGAGTAGATCTACCACGAGATCAAGGAGGCTAAACCCTAGAAGCTAGCCTATGGTATGATTGTTGTTCGTCCTACGGACTAAAACCCTCCGATTTATATAGACACCGGATAGGTTAGGGTTACACAGGGTCGGTTACAAAGGTAGGAGATCTACATATCCGTATCGCCAAGCTTGCCTTCCACGCCAAGGTAAGTCCCATCCGGACACGGGACAAAGTCTTCAATCTTGTATCTTCATAGTCTTGGAGTCCGGCCGCGATGATAGTTCGGCTATGCGGACACCCCCTAGTCCAGGACTCCCTCACAAGGGATCGGACTATTTGACATGTCCCCCTCCAGGGGTAAGCTGCGGGATGGTATGTAAAACAGGTATAATGCTCGTAGTAGAGACCACCTGGACATTCGACGTAGCTTTCTGCATCCCTGGCTGTTGCATCATGAGTTCGGCAATTCTAGTGCCGGACAGGACTTCTGGAAAACGGAGTCCGGAAAGTAAGAAAAAAGAAGAAAAGAAAAAGAATGACACAATCGGGAGCCCCTGTTGCGGTTTAGCCGCATTCTGGGTGTGTCGTGGTCGTGGCCCGTCCCCTTCTGCCCATGGTATCTCCAGAGCGTAGTACTGGCTTCGCAATTTCGCGAGGGCTGGGGTTGGGGCCGGATTGCTACGCGTGCTTGGATCGTGCCAGGCGGTCTTGTTGTAGGTTATTCCGGGCGCGCTTGACAGTATCCGGACGTTTAGTGGCCGGACTCGAGAATTGCTGTGAGAGTCTGCTTTGCACCTCCGCCGCGAGGGCCGCCGTGTGCTCCTCCGTTCGGAGAGAGCGTTCGGTGTTTCCATTGACCGTGATTACTCCTTGAGGGCCTGGCATCTTGAGCTTGAGGTACGCGTAGTGCGGCACCGCATTAAATTTTGCGAATGCGGTTCGTCCGAGCAAAGGCGTGATAGCCGCCATGAACGGGACTATGTCGAAGATTAACTCTTCGCTTCAGAAGTTATCTGGGGATCCGAAGACCACTTCGAGTGTAACTGAGCCTGTACAATTGGCCTCTACACCTGGTATGACGCCTTTAAAGGTCGTCTTTGTGGGTTTAATCTTTGAGGGGTCTATGCCCATTTTGCGCACTGTATCCTGATAAAGCAGGTTCAGGCTGCTACCGCCGTCCATTAGGACTCTAGTGAGGTGAAATCCATTGATGATTGGGTCAAGAACCAATGCGGTGAATCCGCCGTGACGGATGCTAGTGGGGTGGTCCCTTCGATCAAATGTGATCGGGCAGGAGGACCATGGGTTGAACTTTGGGGCGACTGGCTCCATCGCATATACGTCCCTTAGTGCATGCTTCCGCTCCCTTTTGGGTATATGGGTTGCGTATATCATGTTCACCGTCCGCACTTGTGTGGGAAAGCCCTTCATCCTCTATTGTTCGGCGGCCGTGGCTCTTCCTCGTCATCGCTATGCAACCCCTTGTCATTGAGTTCGGCACTTAGCTTGCACCTTGCTTGAACACCCAACAATCCCTGTTGGTGTGATTGGCTGGTTTTTCGGGGTTCCATGTATCCGCACAAGCGATCGAGTATTCGGTCCAAGTTGGACGGCCACAGGTATTTCTTTTGAATGGCTTCTTCCGCCGACCGGGTTTAGAGCCTCTGAATCCGGCATTGACTGCCGATATCTTCATCATTTTCGCCGTTAATGCGTTGCTTGTTCTTGTTATGACGCGACCTGCCATTGTTGTCCTTGGTATCCGAACTACCAGGGTTTTTGGTCAAGTTGTTACTACGAGCTAGCCAGCTGTCTTCTCCCGCGCAAAAGTGGGTCATGAGTGTGGTGAGGGCTGCCATGGATTTCGGCTTTTCCTGTCCTAGGTGCCAGGCTAGCCACTCGTCGTGGATGTTATGTTTGAAGGCTGCAAGGGCCTCTGCATCCGGACGATCAACGATTTGATTTTTCTTGGTTAGGAACCGTGTCCGTAATTGTCTGGCCGATTCTTCTGGCTGCTGAATTATGTGGCTGAGGTCATCGGCGTCTCGTGGTCGCACATATGTGCCATGGAAGTTATCAAGGAATGCGGCTTCCAGGTCCTCCCAACAACCAATTGATTCTGCTGGCAAGCTGTTGAGCCAATGCCGAGCTGGCCCTTTAAGCTTGAGTGGGAGGTATTTGATGGCATGTAGATCATCACCGCGGGCCATGTGGATATGGAGGAGATAGTCCTCAATCCAGACCGCAGGATCTGTGGTACCATCGTATGATTCGATGTTTACGGGTTTGAAGCCCTCTGGGATTTGATGATCCATTACTTCATCTGTGAAGCATAGTGGGTGTGCGGCGCCTCTGTATTGGGCTATATCACGACGTAGCTCATATGAGCTTTGTCTATTGTGTTCGGCCCGGTCGGAGTTTCTGTATCCGGCGTGACGGTTATCATCGCATGTCGTGGGGCGCCCACGCGATCCGTAGATCGATCTTGTTTGCCTTGCCTTGTCCTCCAATATGTCTCGCAGGTCTGGCGCGTTTCCCCGTGCCTTGGTACTTTTCGAGAGACGCCGGAGTGCGGCTTGAATGGAGGGTCTAGAGGCCTCTCTGTCGTGACCACGGGGTGGCCGGTCGGCCGCTTCATGCGCTGGTGATGTAGGTTTGGGTGCTGCTTCCTCTAATTGGGGTAGCAGCCTGCGTTTAGGGTATCTCTTGGAGGCGTTCGAGTTCATACTCTTCGCTGCAAGGACTTGATCCATCTGTCGACTAGCAAGTCTTGGTCAGCTCTAAGCTGCCATCGCTTTTCTTGAGGCTGCTTGCCGTGGCCATAAGCCTGTGTTTGAAACGCTCCTGTTCGGCGGGATCCTCAGGCACGACAGATTCGTCGTCGTCGAGGCTTGCCTCATCTTCGGAGGGGTGCGCATAATTGTCGTCCTCTACCTCTCTTTCTGCCGCACTGTCATGCAGACTTGCTTCTCCCTCCTCCTGTGCCGAATCCTGCTGGAGGGGGTTGTCTTCGGCACTGTCCGGGGTGTTATTATCTCTCGTGCCGGAATCACCGTTTTTGCTGTAGCGGGATTTAGAGCGGCGCCGCTGACGCCGACACTTGGGCTGTTTGTTGGAGGGGTCATCCTCCGCTTTTCCATCGCCGTTCCCATCTTTTGTGATGTCCACCATGTATATGTCGTATGACGAGGTGGCCTTCCAGTGCCCTGTAGGCACTGGTTCTTGGTCGTCTCCGGCATCGTCGTCCATACCGTCGATGTCTTCGGAGTCGAAGTCGAGCATGTCGGTTAAATCATCGACAGTGGCTACAATGTGGGTGGTGGGTGTGGGTTGATTTTCTTCGTTGTCCGCATCCCAAGCTTCCTGACCGTAGTCCGCCAGGCTCTCTGATAAAGAGAGAGACTTTAGTGAATTCAAGATGTCGCCAAAGGGCAGTCGAAAGATGTCCGCGGAAGTGAACTCCATGACCGGCGCCCAATCGGATTCGATTGGCGGGCGCTGGAGGGTTTGGAGTCCGGAGAGGAGTCCGGCACCTGAGTCAAGGTCTTTGCAAAGGACAGGGGATGGAGTTCGGCTCAATCGCCGTTGAGATCATAGCCCCGAGGCGGTGTCCAACCAACCGTCCTCGATCGCTAAACCGGCTCCGGATTAAGGGTCGAAGCGGGCATCGGTGCGACCGTGGCGCCTGTTCGGGCGGCAGAGAGCTAGATCGTACCCATCAAGACAGTGCGGCGCGCTTGGCTGTGGCTCGAATTCGTCGAAGATCAAGTCTCCGCGGACATCGGTCGTATAGTTCAAGCTTCCAAATCTGACCTGATGACCAGGGGCGTAGCTTTCGATCTGCTCCAGATGGCCAAGTAAATTGGCCCGCAGTGCAAAGCTGCCGAATACGAAGATCTGCCCGGAGTGAAAAGTCTCACCCTGGACCACGTCGTTGTTGATGATCGAAGGAGCCATCGGGCCTATAGGTGATGACACAGAGGAACTCTCAATGAAAGCACCAATGTCGGTGTCAAAACCGGCGGATCTCGGGTAGGGGGTCCCGAATCGCAAGGCGTCTAGGTGGATGGTAACAGGAGACAAGGGACACGATGTTTTTACCTGTGTTCGGGCCCTCTCGATGGAGGTAATACCCTACTCCTGCTTGATTAATATTGATGATATGGGTAGTACAAGAGTAGATCTACCACGAGATCAGAGAGGCTAAACCCTAGAAGCTAGCCTATGGTATGATTGTTGTTCGTCCTACTTTCTAAAACCCTCCGGTTTATATAGACACCGGATAGGGTTAGGGTTACACAGAGTCGGTTACAATGGTAGGAAATCTACATATCCGTATCGCCAAGCTTGCCTTCCACGCCAAGGAAAGTCCCATCCGGACACGGGATGAAGTCTTCAATCTTGTATCTTCATAGTCCAGGAGTCCGGCCAACGGTGATAGTTCGGCTATCCGGACACCCCCTAGTCCAGGACTCCCTCAGCGGCCATCCTGGCATCTTCAGCTGCCAAAACGGCCTTGGCCTGGGTAATGTGATCCCTTACCTTCGCGACTTCCGCATTGTGCGCATCCTGGTCCGCCGGGTTAACCTCCGCCATTAGTGTTGCCAACGCATCAAATAGTTCAGATAAGACCTGAGCCGGCGGCCGCACAGGGCCTCCTGCCCCGTCCGCTACCGCTGCTGCGCTCGAAGAGTGGAGCGCCGGCTGTGTACCGGCCATGAAGATTCCAACCCGGTGTGGCAGATCAGAGGGGTCCGGAATACTGTCGCCATCGGAACATCCTCCAATCCGGCCATCTTGTAGCTGATATAATGACTCGGTCTCTTCGGTCGATGACTCATCGCCAGAATAAACGACGGTCTGCTCACCACCAGATTCCGATCTGTCCTCGTACTCCCCTCCATGGATGACTCCCACGAAGGCACGCTTCATGGCCGGCTTGACCCAGGCAGATCACGCACGCTGAGCCGTTTCGACGAGGTCGGTGCAGATGTCTGGCTCAGGGCCCGTTTCGCCGATCTTGCCGATGAAAACGTGTATGCCACCAAAGGGGACCCGGTACCCGTACTCAATTGAGCCGGCCTCGGGGCCCCATCCTGCATCGTCGATGTAGAGCTTGCCGCGACGACTCTTGGTCATCTGGCCCACAGTGTAACCCTTGAGTCCTTCGAAGTTGCCCTCCAAGAACTTGAAACCATCATGCGATAGCCTCACGGTGGGCGCCAACTGTCGTGGTTTTGTCACGGCAGATTGCTACGTCTTGAGCTTGCGTTGGGTTTCCCCGAAGAGGAGAGGATGATGCAGCACAGTAGCGTAAGTATTTCCCTGAGTTTTTTAGAACCAAGGTATCAATCCAGTAGGAGGCCACGCACAAGTCCCTCGTACCTACACAAAACGATAGCTAATCGCAACCAACGCGCTTAGGGGTTGTCAATCCCTTCACGGTCACTTACGAGAGTGAGATCTGATAGAGATAATATTTTTGGTATTTTTGACATAAAGATGCAAAGCAAAAAGTAAAAGCAAAGTAAAAACAAAGCAAGTATAAAACTGATGAAGATTGATATGATGAGAATAGACCCGGGGGCCATAGGTTTCACTAGTGGATTCTCTCGAGAGCATAAATATTCTACGGTGGGTGAACAAATTACTGTTGAGCAATTGACAGAATTGAGCATAGTTATGAGTATATCTAGGTATGTTCATGTATATAGGCATCACGTCCGAGACAAGTAGACCGAAACGATTCTGCATATACTACTATTACTCCACTCATCGACCGCTATCCAACATGCATCTAGAGTATTAAGTTAAAAACATAGTAACGCCTTAAGCAAGATGACATGATGTAGAGGAATAAATTCATGCAATATGATAAATACCCCATCTTGTTATCCTCAATGGCAACAATACAGTACGTGCCTTGCAACCCTTTCTGTTAGTGGGTAAGGACACCGCAAGATTGAACCCAAAGCCATGCACTTCTCCCATTGCAAGAACTACCAATCTAGTTGGCCAAACCAAACGGACAATTTGAAGAGACTTGCAAAGATAACTCAATCATACATAAAAGAATTCAGAGAAGATTCAAATATTATTCATAGATAAGCTGGATCATAAACCCACAATTCATCGGTCTCAACAAACACACCGCAAAAACAAGATTACATCGAATAGATCTCCACGAGAGAGGGGAGAACATTGTATTGAGATCCAAAAGAGAGAAGAAGCCATCTAGCTACTAGCTATGGACCCGAAGGTCTGAAGTAAACTACTCACACTTCATCGGAGAGGCTATGGTGTTGATGTAGAAGCCCTCTGTGGTGGATGCCCCTCCGTGAGCTCCTAACAGGCCCCAAGATGGGATCTAGTGGATACAGGAAGTTGCGGCGGTGGAATTAGGTTTTGGCTCCTGTTACGATCGTTTGGGGTGCGAGGAATATATAGGAGGAAGGAGTGCGTCGGTGGAGCAACAGGGGCCCACGAGGCAGGGGCACGCCCTAGGGGCGCGCCCCCACCTCAGAATCGCCTCTCGGTGCCTTGGCGTGAGGTCCAAGTCTCCTGGATCACGCTCGTGAGAAAATCACGTTTCCGAAGGTTTCATTCCGTTTGGACTCCGTTTGATATTCTGTTTCTTCGAAACACTGAAAGAGGCAAAAAACATCAATTCTGGGCTGGGCCTCCAGTTAATAGGTTAGTCCCAAAAATAATATAAAAGTAGAAAAGAAAGCCCATTATAGTCCAAAACAGTAGATAAAGTAGCATGGAGCAACCAAAAGTTATAGATTAGTTGGAGAAGTATCAGGCATCCCCAAGCTTAATTCCTGCTCGTCCTCGAGTAGGTAAATAATAAAAAGAGAATTTTTGATGCGGAGTGATACTTTGGCATAATTTCAATGTAAATCTTCTTAATTGTGATATGAATATGTTGGGGAACGTTGCATAAAATAAAAAAATTCCTACGTTCACCAAGATATATCTATGAGTTCATCTAGCAACGAGTGATAAGAGTGCATCTACATACCCTTTGTAGATCGCGTGCGGAAGCGTTCAAGAGAACGGGGTTGAGGGAGTCGTTCTCGTCGTGATCCAAATCACCGGAGATCCTAGAGCCGAACGGAAGGCACCTCCGCGTTCAACACACGTACGGTCAGCGTGACGTCTCCTCCGTCTTGATCCAGCAAGGGGAAAGGAGAGGTTGATGAAGATCCAAAGAAGACGACGGCGTGGTGGTGGATGCAGCAGACTCGGCAGGCTTCGCCAAGCAAGCTGCGGGAGGAGGAAGAGGTGTAGCAGGGGAGGGAGGCGCCAAGACTCAGGTGCGGCTGCCCTCCTCCCCTCCTTTATATAGACCCCAGAAGCGCCAGCCTGAGATTGAATCCCAGGGGCGGCGGCCAGGGGTGGAGTGCCCCAAGGCAAGTGGTGCGCCCCACCCTAGGGTTTCCACCCCTAGGCGCAGGGGGGCCCAAGTGGGGGCCGCATCAGCCCACCAGGGGCTGGTTCCCTCCCCACTTCAGCCCACGGGGCCCTCCGGGATAGGTGGCCCCACCCGGTTGACCCCCGGGACCCTTCCGGTGATCCCGGTACAATACCGGGTGACCCTGAAACTTTCCCGATGGCCGAAACAGCACTTCCTATATATAATTCTTTACCTCCGGACCATTCTGGAACTCCTCGTGACGTCCGGGATCTCATCCGGGACTCTGAACAACTTTCGGTTTGCTGCATACTCATATTCATACAACCCTAGCGTCACCGAACCTTAAGTGTGTAGACCCTACGGGTTCGGGAGAAATGCAAACATGACCGAGACGGCTCTCCGGTCAATAACCAACAGCGGGATCTGGATACCCATGTTGGCTCCCACTACTCCTCGATGATCTCATCGGATGAACCACGATGTCGAGGATTCAAGCAACCCCGTATACTATTCCCTTTGTCAGACGGTATGTTACTTGCCCGAGATTCGATCTTTGGTATCCCAATAGCTCGTTCAATCTCGTTACCGGCAAGTCACTTTACTCGTACCGTAAGGCATGATCCCGTGACCAGACACTTGGTCACTTTGAGCTCATTATGATGATGCACTCTTGAGTGGGCCCAGTGATACCTCTCCGTGTACTGAGTGACAAATCCCGGTCTCGATCCGTGTCAACCCAATGACACTTTCGGAGATACCCGTAGTGCACCTTTATAGTCACCCAGTTACGTTGTGACGTTTGGTACACCCAAAGCACTCCTACGGTATCCGGGAGTTACACGATCTCATGGTCTAAGGAAAAGATACTTGACATTGGAAAAGCTCTAGCAAAACGAACTACACGATCTTGTGCTATGCTTAGGATTGGGTCTTGTCCATCACATCATTCTCCTAATGATGTGACCCTGTTATCAATGACATCAAATGTCCATAGTCAGGAAACCATGACTATCTATTGATCAACGAGCTAGTCAACTAGAGGCTCACTAGGGACATGTTGTAGCCTATGTATTCACACGTGTATTACGATTTCCGGATAATACAATTACAGCATGAATAAAAGACAATTATCACGAACAAGGAAATATAATAATAATCCTTTTATTATTGCCTCTAGGGCATATTTCCAACAGATCTCCCACTTGCACTAGAGTCAATAATCTAGTTACATTGTGATGAATCGAACACCCATAGAGTTACGGTGTTGATCATGTTTTTCTCATGAAGAGGTTTAGTCAACGGATCTGCGACATTCAGATCCGTATGCACTTTGCAAATTTCTATGTCTCCATCTTGAACATTTTCACGAATGGAGTTGAAGCGACGCTTGATGTGCTGTGTCTTCTTGTGAAACCAGGCTCCTTGGCAAGTGCAATAGCTCAGTGTTGTCACGAGAAGAGTTTGATCGGCCCGACGCATTGGGTATGACTCCTAGGTCGGTGATGAACTCCTTCACCCAAATTGCTTCATGCGCTGCCTCCGAGGCTGCCTTGTACTCTGCTTCACATGTAGATCCCTTCTGACGCTCGCTTGCGGTACCGCACCAGCTATCGCTTCCACCATTCAACATATACACGTATCCGGTTTGTGATTTAGATTCATCGGATCGTGTCGAAGCTAAGCGTCGGCGTAACCCTTCTGACGAGCTCTTCGTCACCTCCATAAACGAGAAACATGTCCTTAGTCCTTTTCGTGTACTTCAGGATATTCTTGACCGCTGTCCGGTGTTCCTTGCGGGATTACTTTGGTACCTTCCTACCAAACTTACGGCAAGGTTTACATCAGTCCGGTACACGACATGGCATACATAATAGACCCTATGGCTGATGCATAGGGGATGACACTCATCTCTTCTATATCTTCCGCCGTGGTGGGACATTGAGCCGAGCTCAATTTCACACCTTATGTCTGAGGCAAGAACCCTTTCTTGGACTGATCCATTTTGAACTTCTTCAATATCTTATCAAGGTATGTGCTCTGTGAAAGACCTATGAGGCGTCTCGATCTATCTCTATAGATCTTGATGCCTAATATATAAGCCGCTTCTCCAAGGTCCTTCATTGAAAAACTCTTATTCAAGTAGGCCTTAATGCTGTCCAAAAGTTCTATATCATTTCCCATCAAAAGTATGTCATCTACATATAATATGAGAAATGCTACTGAGCTCCCACTCACTTTCTTGTAAACGCAGGCTTCTCCATAAGTCTCAAGATAAACCCAAACGCTTTGATCATCTCATCAAAGCGAATGTTCCAACTCCGAGATGCTTGCACCAGCCCATAAATGGATCGCTGGAGCTTGCATACCTTGTTAGCATTCTTAGGGTCGAAAAAACCTTCCGGCTGCATCATATACAGTTCTTCCTTAAGATAGCCGTTAAGGAATGCCGTTTTGACGTCCATTTGCCATATCTCATAATCATAGTATGCGAAAAATTGCTAACATGATTCGGACGGACTTCAGCTTCGCTACGGGAGAGAAAGTCTCATCGTAGTCAACCCCTTGAACTTGTCGATAACCTTTAGCGACAAGTCGAGCTTTATAGATGGTAACATTACCATCCGCGTCCGTCTTCTTCTTAAAGATCCATTTGTTTTCTATCGCTCGCCGATCATCGGGCAAGTCTGTTGAAGTCCATACTTTGTTTTCATACATGGATCCTATTTCGGGTTGCATGGCTTCAAGCCATTTGTTGGAATCTGGGCCCGCCATTGCTTCTTCATAGTTCGAAGGTTCGCCGTTGTCTAACAACATGATTTCCAGGACAGGGTTGCCATACCACTCTGGTGTGGAACGTGTCCTTGTGGACCTCTGAAGTTCAAGAGTAACTTGATCCGAAGTACCTTGATCATCATTAATTTCCTCTCCAGTTGGTGTAGGCACCACAGGAACATTTTCCTGAGCTGCACTAATTTCCGGTTCAAGAGGTAGTACTTCATCGAGTTCTACTTTCCTCCCACTTACTCCTTTCGAGAGAAACTCTTTTCAAGAAAGGATCCGTTCTTGGCAACAAAGATCTTGCCTTCGGATCTAAGGTAGAAGGTATACCCAATGGTTTCCTTAGGGTATCCTATGAAGACGCATTTTTCCGACTTGGGTTCGAGCTTTTCAGGTTGACGTTTCTTGACATAAGCATCACATCCCCAAACTTTTAGAAACGACAGCTTAGGTTTCTTCCCAAACCATAATTCATATGGTGTCGTCTCAACGGATTTAGACGGTGCCCTATTTAAAGTGAATGTAGCTGTCTCTAGAGCGTATCCCCAAAATGATAGCGGTAAATCTGTAAGAGACATCATAGATAGCACCATATCCAATAGAGTGCAATTACGACGTTCGGACACACCGTTCTGTTGAGGTGTTCCAGCGGCGTGAGTTGTGAAACGATTCCACATTTCCTTAAGTGTGTACCAAATTCGTGACTTAAATATTCTCCTCCACGATCTGATCGTAAGAACTTTATTTTTCGGTCACGTTGATTCTCTACCTCATTCTGAAATTCCTTGAACTTTTCAAAGGTCTCAGACTTGTGTTTCATCAAATAGACATACCCATATCTACTCAAGTCATCAGTGAGAGTGAGAACATAACGATATCCTCCGCGAGCCTCAACGCTCATTGGACCGCACACATTGGTATGTATGATTTCCAATAAGTTGGTTGCTCGCTCCATTGTTCCGGAGAACGGAGTCTTGGTCATTTTGCCCATAAGGCATGGTTCGCATGTGTCAAATGATTCATAATCGAGAGACTCTAAAAGTCCATCGGCATGGAGCTTCTTCATGCGCTTGACACCAATGTGACCATAGGCGGCATGCCACAAGTATGTGGGACTATCGTTATCAACTTTACATCTTTTGGTATTCACACTATGAATATGTGTAACATCACGTTCGAGATTCATTAAGAATAAACCATTAACCATCGGAGCATGACCATAAAACATATCTCTCATATAGATAGAACAACCATTATTCTCAGATTTAAATGAGTAGCCATCTCGTATTAAACGAGACCCTGATACAATGTTCATGCTCAAACTTGGCACTAAATAACAATTATTGAGGTTTAAAACTAATCTCGTAGGTAAATGTAGAGGTAACGTGCCGACGGCGATCACGTCGACCTTGGAACCATTCCCGACGCGCATCGTCACCTCGTCCTTCGCCAGTCTCCATTTATTCCGCAGCTCCTGCTGTGAGTTACAAATATGAGCAACGGCACCGGTATCAAATACCTGTGAGTTACTACGAGTCTTGGTAAGGTACACATCAATTACATGTATATCAAATATACCTTTAGTGTTTCCGGCCTTCTTGTCTGCTAAGTATTTGGGGCAGTTCCGCTTCCAAAGGACCCTTCCCTTTGCAATAAAAACACTCGGTCGCAGCTTGGGTCCATTCTTTGACTTCTTCCCGAAACTGGCTTACGGGCTGGCAACATCCTTGCCGTCCTTCTTGAAGTTCTTCTTACCCTTGCCCTTCGTGAACTTAGTGGTTTTATTGACCATCAACACTTGATGTTCTTTCTTGATTTCTACCTCTGCTGACTTCAGCATTGAAAGCACTTTAGGAATAGTTTTCACCATCTCCTGCATATTGTAGTTCATCACAAAGCTCTTGTAGCTTGGTGGGAGCGACTGAAGGATTCTGTCAATGACCACCTCGTCCGGGAGGTTAATGTCCAGCTGGGACAGGCGGTTGTGCAACCCAGACATTTTGAGTATGTGCTCACTTGTAACTATTTTCCTCCATCTTACAACTATAGAACTTGTCGGAGACTTCAAATCTTCGACCCGGGCATGAGCTTGAAAAACCATTTTCAGCTCCTCGAACATCTCATATGCTCCGTGTTGCTCAAAACGCTTTTGGAGCCCGGTTCTAAGCTGTAAAGCATGCCGACCTGAACGAGGGAGTAATCATCAAGACGAGACCGCCAAGCGTTCATAACGTCTTGGTTCTCTCGGGATGGGTGCTTCACCTAGCGGTGCTTCTAGGACATATTGTTTCTTGGCTGCTATGAGGATGATCCTCGGGTTAGGACCCAGTCCGAATAGTTGCTGCCATCATCTTTCAGCTTGGTTTTCTCTAGGAACGCGTTGAAGTTCATGGTGACATGAGTGTTGGCCATTTGATCTACAAGACATTTTGCAAAGATTTTAGACTAATGTTCATGATAATTAAGTTCATCTAATCAAATTATATAATGAACTCCCACTCAGATTTGACATCCCTCTAGTCATCTAAGTGTTACATGATCCGAGTCGACTAGGCCGTGTCCGATCATCACGTGAGACGGACTAGTCATCGTCGGTGAACATCTCCATGTTGATCGTATCTTCCATACGACTCATGTTCGACCTTTCGGTCTCTTGTGTTCCGAGGCCATGTCTGTACATGCTAGGCTCGTCAAGTTAACCTAAGTGTTTTGCATGTGTAAAATTGTCTTACACCCGTTGTATGTGAACGTAGGAATCTATCACACCCGACCATCACGTGGTGCTTCAAACGATTTAACTTTAGCAACGGTGCACAGTTAGGGAGAACACTTTCTTGAAATTATTATAAGGGATCATCTTATTTACTACCGCCGTTCTAAGTAAACAAGATGCATAAAACATAATAAACATCACATGCAATTATATAAAGTAGTGACATGATATGGCCAATATCATATAGCTCCTTCGATCTCCATCTCCGGGGCTCCATGATCATCTTCGTCACCGGCATGACACCATGATCTCCATCATCATGATCTCCATCATCGTTCCTCCATGAAGTTCCTCGCCAACTATTACTTCTACTACTATAGCTAACGGCTTAGCAATAAAGCAAAGTAATTACATGGCGTTAAATCATTGACACGCAGGTCATACAATAATTAAGACAACTCCTATGGCTCCTGCCGTTGTCATACTCATCGACATGCAAGTCGTGATTCCTATTACAAGAACATGATCTCATACATCACAATATATCATTCATCATTCATCACAACTTCTGGCCATATCACATCACATGACAATTGCTGCAAAAACAAGTTAGACGTCCTCTAATTGTTGTTGCATCTTTTACGTGGCTGCAATTGGGTTCTAGCAAGAACGTTTTCTTACCTACGAATAACCACAACATGATTTGTCAACTTCTATTTACCCTTCATAAGGACCCTTTTCGTCGAATCCGCTCCAACTAAAGTGGGAGAGACAGACACCCGCTAGCCACCTTATGCAACTAGTGCATGTCAGTCGGTGGAACCTGTCTCACGTAAGCGTACGTGTAAGGTCGGCCCGGTCCGCTTCATCCCACAATACCGCTGAAGCAAAATAAGACTAGTAACGGCAAGAAAGTTGACAACATCTATGCCCACAACTGATTTGTGTTCTACTCGTGCAATAGAGAACTACGCATAGACCTAGCTCATGATGCCACTGTTGGGGAACGTTGCATAAAATAAAAAATTTCCTACGTTCACAAAGATATATCTATGAGTTCATCTAGCAACGAGTGATAAGAGTGCATCTACATACCCTTTGTAGATCGCGTGCGGAAGCGTTCAAGAGAACGGGGTTGAGGGAGTCGTTCGTCGTGATCCAAATCACCGGAGATCCTAGCGCCGAACGGACGGCACCTCCGCGTTCAACACACGTACGGTCAGCGTGACGTCTCCTCCGTCTTGATCCAGCAAGGGGAAAGGAGAGGTTGATGAAGATCCAGCAGGTCGACGGCGTGGTGGTGGATGCGGCGGGACTCCGGCAGGGCTTCGCCAAGCAACTACGGGAGGAGGAAGAGGTGTAGCAGAAGGAGGGAGGTGCCAAGACTCAGGGTGCGGCTGCCCTCCCTCCCCCTCCTTTATATAGGCCCCTAGGGGGGCGCTGGCCCTGGAGATTGAATCTCCTGTGGGGCGGCGGCTGGGGGGTGGAGTGCCCCCAAGGCAGTGGTGCGCTTCACCCTAGGGTTTCCAACCCTAGGCGCAGGGGGGCCCAAGTGGGGGGCGCACCAGCCCACCAGGGGCTGGTTCCCTCCCCACTTCAGCCCACGGGGCCCTCCGGGATAGGTGGCCCCACCCGATGGACCCCCGGGACCCTTCCGGTGGTCCCGGTACAATACCGGGTGATCCCGAAACTTTCCCGATGGCCGAAACAGCACTTCCTATATATAATTCTTTACCTCCGGACCATTCCGGAACTCCTCGTGACGTCCGGGATCTCATCCGGGACTCCGGACAACTTTCTGTTTGCTGCATACTCATATCCATACAACCCTAGCGTCACCGAACCTTAAGTGTGTAGACCCTACGGGTTCGGGAGACATGCAGACATGACCGAGACGGCTCTCCGGTCAATAACCAACATCGGGATCTGGATACCCATGTTGGCTCCCACATACTCCTCGATGATCTCATCAGATGAACCATGATGTCGAGGATTCAAGTAACCCCGTATACTATTCCCTTTGTCAGACGGTATGTTACTTGCCCGAGATTCGATATCGGTATCCCAATACCTCGTTCAATCTCGTTACCGGCAAGTCACTTTACTCGTACCGTAATGCATGATCCCGTGACCAGACACTTGGTCACTTTGAGCTCATTATGATGATGCACTACCGAGTGGGCCCAGTGATACCTCTCCGTAATACGGAGTGACAAATCGATCTCGATCCGTGTCAACCCAATGACACTTTCGGAGATACCTGTAGTGCACCTTTATAGTCACCCGATTACGTTGTGACATTTGGTACACCCAAAGCACTCCTACGGTATCCGGAGTTACACGATCTCATGGTCTAAGGAAAAGATACTTGACATTGGAAAAGCTCTAGCAAAACGAATTACACGATCTTGTGCTATGCTTAGGATTGGGTCTTGTCCATCACATCATTCTCCTAATGATGTGACACCGTTATCAATGACATCAAATGTCCATAGTCAGGAAACCATGACTATCTATTGATCAACGAGCTAGTCAACTAGAGGCTCACTAGGGACATGTAGTAGCCTATGTATTCACACGTGTATTACGATTTCCGGATAATACAATTATAGCATGAATAAAAGACAATTATCACGAACAAGGAAATATAATAATAATCCTTTTATTATTGCCTCTAGGGCATATTTCCAACAGAATATTCAGATCCAAAAGATTCAAGAAAAAAGTTCATATTGACATAAAAATAATAATACTTCAAGCATACTAACTAAGCAATTATGTCTTCTCAAAATAACATGGCCAAAGAAAGTTATCCCTACAAAATCATATGGTCTGGCTATGCTCCATCTTCCCCACACAAAGTATTTAAATCATGCACAACCCCGATGACAAGCCAAGCAATCGTTTCATACTTTAACATTTTCAAAACTTTTCGATCTTCACGCAATACATGAGCTTGAGCCATGGATATAGCACTATATGTGGAATAGAATGGTGGTTGTGGAGAAGACAAAAAGAGGGAAGATATTCTCACATCAACTAGGCGTATCAACGGGCTATGGAGATGCCCATCAATATATATCAATGTGAGTGAGTAGGGATTGCCATGCAACGGATGCACTAGAGCTATAAGTATATGAAAGCTCAACAAAAGAAACTAAGTGGGTGTGCATCCAAATCGCTTGCTCACGAATACCTAGGGCATTTGAGGAAGCCCATCATTGGAATATACAAGCCAAGTTCTATAATGAAAAATTCCCACTAGTATATGAAAGTGACAAAATGAGAGACTCTCTATCATGAAGATCATGGTGCTACTTTGAAGCACAAGTGTGGTAAAAGGATAGTAACATTGTCCCTTCTCTCTTTTTCTCTCATTTTTTATTTTTTTATTTGGGCCTTTTCTCTTTTTTATGGCCTCTTTTTTTTCGTCCGGAGTCTCATCCCGACTTGTGGGGGAATCATAGTCTCCATCATCCTTTCCTCACTTGGGACAATGCTCTAATAATGATGATCATCACACTTTTATTTTTCTTAGAACTCAACAATTACAACTCGATACTTAGAACAAAATATGACTCTATATGAATGCCTCCGGCGGTGTACCGGGATATGCAATGAAACATGAGTGACATGTATGAAAGAATTATGAATGGTGGCTTTGCCACAAATACGATGTCAACTACATGATCATGCTAGCAATATGACAATGATGGAGCGTGTCATAATAAACGGAACGGTGGAAAGTTGCATGGCAATATATCTCGGAATGACTATGGAAATGCCATGATAGGTAGGTATGGTGGCTGTTTTGAGGAAGGTATATGGTGGGTGTATGATACCGGCAAAAAGTGCGCGGTATTAGAGAGGCTAGCAATGGTGGAAGGAAGGGAAAAAGTGCGTATGATCCATGGACTCAACAATAGTCATAAAGAACTCATACACTTATTGCAAAAATCTAGAAGTTATCAAAGCAAAGTATTACGCGCATGCTCCTAGGGGGATAGATTGGTAGGAAAAGACCATCGCTCGTCCCATGCCGCCACTCATAAGGAAGACAATCAATAAATAAATCATGCTCCGAGTTCATCACATAACGGTTCACCATACGTGCATGCTACGGGAATCACAAACTTCAACAGAAGTATTCTTTAAATTCATAACTGCTCAACCAGCATGACTCTAATATCACCATCTTCATATCTCAAAACAATTATCAAGCATCAAACTTATCTTAATATTCAACGCACTCAAAATAAAGTTTCACATATCTTGAATACCAAGTATATTAACATTAAGCAAATTACCATGCTATTAACGACTCTCAAAATAATCTAAGTGAAGAATGAGAGATCAAGTTTCTTTAAAACAAATCCACCACCGTGCTCTAAAAGATATAAGTGAAGCACTAGAGCAAAAATTATCACGCTCAGAAGATATAAGTGAAGTACTATGAGCAAAACTATCAAGCTCAAAAGATATAAGTGAAGCACTATGAGCAAAACTATCAAGCTCAAAAGATATAAGTGAAGCACATAGAGTATTCTATCAAATTCCAATTCATGTATGGCTCTCTAAAAAGGTGTGTACAGCAAGTATTATTGTGGTAAACTAACAAGCAAAGACACAAATAATACAAGACGCTCCAAGCAAAACACATATCATGTGGTGAATAAAAATATAGCTCCAAGTAAATTACCGATGGAAGTGGATTTAAAGAGGGGATGCCTTCCGGGGCATCCCCAAGCTTTGACTTTTTGGTGTCCTTGGATTATCTTGGGGGTGCCATGGGCATCCCCAAGATTAGGCTCTTGCCACACCTTGTTCCATAATCCATCAAAAGAATTCACCCAAAACTTGAAAACTTCACAACACAAAACTCAATAGAAATCTCGTGAGCTCCTTTAGAAAACAAAAGACTAGTTTAAGGTACTGTAATGAACTCATTATTTATTTATATTGGTGTTAAACCTACTGTATTCCAACTTCTCTATGGATCATAAACTATTTTACTAGCCATAGATTCATCAAAATAAGCAAACAACACACGTAAAACAGAATCTGTCAAAAACAGAACAGTCTGTAGTAATCTATAACTAAAGCAAACTTCTGGAACCCAAAAAATTCTACCAAAATTAGACCACCTAGACAATTTGTTTATTGATCTGCAGAAATTGGAATCAATATTTTATCACGTTCTGGTGATTTTTAACAATTCTGTCACTGAGCGCAAAGTTTCTGGAAATTACAGCAAGATCAAATAACTATCATCCAAGAAGATCCAATAGGTTTAACTTGGCACAAACACTAATTAAAAGATAAAACCACATCTAAACAGAGGCTAGATGGATTATTTATTCCTAAACAGAAGCAAAAACAAAAAAACTAAAAATAAAATTGGGTTGCCTCCCAACAAGCGCTATCGTTTAACGCCCCTAGCTAGGCATAAAAGCGAGGATAGATCTAGGTAGTGCCGTTGTAATAAGATAGATCGGTGAAACTCATTTCATATTATCTATGTTCGGCAGCAAGTTTTCTTTGAGGCAAGCAAAAGTAATCAAAAGGGCTAAATTTAATAGGACAAAAGTCCCCAAGATCAATTTTAGGAGTTATAGGTTCCTCTTTCGGACCTTCGTATTGCACTACCAATTCATCGTTATAAGCGTTCTTTTGACAGAACTTGGTGAGCCTATACTCAAGAGAGCATCCTAGTTCATTATTTCGAATAGCCAAATCATCATTAAGCTCAGAGATTCTATCAATTAAAATATTGGTAGGCACTTTTTTCTAAGATTTTCATTGAAAGCAACATAATCGATAGATTGAAAGCGCATTATTTCTTCATGATCAAAAAGGATAGATTCTATGGGAGGACGGCCAGCGTCCACCCTATAATGCGCAAAGATTTCTTTGGCTTCTTTTATTATGAACCTGAATTCATGAGCCAAAAAGATAGTAGCGGCACGCTTAACAGAGGAGTGTTCAATATTAGAAAATTTTAGGAAAATTCTCTGTATAGAAGGGTGCATATGCATAAATTGCCTTTCAAGTTCAACGATAAGCATGGCAATAGCGTCCGCAAGGCTACTAGTTCTATGGAGAATAGAACCACCCATAGAGGGTAAAGCACCCGCACAAGTAAATAAATCTTGAATAACTCCTTTTCCAATAATATTACCACTACCAATTCGAAATATTTTTGTGTGATAGGTAGGGGATTCTTCAGCAGGGGCTTCAGAGTTTTTCATATTATTATCGCCCATATCGGCGATAATTTCCCCAATTTCAGACATAGCGACAAGCAAGCAAACTAACACACGAGAAAACAAAAGGCAACGTGAAGAAGATGAGGAGATTGGGAAAGAGAGGGCGAATAAAACGGCAAGGGTGAAGTGGGGGAGAGGAAAACGAGAGGCAAATGGAAAATAATGTAATGCGAGAGATAGGGATTGTGATGGGTACTTGGTATGTTGACTTTTGTGTAGACTCCCCGGCAACGGCGCCAGAAATCCTTCTTTCTATGTCTTGAGCTTGCGTTGGTTTTCCCCGAAGAGGAGAGGATGATGCAGTACAGTAGCGTAAGTATTTCCCTTAGTTTTTGAGAACCAAGGTATCAATCCAGTAGGAGGCCACACACAAGTCCCTCGTACCTGCACAAAACGATAGCTACTCGCAACCAACGCGATTAGGGGTTGTCAATCCCTTCACGGTCACTTACGAGAGTGAGAACTGATAGAGATAATATTTTTGGTATTTTTGATATAAAGATGCAAAGCAAAGTAAAAACAAAGCAAGTATAAAAGTGATGGAGATTGATATGATGAGAATAGACCCGGGGGCCATAGGTTTCACTAGTGGCTTCTCTCAAGAGCATAAATATTCTACGGTGGGTGAACAAATTACTGTTGATCAATTGATGTAATTGAGCATAGTTATGAGTATATCTAGGTATGATCATGTATATAGGCATCACGTCCGAGACAAGTAGACCGAAGCGATTACGCATCTACTACTATTACTCCACTCATCGACCGCTATCCAAAGCATGCATCTAGAGTATTAAGTTAAAAACAGAGTAACGCCTTAAGCAAGATGACATGATGTAGAGGAATAAATTCATGCAATATGATAAATACCCCATCTTGTTATCCTCGATGGCAACGATTACAATATGTGCCTTGCAACCCTTTACATCCTTTGGGTAAGGACACCGCAAGATTGAACCCAAAGCCATGCACTTCTCCCATTGCAAGAACTACCAATCCAGTTGGCCAAACCAAGCGGATAATTCAAGAGACTTGCAAAGATAACTCAATCATACATAAAAGAATTCAGAGAAGATTCAAATATTATTCATAGATAAGCTGGATCATAAACCCACAATTCATCGGTCTCAACAAACACACCGCAAAAAGAAGATTACATCGAATAGATCTCCACGAGAGAGGGGAGAACATTGTATTGAGATCCAAAAAGAGAGAAGAATCCATCTAGCTACTAGCTATGGACCCGAAGGTCTGAAGTAAACTACTCACACTTCATCGGAGAGGCTATAGTGTTGATGTAGAGCCCTCCGTGGTGGATGCCCCCTCCGGCGGAGCTCCGGAACAGGCCCCAAGATGGGATCTCGTGGATACAGGAAGTTGCGACGGTGGAATTAGGTTTTTGGCTCCTGTTCTAATTGTTTGGGGGTACGTAGGTATATATAGGAGGAAGGAGTACGTCGGTGGAGCAACAGGGGGCCCACGAGGCAGGGGCGCGCCCTAGGGGGGGCGCGCCCCCCACCCTCATGACCGCCTCTCTGGTGCCTTGGCGTAGGGTCCAAGTCTCCTGGATCACGTTCGGTGAGAAAATCACGTTTCCGAAGGTTTCATTCCGGTTGGACTCCGTTTGATATTCTGTTTCTTCGAAACACTGAAAAAGGCAAAAAAATAGCAATTCTGGGCTTGGCCTCCGGTTAATAGGTTAGTCCCAAAAATAATGTAAAAGTGGAAAATAAAGCCCATTATAGTCCAAAATAGTAGATAAAGTAGCATGGAGCAATCAAAAATTATAGATACGTTGGAGACGTATCACAGATGTCCTTGTGAAAGGACTTAGTCGTGGAGCCATCGCTACGGGTTAGCTTAAAGGGGTTAAAGCGGACAAGGGTCGCAAGAGAGTTTTATACTAGTTCGACCCCTTACAATGAAGGTAAAAGCCTACGTCTAGTTGTGATGGAATTGATGAGGTTTCGATGACTAGGGAGCGAATACGCTTTGCCTGAGTCTCGAGTTGTTGTTTGTTGTCCTGATCCGGCGCCGGGCCTTCCCCTTATATACATGGGTGACACCCGTCGGTTTATAGAGTCCCGAGACCGGCTCATAAACGTGTCCGATTCAGTCTCTGCTCTTTCTATCTTACCATACAAGTTACATACCAATGCCGGTTCACGGTTGCAGGCCTTAAACCGCTTCTGGGCCTTGGGCCCCTATCTAACATTCCTATCTGCCTTCATGGGCTTCTAGCATACTCAACTACTGATGAAGTTAACCCGGCCTGTCCTGGCCGGTTTACGCTCAGTAGTAATATCCCCAACAGAACTCGTACACTCTGGCAAACCTTGGGGGCGGTCACCGGTACCCGTCAAATTGCTCGGGGCAGTCTCCACAACCTAATTGGAGACCCCGACGCTTCCCCGGAGCTTTACACCACAATGATTGAGTTCCGAACACCACCAACCGTCTAGGGCGCCCAAGCACCCAAGAGGAACAAGCTCAAGGGCACCAAGCACCCAAGAGTAATAAGCTTCTCAACTTGTAACTTCCATGTATCACCGTGGAGAACTCAAACCGATGCACCAAATGCAATGACAAGGGCACACGGAGTGCCCAAGTCCTTCTCTCCCAAATCCCACCAAAGCAACTAATGCTAGGGAGGAAAATGAGAGGAAGAACAAGGAGAACACCAAGAACTCCAAGATATAGATCCAAGGGGTTACCCTCACATAGAAGAGAAAGTGATTGGTGGAAATGTGGATCTAGATCTCCTCTCTCTCTTTTCCCCCCAAAACTAGCAAGAATCCATGGAGGGAGTGAGAGATAGCAAGCTCGAAGAAGGTCAACAATGGGGGAAGAACACGAGCTCAAAGGATAAGGTTCATTGGGGAAGAAGACCCCCTTTTATAGGTGGGAAAAAATCCAACCGTTATGCTCACAGCCTGCACAGAGCGGTACTACCGCTCATCCTCACGGTACTACCGCTAGGGGTAGCAGTACTAGCTCAAAGGGTAGCGGTACTACTGCTTGCGAGCGGTACTAAAAAAATACATCCGTGCCTACCACCGCTGGACTTGTGACGATTTTTTGGTCCGGAGCGGAAGTAGCCACGGAACTAGCCGCGTTACTACCGCTCCCAAGAGAAGTAGTAAAAAATTACATCCCCTCCAAGCGGTAGTACCGCTCCCACAAGCGGTAGTACCACTACAGCTTTTATAAGGACACCAAAACTGACACAACTTCTGCAAACGGACTCCGAATTCAACGAAACCAAGTTTGTTGGAAAGCTATCGACAAGGGCTAACACAATCTTTATAGAAATAACAATATTAAGCAAATTAGAAAAGGCCCGTAAGAAAATAGTGAGAACCCTTCCTCGAATAAGACCTGTAAAACCTCCAACACCGAAAACACAATAGAAGAAGCATGTGAACTCTGTTTTCGATGAACTCGAGCTCGTCATCAAGATGACCAAAAGCTCAAAGACTCAAAAAGAAAACCAAACAACCAAGAAATATGATGCAAGGATGCAATGGTTTGAGCTCTCTACGAATGATATGATCAAGCTACTCATCAAGAGCCCCCCTTGATAGTACGGCAATCGATCCTATAACCCGGTCTCCCAACTACCACCATGAGACCAGTAAAGTAGAAAACCTATCAAGGGCAAACCTTTGCCTTGCACATGGTACACTTGAGCTAGATGATGACGATCTTGACTCCCTCAAGTTGGACCACCTTTCTTGATTGCATTGGCTCGATGAAGACTAGTTGATTGCTCCCCCATACTCCACTATGGGTGAGCCACTCTTCTGCACATCTTCACAAGTCCATTGTCACCACAATGGACGGCAAGCTTCAAGCATTTGATCTCTTCGTGATGCTCCACTTGAACTTGCACACCACAACCTAACCCCACAAGGAACTCTCACATAGACCATGGGTTAGTACACAAAGCATAATGGACAATGCTTACCATACCATGGTATCACTTGATCCCTCTCGGTACATCTTCTATGCTTTGTGTATTGATCAACTTGATTCACTCTTTGACTTAGTATTGATCAACCTCTCACAAGACCAATCTTTAGGTAATTCCTTGAATAGCACCTTGGTCGACAAACTCTCCTTGAAACCAACACATGTACTCCAAGAAAAGCCTATGGACAAAACCTTCAAATATAACTCAAGGCAACCATTAGTCCATAGAGATTGTCATCAATTACCATAACCAAACATGGGGGCACCGCATGTTCTTTCAGCTATGCTGTGTACCAGACCTGATGTGTGCCTTGCTATAAGTATAGCAGGGAGGTTACAAAGTAATCCAGGAGTGGATCACTGGACAACGGTCAGGAACATCCTGAAGTACCTGAAAAAGACTAAGGATATGTTTCTCGTTTATGGAGGTGACAAAGAGCTCGTTGTAAATGATTACGTTGATGCTAGCTTTGGCACAGATCTGGATGACTCTAAGTCACAAACCGAATACATATTTATATTGAATGGTGGAGCTATCAGTTGGTGCAGTTCCAAGCAAAGCGTCGTGGCGGGATCTACGTGTGAAGCGGAGTACATAGCTGCTTCGGAAGCAACGAATGAAGGAGTCTGGATGAAGGAGTTCATATCTGATCTAGGTGTAATACCTAGTGCATCGGGTCCAATGAAAATCTTTTGTGACAATACTGGAGAAATAGCCTTGGTGAAGGAATCCAGATTTCACAAAAGAACCAAACACATCAAGAGATGCTTCAACTCCATCCGTGATCAAGTCAAGAAGGGAGACACAGAGATTTGCAAAATACACACGGATCTGAATGTGGCAGACCCGTTGACTAAGCCTCTTCCACGAGCAAAACATGATCAGCACCAAGACTCCATGGGTGTTAGAATCATTACTATGTAATCTAGATTATTGACTCTAGTGCAAGTGGGAGACTGAAGGAAATATAACCTAGAGGCAATAATAAAGTTGTTATTTATATTTCCTTATATCATGATAAATGTTTATTATTCATGCTAGAATTGTATTAACCGGAAACTTAATGCATGTGTGAATACATAGACTAACAGAGTGTCCCTAGTATGCCTCTACTTAACTAGCTCGTTAATCAAAGATGGTTAAGTTTCCTAGCCATGGACATGTGTTGTCATTTGATGAACGGGATCACATCATTAAAGAATGATGTGATGGACAAGACCCATCTGTTAGCTTAGCATAATGATCGTTTAGTTTTATTGCTATTGCTTTCTTCATGACTTATACATGTTCCTCTGACTACGAGATTATGCAACTCCCGAATACTGGAGGAACACCTTGTGTGCTATCAAACGTCACAACGTAAATGGGTGATTATAAAGATGCTCTACAGGTGTCTCCGATGGTGTTTGTTGAGTTGGCATAGATCGAGATTAGGATCTGTCACTTCGTGTTTCGGAGAGGTATCTCTGGGCCCTCTCGGTAATGCTCATCACTATAAGCCTTGCAAGCAATGTGACAATGAGTTAGTTGTGGGATGATGCATTATGGAACGAGTAAAAAGACTTGCCGGTAACGAGGTTGAACTAGCTATGATGATACCAACGATCGAATATCGGGCAAGTAAGACACCGATGACAAAGGGAACAACATATGTTGTTATGCGGTTTGACCGATAAAGATCTTCGTAGAATATGTAGGAGCCAATATGGGCATCTAGGTTCTGCTATTGGTTATTGACCGGAGATGTGTCTCGGTCATGTCTACATAGTTCTCGAACCCGAAGGGTCCGCACGCTTAACGTTCGATGACGATTTGTATTATGAGTTATGTGATTTGATGAACCGAAGTTTGTTCAGAGTCCCGGATGAGATCACGGACATGACGAGGAGTCTCGAAATGGTCGAGCCATAAAGATTGATATATTGAAAGGTTGCATTTGGACATCGGAATGGTTCCGGGATGTTCGGGCATTTTTTCGGAGTACCGAGAGGTTACCGGAACCCCCCATGGAGTTAATGGGCCTTCATGGGCCCTAGTGGAAAGAGGAGGCAGTGGCTAGGTGGAGGCGCCCCCCCTCCCAAGCCCAAACCGAATTGGACTAGGGTTGGGGGGGGGGGGGCAGCCCCCCTTTCCTTCTCCCCTCTTCTCCCTTCCCTCCTTCTCCTAGTTGGAATAGGAAAGGGGGGGCCGAATCCTACTTGGACCGGGAGTCCAAGTAGGACTCCCCCTTGGCGCGCCCCCTCTAGGGCCGGCCTCCTCTTCCCCTCTCCTTTATATACATGGGAGGGGGCACCCCAAAGACACACCAAAGTTTCTCTTAGTCGTGTGTGGTGCCCCCTCCACAGTTACACACCTCGGTCATATCATCATTGTGCTTAGGCGAAGCCCTATGCATGTAACTTCATCATGACCGTCACCACGCCATCGTGCTGAGGGAACTCTCCCTCATCCTCAACTGGATCAAGAGCTCGAGGGACGTCATTGAGCTGAACGTGTGCTGAACGCGGAGGAGCCGTACGTTCGGTACTTGGATCGGTTGGATCGCGAAGACGTTCGACTACATCAACCGCGTTACTAAACGCTTCCGCTTTTGATCTACGAGGGTACGTGGACACACTCTCCCCGCTCGTTTCTATGCTTCTCCTAGATAGATCTTGCGTGATCGTAGGAATTTTTTTTAATTACTACGTTCCCCAACAGAGACAGGGCTGCCTTCATCAAGTCCAGCCGCCAGCGCTACCCGTCCCCTGCCGACGGTGCTTGCCAAGCACCGCCATCCGTGCAGCCCGTCCTCGTCGGCAATCCCTGTTCGTGGGGTGAGATAAACAAAAGAAAACGACTCGGGAGATGGGGAGGTAAGCTGAAGCGGAGCAAGCATGGGTGGCTGCCCTCGCCCGCCAGATTGTCGCGGCTATCGGCAGCCAGGTTTAGTAGCGAATATTCCATAAAACAGGTTATCCCCATCCATCTCATCCTAACTTGTGTGGCATCCTCAAAAAATCTGGCTATCCCTATCCCACTAAGGGATAGGCCCAGAACCAAACGCCACCTTAGTAATCCATCCGGTTACGCCATGGTACGAGAGAGTGGTCGAAGCAATCATGCTCCGAAGGTCGGTGAATAGGTACCAAATGAGGAGGCAAACACAACGCCGCATAGCTACCAAATGAGGTGGCAGACACAACCCCAAGATGGATACAGACCCGGAGAAAAAAAAGGTGCAAGTAGGATGGTTGCCACCACGCTGACTAACTGCACCATTATCAAGATCTCACGGGACAAACATGACCCGCGAGAAGACCACAACTTCATCCTCTATCGCACCGTTGCGGAGATCGTTTTTTATGGACACATCAATTATCTCTTCCATTGCTTCTCGCAAAGAAATGTAAAGGGAATAGCATAATTGCTTGGTCCATGTGCATCTAACAAGACGTCCCAACTTTCCCCTGGGTGTCCCTACGCCGGCCCCTAAACTGTGCGTGCCATGCCTACGAGCAGTGGCGGATTTGGGCCCCAGGCAGCCCGGGCGCTGGCCTGGGGCGTGAGGCCCATCTGCTTCGTTGGCTGCAGCAAATACTGTAGCAAAGTGCTACAGTCAACAAAGGCTACCTGGGCCCTGGCCCAGTTCGCCTGGGGCCTGGCCCATTCCTGGGTCCGCCACTGCCTACGAGTAATATCACAACTCGTCTTGGTCTAGTGATTGGAAGTCTCTAGAACAAAGACAGCCAAACCAAGTCAAGGACTGTGCGAGTTAAGCTGTGTCACGCATGCAAGATTACGTTGAAACTAGCTACGTCTCTCAGGTCCACATCTAATTACGTAGAGGGCATCTCCAACGCGGACCCTTAAAGCATTTGTAACCTCCGGAGCCGAACGGTTCAAACATGATTTGTCATTCAACATGGTACCTTATCGGCCCGTAGATTGATCTGGACGTTTGTTTTCGGGCAATCTGGAGGCAAGCAAGAGGGACTTTGTGGGCGTCTCCACCGCTGCCACTCACGCGGCTGTCACCCCGGTCCCACACAAAAAACAGACAGAAAACCCTTTTCGCACGAAGCGGTTGCCGCGCATTCATGCCGGTCAGCGCCGCTCCAGAGCGGACGCGACTCGCGACATTGATGCGAGTCAGCACGATACGACAGGACGAGCGAGTGACTCCCGTCAATGCAGACCCAGATCGTTGCACCGCATTGACGTTGACTTCCTGTCCCTTCGCCTGGCCGTCGCGCCTGTTTAAGCTGTGCTTCGGCACCGTCCACATCACATCTCTCTGAACTCCTCCTCTCCGCTCCAAACCTCTCCGTTCCAGAATATAGATCCATCATGCCCACGTCTTGGTCCTTTGAGCCGGCAGGCGGCAACGACTCCGGATCTTAGCACCGCCACCTTCACTCTCCGAGGCCCTCGAGCTCCACAGCTGCCGGCCCCTTCGACAAGGAGGAGATAGTCATCTCCTCCTCCGATAAGGAGGACAGGGCGCTGTCGCAGGAGACGGCCGACGGTCGCACATGTATTAGGAGGTGGCGGTGACGGACGACGAGTATGTTTGTCAGATGGAAAACATGATGGAGCGGTCACTCTGGTACCGTGGTCTGGCACCATCCTCGCCACTACCAGCACACGTGAAGGCGGAGCCGCAACCTCCTCCCCCCTCCCGCGCAACCACGGTGTTCAACTCAGACACGGCGTGAAGGATGAGTCGTTGTTGCCTCCACGGCCGCATCGACTATCCGGCGTCGCTACCGCGCCAGGACTATCGCGGCAATGCCGTGAAGGAGGAGTTGCCGTTGGTGATTGCGAAGGCGCGCGAGCGCATCCTCCACTACCATGGTGGCTGTGGCTCCTCGTTGGGCGGAGGACATGGCGGCAAGGCAGGCGACGCGGCGGGAGCGTGTAATGAGGCGCGCCGTTTGGCCTTTGCCAAGTCTGACGAGGCGGTTGCCTGGGTCCGTGTTGACCCCGACCTTGTGGAGGCCTGTGCCCTCGACCAGTCGCTGACCACCATGCAGATGGCCGCGCGGATGTAAGTGGCAAATAAATGGCGTCCGCAATCCCGTTTAGTTAGTTTTTACTAGCTTCATAGTTCATTGTCCTCAAACAAACAAAAAACCTTTTTGAACTATCATATCATAAGTGGACTTTAAATGGGATTAACCGGGACCCGATTGACATCCCTACGCGGCGTCGTCATTGCCTCGACGAGGAGTGGTCACTCAGCGACACCTTCGTTGTCGCCTGCATGGACAAGGCCCCCAAGGCACCTTGGCGCAGGTTGGCATTGGCCGAGGCAAGCCTCCACAAAAATCATTTTATTGATATTTATTATGAAGACCAAGACAATATGACAACTCCGCTAGAATTGCTCTCAGCACATCAGACCATCGGTACATGTCTAGGTCTTCCGCTCGATCGTGTACTTGTTCACCAGCAGACAAGAGTATCTGATCTTCTGATGACCAAGCGACGGATACATGTGCATGCATGCATGCAGGCAGGCACGCAGGTCCAAGATCTCGGCACGGGGAACAGAGCACGGCGGCCGGGTCCTAGGTCGCCAACCTACAGCTACTATTGTACAAAATATGGGGCTAGCTAGAACGCTTGTTGCTGCTGCCTGAAGAGAATAATTCCTCTGTCCCGAGTCACGGCTGGATTCGTCCATCACCACAGCACGCGCCTTTGTGAAGAATCTAGCTAGGATGCAATGAACTGAGCTGAGCAGCCTCTCTCGACCGGGTCGCGCTCCGGCAGACAGCTTGCGGCGATAAGGCGATGACAAGATTCCATCTCTTCTCTCCACTGGTGGCCGGAGACATCTCCGGTATAAACAGCTTCTGTGGCATACGGCCTGGCCACCGGCACCTAGTTCGACAATCATCATCAGCCTAGGCTATCGATGCATCTTTCAAACACTTTCTCGAACTCGACGGCTTGCTACTGGCTAGCACCATATGCATGGATGCTGCCGGGCTAACCGAATTCGATCCTCAACTTTCTCTTGAAGAACAATAGTACTGTTGGCACTGCTGGCTTCATATCTACCACAATCGTGGAAGCAACTGGTGTTGAGCATTTAGAGGAGTCACCCTCGACCTCAAAGGGATTCTTATGCCAGTTGGAACTTGGGAGTCAAATCCTGGGAAGAACCATCGCGGATTCTTCATCTTTTGAAGGTGTTGGGAGGCAGAACAAATGCTCGCCAGAAGAAACCGCAGGAATCAACAAAGAATTGAAAGTATAACTTGCATATCAAACTGGACAAGAAGTTACCAAGGTAGATATACAAAGACCATGGAGAGTAAACTCGCTACCAAAGCTGTAGAAGACTCCCCTATTTTATTTTATTTTTCTTCTTCTTCTTCTTCTTATTATCTTTTGGCCGTGTCCCGTGTGCATCCGTAATGTCTTTACGGCGTTGTGTTGTTGCAGAGGCCGGGTGTAATTAGAGGGTGTTTGTTTCCAGGGACTTATGGGTTTAGGGACTTAAAAAAGTCTCTATAAGTCCCATCCAAACCAAACAGGAGGGACTTATTGGGACTTATTGGGGTGATTAGGGACTTATCAAATAAGCTCCTCAGGGAGGAGCTTATTGGGACTTATCTGGACCCGCACCGCTCGATCCCTCCTCGCCTCGCTGCAGATCGCCCCCACGCCATTGCTCGTTGCATCAAGACGCCCCTCGGTTCCCTCGTCGCTTCGCTCGCGTCAAGACCAATCGCCGCCGCCGGCAGCAATAAATTACCGCCGCCATGGCCGACGAGGAAGACGAGATCCCTTCTTCTCTCAATTCCCTCGTCTCGGGAGGCACCCGAAGGCTCATCCGCGGTGGAAATCTCGGAGGGAATGGGTTTCTTGATCTCAACAACAACACGGACGTCTTCCGGAGTTGGGCTCGTACAAAGAACTTCTCTTTGACGGTCGGCGGTCATGGCCTTCCTCCGGTTGGGCGTGGTCGTGGGAGGCCCGTACTTCAGGCGGAGGAGGCCGCAGCCGGTCTCGAACATCGGAGGCCGAGGCGGCTCTAACCTGCGTCCGTTCGTCGCCCCGGCCGCAGCTGCCGTTGAGGGAGGCGTCATAGGGCGTGGGAGGACCTCGTCCCAGGTCACCGGACGCGGCGTAGGTCGAGTCAATGGGTCCTCAGCGGCCGGCAGTAGAGGAAAAAATGCAGGGAAGCAACGTGTGATTCAACAAATGAGACGAACAGTGCTGCTATGAATCAATTCGGAGTTTGGGTCGCTGATGGGTTGTGGTCCTTGAAACAACAATGACATGAACAAGTGTTGTTCGCTTGTAATTTCTTTTATCTCGGTTGTTATGTACTCTCTATTATTTTGGTTCTTATCAACAAGTGTTAATTGTTTGTATGAACAAGTGTTATGAACAAGTGTTATTTCGGTTGGCACTATTCTGTAATTCGTTTGTATGAAAAATGATTATCAACTTATAAGTCCCTGTAAACAAACAAGGCGTGACTGGGACTTATAAATCGATGTAAACAAACAGGCAGGGACTTATGACTTATAAGTTGGGACTTAAAAAAGTCCTGGGACTTATGAAACAAACAGGCCCTTAGTATCTCCGCGATATTAATATATTTTCTTTGTTGAAAAAAGATGTGTGCTGCTATGCACACGATCCATTTTGCACGATTTTCAGACGACGTCACATAACGGCCATCGATGTATCACGCCAAATCATTGGAGTCTGTTGCATATAGCATCATCGGGTCCTCCTGGGATCGTAATGGAAAGTGTCGTGCCTTCCCTTAACAGTCTTGCTAAGTCTTAGTCCATTGGGTCGTCATTAAATCTCAGTCGATGCTATATTCATGAGATCCTACATTAAGATCCCTGTAAAATATTCTTTTGAATGTTTTTTCTTGTATATTATGTCATTTGATTGAGACTTGGTTAAATCTCAATCGACTGAGACCTAGCCACACCATTCCGTTAATCCAATCACAATTTGCCAAGTAAAAATCACCCCGTAAAACCCTCGTAATGATCCATGGATGTAGCATTACTTCCTTTTTTCCGATGATAAATAACCTGATCTCTTTCTTTGTCTTTCATCCCCTGTGTTATTTGTTACTGAAAACAGTGCCAAGAAAAGCCCAACATTGATACTGAACAGATTGGCTTACAAAAGAGAAACAGAAATGGAAGTTCAATATTAGTACAAGCAGGGTGCATGCCCAATCAATAGGCAACAACCCCAGGCAGTATCAGGAGTAAAACCCAAAAAGTTATATTAACAATATAATCAGTTAGCTAGACTAGACATTCGCACGATTTCCCAGCAAAAATGAAAAAAAGAGATCCGCGCGATTTGCTACAATTTTCCTGCCGGGATCTCATAGGGGGCAGAAGATGGAAGAAGACGCCAACCGCTTGATTCGCATCGGCGTTTCCTCTTCTCCATGTATATTGTTGCTATGACGCTGCAGCTCCTTTCCTTTTTATTGCTCCTCTTAACTTGTTTTTGTAATTACCCTGTCAACATATGAGAAGAAAATTTAGGATAATGAATCATATGCTCCCCATGACCATGAAACTCGTTTTGTTTCTGAATTATATAGGGTGCTTGTGACCGCTAGCGCGAAAAAAGAAGACATATATCTAGAGATGAAGACACAAGAGATGTGTACGTGGTGTGACCATTGAAAAGTATTCTGATGGCGACAAATTAAGAATGGTACAAACCATTGACATGGCTAGGTTGGCTGCACGTACCTACATGAGTTGGCTAGAGACACATAATTCTTGGCATATGGGAAAAATTGTCCGAAAATGACGGATTCTCGCGCCATGCTCCGAAGCTTATCTTGTTTTCAGATATATCTTCGCCTATTATAATCGGGATTTTGTTGGCACCGAAGAAATGCAGAACCACCCGGTAATTGCCAGTTGAGGTGTAGTTTTCATACGATGGTAACACTCGAACATATGCATGTTGATGAGGTACAGCGTAGTTCAGTTCAGTGCTAGGAGCGAGTATCAAAATGAAAGAAGTCTGTTAAGATGATGGAAACCATGTTTTGCCAACTTATTCGAATTCCATGTTGTGCAATAACGGTGCACATAGGAGACCCCATTGTTTTGGTTGGGAGTTTTTACATTATCTACCGGCAGAAGTCGTGGTTGGCCGTGTAAACCCAAGACCATGACTTAAACTGCATGCCGTAGCCCAAATGTGGCACCAGCTCACTCCGGCGTGGATCGGTTGGTGCAAGCCCTCGCAAAGGAGGGAGGGGGAGGAAAGAGGAAGAAATGCTTCCACGTGGACCAGTTCTATTGAGAGTTAAAGTTTATGAAAAGGGCTAGATGAGCACTTTCATACTTTTTACATTTGATGAGTTAAATTTTAAGGACTTGTTTGAGTTAAAATTTAGGGGCAGGGTCAGAGCTACTCTTAAGGCGTGAAATTCTAATTGCGTCGATATGTTGTGATGAGCGGCGTGACAAGGAAGACGAGGACGATGAGATTAACGCTTCCATGATCTGGCGGCGGATCTGGTCGCCATGGCAGTAACATTGAGCGCCGAGCGGAGAGGAAGAAAATTGGTGAGAGAGGAGAGATGGTCGGCGGTGATCGACGGAGATGCGATGGGACCGTGTGTAGCTGCGTCCTTTCATTTCGTATAGTAGGAAAAAAAACTGATTAATTGCAGATGTAAAGCTTATAAGTTTGTGGGTGCTGAAATTATTTGACGTTAGTGAAGACGTGATTTTTGATCCCATGTACTATATAGAAAAATATATTAACAACTGACTAAGCAACCAAACTTGACAAAAGAAGTGAACCAAACAGGCTTCCTAGTCCAAGCTTCTCAAGGGCTTCCGAAGCTTCTCTTACCCGAAAAAGAAAAGAAAAAAGGAAAAACTTGTAGCACACGAGAAGAGAAGAGAAGCGAGCATACCTCATCTTTTGTTTGGGTGTATCGCGTTCCCCGGCGTGGTGTTGGCGGTAGCGGCAGGCGTGCCACCGCCGGTGTTGCCATTGGACACGTGGTGGAGCGCCGGACTCTGCTGCAGGGCCTTCGCCCCTAGCGGGTAGTAGCCCAGCCCCTGCGCGAAATGCTGCCGGAAGAAACATCCATCTTACGTGTTAGGGAGGGAGAGGGAAAATGACGGCGGGGGCGTTGGAAATGGATACGGTTTTGGCGGTTGCCGGGACGGACGGACGGAACCTGGTGGTGGTGGTGGTGGGCCGGCGGCTGCAGGTGGTGGGGGTTGACGCCGAGGAAGTGCGCGTACTGCTCCGGCAGGCTCACTCCGTGGCCCTGCTGCGGCGGCGCCATGAAGGGCATCCGCGCCATGGACGGCGGCCCCATCTGTGGCAGGTACTGGTGCATCTGCATGCCCGGGAACATCACCGCCGGCGGCGCCATGCCGCCGCCCATCCACATCATCTGCACCTGCATCTGCAGCGTCTTCAGGTACTCGATCGCCTCGTCCAGCATCGACGCCTTGTCAGTCTGCATGCCGCCCAGCACAAAACCCAATCCAGCAGATTCATTAGTAAAACCAAACTAGAGTTTCATTCAGGTTCGCCGATCAAGAAAAGAGATGCGATCGGCACCTTGTTGCAGTGGGGTATGAGCTCTTGCAGCGCTCGCATCTTCTCGTTGATCCTGTCTCGTCTCCTCTGCAACAGTCGTCACAAACAGCAGCCGTCAGCGTCAGTTTCAGAGATGTAATGACCAAATGACCATTGATCGCACAATTAGAAATGAATCACGGAACGCACCCTCTCGGAGAGGTTGTGCACCTCGGCGGCGCGGCTCCTCCGCGCTGTCGTGAGCTTCTGCGGCGGCTTGCGCTCGAGCGCCAACGACTCCGACTCGGCGTCCTCACTGGGGCTCTCCGAGTCCTCCGTGTCCAGCCCCCGCTTGCGCTTGCTGCTCCGGTTGCTCGTGCTCGTCGGCTCGGTGCCGGTGGTGGCGGTGGTGGTGGTGACGCCGAAGCTGTAGTTGGACCGCCCCGACGAGGAGGCGACGGTGGCCTCGTGGCCCCTGCCTCTGGCGTTTGCATTTCCGCTCCCCACCGCCGAGGGCAGAGCGCTGCCTGCGCCGCCGCCGCCGTATGCAGTGGTGTGGCCGGCGCACCCCTGCTCGCTCACCGCGCCCTGCACCTGCACCTGGTTACTCCCGCAGAAGCTCGCCCCCATCGCGCTCAGCGTCGACGACGCGCCCTCCTCCATCGCCGCCTTCCCGGCGCGAGCCTGGACGAGGTCCGACAGGACGCCGCCGGCGTTGTCGCCGCAGTCCGCCAGGCTCATCGATTGCTGCCTGCTGGAGCAGGACACGTGCGTGGACTTGGGAGGGGGCATCAGGTCGCTCGCCGCCGACACCGCGGACGACTGGCTGCTGCGCCTGTCATCCCCTAATACTGGCACACCGTCCCTGCCGATCTTGCCGGCGCCGTCGACGCCGGCCGCCCCCGGTGGTTCTTCGCAAAAAAGGTCCTGGAAGATGTCCTTGTCGAGCGAGTCAGCGAGGGCGAACGGGAACCACAGGCCGGCCTCGTCTTCTTGCACCACCGGCGGCGCCGGAACCTTCTCAGACCTCGGCGGCAGCTTCCGATGACCCTGGCTCTGCATGACGACATTGCCGTTGCACCACAGCAGCTCCATGAGGTCATCGTCTTCGCTGCAGCAACACACACCATGCACGAAAACAAAAAGGTTAGCAACCATTAGACCACAAATTCCAATGCATCAAGCGATCAAGATTCAAGAGCGAACCCGAGTGGCCTGGAGATGTCGCCCATGTTTCCCCAATCTGGCACGAATTGGCTCATGGCTCAGATCATCACAAGTATCGACCGGCGATTCACTTCACCGCAGCGTACACGCTGCATGCCGAAGCAAACGGAGGAGATGGCGAGAATCAAACAACAAAATCAGCCGAGAAACTGTGCTTCATGTGCATGCGGCATGGTTTTTTAAATTTGATTGGCAACGAGAACATACTGCTCCAGAAAAAAAAATTGTGCCTCCTGCAGCATAGCCTGATTTGGCTTCAGATGAAGCAAGCAGGGCATGTGCGATGCCAGACAGGGCCAACTATATGGAAATAATAATGCGTTGAATAATTCTTAAAAAAAGAACTTCTGATAGCAAAGGAAATCTCAGATTACTAAAAAATTGCCAAAAATATGTATAGGAAAGCAGGTGGAGTATGCAGGGGCGAACAGGGAGGCCAATGATGGGAAAAAAAGGAAAGGTAGATGCAGTACGGGGAGCCTGCCTGCAGGAAACCTACCGGTCATGTAAACCTGCCTGCAGCACATGCAGAGGAGCAGCTAGCAACCAGCGACACAGTGAAAAGGCTCCACAAAGGGATTTGTTTATTCGTTCTTTTAATCTACTCATCAATCAAGTCCACAGAGCACTAGCAAAGGAGTAGTATCATTTTAAAATATATTTTTTCTGTTAAGATGCTGAGAAGAAGTGTTTTATAGGAAAAGCGAAGAAGAGCTTCAGAGAAGTGATTTACAAAGACTCGGAAGCTTTAGAAGCGGCATAAAACTAGGATTGTCCCGTTAAGATCGGTGGATAGGGCGAAATCCACACCAGGTTCCAGAAGAGATTGGAAAACACGCATTAGGGACGCAGCTTTTGGAGAAACGTAATGAGAAAGCGGAGCGGGGAAACAGAAGAACCGGCAGCCATGGAACAAGAACTAACCAGTCTGGTTGCAAGATCCAGCACCCGTGCCGGCAAGCAAGCTTCTTCGGGAGGATGCTCGCTCTGTACTCTTCTTGTGTTGGAGATTTGGAGGAGAGGGAGGGGAGGCTAGTGAGGGGGAGGAAGGAGAAGAGCGGGCGGGTAGCGGGGGAACCTGGGCTTGGCACCCGCAGTGGCTTTTAAGCAGCCGCGCGACATTGTGGCTGGGCTGAAGAGAAGTGGATTCCCGCGGACAGGGACGGGGGAGGGAGGGAGAAAGGGATAGAAGAAGGGAAGAAGGGAGGATGTGGAGGAGGAGAGAGACGGAGGGGAGGGGGTCCGGAGGGACGGGCGAATGATTAGAGGAGCAGACGTGTGAGTACACCTTGCACCTGCTTGCTGCTGCCGCCGCATAGGGAAGGGGGCTACGGGCGCGTGCATGCATGTATGCCGTTATCTGTGTCCCGCCGGTTTTTGCCATTTCGAGGGGAGGGGTAAACGTCCACCCTGGCGCGCGTATCGCGCTGTATTGACAGCCACGGGCTAGAGAATGCTAAGGCCAACTCCACCGCGCGACCCCAAACGGACGTTTGTTTTGTCCGGATTCTGTCCGTTTGGGTATCGATTTGGAGTCGTCCGTACTGTCACCAGGATGCGGTGGCCGTACCAGGCGTGCCGGTCGCATCCATTTTGCCCCATCATGTCCGCGTCTACTTTTTAAATGCCAAGCCCTAGTTCAGTCGGGCCGCCCGGTTCATCACGCAAGAATAGAGCCGCTGACCTACACGCCCATCGCCAAGCATCGGCCGGTGACGGCAATGACCGACCTCAAAATGAATAGTTCTCTCGCCCGGCAACCGCCGGTGGCCGGCAACCTGACCGGCAACCTGACCGGCCTCCAAAATGAATGTTTTCTCGCCGGCACACTACCAGCGGCCGGACGGGCGGGCAGGCGGCACCCATGCCAGCCTAAAAAAGAACGGCAACGCCGATCGAACGACCTAGTTCAGGCCTTCGGCGTCGAGCATCTCCTTCTGCCTGGCCTCGAACCATGCCCTCGTCTTGTCGCTCATCTTCGACAAGTCCACGCTCATGATCGCAAGGGCCACCTCCTTCGCTTTGGTGGCGGCATTGGTGGCCTCGATGTCGAGCTGCCTCTGCCTGGCCTTGACGTTGTCGGCCTCGATGTCGAGCTGCCTTTCCCGGGCCGCCTCCTCCATGTCGAGCTGCCTTTGCCGGGCCGCCTCCTCCATGTCGATCTTCCTCCTCTTGGCCGCCTTTTCCATCTCAAGCTTCTGTCTTTGAAGGTCTAGGTATTGCTTCATTTGCTCGTCCTTGCTTTGCCGCTTCTTCTCGTCCCTCATATCCTTTTGAGATATCATGTCATGCAAAGTCTCATGCAAGGCCATGGATGAGGCGTCATGTATGTCGTCCACCTTGGAGTTGGTCTTGCCCCTCGGCCTCTTCAACGCCTCGCCATCTCCACCTCCAGCGAACTTGGCCGTCTTCAGTCCTCTCTTCCTTTGTAGTTCACGGTATTGGTCCTTGAACTTAGGGCACATGTTGATGAGCGTCCAACAATGCGTAAGAGTGAATGGCTTGTCATTGTGCCAGGCCTTGAATGCCTCCAAAGATTGGAATGCCTACACCACATGATCAACAACAAGTGAACATGCAAACATATACACGGCCGATGTCTCATGGCCGTAGCAAGGAAAGGGCTAGAAAGAGGAGATCATACCATGTCCCCAACGCCGAGGCCACTTACGGGTCGTGCTTCAACGCTCTCAAATGCGGCGCAATACTTGTTGCACTCTTGTTGGATGAACAACCATCTTTTTTGAATCGAGCCGATGCCACGGTTGCTTGTAATTTGGAAGGGCTCGAACATCTTCCTTTCGTGGAATGTTTTGTGGACTCTCGTCCAAAAAACAATGCCCTTTTGTTGCGCGTCGGTCCTCGGATCTTGGCTAATCTCCATCCAAGCTTGGCAAATCAACTTGTCCTCATCTTGTGTATATGAACTCGTGCGAATGCTCTTCCTCTTCTTTTGTGCCTCCGCTCTTTGGGTGAGCTCGTCGATAAACAATGGCGCACCACTAATATCAACGTCATTGCCTTCTTCTTCTTCTTCATCATCACCTTCAACATAGATGTCATCGTCTTCATGCCACGAGTCACCATGGTCGTAGTCAGCACGGTCGTCGCCCCCTTCATCGGGGACGATTTCGGCGGCCATCCCGACTTTGGGTCTCATCGGGTCAAGGGCACGCCATGCCCACCGCCAAAGATCACGTCCTCCATGTAGCGGTTGTAGAAGGGGTTAAATCGACGGTGGCGTTAGGGGTTGGCATTTCGTCAAACAAGACGCGGGGCGGCATGGTGCCCGTGAACGGTGCCGTGCTCGCTTTCTTAGCATCTCGACGGACGGCCGCCGCCGCCTTTGGACCCAGCGTGACGTTGAGGTCGATGACGCGGGCGCGGCGGTGGACGGGCGTGAACAAGCCCATGTCCGGCGACCCCGAGAAACGGGTCTCGCCGTCGTGCCTTGGCGGAGGGAAGCAGGGCGACATGGGCGCGGTGCGCGACGTCGGTGACTGGCAGTCACTACAAGAAATATGTCAACTTATGACCTTCTGTCAGTGACCCTGGAAGAATTGGTCATAGATTTATGACCATTTGAGACCAATTGGTCAAAAGCTGTTCGAGGGGCTCCAAACCCTAAACCATTGCGACCATTTTGGTCAGAAAGGTCATAATTTCCTTACATGAAGTGGTCATAAAGCTAACAGTGCTAGTCCACTGCCTTATTTCTAGTTGTTAACGACCAATATAGATGGTCATAGCCTTGTAAATTGTGGTGGGTTGCTATGACTAGGCGCCACCTCATGGGCTTTTGCCTATGTGTCATGTCCATGTGGCAGTTTTTGCCCTAGGTTGTGAAGCAACCTATATTTCTGTCATTCCCAAAATTCCCAAAAAAATCTCATAAATTCTTTGTGTCATATATCTTCGTCAAATATGTAAAAACCTTCCTTGCCTAGTTATAAAATAATTCAAAAATATTCATTTTCCTATTCTGTTCAGAGTAACAGTTTGTGAAGGAAGTACCACTTTGGCATGTCCAAATAGTATCCATTTTCTACAGTGCTTTCCTATGCCCAAATAACCATCCTCCACCAAATGCCAGCTCAATCCATTCATTATTTTGAGCCGAGCTTCAACATTCAGATTTATGTCCAAAGTGTGGTGGTTTGCAAAGCAAGTACCACCTAGGCTCCTCCTTTTGAGCTGAAAATTTGTGAAAACGGTCTTCTTAGTAACTGATCATCCTCACCAAAACTCACGCCCATTAGCCATGTACATTTCCTGCATCGCTAATCAAACACTTGGTCGCTAATTCATGTTTGAGCATCGATTGGTCTCCTCGTGAGAATCTTATGTTGTAATTTTCTTCCTAGCACCAACATGGGGAGTGCCCAACCCACTAGACATGCCTAGGCCGCCAGAACACATGGCAACGCCACGGTCACGCGGTGACCACGCTTGGCGGCATGCGAAGTTCTGGCGCTCTAGAGTTGGGGCCCTCGGCCACCGCCCAAACCTCGACATATCGCCACCAAACCATGTATTTATGATTAAATAGGTACTTATGTAACTAGAAATTATTTTTGGAAAAAATAAATAGCAAACTATGAGGAAGCTGCAGTTCAAATTTGACCCGCTTCCAACTGAATCGGCAGAAATTTGTCTTTTTCACGAGAGGTGGATCAAAATATTTTACACCAGACCATTTTGTCAATTGTGAATTAAATATGGCCTAGTATTTTATAAAAATGATTTGGTCCAATTTTGCAACAATTATTTGGTAGTTCCTCACAAAAATACCTCCTTTCGGGCACTCGAAAAATGGAAAATGGTTTTTTCGTCCAACGAAAATGAAAACTTCCTTAGGCAACATTGTTTGCTATTACAATATGCACCCTTGTGCACAATATGAGATCATTTGAACAAACTATGCCATGAATGTGGCCTTAAGATTGATCATTTGGCTTGAAAGCCATGAATCTTCACACTTGATAGCTCATTTCTGAGAACACTTTTTTAGAATAATTACCGTATTACAAGTTTATTATTTTTCCTGGAAACTTGGTCACATATAATGACACAATGCGAAGGTTTTCCAATTTTTTGATTTTTTTTGAATTTTTATGCCCGCTTTCAAAATGCGGTCAAAACGGCGGCTTAACTGCTCCTAGCTAGTGGTTGAATCTTGGAATTTTTTGGTGTTTCTATGATTAAATAGATACTTATGTACCTAGAAATGATTTTTGGAAAAAATAAAGAGCAAACTATGAGGCAGCTACAGTTCAAATTTGACCCGTTTCCAACTGAATCGACGACAATTTGTCTTTTTCATCAGAGGTGGATCAAAACTTTTTCACCCAACCATTTTATCAATTGTGCATTATATATGGCCTAGTATTTTAGAAAAATGATTTGGTCCAATTTTGCAACAATTATTTGGTAGTTCCTTCACAAGAAAACCTCCTTTCGGGCACTCGGAAAATGAAAAATGGTTTTTTCGTCCAACGAAAATGAAAACTTTCTTAGGCAACATTGTTTTCCATTCTAATATGCACCCTTGTGCACAATATGAGATCATTTGAACAAACTATGCCATGAATGTGGCCATAAGATTGATCATTTGGCTTGAAAGCCATTGATCTCCACACTTGATAGCTCGTTTCTGAGAACACTTTTTTAAAATAATTGCCGTATTACAAGTTTGTTATTTTTCCTGGAAACTTGCCCACATATAGTGACACAATGCGAAGGTTTTCCAATTTTTTGATTTTTTTTTGAATTTTTTATGCCCGTTTCAAAATGCGGTCAAAACGGCGGGAATGACCGTTCCTAGCTAGTGGTTGAATCTTGGAATTTTTTTGGTGTTTCTATGATTAAATAGATACTTATGTAACTAGAAATGATTTTTGGAAAAAATAAATAGCAAACTATGAGGCAGCTGCAGTTCAAATTTGACCCGCTTCCAACTAAATCGGCGGTAATTTGTCTTTTTCACGAGAGGTGGATCAAAACTTTTTTCACCGAACCATTTGGTCAATTGTGCATTAAATCTGTCCTAGTATTTTATAAAAATGATTTGGTCCAATTTTGCAACAATTATTTGGTAGTTCCTTCACAAAAAAACCTCCTTTCGGGCACTCGGAAAATGAAAAATGGTTTTTTCGTCCAAAGAAAATGAAAACTTCCTTAGGCAACATTGTTTGCCATTCTAATATGCACCCTTGTGCACAATATGAGATCATTTGAACAAACTATGCCATGAATGTGGCCATAAGATTGATCATTTGGCTTGAAAGCCATGAATCTTCACGCTTGATAGCTCGTTTCGAGAACACTTTTTATAATAATTGCCGTATTACAAGTTTGTTATTTTTCCTGGGAACTTGGCCACATATAATGACACAATGCGAAGATTTCCCATTTTTGATTTTTTTGAATTTTTATGCCCGTCTTAAAATGCGGTCAAAACGGCTGGAATGACCGTTCCTAGCTAGTGGTTGAATCTTGGAATTTTTTTGGTGTTTCTATGATTAAATAGATACTTATGTAACTAGAAATGATTTTTGGAAAAAATAAATAGCAAACTATGAGGCAGCTGCAGTTCAAATTTGACCCGCTTCCAACTGAATCGGCGGCAATTTGTGTTTTTCACGAGAGGTGGATCAAAACTTTTTTCACCGAACCATTTGGTCAATTGTGCATTAAATATGTCCTAGTATTTTAGAAAAATGATTTGGTCCAATTTTGCAACAATTATTTGGTAGTTCCTTCACAAAAAAACCTCCTTTCGGGCACTCGGAAAATGAAAAATGGTTTTTTCGTCCAAAGAAAATGAAAACTTCCTTAGGCAACATTGTTTGCCATTCTAATATGCACCCTTGTGCACAATATGAGATCATTTGAACAAACTATGCCATGAATGTGGCCATAAGATTGATCATTTGGCTTGAAAGCCATGAATCTTCACGCTTGATAGCTCGTTTCTGAGAACACTTTTTTATAATAATTGCAGACATACAAGTTTGTTATTTTTCCTGGAACTTGGCCACATATAATGACACAATGCGAAGGTTTCCCATTTTTTGATTTTTTTGAATTTTTTATGCCCGTTTCAAAATGCGGTCAAACGTATGGAACGACTGCCTAGCTAGTGGTTGAATCTTGGAATTTTTTTGGTGTTTCTCTGATTAAATAGATACTTATGTACGAGGCAACTACAGTTCAAATTTGACCCGTTTCCAGCTGAATCGGCGGGAATTTCTCTTTTTCACGAGAGGTGGATCAAAACTTTTTACACCCAACAATTTGGTCAATTGTGTATTAAATATGGCCTAGTATTTTATAAAAATGAGGTGGTCCAGTTTTGCAAAAAATATATGGTAGGTCCTTCACAAAAAAACTCATTTCGGGCACTCGAATAATGGAAAATTGATTTTTCATGCAAGGAAAATAAAAACTCTCTTTGTCAATATTGTTTGCCAATCCAAAATGCAAACTTTGTGCAAAATATGGTATCATTTGAAAAATATTTGATTGATCCTTTAAAAATACTCATTTTAAGCACTCAAAAATGAAAAAGGAAGTTTTCATGAAAAAATTATCTTTAATCTAATTGATTTCACCAATTTAGATGGTCATAAAATCTTCAAATTGCTTGCTGCGTTTTGATTGGTCCAGAGCCTATCACGCTGGATCATGCATCATAACCGTCGGATGCTCAGGAATCCAACGCCACCCTCACCCTCACCCTCTCACCCACGCCCCCACTCCCCACTGCACTGCAGACCCCACGCACCCACTCACCACTGCTCCAAACCCCACGCACGCACTCACCATCGTTCCAATCCCGCACCCGCACTCCGCTCGCGAAACCCTAGCCACACAAGCCGCACAAGATACGGCAAGGCCTCGGACGCCTCCCCTTCTCTCCCAGATCCCCCTTCTCCATCGCCGCCTCCCCGTTCTCCCCCAGATCCAATAGCCCTCGTCCTCATCTCCCCCCGTTGAGCAGCATCAGGTCAGGCGGCGACCAGATCCGCCGTGTTGCTTCCGGATCCGCGCCCTCGTCACGCGCGCTCGACACCATGGAACTCGTCAACAAGGTCTTCTCTCGCCCTCTTCTCTTCTCCTTTCGATTCGATCTGGATGTTGCTAACACATGCCCGATTTGTTTTTCTTCCTCACACAGGTCGTCGTCAAGCCCTCGATCTGGCTGCGACCTCGAGCCATCGCGAGATCTGAAGGACTCGCAACCCTCCTCGCCAAGCATCCTACTCGGCGGCCACCGTGGTGCCCTTCGACCCGCCCTCCCTCTCGCCGGCGCGATCCCTTCCTCTTCCTCCGCCGCCTCCGCCGAGCCCCTGCCCTCGCCTTAGTGGACGCCTTGAAATGGGCGAAGCTGCCTTGGAGGCCGCCGAGGCGATCTCTTCTTCGGTCGAGGTAACCCGTTCCCTATCATCTCATATCCATCCCTAATCATGTCTTTTTCGCATGCCCGAATCATCGCATGACTAGACGCTGATTGTTTGGACTTACTTGACGCTGGTTGTTTAGATCTGTAAGGTAGACGCTGATTCTTGATGGCGGTCACGATTCCTAGCACCGGTAGTATTTGTCCTCTTTTGTTCTTGCGGTGGTCGTCTTTGCCTCGCGCTAATCAATGCCATGCAGCAAGTTTAGCAATTGCGTACATCAAGCGATCGCAGACAAACCCCTGACTAGTGCCCAAGATTACATACTATTCGGGGTTTACTTTTGCAGTTGGCCGAGCTGACTTGGTCTACTACTGCTAGTCGGTAAATTTCTCAGCTGCGGACAGTGAAGAGAGCAAAAACCACTTCATGGCTGCTTAGCATTAGCTGTCTTGGTTGGTGATGCTCTACAGTTGATCTGGATCGAATTGAAACATGTATAGTTAAGGAATTCTAATCAATAATCGCACAATCTAGAATAGATGAAGTATCGCCAATTGCGTTTGGTCTACATGACGGTTCGATCTTGCTTTTGAATTTTGTATCAGCAGCTGCGTATGGTCTACACAACTCTGTCCAGTCTTGCTTTTGAATAGATGAAGTGCTTGGCAATATTTCATGATAAGCATGTTCGGCAGCTATGTGGAATCCTTAAGATAAATGGTCTTTAGTTTCTTTTAGTGCATCTGCATGCACATAACAGTCTGTTTTAGTCTGACGATGTGCCTGCCGTCCTATTGCCATGATCGCCAGAAAATTTAGTGCATCTTTGCGTAGCATATATAATACCTACTCTGTTTCTTTGAAAGGGAGATTTCGCGGTTCAGAGTTATTGAATGAACTCGGTTTCTCCTAGATTAGGCAAAGGCCGCACTGCTTGCTCCTATGCTACATCGGCTAGTGAAACATCAACCACATGCGTCTTTGTTTTCCCAGATGTTACATTCAGATGATTCATTTCTCTCGCATTGCCTGTTTGCCCATGCATTGTTGTACTGGTCCTGTGTGAATTTGTTATAGGCTTAAAGAGTACTGACTGTGAGTAGTTTGTAAACCTTTGCTATTGCATAGAAATTCACACTTATAATTGACATGACAGGATGGGTCGGAAAGCTGGGTTGTACATCGTTTGCACGGTGCATGGTGCTGCATAGCTTAACGGAGGCTATTGGACATCGGCTGCACAAACCACCACCGTGAGCTCCTCCTGTGTTGATGATCAAGTCTTTGGTGCTTCATCTGGCTATTTGATTTCTTCTTTGGTAATTAGTAGTATTAGAGTGTCGCTTGTTTATTAGGATGTGGCTGAAACCATTGGATGGCCTTCTGGACATGTTATCCGTAATTAGTACTTGTCCCATTCTTTGTTTCCTTGCTGGACATCATATTTTTTTTCATAAAATGCTCTAGTGAACTAGATTCATACATAGTTGGCTACTTTTCCTCAAGTTATTTGTGCATTTATAAACCTATTTGAACTTTCCTATTACAGATGTTTTATACAGATAGTTTTGGAATGTGTTTTTTGTTAGCTTATGACAAGTTCCAGTTTTAGTTTTGTTGTTAACCTCTACAATCCATGTCAGCATATAATAAGTATATGAATGAGTATCTGAAACTAGATGTTTTGTTGCTCATAGTAATTAAAAAGAGCGTTAAGTTTCTCATCACACACTGTTATTATCACTTCATGGATTTATCTATTGTGTCAGGCTGTTGTAGGTGCTGAACTGTGATCATGTTTTATGGTCCACATGCATGCTACATGTTGGCTGACTTGGCATGACGTGCACGAAAACTTCATGGCATTCATACTGAATAGCACTTCTTAATTTTCATGCAGAATTGCTCTAGCTCTTCTTAATTTTCATGCACCCCATCACTTGCTACTGTTGTTATTCACTATATCCTCGCTGTTCTGTTTTCTTGTTGGCAGATATTTTGCCTATATTCAAGAAGAAAGAAGATGTTCAAAGAAGCGCCAAGACATTTTTGTATAGCAAGTTATGTAATAATAGATAGGTTATTTGGGCATTGTGAACTCCAGAATTTCATGTATCTTCTCTCTGTTTTTGAATGAAATGTTGTATGTGTGTTGATGTAACAGATTGTTGCTTCTTGTTATTTGAAGTATTACACTTGTTTCCTGTCTATTTTGATTTAAATATTGGTTGTTTAATTATTCGCATATTGAAATCTGAGGAACAGCAAGGACCCACAAACCAGAATAAAAAATTTGGGACCCACATATCAGACCCTGACAATTGGGACCCATTTGAAAAAAAGAAAAAACGGGCAACAACCCAAAAATAAGAAGGCCGAATTATAGCTCGGCCAGCCCATGTAGCTAGCAAAAATTAATAGGAAAAATAAATATTAAAAAGGCCGAATTAATGGGCTCGGCCCATGTAAAACACCCAATTGGACCGGGCTGAATCTTGTGCCACGTCAGATCGCCACGCTGGATGCCTCATTGGCACAGGGAGGTTGCTAGTGACCAAAACGCCACAGTAGGAATATATTGGTAAATAGCGTCTTTGACCATTCCGGAAGAAAGGTCGCTATAGTCGATTCTGACGGCCACTGACCTTCTATTTTTGGTCACAAAAAGGTCGTAAATGGAAATTCGTGACCTTTCAGTGACCAATAGTGGTGGTCACAAGTTGACATATTTCTTGTAGTGAGTGCGTAGGCCGGGCGACCGACGAGCCTGTGCTCGCCGGGCCGACGGCCGCTGCAAGTAACCCGGCAGGACGGCCCATGCCAAGCATGAGGATGGCGTGCGCTTTGTTGACGAGGTCCTCCTTCTCGTCGGCGGCTGACCTGCGCCTTGCTGCCTCCTACTCCTGTTGGCGGCAAACTTGGCAGCGGCATTGACCTTGACGACCGCTTATCCTTTCCCTCCTCTTCGCCGATTCGCGTCCAACTTGGCGATATCCTCGGCGTGCACTCCGACCGCGGCTTCCTTGGCGCCTTTTTCTTCACCTTCTTGGGCGTCGGCCGAACGCCGGAACCAGCGGGCGTCGGCCATGGACGGGCGAAGAGGCGGCGGGAGGACGTGGGAGGTTTAGCAAATGACGCCAAATGGGCGTGGGGGTTTAAGATTTCTCCAACCGACAAAGGGGCGGGGGAGGACAAGCGTCCCCGCCCGTCATCGCTGCTGTCTGCTTTCACCCCAAACCGAGCGCAAGTTTGGGCCGGGGATGGGTAAAAACCGGACAGAATCCGGAAATTTGTCACTTTGAGGCCGCGCGCTGGGCCTGAAAGTGCGTTATATCTACTAGAGGGGGGGTGAATAGGCGATTTTTATGAATTCTTCACCGAGGAATTTGCTGGTGAGGAAATTCCTAAGCGAAGAACTACTTGCAGCGGAATAAGTACTCAGAAGTAAGCATAAGAGAATGCGGGCATGGTCATCATGATGAAATGAAGACAATCAAAGAGTACAGAAAGCGTAAACACAGGATAGCACAAGATGAAGACAAAGCGGTGAAGAATTGAACTGAGGAAATTGAGAAAGTCTTGATCAAAGTCTTCAAACACAGATATGAACGAACACTCAACACAAAGAATGAGGAAATGAAAGAGTTGAGGAGATAGAACCGATTAGGTTGGTGAAGACAATGATTTGGTAGACCAGTTCCAACTGCTGTCTCGGTTGTACGTCTGGTTGGAGCGGCCGAGTATTTAAACTCGAGGACACACAGTCCGGACACCCGGTGGGCACGCAGCTCAGGACACCAAGTCCTCATTGTATTCTCCTTGAACTAAGGTCACACGGACCTCGTCCAATCACTCGTGGTAAGTCTTGAGCGACTTCCAAACCTTCACAGACTTGGTCACTCGGCGATCCACAATTCCTCTTGGATGCTCTAGACCATGACGCCTAACCATCTGGAAGAAGCACAGTCTTCAAAGGTAACAAGCGTCGGATCCACGCAGGATCAATCTCTTGATGATGCTCAATCATTTTGGGTTTGTAGGGGTTTGGTTTTGGGTTTTCCTCACTCGATGATTTTCGCTCAAAGTCCTCGGAGGATGGGTTGCTCTCAAATGACAAGTGTCAAGTTCTCTCAGAGCAGCCAACCAGCTAGTGGTTGTAGGGGGCGGCTATTTATAGACTAGGGAGCAGCCCGACATGATAAGACATAAATGCCCTTCAATGATATGACCGTTAGGTGGATAAGATATTTTGGGACAGCTGGCCAAGAAGACAAAGAACGGTCGGAAATTTGACTCTCAAATTCCTCGGGGCTATCATGTTCCTCACTTGTCTAGGCAATCCAGACTGGTGAATTCCTAACTCCTCGGTCAGAACAAATTCTCGGTGACCGGAAGAACTTCGTCTCACATCAAGAAATTGACTGAGCTGTATGAGAGTTCCAAAGGCTTCACTTTCGAAGGATTGGTAGGTGTAGGATTTTGAGTTGAGCATCACATGGAAATTTTTCCTTAGTATTTCCTCGACCCCCTTTAATAAAGACGGTGTTTCCTATGACTCAGGAAAGATAAAACGAAACTACGAAAACAAAAGTCTTCACGCTTCATGTTCCTCAAATGAATACCAAGTCTTCAAGGTAACACCAATTTCTTCACATTCAAAGTCTTCAGAAAGTCTTCAGAATATCAAAGTCTTCAGTCGAAGAACTTCATTTTGGGGGGTCGACTTTCTCTGTAAATATCAAACTCCTCATAGAATTATAGACCTGTGTACACTCATAAACACATTAGTCCCTTAACCTATGAGTCTTCAATACACCAAAATCACTAAGGGGCACTAGATGCACTTACAATCTCCCCCTTTTTGGTGATTGATGACAATATAGGTTAAGTTTTCAACGGGGATAAACATATGAAGTGTAAATACTGATATTGAGGAATTTGATTGCAAGATATAGAAGAACTCCCCACGAAGATGTGCATAGTGAGGACTTTTGCTTTTGAGGCATTGCACATTTCAAGAGTTGAATCATGGAGATCTCCCCCTCTATCTTGAAATACATACACGCATTTGACATATAATATGAAGAATATGAAATGCATGATGAAATATGGTGATGGTGTAGTTGACATGCGTGTATTAACATATAATGAGGAATAAGCATGCAGAGGAACACATCAAAAGTATCAGAGCACCATCGGGTTTAAGATTACAACTCGATCCAATAAAGTTTCAGAAGAACGAAAGTTGTAACTTAGCAAAAAAAACGTTGTATATGGGCATAAAAATAGACCCGCTTGAAGACTAACTCACATTTCTCCCCCTTTGTCATCAAATGACCAAAAGGATTGAAACTGAGGACTAACGCCCCTGAAGAATTTCTAGTTTATGAAGGAGCGCCAGCGTTGTCGGGGTCGGTTGTCGTAGTAGGGCCTGCCTTGATGTCGCCCAAGTCTTCATTTTCATCGATGTCGTAGCGATGAAGAATAGGAGCTGGCTACCAAGGAAGGAACCTTGACCTTCTTGTATTTCTTCGGTGGAGGTACAGACCAGTCAAATTCTTCCTTGAGACCCATTGTCTTCAGTTCTTCTGCGTTGTAGACATTAGAAAGAACAACCCAGGTGCGGTTGAAGATTCATGGAGGTAGTATTGGTTTTTCTTCACTGCATTGTGTGTTGAGGTCATGTTATGAAGAATTGAACCAAACTGACGCTTGACCCATTTATGATTGCGATCAACCTTCTGATGAAGACTGAGGAGTAACTCACGATCGGTCATCACCACGGTGCTATGGCTTGAGGATTTTGCTTGCATTTGAGGTATTGGCGGCAGAGTCATGTGTGGCAGAGTCATCATTGGTGGAGTAGGATGCAGCTTTGCGAAATTGACCATCCAATGGACGAATTCCTTCATCTATCACAGCAGTTGCCTTGCCCTTGTCATCAGCTGAGGAAAATGTCCATTTGAGGACTTCAATTGGAGGCAAGTAGCTGCAGTGATTTAGAGTATCAGCCATGTAATTGAGTGAAGACCTTGTCCGGATGAACCTCATAATCCATGGTGCATAAGGCTTCAGCTCAAAAGGTGACATAGCAATGTTTGCCAGAGTCCTCATGAAGAAATCATGGAAGTTGACGGGAACGCCATGAATGATATTGAAAAGCATATTCTTCATGATGCCAACGACTTCTTCATCATTTGAGTCGTGGCCTTTGATAGGACTCATTGTCTTCGTCAGAATGCGATAGACAGTCCGAGGCACATACAGTAATTCCTTGACGAAGAATTTGGTTCGAGGTACCTGCCCTGGCTTCAAAGGCTTCATCAGCACTTGCATGTAGTGATTTGAAACCTCAGGTTCATTGTAGATGCAACGAGCACCATCAAGGGGAGGACTGAGTGGGAGGGCACGAAGCAATTCGATTCTTGGTGCCTTGTAGTGAGTATTTTACATCATCCAGTCCAATACCCATGAGTTCACATCTTCAGAATCTCCGGTGATGTGCAGCGTCACATAGAATTGAAGAATGAGTTCTTCATTCCAATCACAGATGTCAGTGCAGAAATTCAGCAATCCTGCATCGTGAAGAACACTGAGGACTGGCTCGAAGCCTGGCAGAGATTCCATGTCCACATGAGGAATATGTGCATGATCGAAGACTTTGTCTTTGTTGAATAGCATAGAGGAATAGAAGTTGGCTTGACTAGCAGTCCAGAAACGCCTCTTCCTTATGCAAGCAGAGTCATAAGGGTTGTAGTCAGTGAAGAATACATGCTCGCCAAAGAAGTCTTCAGCCTTGAAATTTTGCTTCGTTGAGAATGGATTCTTTGGCTTTGGCAGTGGAGTGTCAGTGAGTTGCATCATGACCTCAGGAATCGCAATCTCAGGTTCTTCAGGCTGAGGAATTTCTGGTTCCTCGTCATGTGTGGTCGAGGATCGGCGGACGGAGTTCTTGACAGCACTAGTGGCTGGAATTTCTTCATGCACAGATGAAGTGGGATGAGTTTCTTCAGAGCCCATTTGAACCGTTGGTGCAGGGGACTGAGGAATCTATTGGATTGGGGTGAAGAGTGGATAATTTGGATGCTGACTGTCCCAAAAGTCATCGTTCATCACTGGTGTTTTGCTTCCAATATCCACATCTTCTTCAATTTCTTCAACGCTTGACCTCTTCACCGTGAACTGAGGCATTGGCGAGGAAATGATTGGTGTTGAAGGGATTGCATCCACTTCAATTTCTTCATCAATCTGCTCTGACGAAGCAGCAGAATGATTTTCTTCATCAGATCCGCTTGGGATCTCATACTCTTCACCAAAAGGAACAAGGTTCTTTGATGGAATGGAGGAAATTGGAACAACATCGATTGGATTTTCAAAAGAGCTTGTCATAGGCTTCATTTTCTTCGGGTGAAGAATTTGAAGCGGTGATGCTTTCCTTTTCTTCACTTTGCAGCTCGCTCTGCAACCTTGGTCTTCTTCACATCGGATGCAGATGGAAGGATTGGAGTTGGTGTAGGCGCAAGAGGAGCCGAGGAATCGGTTGAATTTCCTCGGTAATCGATGCAGTTCACGACTTCTTGATTTCTTTAGGCGCACCACTAGTGGATGCCACAGCAATTTCTTCGTGGCTGGAATGGAGTCATCAGCCCTGGAACTAGCATTGTCTTCAAGACCTGAACTTCATCGGCCGGTCTTTGGCGTGTTCTTCAAATAGGCCGAGAGGCTCCAGCCTGAGGAATTTCTTGTTACGTTGGGGCTGCAACATTTGTGAACTTCTCCATCAGTTTCACAAACCTGACTTTGGCTCCTTTCCAGTCAGCATAGTATGAGTCAAATTTGTCGCTGAGGGCTTTGATGTCAGCCTGCATCTTGACAAGTTCTTCAGTTGTCATCTTGACAACATTTTTCTTCAGCAGCTTTCTCTTTTACATCTTGTGATTTCTTGATCTCTACGGCCTATCATATTTCCATTTCTCCTCTTGGATGAAATGAGTCGACATGTGACTTTGGCGTGTGTCAGCTGAAAGTCGAGCATAGGAGTGTTTGGGTCCTTGTGCCGAGATCAATGTAGTCTAGGATCGCTCTTGGATCCAACGTTGGGGACAGGTGTGCCTTTGGCTCTAGCGGCCCTTACTTGCCTATCTCGATGATTTCCGCAAGTTCATCATCATCAGCCTCATCATCTTCAGGTGGCTCTTGGAAGGCGACCTGTTTCTTCTTGGGACTTGGCCGAGGACCTCATCCAGCTGTTGCCTTAGTCTTCAGCAGAGTTGGGCCAGATGAAGAATTTGGCGCAACTGAGAAACTTGCTGAGACACCAGAGGCAATTGAGATGCCTTCAGTCCTTTGGCACGAGGCCAGATGCACAGGTGCTGAGGACTTTGTCGGAACTGCTGAGGACTTTGTAGGAGCTGAGGATTTGGGAGGAGCAGGAGCAGCATGAGGAATTGGCCGTGAGGGCATTGAAGATTCTGGCCGTGAGGGCATTGCTGAGGAAGCACTTGGCTTGTGCGCTGGCTTCTTTGCCATAGATTTTCTTGGCTTGACAATGACCTCATGGGCAGCAGCGATGTGAGTCCTCATTAAATTTCCTCACCGCCTCCTTGGCTTGTCTCGCCAATTTGGCTTGGCGCTTGGCCCATTCTTCAGAAAGTCCTCACCACGCTTAATCTTTGGTGGGAATTGACTTCTTGGCCGTGTGCCAATGGAGCTCTTGGGCATGGAGGATTCAAAGGCGAATTTCTTCATGTACTTTGGAGTAACATATCTGTACTCCCTCCATTCCCTTGCCCATCTCCTTTCAATCCTTTGAATCGCACCTTGCGCTGATTTTTGTTTTCTTTGCCAAACTTGGCTTCATCAGTGTGCAATAATCAGCATAGATGTCCTCGGGAATCTCAAACGCAGATCATGACCTCAGGCCTCTTTCCTCCTTTACGTGGCTTCTTTCCATACGCCATATTCTTGGTGAGGAATTTGAACAATCGAATTCTCACGAAGAAGTATGCAACTTTTCTTCGAGGAACGCTGCAAATGAGTTAAGTTGATGAGAACCTAGCGATTCAGCGGCGGACATGAGTACACAATGAGCAGTATAGTTGCGAGGAATTTGGAGAGGTCATATGCGTTCTCGGAAGGTTTTTCAAAAGAACTAGTTTGAGGAATTTGACCAGATGAGCCTTGAAGAATTTCACTAGCGATCTTTGTCTTAGGTTCCGGTGTTGTATAGATCGAGGATCCACACAATTGAGGAATCTTGAAGAAAAATCATTGCTTAGAGAAAGCGAATCAAGAGCATATTTCGTTTGAGGTGTTCATATGTGTGAAGATTTGAAGAATAAACACCTTTGAAGATTTTCAGAAGGTTTGAGAATCAAAGCGAGTAATAAAACTAACTTTTAATTACCCGAACTGAAGAACACGATTTAACCGAGAAATGTAGATTAGAAGTTAAATGGGTTCAGATCTCCCACGCCCTAACTCGGCGGAGGAAGACAGCTACGGCCGGCGGAGTGAAGATTTCCATGATCGGCTGAGTAGGACGGCTGACGAGGTCGAGGCAAAGGAAGCTCTTCCTCACCGGCGATGATGGAGTAGAAGGCGGCGCTTAGGGTTTGAGAAGCTCGAGTGAGAGAGAGAGAGAGCGGTCGAGCGGAGTAAAGGAAGTGAGGAAGGGGAGGGGTATATATAGCCACGGTGAAAAACCGTTCGCCCAAAAGATTTTGGACTTAACGTGCCCCTGACCCTTCTCATTCGCATGACATGTGTCACCCACGTACTAAAAAGTGGAGATTGTGTTAGATCGTGGGTGAATAGATAAGTTTATCGTGGGATGCGGAACGGTTTGAGCGGCAAAGCCGAAAATTTGGATAAGATAAGTTAAAACTTTCGTTCGCAATTTCTTCAGCTGACAAGGACACAATGAAGATTTTGAACGAGTTTCAATTAGAACGCACATGAAGAATTTGTGAATAGCTTGGGTTGAGTATAGCATAGAGGGGGAAGGGTCCGATCACATTCACTTAGCAGAAAAAACAACTTGAAGAAATAGCCGTAAGTGAATGCTGTAGAAGACATAAACCCATATATATATATAGTCAATGAAGAAAGACAACGGAAACAGTGAAGATTTTGCAAAGTTGAAGAATTTGAAAAACTGAAGAATTTCAAAACTGAGGAAAAACTCAAATTGAAGATTTTCAATTTTGGTGGTGGCGTGTCTCACCGTATAAGAATGATGATTTCAGACACCGCGTACAATTGTCGTAGGTATCTGAGAATCAAATTCTTCATTAATTTCTTCACACTTAGAGTGTTATTCTTCATTGATTGAAGAAAAACGTTTCTTCATGTGTTGCACATCTAAGTCATCAATTTTGCATAAGTGTCAGGATGTGTGTCATTTCCAAAGAACATTCAAAGATTCTAAGATATTTAGCTCACACCGCAACTTGCTAAATCTCTTCTCATCCAAGGGCTTAGTGAAGATATCTGCTAGCTGTTCTTCAGTCTTCACATGCTCGATGGAGATGTCGCCCTTCAACACATGATCACAAAGAAATGATGACGAATCTGAATGTGCTTTGTCTTCGAGTGCTGAACTGGGTTGTGAGCAATCTTGATGGCACTCTCATTGTCACTGATGAGAGGCACATTCTTCACGTTGATGCCATAGTCCTTGAGAGTTTGCTTCATCCACATCAATTGAGCACAACAAGAGCCAAAGAAGAATGTACTCGGCTTCCATGATGAAGCGGTGATACACAGTTACGCTTTCTTCGAGGACCAACGGACCAAAGATCGTCCGAGGAAATGACAAGTACCAGATGTTGACTTGCGGTCCACACGATCACCAAAGCATAGTCGAGTCAAAATATCCAATGAGATCAAACGTAGAGCCCTTGGGGTACCATAATCCTAGTGTTGGTGTGTGAGCTAGATATCGAAGAATATGCTTCTGACCTTATGGTGTGATTCCTTGATTGTAGCTTGAAATCGGGCACACATGCAAACACTAAGCATTATATCTGGCCTAGATGCACATAAGTACAATAAAGAACCAATCATGGAGCGGTATACCTTGTGATCGAAGTCAATACCATTTTCATCGATTGCATAGATGGCCATTTGTGGGCATAGGAATTTTGACGCCTTTGCAATCTTGCATGCCGAATTTCTTCAGGACATCTTTGAGGTATTTCTCCTGAGATATGAATATGCCATTGCGCTGTTGACGAATTTGAAGACCTAAGAAGAATTTCAATTCTCCCATCATAGACATTTGATATTCTTCACTCATCATATAGGCAAATTCATCACTATAGCGTTGGTCAGTACAACCAAAGATAATATCATCAACATAAATTTGGCACACAAACAGTTCACCATCATATGATTTAGTAAAGAGAGTAGGGTCGAGTGAACTGGGTGTGAAGCCATTCTTCACGAAGAATTCCTTCAATGTATCATACCACGCCCGTGGGGCCTGTTTGAGGCCATAGAGGGCCTTGTTGAGTCTGAAGACTTTGTCGGGATTCTTTGGATCTTCAAAACCTGGGGGTGAGCAACATATACTTCTTCCTCAAGCTTACCATTGAGGAATGCACTTTTCACATCCATTTGATATAAAGTGATATTATGATGGTTAGCATAAGCAAGTAATATGAGAATAGCCTCAAGTCTATCAACAGGTGCAAAAGTTTCATCGAAATCAATTCCTTCAACCTGTGTGTAGCCTTGAGCTACAAGTCGTGCCTTATTCCTCACCACAAGGCCATTTTCATCTTGCTTGTTGGGGTAGATCCACTTTGTGCCAATGATATTATGCTTGCGAGGATCTGGACGTTTGACCAGTTCGAGACATTGTTGAGCTCGAATCGATGTAATTCTTCTTGCATTGCTTGAATCCACTCAGGCTCCAGAAATGCTTCATCTACCTTAGTGGGCTCTGTGATAGAGACAAAAGCATAGTGCCCACAAAAGTTAGATAAATGTGAAGCTTTTGAGCGTGTGAGAGGACCTCGTGCTTCAATGTCATCGATGATCTTGTCAACTTGCAATTCTTTTGCAACGCGAGGATGAGCTGGTTGTCGACGAGGAATTTGATCAGCATTTTCTTCAGCACCATTTTCTTCAGCATTATCTTCACGTGCATCAGCTCGACGTTCTTCGCGTACAGGAATGAATTCTTCAGCAGATTCTTCAAGAGGGAATGACATCCTCAATCGCCTTGAACTTGATAGATTCCTCAGTCTGGTTCATCTAACACAGAAGGTAGGTGCTCTCTTTGCGAGCCATTAGTTTCATCGAACCGCACATCTACGGTATCAACAATCTTGTGAAGAGCGATGTTGAAGACTCTGTAGGTGTGTAGTCCTTTCCATAACCAATCATAAAACCTTCATGTGCTTTGGTGCAAATTTAGCATTGTGATGAGGATCTCTAATCCAGCATTTAGCATCGAAGACTTTGAAATAACTCACATTGGGTTTCTTGTCAGTGAGGAGTTCATAGGCAGTCTTCTTGAAGAATTTGTGAAGATATACTCTGTTGATGATGTAGCACGCGGTATCAATTGCATCAATCCAAAAACGATGAGGCATTTTGTATTCATCAAGCATACTGCGAGCCATCTCAACAAGAGTTCTGTTCTTGCGCTCCACGACACCATTTTGCTGAGGAGTATAGGGAGCAGATAACTCATGAGTAATACCAAGGTCATCAAGATAGTCATCAAGACCGGAATTCTTGAACTCAGTTCAATTGTCACTCCTGATGTGCTTGATCTTCACACCAAAGTTGGTTGAAGCCCTTGAGGAAAATCGTTTGAAGACTTCCCGCACTTCATGTTTGTAAGTAACAATGTGTACCCATGTGTAACGAGAGTAATCATCAACAATAACAAAGCCATATAGAGATGCATCATTAGTGACTGCTGAGTAATGATTAGGACCAAAGAGGTCCATGTGAAGCAATTCGAATGGACGAGTAGTGGTCATGATAGTCTTTGCTAGATGCTTGGCCTTGGTCATTTTTCCAGCTTCACAGGCTCCACACAAGTGATCCTTGAGGAATTTGACATTCTCAATGCCAATGACATGCTTCTTCTTCGCAAGCGTGTGCAAATTCCTCATGCCTGCGTGACCAAGTCGTCGATGCCATAGCCAGCCTTCTGAAGCTTTTGCAAGTAGACACACGGATGGTTGTGGTCCTGTAGAGAAATCAACAATATACAAGTCTCCTCTCCTAAAGCCTTGAAGATTTTGGAATTGTCACTTCCATGATCACAACACAACGATACTTGCCAAAGACAACAACCATATCAAGATCACAAAGCATTGAGATCGACATGAGGTTGTATCCTAAGGACTCAACAAGCATGACTTTGTCCATGTGTATGTCCTTAGAGATCGCAACCTTACCAAGACCCAATACCTGACTTTTGCCTTTGTCAGCAAAGATGATATGCTTCAGATGTGACGGTGATAAGGGAGCATCCATGAATAGATTCTTGTCACCAGTCATGTGATTTGTACATCCACTATCGAGGACCCACTTATTGGCTTTGGGTTGATCATCCTGCAGATGAATTAGTGCAACTTACGATCTCATATACTTCATCAGTGAAGAATATGATATCAATTTCATCGAGATGAATTTCATCGAGCGATATAACAGATAAGCAGTATGAGGACGTGTGAAATGAAAGTTCATTCCTTCATGATTAGCCTGCGTCCTTTCAGGCATTTTTGTCAGGCCCCCAGCAAATTCTTCAGACGTTAAAGCACGTCTAGAGGCCTGACCCTGCAGAGGAAATTAGTTCTTTTTCTTCACCACCCACATCTGAAGGGGTGGCAAAGAGTTCATCACTCTGCGAGCTCCATATGAGAATGGTGGCATAGAAGCCAATCCATTTCGTTTCACATAAGAGAGGTTAGGGTAAGCATATGAATAAGCAGAGAAATTCTTCGAGGACTTATGAACATATTGGTTTGAAGAATAATGCACATATTCATAGCCCTTAGCTCTACCCTGCGAAGCAGAGTTGTTAGCACGATGATAATCATATGAGGACTTTGATCCATGTGAGGAATTTGGTCTCAGTATGAGGACTTGGATCCATATGAAGAATTTGGTCCATATGAAGAGTTTGATCTGGGGTTCCTATTCTTCACAGGTGGTGTCATGAGGACATTCACTGAAGACTTTCAAGGCACTTCTTGGGAACCCAGATTTTCTTCATAGGGGAACCGTTCCTGCAGATTAGTGCCAACATATCTAGCAAATACTTCACCATTCTGATTTTTGAACAGTTTGTAGTTGGAGTCAAATGACTCATCGGAAGAATGAGGAGATTCACATGTAAAGCCGGATAAGTTAGATGGATCAACTGGAGGTCGCTGGCAAAGACAACCCATGAGGTTTTGGGGTACAGCTCGGGCTTCCAATATGTTCCAATAGCATTGAGTTTCCTCTCAAAGGCAATACCCTCTTTCCTAGGGTTCTGTTGAGGATCTGCTTTTAAGCACATCACAAAGAGTCTGATGCCCTTTGAGGCTTTTGTACATGTACATCATGTACAATTCCTTCAACCTGCATCGTCAATGATACTAGCAATGTCCTCGAGATGAGGAATTAGTGATAGCAGGCAGGTGAAGAATTTGTAACAGTTAAAGCATTTGAACATTGGTGAAGAATTAGCGATTCACGCTCAATGCACTTTAAGCATGGAGGAACAAATTCTTCACGAGAAGCTTGATTTGTTGAGCAAGTAATGAATCGTGCTCATACGAAGATCTTCATAACTCACTCTTAGCTTCTCAAGATCTTGCTTTCTTTGAAGAAATTCATAAGAAAGTTTCTCATGATCGAGACAAGAGAGTGTTATGATGATATCAAGCCTAGATCTGAAGTCTCACGAAGATTTTCGGTCAGGGGCTTTAGTGCGATCCATTTCTTCACCCCACATATCATCACTTTTGTCTAGCATGTATTGAACCTTTTCAAAAGCCCTTTGTTGTTTTACAGCAATCTTAGCAAGTTTCGAGTAGCTGGGCTTGAGATCTTCATCAGATTCATTTTCACTAGATTCAGAGGAGGTATATTTGAGTACCTTGGCACCCTTTGCCATGAAGCAATAGGTGGGGGCGTAGTCATCACTATCTTCATCGACTTTGTTGGTGAGGTCATTTTCTTGAGTAGAAGATAGACTTGTCGATTTAAAGCGATGGTGAGAGCAGACTTCGCCACACTGCACTCGGATTCTTCCGATGCCTCCTTTTCCTCATGTTCCTCGGGATTCAGCTTCAGAGTCCATTTCCTTGCCAATGAATGCCCGAGCCTTCTTGGAGCTGCTCTTCTTGTGAGAAGAAGACTTTGAGGATTTTGATGATGAAGATTTCGACGATTTCTTCTTCTTCTTAGCGTCATCAGAACTGTAATCCTTGTATTTCTTCTTCTTTAATTCCTTTTCCCACTGAGGACAATCTTGAATGTAGTGACCAGGTTTCTTGCATTTGTGGCATAGTCTTCTCTTATAGTCACTGGATGAGGAATCACCGCTCCTTGAGGATTTTCCAAAGCGACCACGTCTTGAGAACTTCTGGAATTTCTTCACGAGCAGTGCTAGCTCCTGGCTCAATTCTTCAGGATCTCCAAGGCTACTACCAGAGTCTTCACAATTAGATTCAGACACAGCCTTGGCCTTCAGGGCACGTGATTTTCCATAGCTAGAACCATAGAGATCTCTCTTTTTAGCAAGCTGGAACTCATGAGTATTTAGCCTCTCGAGGATATCAATTGTATCAAGTGACTTGTAGTCAGCACGCTCTTGTATCATCAGTGCCAGAGTATCAAATGAGGAATCAAGCGATCTCAACAATTTCTTCACCACCTCATGGTCGGTGATGTCAGTGGCACCAAGCGCTTGAAGCTCATTTAAGATGTCAGTGAGGCGATCGAAGGTTTGTTGAACATTTTCATTGTCGAGTCTTTTAAAGCGGTTGAAGAGATTTCTAAGAACATCAACTCGAGAGTCACGCTGAGTTGAGACTCCTTCATTTACTTTGGACAGCCTGTCCCAGATAAGCGTAGCAGTTTCCAAAGCACTCACTCTTCCATATTGTCCTTTGCTCAGATGGCCACATATGATATTCTTCGCTTGAGAATCGAGTTGCTTGAATCTCTTCACAACGGCAGCGTTCAGTGAGGGTGAGACAGAGGGAACACCATTTTCCACAACATACCAGAGATCATTGTCAATTACCTCAAGATGCATTCGCATCTTATTTTTCCAGTAGGGGTAGTCTGTCCCCTCAAAGGTAGGACACCCAGCTGAGACCTTGATCATACCTGCGCTCGACATAACTAAAACTCCAGGTGGTTAAACCAAAATCACACGTAACAAGGGAGTACCTTGCTCGATACCAATTGAAAGTGCGTTATATCGACTAGAGGGGGTGAATAGGAGATTTTTATGAATTCTTCACCGAGGAATTTCTTTGGTGAGGAAATTCCTAAGTGAAGAACTACTTGCAGCAGAATCAAGTACTCAAAAGTAAGCATAAGAGAATGCGGGCATGGTCATCATGATGAAATGAAGACAATCAAAGAGTATGTAAAGCGTAAACACAGGATAGCACAAGATGAAGACAAACAGATCAAGAATTGAACTGAGGGAATTGAGAAAGTCTTCAGTCAAAGTCTTCAAACACAGATATGAACGAACACTCAACACAGTGATGAGGAAATGAAAGAGTTGAGGAAATAGAACCAGTTAGGTTGGTGAAGACAATGATTTGGTAGACCAGTTCAATCTTTGTCTCGGTTATGCGTCTGGTTGGAGCGGTGAGTATTTAAACTCGAGGACACAGTCCGGACACCCGATCGGCCGAGCACGCAGCTCAGGACACCAAGTCCTCACTGTAGTCTCCTTGAACTAAGGTCACACAGACCTCGTCCAATCACTCGTGGTAAGTCTTCAGGCGACTTCCAAACCTTCACAGACTTGGTCACTCGGTGATCCACAATTCCTCTTGGATGCTCTAGACCATGACGCCTAACCGTCTGGAAGAAGCACAATCTTCAAAGGTAACAAGCGCCCGATCCATGCAGGATCAATCTCTTGAAAGTGATGCTCAATCACTTTGGGTTTGTAGGGGTTTGGTTTTGGGTTTTTCCTCACTCGATGATTTTCGCTCAAAGTCCTCGGAGGATGGGTTGCTCTCAAATGACAAGTGTCAAGTTCTCTCGAGCAGCCAACCAGCTAGTGGTTGTAGGGGCGGCTATTTATAGACTAGGGAGCAGCCCGACATGATAAGACATAAATGCCCTTCAATGATATGAGTGTTAGGTGGATAAGATTTTTTGGGACAGGTGCCAAGAAGACAAAGAACGATCGGAAATTTGACTCTCAAATTCCTCGGGGCTATCATGTTCCTCCTTTGTGTAGGCAATCCGCCTTTGGCGAATTCCTAACTCCTCGGTCGAACAAATTCCTCAAATGACCGGAAGAACTTCGTCTGTCACTGAAGAAATTGACTGAGCTGTATGAGATTTCCAAAGGCTTCACTCGAAGGGATTGGTAGGTGTAGGATTTTGAGTTGAGCATCACATGGAAATTTTTCCTTAGTATTTCCTCGACCCCCTTTAACAGTACGGTGTTTCCTATGACTCAAGAAAGAGAAAACAAAACTATGAAAACAAAAGTCTTCACGCTTCATGTTCCTCAAATGAATACCAAGTCTTCAAGGTCACATCAATTTCTTCACTTTCAAAGTCTTCAGAAAGTCTTCAGAATATCAAAGTCTTGATCGAAGAACTTCATTTTGGGGGTCGACTTTCTCTGTAAATATCAAACTCCTCATAGACTTATAGACCTGTGTACACTCATAAACACATTAGTCCCTTAACCTATAAGTCTTCAATACACCAAAATCACTAAGGGGCACTAGATGCACTTACAGGGCCGCCTATTTTGTCCCTTTTACCCCAAACGGACGGGGGCGGACAGGATAGGGTCGCGCGGTGGAGTTGGCCTAAGAGCATCTCCGGCCGTTGGCCCCCCAGGGGCGCCTAAAATCGCCGCATGGGGGTGAACCGGCGTAAAAAGTGGGTGCAGGGCGAGTTGGTTTCACCGCGCCTCGAGGCCGGCCCAGGCGTGGGGGAAAAAATAGACAAACTTGGGCTGAAACACGCCAATTTTCGGCAAACTTGGGCTAAAACTCGCCATTACATATAAAAACTAGTCAAAAAAACTTGCTGAAGGCCGAGAAGTCGTCGTCGTCGCCGCCATCGTCGGCCTTCTCCTCCTTGACTCGGGCGCCCCTGCTGGAACCCTCCCTGGCTGGTGGCGGCCACGGCGCGTCGTCGTCGTCGTCGCTGTCGTCGATGATGACGACGCCACCTTCGCCGTTCGGCGGCGGCCGCGAAGCGCCGCAGGCGGGCGCTACCGGCACTCCCTCGCCATCTTCAGGGAGTCTTGGCGTGCCCATTCAAGGGCCGCGTCGTCGTCGAGCTCGACCTCGCCGTGCTCCCTCTTCACCGGTGCCAGCAGCCCCGGCTCCGTCTTCACTGGCGCGTGACCCGGCTCCGTCTTCGGCTTGACGAAGCACGAGGGAGGAGCTGACGAGGAGGCACGCCGTCCGCCCTCGCTGATGATGATGCCGGCGCTGCGTGTACGCCGGCCGAGCGGCGTCTCTGCCGCGGGCTCGGCCTTGACGCCGAGCAGTGATGGAGTGCCGGAGGATTGGGAGGAAACGCGTCGAGGAAGAAGAGGAGGAGGAGCCGAACCTCCTTGGCTCCCATTGCCCGTCGCGTCAGCGATGCGCCGGGGCGGCCGTCCTCGCCGGGGGGTACGCCAACGGTGGGTTGTTGCCGCCCTCGAGGTGCGTCAGCACGCCGTCGAGGGTGCGGCCGGGGATGCCCCACCAGAGGTGGCCCCCCTCGCTGTTCTTCAGGCCGCCGACCACCGGCTCCCCGTTGGTGGACGCCAGCTGCTGCTGCTGGTGGCGCTCAAAGTACGCCGCCCAAGCCGCGGTGTGGTCGGCGGCGTACTGTGGGAGGGAGAGCTCGGCGTTGATGAGGGAGGCGCGCGCGATCTCTACCTCGTCGGCGAAGTACGATGGCTTGGTGACGGTGTCGAGCAACGGGGGAATGGGCACTCCCCCATTGCTGAGCCTCCAGCCCGTCGGCCCGGCGCGCATGTCCGGCGGTGCCGGAATGTTCGCCTAGAACAGGAGCCAGGACTCCTGTTCATGGAGCGAACGGCGGCCGAAGCCGTTGGCCGCCGCCTCGTCTCCGGGGAAACGCTCGGCCATCGGGGAGAGGAGTGGTCGGGAGAAGAGATCGGGCGGAGAGGAGGGCTGGGGCAGGGAGAAGAGCTCGTGGCGGCGCCGGAGAGGTGGAGAGGTAGTACTCAACGCAGCGAAGCGAGACCATATATCGCGCCAAGCGTCTGCGTGTGTACGCTGGCCCCGAGGGAGGGGAGGCGTGGCCGGGCGCTGGCTGTTCTGCGGACGCGACGCTTGCGTGAGGAATCAATGGCAAAGCTGACCGGCGGCAACCTTGCCATTGATTCCCCGCGGGAAACCGAGGCGTCGGGAGAAGACGAGGCGGGCGGTGTCGCTGACGCGGCTGGCCCACGGCGCTTTCGCGCCAAAAACGATTTGCCCGGTGTCGGTGTCAAAACCGGCGGATCTCGGGTAAGGGGTCCCGATCTATGCGTCAAGGCTGATGGTAACAGAAAGCAAGGTACACAGATGTTTACCCAGGTTCGGGCCCTCTCGATGGAGGTAAAACCCTACTTCCTGCTTGATTAATATTGATGATATGGGTAGTACAAGAGTAGATCTACCACGAGATCGTAGAGGCTAAACCCTAAGAGCTAGCCTATGATGGTATGATTGTAATTGTGATCGGCCTTCTAGGACCAACCTCTCCGGTTTATATAGACACGGAGAGGGCTAAATTTACATGGAGTCGGTTACAAGGAAGGGAATATAATATCCGGATATCCAAGCTTGCCTTCCACGCAAAGGAGAGTCCCATCCGGACACGGGCCGAAATCTTGAGTCTTGTATCTTCACGCTTCAATAGTCCGGACGTTGTACTCAGTCCGGCTGTCTGGGTACCCCCTAATCCAGGACTCCCTCAGTAGCCCCTGAACCAAGCTTCAATGACGATGAGTCCGGCGCGATCTTGTCTTGACATTGCAGGCGGGTTCCTCCTCCGAATACTCCAAGATAATTATCGAACACTTGAACCATGTTCGGATCCACAAAATGATCTTCACATGCCACCGTAGAGAGAATGGTATTTCACAAATGCAATCTGCTGACAACTTTTTAGACAATACGACATGTCATTATGGTCGGGTCGTTATTCGAACCGTTTCCCCATAGCCAGCCACAGCGCATATTGCGAGGCATTTTCCTTGACACGTCTTGTCAAAGCAGAGATCGTGTTCCCTTATCACGGGATTCTCATTAATACGGGTATGGGTAATCCAACCGCACCGCTAATCGCGGGCGAAGGGAGGCAAACGGGTTCCTCCAGGCAAGTGGGAGGCGCAAAAAGCACTTACCGCCCCTATAAAGAGACAAGGCCTCTTTCTCTTTACCCACGCCTTTCTCCTTCCGCTAGCCCATTCCCCTCTTTCCGAGCCCTAACACGCAAGCACTTCTTTTCCACCAAATAGAGGCTTTCCAAAGATGTCCGGATCCGGAGCAGGAGGCAGATGGATGGCCTCTACTGTCCGGGAGAAGGATATCAAGAAGCTCCGGGACGCCGGTATCTCGCCCGAAGATCGGCCACCGTCTCCCTTGATTGGGACAGTCGTCCCCCCGGAACCTCACGAGAGAGTCATGTTCCTTCCCATTTTGTCTGCGGGCTTGGGTTTCCCTGCACCCATTTGTTCGCGAGTCATGTATTACTACGGGATTGATTTTCATGATCTTTCCCCCAACTCCTTCCTCCATATCTCGACGTTCATCGTCGTGTGCGAGGCTTTTCTTCGGATCTCACCTCACTTCGGCCTGTGGCTAAAGATTTTTAATGTGAAGCCCAAGGTGGTGAGTGGCCAACACGTCGAGTGCGGCGGCGCCATGGTGAGCAAGATGCCCAAGGCTGTTTGGCCGAAAGGCGCTTTCAACGACTCCGTCAAGGAGTGGCAGCAGCAGTGGTTCTACATCACCGAACCACGCGGCAAAAAGTGGGTGGCCGCTCCAGAGTTCAGATCCGGAGCTCCGCCGCGGCTCACATCCTGGCCCGAGAAGGGCCCGAATCGGGTCTCGTCCGATGAGCTGTCACCTTTGCTCGACGCGCCTTCGTGGTGTGGTTGATAGGGACGTCAAACTTGTGGATGTAGTCCAGGTGATGCTAGTTCGCCTGGTTCTCCCCTGTCAGCGCCGAGCTTGTACTCTGTGGGAGTTCGACCCAGCCAAGCACCAAACCCTTCGGGAGCTTTATGATTCCTGCCACAAGGATATCTAGAAGGTGCTCTTTAAGTCCGGCAAATCGTGGCCGGGCCCCACCGAGGACCGTGGGTATCAGTTATCCCATTCTCCAAGCTCGGTAAGTCACAGCCAAGCTCTGTCTATTCATGCTTTAGCTGGCATGTCATGAGGGAGACATCCTAATCGTGTTTCATCGTGACCTCAGGGATGGATAAAGAAAGTGGAGCGGATACATTGTCCGGCCACGTTGCCGGAGGAACCGGCCGGACCTCTTCTGACGAAGATGCTGGTCCCCGCGCCTTACGAGGCGCCAAATAAGGATGCCTCCAAGAAGGTCAAGAAGACCTGGAGTGGCCTCCGTCACCGCGAGACTTCGGACGCAAATTCCGAAGACTCAAGCGACGCTCCTTCTTCGGAAGACGAAGAGGAAGAAGCAGAGGAGGACGAGCCTCGCTCTGAAGGTGGGAAGAAGCGTGTAGTTTCCTCGTCCCTGGAGGCCGAATTGCCCAAGAGGAGAAAAGGTTCCCTCCCAGAGGCATCCACCACGGCTGCCGATAGCAGCCCGGAGTGACCCAACCCCTGGAGAAGTCGTAAGTGTACAAAATCCGAACACGCGTACGCGTCCGGGATTGTTTTTGGGTATAGTAGTTTTAACTGTTGCTATATTTTGCACAGTCCGGCGAGGTCTCGTGCCAGCCAGTCCTCATCCGTGGATTTGCTGAGCTCGGACGCCTTGGCGAGCGAGACGCCTCCAGAGGCCCCTTCCCCAAAGTCCCGGCGCGACACTGAGGTGTCGTCTCAACGGGGCTCGGACTAGGGGGGCATATCACTGGAGCCGGACACACGGGAGTGATGGCCCCGGAGTGTGCCGTCAGCGGGGGAGATCTTGGGTTCGGCCCACAGCCGGACAAGGTCCGGGAGACCTCTAAGGCTCCTGGATCGGGCGAGCAGCCACCTTCAACGGTGGGAGGCCTGCCTACTCCGCCGGCAACCTCTGTTCGGGCAGAGCTGCCAGGCAGCCTATCGACAGCGTTAAAGAACGCGTCTATCATCGATGAACATCGGACCCTTATGGGTGCGGTGGTTGAAAAGATTCAGTCCGCCGAGAGCGGGCTGCACGAATCCTGCCTTGGCCTTATAAAGGCCTTTGAGGTATGTTTCCCAAGAAACCTTTGAGGAATCATCATAATATGAGTAGTAGCCCCTGATACACCGTCTGCCAAGGAGAGGGAGGCGGGCAGGATCAAATCCTCTCTTGTCGTGGGAACTTATGTTAATGACGTGTACCTCTTTGTTTGAATATAGGCGTGTGCGGAGAAGACGGCCGCTCATAATCTTGAAGTGTCCGAATCGAAGCGGAGCTCGAACGGGCCGAGGAAGAACTTGGCCGCGTGAGGAAGCAATTAGAAGATAAGCAAGGTATGTTGAAACATTGTCTTGCATTAGGCACGAATAAGTAATTGTGCTTATTGAAAAGTATTTGTGTTGTATGCCCTGGGAGCGAGTGCCGAATACGAGGCACTGAAGAAGGCTGTGGATGATGCCAACAAGAAGGCTGCCGCCGAACAGGCACTTCGTGAAAAACACGAGGCCGGGGTTGTCACAGCTGAGCAGGAGCTCCAGGAGGCTGTGAAGAAAAGCGAGGGCTTGGAGCAGAGTCTAATAGGGAAAGAAGCCAAACTCGCCCAAGCGCTCCAAGCCGCGGAAGATGCCTGGGAAGAAGCCCGAGGTGCTGTACGGGACATTCAAGAGGCCTAGAAAGTTGCGGCTGGTAAGGCCTTCTGTATTCTTAGCCATTTGTTCATGATAATGGGAGGGATTATAGGCAGTAAGCTGAATTCTTATTTTTCCAGGGGCGTTTGCGGATCTTCCTCGCAACATATCAGATGCCGCCCAATTCTACCGAACTGAGGAGAAGAAGTCTGCGGAGAGGGATTTCTGGTCGTAGTATTTGGCACCAAACTATCCGGTGCCCTTTATCGACCAGCTGAAGCTCAAAATGGCAACGGGGACGGGTATCTCCGGGGGGCACTCCACCATCACCGCCCCGATCCCCGCCAGTCCCCGGCCCCGCTAGCCCCGAGAAGCTTCGCGGGGGGGGGGGGGACGCCCCCCATCCCCGACAATGGCGGGTACCCGTCCCCCGGCAGGGACTCCACGGGGAGCGTAACGCGCCGGCGTCTTCTCCTTGCCCAGTTGATCTCAACGCAAAGACGCCACCTCCTCGCAACCGTCGCTGTCGACGCCCGTTGCCGTCGTCGCCGAATCGTGCCCTTCACTGTTGCGGCCTTGAGGTGGAGGACAGGAGGAGAACTGGAGGAGGAGGCGAGGAGGAGAAGTAGGTGAGGGCCATGGGGCCAGATGGGAAGGATGCACCGCCCACTGCCGGCCGCCGCCGGTGGTGGTCTGACGGTCAAGGCTGGGCTCGATCTGGGAAGTGAGAACTGGGAGAGGAACAAGAGGGAGGCGGCTGCGCTGTGAGGAAGAGGAGCGAGCGAGAGGAGGGTCGTGTGTGTTGGGCTCATGGGTGTGTCCGTGCATGTTAGTTAGGTTAGGCCAAGTGTGTTGGGCTCGTCTTGGGCCGTGGCTGAATGGCTGGCTACTGCTAGGTTGGCCTGCTATTTGGAAGGAGGTCCCACATGTCAGTCGTTGGCGGGTATCCATGGAGCCTCCACGGGGCGAATTTGTCCCCCATCCCCGCCCCGTTATGCTATCGGGTACACGCCAAGCAATCCCCATGGAGGCAATTTGTCCCCCGTCCCCGGTTCTTAGCGGGTATATCCCCGCGGGTACTCGCCTCCACGGGGAAAACTGCCATCTTGAGCTGAAGCAGCTGGTCGAACTACACCAGGCGGCCGAACTAGCCATGAAGGACTTGATTGTCCGGTTGTGGCCGGCGGAGCCAATTCCGAGCAGTTACTTCAGGCTCGTGAAGCGTATTGTGGGCGTCTGTCCTCGGCTTGATGCTGTTAAGCGATCGGTCTGCATAGAGGGTGCGCGTATGGCATTTGCCCGTGCAAAAGTGCATTGGGGGAAGCTTGACGCGGAGAAGCTGATGACTGAGGGGCCGCCAGAGGGTAAAGAGCATCGCAAGCCCGAACTGTACTATGAAGGTGTATCGAAGGGAGTTGCTTATGCGGCGGATAAATGTACCAAAGACATTATATTTCCCTGAGGGCATTCATGCCGCTTTTTGTAATATGGGATAATGGCATTTTTATTATATATTGCCTGTTTTGTTTGAACATATGTTCTTCCTGTGCGGCTGTTTATTATATGTAAATCCTGAGAGTTGGCCAGTCGTCGGCTTCTGCCCCCACGTAAAAAGAATACGGGGTGTTCGGGATATATCTGAATGCTCTTTATCCCAAAGTTGGGTCCTTTTAAGGAGGTGTTTCTCACCACGAACCAGGCAATCGGACTATAAGGCTTTATTACTCTCAATTAGCCATAGGAATTCGAGTATGGTCGGCGCAGCCCCTGGTGTTCGGAAGGCCGAACTAGGGGCTCTACTGGCGCCTGATCGGAAGACCGATCCGTCACACTCTGCATTTATAATGGCGTTGTGCGGATTAAATCTTTAGGTATTTTACAACCACTCTAACAGCTGACCAGCTCTCATTTGTATCATAATGATCGGTTTTGGCTTTCTCTCGAGGTGCTCGTCCGGCAGATCTGGGACACAATCGCAGTAGTTCTCCCTGCGCTACCTTAGCCGATATAACGGAACGTAAGGTACCAAAACAAGGGAGCCGGGCAAACCCAACCAATGACCCAAGTAATGATTCGGAGCTGATGCATATAGTGCTATAAGTTCGGGGTGCCGAGCGACCCAGAAGGTGGTCGGACTTTATTGCCGTACTTTGAAGCCCCTGGCATCATCGGGCGTAACACGAGGTGTCGATGAAAAGCGACGGCCGGTAAGTGTTTTTTCAGCCTACGCATTGTAGTAAGATGATATGTCTATGCATATGAGTACGATGTATGAGTATGAAAAGGGGTGTTTTTCGGCAGAACCTGTGATGGCCGGACTGGAAGGAGTTGTGAGTGGATCAAGAGTGAATCCGGACTGCCTTCTTTTAGGGGGGGGGGCTCCTTGTGTGTCCTGGCCGATTCCACGTCACCAATCACATTACTGCGTCAAAGTTAGTTTGTAAGGAAAATACTCGGAGGTAGCCGAAGCGTCCTCTTGTGGTTGGTCCAGAAGGTTCTGATCGGACCCTAGTAAACCCAGCCGTTATACCGTTGGGTAGCGCGGACTCCTCAGATGGTGTCCGGATAGTTGGCTGTCGTATCAAAATTTTGATAGGCATGCGACTCGCTACTCTGGCAGCTGTATGATTTCCGCCCTGAGGGCGGGGTTCGGCCTTGCTTGTAGGTGTGATTGCATCATATGTCGTTGGCCTGAGTGATTTGCCACGTGGAATCAAGTCAACGTGGTTCGTCCCGTTAGCATACGGTAAATTACCGCATGGTGGGAAGGTGCCGAAGATTTATTCTTTGGCGTAGTATTTTTTGGTGATCCGAAGACAATCGTTTAGAGTGATGGGCCAGAGAAACTTGGCCTTTGCCCCTAGCATCTTTTAGGAGATGTTGTTCGTGATTTCACACCTGCGGGGGTTTTATGTGTTATGGAGCCCCTGGTTTGCTATGTCCGGAGGTGCTGCAACTGAGTTGATGTGGTTAGAGCGGTCGGGGGCGATCGGCCGTACTTTTATGCTATGGGGGGAGGGCTCTTGACCAGACGCCTCCCTTCATTGTTTCCGGCACGCGGCCAACCGTTTTGTTTTGAGGATCCGGTATTCTCTATTGGTATGCTTTGCCATCCTTCTAGGAGTACCATGAATTTCGCATGGTTGATCGAGTGTGTGGCTTGGGCCGGATAGGTCTGAGCTGTTCTTTGTCCGTTGACCAGACTGAGAGTTGCTGGAATTAGCACCAGCATTCCTGACTTGACGCTTATGACCATTGCGCTGAGGCTTGAGGATGCTTCTTCTCGTGTCCTTCGTATTGTTTTCGACCGTAGTGGTGTGTTGACGTCTGGGCATGTGCCTTGGGTTCTCCTGCTTAGGTTGGGGTGGCCGGTTGTGCCCTGCGTACCCTTCGTCGGGGCGGTCGGGTCCGTGTCTTTCGGTGGCCAGGACCTTGGTCCATCTGTCCACCAGCAAATCTTGGTCAGCTTTAACCTGCTGTTGCTTCCTTTGCAGGCTCTTCGCTGTGGCCATGAGCAGTCGCTCGAAGCGAGCTTGTTCCACTGGATCTTTAGGCACGCCGAATTCGTCATTGCCGAGGCTTGAATCGTCCTCAGAGGGGGGACTGGCCACTGTCGGGTTATATTCATCTTCGGCGCCATCAGGATTGTTTTCGTCTTCTGGGCCGGTATTCCTGTGGCGGGGCTTGGAGCGGCGCCGACGACGCCCATGCTGTGCTTTTCTCCCTGAGGGATTATCCTCCGCTGCCTCATCGCCATTTGTTTCGTTTGGAGTGTCCGCCATATATATATATATATATATATCATAGGGATAGGCGGCTGTCCACCGCCCAGTGAGCGGTGCTTCATGTTCTTCTCCTGCATCGTCGTCTATTCCGTCGATGTCTTGAGTTGAAGTCGATTATCTTTGGTTAAATCATCGACCGTGGCAATGGAGTGGGTGGTGGGTGGGCAACGAATTCCTTCATCGCCTGCTCCCCGCTCGAGTAGGACATAGTTCGGCCAAGAGCCTCCTGACAAAGAGAGAGACTTTAATGAGTCCAGCATGTCGCCGAAGGGCGAGTGCTGGAAGATATCCGCAGCGGTGAACTCCATCACCGGAGCACAACCTGGCTCGACTGGATCGGGAGTGCGCGGATCGGAACCAACATCCGGATATAGATCCAGGGGTCCGGATTCACAGGCCGCCACAGAGGTAAGGCCCGTGTTCGGCTCCACCGCCGATGAGTGCGCGACCTGCGGGGCGGGGTCAATCCCTCCTCCCTTAGGCAGCGCAGCCTGCTCCAGATCTAGGTCCGGGGATACTACGGGGGTGACACCCCAAGCTTCGTCCGACGGCAGGTCTAAGCCGTGCTCGTCGTGACTGTCCGGTGCTCCTGGCATAGTTCCCAATCCATCGAAGATCAAGTCTCCACGGATGTCCGCCCGTGTAGTTCAGGTTTCGAACCTGATCCGGTGGCGAGGCGTGTTGTCCGATCTGCTCCAGTGTGGCCAAGCGAGTTGGTAGTGATGCGAAGCCGCCGAACACGAAGATCTATCCGGGAGCAAAGTCTCGCCTGGACAGCGTCGTTGATGATGATTGAAGGAGCCATCAAGCTGGCGATGATGACGGAGGAACTCTCAATGAAAGCACCAATGTCGGTGTCAAAACCGGAGGATCTCGGGTAGGGGGTCCCGATTTGTGCGTCAAGGCTGATGGTAACAGGAAGCAAGGGACACGGATGTTTACCCAGGTTCGGGCCCTCTCGATGGAGGTAAAACCCTACTTCCTGCTTGATTAATATTGATGATATGGGTAGTACAAGAATAGATCTACCACGAGATCGTAGAGGCTAAACCCTAAGAGCTAGCCTATGATGGTTTGATTGTAATTGTGATCGGCCTTCTAAGGACCAACCTCTCCGGTTTATATAGACACCGGAGAGGGCTAGGGTTTACATGGAGTCGGTTACAAGGAAGGGAATATAATATCCGGATCGTCAAGCTTGCCTTCCACGCAAAGGAGAACCCCATCCGGACACGGGCCGAAGTCTTGAGTCTTGTATCTTCACGCTTCAATAGTCCGGACGTTGTACTCAGTCCGGCTGTCCGGATACCCCCTAATCCAGGACTCCCTCACCCGGCGCGAAAGTGCCCCCAGCCTTCGGGTTGGGTTCACGGCGCCAATGTCGGCCCGAGCCGGTGAAAAATGGGCCCCTGGGGCGCGATCGGCCGATTTTTACGCGGCCGAAAAAATCGCTGGGGGCCTTGTTGGGGGCGCGGCTGGAGATGCTCTGAACTTGAGAACCAACATGTGGTTGGATGGCTAGAGAAACTCTAGTATTCCTAGCCCACCAGGGTTCAAGTCCTGGTGCTCGCATTAATTTCTGGATTTATTTCAGAATTTTCGGCGATGCGTATTCAGTGGGAGGAGACGTTCCCGTCGACGACGAGGTGCTTACGGTGATTTCGTAAATTTCAAGATGATATGCTGGCTCAGTCTTTATGAGGTGCTCATAGAGGTGAGTGTATGCGCGGGTCTGTTGTGTGCGTGTAGGCCGTCCAGTGCATAAAGAGTACTACCGGGAGCCAACCCTAGGCCCTCCGCCGTCAAAGCTCTCCTCCAGGCCGTCACATCACCCCTCCTCTTTCCCATCCGGCGGCAACAAGAGGAATGGAGACATGTCCGTTCATTTTGTTTCTTTTTCTTAGGTTTTTGTTTTTCCGATGACACATCTACGATGCGGTGGCGGCGATGGCGAGTCGAATAACCCCTAACATCAACAATCCGGCGTTGGCGAAGGACCTGTGTTAGTTTGTGTCTTTTTTTTTTGCTTTTTTCAGATCTTGACAGTTGGTGTGTTGTTCATTTCAAGATGGTTAATGCTCTTCTTCTTCCCAGTGGTTGTCGATGACGGTTTCTTTATTCGTCAATGGAGACCTCGCTGATTCGAGGACTTTGCCGTCGCGACCAAGGTCCGTTCATCTCGGGTGGTTCAAGCGGCTTCAAAAACCTCAAGGGTGATTCCTTTATGGGGTCCTCGTGGCGGCATAGATGGTTCCTTGCTGTAGTAATGCCCTTCTCTATGTGGCTGGTTCTCGTCAACAGCGACTCCTCGGTGTTAGGGATTATTATTTTTCTGTCTTGCAAAGTCCGTTATGTAAAAATGCAATTGTATCATTTTCATCTGAATAAAGCAGTTTGTGTTCTAAAAAAACAGATTACTTCTGGAAGAAATGTATCTCATCTGTTCTTCCATACTTTTTCCCGTAAAAGGCATAGTTTTTTAATTAAGACCCTGAGTTTATACTAAAAACTTCAAGCAATAAAAAATATCAAAAAAGGAAATTTCAAACAGGTTCCCAAGGAGCTAAACAAATTCAATCTCCAACACAAGCCAAAGGCAGGCCGTTGTTGCCTCTTCATCGTCAGAGCCGACATGACATTGTACCTACTATCAGGAAGTCAACGTGATAAGGTACAAGCTTGGCATTCTCCTAAACCTTTGGCAATTGTGATTTTGACTTTATGCACACTAATTATCAAAGAATATGTCGGAAATTCTTTTGTATGCATTGAAATAATTTAAGATTGTTAAATATAGACAATTGTCATGGAAAAAAGTCCACATTTCAATCCAGAACTACTAACCACTCGTTTCAATTTGCATCCCTCATCTTCAAAATCGGTTGTATTGCACCCTCAACTTACCACAAAGTTCAAAAGACAACTCTAGTCTTGTTTTTTGGTTGGTCAAGGAGTTTGACTGGGCACCGACTCAACTGCCAATTCATGAGCCCACACACACATGCATCTCAACCTACCCTCTCTCCCTTTCTCCCTATTCAGTCCACCCGTGTCCTGACCCCAGTCCCCACCGCCGATGGCTAGGTCGCCTGGAACGCCAAGGTTCGCCACATCCACCGCTTCCACAGCCGGCTGTGATGCCACACCGCCGCCACGTCCTGTACCGGCAAGCGAGTAGAGCTGCGATTCGGTCCACAACACTAGAGCCAACATCGCCACAAGGACCTCCACATCTTCTGCCACTGGGACTGCAGAAGGGAAGGGAGGCGTTACACCTAACCACTGGCACCGTCAAGCTCAGCTCGGTAAGGTCTTCTCCCCTGCTCCACCCCTCCTTCCAATGGATCCTCTGTATCGCTGAAGCCCTAAATGTAGTTGCACCAATGATTTTATTAATTGATTTGTTGTCTTCATCTCTTGTAGAACGAATGTATCCTCTACATTTCTTGGTTGTGTGGTTGCATTTCAATGGTGTGTTTGTGCATGAGGGTATCAATTTGCAATATGTTGGAGGCAAGGACGAAAATTTTCATGTTAAGCATCACAGTTTGAGCTTATTAGGCACTATCAGTGCTAATCTGAAAGTGCATTAATGTGTTGCTCAGAAAGGAGCAATCATGATCATGTATTGGTTATGCTCTAGAAAACAATTTCTTGATGGATTGATGGCATTGGTTGCAGAAAATTATGTGAACTACATGCTCTCTTATGTAACAAATGGAGGTGTAGTGTTCATCTATGTTGAGGACATTATTGGTAATGAGCTGGAACAACAAAGTTATTGGGATGATGAAGTATCTGCAGATGGTGAAGAGAAATCAAAGCAATGTTTTTGGGATGATGGAGGAGCTGTAGGTGGTAAAGAGACTTCAAAGCAGAGTCATGCAGTTGAGGGCAATGGTATTGATAGTTCAGATAGTGACTTTGTGTTATCGGATTGCTTCACATCCGATGATGAGGTGGAGGAGATTAGGCATAAGTACAAGATGAGACGCCAGTATTTTTACTACTCCAGTACAAATAAGATCTTGAGCAATCACACACAGTGCACTAGTTGATTCACATATGCTGGCACTTCCTGATGATGAGAACATAGCAGAAGATATGTATATCATGTCAGAGGATCATCTTACCTCTCAAGACTGCAACTCACCCTGTCGACAATTCAGATGAACTTGGACATGAACATCTATTCACAAAAAATTGCACTAGCAAAGACAAACTGTTATACGGAGGAGAAGAGGCGAGGTGAGCACGGAAGTACATGGGGTATGTTCTGTTGAGGAACACAGTAATTTCAAAAAAAAATCCTACGCACACGCAATATCCATCTAGGTGATGCATAGAAACAAGAGGGGAGAGTGTTGTCTACGTGCCCTCGTAGACTGAAAGCGGAAGCGTTATGACAACACGGTTGATGTAGTCGTACGTCTTCATGATCCGACCGATCCTAGTATCGAAAGTACAGCACCTCCGTGATCTGCACACGTTCAGCTCGGTGACGTCCCACGAACTCTCGATCCAGCTGAGTGTCGAGGGAGAGCTTCGTCAGCACGACGGCGTGATGACGGTGAAGATGAAGTTACCAGCGCAGGGCTTCGCCTAAGCACTGCAACGGTATGACCGAGGTGGATTATGGTGGAGGGGGGCACCGCACACGGCTAAGACAATGTTAACTTGTGTATCTATGGGGTACCACCCTCCCCCGTATATAAAGGAGTGGAGGAGGGGGAGGGCCGTCCCTCTATGGCGCGCCCTGGAGGAGTCCTACTCCCACCGAGAGTAGGATTCCCCCCTCTTCCCTAGTTGGACTAGGAGAGGAAGGAAGGGGGAGGAAGGAGGAAGGAAAGGGGGGGGGGGTGGGGGGCCCCCACCCTATTCGGATTGGGCTTGGGGGGGGGGGTTCCCCCTCCTAGGCTCCCTTCTCCTCTCTCCCACTATGGCCCAATAAGGCCCATATACTTCCCGGGGGGTTCCGGTAACCTCTCGGTACTCCGGTAAATGCCCGAACTCACCCGGAACCATTCCGATGTCCAAACATAGTCATCCAATATATCGATCTTTATATCTCGACCATTACGAGACTCCTCGTCATGTACGTGACATATCCGAGACTCTGAACTACTTTCGGTACATCAAAACACATAAACTCATAATACCAATCGTCACCGAACGTTAAATGTGCGGACCCTACGGGTTCGAGAACTATGTAGACATGACCGAGACACGTCTCCGGTTAATAACCAATAGCGGAACCTGAATTTTCATATTGGCTCCCACATATTCTACGAAGATCTTTATCGGTCAAACCGCATAACAACATACGTTGTTCCCTTTGTCATCGGTATGTTACTTGCCCGAGATTCGATCGTCAGTATCTCAATACCTAGTTCAATCTCATTACCGGCAAGTCTCTTTACTCGTTCCGTAGTGCATCATCCCGCAACTAACTCATTAGTCACATTGCTTGCAAGGCTTATAGTGATGTGCATTACCGAGAGGGCCCAGAGATACCTCTCCGACAATCGGAGCGACAAATCCTAATCTCGATTTATGCCAACTCAACAACACCATCGGAGACACTTGTAGAGCACCTTTATAATCACCCAATTATGTTGTGACGTTTGGTAGCACACTAAGTGTTCCTCCGGTATTCGGGGGTTGCATAATCTCATAGTCATAGGAACATGTATAAGTCATGAAGAAAGCAATAGCAAATAAACTAAACGATCAAGTGCTAGGCTAACGGAATGGGTCAAGTCAATCACATCATTCTCTAATGATGTGATCCCGTTAATCAAATAACAACTCATGCCTATGGCTAGGAAACATAACCATCTTTGATTCAACGAGATAGTCAAGTAGAGGCATACTAGTGACACTCTGTTTGTCTATGTATTCACACATGTACTAAGTTTCTGGTTAATTACAATTCTAGCATGAATAATTTATCATGATATAAGAAAATATAAATAACAACTTTATTATTGCCTTTAGGGCATATTTCCTTCATGTTTAAGATAATATTGTAACAAGGACAGAATCGAAGATGAAGTTTGACTTCACCGAGGGAGCAAACTGGCATGGTAACCCTCTGCGTGCAACAAAACTTAGTTCAGAGGTTGTTATGTGATATCCCACAAGTATAGGGGACCTATCATACCATTTTAGATAAGTAAAAGTGTCAAACTAAAAGAGGAGCAACGGAATTGTTTTGTGGAAACTAGCAAATGATCACCGTAAAAGCTGCACAGAGTGTTTGATGGATTGTTTGAGAGCAAAAGTAATTGCAAGAAAATAAATAGTAATAAAAGTTGCAATGGTGCTGCAAGTGGCAATCCTTAAGTGTGCTAAGGACAAGCCGGTTGTATACTTATACGGATCAAATCCTTTTGGACACACTATAATTTCAATTTGTTACTTTCATAAAGATTCATTGAGTTACCGTTCATTGTTTTAATAATGTTTTTGTGGTGAAACCTATGATAAGGTGTTGTTCTTACTTGAACAAGCAACCTACTTATGATTATACCTCTATGAAAGCATGTGCAAATGCAAGAGAGTAATTGAGATAACATCTGACCATAGCAATAAATTCTATGGCTTCAATACCACTCATGCAAAGGTTCATAAACTTACGGTAAGGTAATATATGTCACTCCGTCCACCCAACCATAAATAAACTAATCACATGATGCAATTCTCTAGGCCCTTAAAGGTGAAGTGGTGTGCAATCGACGTTCGCACAACACCACTAAAGAATTACACCACAACACAATATCAAAACATTGAACTAGATTCAACTTCACAACACAACACATCATATGGATCATGATGAGTGGAGTTGAATATATGATCAGTAATCTGAGCATATGAATCTTCGACCAATAAAACTTCAAAGCATCAACTATAAGGAGTAACCACCACCAGAAACTACTCTCAACAAAGGATCTGAGAAGAAAGGTTATAGAAAAGAGATATGAGATGAAGGGGGTTGCTGGACATGACGGTAATGATGAAGATGGTGATGGACATGATGATCCCAATGATGATTGGAGTGTCGATGATGATGATGGTTTCAAATTCCCCCTCCCGGAGAGAAGGATCTACTGCAGAATTAGCATGCCGAGCAAAAGTGCTCCACCTCGGTCCAGCTTCGTAGTGGAGGTGGGCAAATCCTAGAAAAAATCCAAGACGAGAGAAGCGTGAGGGGGGAGAGGTGGAGAAGGAAAGGAGATGACCTTCTTTTTGAGAATTAGGAGATGGCCTGCAAGCCCCGCCTCCATGAAAAATGATACGCAATACATAGGGCTCATCTACCACAGTTCTTAATGGGCCGGGCCACTAAACGCGCCATCCGTTTTCTACTCTAGATTTTGTATGCTGGTTCTATAGGCCGGTTTTCATTTGCGCCTTACCTCTCGTGTCAAACTTTTTTTTTTGCTTATCACCATGCTTTGGGAAACTTCTTAGGCGTATTTTTCCTTTTATTCATGTGGGTACACTAGCTCTCGCTCGGACTGCTTGCCAAGTTTTTTCGTGCGAGCTCGATTCCTCCTAGGTCGGTTTTTCCATTTAGTTCTTAGTCGGTTTTTTCATTTGGTTCTTAGTTGGTTTTCTGTGTTTCGGAGATTCCATTTTCTCTTTATTTTCGTTCTTTTTTCTTTTCTAGCTTTTTCCAAATCACAAACTTTTTTTAGTCCTTGAACATTTTTGAATTCATGAACATTTTTGAATTCATGAACAATATTTGAACTCCCAAAGATTTTCTTTGTATAAATGATCAGCAAATATGCGTGAACACGTGAACATAAATGATCAGCAAATATTCATGACGGTAATGATGTATAAATGATCATTTTCCGAATACGTGAACATATTTTAAATATGCGAAACATTTTTTGAATTCGCCACGAACATATTTCAAACTCGTGAACATTTAGTGAATCCGCGAACATTTTTTGAATTCGTGAACATATTTTGAATGCGCAAACATTTTTTGTATAAATGAACATTTCTTGAATTTGCCGTGAACATATTTCAAATTCATCATCAATTTTTTAATAAATAGACATATTTTGAATTCACGAACATTTTTGGAATTCATAAGTGCCAGTTCTTTTGACAGCTTAAAAAAATAAGATGCCTCCTCCTCAGCTTTTCCCATAAGTCGCCTCGCTCATTTATTGGGGCTTCTTAACCGGTTATGTGATTACTAATTTAAAAGCCTCAACAAATTTGGGGGTGACAAAGAATTGACCCTAAGTATTTTATGGATTGATGAACATTGTTTTAATTCGTGAAAAGATTAAAGTGATGATTTTTATTAAAATCAAACTATTCAAAATAAAAAACTATGTGGAAAATAAAATAAAAATCGCTGGTGGCTGGGAGCCTCGCAGGTTTTTTTTTACAGGCAGCCCCGTGGGTTTCTTGTAATAACATTCCTATTGCTACTACAATTTCTCAAGTCCAACATGTAACATGTAGTTGCATATATTTGACACGATGTCAACACACAAATAATAGTAGTGGTAGCTTGAGAGATTCATGGCGATAATGCCGCCAATGTTGAACACAGGGGCCGCCTACGAAACCAGGAAACCCCATACACACGACCAACTTGGCCGGTGGATAGCTTTCCGTCGTGCATATTCCGAAGACAGCGAGAACTCAAGTTGCATCAGGGATTCTGTCTGGCCAACTTGGGTTTATCCACATCGTCGAGGCGCCTCCCCTGGCCATGAAACAGATCCTCCAAATCCTGGCCACATCTTTTCTTCCTCCCTCGTTGAGAGACAGAGGGCCAGCGCCGTGACATGTGAGCCAGGAAAACGGCCAGTGTGCATGTGGCTGGGGGACATCCCGCTGAGCGCTGGCCAACTCACGAGCCCTCATCTCACTTCTCAAGTTGCGCTAATTAAAAATATACTCCATGACTTGCTTCTCACAGTCACATGCCATGCAGGGGCAAAGCTGCTCACGGAGGATGGAGCCAGCCAGTTGGCAGGAGGCCGTCGTCAAGCTCATTGACGGTGACATGTGGCTGGTGATAATTGATCGTGTTTATGAGAAAAATCTTGACAAAGTCTCACGCCATTATTGGAGCTCGTCTCTCTGTGGTCCGTCTTTGATTAGACAGAAACGGAACCTCGCATACCCTTTCTTCTTTACTAAAAGAGGAAGAATACTTCTGGTCTCTTTGTTTATCGCCGATGCAGACAATTTTGAAATTTATTGTAATAATACCAGCAGCATGAATAAATATAACAGATAAGACTTACATACAGTGGAAAATTGAAAGGTCAAAAATCATTGTCCAAACATCACTACCTTGGATTCCACGCGGTTTAGGTAACTGTCGCCGACAATGATTTTTGATCTTTCAATTTTCCACTGCGTGTAAGTCTTATCTGTTATATTTTGATGATCGCTACAAGGCTCTGTCGGAAAATAAAAAAATGACAAAATATCTTGCATTTTTTGTATCTTAGGTTGCATACAAAAAATTGTGGAACTTATGTCTATCGATATGCCCAACTTCGACTTAATACAACTGTTATGAGTTACGTGAAATTACAAGTTGTAACTATCCAATCACCCTAAAAGAGCTCTCAACTTAAATATACCAAGTCAACATGAAAAAGTAGAAAATATAATTTTACATTAAACCAAACAATTATTTAGCTAAAAACACTAGAATCGCACAATAAATAGAAATTGAGTAGATAGATAATTATAACAAGTCATCGATAACAAATAGAAAACATGAGCAAGAGCAAAAGAAAAAGAAAAAATGCATTATATATAGAAACTAATACTTAAGAAGATAGAAATATATAGTTGCACATTTCAGATATGGTCGGTTGCACAAAACAATTATGTGCAACTTCAGTATATTAAAAGGTCCAACCAAGAAATAAATATAAAAAAAGTCAAGATATTAACTTATCATTCATATTTGAATATACATAATAATAAGTAATATAACAAGCATGACTAGGTTGCAGGTTTCATATATAAACGGTTGCACAATATAAACATGTACAACTTCAGTGTATATAAAGTGCAACCACAAAATAATCAGATAAAAACTCAGGGAAAACATGAATTGGTTAATCATATTTGAATATAGAAGTAGTACAGTAAAGTTACAGAAGGGGCACGTCTTGTACGGTACAGCGAAATATTTCATATTCAAAACAGTGTGACCGTAAATAAACAATCTCAGCTCTACCCTTGTTGTAGAAGGGGCACGTCTCGTACGGTATAGCGAAATATTTCATTTGTCAATGGCCAAACGCCTCACTTAGAGCATAAGCGAAGGTCTAGGAACAACAAGCAAGAAATTCTCTACTCCAGAGAGAAATCATGTCATGTTGCATTGACAAATCAAATGGGTCATATTTCATTGGAGTATTTGATGGTCCACTCATTTACATGCTCTAAGTTAAGTCTATGCGCATATAGTTTCCAAATACACTCATGGTAGTCAAAACTTTATAAGTGCATAGGTTGCGTTTAGGGCGCTTGAGGGAGTCCTGGATTAGGGGGTGTCCGGATAGCCGAACTATCACCGTTGGCCGGACTCCTGGACTATGAAGATACAAGATTGAAGACTTCGTCCCGTGTCCGGATGGGACTTTCCTTGGCGTGGAAGGCAAGCTTGGCGATACGGATATGTAGATCTCCTACCATTGTAACCGACTACTGTGTAACCCTAACCCTATCCGGTGTCTATATAAACCGGAGGGTTTTAGTCCGTGGGACGAACAACAATCATACCATAGGCTAGCTTCTAGGGTTTAGCCTCTACGATCTCGTGGTAGATATACTCTTGTACTACCCATATCATCAGTATTAATCAAGCAGGAGTAGGGTATTACCTCCATCGAGAGGGCCCGAACCTAGGTAAAAACATCGTGTCCCTTGTCTCCTGTTACCATCCGCCTAGACGCACAGTTCGGGACCCCCTACCCGAGATTCGCCGGTTTTGACACCGATATTGGTGCTTTCATTGAGAATTCCTCTGTGCCGTCGCCGTCAGGAAGGATGCCTCATCCCGTCTTTAAAGACGATACTATCGCCAAAGGAGCCTTGGCCACCGGGTCGACTCTTCGTTAGGTGGTTTTCTTATGACCGCCCGGTTCGCCACCGCTACCGATGATGACTTCTCGGGTCATCGAAACCAATCTTCACGTTAACTCGGAACTTGCCGAGCAGTTAGATCCGATCGAGCTCTCCTCCAGAACGAGCTCTTGGATCGCATCGCTGCCACAGGAGTCGCCACAGGACTACGACCAGATCGGGCTTAAAACCGATCCGAGAGAGATCAACTCTCCCGGGCTACCCATCATGTTGCTGTGGTAGAGAAGCAATACGGTGATTCTTCTTCTATCTTAAGGACTAGCTACGTCCGGATTCCCGATCCCTCCATGCCGGATTCCCGCAGAGGGACGGATGTCGATCAAGCCCTGAACTTAAAGTCAGGCGGCGGGTTGGATTCATTGGATAGCATTCAAAAATCCAAACTTCCAAGTTTGGAAACTTCTCGGCCCCTGAGTCTTAAATTGGACGGGGTTCCGGATCTAGTTCCACCCGCCCACCCAAACATTAGCGATCTATCCCGAATTCGGCAAGAGCCCACTGAAACAAGACATCATTCTTGGGCGATTCCTCCTGGTTATGGACATGATAAAGGACTGCCGAGAGGAGGACGCAATCTCACTTTTCTGCAATAATTGCACGGACAAGGGCATCCTAAACGCCATAAGTCATAGCAAAATTACACGCTTTGCTGACTTGGTGACCATAGTACAAAAGTACTGTGCGATGGAGAGTGCTTGGAAAACCGAAAGTAAATTTTGGGATAATCCGGCCCCGAATACAGCCCTAGTCCGAAATAAAAGGGTGCATCATCACCAAGCACTGGGTTAAACATCAAAAACAAAACCCCTAAAGGGCACGGAACCGTCTTTGGAGGGTTGGCTAAACGGACCCTGCAAAATTCATAGCACAGAGGGCGCCACTCCAACTCATAGCCTTCGAGCATGTTGGATACTACGGCATGTGGCCAAAAGTGGCGAAGAGCTTATAGCCTCAGAATCCCAGCCCAACAACACCAGTACGGTATTAACAGTCTTCGAGACTTTTGCATCAAATAACATGCGGAAACGAAACTCCGCAACCTTGCCGAAGTCTACCAAGTAGCAACAATAAATCCATGGAGTGACATGGCTATTACCTTTAATGCCAAAGGATTTAACCCAAATTCGAACAGCCCGAGCACCACCGCATTGGTCCTCAGTCCAATAGTGGACGGCTTCGCCTTTACTAAGGTACTCATGGATGGCGGCAGCGGACTAAAACTCATCTATGAGGAAACCCTCCGAAAAATGGAAATAGACTGGAACCGCATTGAGCGAAGCAGCACAACCTTTAGAGAAATAATCCCTAGCTGGGAAGCATGCTGTACCGGAAAAATCACACTGGACGTAGTGTTCGGCTCGCCGGACAATTACAGGTCCGAGGAGGTCACATTTCAAGTGGCCCGTTTCAGCAGCGGATATCACGCTTTATTAGGGTGAGAGGCATTCACAATTTTTCAAGCTATACCCCATTATGGGTACATGAAGCTTAAAATGCCCGGACCTAACGAAATCATCACTCTCGCTAGTGATCCGAACATAGCACTCCGCGCCAAAAACAAGACAGCCGCTCTAGCCCTCGAGGCACTATGCGAAGCCCTAGCGGCCGAGGAACTCACTGCGATGCGCTCCACGGTGAACAGGGACGATGTGATACTTGATAAAAGATCCAAGTCCACCTCTTTTAAACCAGCGGATGAAATAGTCAAATTCCAAGTCCACCCAACGGACCTCGCAAAGACGGCCTCCATTGGGGCAGTTAAACCACGATGTAGACGCGCACTACAAGAATTTCTACGAGAAAATCGGGACATTTTGCACGACACCCTTGGACATGCCAGAATCCCACGTCGGCTGGCCAAGCACAGCCTAAATATCCTAAAAGGATTCAAGCTACCAAACAGGCTCTTCGCTTTTCCGAACCCAAGAGACATGCCATGGGAGAGGAGCTAGCCAAACTTCCGGAAGCCGGATTCATCGAGATATAAAACATCCGGACCGCTAGCAAATCTGGTGATGGTACCAAAGAAGGATAAATCCTGGCGCCTATGTGTTGATTTCAAAGACCTTAATAAGGCTTGCCCAAAGGATCCCTTCCCTCCCTCGCATTGATCAAATTATCGATGCTACAGCAGGACACGACTCATTGTGCTTCCTCGACGCTGCATCTCGGCTACCACCAAATCAAGATGGCGGAGCTGACCAAGCCGCATAAAGCATTCATCACTCCATACGGCCCATTCTGTTTCAACACAATGCCCTTCGGGCTCAAAACGCCGGCGCAACATATCGGTGCATGATTCGACATATGTCCGCAAACCAGATCGGCAAAACAGTGGAAGCATATGTAGATGACGTGGTCGTCAAATCCAAGCATGTCGAAACTCTAGTAGACGACTTGAGGCTCACATTCGACAATCTCTGAAAATATGACATTAATCTCAATCCGGAAAAATGCGTCTTCGGCGTTCCAGCCGGAAAGCTCTTGGGCTTCATTGTGTCCGGTAGAGGAATTGAAGCAAACCCAGCCAAGATCCGAGCTCTGTCACAATTGGATATTCCAAAAGACCTCAAACAAATACAAAAATTGGCTGGATGCGTAGCGGCTCTGAGCCGCTTTATTTCCCGTTTGGGAGAACAGGCGTTACCCCTTTACCGCCTCCTCCGGTGCACCGAACACTTCGAGTGGACGGATGCCGCCACGGCCGGACTCGAAGAAATAAAAGCCATATTGGCAACAAATCCGGTCATGGCCGCACCCAACATGGGCGAACCAATGCTATTATATATCGCCGCAACACATCAAGTTGTCAGCGCGGTGCTCGTTGTCGAACGTGAAACAGACGGACACCGGTTCCCTCTTCAAAAACCGGTTTACTATGTGTCCACTGTCCTAACTCCATGCAAGTCCCGGTACCCACATTATCAAAAGATAGCATACGCGGTGTTCATGGCATCCCGGAAGCTGCGACACTACTTTCAAGAGTGTTCGATAATGGTAGCCTCAAAGTACCTCTTAACGACATTATAAACAACCGCGACGCCGACGGGCGGATTGCTAAATGGGCCATAGAGCTCCTTCCATTCGACATAACCTATAAGCCACGACGAGCTATTAAGTCGCAGGTTTTGGCCGACTTCGTGGCGAATGGACGGCCGAACTCCCTAAAGAGTACGGGCGCATACTCCAATTGGGTCATGCATTTTGACGGCTCCAAAATGTTGGTAGGCCTGGGGCTGGCGTTGCCCGACGTCCCCAACCGGGACACATCCAATACGTCCTTGAGATAATGTATACGGACTCCAACAACGCAGCGAATCTGAGGCCCTTCTGCACGGCCTCCGGATGGCAGTCTCCATGGGCATTAAACGCCTCGAGGTGTGCGGGGATTCGAACCTCGCGATATCTCAAATAAACGGAGACTTTGATGACAAAGATCCGAAAATGGCAGCGTACCGCAATGCGGTCCTAAAAATGTCAGCACGGTTCGAAGAGCTCAAATTTCATCATATAGCCCGGGATAACAACCAGGCGGCGGACGTATTGGCACGCATCGGCGCAAAACGCGATGCCGTCCCGCCTAACATCTTCCTAGAACGGCTGTTCAAGCCATCCATACAATGGGAAGGGGAGTCCGGAAATAACAATCCGGACCCAACCGCACTGCCTGACACCGAACACTCTGACACAATCGGAGGCTCTCCCAATGAGATAACACCCTCCTACCATGATATAATGGCGGTTATCGCCCCGTGGACAGAACCATTCCTAGCCTACCTAACTAGGCAGGAACTCCCCGAAGACCAAAATGAGGCTAGCTGCATAGTATGGCGATCCAAAGCCTATAAAGTCCATGAGGGAGAGCTCTATAAGAAAAGCACAGCAGGAGTCCTTCAAAGGTGTATCTCCGAAGAGGAAGGGCGAAACCTCCTGGCTGAAATTCATGCCGGACTGGGTGGGCACCACGCCGCAGCTCGGGCCCTTGTAGGCAAGGCCTTCCAGACAGGATTTTATTGGCCGACGGCCCGGCAGATGCGCAGGATTTAGTCCAACGACAAGCGTCGGTTGCCGATTTTGCTAACAAAGCCACGTGCACCCACCACCCTCAAAACTATATCCATCACACGGCCGTTCGCGGTCCGGGGCTTGACATGGTTGGACCCCTTAAGGGAGGAACCCACAAGCAAAAATACCTATTGGTCATGGTGGATAAATTCACCAAATGGATAGAGGCCAAGCCTGTTAAAACGGCCGAATCCGGGCCGGTGATAGACTTCATATCAGGGGTAGTGCACCGTTACGGCGTCCCCCACAAGTATCATCACTGATAACGGCACCAACTTCACGACCGATGAGGTCAAATTATGGTGCAAAAACATGGGCATCAAGCTCGATTACGCCTCAGTCTATCACCCCCAAACCAACGGTCAAGTTGAGCGAGCAAACGGTCTAATCATGAGCGGCATTAAACCCAGACTAGTGCGGTCCCTCAAGGAATCTAACACGCACTGGGTTGAGGAGCTCGACTCCGTACTCTGGGGGCTGCGGACCACGCCGAATCGTACTATCGGATTCACCCCATTTTTTATGGTGTACGGCGCAGAGGCAGTCTTGCCCTGCGACATAATGCATGACTCACCTCGCGTGCGCATGTATGAAGAAAGAGAAGCCGAGCTCGATCGGCAGGACAGTTTGGACGCATTGGAGGAGGAGCGCGATATGGCAAAAGCTCGTTCCGCATTTTATCAACAGCAGGCTCGAAGATATCAAAGCAGGGAAGTACGTGCCAAAGCTTACAACGTTGGCGAACTAGTTCTACGCCTGCCGGACAAGAAAAAGGACAAACTCAAGCCCAAATGGGAAGGTCCCTTCATCATCGACCAGGTCCTGACCGGCGGAGCATACCGTCTGCGAAACGCATCGGATAACCTACTTGAGCCGAACCCATGGAACGCAGCCCGTCTACGAAGATTCTACGCCTAAGCGCCGGACTCCGTGTTCGTCTCCTTCCTCCGTCCACATTTTCTATTTTTTCTCCTTCCTCCTCCTTCTTCTTGAAGCCTTTAGAGGCTCGTTTGCGCTTTGTTCGCACATACTTGACGCGCTGTCCGCGCTCATTATACCTGGGGGCTTCTTTAACAGAAGCTTATTTATACGGTCTTCATGCCCAACACATGTGTCAAACTTCTGCATGTACCTTTTACTCACCATTATATGCATCGATAGGACTTAAGTTTTGGCCAAGCTGGGTTGCCTGGCTCCTGTGCTTACCCCTACGTTCCCGGTTGTTCGGCTAGGTGGTAAAGGGTCAGCCGGATGTGTACCTCAGACTGGGTGAAGCCGAAAGCTAGCGTTCTTAAGGGAATATTCGGTCGGTGAACTGAAAGATGATTTTTAACTATTTATCCATCTGGCCCCAGATGATTTTCTGCTTTCTTAGCAGTTTGGACATGCACTTTAGGGCATGCCTCCCAGGGAAAGGAACCCTTAACGGAACTATTCTCCCTGGAAGATGTTTCTTACTATCCATGTAATATAACATAACTAGTTGGGCACTTGTCCGATACAACAATAATGACCCCACGCCTTTGTCTCCATGCATGCCCCGGTTCTTACATAACCGCGAGGGTATTCGGACACACCCGGACTATTGGGTCCCGAGGTCGGGTTAAAAGGTTCGCTATGACAAACGATCTACAATCCGGCTAGAATACATTTTCCATGTCATATTCAATTACATAGTCAACTCGAATAATTGTATTCCTCCTCAATGCCATCTAATAGGCTATCTAATTTACAATCTTTCTGGGAATTCTTGGCGGCCAATTCTACTTGGCCGTACACTAAGCTTCTGAGGATCTCATTCCCATCAGGACCCACAGGTCCGACCTCGCCATGTGGTTTGGGTCACCTTCGTGTACCGCGTCTTTACCATGGCCCGAGCCTCCTGGCGCCTTTGACGGCAGGCCGATATCTTCCATAGTCGGAAGCGCCGTGCTCCTTGAAGCCGCTCTGCCAGCTCCCCAATGCCTTCGGGCAGGGAGATAGATGGACACAAGGCCTAGGCGACGCCTTTCATCACCTGCCGAACTTGTTCGTGCAGCTGACGCAGTTTGGGAAGAAGATCACCCGAAGAACTGGGCATATCCTCCTCAGGACGACCTGTGAGCAATCCTACATACATGTTTATGTTAGTCGCCTTCCTCGCCAAACTCTTTCAAAGTACGTTTAAGCACTTACTGAAAATGCCGCGACAAAGCCGTCGATTCTCCTTTACGGAGTCAGACAACTGGGCACGAGCATCCTTTAGTTCCCCACCCAATTGGGTGTTGGCATCTTGGAGGTTATTTTTCTCCTGCCGCACCCTCGTAAGCACGCTCTCGCCGGCCTTTAGCTGGGTTAGGAGCTGTTGCTTGTCCGGATCCATCCCGGCGCTATCTGCAATGTTAATGTCAGATTTATGCACACGCCGCACTTTGCGAAACTACTTCTACTTTGAAGGGCATATATTACCAGAGGGAGTCTTCATGGCTTCCCGGTCACGCCCAAAGGCGGCCTCAAGTTGGGCCTTGCACTCTTCAAGCTCTGGGACAAACGGGTATTCTTTTCGGTAAGAACACGCATTCCAAATGATCCTTAAATCAGTTATCCTAACTATTTTAAGTATATATAACTGTCAAAATTCCTTACCCGTATGTCTTTCACATACTGCTCCGTGGCTCTGGCTAGGCCATCTTGAGTGGCACGGAGGTGCGCTTCTCCCGAATTAAAGGCGTCCAACGCCTCTTGGGAGAAACATGCGTCACGTAGAATAGTCCGGCGGAGCCTATGATTCATGGCGCTCTCCACCTCCCGACTTGGTGGCGGATACTGTCGGCATCCTCCGTTGGAGGAGCATCCGACGACGCCTCGTGTTTGTACCCCTTCCGGACTCGGCTTTTGAGCCTGGTTGGCGGAGGTCCGATTGGCAACTTCTCCGGACTCGATCCGGCGGCGCTCTTTTCTGAAAAAACCACGGCGTCGGTGTGCCTCCCAGAACCTCTCCTTAAAACACGATGGCACATCATACCGCTATGGCGACATCTCGAGTCGTACCGCACTTCTTTTCCGCCTACTGGGCCGAGCTGCCCCTTGTTGGACGGCCGCGACAGGCTCGGCTTCCCATTCTGAAGGCACCCCCTGCGAAACACCATCAAATATGCGGTGATTAGAAGTAAAGCACGGGTGGGTCGTGGTATCCGGACTTTGGTCACGGTTACCTGCGAGGCCGGAAATAATGCGGGGTAGTCGGCCGTAATGGCAACCAAAGCATTGTCGATGCTAAGTTGGTGGAACACCCCGTCGATCAGCTCCACCTTTATATCCGGGTCCTCTTCGGAGGCCGGATCGAGGGACCGTTCCGGATCCTCGGGTTGGGGCGGGCTGTGTATCTTCTCCACGGCCGGCGCAGATTCTGCAGAGAAACCATGAAATGAGATATTTAACCACGGGAACATGGATCGGACAGGCCATAAAGATGTTTGCTTACCCAACTTCGAGGATTATTCGAAGAAACCCCGTTCAGTGGACTGACGCGAAGAAAATCCTCCTCCTCCCCTTTGTACATGGCGGACAAGGTCTTCACCAGTTCGGTGACCGATCCCGGCCCTTTGCGGCCATGGCGGGTGGCATCGTCCTCCCCGTTGAAGTCCCACATGGGTGGCCCCTATATTGGAGCGGCTGCACTTTCATAATGCAGATTGCCATGACTCCAATCATGGTCAATCCGGCATGAGCCGATAATCTTATTCGGCTCATCAAGTAAAGGACGCCCGGTCATTTTCCCTCCGAGGGCTCCGGGCGCCCGGCTTAGGCGCTTCTTGAGGAGCGTTGCTAAACTCCGGAAGGCCGATCCGAACAGGATCCGGCAGCGGGACGACCTCCATGTAAAACCATTCCGAAGGCCAGTCTTCGGACGCCTTCTTCGGGGTTCCGGATAGATATCCGGTCCCGGCGATGCGCCATAGTTCGGCTCCACCCACTTGATATATTGACCCCTCATGAGAACGGGGTACAAGGCAGAATAATCTCTTCCACAGCGCAAAATGAGCCTCGACGCCCAAGAACAGTTCGCAAAGGGCCACGAAGCCCGCGATGTGCAAACTGGAGGCCGTAGAACTCCAAGAGCCCCCGGAGAAATAGATGAATTAGAAATCCGAGTCCTCTTACTAAATAAGAGAAAAAGCATACCCGCTCTCCTTTAAAGGGATCGGGGACACTCTCCGCTTGCTTTCCGCCCTTGTAGGTGGCAAGTCCGGCTCGAACCGGAACCATGAAGGCCGGGGGAAGAAATCCCTTGGTTTGGAGTGTCACTAGCTCGCTATGCGCGACTGAGCATCTCTCCCAATTTCCAGGCTGAGGGCTGGGAGCGCAAGAGGAGGACCGCGTCGACTGTCCATGATGGAATGGTTTTTTGTCGAAGGCGCTCCGATGAAAGCTCGCGGAGGGGGGTTGGTGTGACTCAGATCTAGATCCTCGTCCCTTTTATAGGCGGCTCATTTGCGCAGCTAGGGGGATAAGTGTAAAAATACCCTGGCTTTTCGCATTCATTCAAACACGTGGAAGAAGGCCATTATTGGGCGTGGAAGCCAAGGAGCGCAGTATTTATCAGAAGCTGGACACTATTCGACAAGTATATGGAATTTGGAGAAGAACCCGCCTCGCAATGCCGAAGACAATCTACGCGCCGGACTCATCGCCATTGGAGCCTGGTTCGGGGCTCTTGAGGGAGTCTGGATTATGGGGTGTCCGGATAGCGAACTATCACCGTTGGCGGACTCTGGACTATGAAGATACAAGATTGAAGACTTCGTCCCGTGTCCGGATAGGACTTTCCTTGGCGTGGAAGGCAAGCTTGGCGATCTGGATATGTAGATCTCCTACCATTGTAACCGACTGTGTAACCCTAACCCTATCCGGTGTCTATATAAACCGGAGGGTTTTAGTCCCAGAGATCTAACAACAATCATACCATAGGCTAGCTTCTAGGGTTTAGCCTCTACGATCTCGTGATAGATCTACTCTTGTACTATCCATATCATCAATATTAATCAAGCAGGAGTAAGGTATTACCTCCATCGAGAGGGCCCGAACCTGGGTAAAAACATCGTGTCCCTTATCTCCTGTTACCATCCGCCTAGACGCACAGTTCGGACCCCCTACCCGAGATCCGCCGGTTTTGACACCGACAACGCTTAAGCAACGTCTAGGCGCTGGGCAAAAGTCAATTGCCTCGTCTATGCCTATCTTTTTTTTAACCCCATACATCACCATGTTCTACGCAGCATATCCATGGGTATCTAATCCTTGGTCTGCACCTAAGCTGCCATTGCGGTCGCGAATGTCAGGAGGGAGGATGTCACACCGGTTATTCCATCGCGAACAATGGTGTTGTGCAAGACAACTTGGGTTGCGCCAGCGGCAAGCCACGGCAGCAACGAGGTAGCCCGTGGCGTCATGGAGCCTGTACATAGAGGAACAAGTGGGAGGCGGGAACGTGTGCGACGCGCGCAACAATCTCACCAGGAAGGGGCAAAGAGGTCGCTTCACAAGCGTCGGTGTGGGTGTGGGTTGGCTTGAACTTGACAGGAACGAAGTGGTTGATTTTCTCTCATTGGTTTTGCCGATGATTTTTTCCGTGAGGTAGGCAGGACGGATGACGAGTTTGCGCATTATTCTAGTAGAGAAATGAAGAGATTGACATATGTGCAACTTTAGTTTATCAAAAAGTGCAATAGTGAAAAGAAAAATAACACAAAATTTATGAATCAAATAATTAGTCATGTTTGCTTATAGAAATCACAAAATACATGACCAAAAATAATACTTCTAAAATGCTTATCAAAAACATTGTTTCTCCATAAAAAGGTACAAAAGTCAATAATAAATAAATTAAACTGCAATCTAAAAGGCCCTAGAAACCTGACTTGAAAGCCCCTTAGAATACACAGAGCCCAAACAGAAAGGAGAAACCCATACAGCCCAATGAAAAATTGAACAAGGCCAGAACAGAAACAAAATCCCCACAACAACAACAAAAAGAACAGAAACAAAACAACACGGCAATTACCGATAATGTTCCAATCAGGGATGCTAAATAGGTCGGCCGAGAATTAGTAAAACCAATATCCTAGCATGTTTATCCTGTAATCCTTTCTATAACTACGTGTCACAGTCTTACAGATAAAATAACTTTCAAAAGTAACTTCGAACGTGTAACAATATTGTTTCCATGTCAAAATTTGAATATTACAGTCGAAGTTGTGTAAGCTTGACTGCGTATAGCCGTCGAGGCACATCTATTCTGACGGCAGAGAACTAGGAGGATAATCCAGTCTTGTGCTAGCGCAGTAATTCTGCGGGCACGTACGCCATCTTCACTTGCCATTCTTGTTCCCGGGGTAGAACCCCACTTGGGCTGTTGGCCGGTCTGAACGCCCCCGCCGCCCGGGGGCACGTCCATCTCCGTCCCTTCGGCAGCGGCGTCGTACGCCTTAGGCTCGTCGCGGGCCTGATCCGCCGGCTCGTCGCTGCCATTCGCCGGCAGCCAGCTGGTAGGCGTGGTTGGCCCCTTGGACGGGTTGAGCAGCGAAGCCCACATGGCGACCTGCTCCCGCCGGGTCTCATCGCCGTACGGCGACTTCCCAAGCTGCCTGCCGCTCGCCGCGTAGGCGCCCAGCTCCGGCGGCGTGCCCGACCCCCACATCATCGGCTTTCCCTCCGCCGGGTATCCCGCGTACTTGGGGTACCCTGGGTGGTAGTGCAGGCCGCCGCCGCCCGCGTACCGATAGTACGGCAGCCACTTCCCCGCCCTGGCGGCCGCGTCGGCGGCACGCCAGTGCGCCGCGCCCTCGGACGCCGACGGTGGCACTGCAAGCGCAGACGTCCCGGAGCTCGCGGGTCTCGTGGACATCGGCCGCGCGTCGGCGCACGGGCAGGCGCGGAGGAAGACGAGGAGGCTGAGCGCCGTCACGGCGGCGACGGCGAGGGTGCGGGCCATGACTATGATGTAATGCGAGCTAGCTTAGCTCGAGCTGTGGCTTGTGTTGAACTGATGTGGCGAAGCATGATGGCAGCGCCATAATATACGGGAGGAACTCCGGGAAGACGCGGGGTACGTGAGAGCTCTAGTAGCTAGCGAGCAGGTGATGGAAGAACTGAAGCTGCCGAGCGTGTGAGGAGTACCTGCTTCGTAGCTACTGTTGCTTCGTCGATCAGTTGACCGGTCACAGGTGATTCAACGACGGGGCTAGAATGGTAGGTTGGTCACGCATTGGATGAGATGCGTGCTTCGAGTAGAGTACTCGCTCTGGTTATTTTTTTTATATGAGCCTTCACTGAAGTCAAATATTATAAAATGAGCCAATTACATCGGTGGTGCTAGAACTTGACGTGAATGGTCACTTTGATGCTAGAACTTGCGGCATACATCAAACTAGTGTAAAAACTTGGTTCGGATGTGCAAATACAGTGCAAATCACATTTTAATACGAAAGCGGCGTTGACTAGGCTTGCATGCATGGCGCCGGTCGCACTGTTAGTCACCGGACAACATATGGGCTATTAATTGCAAAAAAAAAAAACATCAGAATATTTTCCCTCACGAAAGAGCCCCTGGTGCGGGTCAAAGTGAATGACAAAAAGTTATATTATACTCCTGTAGGGCTAGGATTCAAACCAGGGGGCTTACCTTCTTGTAGGGCTAGCTTAACCACCACAACTACCAGAGTTCCTTGTCTCAATTGGATAAGTTCTCATATATCCTTTGCGTCCTATGTATATTATAATCATGTGTTTTAAATCATATATGTTAATAAAATAAATTACATAATAAGAATGAACATCTTTACATAATGCATGAATATTTTATTAAACCGTGAGCATATTTAAACATATACGAGCATTTACTTAAATATAAAGAAAGGTATAAAATTGCAATTTATCTTTTTGTTAATTATGCAAGTTATTATGTGAATACATTTGCAATTTTATAATTAATAAGTGAATAATTATACAATGTAATTTTCATTTCTATATATATTATTCATATCATATGATTATAATTTACATATATTTTATGAACTTCTAAAAAGTAATAGTGCAACCACGGAGTGCATCCATTATAAGACTTAAATGATATAAAATGTACCACTTTCATTCTTAAATGTATCTTCGTTCCTAAACATAGGGTGTATATTTATTTAATTTTAAGAAAACAGAATTATTAAAACATGTGAACACTTTTGAAAGCAACAAAAGAACCCTTGAAGGATGAACACTTTTATAGATTACATCAATTAATATATTTTTAAAACTCTGAACATTTTAAAACTTATATAAGCATTTAATGAAATATACGAAAAATATATAACTAATTTCATATTTTATTCACTATGCATATTATTAAATGAATTTTTTGATTTGTAATTTAATCATACGAATATTTAAAGTATAAAGATATTTTTATATTTCATAAATAATATTTTAAAATATATGCATTTTTTAAATAATACGTGAACAATTTTTAAAATAATTTATTTCATCTGTATTTACAATATTTATACTGCAAGAATAATTAAACCTTATTTTATTACAGAGATTAGAATTTACGTACCTTTTACAAATTTCTAAACAAAACAGGTGCGAATGGGCCGCACTCATGGCAGCACATTTCAGCTCCAGGAGCTAAAAAAAAGCTCCAGGAGCTAACTTTACTCTTCTACATTAAATGTGAGTTATGTAATGTGGACGTCAAGACGTAATTGGTGGAGTTGCTAAGTCCGGCTGTGTGCTAGCCGTGGTCGTGTGTTCGAGGCCAGGTCTTACATTTTTCGCCCTAATATTAAATACTGCATTGACAGACAGGACCTACTGGTCATAGAGTCCAAAAAAATGGAAATGTCAACGTTAATAGGGGCTTTTGTGTGAGAAATAAAAAAAATCAAGGGGGTTTGTGCGAAAAAACAGGCCACACGCCCACCTCCCTGCCTTCCGGTCACAGACAATGGGACCCGCACCAAGCAGGCAAGCCTAGTCAGCACTACTTTCGTATCCAAACTCGATTTGCACTGTATTTGCACGTCCGAGCCAAGTTTTACACCTGTTCAATGTATGCCGCAAGTTGTAGCACCAAAGTGACCGTTCACGCCAAGTTCTAGCACCACCGGTGTAATTGACTCTTATAAAATTTTGATCAAGTTTGTTGAGAAAATATCACCGTTTTTAATGCCAAATAAGTATCAGATGCATTGCATAGAATATATTTTTCATATTTTATTTACTTGGGAGTATCATAGTTGTTGACTTTTTAAATGTAAAGTTAATCAATGATTACAAAGTTTAATTTAAGACAAATCTAAAACGTGGACTAGAAAGTACTACCTCCGTCTCGGTGAATAAGTCATTCGCGTAGTTCTAGGTTGACGGTTTAACTATCTAAATATGTATTATATGTGACAATATATATATATATATATATATATATATATATATATATATATAAAGAAACTACATCCATGTAGAAATCTAGTGATATACTTTTCATGACATATAACATATTTAATTCCTCAAATCGATGACCTAGAACTACACGAATGACTTATCCATCTAAACGGAGGTAGTAGCTGAGGAAGGGAGTAGTAGCTCATTCGCCCGTGCCGCAGACCACGGGCCTACCGCTTGCCGGCTCCCATGGTAGACTGGTTGTTTTTTTTTCGTTTGCTAATATTTTTTTCTCCGAAAGAGTAAAGACCATGTAAGTAGGACATTTCTTACAGGAACACTTTTACCGAAATTGAAAGAAAAAAATCTGAGAGGGGCGCCGAAGTCTTCTTCCTCCTGCTTCACCAATGGTGCGCCATAAGTAAAGCTTATTGTCGTCTCTGGGCCTCCGTCTCGGCTGAGAAAATTTGTTGAAATCCAAAAGATTATAAAAAACATCAGCCAAGAAAACATTGATGTAGACCAGAAGATGTTGGCAACAATGATTTGCGGCTCGGAGAAGAAAACTTCAGAAGTGTACTTGTAGAACGCACTAGGTTTGCCCAGACGGAGCCACGAAACACAAATCACACGCACTGCCTAACAAGGTCCAGGCTATCCAACCTGTATTGATTGGAACTGGAGCCAGAGTACCAAGACACACAACCACGTTGACTGCTCCACAAAATAGCACCAACGAGACAAAGCTAAATAAGCAAAATTCAGATCTGAAGAACCAAATCTGGAGACATACCATCCTCCACACGCCTCCCAATGATACAAAGAAGCACCATCAAAACGAGAGCAAGGCGGAAGACTTTATTTCTTTCGCATTATGCAAGACGCGCAACCCACAATCATGAATGTCGATAACATCGGTTGCGCATGAATGAGTTTACCACTCAATGCTCAATCTTGGCTCAGTCATGCGCTGGGTTGTTAAGCAGAGGAAATGTTGTGTTCGCCAAAATGTCGTCATCACGATTCATGAATGACAACCACCAAGTGTAGGGAATTGTTATAGTACTTTTCAACATGAATGTGAACTAATGTGCTCATACTACGAGATAAATGTAGGTTTCCTATTCTCTCAAGTTATGCATGCCACACTTACAGAACTATCTATGCACTGTAGTGTTACTTTACCTAGACTCTCTAACTAAAAATGTTGCAATGGTGATAACTAAAGTACTAAAGCTGTACTAACTTTGCGATAATCAACATGGAGCGGAAGGAGTATTATTTATTATTTTGAACAAGGTAAAAGAGAGCTTGAGTGTGTGTTTGCGGAAGAGGTTGTCGATTTGTCCCTGGACAAATGGCTACGATAATATAACCGATACACATGCTTGTTACAAATTGATATGCAGGAGAGGCATGTGTTTACCATGTTGTATTAACTCACATGTACTTATGAATGAACTCTTAACTCAAATATCATGTCTTGGTAGTAGATTAAAGAGGTTTTACAATGGTCAACACACTGTTACAAGGAAAAATATGGTGATAGAGATGGTGGAGAAGTCGTCGGAGGCAATGATGGTTCCCCGAGCAACATTCTTACGTCGGGTGAAGGGAAGGGGTGCCCCCCCCCCCCCCCCCCCCCCCCCAGGTTGGGAAACGGATTTCCCTCTGGTTTTGGTAGCCTTGGTTGTGGAGAATGAAAGCCTTCCCCGAGATCGGATCTGACTTTCAGGGGAATTATTTGTGGATGCTAAAATATGTGGCCTGCCATCGTTTAATTAATTCACGAAGAACCATAACTTTCAATACCCTGAACAATAGGGCGGGTCCAAAACTTCGGAGAAAAGCTTATAGCAAAAGGAGAGCACTAGAAGCCTTCTAAAATAAACGGGCGTGCACTCCAAGCACGCCAGGGGTTTGGGTGTCTGGGCCTCCTCACCCAAATCCAGTTCCTCTCGCTTCATATTGGTCCAAAAATTGGCATCATATTTTTCTAGGTCTTTTTCGTAAGTCAAAAATACATGTTTTCCATGAGGAAATCAACACTCGGAAATAGGATATGGCACTAGGAACTCTATTTATATGTTAGTCCAAATAAACATCAACTTTTTTGCATGAATGATAAAATAATGGCATGAGCCATACAAAAGTAATAATATGTTTAGGACGTATCAATGTTTTTGCTTGAAGCAACATAAGATGATTTGGAATGGGCCACGCCACATGGTCGGAGGGGTCAATCAACCATACGATACTACTTGAGGTTCACCAAGAAAAATCCTTTTTGATGCTATGTGCGTCAAAATTTTGGGATGATGCACATTCGAGCTACTGAAATTGCAAAGCAATGATGTTATACTAGGTTATGATCGGCTATATGGTCGCAGTCCAATCAATTTATATTGGAAGGCTTTTATTCTCTTGTTGCTTTTGGGTTAGGCTAGGTTCTTTGAGTTTTTTGGCGACTTTCTTTTCCAGTGTTTTTATATTGTTTTTTCTCATTTTTTCTTTTACCTTTTTTGTTATTTTAAATCGCTATATAATTTTAATTTTTTTACACAATTTTAGGATCGATGTTTTTATATTAAAACATGTTAACTTTTTAAAAATTCATAAAGCTTTTAAAATTGCATGAACATTTTTATAGGCACCATTTCATGAAAATTACATGAACAAATTGAAAAATTAACGAATTATTTTTTTGATCATGGATTTTTTATTTGCCGACATTTATAATTTTATATACATTATTTATTTCTGTGAACATTTGTAACTCATGTAATTTTATAAAAAATCATAAAAATTGTATACATATATATTTCAAAATTTCAGAGCATTTTATCGAGAAACTGCATAAAAATCCGGTGGAAACTGTAAAAAAAAAGAGCAGAACGAAAACTCGCTGCTAAACGAGCAGCGCACAGTCAGAATACTGATTGGGCCGGCCGAATAGAAGACGCTCTCTGGAGTCTTACTGGCTATGAACACACTGGGCTGGCATGTCCTGGTTTGAAATCATTAATTGAGAAGTACTCGTTGCAAAGATCACTCCAACTCCCCTGGTTACGACAAGTGGCGCATATGCAGCGCGCTACTTGTCGCAACCTAGGAGATTTCCCTTTTTTTATAGATCTATTTATTCAAAATGTTTATCTCTTAAACTATGCGTCCAAATCTTGAACCGCTTTCACCGTTGGATTCCTGGCATCGAGATCTTCAAAACTAGATCCTATGTTGATAGGTTTTGATGAACTTTTTTTATGAAAAAACCGGACGAGAAAACCCGAACGAAAAAAACCGAACCGGGAGTACGGGTTTTTTCCTTTTCAAAAGAGGCACGCCCGTGCCTCTCATGAAATCACAACCGTGTCTCTCTCCGAAGCAAAATCGTGACTCTCGCAGAGAAAAAAAAAAGAGAAAACACGTTTTTTTTTTTGTTTTCGAGGAGGCACGGCCATGACTCTCGCGAAAGTACAACCGTGCCTCTCGCGGAAGCAAAAACCGTGACTCTCGCGAAAGAAAAAAAAACTAAAAACGTGTTTTTTTTGTTTCCAAGAGGCACAACCGTGACTCTCGCGAAAGCACAACCATGCCTCTCGCGGAAGCAAAACCGTGACTCTCGCGAAAGAAAAATAGAAAACACATTTTTTTGCCGTTTCCGAGAGGCACGGCCATGACTCTCGCTAAAGCACAACCGTGCCTCTTGCGGAAGCAAAACCGTGACTCTCATGAAAGGAAAAAACAGAAAACGCGTTTTTTTGTTTCCGAAAGGCACGGCCATGACTCTCGTGAAAGCACAACCGTGCCTCTTCACGGAAGCAAAACCGTGACTCTCACAAAAGGAAAAAAAAAATAAAACGCATTTTTAATGCAAAATAGAAAAAAAATCGTCGAAAAGCTAAGAAGACCAAATGTCGAAAAAAGGGGAAAACCATTTTAAAAGCCGAAAACTCATGCAAAAAAATAAAAAAAAATCCGGAGGGTACGCTCAGAGCGCGACACGTGGTGAATGGTTGAGAATGTGCCAAATGGCGCTGATCGTTGCGAGGCAGGGAGCACTCGTTAACTAGTTGCTCTCGTCCTAGTCACGGACCTGCACATACATACGCCTCCAACTGCGGCAAACCCTAAACGGCGCCTGTTTCTTCGATTCTCACAAACGGGCGTACACCCCCGCGTGGTGCTGGGCAACGAACTACCAGTTGGACTAAGATCGACTTGTGCCTAAAAGTTTCTTTCGCTTCTTCTATTCTTTTCTAGGTCGTGAGAGCCTTTTGTGACTTATAATTTTTTTTTACAGAATCGATGACTCTTCTTTTCTTAAAGAACGTTGAACTTATTTCGAAATCCATGAACTTTTCCAAATTCATAAACTATTTTTAAATTCAGCAAAAAATTTAAATTCTGTGAAATTTTCTCCCAAAATCAGATGAACTTTTTGTTGATTTATGAACTTTTAAAAAATGATGATCTTTTTTCAAATGTGATGAATATTTTTTTAAGTTGATGAACTTATTTTCAATATCGATGAACACTTTTTTGAGAATCGATGACCTTTCGTTCAAAATCGTTGAACTTTTTTCAAATTTGTGAACTTTTTTGAAAACCGATGAAGTTTTTTGGATACATGAACTTCATTTTTCTAATTCGTGATGTTTTTTAAATCTGTGGACATTCAAAATTTGCTCACACTTTTTAAAAAAGAAGTCATGTATTTCTAAATAGTGTGGCTATAGTTTTGGTTTAATATGTTTCGCATTGAATACTTTCACACGGGGTGTTATAGCTTTAGTGGTTAGCCAACCATGTACTGAAAATTGGCGCAGGTTTGATACCTCACGAGATGGACTTTTGCTGGTGGTTTTTCGCGTTGTAAATATGTTTGCAATGTCAGCGTGTTCATGGGCCGGCCCACTAGCGTGCTACTCTGGGCGCCCGTTGTCTCAGCTGGCGCATAAGGCGCCCGTTAGGAGCTCCCTCCAACTGCTGCTTTGAACAAATTTGTCGAACTACCTTCTCCCTAAAAATCCCTCAAAAAAAAAAACCTTCTCCCGAAAAATAGAACTTTATCAAAGTACCCCATACAAAAATATTGAAACGAAGCAGTGTGTATTTCGTGCAGTAATTTGAAGATTAAGCTGTCTATATTCCTCAACAAAAACAAAATGATGAAGCAGTCTGTATAGTAGCTCAAAGTCCTCTGCATAAGTAGGATAGGAAGGGCCGAACTATTCCGAAGCAGCCCGGCAGTATTTTCATGTTTGGTGAATCACATTTGAAATCGTATTGTGGATAACGCAGGGCTTTTAAGCCATCCACGTACTACTACCATTTACCATCTCACCAACGCAACGTGGACAGGCGGCACAGGGCAAACACCCCACACACACACACACAAGGCACCTACTAATAAGCGAGGAGGGAGCAACACGAACACATGCTGCAGCAGCAAGCTGAAAGCCTTCACCTGTCATAGGAAGTACTTAGTACCTGGAAAGTGATCCAGGAGGCTGTCACAGCATCAACCAACCACGCATCGCTGTCGTCTAATCAATCTACCAGCGCATCATTTTACCTTGGCCTACAAGTGACTAAGCTTCAAAATATCAGATATCGGGTTCGTATCGGTTTGGCTACGACATATCAGATATCGGATATCAGGTGATATATCGGATGCTATGTAGATATATTGGAGAAACCAAGTCTCGTTTTTTTTCATTATTCTTGTTCAAAACATTTACTTTTAGTAAAATAAAATGTATGATCTCAATGATTTAACATAACACTTTTAGATTCCTAGTTTAGTAACTTGTTGATATAGAAACTAATAAGGAAGGACTCACAAAATCCTTGCTCTGTGATAAAAAACAATACGATATATATGCATTTGCACAAAACATTGTGCATGAATTTGATAATATATAATGAGGTTGTAAATGCAAAATGTTATTTCACTGCTTTCTAACAAAAAATGTTGTCATCTACGTATCGTTCTATATAGGTGGACATATCGGGCTAGGTATCGGACATATCAGTCGATATTTCGGTCCATATCGGATGATATGTTGGAAAATGATATTTATCAAATGATATGTTATGTTTATATCGGTAGAGCCCTAAAAAATGATATATCGGCCTATATATCGGTCGTATCGGCCTAGATTTGAAAGCTTGCAAGTGACCAGTCACCTCCACTGGCAAAGCCGTTTCGAACAGCAAAAATATCTCTCTCGCGCGGCAAACTGGGAACCAAGAAGGCTCGAGAGGGGAAAACGACGAGCTCCAAGTGAGATGAGATGTGCGTACCTCTCACAAATTCCCCAACACAGGAACTGCAGTCGCTTGCACATGCCGGGGACAGGTTAATAATTAAGTTTTTTTATGAGGGGTGGTTAATAATTAATTAAAGAATGACCTGCATCGATCAATCAGGCAATCACATCATGTACATCTTCATATCACCTCAATCAAGCTTCTAGCTACACTGGTTGCAGTTGCTGGCAACCAAGCAGGTGTGGATAACATTACTATCAGATGGATATTAAGCCTTGCAACTCCACAGTGTTACGCTACGCTGGTGAGCGTTAGATGGCGAAAGATGCGCAGTTTGATTTCTCAAGTTGCCCCTGCTGGACACTTGATGTAATCTTAGTTAGTAGTAGTAGTATCTACCAGCCGCCAATGAACGAAGGCTACCACCATCTCCGTTTTAAAACAAGCGGGATTTTAGTTTAAATTTGGGCTAAAATGACGACACTTATTTCAAACGGACGGAAGATTTTTACAGTCCTCGTTCTCTGTCTCCAGGCACCCGCAGCTAGCGGGTTGATCAACGCCGACAGGTTCCGTGTCCAAACCGCAAATGAGTTCTTCTGGGCATAATACATGATAGTTTCTCGTGACATGGTTTTCTCCCAAGGTTACACATGCACTTATCGATCATTTCGTACGGTACAACATCATCATATATATCCAAACCTGCAAGAAAGTAAAACCGGCCACATCATATCTCCAATTCTGCAAGAAAGTAAAAGCCGCACAAACGTCACCATAGTCCGTTCATCGGAGAGAAGTTGTGGCATCGTACCCCATCGTAGAAATCAGCTTTCTAGAAGACTTGTGCGTCATTTAACCAATTTCATGGACTTTAACACTAGTTAACATTTTTTTAGGGAACTTTAACACTGATTAACAAGGGGATGAAAGCAATAGTGGGCTGCATTACGAGATCACAAGGACCAAGTGGGCTGTATTAGTTATATATATTGCCGGCGAATCAATCAATAAATACTGGAGTAGTAGTAAAGAAAAACAATTCTTGTTTTGTCAAACCTCTCGTGGAACATATGTGAATTGTCACTGGACAAGTTTTCTTTAACACAGTACAGACGCAAGTGCTCATATACACACGCATACACTCACCTCTATGAACGCGCAAACACACACCCTATCCCTACGAAAGACCTTCAAAAGACCGGAAGATATCATCTTAAAATTCTCGGCCGACCGTATAAACGCGAGCACCGTGAACGCGGCAGTGATCTACAGCCCTTCTAACCATCCAACCATAGGTTGGTTCGCGTTGCTGGACATGGTCCCGTCAAACTTGTCGCTGGACAAGTTTGACGAGACCATGTGCACATTACGTGCTCACGAGGAACCATGGGCATCTGATTTTTGTGGTGCCACGGCATGCAGGAGCATGGAGTGTGTTCGGTTTGCTGGAGTGGCAATTATTGGATGAGGGCCATGGAGCGTCGTTCTCACCAAATGCTAACTTTGATCTTCGAGGACATTCTCGTGTTCCACTAGATGTTTAGCTTCAAGCACATTGCCCATTTGGTCAAGCAGCAATGACTTTGGCAAAGGGAAACGGCTCTCCCTGTGTTTCTTCTTTACCCGTGTCTTTGATTAGATTGTGTGTATACAAACCAATAAATTTCGCGCCGATTCAAAGCTACTGTATCTCATTTGAGTCGTCCAAGTGCCATTCCCCCTAAAAGGAAGAAGTTAAAACTCACTTGCATTGGCCAACGACTACAGCTACATATTATACCAACCAAATTTTGACCGTTGAAAGCTTGCAACTCCCCCAATTGCTTTCTGCTCTAACCACGATATTACAAGGAAGGTCCCAAGTCATTTTGACTTTCCCCGGCCAAGTGGAGTGTGTACCACACTATACACACACCAACCAAATGTTAGGTCGAGTGTTTGAAGCTAAGAAGCTTGCAGCTCGGGCGAAGGCTTGTTCGCCGGTAGGACGAAGAAACAGTGCTCCCCCGCCGAAGCTGGAGGGACGAAAATGAGAGATTGCTACGTGCTGACACTTGACAGATGACGAAAAAAGGCACTAGAGACAAGTTTAAGTTCCAAGCCAAAAAGGCCCGCACTCAAAATTGACCGTTCTAGAATCTAGTCTATAGTACTATTGTCTCTTCTTCCGGAGACTTTGCGATGATAGTTCTTTTTTTTTTGCGAGAGGTAGTGGCTGGTTGATTGCTCTTCCAAAGGCCTTGTCCTATGGAACGAATCTTGCGAACGGGGTAGACACGTATAAATGTGTCCGTCCCTGAATGGTTTGTGTTGCTTATCGCGATTGTCACGCGATGACTAAATGTGTTCATCCTGTGTATGTGAATAAAAAATGCTAGGGTTATCTGCCATCAAATGACCACGACTGCCGCCGTCGACGCGGCGCTGTTGCTGCTCCCCTATTCGAGTCGGCTTTACTTTGTCAACGGCATCCGGGAAGTCTTCGTGCACGTTCCACTAAGGACCAACGCCATGGAGCCGTATTCGTCGTCATTGAACCCTTACATAGATCTGAAGCACCTGACATCAAATTTCGTCACATGACGAGAAACCCTAACCTCACCGCCCTAAGGAGACAGCAAGAATCTATGTCGAAACTCCATCGACTACATCCAGACGGGCAAACTCACACTACCAAGGAAAACCTTATACACAGAACTTTAGCAGTAGTGTGGGTCAAAAAAGCACGCTGGTGCTAAACCGCGCTACAGATAAAGTTCTAGCAGTAGCGCGCCTTATTCTAAACACGTTACTACTAAAATTCTCACGGCTTAGCCGATAGGCTACACATAGTAGTAGCGATCTATATCGAACCGCGCTACCGCTACTTTTTTTAGCAGCGCATTTTATTCTAAACTCGCTACTGCTAAAGGATATAAAATTAAATGGAAAGCAAATAGAACGGTAATTGAAAATGAAAGAAATAGAAGAAGGTGAAAGGAAAAAAATAAAATGTGAAGAAAAATAAATGAAAAGGGGGAAAAGAGAAAGGAGTAGCAGTAGCGCGTATCCGAGAACGTGTTGTAGCTAACTTAGCGATGTAGCGCTTCGAACGCAGCCATCGCTACTTTCGACTTAACCACGGGTTCGTCCTTCCCACGACCACTTCCCCAAATCCAACTCCTCCGCTCTCGCCACGCTTGCCGTCGCCCGTCGGCCAGCATCTCTCTGCACACCCTCTCGCCGCCCCGACCTCGGATTCAACGTCGCCCCGCCTCGACCCCGACCTCGACGCGCCCTCCGCTGGCGCCCGAGCCCCGACCCGACCTCGACGCCGCCTGCCTGGCCCTTCGTGAGGCACCCGAGGTGAGCACGCCTGCTCCTCCCTCTCCCCAACATCTGCCTAGGGTTTCTTCATATTTTAGTTGCATCAAATTAGTTAGGGATCATGTAACGGTGGAAACGAATCGGATGCGGATGCAGCTCAAATTAGTTAGGGTTCATGTAAGGGTGGAAACGAATCAAATTTCTAAGATGAATCATAAAACGAGTAAAATTTGACCATTTATTTCACATTTAAGTTGGATAATTGGAATATCGGCTACCACTTTCCTCCCCTAGGTTCATCAAATTAGATGGTAATTATGGCATTAGTTCCTAGGTAATAATTAGTTAGTAAGAACTAGGTACAAATTAGGTACTAGTTTATTTTTATTTATAGTAAGTTTATTTTTAGTAAGAACTAGTTGAATTAATAGAACTAGTTAGTAAGAACTTGTTGTTATTTTTTTTAGTTAAAGCAATTTTTCGTCGAGTCGAGTCGGCGGAGGACACCTACGTCACCAGATGGGCCATGTCCGGGACTGGGCTCCGCCGGGGTGGTACTGGGAGGCACTACCTACCGGGGGGCGCAGGTTGGTGAGGAGTCAGCCTGTCATTGACCCGAACCTTCTTTGGTGGCGGTCGCGTGGGCCAGTGACGGTCCAGAGGCTCGAGGACATCGCGGAGGTGGTGCGTCACCGTGTCAGTGAGGAGGACGCGCACGCCCGTCGCTACTTGTTTGCGTTGGAGCAGAGGTTCTCCAATACCTGGCAGATTCTTCAGGGATCTCACTGGAGCTATGATCCTGTGATGGTTCCTTCTCTGTGGGTGTCCACCGCCCGCGCCGATACCCGTCGTGCGCTAGGGTTTTAGTTGTATTAGTGATGTTATATGTATGATACTATTCGGGATGTATTAGTGATAATATTCGACGATGTACGAACGCATGAGATGATTTACTTTTGCTTATTGAATGCATGCTAATTTGAGTCCTATAAGATATTTTGAAATGTATATCTTGTGTTGCTCAAATAGGATATGTGCTTGCCCAAGTGGCCGGTCATGTTTGCAGGTTACACCTTCGAGTGGCCTATGTTTTGCCGGAGTGTCGATACATTTCCGTTCCGGCAAATTTCAGGCGCTCAATATGTCCTATTTTAGCAAAGGTCATGCCAGATTTTTCCGTGAATTTTGGCATGACTTGTGCCAGAATATGTAGGAAATATCGAGTGCCCGGATTTGTGTGTTGAGTATCCTGGTAGTTGTCTTCGATCGATTTTCAATTAATGTTCAACTATGAACATAGGAAATGTCTGACGACGAAAAGGATTTCGGTATTCGCAAATACTGCGAAGACGAGCGCGGTCTGTGCGACGGAATCTTCCTAGATGATGATAGGCGCTTCAGCATCAAGCTGGACGAGAACTTCGAAGTGGATACAGTAAGTCACAACGACAAGTCTTTTTTCGTAATTAAGCATGACATCTGCTTCATTTGCTTCAACTTATAATTTAATTTTTTTTTACTATTCTACTAGCGTATCCCCTGCCATGCAAGAGTTTTTATATTGGATAAGATATGTTTCAGTCGTACTATGGAGGTAAAGAAAGTTTACTTGAAGGCCGAGCATGGTTATATTTTCCATGAAAAATTATACAACGCATACGACTACACCTATTTTGGATGCAAAACATGGCGAGTACTATGCAAGACTTATGCATTTGAGCCTGATATGGTTATCACGTTTGATATTCGTCCGGAAGATGATATTGAAGGTAATACCGACATCTGGGTCAATGTGCAGATGCCTCCAGTTATACCATTATGTGAGTTTCTCAACCATATTTATGTCTTCGATATTGTTTATTCAAAAATAGTTGACAACTAATTTCTATTGTCAGTTTATTTCCGTTCAAGCAAACATGTCCAGCGCTTGGTAGACAGGACCTACTACTGTCCCGGGGCTGAACTAAACTGCGAGGAGTTAAGTCATTATATTTCATGGCTTGTGGATCTTGATAGTGTCAAGACAAATTTTCTTCCTGCACTTAGAAATGTTAGTACTGAAAACGTGGGACCAATAGTGTTCGTAATGAACTACGGCCACATCTATTGAGGAAAGATGGTAAGATTTATACTATTTGTCCTCAGTGCATCTTTTTCATACATTATTTTTTAAGCTAAACTTCATTGCTAAGTATGTTACCATACGATGTTCTTCAACATGGACTCCCGATGAATGTTGTGCCTCATGGGATCGAGACTAAAGGTATCATGAGTATTGTTAGCTTACGACCAAGATATCCTACAATGCACTTTAGTGCATTCAGGATTTCTAAAAGCGACAAATTCTTAATAGTGAAAGACTGGACCAAATTTGTGATGGAGGAGCGCAGAGAAGTACTAGGGGGCAGCAATCAGAAGCGCAACCCACGATTAGGAGACAGGTTCATCTGCATGCTCCAACTTGATGAAGGATGAGAACTACACATGTTTTATGTTATTTTACCTGAGAGAGAGCAGCAGGAGTGATTAGCTAGCTAGAAATGAGTTTGAAGATGATGATGTGCTACACTATGACTATGATGATTAAATAGCTGGTGTTGGTGGTAATGACTATGATGATTATTATTAGCTGGTGTTAGTGGTGATTAGATAGCTACCGCATCTAGTGTTGGTGGTGATTAGCTAGCTAGAATGAGTTTGAAGATGATTATGTGCTACATTATGACTATGGTGATTAAATAAATGATGTTGGTGGTAATGACTATGATGATGATTAAATAGCTTGTGCTGGCGGATTATATTTAAGTGGAGGCAACATGTGGTTCACATCGAAAGTACTACTAGTCCAAACTAGATCAAGTTTGGATTAGTAGTATACTTTTAACATGCACCACATATTGCCTCCACTTGAACCTAATCCACCTTCATTTGACACACTGTTATGGACATAATGATATAAACCTCATAATTGGCATTGTACCAAAATTTGTATAACGGTGTATAAATACACTAAAAAAGAATACTAGTAGGGATCGATAGTAAACACGTTGCAACTAGCTAGATTAGTAGCAGCGCGGGAGAAAAGAAGCGCTACCGCTATGTGTCTTAGCAGTAGCGCGTGTCACGCGCTACTGCTAAGTAATAGCTGTAGCGCCTTATTAGTAGCGCGGCAGCACGCACTACTAGTGGGCTTTAAACCCGCGCTACTACTAGGGTTTTCCCTAGTAGTATCAGGGAGGATAAGTGTGGAGAAGACAAACTCGGAGCATAAGCGTCGCCATCTACCCGAGCGTCGCACATGCGAGAAATAAAAAAACTAACCTAAACTATTAACAGGAACGAAGGCACCGCGATTTTCCTCCGCGATTTTCCTCCCCGCCACTGGCCGCCGGAGCGGCAGGCGGAGTGGAGGCAAATCTACGTGCTGGCCGGTGCAGTTTGGAGGAGAGAGTTTGCCCTAGTCTGGCTGCCTTTATCAACAAGTGCAGGTGACACCCTTACATACTTTTTATGAATGTTGCACCCTTAGGGCATCTCGAACGGCAACCCACAAATTTTTCTCCCGCATCCGTCCGTGGACAGGGGGGACCAGTCCACACACACGGATGCGGGAGGCCGTCATCCAACCGTAGACGCATACATTTTAACAACAGTTCAAACCAACCGGACGAAATTCCTTCAAATGTGTCCCGATTTCATTATTTACATCAAAGCGGTGCTAGTCCAGCTCTGGAGGTATAATTAATACCTAATCTAAATGATCGTCGGCGCCCGTTTCCCGTCTCCGGCATTGAGCCCTGAGAACTGAAACTTCGCCTTTTCCAGCTCCGCCTCAGCGCTCTCTCCAGCTCCGCCTCCGTAACCTCCACCAACAGAGACCCGGAAAGTGATGTTGTCCACCTTCAGTCGCCGCCAAGCGACTAATCGACTGTCGATGCTGAGCCCACCAAGCTTGGTGTCGACGGGAAGGGAGGAGCGGTGGCCTTCCCGAGACTTGTCGTGTTGTTCTCACAGCAGATACCATGGGATGGCTAATCGAGTGTGATTATGGCCGATGGACGCCGGTGGGCTCCGCAAGCAAGATTGGACACGAGCGAGCAGTGACACAAGACGTACCAAAGTTTGGGGCCCTCTGAGTGAGGTAACACCCCCAGTCATGCCAGATCGACTATGAGGATCTACAATGGTGCTCTTGAGTTGTATGGATGGAGGAGCAAGGAGCTAGCACTCCCTCCTACCTCGTGTGAGTGTGTGTGGGTGTGTGTGTGTGCAAAATGAGTCGGCCCCCTCTCAGGGGGGCTCCTGTGAGTTCTTATAGCCTGGCGTCCCAGGTTACAATGGATAAAAATGAGGGGGCGGGGCCCTACTGTCATCGTCTCTGCCGCTTGATGGGGCCCATGAACTCTGAGGCCCATCGGTTGCGGGGCGTGCCGAGTGCCCGTCACTGTGGCCCGTCACCCGTTGCGTCACAGAGTGGTTGGCACTGTGCGGCTACAGTGTCACATCACGTTGTCGTCGTCCGTCCCGGTCAGCGATACCGTGGGCACCGTTGCCACGCTTTCCTCGGTCAGCGGTGATGTGGGCACTGTTGCCATGCGTTCCGTGACGTTGGAGAGGCACTGTTGTATAGTGGCGTGGAGGTGGAGGGTGGCGCCGGTTCATCATCGGCAGCGTCCTGCATTGGCACATCGTCGTCCTCCGGCTAGCCAGCGGCAGCAACGCTAGCCTTCTCCTTCTTCTAGTCCGACGCCAACCCGTCCGAGAGAGCTTTGGCGGGTAGGAATCTATGGTGGGAGTGGTGCGGAGAGGGATTGAAAGCGGATGACTGTTGCTATGGCCGAGGTAGCGATTTATATAGCAATGCTAGGCGGCACGGGGACGGCGGGTGGCGCCAGAGGAGACGCCTTGGCTACCGCATGCCATTAATGTGGGCGGCAGATGGACGGGCGAGCGGCCGTCGTGTCGTTTGAACGCGCGTAGTCGCCTGCACCTAAAAGCGCCGCTCTCTCGGTCGGCGCACCGGTTCAATGCCGGCGGTAGTGAGCGGTCGCGTCCGTTCTGACCGGGCATGGATGCGGGCACTGACACTCTAAAGCGGCGCTGATTGAAAACGTGCGGGGGGAAGGAGGGGTTTTGGATGGGTCAGGACGGTCAAAAAAGGGTTGCAGAGTGGTCCTAACTCTCGCAAAGGCCCCACATTTATCTGTGATTTGCGGGAGAAAACACGTCCGGACCATGCACTTCTGCGGCCCGGACGTGCTGGTCGGAGATGTCCTTATATACATTCCTTATATATATTTTTTAATAGTTTTGCTAGAACTCATCTAGATGAGATATAATTTGGTCTCATTCACGTTTTATATCCATTGGATGTGATGCTATAAGATGTGTGTGCTGACATTGGTTGTATATGTTCTTGTTTTAGAATGAAAGAGACCAAATTATATCTCATCTAGATGAGTTGTAGGTACTTCCATTTTTTAAACTTATATATTAATCCACTAGTGCTAGAGCTACGGTGTAGGTCGTGCCCTCGTGCTTGTTCCTCGGCGCACCCGCAGCCGAAGGCGCGTTCAACGACCATGGACCACGGACCATGGTTAAGCAAAAAATTGCGGAAAAGGCTTGTCGCGTAGCACGTGCGCTAGCTAACCTCTGCAAGTGGAACCGAAACCAAACACGCTGGCGGAACGGAAGCTCTCACATTCCCTTATATAAAAAGACCTCCTCTTCCCATCAATCCCAAATCTCAGCTCAGCTCATGCCTAATTGCACGACTTAGTATTAAAAACACCGCCCGAGCCATCAATCTCATTCGCCACATCGCACCAAACCAAACCCGCCGTCTCCGGCCAGGCAGGAGGTGGTAAAACGCAGGAGCTCGGCCGGCCATGGACGCTACGCGCGACGGTGGCATCAGGAGCGCGCCGCCGGCGTTGTGGGGCGAGATGGAGACGGACTGCCTGGTGCACGTCTTCCGCCGGCTGGCGCTGGAGGACGTGGCCGCCGCGGCGCCGCTCGTCTGCCGCGGCTGGCGCCGCGCCGCGGCGGACCCGTCCCTGTGGCGCGCGCTCGACCTGCGCCACGACCACGTCGCGCGCTTCATGCCCTGGGGCCCCCTCGCCGCCGCCTTCGCGCGCCGCTACGGCGTCGCCCGCTTCGCCTTCGCGGGCTTCCTCACGCTCTGCCTCGCCCGCGCGGCGGGCTCCGTGTCCGACCTCGCGCTCCCGCCGCTCCTCTCCACGCCGGCCGCCGAGCTGGACCGCGTCGCCGCCGGCTGCCCGAGGTTGCGCCGGCTCGCGCTCCCGCCGCTGCTCTGCTCCGCGGACGAGGCGCGCCTGCCGGAGCTCGTCCCGCGGTGGCCCCTCCTGCAGCGCCTGGAGCTCGAGTCCAAGCCGTCGTCCTTCCCGGCCATCGCCGCGCAGCTCGCGCTGCACTGCCCGGACCTCTCCTGCCTCAGGACCTCCGGGGCCATCAAGCCGGAGGACGCCGCGGCCATGGCGGCCTCGCTGCCCAGGCTCCGGTCGCTGTGCCTCGACTCCTCCTACCTGCCCAAGCAGGAGCTGCTCGCCATTCTCGCCGGCTGCAGTCAGCTCCAGGAATTCAGCGCCAGGAACTGCGTCGGGTTCAACGAGAAGGACGAGGAGGTGGTCCGACGAGGCGCCAGGATCGAGCGGTTCGAGATCGGAGGGTCCAGGTTCGTCGACGTGCTTCACGACGAGATGATGGCCGACGACGAGTTCTGCGGCTCTTCCTACGTCGACGTCATGTGATCTCCTCTTTTAAGACCTCATTGATGCAGTCTCATCTTGGTGTACCCACCGTGTGTACGTGTAGCACAAATCTTGATGCGTATTTGTAACACTTACTGCTTTATTTGAAGAGAATAATGACGTTACCTTGTGTGTGGATTGTCGTAAGCGACGGGTCTTCGTTCAGGAATGAATTTTCGTGTTTACATTTGTATGTCTCGCTATATGGTATAGATGTTTTTAGGATCCTAATATACATCTGATGTGGGTTTTTTAGGCTTAAAATTCTGACGCCTCAGGATCGAACGCATGGTAATTACTCGCTGCCATATGGAAAAAAATCTGACAAATTTTTACACTATATGGCTGTTTTCACTTTTGGAACAATGGCTTTTTGCTTGACAAATCTGGGCATTCGCTCGTAAACGCTAGAAATCAGGCTGAGATTTTTAACATTTCCCTATTTTCGTTGTGCTGGAATGCATCGCATAATTTGCATGGTGTACACTAAATGCAAGCGATTCATCAAGCTGGATTGGCACGTTGATGGATCATTCTGGCAGTGGTAGTGGTAATTTGATGGTACTCGGATCTCGCTGTAATTTTTATTATGTTTTGATGAACTTTTATAGTAGGTCTGTATGCTTACAAAAAATGCATTTTTTTGGCTAAAAAAATGCAAGTGATTCATCAAGCTGGAATGGCGCTTCTAAAAGTGGAATTAGGGTCCCAAACAAGCTACAAATTCATCAAGCTGGATTGGTGCGACAACTCGCTCTGACTGTGGTAGTGATCATTTGATGGTCCAAGGAGCTTGATGTAATTCTTATTGGGGATGACTTATATATTTGATGAAGTTTCGTACTTCATGTTGAGATATGTATTTAGCACATGTATTCTTGTACTACAAGTCTCCTCCTCGTGTATAGTTGAGGATATGACTTGCCCTATTTACTATATATACTTGTGCATATGCACCTATCAATACATTGAGAGTTGCATCTTATTCCTCTACATGGTATCAGCCTAACCCTCGGTCCTAGCCCTAGCCAAGGCTGTCGCCTCTCCAGGGCCGGCAGCTTCATTGCCAGCGCCGCGCCTCCACGGCCGCGCCTCCTCCCTTCCTCCACCACCAACCCTTCCTGCCGCGCCACCTCCCTGCCGCGCCCTACCCTCCCCGCCAACCACCACAGCCCCCTTCCCGAGCCGCCTCCTCCAAAACCCTAAACCCCTCCCGATCCCACCCGCGCCGCCATCCTCCACCGCTGCCATGTCGGCCCTGTTGGAAATATGCCCTAGAGGCAATAATAAAAGGATTATTCTTATATTTCCTTGTTCGTGATAATTGTCTTTTATTCATGCTATAATTGTATTATCCGGAAATCGTAATACACGTGTGAATAGGATAGACCAGAACATGTCCCTAGTGAGCCTCTAGTTGACTAGCTCGTTGATCAATAGATAGTCATGGTTTCACGACTATGGACATTGGATGTCATTGATAACGGGATCACATCATTAGGAGAATGATGTGATGGACAAGACCCAATCCTAAGCATAGCACAAGATCGTGTAGTTCGTTTTGCTAGAGCTTTTCCAATGTCAAGTATCTTTTCCTTAGACCATGAGATCGTGTAACTCCCGGATACCGTAGGAGTGCTTTGGGTGTACCAAACGTCACAACGTAATCGGGTGACTATAAAGGTGCACTACGGTATCTCCGAAAGTGTACATTGGGTTGACACGGATCGAGATCGGGATTTGTCACTCCGACACGGAGAGGTATCACTGGGCCCACTCGGTAATGCATCATCATAATGAGCTCAACGTGACCAAGTGTTTGGTCAAAGGATCATGCATTACGGTACGAGTAAAGTGACTTGCCGGTAACGAGATTGAACAAGGTATTGGGATACCGACGATCGAATCTCGGGCAAGTAACATACCGTCTGACAAAGGGAATAGTATACGGGGTTGCTTGAATCCTCGACATCGTGGTCCATCCGATGAGATCATCGAGGAGTATGTGGGAGCCAACATGGGTATCCAGATCATTGTTGGCTATTGACCGGAGAGCCGTCTCGGTCATATGCGCATGTCTCCCGAACCCGTAGGGTCTACACACTTAAGGTTCGGTGACACTAGGGTTTTATGAATATGAGTATGCAGCAAACCGAAAGTTGTTCGGAGTCCCGGATGAGATCCCGGACGTCACGAGGAGTTCCGGAATGGTCCGTAGGTAAAGATTATATATAGGAAGTGCTATTTCGGCCATCGGGAGAATTTCAGGGGTTACCGGTATTGTCAAGGACCACCGGAAGGGTCCCGAGGTCCACCGGTGGGGCCATCTATCCCGGAGGGCCCGTGGGCTGAAGTGGGAGGAACCAGCCTGGTGGGCTGGTGCGCCCCACTTGGGCCCCCGCGCCTAGGCTTGGAAACCCTAGGGTGGGGCGCCCACTTTCCTTGGGGGCAAGCCTCCCCTTGGCCGCCCCCCCATCTAGATGAGATCTAGAGGGCGGCGCCTGTGGGGGCCTATATAAAGGGGGAGGAGGGCAGCCGCACCCTTGCACTTGGCGCCTCCCTCCCCCTGCTACACCTCTTCCTCCTCCCCAGGTGCTTGGCGAAGCCCTGCCGGAGTACTGCTGCATCCACCACCACGCCGTCGTGCTGCTGGATCTTCATCAACCTCTCCTTCCCCCTTGCTGGATCAAGACGGAGGAGACGTCACGCTGAGCGTACGTGTGTTGAACGCGGAGGTGCCGTCCGTTCGGCGCTAAGATCTCCGGTGATTTGGATCACGACGAGAACGACTCCCTCAACCCCGTTCTCTTGAACGCTTCCGCACGCGATCTACAAGTGGTATGTAGATGCATCTCTCTCTCGTTGCTAGATGAACTCCTAGATTGATTAGGAAATTTTTTATTTTATGCAACGTTCCCCAACAGTGGCATCATGAGCTAGGTCTATGCGTAGTTCTCTATTGCACAAGTAGAACACAATTTGCTGTGGGCGTAGATGTTGTCAACTTTCTTGCCGCTACTAGTCTTATCTTGCTTCGGCGGTATTGTGGGATGAAGCGGCCCGGACCGACCTTACACGTACACTTACGTGAGACAGGTTCCACCGACTGACATGCACTAGTTGCATAAGGTGGCTAGCGGGTGTCTGTCTCTCCCACTTTAGTTGGAGCGGATTCGATGAAAAGGGTCCTTATGAAGGGTAAATAGAAGTTGACAAATCACGTTGTGGCTTTCACGTAGGTAAGAAAACGTTCTTGCTAGAACCCTATTGCAGCCTCGTAAAACTTGCAACAACAATTAGAGGACGTCTAACTTGTTTTTGCAGCAAGTGTTTTGTGATGTGATATGGCCAAAGTTGTGATGAATGATGAATGATATATATGTGATGTATGAGATCATGTTCTTGTAATAGGAATCACGACTTGCATGTCGATGAGTATGACAACCGGCAGGAGCCATAGGAGTTGTCTTTATTTTTGTATGACCTGCGTGTCATTGAGAAACGCCATGTAAATTATTTTACTTTATTGCTAAACATGTTAGCCATAGTAGTAGGAGTAATAGTTGGCGAGCAACTTCATGGAGACACGATGATGGAGATCATGATGATGGAGATCATGGTGTCATGCCGGTGACAAGATGATCATGGAGCCCCGAAGATGAAGATCAAAGGAGCTATATGATATTGGCCATATCATGTCACTACTATATAATTGCATGTGATGTTTATTATGTTTATGCATCTTGTTTACTTAGAATGACGGTAGTAAATAAGATGATCCCTTATAATAATTTCAAGAAAGTGTCTCCCTAACTGTGCACCGTTGCTAAAGTTCGTCGTTTCGAAGAACCACGTGATGATCGGGTGTGATAGATTCTTACGTTCACATACAACGGGTGTAAGACAGTTTTACACATGCAAAACACTTAGGTTAACTTGACGAGCCTAGCATGTACAGACATGGCCTCAGAACACAAGAGACCGAAAGGTCGAACATGAGTCGTATGGAAGATGCGATCAACATGAAGATGTTCACCGACGATGTCACGCCCAATATGCGACCCTATCCAAAAGGAACTCGACGGTCCCACCAAGGATAGACCCGCATATTGAAACGCTTTTGCAAGGTGGATATCATTACATCAACATTACACAATAGATGGGGATACAAACATAAGGCACAAATGCCACAAGAATACATCAACATCATATACAAGATCAACATCCGACTACGGATGAAACATAAACAGAAACTCAAACGACATCCACCCTGCTAGCCCAGGCTGCCGACCTGGAACCTATCCCCTAATCAAAGAAGAAGCAGAAGAAGAACTCCAACACAAGCAAATATCGCTCTCGCGTCATGATCATCGCATAATCTGTACCTGCAACTATTATTGTAGTAATCTGTGAGCCACGAGGACTCAGCAATCCCATTACCATGGGTATCAAGACTAGCAAAGCTTAATGGGAAAGGAAGGGGTAAAGGTGGTGAGGTTGCAGCAGCGACTAAGCATATATGGTGGCTAACATACGCAAATAAGAGCGAGAAGAGGAGCAAAGGAACGGTCGTCAACTAGTAATGATCAAGAAGTGATCCTGAACTCCTACTTACGTCAGACATAACCCAAGAACTGTGTTCTCCTCTCGATCAACCCCGAAAAGAGAGACTCACGGTTACGCACACGGTTGGTGTATTTTAGAAGAGTTTACTTCAAGTTTACTACAACCGGATATTAACAAATTCCCATCTGCCACATAACCGCGGCACGGCTCTCGAGAGTTTATACCTGCAGGGTGTCCTAACTTAGCCCATTATAAGCTCTCGCGGTCAACGAAGGATATTCCTTCTCCCCGGGAAGACCCGATCAGTCTCGGAATCCCGGCTACAAGACATTTCGACAGTAATAAAACAAGACCAGCAAAGCCGCCCGAATGTGCCGACAAATCCCGTTAGGAGCTGCACATATCTCGTTCTCGGGGCACACCGGATGAGCAACACGACGGGTTGGCATAGACCCTGGTTGCCCAGGGGATGCCGGACATCGCTCGGTTTGGACCAGCACTCAAAGGAGAACTGGCCCGGGGGGCTAAAATAAAGATGACCCTCGGGCTCCGGAAACCCAAGGGAAATAAAAGGGCATAGGTGAGGCAAATGGTAAAACCAATGTTGGGCCTTGCTGGAGGAGTCTTATTCAAAGCGAACTGTCAAGGGGTCCCATAAATCACCCAACCGTTAGGGACGCAAAATCCGGGAACATAATACCGATATGACGGAAACTAGGGCGGAAAGAGTGGAACAAAACACCAGGCATAAGGCCGAGCCTTCCACCCTTTACCAAGTATATAGATGCATTAATAATATAAGAGATATTGTGATATCCCAACATAAACATAATCCAACATGGAGCAATTTTCATCTTCACCTGCAACTAGCAACGCTATAAAAGGGGCTGAGCAAAGCGGTAACATAGCCAAGCAACGGTTTCTTTGGGAAGGGTGACAACGGGTTAGAGGTTCATGGCAATTTAGGAGGCTTGAGCAGCAAGTGATAGGTAGCGCAGCAGAGCGATAGAACGAAGCAACTAGCATATCAATGATAGTAATGAGATCCAAGGTGACGGTCATCTTGCCTGAAATCCCGCAAGGAAGAAGAACGAGTCCATGAAGAAGATGACCGGATGAAACCGAACCAAGCGTAGACGAACGAATCCTCACGATCGCAACGAAACAGGAACTAACAAGAAGAAGCACACAACATGGTAAACACAACACACATGAACAAGACATGATGCTCAACCAAGTATGATGCATGACAAGGCTACATGAAGCTACTCATGGCAAGAGATGATGCAAACAAGAGCAACACATCAAAGCAAGTTTAAATGAGGCCGGAAACAACATATAACAAATCCGGTAAGTCCTCATATGCAAATTTCGAAATAGGTCCAGATCTGAATAACTTTATGTTCAAGTTGTTAAATAGCAATTTAAAATGCACCAAGATGATCTACACGAAATTCTAGTCAAGTTACATATAAAGTTCATTTAATTCGGAGCTACAGCCTAGAAGATATGAGCAAAACAAGTTAAACATGACATTGATGCAAAATGCATTCAAACATCAAGCAAACACCTCAAAACAAGGATGCAACATGATAATATGAAACTACATGCAAAATCAAGCAAGTTTCATATAGAGCACACTCAAAACGGAGCAACGGTTCAACACATACACTCTACAAGTAGGCATGTTGGTGAGATTGAACCACTCACCACAGAGCAATAAATGGCATGGCAAGGAAACCAACAGTAAGAAGACATGTTTAAGAAGCTAAGAATGGCAAGAGAAAGTTCATAGGGTCAATGGATCACTAACAACAATTATGGCAACATTGAACTTAATGTTAACAGGCTGACAGCAACATTATTTAGCAACTTTGGAGCAAGTTTGTAACAAGATACAGCAAGCTATAAATGCAACCAGGTGCACGGATGGATAGAGCATGATATGTAGAACAAAACAACCTTAGTGAACATCTCCAGATTATGCAAATAATGACTTGTAGAAGCAGGTTAACATAGCATCATGATATAGCAGATTCAGACATGCAAAACAGCAACAACAAGTACCCTACTTAACAAGCTCGATGCACTCAGTATGCAACTCACAAAAATACATGGATAGCACCCCTGTAAAGATGGCATGACATAGATCAAAACACATGTAGAGATCATGCTCATAGATTAAACACATCAAATCCAACAAAAATGACAAAGCATCAAGTTATAACAGTTTCAGCAGATTAACATCATATAGCACCCTTGCAACGATGATTCAGACATCAAGATGAGCTCAAATGAAAATGATGCAATGTAATAAAATGAATTACTCGTTGAGGCGAACAATATGACATATTGCACGCACAAAACGGAGCTACGGATGCAGAGATACGATGCAACGAACATGGCATGAAAATAACACAGATTCGGGGACTTGGGCAAAATATCACCTCCGGATCTGGGGTTGACCCGGGCTCGGATTTCGAAGCAGAGATGGAGATCGCCGGAGTTGTGGCCGGGGAAGGCGAGGAAGGGCCGGAGAGGACGCGGGGCACCGGCGGGGTCGCTCCGACGACGAGGGCCGGCGGCGGGGCCTCTCCCGACCGGATCCGGCCATGAGGCGTGAGGCGGGTTGAGGCGGGCGGCTCTGCTCCGGCCAGGCGCAGCCGGCGAGAGACGGGAGCCGGGCGGCGGAGGAGAGGCGAGCGACGGGCGACGTGATCGGCGGTGGCGGCGCGCGGGTCGGCGCCGGAGGAGGCTGCGCGGCGGCGTGAGGCGCCTCGGCTGGCGCGACCATGCGTGGCCGACGCTGGGCGGCGGGCAGAGCGCTGAGACGGCGGAGGCGGCTCGGCGGCGCTGGTGGCGGCGCTGGCGCCACAGGCCCGGGCCAGTTCGCCCGGGCGGGCCGGATCTGGGCCCCGGGTGGTCGACGCGGTGGGGCGAGAGGAGATGAGGTGGCGCGGTTGGCTGAGACGGGCGGCCCAGTGATGATGTGGCGCTCCACGATTGGCCGGGGCGACGTGGCTGGGCGGCGGTGGACGCGTCCGGCTGCGGGCGGACATGTCCGGCGGCGCGAGGAGGGAGAGGACTAGGGTTAGGGGTGGATTTGATCCGGAATTTCGGGGGAGGAGGTGTTTATATAGGTAGAGGGAGCTAGGAGAGTCTCAATGAGGCACGGTTTTCGCCCACACGATCGTGATCGAACGACCGAGAGCATGGAGGGGAGTTTGCTGGGTTTTGGGCCACTTTGGAGGGGATGTTGGGCTGCACAAAAGAGGCTTTACGGTTAGCCGGTTAACCGTTGGAGTATCAAACGACCTCCGAATGACACGAAACTTGACAGGCGGTCTACCGGTGGTATACCAAGGCCGCTTGGCAAACCCCGGGCCATTCCGAGAACGTTTAACACCCGCACAAAAGAAGAGGCAAAAAAGGGGGGCGCCGGGAGACATAGGAGTGCCGGATTGCAAAACGGACAACGGGGAAAATGCTCGGATGCATGAGATGAACACGTATGCAAAATGAGATGCACATGATGACATGATATGAAATGCAGATGATGACGTGGCAAAGTGCAACACGCAAGCAAATGACATGGCAACGACGGCGAATAAGCAGCGGACACTGGCGATCGAATCCGGGGCGTTACAACACTCCTCTACTAACAAGAGATCTCGTCCCGAGATCTTAGGACCGAGACGGAAGGGAAAAAGGAATGAGGTGAAACAAGAACTCAAGAGAAGAAGCAAAGAATCGATAGCACACGAGAAGAAGAGAGAAACGACGAGAATGACGAGAATTGAAAGCTCACGGAATCAGATAGACTATGAAACCACTCCGATTAGAACGAGAAAAGAAACGAATAAGACTGAAAGGATTTAGGCAGCACTCCTGCTGAAAATGGAAGGATTAGAACATGAACTTCACAAGATGGGATGGAACTTGATGAAGACATGACACAAAACCTCCAGAAAGAATTGAAAGAGTTGAAAGAAAAGAACGGAGAAGAAAAAGACAACTTATGCCACGAATGAAATTGAAAGCAACCTTACAAGAAAGGATTGAACGGAGTTGTTGGAAATTCAACAACAAAATAAAGCTTGTTGTGGACTTATAGGTAACATCTCAAGATCATAAGGTGATAACCGGCCACAAACGAAAATGATTGGATAGCTGAGAAGAACGAAGAAATGCAAAACTCCATTTCAAAAGAATATGGAGAATTAATTGCACTTTGATATGCAAGAAGAAAGATACTTGAGCTCCTCCAAAAGAACATAGATGAACTCTTGAAAAAATGAATTAAATCATGAAGAACCACCATGAAGAACTCCGGAGACAAAAAGGATGATGAGATAGAATGAAGGAAAAAAGAATAAGATGAGCCTTGCGATGATTTAGATGGGGGTTCCGACGAAATGGCCTAGGGAATTTGAACTCCGGAAAAGAAAAGATGAAAACACTTGGAACTAGAATTTATTCATCAAGAACAAACTCCGAAGGAAGGGATTACTCACTTGGATGGAATAAGAAAAAGATTTATTGTATGCTTATCCTTCATCAAATTAAATTGATGACCAACAATGGATTTGGCATACTACTTATTCTTCTTGAAAAAGGATTAAGAAGTGACATATCGCAAACTTGAGAAGGTCTTCATGAACCACCGGTAGGATTGAAAAGAACGAATGAATTAAAATGATAATCAAGGAAAAGAATCTTGAACGAACCACCGTAAGAATTCGGAAATGACTGACGAAAGAGAATGAATCACCGGGAAGAATTAGAAGAACAAATATGCTAGAGGGGGTTTAGATGCAAAAGAACAGGAAGAACTCGAGCTGATTAAAGAACATTTGAACGAAGCACCGGGATAATTGGAGGACGATAGCTGGAATGATGAGGGCGAAGAATTATTCTGGAACGATGGCCTCCGAAAAAACAACTGCTGACAAACTCCGGATGGTTGAGAAAAAGAATATCTGACAAATGAAATAATTCGAGAGGATGATATGAAGCTAGGACCACGAATCTTCGAGAGAACGGGCAATATTTAGAGGAAAAACTCTCTTCAATCTTCCAATGATGAGGAGAAACACCACCAAAATTAATGAGATACTCCGGAAGAAAGAAAAACAGAGAGGTTGAGCCAACAATGAAATGATTTGAAATCGATCTTGGAAAGGCATTTGACTGATGAAATTCATTCGTACGTCACACTCGAAAAGAATTAAGAATAACTCCGGGGGAATTAGAAGAGTCAGGTAAGATCCTGGAAAAAGACCTGTGGGTTAGGGCCCACTAAAAGAAAAACAGCATTGGAAAGGATTGTCAAATGAGAAATGATGCACCGGAATGATTGAAAGATTTGAATGAGGTGACAACCTCGAATTAATTGGATGCAAACACGAATCTTCTGAGATGTCTTCATCACTCCGGAAGGATAAACTGGCAAGAGGCGAACGAGCAAAGGGAAATATTTGAGCTGAGGGAAAGAATACGATCGACAACGAAAAACTTGAATTGAATCCACTGAGGAAGAAAAAGAGGTGATGAATGTCAAACGAGACGAGAATTCACTGGTTGAAACAATTGAGGGAAGACTCCACACGAATGAAATTGATGCTCGAAATAGACTCAGGATCCGGGAAGAAGAAGGTGGGAGGGCGGGAAAAACAAAGGCAACTTGGAAGGGGAAATCGACGAATATCTTGAAGAGAAAACACCGGTTGAAATCATTGAGGAAAGAAAGCAACGACTTCGCACGAGTAGGATGGATACTCGATTATGGACTCCGTCTCCGAGAAGAAAAAGGGGTGGGCGGGTGGGAAAAGAAAACAACTAAGGATTGAACTTGCAAAGATGAAGATGGTCGAGTCAACTTGACGAGAAATGCACCGGATAAAAGAGCAGAGGAACAATGATCGGAAAACCAACTGCGTGATCCTAAAGAAAAATTTTGAAGGGGAAGAGGAGTAATTCAAAACACCTACGTCAAGATTCCTCACCAGAGCGACGAAGGGACTGAGGAGTAAAAAGAAATCCTACTCTCCGATATAACTAGACTCAGAAATCAGTTTTCTTCTAGACTCAACAACGGACAAACTACACGATCAATCAAGGGGGGCTCCTAGGGTCGGTCGAGGCTCTGATACCAACTTGTCACGCCCAATATGCGACCCTATCCAAAAGGAACTCGACGGTCCCACCAATGATAGACCCGCATATTGAAACGCTTTTGCTAGGTGGATATCATTACATCAACATTACATAATAGATGGGGATACAAACATAAGGCACAAATGCCACAATAATACATCAACATCATATACAAGATCAACTCCAACACAAGCAAACGTCACTCTCGCGTCATGATCATCGCATAATCTGTACCTGCAACTGTTGTTGTAGTAATCTGTGAGCCACGAGGACTCAGCAATCCCATTACCATGGGTATCAAGACTAGCAAAGCTTAATGGGAAAGGAAGGGGTAAAGGTGGTGAGGTTGCAACAGCGACTAAGCATATATGGTGGCTAACATACGCAAATAAGAGCGAGAAGAGGAGAAAAGGAACGGTCGTCAACTAGTAATGATCAAGAAGTGATCCTGAACTCCTACTTACGTCAGACATAACCCAAGAACCGTGTTCTCCTCTCAATCAACCCCGAAAAGAGACACTCACGGTTCACGCATACGGTTGGTGTATTTTAGAAGAGTTTACTTCAAGTTTACTACAACCGGATATTAACAAATTCCCATCTGCCACATAACTTGGGCACGGCTCTCGAAAGTTTATACCCTGCAGGGTGTCCCAACAGACCATTATAAGCTCTCGCGATCAACGAAGGATATTCCTTCTCCCGGGAAGACCCGACCAGTCTCGGAATCCGGCTACAAGACATTTCGGCGATAATAAAACAAGACCAGCAAAGCCGCCCGAATGTGCCGACAAATCCCGATAGGAGCTGCACATATCTCGTTCTCGGGGCACCTTGGATGAGCAAGACGACGGGTTGGCATAGACCACCTGGTTGCCCGAGCGCCGGACATCGCTTCGGTTTGGACCAGCACTCAAAGGAGAAGCGGCCGGGGCTAAAATAAAGATGACCCTCAGACTCCGGTAACCCAAGGGAAATAAAAGGGCATAGGTGAGGCAAATGGTAAAACCAATGTTGGGCCTTCTTTGGAGGAGTCTTATTCAAAGCGAACTGTCAAGGGGGTCCCATAAATCACTCAACCGCGTTAGGGACGCAAAATCCGGGAACATAATACCGATATGGCGGAAACTAGGGCGGCAAGAGTGGAACAAAACACCAGGCATAAGGCCGAGCCTTCCACCCTTTACCAAGTATATAGATGCATTAATAATATAAGAGATATTGTGATATCCCAACATAAACATAATCCAACATGGAGCAATCTTCATCTTCACCTGCAACTAGCAACGCTATAAGAGGGGCTGAGCAAAGCGGTAACATAGCCAAGCAACGGTTTGCTGGGAAGGGTGACAACGGGTTAGAGGTTCATGGCAATTTGGGAGGCTTGAGCAGCAAGTGATAGGTAGCGCAGCAGAGCGACAAAACGAAGCAACTAGCATAGTAATGATAGTAATGAGATCCAAGGTGACGGTCATCTTGCCTGAAATCCCGCAAGGAAGAAGAACGAGTCCATGAAGAAGACGACCGGATGAAGCCGAACCAAGCGTAGACGAACGAATCCTCACGATCATAGCGAAACAGGAACTAACAAGAAGAAGCACACAACATGGTAAACACAACACACATGAACAAGACATGATGCTCAACCAAGTATGATTCATGACAAGGCTACATGAAGCTACTCATGGCAAGAGATGATGCAAACAAGAGCAACACATCAAAGCAAGTTTAAATGAGGCCGGAAACAACATATAACAAATCCGGTAAGTCCTCATATGCAAATTTCGAAATAGGTCCAGATCTGAATAACTTTATGTTCAAGTTGTTAAACAGCAATTTAAAATGCATCAAGATGATCTACACGAAATTCTAGTCAAGTTACATATAAAGTTCATTTAATTGAGACTCGGCCTAGAAGATATGAGCAAAACAAGTTAAACTTGGCATTGATGCAAAATGCATTCAAACATCAAGCAAACACCTCAAAACAAGGATGCAACATGATAATATGAAACTAAATGCAAAATCAAGCAAGTTTCATATAGAGCACACTCAAAACGGAGCAACGGTTCAACACATACACTACAAGTCATGACAACAATCTGTCCAAAACAGCAACTAGGCATATTGCAAGCATCAAAACAACAAGCTACAGCATCCCAACGTAATAACAAAAGGCATGGGCATGAAGTACAGGTAAAGCATTACAAAACATGAACACTGAGCTATCTCCAGAAATGACTAGAACATGCTCAAAAAGACATGGCAAGATTGCAAATAATAACAGTTTCAGACTTTGCAGAAATAACATCAGGTTGCAATGTTTAGAGCTATCAAACAACATGTTAAGGCAAGCTATCATATCAAACTAGAGCATGGGATGAATCTACTAAATGCATAGAACAAAAGTCCCTTACTGACAATGAGCCAAAAAGGATCATAAGATATGATGGCACCCATGTAAACATGGCAAGTTATATTACAGATTCATACATGGCAGGAACAACAATAAGTAGGCATGTTGGTGAGCTTGAACCACTCACCACAGAGCAATAAATGGCATGGCAAGGAAACCAACAGTAAGAAGACATGTTTAAGAAGCTAAGCATGTCAAGAGCAAGTTCATAGGGTGCATGGATCAGTAAGAACAATCATGGCAACATTGAACTTAATATTAACAGGCTGACAGCAACATTATTTAGCAACTTTGGAGCAAGTTTTCGACAAGATAAAGCAAGCTATAAATTCAAACAGGGGCATGGATGGATAGATCATGATATTTAGAACAAAACATCCTTAGTGAACGTCTCCAGATTATGAAAATAATGACTTGTAGAAGCAGGTTAACATAGCATCATGATATAACAGATTCAGACATGCAAAACAGCAACAGCAAGTACCCTACTTAACAAGCTCGATGCACTCACTACAAAACTCAAAAAATTACATGGATAGCACCCCTGTAAATATGGCATGGCATAGATCAAAAAACATGTAGAGCTCATGCTCATAGGATGCACACATCAAATCCAAAAAAAATGACAAATCATCAAGTTATAACAGTTTCAGCAGATTAACATCATATAGCACCCTTGCAATGATGATTCAGGCATCAAGATGAGGTCAAATGAAAATGATGCGATGGAATTAAATGTATTACTCGTTGAGACAAACAATTTGACATATTGCACGCACAAAATGGAGCTACGGATTAAGAGATACGATGCAACGAACATGGCATGAAAATAAAACAGATTCGGGGACTTGGGCAAAATATCACCTCCGGATCTGGGGTTGACCCGGGCGCGGATTTCGAAGCAGAGACGGAGATCGCTGGAGTTGTGGCCGGGGAAGGCGAGGAAGGGCCGGAGAGGACGCTGGGCACCGGCGGGTCGCCCGACGACGGGGCCGGCGGCGGGGCCTCTCCGACCGGATCCGGCCATGAGGCGCGGGCATGAGTTGAGGTGGGGCGGCTCTGCTCGGCTGCGGCGCGTAGGGAGACGGAGCCGGGCGGCGGAGGAGATGCGGGTGACGGGCGACGTGACGGCGGCAAGGCGGCTGGCCACGGTCAGCCGGAGGACCGGCGGCGGGCGCTGGCGCAGCGCGACCAGCAGTGGCGGGCTGGGCGCGGGCAGAGCGCGGGCGTGAGGCGGCTCCTTGGTGGCGGTGTGGGCGCCACGGGCCCCATGCTCAGGTTCGACCAGGCGGGCCGGATCTGGGCCCCGGGTGGTCGACGCAGTGGGGCCGAGAGGAGGTGAGGTGGCGCCACGGTTGGCTGAGACGACGGCGGCGATGATGTGGCGCTCCACGATTGGCCGGGCGGCGTGGCTGGGCGGCGGTGGACGCGTCCGGCTGCGGGCGGACATGTCCGGCGGCGCGAGGAGGGAGAGGACTAGGGTTAGGGGTGGATTTGATCCGGAATTTCGGGGAAGGAGGTGTTTATATAGGTAGAGGGAGCTAGGAGAGTCCAAATGAGGCACGGTTCTCGCCCACACGATCGTGATCGAACGACATAGAGCATGGAGGGGAGTTTGCTGGGTTTTGGGCCACTTTGGAGGGGATGTTGGGCTGCACAAAAGAGGCTTTACGGTTACCCGGTTAACCGTTGGAGTATCAAACGACCTCCGAATGACACGAAACTTGACAGGCGGTCTACCGGTGGTATACCAAGGCCGCTTGGCAAACCTCGGGCCATTCCGAGAACGTTTAACACCCGCACAAAAGAAGAGGAAAAAAAAGGGGGGTGCCGGGAGACATAGGAGTCTTGGGATTGCAAAAGCGGACAGCAGGGGAAAATGCTCGGATGCATGAGATGAACACGTATGCAAAATGAGATGCACATGATGACATGATATGAAATGCAGATGATGACGTGGCAAAGTGCAACACGCAAGCAAATGACATGGCAACGACGGCGAATAACCGACGGACACCTAGCGCATCGAATCCGGGGCGTTACAGACGATGACTAGTCCGTCTCACGTGATGATCGGACACGACCTAGTCGACTCGGATCATGTAACACTTAGATGACTAGAGGGATGTCAAATATGAGTGGGAGTTCATTATATAATTTGATTAGATGAACTTAATTATCATGAACTTTAGGCTAAAATCATTGCAAAATGTCTTGTAGATCAAATGGCCAACGCTCATGTCACCATGAACTTCAACGCGTTCTTAGAGAAAACCAAGCTGAAAGATGATGGCAGCAACTATTCAGACTGGGTTCGGAACCTGAGGATCATCCTCATAGCAGCCATGAAACAATACGTCCTAGAAGCACCGCTAGGTGAAGCACCCATCCCAGAGAACCAAGACGTTATGAACGCTTGGCAGTCTCATGCTGATGATTACTCCCTCGTTCAGTGCGGCATGCTTTACAGCTTAGAACCGGGGCTCCAAAAGCGTTTTGAGCAACACGGAGCATATGAGATGTTCGAGGAGCTGAAAATGGTTTTCCAAACTCATGCCTGGGTCGAGAGATATGAAGTCTCCGACAAGTTCTATAGTTGTAAGATGGAGGAAAACAGTTATGTCAGTGAGCACATACTCAAAATGTGCAGGTTGCACAACCGCTTTGTCCCTGGACATTAACCTCCGGACGAGGCGGTCATTGACAGAATCCTTGATCGCTCCCACCGAGCTACAAGAGCTTTGTGATGAACTACAATATCGAGGGGATGGTGAAGAACATTCCTGAAGTATTCTCAATCTTTGAAGTCGTGAGAGGTTGAAATCAAGAAAGAACATCAAGTGTTGATGGTCAATAAAACCACTAAGTTCAAGAAGGGCAAGGGTAAGAAGAACTTCAAGAAGGGCGGCAAGGATGTTGCGGCGCCCGATAAGCCGATTGCGGGAAGAAGTCAAAGAATGGACCCAAGCACGAGGCCCGAGTGCTTTTATTGCAAAGGGAAGAACCCTTTGAGCGGAACTGCCCCAAATACTTAGCCAGACGAGAAGGCCGGCAACACTAAAGGTATATTTGATGTACATGTAATTGATGTGTACCTTACCAATACTCGTAGTAACTCACAGGTATTTGATACGGTGCCGTTGCTCACATTTGTAACTCACCGGCGGGAGCTGCGGAATAAACTAAAATGGCGAAGGGCGAGGTGGCGATGCACGTCGGGAATGGTTCCAAGGTCGATGTGATCGCCCGTCGACACGCTACCTCTACATTTACCTACGGGATTAGTTTTAAACCTCAATAATTGTTATTTAGTGCCAAGTTTGAGCATGAACATTGTATCAGGATCTCGTCTAATGCGAGATGGCTACTCATTTAAATCAGAGAATAATGGTTGTTCTATTTATATGAGAGATATGTTTTATGGTCATGCTCCGATGGTGAATGGTTTATTCTTAATGAATCTCGAACGTAATGTTACACATATTCATAGTGTGAATACCAAAAGATGTAAAGTTGATAACGATTGTCCGACATACTTGTGGCACTGCTGCCTTGGTCACATTGGTGTCAAGCGCATGAAGAAGCTCCATGCTGATGGACTTTTAGAGTCTCTCGATTATGAATCATTTGACACATGCGAACCATGCCTTATGGGCAAAATGACCAAGACTCCATTCTCCGAAACAATGGAGCGAGCAACCAACTTATTGGAAATCATACATACCGATGTGTGCGGTCCAATGAGCGTTGAGGCTTCATGAGGAGGATATCGTTATGTTCTCACTCTCACTTGATGACTTGAGTAGATATGGGTATGTCTACTTGATGAAACACAAATGCGAGACCTTTGAAAAGTTCAAGGAATTTCAGAATGAGGTAGAGAATCAACGTGACCGAAAAATAAAGTTCTTATGATCAGATCGTGGAGGAGAATATTTAAGTCACGAATTTGTACACACTTAAGGAAATGTGGAATCGTTTCACAACTCACGCCGCCTGGAACACCTCAGCGTAACAGTGTGTCCGAACGTCGTAATCGCACTCTATTGGATATGGTGCGATATATGACGTCTCTTACAGATTTACCGCTATCATTTTTGGGATACGCTCTAGAGACAACTACATTCACTTTAAATAGGGCACCGTCTAAATCCGTTGAGACGACAACGTATGAATTATGGTTTGGGAAGAAACCTAGGTATGCGTTTCTAAAAGTTTGGGGATCACGATGCTTATGTCAAGAAACTTCAACTGAAAATCTCGAACACAAGACGGAAAAAAGCGTATTAATAGCATACCCTAAGGAAACCATTTGGTATACCTTCTACGTTAGATCCGGAGGCAAGATCTTTGTTGCCAAAGCGGATCCTTTACGGAAAAAGAGTTTCTCTCGAAAGGAGTAAGTGGGAGGAAAGTAGAACTTCGATGAAGTACTACCTCTTGAAGCGGAAAGTAGTACAGCTCGGGAAAATGTTCTGTGGTGCCTACACCGACTAGAGAGGAAATTAATGATGATGATCAAGGTACTTGGATCAAGTTACTCACCCGAACCCCGTGGAGTCCACATGAGACACGTTCCACACCAGTGGTATGGCAACCCTGTCACGGAAATCATGTTGTTAGACAACGGTGAACCTTGAACTATGAAGAAGCGATGGCGGGCCCAGATTCCAACAAATGGCTTGAAGCCATGCAATCCGAGATAGGATCCATGTATGAAAACAAAGTATGGACTTTGGCAGACTTGCCCGATGATCGTGACGATAGAAAACAAATGGATCTTTAAGAAGAAGAAGGCAGACGCGGATGGTAATGTTACCATCTATAAAGCTCGACTTGTCGCTAAAGGTTATCGCCAAGTTCAAGGGGTTGACTACGATGAGACTTTCTCTCCCGTAGAAAGCTGAAGTCCGTCCGAATCATGTTAGCAATTGCCGCATACTATGATTATGAGATATGGCAAATGGACGTCAAAAGCGGCATTCCTTAGCGGCTATCTTAAGGAAGAAGCTGTATATGATGCAGCTGGAAGGTTTTGTCGACCCTAAGAATGCTAACAAGGTATGCAAGCTCCAGCGATCCATTTATGGGCTGGTGCAAGCATCTCGGAGTTGGAACATTCACTTTGATGAGATGATCAAAGCGTTTGGGTTTATGCAGACTTATGGAGAAGCCCGCGTTTACCAGAAAGTGAGTGGGAGCTCTGTAGCATTTCTCATATTATATGTAGATAACATACTTTTGATGGGAAATGATATAGAACTTTTGGACAGCATTAAGGCCTACTTGAAAAAGAGTTTTTCAATGAAGGACCTTGGAGAAACTGCTTACATCTTAGGCATCAAGATCTATAGAGATGGTCGAGGGAGCGCCTCATAGGTCTTTCACAAAGCACATACCTTGATAAAATATTGAAGAAGTTCAAAATGGATCAGTCCAAGAAAGGGTTCTTGCACTGTATTACAAGGTGTGGCCCAGGCTCGGCTCAATGTCCGACCACGACGGAAGATATAGAAGAGATGAGTGTCATCCCTATGCATCAGCCATAGGGTCTATTATGTATGCCATCTTGTGTACCAGACCTGATGTAAACCTTAGCCGTAAGTTTGGTAGGAAGGTACCAAAGTAATCGATGAGGAACAACTGGACAGCGGTCAAGAATATCTTGAAGAACCTGAAAAGTACAAAGGACATGTTTCTCGTTTATGGAGGTGACGAAGAGCTCGTCGTAAAGGGTTACGTCGATGCTAGCTTCGACACAGATCTGGATGACTCAAAGTCACAAACCGGATACGTGTATATGTTAAATGGTGGAGCAGTAAGCTGGTGCAGTTGCAAGCAGATTCGATCGTCGGTATCCAAATTGCTTCACCCAAATTGCTTCATGTGCTGCCTCCGAGGCTGCCATGTACTCCGCTTCACATGTAGATCCCACCGCGACGATGCGCTTGCAATTTGCACCGACTTACTTGCTCCACCATTCAACATATACACGTGTCCGGTGCGTGACTTAGAGTCATCCGGATCTGTGTGAAGCTAGCGTCGGCGTAACCCTTCTGACGAGCTCTTCATCACCTCCATAAGCTTGAAAACATGTCCTTTGTACTTTTCAGGTTCTTGATATTCTTGATCATTGTCCAGTGTTCGCTACTGATTACTTGGTACCTTCCTACCAAACTTCTGACAAGGTTTACATCAGGTCTGGTACACTGACATGGCATACATAATGAACCCTATGAGGCGAGGCATAGGGATGACACTCATCTCTTCTTTATCTTTTGCCGTGGTTGGGCATTGAGCGAGCTCAATTTCACACCTTAAACAAAAGAACCCTCTTGGACTGATCCATTTGAACTTCTTCAAATCTTATCAAGGTATGTGCTGACAGAAAGACCCATGAGGCGTCTCGATCTATCCCTATAGATTTTGATGCCTAAGATGTAAGCAGTTTTCCAAGGTCCTTCATTGAAAACTCTTACTCAAGTGGCCTTAATCTTTGTCCAAAAGTTCTATACCATCAAAAGTATGTCATCTACATATAATGAGAAATGCCTGAGCTCCCACTCACTTTTGTAATATGAGCTTCTCATAAGTTCCGCATAAAACTAAACGCTTTGATCATCTCATCAAAGCTGAATGTTCAACTCCGAGATGCTTTTACCAGCCCATAAATGGATTGCTGGAGCTTGCATACCTTGTTAACATTCTTAGGATCGACAAAACCTTCCGCTATCATCATACAACTCTTCCTTAAGATAATCAGATATTAAGGACGTTTTGGCGATCCATCTGCCATATCTCATAATCATGGTATGCGAATTGCTAACATGATTGAGACGGACTTAAGCTTCGCCACGGGAGAAAGTCTCATCCGAACTTTATCGATAACCGTTAGCGACAAGTCGAGCTTTATAGGTGGTAACATTACCATCCGTCGTCTTCTTCTTAAAGATCCATTTGTTTTCTATCGCCGCCGATCATCGGGCAAGTCTGTCCAAAGTCCATACTTTGTTTTCATACATGGATCCTATCTCGGATTGCATGGCTTCAAGCCATTTGTTGGAATCTGGGCCCGCCATCGCTTCTTCATAGTTCAAGGTTCACCGTTGTCTAAAAACATGATTTCCGTGACAGGGTTGTCGTACCACTGCAGTGCGGAACGTGTCCTAGTGGACCCACAGTTCAAGAGCAACTTGATCTGAAGTACCTTGATCATCATCATTAATTTCCTCTCCATTCGGTGTAGGCACCACAGAACATTTTCTGAGCTGCACTACTTTCCGGTTCAAGAGGTAGTACTTCATCGAGTTCTACTTTCCTCCCACTTACTCCTTTCGAGAGAAACTCTTTTCCGAAAGGATCCGTTCTTGGCAACAAAGATCTTGCCTTCGGATCTAAGGTAGAAGGTATACCCAATGGTTTCCTTAGGGTATCCTATGAAGACGCATTTTCCGACTTGGGTTCGAAGCTTTTCAAAGTTGAAGTTTCTTGACATGAGCATCGCATCCCCAAACTTTTAGAAACGACAGCTTAGGTTTCTTCCCAAACCATAATTCATACGGTGTCGTCTCAACGGATTTAGACGGTGCCCTATTTAAAGTGGATGTAGCTGTCTCTAGAGCGTATCCCCAAAATGATAGCGGTAAATCAGTAATAGACATCATAGATCGCACCATATCCAATAGAGTGCGATTACGACGTTCAGACACACCGTTACCGAGGTGTTCCAGCGGCGTGAGTTGTGAAACGATTCCACATTTCCTTAAGTGTGTACCAAATTCGTGACTTAAATATTCTCCTCCACGATCCGATCGCAAGAATTTTATCTTTTCGGTCACGTTGATTCTCTACTTTATTCTGAAATTCCTTGAACTTTTCAAAGGTCTCAGACTTGTGTTTCATCAAGTAGACATACCCATATCTACTCAAGTCATCAGTGAGAGTGAGAACATAACGACATCCTCCGCGAGCCTCAACACTCATTGGACCGCACACATCGGTATGTATGATTTCCAATAAGTTGGTTGCTCCCTCCATTGTTCCGGAGAACGGAATCTTGGTCATCTTGCCCATGAGGCATGGTTCGCATGTGTCAAATGATTCATAATCGAGAGACTCTAAAAGTCCATCAGCATGGAGCTTCTTCATGCGCTTGACACCAATGTGACCAAGGCGGCAGTGCCACAAGTATGTGGGACTATCGTTATCAACTTTACATCTTTTGGTATTCACACTATGAACATGTGTAACATTACGTTCGAGATTCATTAAGAATAAACCATTGACCAGTGAGCATGACCATAAAACATTTCTCTCATATAAATAGAACAACCATTATTCTCGGATTTAAATGAGTAGCCATCTCAGTATTAAGCGAGATCACGATACAATGTTCATGCTCAAACTTGGCACTAAATAACAATTATTGAGGTTTAAAACTAATCCGTAGGGTAAATGTAGAGGTAGCGTGCCGACGGGCGATCACATCGAGGAACCATTCCCGACGCGCATCGTCACCTCGTCCTTCGCCAGTCTCCGTTTATTCCGCAACTCCTGCTGTGAGTTACATATATGAGCAACGGCACCGGTAACAAATACCCAGGAGTTACTACGAGTACTGGTAAGGTACACATCAATTACATCTAAATAAAATAAACCTTAAGTGTTGCCTGCCTACTAGTCTGCTAAGTATTTGGGGCACTTCCGCTTCTAGTGACCCTTCCTTTGCAATAAAAGCACTCAGTCTCGTGCTTGGGTCCATTCTTTGACTTCTTCCGCAATCGGCTTATCAGACGCAACATCCTTGCATCCTTCTTGAAGTTCTTCTTTCCCTTGCCCTTCTTGAACTTAGTGGTTTTATTGACCATCAACACTTGATGCTCCTTCACGATTTCTACCTCTGCTGACTTCGATTGAAAATACTTCGTGAATAGTTTTCACCATCATATTGTAGTTCATCACAAAGCTCTTGTAGCTTGGTGGGAGCGATGAAGGATTCTGTCAATGACCGCCGTTCGGAAGGTTAATGTCCAATGGGACAAAGCGGTTGTGCAACCCGGACATTTTGAGTATGTGCTCCTTGTGAGAACTATTTTCCTCCATCTTACAACTGTAGAACTTGTCGGAGACTTCATATCTCTCGACCCGGGCATGAGGTTGGAAAACTAGTTTCAGCTCCTCGAACATCTCATATGCTCCGTGTCGCTCAAAACGCTTTTGGAGCCCCGGTTCTAAGCTGTAAAGCATGCCGCACTTAACGAGGGAGTAATCATCTGCACGAGACTGCCAAGCGTTCATAACGTCTTGGTTCTGCAGGATGGGTGCTTCACCTAGCGGTGCTTCTAGGACATATTGTTTCTGGCAGCTATGAGGATAATCCTCGAGTTAGGACCCAGTCCGAATAGTTGCTGCCATCATCTTTCAGCTTGGTTTTCTCTAGGTGCGTTGAAGTTCATGGTGACATGAGTGTTGGCCATTTGATCTACAAGACATTTTGCAAAGATTTTAGACTATTGTTCATGATAATAAAGTTCATCTAATCAAATTATTTAATGAACTCCCACTCAGATTTGACATCCATCTAGTCATCTAAGTGATACATGATCCGAGTCGACTAGGCTGTGTCCGATCATCACGTGAGATGGACTAGTCATCGTCGGTGAACGTCTCCATGTTGATCGTATCTTCCATACGACTCATGTTCGACCTTTCGGTCTCTTGTGTTCCGAGGCCATGTCTGTACACGCTAGGCTCGTCAAGTTAACCTAAGTATATTGCATGTGTAAAACTGTCTTACACCCGTTGTAGGTGAACGTAAGGATCTATCACACCCGATCATCACGTGGTGCTTCGAAACGACGAACTTTAGCAACGGTGCACAGTTAGGGAGAACACTTTCTTGAAATTGTTATGAGGGATCATCTTATTTACTATCGTCGTTCTAAGTAAACAAGATGCATAAACATAATAAACATCACATGCAATTATATATAGTAGTGACATGATATGGCCAATATCATATAGCTCCTTTGATCTCCATCTTCGGGGCTCCATGATCATCCTGTCACCGGCATGACACCATGATCTCCATCATCATGATCTCCATCATTGTGTCTTCTTGAAGTTGTCACGCCAACGACTACATCTACTTCTATGGCTAACGCGTTTAGCAATAAAGTAAAGTAATTTACATGGCGTTCTTCAATGACACGCAGGTCATACAAAAATAAAGACAACTCCTACGGCTCCTGCCGGTTGTCATACTCATCGACATGCAAGTCGTGATTCCTATTACAAGAATATGATCTCATACATCACATATATCATTCATCATTCATCACAACTTTGGCCATATCATACCACAAAACACTTGCTGCAAAAACAAGTTAGACGTCCTCTAATTGTTGTTGCAAGTTTTACGTGGCTGCAATAGGGTTCTAGCAAGAACGTTTTCTTACCTACGTGAAAGCCACAACGTGATTTGTCAACTTCTATTTACCCTTCATAAGGACCCTTTTCATCGAATCCGCTCCAACTAAAGTGGGAGAGACAGACACCCGCTAGCCACCTTATGCAACTAGTGCATGTCAGTCGGTGGAACCAGTCTCACGTAAGCGTACGTGTAAGGTCGGTCCGGGCCGCTTCATCCCACAATGCCGTTGAAGCAAGATAAGACTAGTAGCAGCAAGAAAGTTGACAACATCTATGCCCACAACAAATTGTGTTCTACTCGTGCAATAGAGAACTACGCATAGACCTAGCTCATGATGCCACTGTTGGGGAACGTTGCAGAAAATTAAAATTTTTCCTACGGTTTCACCAAGATCCATCTATGAGTTCATCTAGCAACGAGTCATGGGAGAGTGATTGCATCTACATACCACTTGTAGATCGCGTGCGGAAGCGTTCAATGGAGCAGGGATGATGGTGTCGTACTACTGCGTGATTCAGATCACCGATGACCTAGTCTTTGAACGGACAGCACCTCCGCGTTCAACACACGTGCGGAGCGGATGGCGTCTCCTCCTTCTTGATCCAGCAAGGGGAAAGAGAGGTTGATGATGATCCAGCAGCACGACGGGCGTGGTGGTGGATGCAGCGAGAACTCCGGCGAGGCCAGCTAAGCAACTACGGAAGGAGGAGGAGGTGTTGCGGGGAGGAGGAGGCGCCAGGCTTATGGGTGCGGCCACCCCTCCCTCCCCTCCCTTTATATAGGTGCAAGAGAGGGGGGGAGGGCGCAGCCTTGCCCCTTCCTCCAAGGAAGGAGTGCGGCCAAGAGGGGAAGGAGTCCATCCTCCCCAAGGCACCTCGGAGGTGCCTTCCCCCTTTAGGACTCTCCCCTTTTTCTTATATCTTGGTGCATGGGCCTCTTGGGGCTGGTGCCCTTGGCCCATATAGGCCAAGGCGCACCCCCTACAGCCCATGTGGTCCCCGGGCAGGTGGACCCCCGGTGGACCCCGGACCCCTTCGGCACTCCGGTACAATACCGATAACGCTTGAAACTTTTCCGGCTGACCAAAATAAGACTTCCTATATATAAATCTTTACCTCCGGACCATTACGGAACTCCTCGTGACGTCAGGGATCTCATCCGGGACTCCGAAAAACATTCCGTTTGCTGCATACTCATATTCATACAACCCTAGCGTCACCGAACCTTAAGTGTGTAGACCCTACGGGTTCGGGAGACATGCAGACATGACCGAGACGGCTCTCGGGCAATAACCAACAGTGGGATCTGGATACCCATGTTGGCTCCCACATGCTCCTCGATGATATCATCGGATGAACCACGATGTCGAGGATTCAATCAACCCCATATACTATTCCCTTTGTCAATCGGTATTTTACTTGCCCGAGGTTCGATCGTCGGTATCCCAATACCTCGTTCAATCTCGTTGCCGGCAAGTCACTTTACTAAATGCCGTAATGCATGATCCCGTGACCAAACACTTGGTCACTTTGAGCTCATTATGATGATGCACTACCGAGTGGGCCCAGTGATACCTCTCCGTCATGCGGAGTGACAAATCGATCTCGATCCGTGTCAACCCAGAGACACTTTTGGAGATACCTGTAATGCACCTTTATAGTCACCCGATTCACGTTGTGACGTCTGGTACACCCAAAGCACTCCTACGGTATCCGGAGTTACGATCTCATGGTCTAAGGAAGAGATACTTGACATTGGAAAAGCTCTAGCAAAAGCGAACTACACGATCTTGTGCTATGCTTAGGATTGGGTCTTGTCCATCACATCATTCTCCTAATGATGTGATCCCATTATCAATGACATCCAATGTCCATAGTCAGAAACCATGACTATCTGTTGATCAACGAGCTAGTCAACTAGAGGATCACTAGGGACATATTGTGGTCTATGTATTCACATGTGTATTACGATTTCCGGATAATACAATTATAGCATGAATAAAAGACAATTATCATGAACAAGGAAATATAATAATAATACTTTTATTATTTCCTCTAGGGCATATTTCCAACAAGTAACATACCATCTGACAAAGGGAATAGTATACGGGGTTGCTTGAATCCTCGACATCGTGGTTCATCCGATGAGATCATCGAGGAGTATGTGGGAGCCTACCTGGGTATCCAGATCCCGCTGTTGGTTATTAATGGAGAGGCGTCTCGGTCATATGCGCATGTCTCCCGAACCCGTAGGGTCTACACACTTAAGGTTCGGTGGACGCTAGGGTTGTATGAATATAAGTATGCAGCAAACCGAAAGTTGTTCGGAGTCCGGATGAGATCCTGACGTCACGAGGAGTTCAAATGGTCCAGAGGTAAAGAATTATATATAGGAAGTGCTATTTCGCCATCGGGAGAATTTCGGGGTTACAGATTGTACCGGACCACCGGTAGGGTCCCGGGGTCCACCGGTGGGGCCACCTATCCCGGAGGGCCTGTGGGCTGAAGTGGGAGGAACCAGCCCCTGGTGGGCTGGTGCGCCCCCCACTTGGGACCCCCTGCGCCTAGGGTTGGAAACCCTAGGGTGGGGGGGCGCCCCACTTGCCTTGGGGGGCAAGCCCCCCCCCTTGGCCGCCCCCCCCATGTAGATGAGATCTAGAGGGGCCGGCGCCCCCCCAGGGGGCCTATATAAAGGGGGGAGAGAGGGCAGCCGCACCCTTGCACTTGGCGCCTCCCTCCCCCTGCTACACCTCCTCCTCCCGTAGTTGCTTGGTGAAGCCCTGCCGGAGCCCTGCTGCATCCACCACCACGCCGTCATGCTGCTGGATCTTCATCAACCTCTCCTTCCCCCTTGCTGGATCAAGACAGAGGAGACGTCACGTTGACCGTACGTGTGTTGAACGCGGAGGTGCCATCCGTTCGGCGCTAGGATCTCCGGTGATTTGGATCACGACGAGAACGACTCCCTCAACCCCGTTCTCTTGAACGCTTCCGCACGCGATCTACAAGTGGTATGTAGATGCATCTCTCTCTCATTGCTAGATGAACTCCTAGATTGATCTTGGTGAATGTAGGAAAATTTTTATTTTATGCAACGTTCCCCAACAGGCCCTCGGCACCTCCTCCTCCTCCGGCACACCCCCGAGCCTGATGAGCCCCAAGCCGCCGACATCCGCAACATCCACCTCTCCGATCACGTCCCCATCATCCTCTCCCACACCTTCGCAAACTACTATGCCTGGAAAACCTACTTCAATCTCCTCTTCCGTGAGTACAACCTTCGTGATCATGTGGACGGTCTCGCCAATTTCTTCGCCGGCGCCCACGACGCCAACTGGCTCACCATCGACGCCACCATTATCCGGTGGTTCTTCCTCACCGTCTCCCCGGACATCTTCCACACCGTCGTTCGCGATGGGGACGATGCTTACACGGTGTGGACCAAGATCAATGTCCTCTTCACCGACAACAAGCTTCAACGGATTGTTTTCTTGCAGCAGGAACTTTTTGGGTGTCACCAGAACGACTCCACCATCGACACCTTCTGTCTCCGGCTCAAGACCCTCTCCGACAAGCTCAATGACGTTGGGTTCAAGGTGGGCGACGAGCTTCTCCTCTCGACGCTCACCGCCGACCTCAACGAGGACTTCGGCAACGCCGCCTCGAACCTCACCCTCATGGCCAACCCCACTTACGAGTGGGTGGTGGCCTATCTTCGTCTTGAGGAGCGGCGGATGAAGCACCTCCGCATCCGCGCCGTCCACACCGCGGTCGGCCCCGGCCTCTCCACCGGCGCCTCTACACCACCCTTGGCGCCCCGTCCTCTGGCTGTCCTGCACCCTATGCCGGTGCCGCTGCCGCCCCAACCACCCCGCAACGGTGGCAATAGCGGCAACCGCCGCCGTGGTCGTGGCGGTCAACGCCAAGGCGGAGGCAAAGGTGGCGGCGGCGGTGGTCGAGCTCCTCAGCAGCAGTCCCCGCCACCCTGGGCCGGTGGCTACAACCCCTGGACGGGGGTCGTGCACGCATACAGCATGCCTGTGCCGCGGCCCCCCGCCCCTTGCATCCTCGGCACCCGCCCGAGCACCCACCAGGCGCTCCTGGCCGCGCCTCTCGGCGCCAACGGCGCCCACGACACCCCTCCTGCCGCGCCCTCCTACGGCGCGTACGGCGCCCCCGGTGCGTACGGCGCCCCCTACTACGACCCGACCCTTCTAGCGGCGCTGCAGCAGCCACCACCCTACTCCGGTGGTGGTGGCGATTGGATCATGGACTCCGGTGCCACCGCTCATATGTCCGCTCATCCGGGTAACCTCTCCTCCGTTCATCCCACTTCCACTCCCTCCCGCATCATCAACGGCAACGGTGTTGGTCTTCCCATCTCCCATGTCGGTTCTGCACCCTTTCCTTCTAACTCTCTACCTCTCACTCTTAATAATCTCATTGTTTCTCCCCATCTCATTCAGAACTTAGTTTCCGTTCGCAATCTTTCTCGTGATAATTTTGTAACTGTGGAATTTGATGAAGTTGGCTTTTACATTAAGGGGCGCCGCACCAGGATGATTCTTCACCGATGTGACAGTCCCGGCGACCTCTACCCAGTTCAGTCGCCGTCATCTCCGGGTGGTCCTCGAGCCTTTTCCGCCGGCGTTGATCTTTGGCATGCTCGTCTCGGGCATCCTAGCACTTCTTCACTTCGTCAAATAATGAGAGGATTTTATTTTTCATGTAATAAAACGGTCGCTCACTCATGTGAAGCCTGCCGGTTAGGCAAACATGTTTGCCTTCCTTTTAGTTCCTCTTCCACAGTTGCATCCTTTCCATTTGAGTTAATTCATAGCGATGTATGGACATCTCCAGTACCTAGTAATTCTGGTTATCTTTATTATCTTGTCATCTTTGGATGATTACTCTCACTTTGTGTGGACATTTCCTCTTCGTAGGAAATCCGATGTTGCCGCTACTCTCATTGCATTCTATGCTTATGTCTCCACACAGTTCGAGCGACCCATACTCGCGCTTCAGACCGACAACGGGAAAGAATTCGACAATCTCACCATCCGCCATCTTCTTTCCTCCCACGACACCGTGTTTCGTCTCACGTGTCCATACACCTCCCAGCAGAATGGCCGTGCCGAGCGCATCCTACGCACCCTCAATGAGTGTGTACGCACCCTTCTTTTCCATGCCTACATGCCCTCTCGGTTTTGGCCCGATGCCCTCGCCACCGCCACCCTCCTCCTCAATCTCCGGCCATGCCGTCCGCGCTGGAACTATGCGCCTCACCATCTCTTATATGGCACTCCTCCCTCCTATGATGGTCTCCGTATTTTTGATTTGCCGTTGCTACCCCAACACCACCGCCACCACCGCTCATAAACTTCGCTCCTCGTTACATTCCATGTGTCTTCCTTGGTTACCCGGCCAACACTAAGGGTTATCGCTGCTACGACCCTGTGTCTCACCGTGTCATCACTTCACGAAACGTGTACTTTGATGAGCTTGTGTTTCCCTTTGCACAGGAACAGGTGGTGCCGTCTTCCCTCCCACGGCGGGCTCTCCTTCGCGCCGTCGCCAGCTGCCGGCCTTGGGTGCTCCGGCACCCCCGCCCGCGGCTCCCTCCTCCGGATCGGGGCCATCCGCGGCTCCCTCCTCCGGCTCGACGCCCTCGTCGCCTGGAGCCACGTCCACGTCGCCCACGTCGCCCCGATCCCCCGCCATGCATGCTGGGCCGCATGTTGGGCCGCCGGCTGGGCCGGCCTCTCCTGGCGCCGCCTCCCCTGGTGCGGCCTCTCCTGGCGAGGCTTCAACCCCGCCTCGGCCGCCCGCCCCGTCGCCTGGCTCCCCCGATGTCGCGGCCTCGACTTCCGCTCGGCCCGCCTCTCCCGTCGACGACGTGGAGGCTACCGCCTCTCCCGTGGACGCCGTGGATGCCTCGGCCTCTCCGCCACCCGCGGCTGCTCCGACCGTCGGGCCCGTCACCTGCTCGAGCACCGGTGTCTTTCGCCCAAGTTCCCGCTATGCGGATGACTACGTGTGCACCGCCTCGACGTCCGCTCCTTCCCCGTTGCCGTCCTCGGTTCGGGCCGCTCTCCGCGACCCTCTCTGGATGGCCGCCATGCAGGAGGAGTTCGATGCTTTGCAGCGGAACCGGACTTGGCAGCTTGTTCCCCGCCCCCGGCACGCTAACGTGATCACCGGGAAGTGGGTCTTCAAACACAAGCTTCGTCCCGGTGGCACTCTGGATCGTTACAAGGCGCGTTGGGTTGTTCGTGGTTTCCGGCAACGCGCCGGTGTGGACTTCACCGACACCTTCGCCCCGGTTGTTAAGCCCGGGACGATCCGCACTGTTTTACACTTAGCGGTCTCTCGTGCCTGGCGGGTTCATCAGATGGACGTCTCCAACACATTTCTGCATGATCATCTTGACGAGCAGGTCTTCTGTCAGCAGCCCACGGGTTTTGTTGACCCGGCGTGTCCTGATCATGTGTGTCTGCTCTCATGCTCCTTATATGGACTCAAGTAGGCTCCTCGTACCTGGTACCAGCGCATCGCAGCGTTTCTTCATCAACTCGGCTTCTGCTCTACATGCTCCGATACTTCGCTGTTTGTTTATCACCGTGGCACCGACACGGCGTACTTTTGCTCTATGTTGACGACATCATCCTGACGGCATGCACCTCTGAGCTTCTTTGTCGGCTTACTGATCGTCTTCGTGCTGAGTTTGCCATCAAGGACATGGGTCCGTTGCACTACTTCCTCGGTGTTGAGGTGGTGCGTCGTCCTGATGGTTTCTTCCTTCATCAACGGAATTACGCTCTTGAGCTCCTCGACCGTGCTGGAATGCTTAACTGCAAATCGGCCGCCACTCCTGTCGACACGAAGGCCAAGCTCTGCCATCGATGGTACTCCCCACTGCGGATCTGGCTTCTACCGGTCCATTGTTTGGTGCTCTCCGGTACCTCACTCTCACTCGACGGAGCTTGATGCTGTGATTCGGCAGGTCTGCTTGCATATGCATGCTCCTCGAGACATTCACTGGACTGCTGTTAAGCGGATTCTCCGCTACATCCGTGGTGCTATGGAGCTTGGTCTTACTCTGCGTGCCTCCACTGCCACTGATCTGGTCGCCTACTCCGATGCTGACTGGGCTGGCTGCCCGGACACCCGTCGTTCTACTTCAGGTTACTGCATCTTCCTTGGACCATCCCTGGTGTCGTGGTCGTCCAAGCGGCAGCCCACCGTCTCGCGGTCTAGCTCCGAGGCTGAGTATCACGCTGTGGCTAACGTTGTTGTTGAGTGCTCCTGACTTCGTCAGCTTCTTCACGAGCTCTCGTGTCCTGTTGAGAAGGCCACGATCGTCTACTGCGACAACGTCTCCGCCGTCTACCTCTCCGCCAACCCGGTTCATCATCGTCGCACCAAGCACATTGAGCTTGATATCCATTTTGTTCGGGATCAGGTGGCTCTTGGCCATGTCCGTGTTCTGCACGTTCCCACCTCCCAACAATTTGCTGACATCATGACCAAAGGCTTGCCCACGACGTCTTTCGAGGAATTCGGTCCGATCTACTGCGTCGACAAGAACGGTGTCGCAACCATTGCGGGGGTGTTGAGATATGTATTTAGCACATGTATTCTTGTAATCCAAGTCTCCTCCTTGTGTATAGTTGAGGATATGACTTGCCCTATGTACTATATATACTTGTGCATATGCACCTATCAATACATTGAGAGTTGCATCCTATTCCTCTACACTCCAAACCTTAGTTCAAAACCACTACACTTGTTTTGGATTGGAGGAAGTAATAGATATGTGTCTTGTTGAAAGGAAAAATGCAACTGATTCATCGAGCTGGGTTGCGAGAAGTGGAATTAGGGTCCCAAACAGCCTGCAAATCCAACAAGCACCCGCATCATTCCCAACCCCCAGCCTTAAATATTTTGCGTCTACAAGGAGAAGAAAGAAAGGAAGGAAGGAGGGAGAAGGAGGCTTTTCGTATCCACTAGAGCGTGTGTCACATTCGTATTGGTGGCCATGTTAATCAACTTTGGGTGTCGGCCTAAAAGAGAAACGCATTGCGTTTTTTTTCACTTCTGACCGGGCTAAAGAACGTCTTAAAATGCTTCCAATGCCCACAAGGGGAAAAATAGAGCAATGCTTCACCTACGTAACGGGTGTTACGTATGTTACGTATGAGCTGAGTTGGCAGATTTTTATTGGCCATTAGTTAGGGACGCGTGCCCACCCTTGAAATCAGGAAGGGCAGTTTGATTAGTGGGGGAGGGGATTACGTAGGTTACGTCGAAGCTGTACGTAGGTGTAGCATTATTGTGGTTTGCATCCGAAGTGGACGCCATATATACTGGCATCCCTATCATATCGCCATGATTGCTGCTCCCACTTCCATTTCTGTAACACGTTAATGAAGCCAGTTAGATTACTAGGTCATTTGTTAAGTCTTGGAGTAAATTTTGTGATAAAAGGACCAACTATAACCTTGTCTACCTAATGGTCTGGCGTGTCAGACCTTGGGTTCTCCACCCTGATTAGCAAAATCAATAATGTATATTGCTAAGGGCATCTTCAACGCTGATCCCAAACCGAACACTGTATCCATCCACGGATAGAGGAGACCAGTCCGCTGGCACGGATGCCGTAGTCGGGCATCTAACCATAGTCGCATCCATTTCAAGGCAGATTTCAACTAATCGGATGATTTTTATGAAGCACGACGGAATTCATCAAACTTCACATAAAAAATAGCATAATTATCCACAAATAGCATGCAAATATGTCTACTACGACAATAGTTCAAATTTAACTAGATCAATTGGATGTTCAACAAGTTTTTCATGGATTGATTATGTCCAACACATACTGCCCCTTGAGCTTCACCAACAGTGTATGTGCGTAATGGTCTGAACTCTGACCCATAGTACATCACGGCAGCGAGTGCAGGCTACACAAGGTGTAGAACAACAATGAGTAAATGAACCAGTCAACATGTAGAGCAAGAAGAAGAAAAACTTACGATCTCCATGGTTGCCGGGCGCAATGGTCACATTGCCTCTAGCCGGTCAGTCGCGCCACAATACTTTGTGAAGGAGCTTTGGATGGTGTACCATCGATACAAAAGGACTTGACACTGCGTTCATGGATGATGTGCGTGTCATAGGGCGCAATGTGATTTCACGCATGAAACAAACCATGCACGCGCTGCCAAAAGACACCCCCCCCTCTGCTCCTGTCTACGAAGTCCACAGATACAGCCAACCACGCATTGCACAACAATTCATCCTCCACCACCGAGTATACCGCCATCCTTCTTACTCTAAAAATGGCATGAAGTTTGAAAATAAACTCAATGGCATTTGACCGAACATTTGTCGGCATGGTGCCCGCCACGGATGGCGTCGATAGGGAGAAGGGGCGGAGGGTGCCTGGCTGTGGACGGATCCTCCGTGGATGACACAGTTGTACAAGGGGAGCGAGCGCGTGGGTGGGGGCCGAGGGACGTCCTGCAATGCCTGGAAGGCGGCAACAGAGGTACAACGGCGGCGACGGAGAAGGAGGGTACGGATGCAAAGCAAGGTGGAGCAGGTGCGGAGTGGAAAAGAATGAGACCGGGGAGGGGGGAGGAATTGAGTGGGCCAGGGGTGTCGGAGTCCTACATGGCGGTGGTCTGGACTCCCGCAAGACTCCCCCAATTTGTTTCCAATTTGCGGAAAAAAAAGACGCCCGAACCGCCGAGCAGACCAATACTGACCCGTGTTGGATGACAAAAAAACATCCGAACCGAACGATTTGCGGGTCGATGTTGGAGATGTCCTAACTAAGTGAATGAAGAGATAAAAATGGAGAATCTACCCAAATCCTCCCTTCCCCCACCCCACCACACGCCATCTCATGTTAAGAGGTGGGGGCTTCACGAGCACTGTAGTAGGGTGAGTCTGTACTACCTCCCTCGGGTGATTTTAAGTTAGGGTCCCGATAACTGCCACACATGTGGTGTATCGGGTAGTTGTGCCACACGCCTCGTGTGGCATGGACAGCAACCAGCCCACACACCTACGTGTGAGCAAAACAACTAATGCCACACACATCTTTTTTCCCTCCCGAACCCTCTCACACACATGCGTGTGGGCGAAGTTGATAACGCCCACTCCCCCGTATGTCAGGCCTCGTGCCCTCCTGGTCCTGCACGCGACGCGTGACACCCACCGCACAGCCGCAGTTGCCATGGTCCAGACCCTCGTCCATGTTCGTTTATCTGCAGTTGCCATGTCGCTGAACTACGGTTGCCATGTCGGACAACTGCAGTTGCCATGGTTGCTCAACTGCAGTTGTCATGTATGGTCGGATCTAATGTAGTTGCCATGATTTCATAACTTTAGGAGTTGCCACCTACTAACACTAGGCCGTTGAGAGAGTCGCCATGTGCTCACAAGCATGCTAGGGCGATTGCCATGTAAAAGGAAGAGTTGCCATCGCTTACGTGCACGTTAGGGCAGTTGCCATGTCACGTGCCGCGTTGGGGCAGTTGCCATGTACCATGCAAAAAAAAATGGCAACTCGGTAAAAGAGAGTTGACATCTGCTTACGTGCACACTAGGCGGTTGCCGTGTACCCTGCGAAAACACATGGCAACTCAGGTAAAAAAAGAGTTGCCACCTACTTATAAAGCACACTAGGGGATAGTTGCCATGTGCGCTGCAAAAACACATGGCAACTAGCAGCTTGGGTGTGGGAGAGGACACGGGCGTGTGGGCGAGATGGCAAATGCCCACACACCAGCCCTTGTGCGTGACTGAAAACTGGTGTGTGGGTGAACTGCTAAACGCCTACACACCGGCCCCTCCATGTGGTAAAACGAATGTGTGGGCGAACTATGTCACACACCAAACACACGCCTTATCCTACGTGGCACAGAAAATCAGCCAGATTATGCCAAGATTCGTGCATATAGTACTGGACAGTGATGGATGCATGTGGTCGAGATGGTCAAGCCCACATGTACATTTCCGTTAGATTAAATTTGACTAGAACTTTGATTAACAAAATATGAGTATTGTCGCAAACAAAAAAGTTACAGGTCACAAATGTACTCCGTCTATTAAAAAAAAGATATGTGTACGTGCATTTATAGGGTGAGTATATGTGCATGTATATGACCATCTGCGATTGTACTGTATTAAAAAAACTTTTTTTTAGTCCGCATATTACCATTAATTGAAGCCAAACTTCATAAATTTTGACAATTTTATACAAAATAATTTGGAACAATTACATAACGAACCTATAAGACGTGAAAATATATTTAATGATTAATCTAGTAGGATTGATTTGGTGGTGTATATGTGGATACTTTTTCTACAAATTTGCTAAGAAAATTATAAAGCTTGACAAAGTAAATATGAACGGAGGGAGTATATCATTGACAAATTGACGACGACTTGAGCTGATATTGGCTATATATGCTATAAAAGGTCATTTGCCGGCTAGAGGAATTCTGGCACGTTAGACAAAGAGCTCCATGCTTTATGTAACCCGTCGTTTTCTTTTAGAAAAATTGTGTTCCTCTTCACTATTTTCGTGAGCAACTAGCCATAATCAAGTCAAAGTGGTTACAGAAGTTTGACCCACACATTTTGTTGCGCCGAATTGCATAGCATAATTTGCATCTACAAGGAGAAGAAAGAAATAAAGCCTTTCATATCCACTAGCGTGTGTCTTATTCGAATTGGTGGCCATGTTAATCAACATTGGGTGTCGGCCTAAAAGAGAAACACATTGCGTTTTTTTCACTTCTGACCAGGCTAAAGAACATGTCGTAAATTATTTCCAATGCCCACAAGGGAAAAATAGTGTCCCCTCATGGGGTTTGCATCCGAAGTGGACACCATATATACTGGCATCTATTCCCAAAAAAATAAAAATTTACTGGCATCCCTATCATATTGCCATGATTGCTGCTCCCACTTCCATTTCTGTAACACGTTAATGAGGCCAAATCAGATTACTCGGTCATTTCTTACGTATTAGAGTAGTAAACTTTTGTGATAAAATGACCAACTATGACCTTGCCGACGTATCTCATTAGTACCAAAAGATAAGATGATGTGTGTGTGGGGGAAGGGGGGATTTGTGTAGATTCTCCATTTCATCTCTCCACTTAGTTGTCCAATATCTTGGCTTTGCTATCCTTCACTTGATCCCTTCTTCCCATATCAAATCAGGGTGAAGAACCCAAAGGACGGACACGCCACACGACGAGGTGGGGCCGCTTCAGGTTCACGGGGGTGTCGTGTGGGGTGAGTCCATACAAGTGAATTATACTGCCTTCCTCTGGTAATTTCAAGCTTGAATCTGACTAGAACTTTGGTTAACAACATATGAGTTATTTACAGGTCACAAAAGGCACATCATCGGCAAATTGACAACAACTTAAGATGATATCAAAGGCCATTTCTCGGCATATGTTTGACCATGAGCTCCAAGCTCTAAGTAACCTGTACCTGTTGCTTCCTTAAGAAAAAGTATGTGTGTTCCTTAATAAAACTTTCAATATTTTCACAAACAACTTTTCTTTTAGCAAATTTCACAAACAACTACACAAAATCAAATCAAAGTGGTTACATAAGTTTTACCCACACAAATGACTTGGAGTAAACCTGGGCATTCCCGGGGCCAAGCTTTGAAATGCCTGACCTTAAAATTCCAAGCCCGAGCCCGGCCGGCCCAGCCTGAAACACATGAACATTGCACTTTGATTAAAATAATGTTTTTGTAGTATTGAATATATATATATATATATATATATTATACCTATATTTTTAATAAAATAATGATTTATACCCTATTCGGGCTTATTTTCAATCTTTCGGGCTGTGCTTCAGGCAGAAAAGATGAGCCCAGGCCTGGCCCGGATGTCGGGCTTTTGGTCCGGGCTGATCGGGCCGGGCTGTGCATGCCGGGTCTAAGGTCTAACCTGGAGTGCGTGGATAATGTATGGTAGATGTCCAAACGTGCTTCAAGCTATGTTCCTCTCCAAGAACTTCATGAAAAATGCGAACCACATCCAAACATAAAACACGCTATGGAAATGGAACATAGTTTTGGCATGAAAACAACAAGAAGGAAAATACAGGCAAAAACCAATAAAGCACCCATGTCACGGCTTCTACTCACCGCTTGACGCATTTTTGTCAATTGGGATCTTCCAAGGAGATCCAACGGCTCAAGTTCAAACTACCGTTTCTAAGCCACTTCTCCTCCCAACATTGCTAGTTTTGACCACATCATTTTGAGCCTTTAGCACTATATTTTTTAGAAAAGGAGGAATACCCCCATCCTCTGCATCTGGATGATGCATACGGCCATTTTATTAATTATTAACACAAGACCTTACAAAGTCGTACAACAGTAAGACCAAAGCCACCATCTAAGCAACATCTGTCGCTACTCCTATCTAGTTGATGAAGGGGCGCTGATAGTCTGGGCCTAATACCCCAGACCTTGCAGTCAAACCTAACATCTAAGGCCTGAGGTCCCAACCAGGACGCATGCCGGGTATGGGCACCCACCAGTCCGGCGTGCTCCTCAACCAGGACGCTTGCCGAGTATGAGGCCGCCACAGCCACCTGCCACCAATCCATCTTCAGAGCTGCACTGTTGCATCGACCTTGCCTGGTCTAGCTGCCGCCGACGCCACCACGACGCCAGACAACGTCGACCTCCTGCGCGTGTCCATCACCACACAACTGACGCCAAGCCTCCACTGCTCCATGCCGCCAAGAGCCGCCGCCAAGAATATGTAGAATGAAACACCGCTCCACCGAAAGGGAGGCAGCACACCCCCACCCCTCATCTGCAGACCCTCCCATCCGAACCCAATGTCCCTGGCGCCGCCTACAGGAAGGTTACGGTGCACGGGGCACCGCCGACGCCCGTTCCGTATCGGATCTTGGGCTTTCACCCGGACATGGGTCGGAGTGGAGAGATGGTGTCCTCAGCAACGCCCCCAAGGAGGAAAGCGGCGCCAAAAGGCGGTGTTGCCGCTGCCGGCCAGCCAAGGCGGCCAAGGTTTCCCTCGGACACCGATCTGCTCCACCAGAACACACCGAAGGCGGATCCGACAAGATCCAAAGCCGAACCGGGGACTGGGAGGGGAAGCATGGAAGGGAGGGGGCAATACCTTCAGATCTGGCACGGGAAGCTTCGCGCCGCGCTCGACCACCACCTGCGGCTCGCCGTCCTCACGGCCGAGCCCTCAGGCCAGCCGTCCGCCTGCGCACGCCGTCGGTCACACGACGACGCCGCCACACCAGCAGGGGCCGCCATCGCTGGATCTGAGGGCCTTCACGAAGAAGGAGCAATGAAGACCCCGCCGCCACCTTCCCCGGCGCCCGTGCGGGCTTTCCCGACGGTCGTCTTCGGTGGCGGCGAGGGGGGAGTAGGGAGTGGGGGGGGGGGTGGCGGCGCAGGCTAACCCTAGACGCCCCCGACTCGCCCTAGGGGCGACGCGAGGGACGGGGAAGGGGGCGGTCTCCCCTATAGCACTATATATAGAACAAGTGATCCGGTGCCGCATAAGGCATCGTTTTCTTCATCATCAGCGTTAAACCCTAGCCGCCAGTGTTGTTGGCTGGTTCCAAACCATCCTCTTAAATTAAGTGAATCTGAGCCGCTCTTTGGCCAAAGTGTAAACCTTCCTCTTATTATGAAGTATGTATTTGTTGTTGTCTAAAAAAGAGTTGGTGCAAATCATGAACTTGAGGAGAGCGAGCTTTATAACAAGCAAGTAGCCAGCTGCGGCCTCCGCTGGGGTGCCCCCGCACTACTAGGGAAAAGCCTAGCAGCAGCCTTGAGTTTTAGGCCTATCGATGGCAGGGTGAGGCGCTCTTGATAAGGCGCTTCTAACTAAAGCTTAGCAGCAGCGGCGCTGGACCAGCTGCTGCTAAAATGATTTAATAGTAGCGCTTCTCCAGAGCAGTGCTGCTGGTAATTAGTAGTAGCACTCCTCCTTGCCCGCGCTACTACTATTATTTAGTATTTTATTTCTTTTTAATTTCATGCTCTATTTCATACACCTTTACACACTTTTTCATACAACAGGAATTTAGAGACTGTTTTTACATCATAATGAGTAGGTGAAACAACCGTGGAATAGTTTCAAGTGGATGGACATCCACTTGAAACTAATCTGCGGTTCTTTCACCCAATGATATAATAAATATCATATCATATCATTAACAACTTATCATCATAATACATCATTGTCATATAACACCTCCTCAAGATCATCGTTTTCATCAATGAGACATCACATAGCAAATTGGTCACTAGTCGTAATCACAAGTACTCCTCATCATCAACTCTAACACATTGTATCACAAAATAAATATATTGTACCTAATAGGACCTACTACATTCTCTTAGGACCTACTATATTCTCTAAGGTAAAATAGCAAAAAACAAGATAGCCCCTGACTCTCCATTATGGAGAATGGAGATTATCCACATCTCCAATTCTTGCCTTTCGCTTAATGTTACTTCCAAGAACCTCCTTGCGAATGTCCAAACATTTTTTCCATTCTTTGATTAGCATGTGTTCACCGGTTTTAGAAATCCGATATGCACAGGTGAGTGAAGGAAATATGCCCTAGAGGCAATAATAAAGTTATTATTTATTTCCTTATATCATGATAAATGTTTATTATTCATGCTAGAATTGTATTAACCGGAAACATAATACATGTATGAATACATAGACAAGCAGATAAGTCACTAGTAAGCCTCTACTAGACTAGCTCATTAATCAAAGATGGTTATGTTTCCTAACCATAGACATGTGTTGTCATTTGATTAATGGGATCACCTCATTAGAAGAATGATGTGATTGACATGACCCATTCCGTTAGCTTAGCACTTGATCGTTTAGTATATTGTTATTGCTTTCTTCATGACTTATACATGTTCCTATAACTATGAGATTATGCAACTCCGTTTACGGAGGAACACTTTGGGTACTACCAAACGTCACAACGTAACTGGGTGATCATAAAGGAGTACTACGGGTGTCTCCAAAGGTACTTGTTGGGTTGGCGTATTTCGAGATTAGGTTTTGTCACTCCGATTGTCGGAGAGGTATCTCTGGGCCTTCTCGGTAATACACATCACATAAGCCTTGCAAGCATTGCAACTAATGAGTTAGTTGTGAGATGATGTATTACGGAACGAGTAAAGAGACTTGCGATGCGAGATTGAACTAGGTATTGGATACCGACGATCGAATCTCGGGCAAGTAACATACCGATGACAAAAGGAACAACGTATGTTGTTATGCGGTTCGACCGATAAAGATCTTCGTAGAAAATGGAGGAACCACTATGGGCATCCAGGTCCCGCTATTGGTTATTGACCGGGGATGTGTCTCGGTCAGGTCTACATTGTTCTCGAACCGTAGGGTCCGCCCGCTTAAGGTTTCGATGACGGTTATATGATGAGTTTGTGTATTTTGATGTACCGAAGGTTGTTGAGTCCCGGATATGATCACGGACATGACGAGGAGTCTCGAAATGGTCGAGACATAAAGATTAATATATTGACGGATATATTTGGACACCGGAAAGGTTAGGAGAAGTTTGGAGCTCGGAGGTTACGGAACCCCGGAGGTATATGGGCCTTATTGGGCCCATGTAGGAGGAAGGGAGAAGGAACAAGGGAGGCGCGCCCCCAAGCCCAATCGAATTGGGGAGGGGCGGCCCCCCTTTCCTTTCTCCTTCCCCTCTTCCTATTCCTACTACTAGTACTACTTCCTAATACTAGTACTCCTTCCTTCCCCTCCAAATAAGATAAGGAAGAGAGGAAACCTACTTGGAGTAGGTTTCCCCCTCCTATGGCGCCCCCTTGTGGCCGGCCACCTCCTCCCTCCCTCCTTTATATCACGGGGTGGGGGGCACCCTAGAACACACAAGTTGATCCTTGAGATCGTTCCTTAGCCGTGTGCGGTGCCCCCTCCACCATATTCCACCTCGGTCATATCGTGGCGGTGCTTAAGCGAAGCCTGTGTCGGTGAAACATCAAGATCGTCCTGCCTTGTCGTCTTGTGGAACTCCCTCTCCCGGAGCTTTGCTGGATCGGAGCCGAGGAGCGTCATCGAGCTGAGCGTGTGCCAAGAACTTCGGAGGCGCCGGAGTAACGGCGCTGGGATCGGCTGGATCGCGAGGAGAGCGTCTGACTACTTCCTCTACGTCATCATCGACTCGGAGGTGCCGGAGTAACGGCACCTTTGGGATCGGCAGGATCGCGAGGAGAACGTCGACTACTTCCTCTACGTTGTGATCGCTTCCGCTTTGGTCTCACAGTGCGTAGACAACACTCTCCCTTCTCGTTGCTATGCCATCACCATGGTCCTGTGTGTGCGTAGGAAAATTTTGAAATTACTACGTTCCCTAACAGTGAGATCCGTAGGATGACCTGGCTGTATGTTCAGAACTTCAAGGCGACCATTGTAATACATCAGATGAGGCACACAATCCATCGGGATTTTCTGTTGAAAAACATAGTAATAACCGTAGTTAGCAATGATGTACTAGTTTTGGAAGTATGAAAAGATGCACGGATGTCGTAATAGTAAAAAATCTTACCAGGGTATCTCCATAGAAGTTATCGTGGTTCAACACGTGCACTAGTGGCACGTATTCACCATAATTTGGAGGAGTTCGATAATAGGTATTGTAATTCTTAAAGAAAGTACAATAAGCAATCAGATGACTTTTCTCCTTATAAGTTAATTCGAGACCATCGATGTAGTGGGTTTTTTCTACCATCTTACGCACATTCTTTGAAGATTCAAAATAAGCTGTCAATGGAAATAAGCTGTCAACTTTTTTGAAATAAACAATATAAATTAGTTAATAACTATGTTTGAGAAACTCACATTGCGGTAGAATCAGAAGCGTGTCAACAAGGACCCAAATGTCCATATTGTCTTGCTCGATGTCAGGATCACCAAGATCCATGGTGACAATCATACCCTCATAAAAACCATACATTTTGCAAAGTGCTTCCCAATTTTGGCAACCAAAATGGGTTACGCTCTGAGCATTGTACAGATTTACTTCAAAATCCATATCATGATGGGTCCTTATGTGTATTTTCTTTGTTTCAAAATTTCCATGGTCTTCAAAACCCATCCTCTCCAAGACATAGCGTCTTGCATGGCATGGGATAAGCTAGTCGAATTGTAAAAGATGAAAATTAGACGTTGAAATAGTTGAAGTCATGCTTAATTATGAAAAAAAACTCTTATCGTTGTTGCGTACCGTTTCAACATCGAAGGTCTCCTCGAGCTTAATGCTGAAGCGCCGATCTTCGTCCAGCTCAACGAACCTGTCGCACATACCTCGATCGTCGTGGCACCAGCTGCACTCCCCCGGGAGACTGTCGTCGTCCGAGTACGACATTTCCTACGTTCATAATTCAAAGATTAAACTTGTACAATTAAATATATGTACTAAAAACATAGGCCTGAAAAATCCGGCATGACCTTTGCTAAAAAAAGGACACATCGAGCGCCTGAAATTTGCCGGAACGGAAATTAATCAACACTCCGGCAAAACATAGGCCACTCGGAGGTGTAAACTGAACATGAACGGCCACTTGGCAACCACTATCCTATTTGAGCAACAAAAGATATACATGGATATTTGGCTGGTCTCACCTCGATGTCGGAGGGGTCGGTGGCCAGGGGGACGGCGGCGGGGATGATGGAGGGCTCCTTGATTTCTGCAAAAGCAAAAACCGTATAAGTTATCACTAATACATCCCGAATAATTGCTTAAACTAAAAAATAACAACAAATATGACATGTTCAACTAGTTTATTAATTCAACTAGTTCTTACTAAATATAAACTTACTATAAATAGAATATGTGGTTCAACTAGTTATATTAATTATCTTACTAAAAACTAGTTCTTTCTAAAAATAAAGTAGTTCAACTAGTTATATTAATTATCTTACTAAAAAAACATTAGTTCTATTAATTCAACTAGTTCAACTAGTTTATTAATTTACTTACTAAACTAGTTCAACTACAACTAAAATAGTTCAACTACAACTACTATTAATCATACTGCCCTAAATTTTCTTACTTCTATTTTATTCAAAACACCTACGATTTGCAAGAACAGAGACAAGAGAGGGAGGGAGGAGAGAGGAGGGGAGCGGGCGGCCGGAGGAGGGGGAGGGGGCGGCCGCAGGCGGAGGGAGGAGGGCACGGTGGGAGGAGGAGGAAGGAGGGCGCGGTGGGAGGAGGAGGCACGGAAGGAGGGAGTACCTCGGTGGCGTCGGACGATGGTGAGGTCGAGAGCGGAGGAGGTGGGGAGGCGGCGTGACGTGAGGTCGAGAGCGGCGGCGGGCGGCAACGGTGAGGTTGAGGGCGGCCTCGGGCGGCGGCGGTAAGGGCAGGCTCGGGCTCGGGCGGCAGCGATAGAGGAGTAGGGGAACAGGAGGAGGAGGACTTAGTGAAACTTTGAGCGGAGTTAAGTCGAACTAGCAGTAGCGCACTTTAGGAACCGCGCTATAGCTAATGTAGCTATAGCGCATTTTACTGAAAAACGCTACTGCCAAGTCTAAGCACGCATAAAAAAATACATTGGCCATCAATGATCTTTTTGTGTACAATCTGAATTGTCAATATGAGTCTACTCCGGTAGGAACTGGAGAGGACTCATATTGCGCCACAAATTCTACACATAGAGTTCAGTGAAGACCATCTGGTTGTGATAGTTTCAGAAGTAACATATTTAAGGTGGTAAACACCTTGTTCGCGGAGCGAGGTGGGACTAAACTTGTGGGTTGATCGTAGCAGTAGCAATTTTCTTAGAAGCGCGCTGCTGCTAACTTCTATAGCAGTAGCGCGGTTCACTATAGGGCGCTACTGCTATAACTAGCTGGGTTGCGAGGTCATGGCAATTAGAGCAGTAACGCGGTTTCGCGTGGGAGCGCTACTGCTACTTTCCTTTCAGCGGCGCGTTTTTATATCAAGTGTTGCTGCTAATTAGCAGCAACGCCTTATTTTAAAGCCTTCTTTGGTAAGATTACGTGTATAGGCCTTTTCGCAAGTAGTGCCGATTAGGCACTAAACTATAAGGGCTCAGCACCTTGGAGACCCAATCTTGAGGAATTTTAATGGCCCAATCCTTTGATCCAAATGCGTTCCATAGGAAACAATCCTGAAGATTGATATCCCATGAAAATCCTGTGAAAATCTTTCAATCCAAAGAAGGCCTAAGAGAATGTTGGTTAGTACACGCAGGTTTGGCTTTGAGATACTGACGAGGAACACTTGCGCTGGGATCCAACGCTGCTCCGCTGTCGCTGGGGGAGTGTCCTCTGGTGCTCTACTTTTTAGCTCGATGATCATTCAGAAATTAATGGCGTCACTGCTCACCTGCTAAAGTCAATTTGAGAAATCTCGTTCGAGATAGTAACGTGCATCCAACCACATACGTGCGTACTACGTAAGGGACAAATGTTGTGGCTTATTAGATTGCCACCGTGGAATGGATAACGGCAAAAGCAAGTTTTCTGGCCGACGTCGTCCACATTTTAACCTTTTCGCCCGCTCATTAGCGAGTGGTTCTGCCTGCCTCAAACTAAGACTAGGCGGATGGGGGCGGCACTCGAAGCTTAGAGCATCTTCAGTCGCGCCTTCAAAAAGGCCCCTCGGCGATTTTTCGGACGTCGGCATCAAAAAATAGACCCAGTCACATCTTCAAGGGCTTAGTTTTCGCCGGCTCAGGCCGAAATTGGCGCCGGCGGACTCAACCCGAATCTGGCGCGCTCGGGATCGCTCGGGGGCGCCGGGCGAATCGTTTTTGGCGCGAAGAGCCGCGGGCCAGCCGCGTCAGCGACTCGACTCTTTTCTCGCCGCTTCGTTGTCCTCATCGCCTCGTTTCCCGCGGCGAATCAATGCCAAAGCTGCACGCGCTGCCGCGCCGGTCAGCCTCCATTGATGCCTCACGGGCGGCACAGTGAAGGCCGGGCGGCGCAGTGAAGGCCGGGCGACGCGCGTCCCCTCGCCTGCCATGCGTAACACGCCGGCCAAGCCTACCACGCGGCGCCTCCACCTATATAAGCCGACCACCGGTAGCGGAGACACGCCAGAATCTGCACCGTCCGACGCCCATTTCTCCCCTTCCTCCTCTCGCCGTCTCGATTCGGAAGAATGGCGGCGCTTCGAGCGGCGGCGTGGCGGCGAACGGCTTCGGGCGCCGCCATCTTCACGAGGACGAGGCTCGCCTCCTTTTCGAGGCCGACTACCCGGTCCCGCCGGACATGCGGGTGCCCGGGGCTTGGAGGATCAGCGCCGGCGGCATTGCCGGTGCCACCACCACCCACCGGGGCGTCGTGATCGTCGACAGCGACGACGACGAGGACGCCCCCGGACCGTCCAACCCGCCGCGCCAACCGGGGGAGGGATGCAGCAGGGACGGCGGCGGCGGAGGCGGCGACTGCTGAGTCGCCGCGCCGACGGGCGGCGGCGATTCTGTGATTCTACAAGCTCCTCGGCATGTAGAACAGCAAAGGCGGGCGGCGGGCGGCGGGCGGCGGGCGGCGGGGAGCGGCGATGGAGACGGCGAGGGGCAACCCGTACTAGGTTTTTCTTTTTTATGTAAAATATGTTTAAATTTGAACGAACTCGCCGATGTTTGCGTTAAATTTGAGCCGTGTTTGCGCCGTATTTCACTTTTTTTTAAACGTGGGCGCCTCGACTGGATGCCCCCAGTGCGCGGTTTAGCGCCGGTGCGCCCCCAGGGGCGATTTTTAGCCCCTCCTGGGGGGGCAATGGCTGGAGATGCTCTTAGAGTGTCTCAATTCGCCCCAACCCCCCCCCCCCCCCCCCAATAGGCTCCCCAAGGCGTCTTTTTTAGCGCCGACGGTGAAAAATCGGCCCAGTCGCATTTCCAGGTTGTTGTTTATCGTCAGTTTGGACCGAAATAACAACCGGCGACCCCAAGCCGAACCCAACGCACCGGAGGGCATCTGGGGGCACCGGCTGAAGCGAAAAGGCGCGTGGGCCCGCGCTGTCAGCAACACACCGGTCTATTCCCCTTCGTTCCCCCCCCCCCTTTTCTCTCCATTTCCCCAGTGCTTCCCCCTTCTCCCCCCGCCGCTCTCCTCATCAGATACGGCCGCCATGCCGCCGAAGAAGTACCTGGCGGAGCGCGGCCTCATCTTCAACCAGATGTCGGGACCGACGACGATCAACGGCCCTACGCCCATGAAGACGCCAACACCGACGCCCAGCCCGAGCACTGAAGCTACGTCGATGCCGAGCCCGAGCGCTGAACTGCGCCGACGCCGACACCGACCTCGGCCAGTCCCACGGCAAAGGAGCCTGTCGTTTGATGTGTTCCATGTCTATGATTCTTTCCTTTTGATTGCTGGACTTTTGGGTATGTTCGATCGCCGACCTGTGGCATGATGATCGCAGATCCTGTGGCTTTTTTGGCAACGGGAAAGATAAGTTTGAATTTTTGGGCTTCTGGGGCCGGAACCTAGGGGAACGGCTGGAAACTCGATCACCCCCAAGGTGAAAAAACCGCCAGCGCAAACGCCAAAAGGCATTCACCGGGTGCACTGAAGGGCCAAACGGCTGAAGATGCTTTTATTCTTCTGTACAGTAGTACTCCAGTACCAGCCCGATCCTCGGTGATCTTCATGGATACTGTGTGCCGACTCTCAAGTCTCAAGTCTGAACACAGCAGCTTCCACCCCGCCCAGAGAAGAGAAGGCTGGAAGGTTAGGCAAGGACCATGCACTGCATGCCGTGCGATGCGATGAGGCAAAGATAGATACTCACCTGACGGGTACGTGCACTATGGGTGGACGCCATGGGCGCACGCCTCCCTCCCGCCATACGCATCCACACGATGCATGCATGCCGCGCTCCTTCTTGGCCAATATCTGGGAGTGTTTTCCTCTCAAGAAGAGTCCACAAAGGGCCGTCACTCCACATCTCCCATCCATGGACGACGGGACAAGGAAATATGGTGACTTGGACGGCGCCCAGTCCAATCGCACCACCTGTCTACCACGAAACACATGATCATTTCCTTGGCCTTCGCGCAGAGAGCTCCACCCCACCAGTGTACGGCGAAACAGATGAGACGCACGCTTGCGCCGTCTATCTCTAGGAGGAGCCATCCCATCATGGCCTAGCTTTTGGTTCTACAAACCTCATCTCCCAGTCACAACATGATGGCGCCACACCACAGCCCCAACCAATGGTGATGGTATTTTACCATCGGCTTTTAGTCGGCAAAAGGCGTGCGAAGGCTGCTATCACTCACATGATCGCAACCACTAAACTCATTCGGCTTCCAATTACTTTAACTTGCACTACTTGTAAGAAAACATCACAGTCAGCGTCATTCCTTTTTTTTTCCCTGCCCTTTTCCCCTAAATAAAGACGACAGCAATGTCATTGCTTTCTACGGTAATAATCCAGCTGGCGTCACATTCATTTGAAAAGGCTGAAATCCCAAGAGCAGAGCAACTAGCACCAACTTGTCTCAAAATGACCTAAGTCCTGAACCAGTGGACGGTCGATAAGCAATACCACAAATGCTCAACACAAGTATATTTATGCACTTTTATCAAATTTCTGCAAACGCATCAGAATCTTCGCGATCATCAGGTGCACGCATAGCTACCCGGTGATCCGGAGCATATGTGGACCCACAATCAAAACTTAAGAGCTAATGTTTGAATTGCGCACTTAATGAAGTTTATGTTTGAACTATGTATTTTCGCTACCAACAAATGTTTTATTACATGTGATATTCATGTGTTAAGGATTTACTCCCTTCATTTTTAAATATTTGTCTTTCTAGAGATTTCAACAGGTGACTACATACGGAGCAAAATGTATGAATCTACACGCTAAATATATCTATATACATCCGTATGTGATAGTCCATTAGAAATCTCTACAAAGACAAATATTTAAGAACGAAGAGAGTATATTTGAGTTGTGTGGCTACCCAGCAACCCATATGAAGTGTGTGCCTACCCAGCAGCCTATATGAGGGGCCGTCCGGCGCTGGCCCTCAGTCCGGCTATAGATGCCCTGAGGGAAGCGAGAGCCAACTTCAACTCACTGCTTTGCGCTCGTCTTTGTTGATCGAGAACGTTCACGTGAGATCCAACGGATGAATTTCAAATTACCATTTCCAACTGTGCTACTTTACGCATATCATTTTCAACCTTTACTGCTTTTGCCCCCACTTTAGCACTATAAGTAAAACCAGTGATCCGGCGCCCTAAAAGGCATCGTGTTTCTATCGATCAGTGTTGAACCCTAGCCGCCAACGCTCTTTGCCCGTTCCCAAACCGTCGTCTTTAATTGCGTAAATCTTAGTCCGGGCTCCTCAAGCTCACATGTGAGTAGTACTCTCTCTGTAAACTAAACGTTCTTATATTTTTTTACCAAGGAAGTATTTTTTTACGTGATTTCTGAAGAACTAGTGCAGATCGTGAGCTTGAGGAGCACGGGCTTGAACAACCAAGTAGGCCCGATTAGGCGCTCCTTTCTTATCTTAAAGCATCTTCAATAGACGGTTCAAATATAAAAATACCTAATTTTTGAATCGTCTGGGGCACAAAACGCTGCTTCAACAGACAGTCCATATGAAAAAAAAATGGACCACGGCCTCTCGGAAAATTGAGAACTTTGTGATGCAAATTTACATCACGAGATGCAACTGATGTAAAACCGCGGCCGCTCGCCAAACTCCCAACTGCCACTTCATTCCCCTTCCGCCTCGCGACCGCCCGCCTGCTCCCCGCCGGCCGCCACCAGGCCGCAGCTCTCGGACGCCGCCCCGCAGTAGATCCAGACCCTCGCCGCCGATTCCACCCACTGGCGCCGCTTTGCCGCCGTGCCGCCCAGCTGCGTCGGCCTCCGCTCGGCCGCCTCCGCCCCGACCCGTCGCCTCCTCGCCAGCTGCCTCCGCCTCCGGTTAAATCGCCGCTTCGGCCCGCTCCGTCCGCCTCCTCTCCGGCCGCCTCCGCCTCCGGTCCGTCCGCCGCCCAGCTCGGCCTTCACTTCACCCGCCGCCGCCGCCCGCTCCCTGCTCGGCCGCCGCCCCGACTTGTGCTCGGCCGCCGCCCCGACTTGTGCTCAGCCGCCGCCTGCTCCCTGATGGCGCCGAGGAAGACGGCAAAGGGCAAGTCTGGTTTCTTCGGCGTGAGGGCGAAGCCCTCCGGGATCTTCGGAGTGGAGTTCTCCGACGCCGGGTGGCGTTTGTTGGGGATATAACTACCAAGGGTAAACCGTCCAGGAGGGGCCGGTTCACCCTCAACTACATTGAAGTCCGTAAAGACCCAGAAGTTGGCGCTTTACTGATGAAGCTTAGAGGCCCGTGAGCCCAAAAGGTGGATTAGGGCCCATGGTAGTAAACCGCTATGATTGTATAACTTGTGTTGTAAGATAGGGAAGGGGAGACCGAGGCGGACACTTGTATGAGCCGACCTCGGGACTTCTGTAGACCGCCAAGGCGTCAACCTATGTATATAAAGGGATGACCCGTGGCGGTTTGAGGCGAAAACAACAACTCGAGACCCAGGCAAAGCGTATTTGCTCCTTGGTCATCGAAACCCAATCAATTCCATCACAACTAGACGTAGGCTTTTACCTTCATCGAAGGGGCCGAACTAGTATAAAAAATCCCGTGTCCTTTGTCCGGTTTAACCCCTCCAAGCTAACCCATCGCGATGGCTCCACGACTAAGTCCTTTCAAGAGGACATCTGACGTGACAATTCCACGACAGTTGGCGCCCACCGTGGGGCTATCGCACGATGGTTTCGAGTTCTTGAAGGGCAGCTTTGAAGGACTCAAAGGGGTGCAGCGGTTGGCCGGATGACCAAGAGTCGTCGCGGCAAGCTCTACATCGACGACGAAGGATGGGGCCCCGAGGCCGGCTCAATCGAGTACGGGTGCCGGGTCCCCTTTGGCGGAATTCATGTCTTCATCGGCAAGATCGGCGAACTGGGCCATGAGCCGGACATCTGCACCGACCTCGTCGAGACGGCTCAGCGTGCGAGTCCTGCCCGGGTTAAGCCCGCCATGAAGCGTGCGTTTGTAGGATGTGTCCATGGGATCGGATCTGAATCGGTTTCTGAAGGCGAGACGGCTGTTTATTCCGACAGCGAGTCATCCACCGGAGAAACCGAGTCCCTATACCAAGTTCATGATGGTGGGTTCGGAGGATATTCCGATGGCAACAGTATTCCGGACCTCCTTGAACCGCCAAGTCGGGTTGCTGTTTACATGGCCGGAACACAGCCCACTTTGCAGTCTTCATCTACAGCAGCAATGACTTCCGGATCAGCGGCCGCGGCAGGAGGCCCGGTACTCCGACCAGCTCAAGTTCTCTCCGGTTTGATGGATGCCTGGGCAGCCTTGTCAACCACGACAGTTACCCCGGAGACACGAGTTCAGCACAACGCAGATGTTGCGAAGCTGAAAGACCAGATAACGCGGGCTAAGGAGGACCTGGCAGCTGAGGATGCTAGGATGGTTGAAGAACGGGCCGCTTTGGATGCCCAGTCACAGCAGATACAGGCACAAAATTACCGGCTCATGTTGGATCAGAATGCATCAAACGACGTAATGCGAAGGAAATACCGATCGCGTATGCAGCCGGTCTTCGAAGGATTGAATCTCTTTAATACGCCGGGGGCTGGGACGAGTAATCCGGCAGCTGCAAACCAGACCGACGCGCCTAGGGCATCGCCGGATCAACCACGGATAATGGAACCACCTCGACGGACGGACAACCCGCCGCAATATGTGTCAACACCACCGGGTCACTTTTCGAGCCCTTTGGATAACATGATTGCTGCAGCATCTCGCCTGGCAGCTATTCCGATGGAGGGCGATTCACTGGCAGCGATTTAGACGCGGCGGGCGTGGATCTTCTTCAAACCGCTGTGGTGCGATGGCAGGCTTATTCCTATAGCCGAGATAGAATTCATTCGACCCCCATCCGAGTAAAGCTATAGCGAGCACATGGATGAACCGGAAGTGCCTAGCGGTCTGGCGCCGTAATGTCCCTCAGGGACCCAATCCGGCGCGCGGTGAGGTAAATGCTCACGACGTGGTGGATAATGGCAGAGCATGAAGGGAGGCCGCTTTGGCAGCACAATATGCGGGTCGTTATCAACCCGCCCCGGCTCAGCCAGCGGCGTCGGTAGACCGAGGCACCGGGCTTGCTTTCAGTTCCTAGGGAGTGTCGTGTCTCATTCCGGCTCTTCGTAATGTGCGACTGCCCAAGGATTTCAAGGGTCCACGTACGGTACCTAATTACACCGTTGATCAGCCACCTGAGGCGTGGGTCGAGAGTTATGAGATGGCTATGGAGATGCTGGATGCGGATGAAGCGGCCTGTGCGAAGTATTTCACGATGATGTTGGAAGGGACAACCCGTACCTGGTTGAAGAACCTACCAGCCAACTCCATCGAGTCATGGGATCAGTTGAAGGCCCGGTTTATAGACAATTTTCACGTGCAAACAGCCTATGTCCATTGTGGATCTGGATGCCTGTGTTCAAGGGGAGAATGAGTCAACAACTCATTGGGTGCACCGGGTTTCAGAAGTTTTGCATTCGTCGGACCGGATTTATGCTGGCCAAGCAATCATAACGCTGGAGCATAATTGCCGGTTTAAGTCACTAAAGATGAAGTTGGGATGGCTCAAGCGCCACTGCAATGACATGGGAACACTTATGGCAGCCTTGGTCAAATATGCCGATTCTGATAATACCAAGGATCCCGAGTCTGATGAGGAGAAACTGGAGAAGGGAAAGAAGAACGGCGATGCAAAAGGATAGCATCACAACCAAGGAGGCCATGGGAATAATGGTAAGCGCAAGGCAGATAATTCAGATCTTGTGGCTAACACCAATATGCAGCGTCGCAAAGGTAAACCGCCCCAACGCGGTGGAGGGATGAATCTGGAGCGTCTGTTAAACCAGCCCTGGCCAAAGCATGGGACCAAGGAGGCCCCTTCCACACATCTTTGGAAAGATTGTTACATTATGAAGGAGTTCAAAAACTCTGATCTTTACCGGTATGATCAGGGGTTAAATCGAGTGATTCAGGTCCTGGTTTTCATGGTGGTGTCGTTTTATACTCTGTATTTCAGAATAATCTGGGCCTCAAGAACAACCAAGGTGTTAATAGCCAATGAATAATCAAGGGAATCAGCAGCGGTCGAGTTATGAAAGTCACCCCAAGCGGTTGAATGGTGGGCGATATCATGTGTTCACTACTAGCTTTGTGCAAGCGATCGGAAGCTTCACAAGAGGGCGATCAATGCTATTGAACCGGCAGTACCACGTTATTTGCGGTGGTCCGAGCAGCCCATTGTGTGGAGCAGAGGATCATCCGCCCGGGTTGACAATCCGGGTCAACTAGCTTTGGTGGTAGCACCTCAGGTGGGAGGTTATAAGTTTACCAAAGTTCTGATGGATGGAGGAAGCAGTATCAACATCCTATACTATGAGACTTTTCGTCGCATGGGGTTGACAGACAAGAATCTTAAACCATCAAACACTGTCTTTCATGGTGTAGTACCAGGTAAATTGGCATATCCTGTTGGCAAGATCGCTTTGGAGGTTGTGTTTGGAGATGAGCATGATTCCAGGTCTGAAATATTGACCTTTGAAGTGGTGAAAATCCAGTGCCCGTATCACGCACTGTTTGGACGGCCGGCTTACGCAAAATTCATGGCGAGGCCCTGTTATATCTATTTACAAATCAAAATGCCGGGTCATAAGGGAACTATCACAGTACACGGAAATCGAAAGATCGCTTTGGATTGTGAGGAAGGTGAAGCGGCCTATGCTGAGTCGGTTTGTGCTACAGAGGAGCTGAAGTTTTATGAAGACAATGTTGATCCGGCAGACATGACCCCTCTGAAGAAGCCCACCACTGAGCATGACCCAACCTGACGTTCAAACCGGCTGATGAGACTAAACTTGTTGATTTTCTTCCTGGCGATTCAACCAAACAGTTTAGCATCAGCACCAATGTGGATCCAAAATAGGAAAGCGCGCTCATCGAGTTCATCCGTGAGAACCGGGACATTTTTGCATGGAAGCCTTCTGACATGCCAGGTGTAGGGGCAATTGAGCTTGGTCCACATGGATTGAAGTATATGCCTCGAACGGCCATCAAATCTCAGGCGTTCGTTGACTTCATCAATGATTGGACCGAGTTACACGCATCAGAGGACAAACCGGACAATACATACTGGACTGTTCACTTTGATGGGTCCAGGCAATTGGAAGGCTCGGGGGCTGGAGTTGTCCTTACTTCCCCTCGAGGTGATAAAATTTGTTATGTTCTCCGCTTAATGTTTCCTTGTACTAACAATGCAGCAGAGTACGAAGCCTTACTCCACGGTCTCCGTGTGGCTAAGGAAATGAACTTAAGTCGGGTTCGATGTTTTGGAGATTCTGATCTGGTGGCTCAGCAAGTTTCTGGTACTTGGGATTCTAAGGATCCACTCATGGCGGCTTATAGACGCGAGGTGGATATTGTGGCAGGTCACTTTAAGGGTTATTAGGTTGAGCACATTGACCGGCAAAAAAACGAAGCAGCAGATGCTTTAAGCCGGGATCTCAACGTAAACCGGTACCACCCAATACCTTTTTGTATATCTTGCATAACCCGTACATTAAGTTGCCTCTGAGAGGAGGATTTAGCTGTTCCTGATGCGGAGGCCCAATTGGTAGCCGCTTTACATATCACTCCGGATTGGACAGTTCCATATTTGGCGTATATGAACCGGGGCAAGTTACCAGATGATGAGGTCCTCGCCAGGCAGATAATCCGGCGGTCCAAGTCCATGATTATTCACAATGGCGAGTTACACCGTTGCAGTGTTTCAGGCGTATTCCAACATTGTGTTTCTCCGGAGGAAGGACAAGAGATTTTACGTGAAATCCATGAAGGGGATTGTCTTCATCATGCCGGTTCAAAATTCCTCGTGGCTAAAGCTTTTCGTCATGGGTTCTATTGGTTGATAGCTCATGATGATGCGGAGGATCTGGTAAAGCGGTGTGACGCTTGTCAGAAGTTTTCACGTCGAGCTCATGTTCCGGCTCAAGAGCTACGGATGATTCCTATCACTTGGCCGTTTGCCACTTGGGGGCTTGATATGGTGGGACCTTTTAAGCGCTCCAAGGATAAGAAGACCCACCTGTTGGTGGCGGTTGACAAGTTCACTAAATGGGTTGAAGCGGAGCCCGTCAGCAAGTGTGATGCGGCCACGGCGGTTCAATTTCTCAAAAAGATTGTTTTCTGTTTTGGTTTTCCACACAGCATCATCACAGATAATGGCACGAACCTTTCTAAAGGAGAAATGGAGCAGTTTTGTCAACGAGAGCACATCCGGCTTGATGTAGCGTCCGTGGCTCATCCCCGGTCGAATGGTCCAGCTGAGGGGGCGAATCAAGAGATCTTGAAGGGTATCAAGCCCCGGCTTATGGTTCCTTTGAAGCGGACGCCAGGTTGTTGGGTGGAAGAATTACCATCTGTGTTATGGAGTATAAACACCACCCCGAACCGATCTACATGTTATACACCTTTCTTCATGGTTTACGGGGCTGAGGCCGTCCTCCCAAGTGACATTCGTCATGACTCGCCCCGAGTTGCCAATTATGTTGAAGTGGACAATGAGCAAGCACGCCAAGAGGCGCTGGACCTGTTAGATGAGAAACGGGACATGGCTTTGGCTTGGTCGACGGTTTATCAACAAGACCTGTGGCGTTATCACAGCCGCCGGGTTAAGACAAGAATCTTTTAAGAAGGCGACTTAGTGCTCCGGCTCATCCAGGATCAGACCGATATGCACAAGTTATCCCCACCTTGGGAAGGACCCTTTGTGGTCAGCAAAAATCTGCACAACGGATCATACTACCTCATTGACGTTCGAGAAGACTCACGCAGTTCTGAGGAGGAGACCCGGCGGCCATGGAACATAGCTCTCCTTCGGCCTTACTACACTTGAAGCCATAGGCTTTTCTTATGTACATATTTCAACAATGTATATATTATGATCAATATAATAAACCGGCATCCTTGCTATAAGCAGGGTCTCTGCCGTTTTCTTCAAATCTCTTTGTTTACATGGGGGCTTCAGCTGACAAAGCAAAGTACTACCTGTTAAACCGGCTCTCATGCCACAAAACAGCTTGGGAGCTACACACCCAAGGGGCCAAAGTGAGTTTTATTACTAAAAGCACGACTCAAACATAGGCACCCATTGAGCACAGCTCACAAAGTTACTTGGGGGCTCTTTGTGTAAAGTAACAAAGAGCTTGAAAGGACCCTTGTAATCGGGTATCGACCCACGGCTTGGAAGCCTGGTGTATTCACCTAAAACCCCGGGTTAACCTGCCTTCATCAAGTAAGCCACTCCTATCCGAGTAATCTGGCGTGACCCTTAACGTTTGTGATTACTCTCATTGAGACCCTGAACTTGTCAAAGTTAAAACGATGATTGGTTAGTTGGAGGCCCATCTTAAAAGGCTTTGTAAAATGGTTTAACTCAGAGGCCTGGCAGCCCATGAAAAGCCTCGAATTTGGGCCTGGCAGCCCTTGAAAAGCCTCGGCTACACGGTTTTTTGTTTGTTTTTTGCCAAGTTTTTTATCTTTGGTAATATCATATTAGCCCAGTGTTTGTTAACCCGGCTTGGCTTACAACTGCAAGTTGTTAGATCATATTCATGTTAACCCGGTGTTTGTTAACCCGGCTTGGCTTTCGACTATAAGTTGTCAGACCATATTTCTTATCAAGCTGGTGTTTCACAACCCGGACTAGCTTTGATTACATATCACCAGCGTAATCAAGTGGTGTTATTCACAATGCGGTATAGTTTAAAAAGTTTATACCAGCACTACATGGTGGGAGTTATCAATGCTTCAGATTTGGGTTTTTCACCCTTACTACAAATACAAGTTGGTAAACCAACTAAGTAATCTAATATCACAGGTATGATTTATTTCATATTTTTGATTCAGCTTTGGTCATTAACCAGGCTTTGTATGGGGCATTGTGACCCGTCCGGCGTTAAACCGCTTGGCGAGATCTTTTTATGCATATTGTGGATTGCATAATATTATGAAGGTATATAAGCCAGTACTGAAATTATCATGGCGGATCAGACAGTTATATCCTAGTGCACGATGGCAGCAGATCACAGTATTTCAACTAGCCTATTACAAGGCGCTTTAAGGCCCAAAATAAGCGATTGTTTTTTGACATAGAACACAATCTGTGCCTATCAACTCAGTTGCCGAATTAGGATTCATTGCCGGGTTGACGAGAGGTTGATGGATCTTCTGGGGTCGGTTCAGCCTCCTCCTCCCCATCCAGTGGCTGGAAGTCAACGGTGGTCCAATCAATCCGGGCTAAAGCTTGAAAGACAACCTCTTCATTTATAAGTTCGGACGGATCAACGTCAGGAGCGTAAGTGTGCTTACGGATTGGCGGGATAAGATTTTGCACTTCCCTCACAGCAGGGCAATCCGTTGGTTGTTGGCATCATAGAAGGACCGATGAACAATCAAATTCGCCTCTTCCGCCAATTGACTTGCCAGTGGACGCATCTCCTTTGTCACGGCTTTGAGGGCTTCGTTGTCAAAAGCTGACCCGTCTGTTTGTTCATCCAGAAATCCCTTGGCGATATCAACTGGATCCAAGTCAGATATCCATGCTTTGGCCCGAGTCGGTGCGAAAGCGCCACCGCAGCAGATCGCTTCACCTCTTCTATCTGCGCCGGCGTCATGGATAATTTGATTAGTGTGTCTTTGATCAATGTTGGTGCCAGTTTGTTGTATGAGACTGCACAGATAACCCATTGGGCACCGGTGTATAGTTTCTCAATCAAAGTGTATGCTGCCTTCAGTTTCATCCGCATATCTGTGCCCAGCTAGGCAATGCGATTACCTGCAACAATTTACGAATTCAATGTTAAATCGGCAGAGTCCAAGATATTTTCGAACCGGCTATGACAAAGTACTTACCAAAGATTGCAGAAGTCATAGCATTCACTTGATGTTTTAGCCCTGTCAGCTCTTCCGCCACCGGCCTAAGAGCTGCTTCGGCTTCTTCGGCCCGCTTCAACAAAGCAGCTTTCTCAGTTTCCCAGTTGGTGCGTTCATTTTTGAAACCATCCTTCAATTGCTCCATGGTTGTCAAAAAACCCTTTAGCTCCTCTTTGGCTTTAGAGGTCTCTTCTTGCTGGGACTTGATGTTCTCTTGAAGATCGGTGATTTGAGATTCTTTGATATTTTTATCAGTCTGCAAAAGTCAGAAGATGAAGTTGTTAAAGTCCCAAGCACATAACAAGTTATGCACTCGACACTTGGGGCTAATGTGGATTGCTTTTTAAAGTGAGTATTCTCAAGTCCCAAGGCTCAATCCAGGTATTAAGTTTGGCACTTGGGGGCTAATGCACAATTGATCAGTTATAAGTAAAGGCAAATAACAAGAACAGACAGTCCCGGTTTGTCTTCCAAAGACAAACCGGCCCTTGGGGGCTACTCAGTTGAAGTGTTCTTTCTATCAAAGTCCCGGTTTATCTTCAAGAAATAACCCGGCCCTTGGGGGCTACAATGGAAGAGATATACAGAATAAAGTAAATTTCAAAGCATTCTTGAAGATTACCTCATAGCGTTCCTTCATCAGGTTCACCAAACCGGCTTCAAAATCACGGCTGGTGTAAAGCCGGTTTAAAAATCCGGAATGAAGATTCTCGGTACTAAGGTTGATGAAGTTGGATAAGTCAGTCTTCCCTTTCCCCTTGCCCATACCAGTGAATTCCTCCTTGGCAGTATGTTTTGACAAGACAAACGGATTACCAGGGCTAATGTGACCCATGCCAGTAATAATAACATCATCATTATCACCCCTTGGTGGACTTAGCGAATTGACAGCATCCCTGGCTGGACTTGGCGGATTGGCAGCTGTGCTCGGCGGATCAGCAGCCGGGCTCGAAGGAGTAGCATGAGGGCTTGATGGATCAATATAAGTAGCCGGCCGGGCTTCAGCCGGATTAGTTTTAGTGTTATCACCTTGTGGGGCGTAATCATCCGTAACATCAATATTTCTACCGGTACACTCAGAGCCTTCTCGGTTCAACTTCACCGAGGGGGCACTGGTTTTAGCCTTCTTGCTCAGACGGGCTTTGGCACTGATATCAAGACAAAGATTAGCACGGTAAACCGAATTATGAAGGGAAAAGATGAAGGGCAGTGTACTTACCCAGGGACGGTTTTAAGGGGAGGCAGCTGAGTGGTTGATGAACCGCCAGACGAATTGGAAGACACCTGGTAATTCGAATCAGACGGATTGAGAGGGTATCAGAAGAAACCCTTCAAAGGATAAAGTTTTTCAGGACAACAAGAAACCTCTGGACGACGCTTCCGGGTTGGTGTATCCGGTAAACCGGAAGAGGAGACTTGCTGGCCACTGTTTCGGGTTGTACGACGCCCTTCAGGTTGCTGAGTCTTCAAAGAAAGTTTTGGATCCAAATAAGCAAGAGGGTGAGAGTATTTTACTTTCCGAACTGCACGGTGAAATCTTTGAACCGGCACAAGATCTGAATCGGAGGAAAGAGAGATTACCTCAACATGGTCCGCGTGGCTGGCCTCCGCATCATCCTGGGAATAGTCATTGTCAATAAGGTGTATGAAAAAGGAGCCAAGGGAGTCAAGTTCTACCTCTTGATCCGATTCGTCAATATCTTCTGGCGGATCAGAAGATTCGGCGGTTTTCTTCTTAGTTGTTCTCTTGGTGACTTTCCTCTTGATACGGGTAGCCCTGGCCGGTTTATCTTGAGTTTTCCTTTTCCAGAAGGAGCTATTGGCCTGCAAAATTAAACATAGAATTATTATATCAGTGTTAAAGCGGAGACGGATCCGAACAGAACAAGGTTAAAGTTTTTACCGTTGGCGGTTTGTTGGAGGCATAAAAAGGGCGCAGACCAGTTTGGGTGCATGTGGCGATCGGTTCGTCAATCATCTTCTTCACACTTTCAGTGACTTCATCATCAGTCAGTTCTATTTCGTTAAACCGTTGAGGATCATTGGTGTTGCCGGTATATTCATACATCAATCCGGGGCGGCGGCTTAAAGGTAGGACACACCACGAAACCCAACAGCGGACGAGATCAACACTAGTCAAACCATTGGCGAGGAGAGCCCAGAGCTTGGCGAGTTGAGGTGCGTAAGCTTGTCGTTCTTTGGCAGTTAATCGTTGAGGTAAAGGGTGGCCATTGCTAAGCCGGTGAGCGCGGTAGCCCGGCAAAGGATTTTCTCCAAATAGGGGCAGTGTTACGACAATAAAACCATGTTTGGTTCCAGTCTTTAGGATGGCTGTGAAGTTTGGCATGAGGAAAATCAACTTATTTCCTTTTTTAAATCGACACACCACCAAGTTCAGTATTGGGGCCGTCAGAGAACTCAGTTCGGCGGTTTAAGTGGAAGAAATCCCGGAAGAGGTCAACAGTTGGTTCTTCTTGCAGGTAAACCTCACAGAACACTTGGAAGCTGCATATGTTGGACACATAATTTGGTCCAATATCCTGAGGATGGAGTTGGAAGCTGGCAAGTACATCCTGGAAAAACTTTGATCCGGGAGGGCTGAATCCCCGGGATAGATGTTGCATGAACACGATCACTTCTCTATCTTGAGGCTCAGGAGGGCACTCAGGGCCAGGAACTCGCCAGTGGAGGACATTTTTTGGAGCTAAAGCGCCTGTTACAACGAATCCGTTGATTTGCGTTTCCGTGATCCGGGATGGAACCCAGTTGCAAGCGGAAAATTGCTTGGTCATCTTGAAAAGCAAAACTGCAAGGGAAAAATGAAGGCCGGTTTACAATTGACGGTTAAAATGGCGGTTTAAGTGAGGGCTGAAAGAACATGCGGTGCCCCCATGTTTGGTTTTGGTAATTGATGACAATCTCTATGGACTAATGGTTGCCTTGAGTTTATTTGAAGGTTTTGTCCATAGGCTTTTCTTGGAGTACATGTGTTGGTTTCAAGGAGAGTTTGTGTCGACCAAGGTGCTATTCAAGGAATTATCCAAAGATTGGTCATTTGAGAGTTGAGCTTATTGCAAGCATGTCTTGAAGAAGAAGATTATGTGATCATTCATGTTTACCTTCAAGACATCATCCAAATGAAGAGAGTTGGAAAGATTCAAGGTTGATCAAGACTAAGTCAAGAGTGAATCAAGTTGATCAACACACAAAGCGCAAAAGATGTACTGAGGCATCAAGTGATCCCATGGTATGGTAAGCATTCTCCATTAAGCTTTGTGTGCTAACCCATGGTCTTCGTGAGAGTTCTTTGTGGGGTTAGGTTGCGGTGTGCAAGTTCAAGTGATGCATCACGAAGAGATCAAGTGCTTGAAGCTTGCCGTCCATTGTGGTGACAATGGACTTGTGAAGATAAGCGGAAGAGTGGCTCACCCATAGTGGAGTATGGGGAGCAATCAACTAGTCTTCATCGAGCCAACGCAATCAAGAAAGGTGGTCCATCTTGAGGAGGAGTAGATCGTCATCATCTAGCTCAAGTGGACTCTGTGCAAGACAGAGGTTTTCCCTTGATATGTTTTCTATTTTTCCGGTCTCATGGTGGTAGTTGGGAGGCCGGGTTTTAGGATCGATTGTCGTACTATCAAGGGGGGATCTCGATGAGTTGCTTGATCGTATCGTTCGTAGAGAGCTCAAACCATTGCATCCTTGCATCATCTTTATTGGTTCTTGTTTGGTTCTTCTCCTTGCGAGTTTTGGAGCTTTTGGTCATTTTTATGACAAGCTCGAGTTCATCGAAAACAGAGTTCACATGCGTCTTCTATGATGTTTTCGATGTTGGAGGGTATGCCGGTTCTTCTCTGTTGGAGTTTCACTCCTTTGATTGTTAGGCATACCTCCCCTGTCTCTGTTTTGATGCTACTCGTTGTCTTGTATCCAACAAGCTTGAGTTTGCTCAATTCGGAGCTCATTTGCAGAAGTTATGGCAGTTCTGGTTTTATTGTTTTCCTCTGTTGTCTTCTTTGCAAAATGAAGGACTCCTAGTGTTGATGATCTGGGGCATGTGGTAGTACTGCTCTCCGGAGCGGTAGTACCATGAGCCCTTCTTGCGGTAGTATCAGGTGCTCACGGTAGTACCGCTCTGTGGAGCGGTAGTAATGCGTGGCCTCGCATCAGCCTTGACTACTCAAGCGGTAGTAGGGCGGATGTAATTTTTACATCTGTGCCCTCACGCTGTAGTACCGCCCTTGAGCACGGTAGTACCGTGGGCTCTGGCCAGGCTTAGCAGCATGAGCGGAAGTAGGGGCGGATGTAATTTTTACATCCGCGCCCTATGCGGTAGTACCGCTCTTCATGTGCGGTAGTACCGTACCGGATTTTTGCGCAGGTCCTCCCTTAGCGGAAGTAGGTACGGAAGTAATTTTTTACTTCCGTGCTTTCTCTGCGCCTAGTGTTGCCTGCCTTACGGTAGTACCGTGTAGCTGTAGTACCGCTCGGCGGTTCTACCGCTCGTTGCTGCATAGCAGGCCTTCATCTGGCGATCTGCACATGCGGTAGTACTGCAACCTGCAGGTAGTATCAGAGCCGATCAGCGGTAGTACCGCAGCTCCGTGCGGTAGTACCGCGTCATGCGGGCTGAGTGAGGGGATAACGGTTGGATTTTCTCCCCACCTATAAAAGGGGGTCTCCTTCCCCATTGAGATAGAATCCTTTGAGCCCGTGTTCTTCCCCCATTGTTGACCTTCTTCGAGCTTGCTAACTCTCAATCCCTCCATGGATTCTTGCTAGTTTTTGAGGGAAAAGAGAGAGGAGATCTAGGTCCACATTTCCACCAATCACTTTCTCCTCTAAGTGAGGGGAACCCCTTGGATCTAGATCTTGGAGTTCTTCGTGTTCTTCTTTCGTTCTTCCTCTCATTTTCCTCCCTAGCATTAGTTGCTTTGGTGGGATTTGGGAGAGAAGGACTTGGGCACTCCGTGTGCCCTTGCCATTGCATTTGGTGCATCGGTTTGAGTTCTCCACGTGATACGTGGAAGTTCTGAGTTGAGAAGCTTATTACTCTTGGGTGCTTGGTGCCCTTGAGCTTGTTCCTCTTGGGTGCTTTGGCGCCCTAGACGGTTGGTGGTGCTTGGAGCTTAATCATTGTGGTGTAAAGCTCCTGCAAGTCGGGGTCTCCAATTAGGTTGTGGAGATTGCCCCGAGCAATTTGACAGGTACCGGTGACCGCCCACAAGGGTTGCCAAAGTGTACGGGTTCGGTGACCGCCCTCAAGGGTTGCCATTTGTACGGGTTCGGTGACCGCCCTCAAGGGTCCCTTAGTGGAATCACGGCATCTTGCATTGTGCAAGGGCGTGAGGAGATTACGGTGGCCCTAGTGGCTTCTTGGGGAGCATTGTGCCTCCACACCGCTCCAAACGGAGATTAGCATCCGCAAGGGTGTGAACTTCGGGATACATCGTCGTCTTCGCGTGCCTCGGTTATCTCTTACCCGAACCCTTTACTTATGCACTTTACTTTGTGATAGCCATATTGTTCTTTGTCATATATCTTGCTATCACATAGTTGATTATCTTGCTTAGCATAAGTTGTTGGTGCACATAGGTGATCCTAGTTGTTTTAGGTTTTGTGCTTGACAAATTAACCGCTAGGTTTATTCCGCATTTGTTAAAGCCTAAACCATAATTATTTTAAAGCGCCTATTCACCCCCCCCCTCTAGGCGACATCCTCGATCTTTCAAGGGCTAATAGCATATGGCGGATTATCAACTACTAAAGGTTAAACCGCCCTTAGGTGAAAGGGCCAGAGCTGAAAATCTACAAAGTGTTGACAGAAACAAGTTTCACAAGATGGTGATATAATTTTGGATCTACCGTGGTTCAGTAAAGAAATTTTTCTGAGACCTACAATGACGTCAAGCGGAACACAGAAGGTTCAGATAAGGATCTATCCAGGAACAGCGAGATGCTGTAATACGGCAGATTAAAACTACATATCCAGCCGCAAAAGGAAACTATCAGACCTAGCTAGATTCAATAAGATGCTAAAGGGAAAACAGATAAGTGCTGATGAACAACGACAAACACTGAAGAAACCTTAAAACCCTAATACAGATTTAATAAGTGAAGGAAGGGAATGTTTACCAGGGCCACGCAGCGGCGGAGGAGTGTTGCAGATCTCTGGTGCAAATAGGTTGATGCAGCGGCCTAGTCGGTGCAGGGTGAAGGGTCGGCGGCGGCGGCAATGCTTGAGTGCTTCGGGGTCGCGAGGAAGAAGACGATGTGAAGAGGAAAGGGGGAAAATGGAAGGACCCCCGGTCTCATTTATAAAGGAAAGGGGATAAGCGGCATGCGCGAGAATCGAGGGGCCTGTAGCGGCAAAAGAGGGCGTAGCTGTCGCCTCGATCTTCGGGAGCAATTAATTAAAGGAATCTTTTTTAATCTTTTTATACAGAGATAACGTCATGACAAGCCACTACTGTATCCAGAGGATGACGTCACGGCGGTTTAACAAAAGTTTACAGGAGAAGACATCGCGGCGGTTTACGAGGAATGTAAGAAGATGTTCACATGATTTTTCTAAATATTGAAGATTTACATGAACTGGTTCAAATCAACCTGGGGCCTAATGTTGGGGATATAACTACTAAGGGTAAACCGCTACATTGAAGCCCGGTTCACCCTCAACTACATTGAAGCCCGTAAAGACCCAGAAGATGGCGCTTTACTGATGAAGCTTAGAGGCCCAGAGCCCAAAGGAAGATTAGGGCCCATGGTAGTAAACCGCTATGATTGTATAACTCGTGTTGTAAGATAGGGAAGGGGAGTCCGAGGCGGACACTTGTATGAGCCAACCTCGAGACTCTGTAGACCAGCCGGGCGTCAACCTATGTATATAAAGGGACGACCCGGCGGCGGTTTGAGGGCAGAAAACAACAACTCGAGACCCAGGCAAAGCGTATTTGCTCCCTGGTCATCAAAACCCAATCAATTCCATCACAACTAGATGTAGGCTTTTACCTTCATCGAAGGGGCCAAACTAGTATAAAAACTCCCGTGTCCCTTGTCCGGTTTAACCCCTCCAAGCTAACCCGTCGCGATGGCTCCACGACTAAGTCCTTTCAAGAGGACATCTGACGTGACAATTCCACGACAGCGTTGGTGGCTCGGCACGTATCCCACCGCCGATGAGGCCGCGCGTGCCTACGACGTGGCGGTGTGGCGTGCCGGACGGCCGAAGACGGACCTCAACTTCCCGGAGGTCGAATCTCAGGCGGTGGCGGAGTGGCTCGTGCAGCAGGACATCCGGATGGAGGAGATGCCGGCGAAGAAGGCGAAGAAGAGACCGACGGTTATCGTTGCTCCCGGCAAGAGCGACGAGGCGGCGATGGCTCGGTTTACGCGAGAGCATCCGTAGTACGTCCAGGCCGAGCTGGAGCACTACTAGAAGCGCGACGTCGAGGCGAAAAAGAAGGGGGTGAAAAAGGAGGACGAGGCCGACCGCTCGACTGTGATCCCTATCGTGTCGTCGGATGAGGACTGGGGTGACTCCGAGGAGGAGGATGAGGGGTGCGATGACCCGACCAAGGATGAGTTCTGGGAGCAGTTCCGCAGCTCCGATGATGAGGGGTAGTTTCATCTAGTAGTTTGAATAAGTAGTAGTTGAATTTGTGTATGAAACTTTGTTGAATTTCATGTTTGAACTATGTTGGGATGAAGTAGTAGTTGGTTGTTTTAATCTTCGTTTTGGACCATCTGTTGGAGTTGCTCTTTTTTTACATCTCTGTTTTGGACCATCTGTTGGAGTTGAGCCTTTTTCGAAGATGTAAAACGTACTTTTTGATGCTCCAAATTTGGACCATCACCGGTTTGGACCACCGAAATTTGGACCATCTATTGGAGATGCTCTTAGATAAAGATTGATTAGTATACGCAAGTCTTGGCTTTCAGATGTGGTCACTGAGAGCATCTACAGCCGGACCTCTCAAACACGCCTCATATGTCCGGGCGGGCTGTCCGGTCACAATTTTTTTACCCAGATGGGCCCCACAAATGGCCCTCAAACGCCCAGGCTGACCGGCACCCCCATATCCAGCACAAATATGGGGCGGATATGGGGCACCCGGGCACACCCGCCACGTTGGTCTGACGGCAAGGTCCCGTGCGGAAACGCCCGGAAACCCGGCGGTCCGACGAACGCCGCATCCATCCCCGTGATGTGAACGCCGCGTGGCGCCGCTCCGGCTCGCCGCGCAAGACCAAATCCGGCTTGTTAAGTCGGCCGGTCCCGCAACCCTAACCACCCCCCCTCTCCGCGCCGCTAGTCTGAGCTCATCTACCTCCTCCCTCTCCTGCTCCGGCGCTCTGCCCACGGTCATACGCTTCGCCCACGCTCCGGCACTCCGCCATGGTCCGGAGCAAGATCACCTACTACGCCATGCTAACGCCGGAGCGCCGCTATGAGATCCAGCAGGAGATCCGGGCGTGGCAAGCCGTGCGTGCCGCCCGCATCGTTGCCGGGCTGCCTCTGGACTCACTGGAGACGGAGAAGGAGGAGACGGGGGAAGAGGAGGAGGAGGAGATGGCTCCGATGGAGGTGAAGGAGACAGACCAGCAGGTGCCGACCTTCAACTTGGAGCAGGCGGAGGCGGAGTTCGCCGTCGCCAAGTCCGACGAGATGGCGGAGCAGCAGGCCATCCTGGTGTCCATCCAGTATGAGGCCTATGTGGAGGCTAACTGGGAGTTTCTCCGGCGGGAGCAGGCGGAGTCCGACGCGCTCTTCGCCGAGCTCGACGCGAAGATAGAGGCGTGGGAGGCCGGAGCGGAGCAGCCGGAAGCGTCGGAGGACCTGGAGCAGCAGTTGCCGCCCATGCTACCGGAGCCGGGCACGAAGATCGTCGTGGTCTCCGACAAAGAGTAGCTAGGATCGATGTAGTATCTAGGTTCTACTTCTTTTGCATGTTTTTGTATGGCTATAAGAATCTAGTATGAAATATCCAGATGCAAGAATTGAAATTTGAGGCGTGCGCATCCCGGGTCATTTGAGAGGCCATATCTATCATATATGACTGTAGATGCTCTGACAAGGAACACCTACGCAGGCGGATCCAACGCACGCGGCAGCATTTTCGAGGGAGATTGCTCTCTCTCTCTCTTCTGTTATTCAAGAAGGTGTCCTCGTGTACTTACTTTTTTTGTTTGTCTCATGTTAATTTATGAGCTTGGAGAAGACCGCGTGAGTCGTCATCCTGCGTTTTTTCTTTCCGTTCCTGCTCACCTGCTAGAGCCAAACTTGAGAAATGTAGTCCGTGGTAACGTGCATCCAACTACATGGCACGTCCGGAACAAATGTCGTGACTTGGCTTACCAGTACTCCTCTACCATGGATGACGGCACAAGCAACTCCAAATCTCTGACGTCGTCCACGTTTTAAACCTTTTCAGACATGCTTTAACGCGGCCGTCGCGTTGTTGCGCGGGTGGTTCTGCCTCAGCTCAAACCAGGGCTGCGCCTGCTGCCCTGGGTGCGGTGCAGCCGGCGCTCAAAGTTTATTCTTGAACACATTAGTTGTGATGGTAATCTTCAGAGAAGCATCACGTACACATTCAGAAACGGTCTGCAAGGTGAACCACTCGCTGCTGGATACCGGGCGCCGACTCTCAAGTCTCAAGTCTGGACACATGAGCCGCCCACCCACCCAGAGAAGCTGAGAAGGCATGGACCATGCATGTACGGTATGGTATGGTATGGATACGTGCCGTGTGATGGGGCAAACCGGCAAAGATAAACAGGAAGGAATCTGTGTGTAGGGGATGTTTGGTTTGTGACTAACTTTGCCAAAGGTTGCCACACCTAAGGTTAGGCAAGTTTGACCAACTTAGGTGAATGTTTGGTTCAAGCCACACCTTAGGAGGTGTGGCAAGCCACACTAGGGCCCCGCATGGCATACGCATAAAAAATGTGGCACGATTCCCTTAGGATTGCCAACTTGTGGCTCTCATTTTTAAGCGAGGCGGAAGATATCCTCTTGGTTCGTGCTTGGGCAGCTGTGGGGATGGATGCAAGCATCGGCACCGATCAAACCGGTAAACGGTATTGGCAAAGGATCGAGGACACCTATTGTAGGATCAAGCCGAAGAATAGTGGGTTCATCTCTCGCACTTACTAGTCGCTTCAAGGCCGGTGGGAGTTGATGACGGCCATGGACCAAGTGAGGGATGCACCACCTAGTGGAACCGTGGAGAGTGACTATGTGAGTACATATCTCTTCACTATTTTGATTATGTGTGTGTACTATGCTATTGGTGGGTTCTTATGTGATTATGTGTGGTTGATAGGAGACAATTACCGGCATAAGGTACAAGAAGATGACCGCTTCCAAGGGCAAGCCATTCCCATTTAAGCATGCTTGGGCAATTCTTCAAAACCTTTGACAAGTGGAAGTTGAGGGATCAAGAGACCGCACCCAAGAAGTCGGCAATGCTTACGATGGATGATAATGAAGATGAGGGAAGGAACGAGCACAAGCCCGCTGGAACCAAGAAGGATAAGCTAAGGGTGAAGATGGAAGGAGAGGCGTCAAGCCTAAGGGAGAAGATGGAGCACATGATGAAGGCAAGAGAGGAATTGACAACGAACACATTGGAGACGAAGCTTCTTATCACCGAGAAGAAGAAACAGGTCAAGCTTGCACGAGTTGAAGCAAAGCGTGAAGAAGCAAAGCGCAAGGACGACTTGGAGGAGAGGATGATCAAGCTCAAAGAGGCAAAGGTATAGAAAGAACTCATGATGGAAGAGAAGAAGCACATGATGATGTCCAAGAAGGACATGGATCAAGACCAATTGCAATGGTGGAAGGACTACAAGGAGGACATCGCGGAGAGGAAGAGGATGTTCCGTGGTGCGTCCTCTACTTTTCGAGGTGACACTCCGATGAGTAGTTGTGGCAATGGCGGTGTGGACGACTCCGCCGGCTCCTATGGAGATGCTTGATGGAGCCCGAATGTGGTCCGAGATGGCGCCGAGGTGCAACTTTTTGGTGATGGTGCCGCTGAGAGGGGGAAGATGATGATTTTGTGATGTAAATATTAAACATGCATCAATGATCTTCATTTCCGTGTTTGTTTGAAGGTTGATTGTGTTTTTCTAGTGAAAATTGTGATATGTCAAATGCCAATTTTAAGGGCTGGGGTTGGGGCAAAGACTAGAACCCTCAAACCCAACCCTTATAACGGTTTGAGGGTTCTAGTATTTGCCCCTGTTTTTCAACCCTTAAAAGTGTAAAAAATGGCCAATTCTCAACTCTTAAACCCAATTTTAGATTTAAGGGTTTGAGGGCTTTACTAGACATGCTCTAAAGCACATCATCCCACCCCGTCTATTCGTACTAGTAGCGTGCCCAAAAGAAACCAACGATGCTGCTAAGTCATACCAGTAGCGTGCTTTGTACCCAGCGCTACTGGTAATTACCAGTAGCATGGGGACACAAACAAACGCTGTTACTAAACTTCTATGTATAAGCATTTTTCTAGTAGTGGATGGCGGAGCCCGAGGACACAGGTCCACCACGATGATGCCGCCGCTGCCACGCCATCCTTGCTTGAACAGTCTAGTTTCCAAATTCACCCCCAACCATAGGACCGATGGCCTCGTCAGGGAAGGATCTGAAGAATCTTTATGCAGCGTCGTCATCGTCGTAGCCGAAGCCAAGACGATGAACAACCTAAAAAGCTAGACTACATAGGAGTAAAAATGATTCACATGCGTGGATCCGGCGACCACCTACCATCGACGACCAAGGTCACAGGTGAAGGGGAGCCGCCGGAGGACAGCGTTGAAAGATGGCCTCTCCTGGCGGCGGCTAGGGTTCCAGCCGTTGTTTGATCACGCGCACAGGCATCATGTACATTTGTTTGTCTCGGTACGTTCTATAAGTTGTTCTAAGTTTTTTTGAATTGAATGTGTATAAACATATTTTAGTGTATTTGTTTGCTTATTTCAGTCCTTGTATAGTTTATATTGAAATATTTAAAAACATCTTATATTTGTGAACGGAGGGGGCATTTTGTTGCGCTGCATTGCAACCCACAATTTGCATGGTGTACGTCAAATGCAAGTGATTTATGGCGCGGGTCGTTCTGATGGTGGTGATGATCGTTTGATGGTCCAAAAATCACTGGAAATTTTATTATATTTAAGGTACTTTGTATTTTCAATGAAGTTTTATAATAGATCATGTCTTTTCACAAACAAAAAATGCAACTGATTCGTCAAGCTGGATCGGTGCGTCTAAAAGTGGAATTAGGGTCCCAAACAACCTGCAAATCCAACAAACACCCGGCATCATTCTCCAACTCCAGCGTTAACATTTCACGGTTACGAGAAGAAAGGAAAGCCTTTCGTATCCACTAGTGTGTGTCACATTCGTATTGGTGGCCATGTTAATCAACTTTGGGTGTCGGCCTAAAAGAGAAACGCATTGCGTTTGTTTCACTTTTGCACGGCCAAAGAACATGTCTTAAATTGCTTCCAATGCCCACAAAAGGCAAAAATAATGTCCCCTCGTGGGGTTTGCATCCGACTTGGGCGCCATATATACTGGCATCCCTATTATATCACCATGATTGCTGCTCCCACTTCCATTTCTGTAACACGTTAGTGAAGCCAATTACTCCATCCGTTCCTAAATATTTGTCTTCTAGAGATTTTAAATGGTCACCACATACGGATGTATATAGACATATTTTAGAGTATAGGTTCACTCATTTTGTTCCGTATGTAGTCACCATTTGAAACCTCTAGAAAGACAAATATTTAAAAACGGAGGGAGTAGATTACTAGGTCATTTCTTACGTCTTGGAGTATAGTAAATTTTGTGATAAAATGACCAACTATAACCTTGTCGACCTATCTTAAGATGAGATGGCGTGTGGTGGGGTGGGGGGAGGGGGATTTGGGTAGATTCTTCATTTTTATCTCTTCATTCACTTAGTTAGTGCGTCTTCAACATCAACCCACAAACCGTCCAGTCCGGACGTGTTTTGTCATTCAACGCAGGTCTGTAGCTCGGCAGTTCAGATGTCATTTTTTTTTTGTAAATTGAAAATAAACTAGGCGAGGCTTTAGGGAGTCCAGACCACCGCCACGTAGGACTCCGACACCCCGGCCCACTCAATTCCTCCCTCCCCGTCTCATTCTTTTCCACTCCGCCCCAGCCCCCCCTTGTTTTGCATCCGTACCCTTCTTCTCCGACGCCGTCGTTGTTTCTTTGCGGCCACCTCCCAGGCATTTCAGGACCGGGGATGTCCTCGGCCCCACCCACGCGCCCGCTCCCCTGTACAATGGCGTCGTCCACCTAGGATCCGTCCATAGGTACCCTCCGCCCCTTCCCCTTATCGACGCCATCCATGGCGGACTCCATGCCCGGCAAATGTTTGATCAAATGCCATTGATCTATTTTCAAACTTCATGACATTTTTTAGTGTAAGAAGGATGGCGGGATACTCGGTGATGGAGGATGAGTTGTTGTGCAATGCGTGGTTGGCCGTATCTGCGTACTTCATAGACAGGAGCAGAAGGGGGGGTCTTTTGGCAGTGCGTGCATGGTTCGTTTCATGCGCGAAAGAACATTGTGCCCTCTGACATGCACATCATCCACGAACACAGTGTCAAGTCCTTAGCGTATCGATGGTACACTATCCAGAGCTCCTTCGCAATATATTGTGGCGCGGCTGATCGGCTGGAAGCAATGTGACCATTGTGCGCAGCAACCATGGAGATCCTAAGTTTATCTTCTTCTTGCTCTACATGTTGATTGATTCATTTACTCATTGTTGCTCTACATGTTGTGTAGCCGGCACTCGCTGTCGTGACGTACTACCACTGGTGGAAAAACAGGCTTCCGTCCAGCCCCATAAGTCGCGAAGCTGTAGGAACCGCGACTAATGAGACCTTTAGTCGCGGTTCTGGAGGTGAACCGCGACCAAAGGCCTGGGCCCAGGGCGCTCGGTGGCTAGCTGGTGCACGTGAGGGGCTATAGTCGCGGTTGGCCAGACAACCGCGACTAAAGGTTTTCGGGCACCTTTAGTCACGGTTTGCTGTGCCAACCGCAACTAAAGCCCCTCCCTATATATACCCATCCAGCAGCCAACACTTAGCCATTTGGAGCCATTCTCTTCACAAGTGGGTGTAGGTTTGCTTTTGGTTCCTCTTATGCACATAAGGTGTTTGATGAAATGCCCCAAGAGCATGAAACAAACATGACATGAAGTGTTGGAGCCACACTCTTCGATCATGTTAGCAACTTGATGAACCTTTGATGTGTCAATATGCATGTGTGTAGTTCATTGTTTAATTTATATTGTTTGTAGCTAGTTAGTTTAACAAATGCATGATGGTTAATTATATATTTTATATTATAATAATGCAGATGAATCGGCAATGGATGTACGGTAACCGACTCTCCGTGAGTTCACTACGGGTTTGAAAGATTTCCTCGTAGTGGCTAATGCGAACAAGCGGGGGGTTTTGTTATCTGTCCAGGTGTTATCTGTAAGAATGAGAAGGGTTACTCTTCCTCAAGAGTTGTTCACATGCATCTGCTTCAGAAGGGTTTCATGCCAAGCTATAATTGTTGGACCAAGCATGGAGAAAGAGGGGTTATAATGGAAGAAGATGAAGAAGGGGATGATTTCTTCGATGAAAGCTATCTTGCTCATTTCGGTGATTCTTTCATGGAGGATCTTTGAAGGTGAAGGGAAGGTGAAGAAGAGGCACGTGATGATCCCGTTGATGATCTTGGTCGGACCATTGCCGATGCACGGAGACGCTAAACCGAAAAGGAGAGGGAGAATTTGGATCGCATGTTAGAGGATCACGTAAAGGCGCTGTACCCCGGATGCGATGATGGTGCGAAAAAGCTGGGCTGCACTTGGATTTGCTGAAATGGAAGGCAGAGGCAGGTGTAGCTGACTCGGCATTTGAAAACTTGCTGAAAATGTTGAAGAATATGTTTCCAAAGGATAACGAGTTGCCCGCCAAGACGTCTGAAGCAAAGAAGGTTGTACGCCCTCTAGGTTTAGAGGTTACGAAGATACATGCATGCATCAACGATTGCATCCTCTACCGCGGTGAATACGAGAATTTGAATGAATGCCGGTATGCCTTTGCATTGCGTTATAAGATCGAGAGGTGATGACCACGGTAGCGATGTTGAGGGCCGTAAACCCGTGAAGAGGGTTCCCGCCAAGGTGATGTGGTATGCTCCTATAATACCACGGTTGAAACGTCTGCTCAGGAACAAAGAGCATGCCAAGTTGTTGCGATGGCACAAAGAGGACCGTAAGTCGGACGGGAGTTGAGACACACCGCAGATGGAACGCAATGGAGAAAGATCGACGGATGGTTCAAAGATTTTGCGGTGACGCAAGGAACATAAGATTTGCTCTAAGCACGGATGGCATGAATCCTTTTGGCGGCAGAGCTCCAGCCATAGCACTGGCCCGTGACTCTATGCATCTACAACCTTCCTCCTTGGTTGTGCATGAAGCGGAAGTTCATTATGATGCGGTGCTCATCCAAGGTCCGAAGCAACCCGGCAGCGACATCGATGTGTACCTAAGGCCATTAGTTGATGAACTTTTACAGCTGTGGGGTGGTGTCCGTGTGTGGGATGAGCACAAACAAGAGGAATTTGACCTCTGGCGTTGCTTTTCGTAACCATCAACGATTGGCCTGCTCTTAGTAACCTTTCGGGACTGTCAAATAAGGGATACAATGCATGCATACCGCTTACATGAGACTGAAAGTGTACATTTGCCAAATTGTAAGAAGAACGTGTACCTTGGGCATCGTCGATTTCTTCGAAAATTCATCCAAGAAGAAAGAAAGGCAAGCATTACAACGGCAAGGCAGATCACCGGCGAAGCTCGCGGAACGCACCGGTGCTGAGGTATTTGATATGGTCAAGGATTTGAAAGTCATCTTTGGAAAGGGTCTGGCGGACAATCAGTTCGAAGGGAGCTGACGGGCACGCAGCCATGTGGAAGAAGAAATCTATATTCGGGAGCTAGAATATTGGAAAGTCCTAGATGTCCGCTCTGCAATCGACGTGATGCACGTTCTGAAGAATATTTGCGTGAACCTCCTAAGCTTCTTGGGCGTGTATGGGAAGACAAATGATACAAAGGAAGCACGGCAGGACCAACAACGTTTGAAAGACCACGATGACCGGCATCCGGAATGGTTTCAAGGTCGTGACTACGCCTCGACCAAAGAAGAGAAGGTCTCTTTTTGAATGCCCGAAAGCGATGAAGGTTCCGTCTGGATTCTCGCCCAATATAAAGGGAATAATAAACATGGCGGAGAAAAAGTTCCAAAACCTGAAGTCTCACGACTGCCACGTGATTATGACGCAATTGCTTCCGATTGCTTTGAGGGGCTCCTGCCGGAAAATGTTCGAGTAGCCATTGTGAAGCTATGTGCATTCCTCAATGCAATCTCTCGGAAGGTAATCAATCCGGAAGTTCTACCACGGTTCTGAGCGATGTGATCCAATGTCTTGTCGGTTCGAGTTGGTGTTCCCGCCATCCTTCTTCAATATTATGACGCACCTCCTGGTTCACCTAGTCGAAGAGATTTTCGTTCTCGGTCCTGTATTTCTACACAATATGTTCCCCTTTGAGAGGTTCATGGGAGTATTAAAGAAATATGTTCGTAACCGTGCTAGGCCAGAAGGAAGCATCGCCAAGGGCTATGGAAATGAGGAGGTAATTGAGTTTTGTGTTGACTTTGTTCCTGACCTTAAGCCGATTGGTCTTCCTCGATCGCGGCACGAGGGGAGACTAAGTGGAAAAGGCACGATCGGAATGAAATCAACGATATGTATGGACGGCCATTCTCCTCTGAAGCACACCACCTTTATCTTGACCAATTCCAGCTTGGTGGCTCCGTGCTTTGAGAAACACAAGAATATTTTACGCTCGACAACCCGGGAAGCCTGAATCCTGGATTAGGAAGGCCCACATGGAGACTTTCGGCGGTTGGTTGAGAAAACATTTAATGAATGACAATGATGTTGTAGATCAGCTGTACATGTTGGCCAAGACACCATCTTCGACTATAACGACTTTCCAAGGGTACGAGATAAATGGGAATACATTTTACACGATCGCCTAAGATAAAAGAGCACCAACCAAAACAGTGGTGTCCGCTTTGATGCAAAGAACCGAGAATGGGCAAGAGGTCACATATTATGGTTACATAGAGGAGATATGGGAACTTGACTATGGACCCTCCTTTAAGGTCCCTTTGTTCCGTGCAAATGGTTCAAGCTAACAGGAGGTGGGGTAAAGGTGGACCAGCAATACGGAATGACAATGGTGGATTTCAACAATCTTGGTTACCTTGACGAACCATTCGTCCTAGCGAAAGATGTCGCTCAGGTTTTCTATGTGAAGGACATGAGTAGCAAACCGAGGAAAGCGGAAAGATAAGAAAGCGATCAGTACATCATGCGATGATCCAAAGCGCCACATTGTTCTTTCAGGAAAAGAAACATCGTGGGAGTGGAGGACAAGATGACATGTCGGAAGATTATAATATGTTTGCTGAAATTCCGCCCTTCAAAGTGAACACCGACCCAAGCATTAAGTTAAATGATGAGGATGCTCCATGGATACGGCACAATCGTAAGCAAGCAGGGACACAAGGGAAGAAATGATGTGTAATAATTTATTGTACCAAACTTTGTTGAATGGATCATGTGAATTATATTACCCGTGATGTGTTTGGTGTCCATTTTGAATGATTCGAGATACCACTGATGATACATGAAATTTGGAGTGATTTAGTCATACTCCTGCCTAGGCGTATAATATGCATACTCGTAGTCTTCATAGCCGCCGTCGTCGTTGTCTTGGTAGTAAATGCGCCTTCTAAGTTGCCGCCGTCGTAAATGCATTTCTTTGTCGTCATTCTTTGTGATGTAGTCCTTGACGCTCTGCAGAGTCCAGCCGGTGGGGACGCGGTAGCCCGGTGGACAATGGTAGTTCTAGGCGCAAAGCTCCTCCACCTGCTGGTAGGTTAGAGTGGGTGCGGTGGAAGCCATGAGAGAGTGATGAGAGATTGTAGAGATGTGATAATGCTTGGCCAAGCCAAAGCTACATATATGTAGTGAGAAATGGCGGGAAAAATGGGAGCGGGAAGACAGGAGGCGGGAAGAAAGTGGCGGGAAGAAAGAGGCGGGAAGACAGGGAAGAAATGGCACTAACAGAAAGTTTATAATTTTTCTAAAACTAAAAGCAAAAAGAATTAAAAAATAAAGCAAAAAACAACAAAAAATAAATAATAATGCAGAAAACAAAACAAAAAAACTGGAAAAAAAATAGTGCCGCCATCGGACCCCCACGGCCTGAATACGACTAGAAACCCTACATGGGCTGGATTCAGGCCCGCAGAGGCCAAGTAGGCCCACAGGCACATAGCTAGTGACAGATTAGGCCTGAAGCCTGCGGTTGAGAGGAGCTCGAGAGGGTGGGCGCAGGCGCTTATAAACCACTCTCGAGCTCTCTCAACTAGCGAGTGGGACTAAACTTTGGGCGTGAGGCAGCACAAGGCCTTTAGTCGCGGTTGGGCAGGCGACCCGCGACTAAAGGGTACCTTTAGTCATGGTCTCGCCGCCAACCGCGACTAAAGGGGCGGGGCATAAAAAACCGCCAAAAAAACCCTTTAGTCGCGGTTGGGCAGGCGACCCGCGACTAAAAGTACCTAATCGCGGGTCTCGTCGCCAACCGCGACTAAAGGGGCTATAAATCTGGCGAGGATTCTCGTCTTCTCCGATTCCCTTTGTTCGTCTCTGCCAGCGCCCTCGGCGCGCCCGCCGTCGCCCTCGCCCTCGGCGCCGCCCGCCGTCGCCCTCGCCCTCGGCGCCGCCCGATACTGCCGCCTCTCCGTCCCCTCAAGACGGCGCCCGGCACCTCCTCGATCCGTCTTTGGAACGAGGGCATGATATGGCGCTCCGTCGCCGGCGCCCGTTCAGTGCCGCCACCGCGCTGCGGCTCACGCCCTCGGCGCCCGGCCTCGTCACCGTCGCCTCTCCGCCTCTCCTCGACACTTGGCGCCCGAGGCCGATGCCGCCCCATCGCCGCTTCGCCGTCACCTCGCCGCTCGTCGGGCCTCGCCCGTTCGGCCGGCCCGGCCTCTGGCCTTCGCGCTCGGGCTAGACCTCTGACCGAGCAACCCCATGGCCATGCGCCTCGCCACACCTCCCCGATCGCCTGCTTTGGCGCTGGCGCGCCCACCCCGGCCTTGTCGCGGGCTTGGCTGGCCTCGCCGGCGCCCATGCCAACGCCCTTGCGCAGATTAACCCACGTGGCCTCCTAGGCCACTTACGATGGGGCCCCACATTAAAAAAAAAAAGAACAAAAAGAAATATGTATAAATAAAAATTAAAAATGATAATAATTAAAAGTAATTAATGCTGATGTCATAACCCTGTTTTCCTTTTATTTAAATCTGTTAATTCCAAATAAGCATTTAAAACTTTGAAAAATCATATTAAATAAACCGTAGGTCGGATCAAAAACTTTATACATGAAAGTTGCTCGTAATTCGAGACGAACCCGAATACGCTACCCACATACATGTCAGATGCCTCTAACTATCTGAACATGGAATTCTCCTCCGGTCTTCTATCTCGACATAGTCCTAACCGGAAAACATTCCCGGTTGAATCCCCCCTTCACCTTTATCGTGTAGCCATATGTTAGGTCACTCCTGGCACATCATATTGCCACGTTCTGCTTTGTGATGATATGCTTGCTGTATATTTACTGTTTTTCCCCCTCTTCTCTCCGGTAGACCGAGACCGATGTCGCCCTGTGATCGACTACGCCGACGACCCCCCCTCCTTGCCAGAGCAACCAGGCAAGCCCCCTTTCGACCATCCCGATATCGCCCATTCCGTGAAGACGTGGTTGTCTGTTGTCCTCGCCTCCCTCTCCGTGTGTGTTGTCCTCGCCTCCCTCTCCGTGACGCTGCCGTAAATGCCGCCCGTCTCAAGGCTCTACCGCGACACCCTCTCCCACCCCTTCCTCGCCCCTCCTTTTGCCACCGCCCTTTGCCACCGCCACCGCCACCGCCCCTTCTTCACTTAATTAATTTGTTTTTACTACATGTTTTCAGGATCGGCATAATGGCGGACGATAGAGCTGACCCGATTATGGACAACTATGATCCGGACGGTGAAGCACATATGTTCGGCATCATAAACGGCGATATTCAATATGTGCCGACCGAGAAGAAGAAGATGATATCTCTTCTTATCTGAACCTTGACGGTGAAGATGAAGGGCGCCGTCAGAAGAAGATGTCAAGAAACGCGTCGATAAACGCATTTATCTTCAAATGGAAGTAGCAACCACCTCCGTAGCCGAGGTATATATATACATTGAGCCTCCGGTGATACAAACTAAGCGATTTGAATAAATATGTGTGTACTAACGCTGCGACTCTCTTTCTTATTTTAGCCCTCGGCGGATCGTCGAAACAATCGAGCGTCGTCAAAGCGTGGGCGCAACCAAGACGATGAAACAAGGAGAAACATGCACCATCGAGGTTGTCGACAAAGCAACCGGCAGTCAGCTGGAGCCCCGCAAGAACGCCACCAAGTTTGTCAGCCAATGCGGAGCCATTGTTAGAGACAACGTCTCGATCACCGTCGAGGAGTGGAATGAGCCAAAGAAGGCACGAATTGATGGTTTCACTTTTGTCGATAAGAGAACAAAAAAGATTGCTTCAAGAAGCTTATGGAACATTTCGTTCTACCTCCGGAATACAACAAATTCGATGAGGAGGGTAACAAGATTGAGGAAAACAAGGAGAGGAGGAGGCTAGTCAAACAGTTCGCTCTTCATAAGATGGCCGACGCATTCCGAAATTCAAGCAAAATCTAGCCCGTGACTTTGTCAAGCGAGAACAAGACTCCGGATTTCAAAGGACAATATGAGAAACTGAAACATGATTGGCCAGAATTTGTGAAGCAAAAGAAAACGGAGCAGTTCATTGAAATATCGAAAAAAATAAGGAAAATGCGGCTAAGAAGGAGTACAATCATGTTATGGGGCCAGGAGGGTATCGCATTTTGGTGCCTAGGTTGGAGAAGATGGAGAACGAGATGAGGGCGCGAGGAATCCGTCCAGTGCGGAGGATGGGACCCAAGGGCCAAAAGCTGGTGGTACGGGCATGGGGAACGCTGAACCCGGAGACAGGGAGTGTGTTTACGGGGCAAATTAATTAAACCCACCCAAGCCCTTATTGACGCAATGAAGGATGCTCAACAGGGAAGATCAAGTTCAACGGAGAGAACGACGGCGACAAAAGCCCTCGGGAATCCTGAACACGGAGGGCGGTCACGAGGCATGGGGCACATTCGGTGGAAAATAGGGTTCCCCGAGCGATGACCCGTCTGATTCTGAAGCCGTAAGAGAAAGATGGATCGGGAATCAGATGTTGTGGCGCGGTTGGCATCGGAAATGGATGTGATGAAGAAAACCATGAGTGTACTAGTAGCGAAAGAGATGCAGCTCGGTGCAGCATGAAGATCATCCGGCGGATCTCGGAAGCCAGCAGCGGAGAAGCAGCGTGGCTTCCACGGAGGCCACCGGCTGGTGCAGATGCACCGACGATTGAAATTACTGCACCGGAGCCTCCGGTGGTCGAAATTACTGCACCGGAGCCGGGTGGTCGAAATTACTGCACGGAGCCTCCTCGCTACCCGTGGACGATATAAAGGAGATGAAAGAATGTCATCTGTATTATCCTATCGGGAACATGTCCATGAAGGTAGCCATCGCGATGCTTTACCATGTTTACAGGCACTCCACCACAACAACCCCATTCAAGATGGCTATGCTCGTGTCACGGTGGAGGACATAGTCCAAGGAGGACACAGAGATTGACATTGCTACACCTGAAGGGAGAAAAGACTTGGAGATGTCAAGCGCCATTTCATTCTATGGCAAAAGAAGTTTATCAAGTTTCGAGGCGAGGCGCCAAGGACAACAAGTCCACCCTCTCACGGTGGTGGTGGTGGCGGTGGCGGGGGGGGGGGTGGGGGTGGGGGTGGCGGTTCACCTACACCTCCGTCACGTCAGCCGACGCCGCCCCCCAGTCCACAACGTCCGGCGGGTGATCAGCCGCCCCGATCCTCGTCCGTGGTGATCGACGCCGCCCCAATCCACCTCCGACAAAGAAGCGAAGCAGTCCTGGATTATTAACCCGGACCCTTATGTACCTAAGACCACAAAGGTACCGGAGCCATCACTAAAGCCTCTCCCCACAAGGCCTTGGGAACGTAGTGCCGAGGAAGTCGACGCGGCCGCGGCTGCTCATTATGAGAAATGGAAGGCGGACTGCAAGAAGAAAAGAGAGCCCGAGCCCAAGCCATTATATTCTGATGAGCAAAAGAAGTGGGCTAAGTCATTTTTGAGCACACCGTCCCAAGCGAAGAATCTGCCTAACGACTATGCACGTGAACTTGGCAGGTGCACTCATGTTCAACGAGAACAAAGAGCGGGAGAAGGCGAAAGTAAAATAAGCGGAAACAAGTTGCCCAGCTCGGGAACAAAGTAAACAATCGATTGCCCGCTTATAGTGGAAGCCCCGGATGCCCCGAGATCATACAAGCTGCGACAAAGACATGGATTGATGTAACGAGTGCGGAGAACAAGCGGCCAACTTAGGTATTACTCTTCGTGAACTGTTAGGCCTTGATGAGGCGCCAGTGAAGGAGGTAGTAATTACATATGTCAAGAATGGGCCTCTCGTCGAGCCTGCGCGAGAAAATGATCTACGACCAAATGAAAGGTCCGCTGAATTGGTACAAGGGTTACATAAAAAATAAAACGCCAAAGAATATATTTATGCGGAAGTTAGACATGAGCATCACTTCAAACATTACTATGTACAAATTGCACTTTGAGTGAATTGTTCCAGCTTTTTCAATCTGCTTGAGCTCGACAAATCTATCATCGGTTGCTACGTTACGTAAGTGATTTATTAATTTCTACCCCATCTCGTTCATATTGCCTGCACTATATATATGTCCTAACTATATTGTTGTGTCCGCTATTATACATGCAGAATGAAGATTAAGGAATGCAGAGTAAGGAACATCCATGATGTTGGGTTCATTGACCCACACATCGTTAATGGACATGTGTTGGAGCGTCACCCCGCCGACGTGGAGGCAGACCTGTGGCAGTTTCTTACAAAGCAGGAACTCAAAAGTGATATTCTATTTCCTTACCATTTTGGGTGAGTGTTTACATCTTGAGCACATTAATTCTCTTTTGTTTACTCCATGCATGGTATGTGGCGGCTAATCGATGAGTTATGCATGACGTCTTGTGCATGTATCGTGTCCGCAGGTTCCACCGGATTCTGCTAGTAATTAAATTTAACACCTCGTAATGTCTCGCCCACGACTCTGAATATGGATCCAAAGCTTTGGGCCGACATGAGAAGAATGATGCAGAAGTAATTATTTTCATTCATTTGCGCTCTATATCGATCGGCCTATTTCGTTCATTTCCTAATATCAAGTAACTAATAACTCTCTTGTTCACTTAATTTTCTTTGCCTCGTAGGGTTTGGAGACGGTTACAGTAGATACAAAGGTCGGTGAATTCAAAAAGAGCTAGAATTCAAAATGTTAAAGCCTAAGAATGCCGGGGATATTCAGCCACCGGAGACCAATCTATGTGGATACTATGTTCATGAGAGGATCCGAGATACACCTCTCGAGCGGGTTCCGAGTGATACCAATGCTCGGAGGAATAACCTCCGGATGATGCTTAGTCTAGAAGCTCGCTTCCGACCACTTCAAGAGGAACTAGCTGGATGGTTCAGCAGGAAGTCCTCCATCCTAAAGGAGAACACTATTACGAGGACGTAGAACTTTATATGGATTAAATCATGTATGGAAACTTGTTCAAAATTGTATATGGTCATCCGATGATATTGAATATATATTGTATATTCCTCTTGAATTCTTTTTGGTTCTAATTTCAAATTTATTTGAGATTGTACATTCATATGCATGTATGTAGTACCGTAGAATATATGAAACTCCTTCAAAATTAAAATAAAGCACAAAAGAAATAAAACAATACGAATTAAACAGAAAACAGGTTTAGGGGGTGGCTAAAATCCTAAACCTGTATGCCTTTAGTCGCGGTTGGCCGAAGAACCGCGACTAAAGGTCCTCCGCCTCGACGGTCACCTGGCGCCCACGTGGACGGGCCGTTAGTCGCTGTTCTTTCGCTGCCGCGACTTTTGGGGGGGGGCTTTTGTCGCGCTTCTTTGGTCGCGGTTGCGCAACCGCGACTAATGGCAGTTGCGAACCGCGACCAAAGGCCTTTTTTCCACCAGTGTACAAGTCAGAATGCACCATTATGCACATACATTGTTGGTGAAGCTCAAGGGGCAGTATGTGTTGGAACATAAGCAATCCATGAAAAACTTGTTGAACATCCAATTAATATAGTTAAATTTGAACTGTTGTGTACTAAACATATTTGCATGCTATTTATGGATGATTTATGTTATTTTTCATCTGAACTTTGATGAATTTCGTCGTGTTTGATGAAAATCTTCCGTTAGTTGAAATCTAGCATGAAATGGATGCGGCTATGGTTGGATGTCCGGCTCCCGCATCCGTGTTCCATGAATTGATCTCCCCTATCTGTGGACGGATACGGTGTTCGATTTGGGATCGTCGAAGATGCCCTTTGCAATATAGAGTATTGGTTTGCTAATCAGGGTGAAGAACCCAAGGTCTGATACGCCAGACCATGAGGTGGGGCTTCACGGGCTTTATGGAGCTGTATTAGGGTGAGTCCGAGTTATACTACCTCCCTCGGGTGATTTTAATTTTAAATTTGACTAGAACTTTGATTAACAAAATATGAATTATGTCGCAAAAGAAAAGTTACGGGCCACAAAAGCACTATGTCTGTTAAAGAAAAAAGATATGTGTGTATGTGTGCATTCATAGGGTGGGTGTATGTGCATGTTTGTGACCATCTGTGATTGTACTGTATTAAAAATTTCTTTTTATGTTTAGTCCGCATATTACCTTTAATTGAAGCCAAACTTTATAAAGTTTGATTAAGTTTACAGAAAATAATTTGGAACAATTACAACAACGAACCTGTATGACGTGAAAATATATTCAATGATTAATCTAATGGTTTTGATTTGGTGGTGTATATGTTGATATTTTTTCTACAAATTTGCTGAAAGTTTAAAGCTTGACTTTACACAAAGCTAATATGCAAAGTAAATGTGAATGGAGGGAGTATATCATTGGCAAATTGACGACAACTTGAGCTGATATTGGTTGTATGCTATAAAAGGTCATTTGCCGGCTAGAGGTATTCTGGCACGTTAGATAAAGTGCTCCATGCTTTATGTAACCCGTCGTTTCCTTTTAGAAAAATTGTGTTCCTCTTCAATATTTTCGTGAGCAACTAGCCATAATCAAATCAAAGCGGTTACAGAAGTTTGACCCACACATTTTGTTGCGCTGAATTGCATCGCATAATTTGCGTCTACGAGGAGAAGAAAGAAATAAAGCCTTTGATATCCAGTAGCGTGTGTCGCATTCGAATTGGTGGCCATGTTAATCAACTTTGGGTGTCGGCCTAAAAGAGAAACGCATTGCGTTTTTTTTTCACTTTTGGCCGGGCTAAAGAACATGTTGTAAATTATTTCCAATGACCACAAGGGAAAAATAATGTCCCCTCATGGGGTTTGCATCCAAAGTGGACGCCATATATACTGGCATCCCTATCATATCCCTATGATTGCTGCTCCCACTTCCATTTCTGTAAACACGTTAATGAAGCCAAATTAGATTTCTCGGTCATTTCTTACGTCTTGGAGTGGTACAAGTTTTGTGATAAAATGACCAATTATGACCATGTCGACATACTATCTCCTTACCAAAAGATAAGGTGATGTGTGGTGAGGGTCGGGGAGGGGGGATTTGTGTCCACTTAGTTATGCAACATCTTGGTTTTGCTATTCTACACTGATCCCTTCTTCCAATCTCAAATAGGGTGAAGAACCCAAAGAACCGACACGCCAGACCACGAGGTGGGGGCGCTTGGGGTGTCGTTTGGGGTGAGTCCATTTTTCGGAAATGATGTTGAAACCCCTGCTCTCTACATCCATAGATGCACACAACCATACAAGTGAACTATACTACATTATTCGGCTTATTTTAAGCTTAAACTTGACTAGAACTTTGATTAACAAAATAGTATGAGTTATATACAGGTCACGAAAATTATATCATCAGCAAATTGACAACAACTTAAGATGATATCGACTATGATATCAAAGGCCATTTCCCGGCTTGAGGATCTCTGGCATATGTTAAACCATGAGCTCCAAGCTCTATGTAACCTGTTGTTTCCTTTAAAAAAATAAACTGCATGTTCCTCAATAAAACTTTTGATATTTTCACAAACAACTAGAAATAATCAAGTCAAAGTGGTTACAAAAGTTTGACCCACACAAATGACCTGGAGTCCTAGATAATGTATCGTAGATGTCCAAACATGCTTCAAACTATGTTCCTCTCCAAAAACTTTATGAAACACGCTAATACGCTATGGAACATAGTTTTGGCATGAAAACTGATGCAAGCACCCATGTCACAACTTAATCGGTATGTTGTGTCGTGGCTCATAGATCTTCTACGCGACGCTCAATCAAGTAAGGGAAACCAAAGCCGACTTCAACTCACCGCTTCGCGCTCATCTTTCGTCAACCGGGAGCGTCCGTGGAAGATCCAACGGCTGAAGTTCAAATAACTGTCTGCTCCCAACAATGCTACTTTTAACCACATCGTTTTCAACCTTTACTACTTTTCCCTTACTTTAGTGCTTTATATGTAAAACGAGTAATCCGATGCCGCATAAGGCATCGTTTTCTTTATCAGCGTTAAACCCTAGCTGCCAATGTTCTTGGTGGGTTCCAAACCATCCTCTTAAATTGAGTACTCCCTCTATTTTAAAATATAGTGCTTCCTCTATTCCCGTGCTTCAACTTTGACCATAAATTTAACCAACAAGACTAACTGTGGTGGGAGCAAAAATTATACCATTGAATTCGTATTCAAAAGAAGTTTTCAATTATATAATTTTTTTCTCCAGTCGCAGTCGGTCTCGTTGGTTAATTTATTTATTTTTGCGCGGGGAGGGGGGGTGGTGTTTGGTTAAATTTATGGTCAAAATTGGACCTCGGGAAGCACGGGTGCACTATATTTTAAAATGAAGGGAGTAGTAAATTTGAGCCTCTATTCGGCCAAAGCGCAAACCTTCCTCTTAATATATATTTATTGTCTAAAAAAAGTTTGTCCAGATTATAAACTTGAGGAGGCTGAGCTAGCTTTATAAGCCAGCTCCTTCGGTGGGGGTGTCCCCAATTAGGCGCCGAGGATACTGATTACAGAGGTAGTACTTGATTAGTATACGTCGGGTTTCGCTTTCATGCGGTGACCGATGAGGCGGATCCAACGCTGCTTTGCTGGTACTCTACATTTTAGCTCATGTTAATTCAGAAACGAAAATGCTAAACCTACGGAAACTCCTACGAAGAATTACGTAACTTGCCAAATCCTAATCCTAATCGCCTCCCCTGATTTTCAGTGAGGTGGGGCCCTTCACTCTCACTTCCAATCTTAATCTTACAAGTCAGCCTGTACGTAAAACAATTACGTAACCCTTCGTGGGTCTAGCATTACTGATTCAGAAATTAATGCCGTCCCTGGTCACCTGCTAAAGTCAAATTGAGAAATCTCGTCCGAGATAGCGTGCATCCAACTACATACGTCCGGGACAAATGTGATTGCCACCATGGAATGGATGACGGCAAAAGCAAGTTGTACTAATCTCTGACGGACGTCGTCCGCAATTTAACCTTTTGGGAGATGCTTCAACGGAATTGCTTCAACGCGGGCGCCGCATTGTTGCGCGAGTGGTCCGGCCTCAACTCAAACCAGGACCGCGCCTGCCCTGGGTGCGGTGCGGCCGGCGCTCAAAGTTTATTCTTGCGCACAGCAGTTGTGATGGTAAGGGCATCTTCAGCCACGCTTCAACAGTTTCTGCGCCATTTTTTTACGGCAAAAAACGGCCGTCGCCTCGTGACGCCGAAAATCCTCGGTTCATACCTTTTTTCCGCCCGGCGGTTACAGTCAACTCCGGCCATTGAAGCCGTTGGGGGCTCGGCGCTTAGGGAAAAGCACGCCGCCCACACCGGCTGTGGAAAAGTCAAGGTTTTCTTCCCCGACTCGCCTCGCACCCGCGCCCTCGGCCACCACTAGCTATATCCGGCGACGGCCGCCGCCTACTCCTCTAGATAGCCATTCCCCGCCGAAAATAGCAGCGCCATGCACGGCAATTTCTCCCGCAAAGAATTGGCGCTTCCGGCCGCTTCCGGCCATGAGGCGCGGTTTAACGGCGGGTACACGCCCACCGAGCGCAAGGTGTTCGGCTTTTGTGGTTATGGCGATGGACTCGGATGAGGAGGAAGAGCTCGCAGCGTTCTTTGGAGGAGGAAGCCGCGGCCGACGCCCGTGAAGAAGAGCATCCGATGGTGCTAGCCGCCGCCTACCGCCGGGCGAGCAATGAAAAGCCGCGTCGAGGTGGCTCGGCGCGGGCGGGTGAAAGCAAAGAACCGCATCGTCTGCAAGGCTATCGCATGTTTCATCTCGACTACTTCGCCGATGCTCCACTTTATGGCGAGAGAACATTTCGGCGCCGTTATCGGATGAGCCGAAAGCTCTTCCTCGTGGATTGTGAATTCCATCCGGAGTTCGACAACTACTTCAAGTGCAAGATGGATTGCACCGGCGCTCTTGGATTCACCTCTATCCGGAAGTGCACGACGGCGATGAGGATGCTTGCATTTGGAGCTCCCGTGATTCACTCGACGACTATGGGCGCATGGCCGAGTCCACCGACATAGAGTGTTTCTACAAGTTCTGCCGGGCAATGGTGGCGTGTTTGGGCCACAATACTTGAGAACACCCAATGCGGAAGACACCGCCGGATCCTAGCCTGTAATGCAAAGAAGAGGATTTCTGGGATGCTTGGAAGCATCGATCGCATGCATTGAAATGGAAGAACCGCCCATTTGGTTGGCGGGGATGTACAAAGGCGCCTAAAGGCGTTGCAGCAGTGGTGCTTGAGGCGGTAGCCACACAGGACCTCCGGATTTGGCACTCCTTCTTTGGTATGCCAGAACTCACAATGACATCAACGTCTTTGCGGTTTCTCCTGCTTTTGCCAAGCTCGTTGAGGGCCATTCTCCTCCGGTGAACTTCGAGATCAATGGACACCAATACAACAAAGGGTACTATCTAGCCGACGGCATCTATCCGAGATGGTCGACATTTGTGAAGACGATCTCAAACCTCGTGGCAGGAGGCAAGAATGCCCGGTTTGCGAAGCTTCGTGGAGGCTTGCGGGGAAGGATGTCGAGCGGGCATTTGGTGTGCTCCAATCTCGATTCGCCGTTGTTCGGTACCCGCCAGACCTGGTCGAAAGATCAAATGTGGGAGATCATGACTTCGGTGTCATCTTGCACAACATGATCATCGAGAGCGAGCAAGAAGACCCAGTGTTTGACATCGAACCATACTACAGCAGGGTCCTCTAGTCAAGTTGATCACTACCATCGGCAACTTGGATCGCATATCTCAAGATCGTCGGAGATCCGAGACCCACAGTGTGCATCATCAACTGCAGAAAGATCTGATTGAGCACCTATGGAGGCTCAAGGGGGACGCAGCGTGATGAAATACGAGTTTTTATTTGTTGAACTATATAATTTGTATTGAACTATTTGTTGTTGTAGTATTTTGTTGAAGTATTTGATTTTTCTGTGATGAAATATGTGATAAGGAATAATTGTGACACGACGAAACCACGCCGAATATGGGCCTATTCTCGCCCATATGGGCCGTTTATTCACCGAAATTGGGCTGCAAAGTGGGTCAATTTCGGCGTTGAGGGCGACGACTGGACGCAAAACCGCCCCGGCCGCCGAGTGTATCGCCGCCTCACCCGAGGGGGGGCGATTTATATGCGTCCTGAGGGGGCCAACGACTGAAGATGCCCTAATAGTATTGCCATCACAGGGAAACATCACGTACACATTCAGAAACGGTCTGCAAGCCGAGCCACGAGCTATTGGGTACCGGGCGCCGACCCTCCTCAAGTCTCAAGTCTGAACACATGAGCCGCCCGGCCACCCACCCAGAGGAGCTGAGAAGGCATGGACCATGCATGTATGGTATGGTATGGATACGTGCCGTGTGATGGGGCAAACCGGCAAAGATAAATAGGAAGGAATCTGTCTGTCCGTGTGGTCGCTCACAGCTGACGGGTACGTGCGTGCACTACGGGTGGACACCCTGGGCGCACGCCTCTCCCCCATCTCATTCTCATCCAGGCCACACGATGCATGCATGCCGCGCTCCTTGTTGGCCAAGATCTGGGAGTGTTCTCCCCTCAAGAAGCACAAATAAAAGGGCCGTCACTTCACTTGTCCCAGAGTAGGAGTAGGGCGTGGCAAGCAATCCCAAAGCATGACATGATGTATCTATGGACGGACAAGGAAATGTGTCGACTAGGACGGACGGCGACCAGTCCAATCGCGCCACCTGTGCCCGCTGTGATTATTTCCTTGGCCTTTGCTCCACCAGTCTAGTCTAGTCTAGTCTAGGAGGAAACAGATGAGCCGCACGCTTGCGCCGTCGTCTATCTTTACGAGGAGCCCTCCCTTTTGGTTGTACAAACCGGCAAAAAACATAAATTTGACCTCAGGACGAAACAATTTCACAAACTAAACTATATTTGAAAGTATTTCACCCAACTAACCTTTAATATGCAGCGCCCAACAGCAAGGTGCTACATTTTTATCGCAGCAGCTTAACACATGCGCCACATCGCACGCTTAATCGTAAGGAGCTGCACTACACTGTACAGCGCCTAACTGCAAGAAGTTGCACCATAGAGTGCAGTGCCTTACTGTTGGGAGCTGCACAAAAAGGTCAACGGTGTGAAATATTTTTAAAAACAGTTTAGTTTGTGAAATACTTTCGTTTTGAGGTTAAATTTATCAATTCTGCCGTACAAACCTCATCTCCCAGTCACAACATGATGGCGCCACCCACCCACCCACAGCGAGCGAATGGTATTTTACCATCAGCTTTCAGTTTTTGGCGGCAAAAGCCGTGCTGGGGCTGCTATCACTCGCATGATCGCAACCACTAAACTCATTCCGGAAACAAAGTAGGAGTAGTAGACACTAGACACTGATCCCATCATCCGGCTTCCAATCACTTCCACTCCCTCTGTCCCAAAATATAAATATAAGGGTCTGTTTGGTTTTAAATAAGTCACCAACTTATAAGTCGAAAAGTGGAAAAAGTGACTTATTTTGCCAAACAGACCTGATTTATAAGTAACTTTAACTTATAAGTCATAAGTTGCTCCACCCCAACTTAAAACTTATAAGTCATCCCCTTTTGTGTAGGTCCCATCACCTGCATGATGTTGATTGGTGTGGGAAGGTGTGTCAGGTGACTTATAAGTCAGGTGACAACCAAACAGGCGTGACTTATAAGTCACTGGTTTTAAGTCACCTGACTTATAAGTCAGATGACTTATTGGAACCAAACAGGCTTTAAGACCGTTTTCAACACTACACTAGTGTCAAAAACATTCTTATATTATGAGAGTCAAAAACGTTCTTATATTATGAGACGGGGGGTAACTTTTACTACTTGTAAAGAATATCACTGTCAGCATCATTCCTAGTACTTTTTCCTACCTTTTTCCCCTAAATAAACATTGCAGGCAATGACATTGCTTGCCACGGTAATAATTCAGCTGGTGTCACATTCATTTGAAAAAGGCTGAAATCTCCAGAGCACAGAAACCAGCACCAACTTGTCTCAAAATTACCTCAAGTCCTGAACCAGTGAATGTACCATAAACGCTCAACACAAGTATATTTATGCACTTTTATTCTACTCATTTCGAGTCGGGTATAGTAATATACACAGCGAGAAAGGTTTCAGAACATGACGCAATATCCAAGACGTGCCGCCGCCGCGGCCAAATGGACGGAGCAAGGCGGCGGGAGCTCCAAGAATGAGAGGGAGACCTCTATGTGTAACCTCACAGTAGAATACAACGTACCATTACAACAACAGACTGCTATACGAAGGAAGTGCGCTGACCACAGTGATCATAACAGAGCTGCAACCAACACAACACCGGAGAAACGGCAAGGCCACTAGGGAGGGCTGCAAGCAGCCTCTGCACAAGCGACGGCGGGAAGCAAACTGTGGAGCTCCCGGTAACGTCGAGTGGTAACACATAGCCAGAGGGAGGAGGGTGCTGTGCAAAGTATCTACGGGCCACGGGCCCTGGTGAAACATAAGCATCCGGACGACTGGCCATCCGGTATCATACCGCCACCTTTGCTTGTGTCGAGGGCCTCCATGAGCTGCACCACCTCGTCCATGTCTGGGCGTTTGTCAGGATTTCCATCCCAGCATTTACGCATAATGTTCGCAAACGCACTTGGACAGCACCGGGGTATGTCTGGCCGCAAATTCTGTCCACAAACGGGCAGTAATTATATTTGATGTATGTGCTCTGCGCGGATCATATGATACAAGGAAGGAAAATGGCATGGCAGGAGTATATCTGGAGCACACGACAAACCTGGTGAACAACTGCAGAAGAGACATCGGCAAAACTTAGGTCTGGGTATGGCATGTCACAGCAATAAATTTCCCACAAGCAAATGCCAAAACTATAAACATCACATTTCCTGTTGTATGGTTTACCATCAAGAACCTGTAAATGCAATACAAGGAAGAACATGAAGTCTTGTTTTAAGTGGGACACCATTTTGTAAAGGAAGACACTAAAAAAGGGATCCGTCCAATACATACCTCTGGGGCCATATAACCAAGAGTGCCTGTCGCACCAGTCATATCCTTCGGGTTCTGAGCCTCAACACGTGCAACGCCAAAATCAGCAATCTTAAGGTTACGCTGTGTATCAAGCAGCATATTTTCAGTTTTCACGTCGCGATGTACTATCTTTCTTGAGTGTAGATAGCTCAATCTGCAAAAGGAAAATGCCAGACTATTACTTTTTGGATTCAGATACTCTAGAAATAATGCATAGCGATGATTTGAGCTGAAGAGCTTATTACCCTCTGGACAGATCCAATGCAAGCTGAACCACAACTTTGTAGGCGAGCTTCCGCCGTCTGTTCTTTATCAGATACTGCTTCAAAGTGCCTCCAGCGAGATACTCTACCACAACACAACATGCTCTAGCTGGCAAGTTGGCACGCGCACCGTTGTCATTGACTGGTATCTTGAGGTCGGTGGTCCCCATAGACGCACCAATAAACTGCAGAAGAGATTACGACATGTATTTCAGTAATCAATACTTTGGAAATAGCCCTAGGGTAGTGAGCATGATACCAGTTACAAATTTTAATCCTGAATTAGAAGTGAATACTCAATGAGCTATCAGCTTTACTACAAGAGCAAATACCACATATGAAGGACAGGATTGATGGAAGCTATGTATGAGTGGAAATACTCACCCTTGTAACGTTAGGATGGCTGAGCTTATGCCAAACAGCAACCTCCTGCTTAAATGATGTTCGTAAAGCAGTAGTTTCGGCTTCTGTGGCAAAACCATCTTCTCCCCAATCCAACAGCTTCACTGCAAACAGTATGATGAAATTAATAGGGTGCTCGTATATTGTGTAACATTGTGAACAAAACAATCCCAAATTCCTAAAATGATGAAGTGACATATTCATCGTACATTTTGAGTAAAAACTGGATATCTAATGATAAAAAATTATACACGCTGTTTTGAAAATCACCAACAAGAATAGTTTAAAAGATGCTACTGCTGGAATATGTGCACTGTAAATACAAGCATGTCAATCTTATGAAACTAGTTGAAAGAACAAATGAACAACATACAGGCATGCATCTAACTGAAGTGCTCAATGGAACAAAGCCTTCACTTTCTATTTTGTGGAAACCTATAGAACTTAGGAAACTGAAGTGGGTCATAAAAAGATAAGCTTGGAAAGTAAGTCCAAACAGACGGTACAAAGCAGCACAACTAAGATTCTGATAGCATTCCATTTAGTTATAGACATATATCCACTGTTGAGCAGGCTGCAGAAATGTTTACGAGCATATGCAAAAATTCAACACGGAAGAATTCATGTTCATTTGCAAAGGACTCAAAAGGAAATTGGTTGATGGAAATATCATAAATTAGTAGGAATTAAATAAATCAATGTTGATACAATGCTAATTGGCAGGAAATCAATGTAGAGTGACATGTGAAATGAGGACTGCTGCCCAAAGGTGAAAAACCTCAGATGGACTGACAGAGTAAATGTCCAGAAATGTAGTCAGGGAAAGGAAGAACTTGATGGAGGAAAAAAGATGACACTATCTTGAAATTATTCATGAGCAAGAGCATCAATGTGGGCACACAAATATGCAGAAGGCACGAAAGCAGATGAATACAAGGTCCAGCCCAACTAATGTTCTAAATAATGATAAACAGCAAACAGACAGTCACCCAGTTCTTTAGTGAAACGGCCCTTCACATGTTACGATTTTTAAAAATTCAGATAAATATATATAGATGTGCAGAGTAGTAATATAAGAATGTAATAGTTTAATAGATCTTATCAATACATAGAGTGGATGCGGCAGAAAGGAGAATGTCCAACGTTATACTCACTAACTAGGAGTATATATGTATTTGTCTGAATCCAACTATAAGAGATTCCTTGAAAAATACAAGTGCAAAGCTTCTTGCATTCACAACAGGTTGGTCATCTAGCAAATTTTGCTCCTACCTTTTACAGTGCCTAGAAGCATAACTTAACTGTTTGCTAGTTATGTGAATATCCGATGTAAGGAAGCTAAAATATCGACATAAGAAATACAACCTTAAACAACATAATTCAGATGCAGCTTCTTGGGTACAAGAAAAAGAACATAAACAAAATTGAAGGTGCACTAAAACACACTAGAAATGAATTTTGATGTGTGTTTGATAGAAACGTGTAGGTCAAATTGTTGCGAAAATACTAAGCATTGTGTGAGGCATAAAGAGTTATCATGAAGTTCAAGGATTAATTAACAGGGCGCACACGAATAACTGTCAAACTGCTAGACATCGCACTTTGCTGAACAACTATGGTTTAAGGCGCCCAGTTCGAAATTGGGATGGGTTTAAAAGAGCATGCTACTGGATTAAACACGCCTAATCTCAAAACCTGTACTTATTGGAAGTTCTGAAACATTGGGGAAGTTGTGAAGACAAATCACACAATCAATAAACATCAGCATATATCATTCATCTCATAGAAGTGATTAGAGTAACTAATTAGGGTATCCCAAAACCTGCAAACATGTGCTTGCTTGTATCAAAAACATGTGCATGACCTATACATATATATGTTCTTAATCCCCTATAATCATGTGTAATTCGACCTGATGAATACATACATAAAAGGGCATAGGGCCACGTATAATAAAAATCAATCGAGCAACATGAGTTCAGGGTTTTCAGCTGATTGAGTAGATACCTGCGACTTGCTGGCCATCATAGGTGCCGCGGTAGACCGTTCCATACGTGCCCTGAGCGATGACATGCCGGATCTCGAGCTTAGCAAGGTCAATCTCCCAGTCGGCCTTGGGTCCCTGGGACTTGATGTTGGTCTTGCCCCATTTCTTGTTGAGCTGCTGCTCTAGCTGGATGTCGAGGCTGGTGAGGTCGATCTTGTCAGCTCGCACGTAGTCGCTGCTCCCCAGGCTCCCGGTCCTCTTGAATTTCACCTCAGGCAGATCACCGGCGCTGGACGCCATCTTTGCACGCAGCCCAAATTAGGAATCTTGATTCTTGAGGAACTGCACCGCAAGCCCAACAACCAGAATCCCTTATCGGGGGCGCGGAATCGGTGCGTCGCAGAGTATATCGGGGAGCAGCGGAGATGGGCCAAGAACCGCCTCCTTGGCAGCAAGGTGAAGCAGGAGAGGGGGCAGATCTCGCGAGGGGTGGAAAGGAAGCAAAGGGTGGGGGCGGGAGAAGAGCTGCTCACCGCGGCGGGGCTGTGACGAGAGCCGAAAGGTCGGGACGGAACTCGCTGGAAAAGGCCGGCCGCAAACTTTGACCGGGGCGGAGGAAGCTCGGTGGAAAGACGGCGAGGCTAGAGACCGTATCGAATCCGGTCAAAGAATTCCTCAAGAACGCAGGAGAGGGGCGCCTCAGCCAACTAACCAGGAAGGAAGCCTGGCGAATCGCGGGCGCGGGATTTGGATGGAAGCGCGCGGAGGAGCTTGGGCGGCGGAGGCGGCGAGGAATTGAGGATGGGGGGCTCCGGTCGGACCGAGGCGGCGGGGGCGAGGCGAGGTCGCGGGTGTTGACGAAGGGAAGCGTGGCGACGACGGAGCGGATTTGTTTACTGCTGTGGGAGTGGTGGCCACCGGCTGCTGCTGTGCTGCGTGTGCCTGGGCAGCTAGCTCCGCCTTTGGCTCGTCGGTTGCGCTGGAATGGAACTAGGAAAGTTGGAATATGCTCTACTGTGCTGGCTCGCGTGATGTACAAGTCCACAACTCCAAAGTAGAATGTTCAAATGCGTGCGCCCCGTGTGTGTGCTACATGTCCAAAGTAGAATGTCCGGGCACGTAGCCGGCTCACGGAACTTGAAAAGATAGTACTAGTGCTCTGTTTCTTGGTCAACCGCTCATTCGTAGCCGTCGGATCGAGATTTTTTTCCCTCCGGTCGGTTTTGCACGTACACGAATCCTCAAGTCTCTGGTGCTCACCGGATTTTTAATATCAGTCAGGATTGTTGAATCTCAGCTGATGCTATATTCGTTAGATTTTTTTTTTTTCGAGCAACCGGCAGAAGCTCTGCCTTTTCATTAAGAAGAAGAGAATTGACAAATTTATAAAAAAAACTGGCCGAAAACCGATACATCTGTGATACACGCACACGCCAGCCCCGAGGCTGCGCACCACTTGAGTCGACGACACTGTCACCCAAGTGACCAGAGACGACACCCTACAACAGAACATTGGGCTCCGGAGCCGCCGCTCCGACATCCACACCGGCCCCGAGGCCACGCACCAGCCTTAGTCGATGGCTCCGCCGCCCTAGAGGCCAAAGCCAACACCCCACGCACACGAGATCTCCGCGCCGCAAGACCGATTTCCACTCCGCCCCGAGGCCGCGAACCCACCTAGTCGATGACCATGTCGCTCGGCGACCAAAGCCAACCACCACACGAAGGAGATACCCGAGCCGCCGCTTCCGACTTCCACGCCGCCCCGAGGCCGCGCACTCGCCTAGCCGGTGACGAAGTTGCAAAGCCACAGAGCCACCACCAGCAGATGAAGGACCGGACCTTCAAAGGCGTCGCCCCCAAGAGGGAAGCGACGAGGAACGCCGCCGACGCCCACTTAGGCCAAGGCCGAAGTTTGGGTTTTCACCCGAAGAGCCCGTGTACGAGATGACGAGGAGGTGAAGGGGCTCCACGACGCTGCCTCCAACAAGGAAACGACGTCCTAGGACGCCACGACGCCAAGATCGACCAAGGCCGAGCAAGGTTTTCACCGGAGCTCACCAAACCCATCATCACCACGCCCAATCACCACCGACGGCGGCCAAGCACTCTACACCGCTCTCCACCGCCAACCGCCTCTTACACGGCCAAGAAAAACACCACGGCACCACACGCCGCCATGGCAACCTCAAGACGCACCGCCAAGAGCGGCGCCGCCGCCGCCATCCTCCTCCTTGCCGCCGCAGCCAAACCACAGCGCCACCGCAGCCCACCGAACTCGAGGTCGACCACCACGCATGCAGATCCGGGCAGCCTCGCCCGATCCGTGCCTCGGACGCCGGGACCTGTCGAAGGAGCACCAATGAGCTGGAACACCACGAGCCGCTTCGCCGGCCACCACACCAGATCCGCAGGAGCCCGCCCGGATCCGTGCCTCGACACCGCACCGACACGCCACAGCGCCACCGCACCACCGCCCCGTCGCGGCGCCGCGCCGCCATCAAGAGCTGCACGCCGCGCGCCACCGTAGCTCCCCGGTCGAGGGAGGACCCCAGGCATCGCGCACGCCGGCCGCCGAACATCGAAAAGTCGCCGCGCAGCCAGCCGGAGAGCCTCCACCGCGAGATCCAGAATCGCCCGCACCAGGATCGACGATGGCCAGCCCGCGCCGCCCACCTCTCCCGACGAGGAAGAGGAGGAAACAGCGCCACCGCCGAGCAGGGGCCGCCCGTACTGCTACTGCGCTGGCGAACGCAGCCGCCGCGGATCTGAGCCGCCGTCGGCAGCGAAGACTTGGCCAGACGAGTGCCCGCCACCGCCGTCCGCCGAGCGGGCTTTGCCCGTCGGCCTCCTCCAGCGGCGGCGGGCGGAGCGAGGGAGGATTTCTTTATTCTTTTTTATATGTTCTATCGCTTGACGGAGACTCCTTCCGGTGTCGAGGTTCCCTTCAGGTTACCTCCACCGGAATGCAGTCTCATGTTCCATCGCCCTTGATAGCAGCGTTGCTGCAGATAAACTTTGGGAATTGCCACGAGACGCACATCTGTTACACACTCTGTGTCATTAGAAAGAAAAATCTAAATCGACTAAAATCTAGCCACACCATTTTAATGTAGAGTCGCTCAAACTAATAAGGTTTTACTTTAGAAAACGTATAACTTCTTTCAAAAAAAACATATAATATCAATTATTTTAAACGGAGGAGTGCCCTTAAACATAACTACTCCCTGTATAAAGAAATATAACAGCGTTCGCTCTTATATTTCCTCACAGAGGAAGTACTATATAGGCGCACACCGTAGATTGGCCGCTCGTAGATTGGCTTTTGTCTCACCACACCCGTCCGGAAGCACAAACAATAGCAACCTACTATTGATAAAAAATAAGTGCTCCTATTTCTTTCAACGGATTTAGGAGATGAATATCCATCAAACATCAAAGTTTCAGGCATAGCAAATTGAACGTTTTTTAGACAAATTATGTTTGTCAAGAATGCCAAGTTTTTTTTTATAAAAGAGAGCTTTCCTCTTTGATTTCGTTTAAAGAAATCATTGTTAACAGACTCCAGGACCGAACTACGCATCAAATAAGTCTGACTTTTGCTATGTTGGGAGAAGGATCCATCCCTCCCTCCCCCCACACAACAATAAGTCAGGATTGGCTCAATCCCCAACACCTACAAGCGCCAGAGAAACCCAACTTAGCTAGTGTTTTAAGTTTCTACTCGCTATTACATAGAGGAGTTAAAGTCACAGCCAACAAGGGCCAGAAGTTCAGACCACAACCCAAAAGGGAAGAAAGGAGCAAAAACAGAACAACAAAGAAACAGCAACGGAGAAAGCAGGCTTCAGCGTAGAAAGATCTTCAGGAGCCTCCCAGTCTTGGACCTCCAGTCGCCCATGAAGGAAATATGCCCTAGAGGCAATAATAAAGTTATTATTTATTTCCTCATATCATGATAAATGTTTATTATTCATGCTAGAATTGTATTAACCGGAAACATGATACATGTGTGAATACATAGACAAACATAAAGTCACTAGTATGCCTCTACTTGACTAGCTCATTGATCAAAGATGGTTATGTTTCCTAACCATAGGCATGTGTTGTCATTTGATTAATGGGATCACATCATTATGAGAATGATGTGATTGACTTGATCCATTCCGTTAGCTTAGCACTTGATCGTTTAGTATATTGCTATTGCTTTCTTCATGACTTATACAAAAGTTCCTGCAACTATGAGATTGTGCAACTCCTGCCATCGGAGGAACACTTTGTGTGCTACCAAATGTCACAACGTAACTGGGTGATTATAAAGGTACTCTACAGGTGTCTCCAAAATTATATGTTGAGTTGGCATAATTCGAGATTAGGTTTTGTCACTCCGATTGTCGGAGAGGTATCTCTGGGCCTTCTCGGTAATACTCATCACCTAAGCCTTGCAAGCACTGTAACTAATGAGTTGGTTATGAAATGATGTATTACGGAACGAGTAAAGAGACTTGCGGTAACGAGATTAAACTAGGTATTGGATACCGACGATCGAATCTCGCAAGTAACATACCGATGACAAAGGGAACAACGTATGTTGTTATGCGGTTTGACCGATAAAGATCTTCGTAGAAAATGTAGGAACCAATATGAACATCCAGGCTCCACTATTGGTTATTGACCGAGAATATTTCTAGGTCATGTCTACATAGTTCTCGAACCCGTAGGGTCCGCACGCTTAACATTACGATGACAGTCTTATGAGTTTTGATGTACCAAAGTTTGTTCGAAGTCCCGGATGTGATCACGGACATGACGAGGAGTCTCGAAATGGTTGAGACATAAAGATTGATATATTGGAAGCCTATGTTTGGACTTCGGAATAATTCCGGGTGAAATCGGGATTTTACCGGAACACCGGGGGGTTACTGGAACCCTCCCGAGGGTTAATGGGCCTTAGTGGGCCATGAGGGAGAAGAGGAGGGCCGGCCAGGGCAGGCCGCGCCTCCCCCTAGTCCGAATAGGACAAGGAAGGGGGCGCCTCTTCCTCTTTCCCCTCCCCAAGTCCTAATCCAACTAGGAAAAGGGGGGAGTCCTACTCCCGGTGGGAGTAGGACTCCTCCGGCGCGCCTCCTCCTAGGGCCGGCCGCACCCCCCCCCCCCCTTGCTCCTTTATATACGGGGGCAGGGGGGCACCCTAGGACACACAAGTTGATCTACGGATCGTTCCTTAGCCGTGTGCCCCTCCACCATATTCCACCTCGGTCATATCGTCGCGGAGTTTAGGCGAAGCCTGCGCCGTAGAGCATCATCATCGTCACCACGCCGTCGTCTTGTGAGAACCCGACACCTGCTGGATCGGAGTCCGGGGATCGTCATCGAGCTGAACGTGTGCAGAACACGGAGGTGCCGTACGTTCGGTACTTGGATCGGTCGGATCGTGAAGACGTACGACTACATCAACCGCGTTGTCATAACGCTTCCGCTTTCGGTCTACAAGGGTACGTGGACACACTCTCCCCTCTCGTTGCTATGCATCACCATGATCTTGCGTGTGCGTAGGAATTTTTTTGAAATTACTACGTTCCCAACAGTGGCATCCGAGCCTAGGTTTTATGCGTTGATGTTATATGCACGAGTAGAACACAAGTGATTTGTGGGCGATACAAGTCATACTGCTTACCAGCATGTCATACTTTGGCTCAGCGGTCTTGTGAGATGAAGCGGCCCGGACCGACATTACGCCAGACGCTTACGCGAGACTGGTTTCACCGCTGCGAGCACTCGTTGCTTAAAGGTGACCGGCGGGTGTCTGTCTCTCTCACTTTAGTTGAACCGAAAGTGGCTACGCCCGTCCTTGCGAAGGTTAAAACAGCACTAACTTGACGAACTATCGTTGTGGTTTTGATGCGTAGGTAAGAATGGTTCTTGCTCAGCCCATAGCAGCCACATAAAACTTGCAACAACAAAGTAGAGGACATCTAACTTGTTTTTGCAGGGCATGTTGTGATGTGATATGGTCAATACGTGATGCTATATTTTATTGTATGAGATGATCATGTTTTGTAACCGAGTTATCGGCAACTGGCAGGAGCCATATGGTTGTCGCTTTATTGTATGAAATGCAAGCGCCCTGTAATTGCTTTACTTTATCACTAAGCGGTAGCGATAGTCGTAGAAGCAATAGTTGGCGAGACGACAACGATGCTACGATGGAGATCAAGGTGTCGCGCCGGTGACGATGGTGATCTTAACGGTGCTCTGGAGATGGAGATCACAACCACAAGATGATGATGGCCATATCATATCACTTATATTGATTGCATGTGATGTTTATGAAGGAAATATGCCCTAGAGGCAATAATAAAGTTATTATTTATTTCCTTATTTCATGATAAATGTTTATTATTCATGCTAGAATTGTATTAACCGGAAACATGATACATGTGTGAATACATAGACAAACATATAGTCACTAGTATGCCTCTACTTGACTAGCTCATTAATCAAAGATGATTATATTTCCTAACCATAGACATTTGTTGTTATTTGATTAATGGGATCACATCATTAGGAGAATGATGTGATTGACATGACCCATTCCGTTAGCCTAGCACTTGATCGTTTAGTATATTGCTATTGCTTTCTTCATGACTTATACATGTTCCTGTAACTATGAGATTATGCAACTCCGTTTACGGAGGAACAATTTAGGTGCTACCAAACGTCACAACGTAATCGGGTGATTATAAAGGAGTACTACAGGTGTCTCCAAAGGTACATGTTGGGTTGGCGGATTTCGAGATTAGGTTTTGTCATTCCGATTGTCGGAGAGGTATCTCTGGGCCCTCTCGGTAATGCACATCACTATAAGCCTTGCAAGCAATGTAGCTAATGAGTTAGTTACGGAATGATGCATTACGTCACGAGTAAAGAGACTTGCCAGTAACGAGATTGAACTAGGTATTGGATACCGACGATCAAATCTCGGGCAAGTAATATACCGATGACAAAGGGAACAACGTATGTTGTTATGCGGTTTGACCGATAAAGATCTTCGTAGAATATGTAGGAGCCAATATGAGCATCCAGGTTCCGCTATTGGTTATTGACCAAGAATAGTTCTAGATCATGTCTACATAGTTCTCGAACCCGTAGGGTCCGCAACAAGGTTTCGATGATAGTTATATTATGAGTTTATGAGTTTTGATGTACGAAGGAGTTCGAGTCCCGGATGAGATCGGGTACATGACGAGGAGTCTCGAAATGGTCGAGACGTAAAGATCGATATATTGGACGACTATATTCGGAGTTCGGAAAGATTCCGAGTGATTCGGTATTTTTGAGTACCGAGAGTTACGGAATTCGCCGGGAGTATATGGGCCTTATTGGGCCATACGGGAATAGAGGAGAGAGGCCAAAGGAAGGAGGCCTGCACCCCCTCTGGTCCGAATTGGACAAGGGGCGCAGCCCCTTTCCTTCTCCCTCTCCCCTCTTTCCCTTCTCCTACTCCAACAAGGAAGGAGGAGTCCTACTCCCGGTGGGAGTAGGACTCCCTTGGCGCCCCTCCTAGGCCGGCCGCCCCTCCCCTTGCTCCTTTATATACAGGGGCAGGGGGCACCTCTAGGCACAACAACACAAGTTGATCTACGGATCGTTCCTTAGCCGTGTGCGGTGCCCCCCTCCACCATATTCCACCTCGGTCATATCGTCGCGGAGTTGAAGCCTGCGCGGTAGAGAGCATCATCATCGTCACCACGCCGTCGTCTTGTAACCCGACACCTGCTGGATCGGAGTCCGGGGATCGTCATCGAGCTGAACGATGTGCAGAACACGGAGGTGCCGTCACGTTCGGTACTTGGATTGGTCGGATCGTGAAGATGTACGACTACATCAACCGCGTTGTCATAACGCGCTTCCGCTTTCGGTCTCACGAGTGCGTGGACACACTCTCCCTCTCGTTGCTATGCATCACCATGATCTTGCGTGTGCGTAGGAAATTTTTTAAAATTACTACGTTCCCCAACAGTGGCATCCGAGCCTAGGTTTTATGCGTTGATGTTATATGCACGAGTAGAACACAAGTGAGTTGTGGGCGATACAAGTCATACTGCTTACCGGCATGTCATACTTTGGTTCGGCGGTATTGTGAGATGAGGCGGCCGGACCGACATTACGCCAGACGCTTACGCGAGACTGGTTTCACCGCTGCGAGCACTCGTTGCTTAAAGGTGACTGGCGGGTGTCTGTCTCTCTCACTTTAGTTGAACCGAGTGTGGCTACGCCCGGTCCTTGCGAAGGTCAAAACAGCACCAACTTGACAAACTATCGTTGTGGTTTTGATGCGTAGGTAAGAACGGTTCTTGCTCAGCCCGTAGCAGCCACGTAAAATTTGCAACAACAAAGTAGATGACGTCTAACTTGTTTTTGCAGGGCATGTTGTGATGTGATATGGTCAAGACGTGATGCTATATTTTATTGTATGAGATGATCATGTTTTGTAACGAAGTTATCGGCAAGCTGGCAGGAGCCATATGGTTGCCGCTTTATTGTATGAAATGCAAGCGCCATGTAATGCTTTTACTTTATCACTAAGCGGTAGCGATAGTCGAGAAGCAATAGTTGGCGAGGCGACAACGATGCTACGATGGAGATCAAGGTGTCGCTACCGGTGGCGATGGTGATCACGACGGTGCTTCGGAGATGGAGATCACAAGCACAAGATGATGATGGCCATATCATATCACTTATATTGATTGCATGTGATGTTTATCCTTTATGCATCTTATCTTGCTTTGATTGGCGGTAGCATTATAAGATGATCTCTCACTAAATATCAAGAAGTGTTCTCCACGAGTATGCACCGCTATGCGAAAGTTCTTCGTCTTTGAGACACCACGTGATGATCGGTGTGATAGGCTCTATGTTCAAATACAACGGGTGCAAACCAGTTGCACACGCTGAATACTCAGGTTAAACTTGGCGAGCCTAGCATATGCTGATATGGCCTCTAACACGGAGACCGAAAGGTCGAACGTGAATCATATAGTAGATATGATCAACATAGTGATGTTCACCATTGAAACTACTCCATCTCACGTGATGATCGGACATGGTTTAGTTGATTTGGATCACGTAATCACTTAGATGACTAGAGGGATGTCTATCTAAGTGGGAGTTCTTAAGTAATATGATTAATTGAACTTTAATTTATCATGAACTTAGTCCTGGTTGTTTTTTGCAAATTATGTTGTAGATCAATAGCTCGCGTTGTTGCTTCCCTATGTTTGTTGCTTTCGTATGTTTATTTTAATATGTTCCTAGAGAAAATTGTATTGAAAATTGTTAGTAGCAATGATGCAGATTGGATCCGTGATCTGAGGTTTATCCTCATTGCTGCACAGAAGAATTATGTCCTTAATGCACCACTAGGTGACAGACCTATTGTAGGAGCAGATGCAGACGTTATGAACGTTTGGCTAGCTCAATATGATGACTACTTGATAGTTTAGTGCACCATGCTTAACGGCTTAGAATCGGGACTTCAAAGACGTTTTGAACGTCCACGGACCATATGAGATGTTCCAGGAATTGAAGTTAATATTTCAAGAAAATACCCGAGTTGAGAGATATGAAGTCTCCAACAAGTTCTATAGCTAAAAGATGGAGGAGAATCGCTCAACTAGTGAGCATGTGCTCAGATTATGCAGGTACTTCAATCGCTTGAATCAAGTGGGAGTTAATCTTCCGGATAAGATAGTGATTGACAGAATTCTTTAGTCACCATCACCAATTTTGTAGAACTTCGTGATGAACTATAGTATGCAAGGGATGACGAAAACGATTCCCGAGCTCTTCGTGATGCTGAAATCGACGAAGGTAGAAATCAAGAAAAAGAACATCAAGTGTTGATGATTGACAAGACCACTAGTTTCAAGGAAAGGGCAAAGGGAAAGAAAGAGAACTTCAAGTAGAATGACAAGCAAGTTGTCGCTCCCGTGAAGAAGACCAAAGCTGGACCAAAGCCTGAAACTAAGTGCTTACACTGCAAAGGAAATGGTCACTTGAAGCGGAAATGCCCTGAATATTTGGTGGATAAGAAGGATGGCAAAGTGAACAAGAGTATGATATCTGAGTTATTGATATGTGCCTTACTAGTGTTTATAGTAGCCCCTGAGTATTTGATACTTGTTAGGTTGCTAATATTAGTAACTCGAAGCAGAGTTCTGAGAATAAACAGAGACTAGTTGAGGGTGAAGTGACGATGAGTGTTGGAAGTAGTTCCAAGATTGAGATCATCATCACACACTCCCTATATTTTCGAGATTAGTATTAAAAGCCAAATAAATGTTATTTAGCGTTATGCGTTGAGCATGAATATGATTTGATCGTGTTTATTGCAATACGGTTATTCATTTAAGTTAGAGAACAATTGTTGTTCTGTTTACATGAATAAAACCTTCTATGGTCATACACCCAATAAAAATGATTTGTTGGATCTCGATCGTGTGATACACATATTCATAATATTGAAGCCAAAAGATGCAAAGTTAATAATGATAGTGCAACTTATTTGTGGCAATCGCCGTTTAGGTCATATTGGTGTAAAGCGCATGAAGAAACTCCATGCTGATGAGATTTTGGAATCACTTGATTATGAATCACTTGATGCTTGCGAACCGTGCCTTTTGGGCAAGATGACTAAAACTCCGTTCCCCGGAACAATGGAACGAGCTACTGACTTATTGGAAATAATACATACCGATGTATGTGATCCAATGAGTGTTAAGGCTCGCGGCGTGTATCGTTATTTTCTCACCTTCACAGATGATTTGAGCAGATATGGGTATATCTACTTGATGAAACATAAGTCTGAAACATTTGAAAAGTTCAAAGAATTTCAGAGTGAAGTGGAAAATCATCGTAACAAGAAAAATAAAGTTTCTACGATCTGATCGTGGAGATAAATATTTGAGTTACGAGTTTGGTCTTCATTTGAAACAATGTGAAATAGTTTCGCAACTCAAGCCATATGGAACACCACAGCATAATGGTGTGTCCGAAAGTCGTAACCGCACTTTATTGGATATGGTGTGATCTATGATGTCTCTTATCGGTTTACCACTATCGTTTCGGGGTTATGCATTAGAGACAGCTGCATTCACGTTTAATAGGGCACCATCTAAATCCGTTGAGACGACACCGTATGAACTATGGTTTAACAGTAAACCTAAGTATGCGTTTCTTAAAGTTTGGAGTTGCGATGCTTATATGAAAAGGGTTTCAACGATAAGCTCGAACCCAAATCGGAGAAGTGCGTCTTCATAGAATACCCAAAGGAAACTATTGGGTACACCTTCTATCACAGATCCGAAGGCAAGTTATTCGTTGCTAAGATGGATCCTTTCTAGAGAAGAAGTTTCTCTCGAAAGAAGTGAGTGGGAGGAAAGTAGAGCTTGATAAGGTAATTTGTACCTTCTCCCGAATTGGAAAGTAGTTCATCATAGAAATCAGTTCTAGTGATTCCTACACCAATTAGTGAGGAAGCTAATGATAATGATCATGAAGCTTCAGATCAAGTTACTACCGAACTTTGTAGATCTTTTAGATTAAGATCCACACCAGAGTGGTACGGTAATCCTATTCTGGAAATCATGTTACTAGACCATGATAAACCTACGAACTATGAGGTAGCGATGATGAGCCCAGATTCCGCGAAATGGTTTGAGACCATGAAATCTGAAATGGGATCCATGTATGAGAACAAAGTGTGGACTTTGATTGACTTGCTCGATGATCAGCAAGCCATGTTAAATAAATGGATCTTCAAGAGGAAGACAGAATCTTGATAGTAGTGTTACTATCTACAAAGCTAGACTTGTCGAAAAAGGTTTTTGACAAAGTTCAAGATGTTGAATACAATGAGATTTTCTCACTCAGATCGATGCTTAAAAGTCTGTACAAATCATGTTAGCAATTGCCACATTTTATGAAATCTGGCAAATGGATGTCAAAACTGCATTCCTTAATGGTTTTATTAAAGAAGAGTTGTATATGATGCAACCAGAAGGTTTTGTCAATCCTAAAGGAGCTAACAAAATGTGCAAGCTCCAGCGATCCATCTATGGACTGGTGCAAGCATCTCAGAGTTGGAATACGCGCTTTGATAAGTTGATCAAAGCATATAGTTTTATACAGACTTGCGATGAAGCCTGTATTTACAAGAAAGTGAGTGGGAGCACTACCGCCTTTTTGATAAATATATGTGAGTAACATATTGTTGATCAGAAATGATGTATAATTTTTCTGGAAAGCATAAAGGAGTATTTGAAAGGAGTTCTTTAAAAGAAAGACCTCAGTAAAGCTACTTACATATTGAGCATCAAGATCTATTGAGATAGATCAAGACGCTTGATAAGTTTTTCAATAAGTACATACCTTGTCAAGATTTTAAAGTAGTTCAAAATGGAACAGTCAAAGAAAAGTTTTTGCCTGTGTTGCAAACGTGTGAAATTGAGTAAGACTCAAATCCCGACCATGGCAGAAAATAGAAAAGAGAATGACAGTCATTCCCTATGCCTCAGTCATAGGTTCTATAAAGTATGCTATGCTATGTACCAGACCTATTGTATACCTTGCTCTGAATTTGGCAAGGGAGTACAATAGTGATCTAGGAGTAGATCCTTTGGACATTGGTCAAGAACATCCTTAGTGAGGACTAAGGAAATATTTCTCGATTATGGAGGTGATAAAAGAGCCCGTCAGAAAGAGTTACATCGATGCAAGCTTTTTACACCGATCCGGATGACTCTAAGTCTCAATCTGGATACATATTAAAAGTGGGAGCAATTAGCTAGAGTAGCTCCGCAAGAGCATTGTAGACATAGAATATTTGCAAAATACATACGGCTCTGAATGTGACAGACCCGTTGACTAAGCTTCTCCCACGAGCAAAACATGATCATACCTTAGTACTCTTTGGGTGTTAATCACATAGCGATGTGAACTAGATTATCGACTCTAGTAAACCCTTTGGGTGTTGGTCACATGACGATGTGAACTATGGGTGTTAATCACATACAGATGTGAATATTAGTGTTGAATCACATGAAGATGTGAACTAGATTATTGACTCTAGTGCAAGTGGGAGACTGAAGGAAATATGTCCTAGAGGCAATAATAAAGTTATTATTTATTTCCTTATTTCATGATAAATGTTTATTATTCATGCTAGAATTGTATTAACCGGAAACATGATACATGTGTGAATACATAGACAAACATATAGTCACTAGTATGCCTCTACTTGACTAGCTCATTAATCAAAGATGGTTATGTTTCCTAACCATAGACATGTGTTGTTATTTGATTAATGGGATCACATCATTAGGAGATTGATGTGATTGACATGACCCATTCCGTTAGCCTAGCACTTGATCGCTTTAGTATATTGCTATTGCTTTCTTCATGACTTATACATGTTCCTATAACTATGAGATTATGCAACTCCTGCCATTGGAGGAACACTTTGGTGCTACCAAACGTCACAACGTAATCGGGTGATTATAAAGGAGTACTACAGGTGTCTCCAAAGGTACATGTTGGGTTGGCGTATTTCGAGATTAGGTTTTGTCACTCCGATTGTCGGAGAGGTATCTCCGGCCCTCTCGGTAATGCACATCACTACAAGCCTTGCAAGCAATGTAGCTAATGAGTTAGTTACGGAATGATGCATTACGTCACGAGTAAAGAGACTTGCCAAGAATGAGATTGAACTAGGTATTGGATACCGACGATCAAATCTCGGGCAAGTAACATACCGATGACAAAGGGAACAACGTATGTTGTTATGCGGTTTGACCGATAAAGATCTTCATAGAATATGTAGGAGCCAATATGAGCATCCAGATTCCGCTATTGGTTATTGACCAAGAATAGTTCTAGGTCATGTCTACATAGTTCTCGAACCCATAGGGTCCGCACGCTTAAGGTTTCGGCGATGCTTATATTATGAGTTTATGAGTTTTGATGTACGAAGGAGTTCGAGTCCCGGATGAGATCGGGGACATGACGAGGAGTCTCGAAATGGTCGAGACGTAAAGATCGATATATTGGACGACTATATTCGGAGTTCGGAAAGGTTCCGAGTGATTCGGTATTTTTCGAGTACCGGAGAGTTACGGGAATTCGCCGGGGAGTATATGGGCCTTATTGGGCCATACGGGAATAGAGGAGAGAGGCCAAAGGAAGGAGGCCTGCACCCTCCCTCTGGTCCGAGGTGGACAAGGGGCGCAGCCCCTTTTCCTTCTTCCTCTCCCCTCTTCCCTTCTCCTACTCCAACAAGGAAGGAGGAGTCCTACTCGGTGGGAGTAGGACTCCCTTGGCGCGCCTCCTAGGCCGGCCGCCTCCCCCCTTGCTCCTTTATATCACGGGGCAGGGGGCACCTCTAGGCACAACAACACAAGTTGATCTACGGATCGTTCCTTAGCCGCAGTGCGGTGCCCCTCCATCATATTCCACCTCGGTCATATTGTCGCGGAGTTTAGGCGAAGCCTGCGCCGTAGAGCATCATCATCGCCACCATGCCGTCGTCTTGTGGAACTCATCCCCGACGCTTTGCTGGATCGAGCCCGGGATCGCCATCGAGCTGAACGTGTGCTGAACTCGGAGGTGCCGTACGTTCGGTACTTGGATCGGTCGGATCGTGAAGACGTACGACTACATCAACCGCGTTGTCATAACGCTTCCGCTTACGGTCTATGAGGGTACGTGGACAACACTCTCCCCTCTCGTTGCTATGCCATCACCATGATCTTGCGTGTGCGTAGGATTTTTTTTTAAAATTACTACGTTCCCCAACAGTTTATCCTTTATGCATCTTATCTTGCTTTGATTGACGGTAGCATTTTAAGATGATCTCTCACTAAAAATTATCAAGAAGTGTTCTCCCTGAGTATGCACCGTTGCCAAAGTTTGTCGTGCCCAGACACCACGTGATGATCGGGTGTGATAAGCTCTACGTCCATCTACAACGGGTGCAAGCCAGTTTTGCACACGCGGAATACTCAGGTTAAACTTGACGAGCCTAGCATATGCAGATATGGTCTCGAACACGGAGACCGAAAGGTCGGCGTGAATCATATAGTAGATATGATCAACATAGTGACGTTCACCATTGAAAACTACTCCATCTCACGTGATGATCGGTTATGGTTTAGTTGATTAGGATCACGAGATCACTTAGATGACTATAGAGATGTCTGTCTAAGTGGGAGTTCTTAAATAATATGATTAATTGAACTTAAATTTATCATGAACTTAGCACTTGATAGTATTTTGATTATCTATGTTTGTTGTAGATAGATGGCTCGTGCTGTTGTTCCGTTGAATTTTAATGCGTTCCTTGAGAAAGCAAAGTTGAAAGATGATGGTAGCAATTACACGGACTGGGTCCGTAACTTGAGGATTATCCTCATTGCTGCACAGAAGAATTACGTCCTGGAAGCACCGCTGGGTGCCGTGCTGCCGCAGAGCAACGCTAGAAGTTGTGAACGTCTGGCGAGCAAAGTCGATGACTACTCTATAGTTCGGTGTGCCATGCTTTACGACTTAGAACCGGGTCTTCAACGACGTTTTGAACGCGTCATGGAGCATATGAGATGTTCCAGGAGTTGAAGTTAATATTTCAAGCAAATGCCCGGATTGAGAGATATGAAGTCTCCAATAAGTTCTATAGCTACAAGATGGAGGAGAATAGTTACAAGGTGAGTATATACTCAAAATGTCTGGGTATAATAATCACTTGATTCAACTGGGAGTTAATCTTCCGGATGATAGTGTCATTGACAGAATTCTCCAATCACTGCCACCAAGCTACAAGAGCTTTGTGATGAACTATAATATGCAAGGGATGAACAATACACTTCCCGAGCTCTTCGCAATGCTAAAAGCTGCGGAGGTAGAAATCAAGAAGGAGCATCAAGTGTTGATGGTCAACAAGACCACTAGTTTCAAGAAAAAGGGCAAAGGGAAGAAGAAGGGAAACTTTAAGAAGAACAACAAGCAAGTTGCTGCTCAAGAGAAGAAACCCAAGTCTCGACCTAAGCCTGAAACTGAGTGCTTCTACTGCAAGCAAGCTGGTCACTGGAAGCGGAACTTCCCCAAGTATTTGGCGGATAAGAAGGATGGCAAGGTGAACAAAGGTATATGTGATATACATGTTATTGATGTGTACCTTACTAGAGCTCGCAGTAGCACCTGGGTATTTGATATTGGTTCTGTTGCTAATATTTGCAACTCAAAACAGGGACTACGGAATAAGCGAGCACTGGCCAAGGACGAGGTGACGATGCGCGTAGGAAACGGTTCCAAAGTCGATGTGATCGCGGTCGGCACGCTACCTCTACATCTACCTTCAGGGATTAGTTTTAGACCTAAATAATTGTTATTTGGTGCGGCGTTGAGCATGAACATTATATCTGGATCTTGTTTGATGCGAGACGGTTATTCATTTAAATCGAGAGAATAATGGTTGTTCTATTTATATGAGTAATATCTTTTATGGTCATGCACCCTTGAAGAGTGGTCTATTCTTATTAAATCTCGATAGTAGTGATACACATATTCATAATATCGAAGCCAAAAGATGCAGAGTTGATAATGATAGTGCAACTTATTTGTGGCACTTTGCCGTTTAGGTCATATCGGTGTAAAGCGCATGAAGAAACTCCATCTTGATGGACTTTTGGAACCACTTGATTATGAATCACTTGGTACTTGCGAACCGTGCCTCATGGGCAAGATGACTAAAACACCGCTTCTCCGGTTCTATGAAGAGAGCAACAGATTTGTTGGAAATCATACATACAGATGTATGTGGTCCGATGAATGTTGAAGCTCGTGGCGGATATCGTTATTTTCTCACCTTCACAGATGATTTAAGCAGATACGGGTATATCTACTTAATGAAACATAAATCTGAAACATTTGAAAAGTTCAAAGAATTTCAGAGTGAAGTTGAAAATCATCGTAACAAGAAAATAAAGTTTCTACGATCTGATCGTGGAGGAGAATATTTGAGTTACGAGTTTGGTCTACATTTGAAACAATGCGGAATAACCGCAACTCACGCCACCGAACACCACAGCGTAATGGTGTGTCCGAACGTCAGAATGTCGTACTTTACTAGATATGATGCGATCTATGATGTCTCTTACCGATTTACCGCTATCGCTTTTGGGGTTATGCTTTAGAGACGGCCACATTCACGTTAAATAGGGAACCATCAAAATCCGTTGAGGCGACACCTTATGAACTATGGTTTGGCAAGAAACCAAAGTTGTCGCTTTACGAAAGTTTGGGGTTGCGATACTTATGTGAAAAAGCTTCAACACGATAAGCTTGAACCCAAATCGGAAAAATGTGTCTTCATAGGATACCCAAAGGAGACAATTGGGTACACCTTCTATCACAGATCCGAAGGCAAGACATTCGTTGCCAAGAATGGATCCTTTCTAGAAAAGGAGTTTCTCTCGAAAGAAGTGAGTGGGAGGAAAGTAGAACTTGATGAGGTAATAGTACCAGCTCCCTTATTGGAAAGTAGTTCATCACAGAAATCGGTTCCTGTGACACCTACACCAGCTTAGTGAGGAAATTTATGATGATGATCATGAAACTTGAGATCAAGTTATTCTTGAACTTCGTAGATCAACCAGAGTAAAAATCCGCTTTTGAGTGTTACGGTAATCCTATTCGGAAGTCATGCTAATATATCATGGTGAACCTACGAACTATGAAGAAGCGATGGTGAGCCCAGATTCATAAAATGGCTTGAAGCCATGAAATCTGAGATGGGATCCATGTATGAGAACAAAGTATGGACTTTGGTTGACTTGCCCGATGGTCGGCAAGCAATAGAGAACAAATGGATTTTCAAGAAGAAGACTGACGCTGACGGCAATGTTACTGTTTACAAAGCTCGACTTGTTGCAAAAGGTTTTCGACAAGTTCAAGGGGTTGACTACGATGAGACCTTCTCACCCGTAGCGATGCTTAAGTCTGTCCGAATCATGTTAGCAATTGCCGCATTTTATGATTATGAAATATGGCAGATGGATGTCAAAAATGCATTTCTGAATGGATTTCTGGAAGAAGAGTTGTATATGATGCAACCAGAAGGTTTTGTCGATCCTATGGGAGCTAACAAAGTGTGCAAGCTCCAACGATCAATCTATGGTCTGGTGCAAGCCTCTCGGAGTTGGAATAAACGCTTTGATAGTGTAATCAAAGCTTATGGTTTTATACAGACTTTTGGAGAAGCCTGTATTTACAAGAAAGTGAGTGGGAGCTCTGTAGCATTTCTAATATCATATGTGGACGGCATATTGTTGATTGGAAATGATATAGAATTTCTGGATAGCATAAAAGGATACTTGAATAAAAGTTTTTCAATGAAGGACCTCGGTGAAGCTGCTTACATATTGGGCATCAAGATCTATAGAGATAGATCAAGACGCTTGATTGGACTTTCACAATGCACATACCTTGATAAAGTCTTGAAAAAGTTCAATATGGATCAGGCAAAGAAAGGGTTTTTGCCTGTGTTACAAGGTATAAGATTGAGTCAGACTCAATGCCCGACCACCACAGAAGATAGAGAGAAAATGAAAGGAGTTCCCTATGCTTCAGCCATAGGCTCTATCATGTATGCAATGCTGTGTACCAGACCTGATGTGTGCCTTGCTATTAGTTTAGCAGGGAGGTACCAAAGTAATCCAGGAGTGGATCACTGGACAACGGTCAAGAATATCCTGAAATACCTGAAAAGGACTAATGATATGTTTCTCGTTTATGGAGGTGACAAAGAGCTTGTTGTAAAGGGTTACGTCGATGCAAGCTTTGACACTGATCTGGACGATTCTAAATCGCAAACCGGATATGTATTTTTATTAAACGGTGGAGCTGTAAGTTGGTGCAGTTCTAAACAAAGCGTCGTGGCGGGATCTACATGTGAAGCGGAGTACATAGCTGCTTCGGAAGCAAAGAAATGAAGGAGTCCGGATGAAGGAGTTCATTTCCGATCTAGGTGTTGTACCTAGTGCATCGGGACCAATGAAGATCTTCTGTGACAATACTGGTGCAATTGCCTTGGCAAAGGAATCCATATTTCACAAGAGGACCAAGCACATCAAGAGACGCTTCAATTCCATTCGGGACCAAGTCCAAGTGGGAGACATAGAGATTTGCAAGATACATATGGATCTGAATGTTGCAAACCCGCTGACTAAGCCTCTCTCACGAGCAAAACATGATCAACACCAAGACTCCATGGGTGTTAGAATCATTACTGTGTAATCTAGATTATTGACTCTAGTGCAAGTGGGAGATCAAGGAAATATGCCCTAGAGGCAATAATAAAGTTATTATTTATTTCCTCATATCATGATAAATGTTTATTATTCATGCTAGAATTGTATTAACCGAAAACATGATACATGTGTGAATACATAGACAAACATAAAGTCACTAGTATGCCTCTACTTGACTAGCTCATTGATCAAAGATGGTTATGTTTCCTAACCATAGGCATGTGTTGTTATTTGATTAATGGGATCACATCATTAGGAGAATGATGTGATTGACTTGACCCATTCCGTTAGCTTAGCACTTGATCGTTTAGTATATTGCTATTGCTTTCTTCATGACTTATCTGAAGTTCCTCGCAACTATGAGATTGTGAAACTCCTGCTTACCGGAGGAACACTTTGTGTGCTACCAAACGTCACAACGTGAATCGGGTGATTATAAAGGTACTCTCTGGTGTCTCCAAAAGTATATGTTGAGTTGGCATAATTCGAGATTAGGTTTTGTCACTCCGATTGTCGGAGAGGTATCTCTGGGCCTTCTCGGTAATACTCATCACCTAAGCCTTGCAAGCATTGTAACTAATGAGTTGGTTATGAAATGATGTATTACGGAACGAGTAAAGAGACTTGCCAGTAACGAGATTAAACTAGGTATTGGATACCGACGATCGAATCTCGGGCAAGTAACATACCGATGACAAAGGGAACAACGTATGTTGTTATGCGGTTTGACCGATAAAGATCTTCGTAGAAAATGTAGGAACCAATATGAACATACAGTCTCCACTATTGGTTATTGACCGAGAATAGTTCTAGGTCATGTCTACATAGTTCTCGAACCCGTAGGGTCTGCACGCTTAACGTTACGATGACAGTCTTATGAGTTTTGATGTACCGAAGTTTGTTCGAAGTCCCGGATGTGATCACGGACATGACGAGGAGTCTCGAAATGGTCGAGACATAAAGATTGATATATTGGAAGCCTATGTTTGGACTTCGGAATAGTTCCGGGTGAAATCGGATTTTACCGGAACACCGGGGTTACGGAACCCTCCCGGGGTTAATGGGCCTTAGTGGGCCATGAGGGAGAAGAGGAGGGCCAGCCAGGGGCAGGCCGCGCCCCTCCCCCTAGTCCGAATAGGACAAGGAAGGCGCCTCTTTCCTCTTTCCCTTCCCCAAGTCCTAATCCAACTAGGAAAAGGGGGGAGTCCTACTCCCGGTGGGAGTAGGACTCCTCCCGCCTCCTCCTAGGGCAGTCGCACCCCCTTGCTCCTTTATATACTGAGGCAGGGGGCACCCTAGGACACACAAGTTGATCTACGGATCGTTTCCTTAGCCGTGTCGCGGTGCCCCCTCCACCATATTCCACCTCGGTCATATCGTCGCGGAGTTTAGGCGAAGCCTGCACCGGTAGAGCATCATCATCGTCACCACGCCGTCGTCTTGTGGAACTCATCCCGACACCTGATGGATCGGAGTCCGGGATCGTCATCGAAGTTGAACGTGTGCAGAACACGGAGGTGCCGTCGCTCGGTACTTGGATCGATCGGATCGTGAAGACGTGCGACTACATCAACCGCGTTGTCATAACGCTTCCGCTTTCGGTCTCACGAGTGCGTGGACACACTCTCCCCTCTCGTTGCTATGCATCACCATGATCTTGCGTGTGCGTAGGAATTTTTTTGAAATTACTACGTTCCCCAACAGCCCATCCACACGTCGCTCTGAAAATCTCCGTAGCAACCCGCTCAACTTGATTTACGCCCTCCTTCATGCGATCTATTCTTCCTTGGTTTTTCTGCAACACACACCATTCATGCAAATTCTTAATAATCAAGTTTACAGGAACACAATGATCAATAACCTTGTGATTATCAAAAACTAGTTTGTTTCTCAATTTCAACATTGTCCAAAGCATGGCTGATATACCAACTGTCATAAGGTTCTTATCTTTTTTCTCAAATTTGTTAATCCATTTGCCAAATATATCATTAATTTTTTCAGGAGCATCATGAATGTCAAAAGAGCACTTCATAACCATCCAAAACATTTTAGCCACAGAGCAATGTACAAATAGATGTTCTATATCTTCCTCTCTTCCACAAAAGGAACATTTTGTATCCCCTTGCCATCCTCTTTTCTTCAAATTTTGTTTGGTAAGAATACTTTTTCTCAATAATAACCACAGAAAAACTTTGACCCTTGGAGGCATTTTTGTTTTCCATAGAAATTTGTATGGATAATGCAACCCATCTTGGATCAAGTATCTGTAACAAGTTTTAACAGAGTACTTACCATCCCCAGACAAGGTCCATCTGATCTTATCTTGAGTTTTATCAAGCGTCACACTCTCACATACCTCTTTTATGTGCTCCCATAAATGCATGGATTCCGCACATAGAGATTAAAGCTAATTTTGTCAAGCCCTTTCTTCAAAACACGAGCCACCAACCTCTCCTTATCATAACATATATTGTATATGCGTGGGTAACTATCTTTCAAAGCTTTAGGTCCAATCCACCAGTCTTCCCAGAATCTGATATTTTCCCCATCCCCAATATCAAATTTACACAGGGAAAGAAAAAAAATTGTGTTTCATTAGTTCTTCCCAAAATTGTGAATCACCTTTTCTACTTTTCACACTGGTAATGCAAGTTTTTTAATGTATTTATGTCTCAAAATCTTCTGCCACACCCCATCAGTATTGTAAAAGCTTCCACCACCATTTGGATAATAGAGCTTTATTCATAAAAGCTAGATTATGTATACCCAAACCACCCATATATTTGGGTTTACAAACCTCTCCCCATCTTACCAGGTGATATTTTTTCTTGTCATTATTTTCTTGCCACAATAATCTTGCTCTGAAGAAATTCATTCTCTTTTCTACTCCCATAGGTAGCCCATAGAATGAAATCATAAAGTATGGGATCCCAGCCAACGAAGATTGAATCAGTGTCAATCTGCTAGCACGGGCTAACAACCTCCCTTGCCAAGTTTCACATTTACCCTCCATTTTATTTTCAGAAGGTTTCTAGTCTTTATTTTTAATCCTTTTCTTATCTATTGGGAGACCTAGGTATTTCATAGGAAGATCTCCCACAGGGCAAGTGAATATTCTGGAGTATTCCTGCTTTTTGTCAGCAGTTGCCCCAAATAGAAATATCTCACTTTTGTGAAAATTGATTTTCAATCCAGACATTTGTTCAAACAAACACAATATGTATTTTAAATTGCAGGCACTTTCATAATCATCTTGAAGCAGAAAAATTGTATCATCCGCGTATTGTAACATATTGACTCCCCCTTCAATAATATCAGCCAGCAAACCTTTGATCAGCCCAGCTTTTCTTGCATTATTCATCAAGATAGCTAGAGCATCTGCTGCTAGATTAAACATTAGGGGGATAAAGAATCCCCCTGTCTCAACCCTTTGTGAGTAGGAAAATATGGACAACAATTTTCATTAACTTTGATACACACTTCACCCCCTCTAATGGTACTCACTACCTAGTCTATCCATTTGTCAGGAAACCCTTTCCCCTTAAGCATTTGCATCACAAAAGGCCATTTAATTTTTATCATATGCTTTTTCAAAATCCACTTTCAGCAATAGAGCACTCTGTTTCTTAACATGCACACTTGGCAAGTTTAGTCAATGTGCATGACAAATCCGTCACAGTTTATTTTTTGCTAAAAAACTGCCCTGCTCGCCGACTAATTTTGTCATCCTCGCACAAATACAAATTGTTATAAAAAAACGTTGAATTTGCCGTGGCAAAAATCTGACGTCACATACTCAGATTTATAAACACGCATCGGTGGCGACTGGAAAGTGCCAACACATGGATGCTCGAGATTTACAATGAGAGATGGTCGAGATTTGAGGGAGACACATGAGAGCGCTGCAAGAGCACAGCAAGAAATGCACTCGTCATTCATTCACAAGTGCGCGGTGGCACCGACCACGCAAAAGATGTACGTACGGCCGTGTGTCGTGGTACGGCACGACGGACCGTCTGGACAGCGACCTGTCTGGTTATGGTACTCCCACCACTAGCGAACCGAAGCGAAGCTAGCTACAGTATCATCATTTTCATAGGGTGTCAGTGTAGCGTACTGTGCAGGTGCAGCGCGGAATCACCAAACTTTTGGGAAAAAGATGGCCGAGCATGGAGCAGGACGGACGGTGGCTAAGATGGATTGTTTATTCCGCTCGCTCGCTTCCCGCTCAAGTCTCCGCCTCCTTTACCATCGGAGTTTGACTTGTTCATGTATTAATAAGCTTTTTTTACGCTGAATGTTAGAGAATCTCCAACAGACGCCGAACGTGCGACACGCTAAATTCTATTTTACGGCGCACCCTTCGTCGAGTTTGGCGTAGCGTAGTCTTTTCCAAAGCTAAAATGCAGCTGTGTGATCATGCTACAGTTTTTTTTAATTAACTTTGCATAGATAAAAACGATACATAGTTCTGGCATAGATAAAAACGATACATAGTTCATCACAGGCTCACAATATAGATAAAAAAGGATACAAAGGTATTTTACATGGCTCGAAAGCATAGATAGATAGAACGACGGTGTAACTAGATAGAAAAAATTACGGTGCAACGAGACAAACTACGGTGACTCCCAGCCGTCATCATCATCATCACCATCATCATTCTCGGTGGTGTTGTCCGAGTATCGAGCCACATGTCATCCCAACGCAGATCGTTGGGGGAGAAGATCGACTGCTCGCTGTTCTCGACGATATCGCACTGTGATATCGCCAGTGCCTTGCGCCGACGCCTGTCGGCACGCTCCGCGCGGCGCTTTGTCGTCCTCTCTGCCCAGAACTCGTTCTCGGAGGCGACGTCCTGCGGATGGCGACGACACCACTCCGCCATGGCTCGCTCGTCCTCCTCGGCGATGAGGAGGCGGCGCTGCCGCCGCACGTGGTCCGCACGGTCCTGGTCGGTGATGAGACGAGGCGGAGGGGCGAGGCGTTGCACCTGCTCGCGCGTGAAGACGTCGCGGAAGTTCATCTGCGACCGGGGCCTGTCCAAGCGCCACGCCGCCGTGTCGTATGCGCGGGCCGCCTCATGCGCGCTCCGGAACGAGCCGAGGTCGAGCCGGACGTCGCCGTACCGGATCTAGGCGGAGTACCAGCCCGAAGGGCGCTCGCGGACGCCGCGGTAGCCCGAAGAACCCCGGCGGCGCGGTGCTGGCGGAGAAAGCGGCGAGAAAGAGCGGCGAGGTAGCGAGGAGGAGGACGCGCGGTAGTGTGCTGAGCGCGTGGCGAGCGCCGGATTTTATAGGCGCGCGCGAAGCGGCGCGCCAAATCTACCGCGCCAGCTGCCGCTTTCTCCCCCGCGCGCGGTAATTTTCCGCCACCGCTGGAGCGCTAGAAACCGGACGGCGCGCGCTAAAATGTAATTTTACCGCGCAACGCCTGTTGGAGATGCTCTTATGGGCAGTTGCTTCACTGTATGCTTCATATTTTCATCGGCTGGCTTTTGATTGGGGCGCTGCTCTGCGCCGGTCGACCTGCCGAGACACTCCGCCGGTCCACCCGCGTCGGCTGGACGCGTAAAGCCGTAAACATTGTATTTGGTCCACGAAGTCATGCAAAACTGAGCTCACCGAACGAACAACAGTTTGATCACCAGTTCGGTCGCCAGTTTGTCAGTTTGGACCGTCCTAAAAGTGCTCATATGAATTTGTGCCGGAAAGATTTATGGCAATTACGGCTGCCTGGGAAAATCAAACATTTCGGATGGAAGGTCCTTAAGGGAGTCCTACCCTGCTTGGGTGTGCTGGCAGGGAGACATATCCCTCTTATCCCCCAATGCCCACTGTCGGTGTCAAAACCGACGGATCTCGGGTAGGGGGTCCCGAACTGTGCGTCTAGGCGGATGGTAACAGGAGACAAGGGACACGATGTTTTTACCCAGGTTCGGGCCCTCTCGGTGGAGGTAATACCCTAATCCTGCTTGATTAATATTGATGATATGGGTAGTACAAGAGTAGATCTACCACGAGATCGTAGAGGCTAAACCCTAGAAGCTAGCCTATGGTATGATTGTTGTTCGTCCTATGGACTAAAACCCTCCGGTTTATATAAACACCGGATAGGTTAGGGTTACACAGAGTCGGTTACAATGGTAGGAGATCTACATATCCGTATCGCCAAGCTTGCCTTCCACGCCAAGGAAAGTCCCATCCGGACACGGGACGAAGTCTTCAATCTTGTATCTTCATAGTCCGTGAGTCCGCCAACGGTGATAGTTCGGCTATCCGGACACCCCTAATCCGGGACTCCTCGGTAGCCCCGAACCAGGCTTCAATGTCGATGAGTCCGGCGCGTTGATTGTCTTCGGCATTGCGAGGCGGGTTCTTCTCCAAATTTCATATACTTGTCGAATAGTGTCCGGCTTCTGATAAATTCTGCGCTCCTTGGCTTCTACGCCCAATAATGGCCATCTTCCACGTGTTTGAATGAATGCGAAAGGCCAGGGTATTTTTACAATTACCCCCCTAGCTGCGCAAATGAGCTGCCTATAAAAGGGGCGAGGATCTAGATCTGAGTCACATCATCCGGCCCTTCTGCGAGCTTTCATCGGAGCGCCTGACCAAAGCCCATTCCATCATGGACGGTCGACGGCTCCTCCTCTCAAGACTCCCAAATTTCAGCCCGAAACCGGGAGAGATGCTCGATCCCGCATAGTGAGCTAGTTATGCTCCAAACAAAGGGATTTCTTCCCCCGGCCTTCATGGTTCCGGTTCGAGCCGGACTCGCCACCTACAAGGGTGGAAAGCAAGCGGAGAGTGTCCCCGATCCCTCTAAAGGAGAGCGGGTATGCTTCATCTCTTACCTAGTAAGAGGACTCGGATTTCCAATCCATCCGTTTCTCCGGGGGCTGTTGGAGTTCTACGGCCTCCAGTTGCACCACCTTATGTCTGCCTCCATTTTGCACATTGCGGGCTTCGTGGCCCTCTGCGAGCTGTTCTTGGGCGTCGAGGCTCATTTCGGGCTGTGGAAGAGATTATTCTGCCTAGTACCCCGTTCTCATGAGGGGTCAATATATCAAGTGGGCGGAGCCGAGCTATGGCGCATCGCCGGGACCGGATACCTATCCGGAACCCCAAAGAAGGCGTCCGAAGACTGGCCTTCGGAATGGTTTTATATGGAGGACATCCGCTGCCGGATCCTGTTCGGATCGGCCTTCCGGAGTTTAGCAATGCTCCTCAAGAAGCGCCTAAGCCGGGCGCCCTCGAAGCCCGGAGGAAGATGACCAGGATGTCCTCTATTTGATGAGCCGAATAAGGTTCTTGGCTCATGCCGGATTGACCATGATTGGAGTCATGGCAATCAGACATGAGGGGGGTGCAGCCGCTCCAATATAGGGGCCACCCCATGTGGGACTTCAACGTGGAGGACGATGCCACCCGCCATGGCCGCAAAGGGCCGGGATTGGTCACCGAACTGGTGAAGATCTTGTGTGCCATGTATAAAGGGGAGGAGGAGGATTTCCTCCGCGTCAATCCACTGAAGGAGTTTTCATTGAATAATCCTCGAAGCTGGGTAAGCAAACATCTTTGTGACCTGTCCGATCCATGTTCCCGTGGTTAAATATCTCATTTCATGGTTTCTGGCGAGGAACTGCGCCGTCTTATGGAGAAGATACACAGCCCGCCCCCACAACCCGAGGATCCGGAACGGTCCCTCGATCCGACCTCCGAAGAGGATCCGGATATAAAGGTGGAGTTGATCGATGGGGTGTTCTACCAACTTAGCATCGACAATGCCTTGGTTGCCATTACGGCCGATTACCCCGGAATACTTCCAGCCTCACAGGTAACTGAGACCGAGGTCCCAAAATCCTGATAACGACCCACCCATGCATATTTTTTGATCACCGTATACCAATGGTGTTTCGCAGGGGGTACCTTCGAGGCAGGAAGCCGAGCCATGCTGTACAGCCAACAAGGGCGGTGCAACCCCAAGAGCTAAAAAGAAATGCGGTCCGGATCGAAACTCCACCGCAACGGTATGGCGTGTCTCCATACTCTCAGGATTGATTCCTGGAAGGCATACTAACGCTGGTGCTCTTTTCAGGAAAAAGAGCACTCGCTGGACTGAGTCCGGAGGGGTTGCCAATCGAACCTTCACCGGCCAGCTTCAAAGCCGGGTCCGGAGGTCGAGGCGAGCACACGAGACGTGCGTTGGATGCTCCTTCGACAGAGGATGCCGACAAATTTTCCGCCACCAACTCCGAGGTGGAGAGCGCCATGAATCATAGGCGCCGCCGGACAGTTCTTCGTGACGCGTGTTTCTCCCAAGAGGCTTTGAATGCCTTCGATTCGGGAGATGCGCACCTCCGTGCCGCTCAAGATGGTCTAGCCAGAGCCACGTAGCAGTATGTAAAGGACATACGGGTGAGAAAAATTTGTGATTATATATGCCAAGAGCCCAGAGACTTAAAATAGTTAGAATAACTGATTTAAGGATCATTTGTTATGCAGGATCTTACAGAAAAGAATACCCAACTGTCCCAGGAGCTTGAAGAATGCAAGGCCCAACTTGAGGCCGCACTAGCCGCAACAGGGGGAGCCACAGAGACCCCCTCTAGTAACATATGTTTCAAAAGATAAATATTTTATGAAGTGCGGCGGGTGTGTAAATCTGACAAAAATATTGCAGATGGCGCCGGACTAGATCCGGACAGGCAACAACTCTTACGTCAGCTAAAAGTCGGCGAGAGCGTGCTTACGAGGGTGCGGCAGGAGAAAAATAACCTCCAAGATGCCAACACCCAACTGGGTGAGGAACTAAAGGATGTTCGTGCCCAGTTGTCTGACTTCGTAAAGGAGAATCGACGGCTTCGGCGCGGCATTTTCAGTAAGTGCTTGAACAAACTTTGAAAGAGTTTGGCGAGGAAGGCGACTAACATAAACATGTATGTAGGTTTGCTCACAGGTCGTCCTGAAGAGGAGATGCCCAGTTCTTCGGGTGATCTTCTTCCCGAACTGCGTCAGCTGCACGAACGAGTTCGGCAGATGATGAAAGGCGTCGGCCAGGCCTTGTGGCCATCTATCTCCCTGCCCGAAGGCATTGGAGAGCTGGCGGAGCGGCTTCAAGGAGCACGGCGGCGCTTCCGACTATGGAAGATATCGGCTTGTTGCCGTCAGGCGCCAGGAGGCTGGGCCATGGTGAAGATGCGTACACGAAGGTTGACCCAAACCACATGGCGAGGCCGGACTGTGGGGCCTGATGGGAAGGAGATCCCTGTAAGCTTAGTGTATGGCCAAGTAGAATTGGCCGCCAAGTATTCTCAGCAAGATTGTAAATTAGATAGCCCGTTAGATGGCATTGAGGAGGAATACAATGAGTCAAGTTGACTTTGTAAATAAATATGACATGAAAAATGTCTTCTAGCCGGATTGTAGATCGTTTGTCATAGCGGACCTTTTCGCTTCGACCTCAGGACCCAATAGTCCGGAGTGTGTCCAAATACCTTCGTGGTTATATAAGAACCGTGGTATGCATGGAGACAAGGCGTAGGGGTCATTAGTGCTGTATCAGACAAGTGCCCGACTAGTTATGTTATATTACATGGATAGTAAGAAACATCTTCCAGGGAGAATAGTTCCGTTAAGGGTTCCTTTCGCTGGGATGCATGCCCTAAAGTGCATGTCAAAGCTGCTATGAAAGCAGAAAATCATCTGGGGGCAGATTTGTAAATAATTAAAAAATCATCTTTCAGTTCACCGAATCAATATTCCCTTAAGAACGCTTAGTTTTCAGCTTCACCCAGTCGAGGTACACATCCGGCTGACCCGGCAAGAATAATCGCAGAGGTGCTCCCTTTACCACCTAGCCGAACAATCGGGAACGTAGGGGTAAGCACAGGAGCCAGGCAATCCAGCTTGGCCAAAACTTAAGTCATATCGATGCATATAATGGTGAATAAAAGGTACATGCAGAAGTTTAACGCATGTGTTGGGCATGAAGCCCGTATAAAATAAGCTTCTGGTAAAGAAGCCCCCAGGTATAATGAGCGCGTACAACGCGTCAAATACGTGCGAAAAAAGCGCAAACGAGCCTCTAGAGGCTGCAAAAAAGAAGGAGGAGGAAGGAGAGAAATAAAAGACAGCAAAAATAAAAAATGTGGACGGAGGAAGGAGACGAACTTGGAGTCCGGCACTTAGGCGTAGAATCTTCGTGAGACGGGCTGCGTTCCATGGGTTCGGCTCGAGTCGGATGTCCGACGCGTTACAGACGGTATGCTCCGCCGGTCGACCTGGTCGATGATGAAGGGACCTTCCCATTTGGGCTTGAGTTTGTCCTTTTTCTTGTCCGGCAGGCGTAGAACTAGTTCGCCAATGTTGTAAGCTTTGGCTCGTACTTCCCTGCTTTGATATCTTCGAGCCTGCTGTTGATAAAATGCGGAACGAGCCTTTGCCACGTCGCGCTCCTCCTCCATTGCGTCCAAACTGACCTGCCGATCGAGCTCGGCTTCTCTTTCTTCGTACATGCGCACGCGAGGTGAGTCATGTATTATGTCGCAGGGCAAGACTGCCTTCGCCGTACACCATAAAGAATGGTGTGAATCCGGTACGATTCGGCGTGGTCCGCAGCCCCCAGAGTACGGAGTCGAGCTCCTCAACCCAGTGCGTGTTAGATTCCTTGAGGGACCGCACTAGTCTGGGTTTAATGCCGCTCATGATTAGACCATTTGCTCGCTCGACTTGGCCGTTGGTTTGAGGGTGATAGGCTGAGGCGTAATCGAGCTTGATGCCCATGTTTTTGCACCATAATTTGACCTCATCGGCCGTGAAGTTGGTGCCGTTATCGATGATGATATCGTGGGGGACACCGTAACGGTGCACTACCCCGATATGAAGTCTATCACCGGTCCGGATTCGCCGCTTTAATGTGCTTGGCCTCTATCCATTTGGTGAATCTATCCACCATGACCAATAGGTATTTTTGCTTGTGGGTTCCTCCCTTAAGGGGCCAACCATGTCAAGCCCCCAGACCACGAACGGCCATGTGATGGGTATAGTTTTGAGGGCGGTGGGTGGCATGTGGCTTTGGTTAGCAAAAAGCTGGCAGTCGACGATCGTTGGACTAAATCCTGCGCATCTGCCCGGGCCGTCGACCAATAAAATCCTGTACGGAAGGCCTTGCCTACAAGGGCCTGGGCTGCGGCGTGGTGCCCACCCAGTCCGGCATGAATTTCAGCCAGGAGGTTTCGCCCTTCCTCTTCGGAGATACACCTTTGAAGGACTCCGGTAGTGCTTTTCTTATAAAGCTCTCCCTCATGGACGTTATAGGCTTTAGATCGCCGTACTATGCAGCGGGCCTCATTTTGGCCTTCGGGGAGTTCCTGCCTAGTTAGGTAGGCTAGGAATGGCTCCATCCACGGGGCGACAACCGCCATTATTTCGTGGGCGGAGGGTGTTATCTCGGTGGCAGAGCCTCCGATTGTGTCAAAGTGTTCGCCGTCAGGCAGTACGGTTGGGTCCTGATTGTTATTGCCGGACTCCCCTTCCCATAGTACGGATGGCTTGAACAGCCGTTCCAAAAAGATATTGGGTGGGACGGCATCGCGTTTTGCACCGATGCGTGCCAATATATCCGCTACCGGTTGTTATCCCGTGCTATATGATGATATTCGAGCCCTTCTAACCGTGCTGACATTTTTAGGACCGCATTGCGGTATGCTGCCATTTTTGGATATTTGGCATCAAAGTCTCCGTTTATTTGAGATATTGCGAGGTTCGAATCCCCGCGCACCTCTAGGCGTTGAATGCCCATGGAGACTGCCATCCGGAGGCCGTGCAGAAGGGCCTCGTATTCGGCCACGTTGTTGGAGTCCGTATACATTATCTGAAGGACGTATTGGACTGTGTCCCCGGTTGGGGATGTCAGGACAACGCCAGCCTGTGCCGCCAACATTTTGGAGCCGTCAAAGTGCATGATCCAATTGGAGTATGCGCCGTACTCTTTAGGGAGTTCGGCTTCAGTCCATTCGGCCACGAAATCGGCCAAAACCTGCGACTTGATAGCTCGCCGTGGCTTATAAGTTATGTCGAATGGAAGGAGCTCTATGGCCCACTTGGCAATCCGGCCCGTCGCGTCGCGGTTATTTATAATGTCGTTAAGAGGTACTTCGGAAGCTACCGTTATCGAGCACTCTTGAAAGTAGTGTCGGAGCTTCTGGGATGCCATGAACACCGTGTATGCTATCTTTTGATAGTGTGGGTACCGGGACTTGCATGGAGTTAGGACAGTGGACACATAGTAAACCGGTTTTGAAGAGGGAACCGTGTCCGTCCGCTTTCGTTCGACAACGAGCACCGCTACCGACAACTTGATGTGTTGCGGTGATATATAATAGCATTGGTTCGCCCACATTGGGCGCGGCGGACCGGATTTGTTGCCAAGATGGCCTTTATTTCTTCGAGTCCGGCCGTGGCGGCATCCGTCCACTCGAAGTGTTCGGTGCGCCGGAGGAGGCGGTAAAGGGGTAACGCCTTTTGTCCCAAACGGGAAATAAAGCGGCTTAGGGCCGCCACGCATCCCGTCAATTTTTGTATTTTTTTGAGGTCTTTTGGAATATCCAATTGTGACAGAGCTCGGATCTTGGCTGGGTTTGCTTCAATTCCTCTACCGGACACAATGAAGCCCAGTAGCTTTCCGGCTGGAACGCCGAAGACGTATTTTTCCGTATTGAGCTTGATGCCATATTTTCGAAGATTGTCGAATGTGAGCCTCAAGTCGTCTACTAAAGTTTTGACGTGCTTGGTTTTGACGACCACGTCATCTACATATGCTTCCACTGTTTTGCCGATCTGGTTTGCGGACATATGTCCGAATCATGCACCGATATGTTGCGCCGGCGCTTTTTGAGCCCAAAGGGCATTGTGTTGAAGCGAACGGGCCGTATGGAGTGATGAATGCTGTTGCAGCTTGGTCTGGCTCCGCCATCTTGATTTGGTGGTAGCCGGAGTAATGCGCCGAGGAAGCACAATGAGTCGTGGTCCATCAGAAGCGCCGATAATTTGATCAATTCGAGGGAGGAAGGGATCCTTTGGGCAAGCCTTATTAAGGTCTTTAAAGTCAACACATAGGCGCCAGGATTTATCCTTCTTTGGTACCATCACCAGGTTTGCTAGCCAGTCCGGATGTTTTATATCTCTGATGAATCTGGCTTCTAAAAGTTTGGCTAGCTCCTCTCCCGTGGCCTGTCTCTTGGGTCCGGAAAAGCGCCGAAGAGCCTGTTTGACTGGCTTGAATCATTTTAGGATATTTAGGCTGTGCTCGGCCAGCTGACGTGGGATTCCTGGCATGTCTGAAGGGTGCCAGGCAAAGATGTCCCAGTTTTCTTGTAGAAATTCTCGAAAAGTGCGCGCCTACATCAGGGTTTAATTGTGCCCCAATGGAAGCCGTCTTTGCAGTGTCCGTTGGGTGGACTTGGAATTTGACTATTTCATCCGCTGGTTTAAAAGAAGTGGACTTGGATCTTTTATCAAGTATCACATCGTCCCTGTTCACCGTGGAGCGCATCGCGGTGAGTTCCTCGGCCGCTAGGGCTTCGGATAGTGCCTCGAGGGCTAGTGTGGCTGTCTTGTTTTCCGTGCAGAGTGCTATGTTCGGATCACTAGCGAGAGTGATGATTCCGTTAGGTCCGGGCATTTTAAGCTTCATGTACCCATAATGGGGTATAGCTTGAAAAATTGTGAATGCCTCTCGTCCTAATAAAGCATGATATCCGCTGTTGAACGGGGCCACTTGAAAATGTGACCTCCTCGGACCTGTAATTGTCCGGCGAGCCGAACACTACGTCCAGTGTGATTTTTCCTGTGCAGCATGCTTCCCGGCTAGGGATTATTCCTCTAAAGGTTGTGCTGCTTCGCTCAATGCGGTTCCAGTCTATTTCCATTTTTCGGAGAGTTTCCTCATATATGAGGTTTAGTCCGCTGCCGCCATCCATGAGTACCTTAGTAAGGCGAAAGCCGTCCACTATCGGACTGAGGACCAATGTGGCTGGTGCTCGGGGTGTTCGGAATTTAGGTTAAATCCTTTGGCATTAAAGGTAATAGCCGTGTCACTCCATGGATTTATTGTTGCTACTTGGTAGACTTCGGCAAGGTTGCGGAGTGTTCGTTTTCGCATGTTATTTGATGCGAAAGTCTCGAAGACTGTTAACACCGTACTGGTGTTGCTAGGCTGGGATTCTGAAGCTAGAAGCTCCTCGCCACTTTTGGCCACCTGCCGTAGTATCCAACATGCTCGAAGGCTATGAGTTGGAGTGGCGCCCTCTGTGCTATGAATTTTGCAGGGTCCGTTTAGCCAACCCTCCAGTACGGTTCCATACCCTTTATGGGGTTTTTGTTTTTTGGTATTTAACCCAGGTGCTTGATAATGATGCACCCTTTTATTTCGGACTAGGGATGTATTCGGGGCCGGATTATCCCAAAATTTACTTTCGATTTTCCAGCGCCTCCATCGCAAGGTACTTTTGTACTATGGTCACCAAGTCAGCAAAGCGTGTAATTTCGCGACGACTTATGGCGTTTAGGATTCCCTTGTCCGTGCAATTATTGCAGAAAATTGGGATTGCGTCCTCCTCTCGGCAGTCCTTTATCCTGTCCACAACCAAGAGGAATCTGGCCCAGTAATGATGTACTGTTTCAGCGGGCTCTTGCCGAATTCGAGAGAGATCGCTAATATTTGGGTGGGCGGGTGGAACTAGATCCGTAACCCTGTCCAATTTAGGACTCAGGGGCCGAGAAGTTTCCGAACTCGGAAGTTTGGATATCTGAGCGTTATCCAATGAGTCCAACCCGCCGCCTGACTTTAAGTTCAGGGCTTGATCGACATCCGTCCCTCTGCGGGAATCCGGCATGGAGGGATCAGGAATTCGGACGTAGCTAGTCCTTAAGATAGAGGAAGAATGGCCGCATGGCTCCTCTATCACAGCAACATGATGGGTAGCCTGGGGAGAGTTGATCTCTCGCAGATCGGTTTTAGGCCCGATCCGGTCGTAGTCTGTGGCGACTCCTGGGAGGCGCGATGCGATCCAAGAGCTCGTTTACGGAGGAGAGCTCGATTGGATCTAACTGTTCGGCAAGTTCCGAACTAACATGGAGATTGGTTTCGATGACTCGAGAGGTCACCGTCGGCGCGGCGGCCGAACTAGCGGTCATGAGAAAACCGCCTAGCCGAAGAGTCTGACCAGTGGCCAAGGCTTCTTTGGCGATAGTATCGTCTTTAAAGACGAGATGAGGCATCCTACCTGATGGCGACGGCACAGAGGAACTCTCAATGAAAGTACCAATGTTGGTGTCAAAACCGGCGGATCTCGGGTAGGGGGTCCCAAACTGTGCGTCTAGGCGGATGGTAACAGGAGACAAGGGACACGATGTTTTTACCCAGGTTCGCCCTCTCGATGGAGGTAATACCCTACTCCTGCTTGATTAATATTGATGATATGGGTAGTACAAGAGTAGATCTACCACGAGATCGTAGAGGCTAAACCCTAGAAGCTAGCCTATGGTATGATTGTTGTTCGTCCTATGTAGGGGTGGAAACGGATCGGATGCGGATCGGATAATGCTTTTACCACTTCCATTTTCATATTTTCAAAACGAATCCGAATCCGAATACGGATGTTATCGGATACGGATGCGGCTCGGATATTATTCAAATACGGATACGTATCGGATATTTTCTTGATTTGGAACGGATACGAATAATATCAACATATTGCTTAAGTAAATTAGTCGATAGCTATATGGCCCGAAATAATCAAGTTGTGACATACAATAAGTCAATGATAAATAGGTTTATGAATAAATACTATTATAATTCATAATAGTTTATAAGTTTAATCATATAAATAGTAAAATTTGACCCCTTATTTGGCTTTTATGTTGGATAATTGGAATATTAGGTCTAGAATTTTGAAAATCACCTCCCATAATCTTATTCGGATACGGATATATCCACTTCCATATCCATATTTGTGTCAAAATCTCCTACCATATTTTATTTATTATTTGTTTAATAAATTTGGATACGGATAATTTCCATTTCCATTTTGGTTCGGATGCGGATGTTTCGGATACGAATAGGCATTTTATCGAATACGAATATCGGATACTTCGGATTATCTACTACCACTTTCCACCCCTAGTCCTATGGACTAAAACCCTCCGGTTTATATAAACACCGGATAGGTTAGGGTTACACAAAGTCGGTTACAATGATAGGATATCTACATATCCATATCGCCAAGCTTGCCTTCCACGCCAAGGAAAGTCCCATCCGGACACGGGACGAAGTCTTCAATCTTGTATCTTCATAGTCCAGGAGTCCGGCCAACGGTGATAGTTCGGCTATCCGGACACCCCCTAATCCGGGACTCCCTCACCCACTGTGTAAAATTGGACATGAAGACATCCAACACTGTCTACTTACATGCTCGAGGGCAACAGATGTTTGGGCAGAGCTTGGTCTGTTGGAAACCATTAAAATTCTGTGGTGCAAGACCGGTCTGGCTCAGTTAATTTGGAGATCCTCCTCCAGACTCGGCGTTTAGTACATGAATTACCAGCTGCTGAGTTGATTGTGGTGGCCATGTGGTATATCTGGTGGCAGAGACGAAAACACACAAAAGGAGAGGCAATCCACGGTCCAAAGCGAACGACCATGTCCATTCGGGTGCGTTCATTCGAGCTTATACACCAAATCAGCCTACCCGTAGGGTAGATCATACATGGAAGAAGCCATCTGAAGGGACGATAAAAGTGAACGTTGACGCCTCCTTTCACTCTGAAAATCTAGCAGGAGCGAACGGTGCAGTGGCGCGCGATTTTCATGGAGATTTCTTAGCTGCAGCAACCTGGCTACTTCCTCATGTGTCAAGTGTTCTTTCAGCTGAGTTGAAGGCCATCCAGCATGGACTAGTTCTGCCAGCAAACATTGGATGCACAAAAGTTGTCATCGAGTCTGATAGCATGGCTGCGGTGTAAGCACTAAACAACCCTGAAACATACCTTGGTCCTGATGTATCGATCATATCTGGGTGCACTCAGTTGGCGATGGATATTACTAGCGTCAGTTATGTTCATTGTAGCAAAGAGGCCAACCACGTAGCTGATTGCTTAGCTAGACATTCTTTTAGTTTGAACTCTTCTGAGTTCTAGGATTCTGATACGCCCGATTTTATTCTTTCAAAAATTATAAACGACATGGCTATTATTTGAGGAATAAAGTTGGTTTTGACAAAAAAACCAAGCTCGCCGAACCCATGCAAAACTGAACCCGTTGAAGGCATGCAAAAATTGAACCTGCGTCTTTCGCCCGCATGGAACGGGCTGTCATTGCCATGCGCCATAGCTTTGTTCGTTGACTCGCGACACCCATCTTCCATGAATGCCCAATCCATTGTGGCAGTTCGTCGTGGCTGCCTTGCATCGCCGTGGAAACTTGCCACCGTCGCCTCGCGATCACTCCGTCATCCGGCAAATGCTCTGCCGGCGCCATGCGTCGATGCTTTGCTCGTCGACTCGCGATGCCCCAGCTCCCGTGAATGCCCCGTCCACCATCGCAGCTCGTCGCCGCTGCCATGCATCACTGTCGTAACTCGCCGTCGTTGCCTCACGCAAAAAGCTCGTTGTAACATGGCCTGTGCTGGTCCAAGCAAATCGGCTTGCCGTTCGCAGCTTGCCTTCTCACCAGTCCCAGCAGATCGTCTCTCCGAACCTAGCAAATAATCACCAGAAATTCTCAGCGGCAAAAAATCACGCCGGTCACAGCAAAAATATCGTCGATCCCAGCAAAAATGATCGTCGAGCTAAAAAAATGGCTTACCATAATCGGGACGCAGCAAAAATTCTCACCGGTCGCTGGTCACAATAAAAATTCTCGCCGGTTCCAGCAAAAATGATCGGCCGTTCCAGCGGCGTAGCAAAAGTAATTGGCCGTTCCAGCGACGTAGCAAAAATTCTCGCCGGTCCAAGCAAAACAACTCGTCATTTGTAGCAAAATAAAGTCTCCAGTGTCGGTCGTAGCAAAAAATCATGCTGGACCCAGCAAACGATTTGCCGGTTGTAGCAAAAAAAGTTTGTTGTCACCGGGAGTATCAAAAGTACACACAGGTCCCAGCAAAAACAACTCGCTGGTTGTAGCAAAAATGCACCGCCCTTACAGGGCGCAGCAAAAATTCACACCGGTCCCAGTAAAATGACTCGCCGGTTGTAGCAAAAATGCCCCGCTGTCACAGATCGTAGCAAAAGTTCACACTAGTCCCAGCAAAACGACTCGCCAATTGTAGCTCAATGTCGTGCCGGATGCAACATGAAACACCAGTAGTAGCAAAAAATGACAACGGTAGTAGCAAAAAGGACGTCGCCACTGCCGCCGCCACCGTTGGTGTCCTTGTGAACGGTTGTAGCAAATGTCAACACCGGTAGTAGCAAAACACAAGACCGTTTGCAGCAAAAATGGCCGACGCCGTCCTTGTGAACGGTTGTAGCAATCGTCAACATGGTAATAGCAAAAAATGACACCGGTTGCAGCAAAAAGCCGCTGCCGCCGTCATATGTCTCAATTCATCATCAATGGTTGTCGCAATCGTCAATGCCAGTCGTAGCAAAAACACCGACGGTTGCAGCAATAAACTCAGTCGGTTCCAACAAGAAGTTATGTTTGTTTGTTGCATCATTTATTTTGGCTGCATGGTTCATCTATGCAACAACGCAGCCATGGTTCTTTCAGCAAAAACCAATCAACCGGTTCCAACAAATTCTCGTCGTCGGTCAGGGAGGTGGTCGGACGTTCACTGCTGGCGATGCGGTACGAGGTAGTAGATGAACAAGAGGAGAGAGAGGAGAGATGAAGGAGGAAGGAAAATCTACAATGAAACGGTGGTTATCAAGGAAAGAAAGCGAGCAATGCGGTGCGTGGGTGGGTTCTAGAAGAAAAAAAGACATGGCCTGATTGATATGATTGATTCTCTGGAAAAAACATGGCATGGAAAAGAACTTTGCTGGCCGCTTCTCGCCGTTCTCCGCCTTGTCGCATGCCCGCATTGCTCTTCCAATCCTCCCCCTTGGCCGCGTCTCTCATCTCCTGGCGGCCGTCAGCTTCCCTCCACTTCGCCTTTCCCGGAGACTCTCGACGGGCGACGGCGTAAAGAGCTTAAGGATCGATCAGCTTCCACTCCTACCCAATCACAAGCAACACTGGATATTTGTGGATCGGTGGGGGAATGCGAGGGCTCTCGGCTGAGATGGCGATCCTGAGGGCGACCGCGGCGGCACCCGCGCCCGCTGCTGGGGAGGGCCCGTCCTCGCCGTGCTCCCTGGTCGGCGCCGCCCTCCCGTGTCGCCCTCACTCCCCCCGCTCGCCGCGCCTCCCCCTCAAGGCGTCCCCTCTCCCCGCCATCCCTCCCGCTGCGGCTTTCCCGGGTCGGTCTTGCTGGGCTGACTGGGTGGCCGTGGAGGACATGGCCGAGGCCGCGGCTGCGGCGGCTGGCCGGCCTCGTCGGACTCACAGGTTTGGTGACCGGCTCGCGGAGGTTGCCGCGCTGCATTAGGGGCTGTTGCTCCCGCCGCCCTTGCCTCTCCCTCCCCCTTCCCTTGCTTGGTGCGGCCTAGCGCCCGGCCACACCACCTTTCCCACGCCGCCGGTCAGGCGCCGAGAGGCCGGCCGACGCGGCAGTGGGGCCCGAGCCCGAGCTTGGGGGGTGGCCGGAAGGGCGGATGTCGGACTCGCTGCAGTCTCGTGGTGTCGTCCTTCGTCGTCGTCGAACCCCGGCATCTGCGCTCACAAGGCCCCTCGCCGGCGGCCGGACGGTGTGGTTCCCGGATCTGTGTTTCAGGCGTTCCATCCGTCCCCTGTGCCCTCCACGGCGGCTCCGACCGGAATCCCCGCGGCGGCGGCGGCTCGGGCGCATGGAACCCTAGCTCCTTCCCCTTCCTCCACGCTGGTTGGATTGGGCCGTCCCAGGCCTAGTGGGCCGGTTGGGGCAGGGGAATCATCTGACCCTTCGCGGCCTGCCCTTCTCCCCCGGGCCTGTGGGATTCTGTCCCCCCCCTCCGCAGGCCTTGGCCCAGGCCCAGCCGACCTGCAGGCTCTCACCCTCTTCAGGGTTGGCCTCTATGCCGGCGCCCGCATCCTCCCCCCCCCCCCCCGCCTCCCCGCTGCTACTCCGCCCTGCGCCGCCTTCGGGTTCCTCCCTACGCTTCACGCATCCGCTCCCTCTCCTCCCGGTGCCGGCTCCTCCTGTGAGCCCCCTCCCCCGTCCGTCCCTGCCCGCCATGGCCAGGGAGTCGGGCAACGGCGCGCCCCGTCCCAAGCGTCGGGCGGCCGCTCGGGATCCGCTGCCTCCTCTGGAGCCGCGCAGGGCCTCGCCGAAGGGCTCCCGCCGGGAGATGGAGCCGAGGAAGGATCTCCTCCGCTCCAATGGTCCGGCCCCCGCTGGTAGCGGTGACTGGCGCACCGAGCGCAGCCTTGAGCGGTCTCCGGTGGAGTGGCGGGGCCGTGGACGTGACCGTGCCAACCGCTCCTCTCCCCGCCGCTCGCGCTCCCCGCCGCGGTCTGACCGTGCTCCGGTGTCCCCTCCGCGCCGTTATGACCCGCCGCGCCGCCAAGCCCATTACCCCCCGACCGGCCCCAACCCCAACAACAGCCGCAATGGTCGGGGGGCGTTCGCGAAGAAGAAGAAAAAGCGAGGCAACCTCCCCCAGCCGGGTGGCCAGGCTTCCTCCGTTTCCAACCCTCTGGTGGTGGCGGCCCTTCCCTCCACCGTGGCCGCGGCCACATGCTTCAACTGTGGGGTGGCCGGGCATTGTCAGGGAGACTGCCCTAAGGCTCCAGCTTGCTACCTATGCAAGAGGACTGACCACCCCGCTGCCCTCTGCCCGATGCACCAGCCCCCTGGGACACTTGGGTTGTTCGGGTATGCGTTGGAGGATTTGGGCTTCTTCCAGATGGACCTTCCTCAGTCTCGGGCCACCCCGCCCATGACCGCTCTCATCTCGGTCCTGGATGGCCGAACTGCCTCCCCAGCCATCATCTCGGCGGAGCTTCGCCACCTGTTCAACCCCGACTGGGATTGGGAGGTGACCCCGATCTCGGACCGGGAGTTCACGACGGTCTTTCTAGACCCAGTCAGCCTTCGCTACGGTACCCACAGTGCAGACTCCACGCCGCCTCAACCAGCTCTCTGTCCGCATCTCGATCCCGTCGGTGGACCCTTTGGCGGTGGCCACCCTGTCCACGGTGTGGGTGCAGATTCGTGAGCTTCCCTCGCCAGCTCGTGACGAGGGTGTCCTCCGTGGCTTGTCCCGCATGTTGGGCAAGTTCATGGCGGTCGACAGCGCCTCCCTGCCCAAGGGCCCTGCTGTGCGGATGCAGATCAAGTGCCCCGATCCTTCCAAGCTCAAGACAACGATCCGGATGTTCTTCAACGACGCTGGCTACGACCTGCTCGTCTCCATTGAGGGTGGGACTCCCTCTGATCCCCTCAACCCGGAGGCGGGAGATGGCGCCGCGCCAAGTTCTGGTGGGGGCGCTGATGCTCAGGGGTCCCCCCGTGAGCCTCGCCGCGACTCTCCTCGTTCTGAGGCCTCTGACGACGACTCGACTGACTCTGGGGATGGCATTCCTCCTGCTGGCTCCTCTCACCCCTCGACCATGCACGACGTGGGTCAGGGCCCCCTCGACGCCCACCTTAGGGATGAGTCTGAGGACATTGCGGCCATCGCGGCCATGCTCGACGAGGCCGCCACCCTCCCTCCTGGCACCACCCTCCCTTCCCCCTTCCTCCCTCCGTTGTCCGTATCTGAGGAGGAGGGGAGTGAGTTCAGCCGGAGCAGTATGGAGGTTCGCCCTCCTTCCTCCCTGCGGCTGGTGTCTCCGGCGCCAGGCCGGGAGGACCTGTCAGTGTCGTCGCCTCCAGAGGTCTCCATGGTCCCGCCTCCACCGTCTCCCTCCAGGCCTCCCAAGTCTCGGGGCCGCCCTCATTCGACCTCTACCCCGGTGTCGTCTGCCCGGAAGAGTGCCAGGCTTGGGGCGGCGATGGGATTATCCGGGGCCTCCCTGAACACGGTGGAGAAGGCCTCGCGACGCGCCGCCATCCGCAACCTTGACACAGGTCCGTCCATTTCCCAGGCCCCTGGTTCTGATTCCGATGATTTCTGTGATGCGTCCTTCTCCGCTCTTGACGGGGTTCCCCTTGGCCACCTTGCCAAGGTTGCAGCTGATTCAGCTATTGTTTTCCGTGGCGAGAAGGGCCTGGCCCTTGAGCAGCTTGCGTCCCTCCAGGCCAAAGAGATCCTGGAGGGCCACCTCGTAGCCACTAGGGCGCGCGAGGCGGCGGCAGTTGCGGAGGTCCCCACCCCCCCCCACCTCGCCGTCCCCGTGCTCGGGTCTTCTCTGAGGCCGACCCAGGCGAGGTTCGTGACCGGGCTCGCTCTCGTACTGCTCAGTTGCGCCGTGCTCTTAGCGCCGCTTCCACCATTGTGTCCAGGGAGGACCCGTTAGGCGAGTGATCATGCACGCTTTTTTTGGAACCTGCGGGGCTTCGGCCATGATGGCCGTCGCAGGAGCTCATAGAATACATGCGTGATTTAAGCCATAGATGTTGTGGCGATCCAAGAAACAATGCGCACTGAGTTCTCTCTTGTAGAACTTGAGCATCTCAAGAGACATCTCTTTGCCCGGCACTGCTGCCATCTAGTGGGGTGACAGGTCACTCGGTGGCATCCTTTTAGGTGTGAAGGATGCCACCTTTGAGGTGGGCTCCATGGACCATGGAGCCCATTTTGTTAGTATGGAAGTCTGGGAACGCGATGTGAACTTCAAATGGGAGATCATCGTTGTCTATGGCCCGGCCGATCACAGTGGATCCGCCGCGTTCTTGGCGGAACTTCATGCCAAGATCTCTTCCGCGACCCTCCCGGTCGTGATTGGAGGCGACTTCAATCTCCTTCGATCCGCTGAGGAGAAGAATAACTCTCGGGTGGATTTGGCCGAGATGCGTCGTTTCAATGACTGGGTCACGGATCTAGGTCTCCGTGAGCTAGACAGGGTCAGGGCGCGTTTTAACTGGACTAATCGACAGGTCTCCCCGACCCTTAGCGTGCTTGATCGGGTGTTTGTCTCCCCCGGACTGGGAACTTCGTTTCCCTTTGGCATCTCTTCAGGCCATTACCCGTATTGGTTCTGACCACGTACCCCTCCTCCTAGCTTCTATGGATGAACGGTCGCGCCCTCCCCGCGGTTCCGTTTCGAGAATTTCTGGCTTTGGCAACCTGGCTTTATGGAAGCCGTCCAGACTCACTGGGTCTCGGCTCGCGCCGAGCCCCATAGACAGATGTCTATTCTCGATGAATGGCATCATATGTCCAAACGATCCCGACAGTTCATGAAGGGATGGGGGGCGAACATTGGGAGAGACCTTCGTATTTAGAAGGCTTCCCTCCTCAAGGAGATCCGGGACCTGGACCTCCGCGCAGATATCTCAGGGATCTCCGCGGAGGAATGTATGCATAGATATAACTTGCAGGACTCCCTGATGGAGATTTACTCCAAGGAGGAAGAGTTTTGGCGCCAACGTGGCACCATTAACTGGGTGCTATTTGAGGATGCCAACATTGCATTTCCGTGCCATCGCTAATGGTCAGAGGGTGACGTTGCTCCATCCCTCTCCTTTGGGAGGGTGGACAGTTGTTTCAAGACCCTCGTGCTATCCGCACGCTAGTTGACGACTTTTACAAGTCTCTATTTCAGGGACGGCAGCGGAATGGTGTCGCCCTAGCCGATCATATCTGGTCATGCGACCAACAGATTTCCCCCGCGGAAAATGCAACCCTGCTAGCCCGCTTCGATGCTGCGGAAGTGGAGACCTTTGTTAAGGCTATGAACCCGATGTCGGCCCCTGGCCCTGATGGCTTGCCGGTTTGCTTCTTCCAGGCCTTCTGGCCGATGGTCAAGGATATCATCCTTGATCTGTTTAGCGAGTTCTCTAGGGGTACCCTAGACGTATCCCGACTTAACCACGGGATTATCTCCTTGATTCCCAAGGTACCGGGAGCGGCGGACATTAGACAATTCCGTCCCATCACTGTCCTCAATGTGATCTTTCGGATCCTCGCTAAAGGATACGCAACTAGGGTGGCCCTTATTGCTCCCCGGATTCATCATCCGAACCAGTCGGCCTTCACAAAAGGGAGATATATCTTAGATGGGATTCTTGCCCTCCATGAGATTATCCATGAGGTTAAGAGCAAACACCTCCGTGCGGTCTTCTTCAAGATCGATTTCCATAAAGCCTATGATACTGTTCACTGGTCCTTCCTTCGGGAAGTGTTGCTGAAACGTGGCTTTGACCCCCACTGGGTAGCCCGGGTAATGCAATTAGTTGCGAGTGGCCGGACGGCTGTTAACATCAATGGGGAGGTTGGCCCCTACTTCATGACTGGCCAAGGGGTCTGGAAGGGAGACCCGATCTCCCCATTCTTATTCAACCTTTCCGTTGATGCGCCGCCGATTCTCGGACTTGGCCAAGCGTGCAAGGGTCACATTAGAGGGGTTTGCCCTCATTTGGTGACACTGGGGTTTAACCCATCTCCAATACGCCGGACGACACCATTATGATGGTGGAGGGATCTGATGAGGACATTCAGAACCTCAAATTCCTCCTCCTCTGCTTCCAGGAAATGTCGGGCCTCAAAATAAACTTTGCCAAGAGCGAGGTAATGGTCATGGGATATTCCCAAAGGGAGGCTCAGCGGATTGCCAATCGTCTGAACTGCCACTTGGGTTCCTTCCCGATGACCTATCTTGGCATGCCCCTTAGTGATGCACGACTCCTGGAAAAGGATTTCCGTCCAATAGTCGCCAAGCTCCAACCTAGAATGGAGCCTTGGCAAGGGAGATGGCTTTCTAAAGCCGCTCGAGTGATTCTAATGAACTCCTTCCTTGTTAGCCTACTGATGTATATAATGGGATTCTATAGCCTACATGAATCCCTTCATCAGGAAGTTACCAAACTACTCTCCCGCTTCTTTTGGGCGGGAGAGAACAATAAGCAGAGGTACCATATGGTCAAATGGTTTGAGATCTGCAAACCGAAGGACCAGGGAGGCTTGGGGGTCATATCCTCCAAGTGTATGAACATTGCCCTCCTGTCCAAATGGCTTTGGCGGATCCAGACTGAGGAGGGTGGCCTGTGGCTTCAGATTATTCGTGGGAAGTACCTTCCCGGGCAGCCATTAGTGTTTGCCTCTAGGTCTGGAGGCTCCCAATTCTGGCAATCGATGATGTCTTTGTTGCCGGTTCTGCGCATTGGGACCTCCATCCAGATAGGCTCTGGGACTGCCACCCTTTTTTGGCTGGATAGATGGGTGGGTCCCCACCCCTTTGCAGAGCTGCTTTACGCCTCTTCTCTATCTGTGTTCGCCCACAGATCTCTGTGGCCGCAGCACTAGAGAACCTAGGCGCGATTGCCTTCCGTCGCACCTTCGGGGTGATCGAACTTTCGCAATGGAATGAATTACTTGAATGCATTGCCCTTTATCCTCCTTCTCTGAAACCGGATTCGCTCTCCTGGCACCTCGAGCCAAGCGGTAGATTTTTGACTAGATCCCTGTACCAGGCGATTGTGCCTACTCCTGGTCCAGTGGAGCTCACGGTGCTCTGGGAGATCAAACTCCCCCTAAAGATCTGTATTTTTTTATGGCAATGGGTTAGAGGACGCCTCCCCTCGGGCACTGAGGTCCGTAAGCGTAATGGACCTGGGGATGGTCTATGTCCCATTTGTCTGGTTCCTAAGATTGCAACCACATCTTCTTCCTGTGCCCGACGGCGCAGTTCTTATGGAGCTGCTTCCGGGAGGTAGTTGGGGGCACATGGTGCCATGACAACCTCCCGGATTTGTTTGGGGAGGTCCTCCGGCTCCCCGGAACTAGGCGCGCCCCTATTTGGGTCGCGCTAGGTACCCTTGCCTGGTCCCTTTGGTGTACCCGCAATAAATTAGTCGTCGAACGAGTGATTCCGTCCCGTGTGACTGATGTGATCTACAAAATGTGTGGCTTCTTGCAGCTCTGGAGACCGCTTAGTTAGCGGAGCGATCAAGGCGTCATCGACAACATCATGGCGGGTCTTCGCGCCTCGGCTGCGTCTTTTGCTCCTCCCCCGCCCCCTCCTGAGCCAGATTAGTGTCTCCTAGTAGTCTTATTTGGGGCTTGTCTTGCTGTGCCCTCAGCATGATTCTATGACTTTTTGTATTTGTAACTTTGTGTTGGATGCTTTGTGTTGGATGCTTGGTGGTATGCTTTATAATATAAAGCGGGGAAACCCTTTTTCATCTAAAAACATGGCCTGACAAGCGCGTGCATAGCGAGGGATTAGTTGGGCGCCGCACGATTTGGATCGATCCCGCAGCTATCGCGAGTCCGGCGCAGCGTTTGGCCGGCGCACCGGCTGTAAACACTTTCCTTTTGATTATGAAAAGTCTTTTTTGCTCCGCTTTTATCCGATGGAGACGATATCGAGTGTGTGAGGTGTGCTGAGTTATTCTGTGCGTGAATTTGACATTCTTATACGCAACACAGAAAGTTAGCGTATGGACACCATATTAACCTGTGAGTGGACCCAAGCGCGACACCCATCGACAATTCACTCCCTTATAGGTGGGCCCGCCAGCGACCTCTAAAGCCTCAACACATTATGATCCATTATTATCCCTAGGAGCTCAATATCTTAGTATACTCGTGCGCAATTGCGAGCTAAGAAAATATCATGTTTTTTTAAGAAGTGTACTTCTACCTCAAAAAAAAAAATACACAAGCACAATTCGTGTTGGGCTGGTTGCCAAAGAAATGGGCGAATGAAACTTGCCTTTGGCCCCATGTATAGCATTAGGACATGATCATCTCAAACAAGTGGGAATAAATTCTGGAAAGGAAAAAAATAGTGGAAGAACATAAACCCTAACCACTGGCAGGGTTGGACATCGATCACCGGCAGTATGGTAGGTACCTTTGTCTCGGCGGTGGAACGAAGTTGTAATAAGATCCCACGGCTCTACCTCCGTCCTGGTATGGTTGTCATGCCCGGCGCAGTCGACATGGGGAGCTCGTGATGTTTTGGTTGATGGATTGGTGGCTCCCATTTAAATGAATATGCTCCTACCCCCCCCCCCCCCCCCCGACGTAGCAAAAATGATTGGCCGTTCCAGCGACGTAGCAAAAATTCTCGCCGGTCCAAGGTAAACAACTCGTCATTTGTCGCAAAATAAAGTCGCCAGTGTCGGTCGTAGCAAAAAATCATGCTGGACCCAGCAAACGATTTGCCGGTTGTAGCACAAAAAGTTTGTTGTCACCGGGAGTATCAAAAGTACACACAGGTCCCAGCAAAAACAACTCGCTGGTTGTAGCAAAAATGCACAACCCTTATAGGGCGCAACAAAAATTCACACCGGTCCCAGTAAAATGACTCGCCGGTTGTAGCAAAAATGCCCCGCTGTCACAGATCGTAGCAAAAATTCATACTAGTCCCAGCAAAATGACTCGCCAATTGTAGCTCGATGTCGTGCCGGATGCAGCATGAAACACGAGTAGTAGCAAAAAATGACAACGGTAGTAGCAAAAAGGACGTCGCCACCGCCGCCGCCACCGTTGGTGTCCTTGTGAACGGTTGTAGCAAATGTCAACACCGGTAGTAGCAAAACACAAGACCGTTTGCAGCAAAAATGGCCGACGCCGTCCTCGTGAACGGTTGTAGCAATCGTCAACATGGTAATAGCAAAAAATGACACCGGTTGCAGCAAAAAGCTGCCGCCGCCATCATGTGTCTCAGTTCATCATCAATGGTTGTCGCAATCGTCAATGCCAGTCGTAGCAAAAACACCGACGGTTGCAGCAATAAACTCAGTCGGTTCCAACAAGAAGTTATGTTTGTTTGTTGCATCATTTATTTTGGCTGCATGGTTCATCTATGCAACAACACAGCCATGGTTCTTCCAACAAAAACCAATCAACCGGTTCCAACAAATTCTCGTCGTCGGTCAGGGAGGTGGTCGGACGTTCACTGCTGGCGATGCGGTACGAGGTAGTAGATGAACAAGAGGAGAGAGAGGAGAGATGAAGGAGGAAGGAAAATCTACAATGAAACGGTGGTTATCAAGGAAAGAAAGCGAGCAATGCGGTGTGTGGGTGGGTCCTAGACGTGGCCTGATTGATTCTCGGGAAAAAAAGACATGGCCTGATTGATATGATTAATTCTCAGGAAAAAAAACATGGCCTGACAAGCCCGTGCATAGCGAGGGGTTAGTTGGGCGCCGCACGATTTGGATCGATCCCGCAGGTATCGCGAGTCCGGCGCAGTGTTTGGCCGGCGCACCGGCTGTAAACACTTTCCTTTTGATTATGAAAAGTCTTTTTTGCTTCGCGTTTATCCGATGGAGACGATATCGAGTGTGTGAGGTGTGCTGAGTTATTATGTGCGTGAATTTGACATTCTTATACGCAACACAAAAAGTTAGCGTATGGACACCATATTAACCTGTGAGTGGACCCAAGCGCGACACCCATCGACAATTCACTCCCTTACAGATGGGCTCACCAGTGACCTCTAAAGCCTCAACACATTATGATCCATTATTATCCCTAGGAGCTCAATATCTTAGTATACTCGTGCGCAATTGCGAGCTAAGAAAATATCCTGTTTTTTTTAAGAAGTGTACTTCTACCTCAAAAAAATACACAAGCACAATTCGTGTTAGGCTGGTTGCCAAAGAAATGGGTGAATGAAACTTGCCTTTGGCCCCATGTATAGCATTAGGACATGATCATCTCAAACCAATGGGAAGAAATTCTGGAAAGGAAAAAAATAATGGAAGAACATAAACCCTAACCACTGGCAGGGTTGGACATCGATCACGGCAATATGGTAGGTACCTTTGTCTCGGCGGTGGAACGAAGTTGTAATAAGATCCCACGGCTCTACCTCCGTCCTGGTATGGTTGTCATGCCCGGCACAGTCGAGATGGGGAGCTCGTGATGTTTTGGTATCTTGATGGATTGGTGGCTCTCATTTCAATGAATATGCTCCTACCCCCAAACAAATTCAACATGCTTGACGACATCATTGCTCATTTGTTTCATGCTAAGTTGGTAATCTTGAAAGAGAGGAATAACCGAGTACCCAATCACCCATCGACCTTTTTTCAATATAGAGGATATATTAATATGAATCACCTATCAATCTAGCTGCACTTTCTCTTTCTGAGAGTCTTTGGATGACTGCGATTCAAGCATGGTGTAATGTTGGGGCTTTATATTGCAGCCTCGTAAATTACATCTTTTACCCCTGGATGCAACATTCTGACACCATTTACCCATTTAAAGCATTTTCACAGTTTAATGTTTTGTTGTGAACTTGTGGTGGTTTTTACCCCCCCCCCCCATCCACCACCAACCCTCCCATTTTATTATCCTCCCATCTTTTTTTTGAGACAAAAACTTCCAATCTATTCATCTTCAATCATGGTAGTACAACGAAAACTAGAAATAATTATTATTACATCCAAATCCGTAGACCACCTAGCATTTACTACAAGCATCAAGCGAGCCAAGGCGCGCCATTGTCGTGCCCTCCTCACGGAGCCGGGCAAACCTTGTTGTAGTAGACAGTCGGAAGTCGTCGTGCTAAGGCCTCAGAGAACCAACGCACTGTAACAGCAACCGCCCATGGATGAAGAGTGTAGATCAAAAGGATCCAACCTGAAAACACACGAACGAAGACGAACGACGAACAGATCCGAGCAAATCCACCAAAGACAGATCCGCCGGAGACACAACTCTACACGCCCACCGATGATGCAAGACGCATCACCGGAACGGGGGCTAGGCGGAGAGACCTTTATTCCATCTTCGTGGAGCCGCCATCGCCTCGCCTTCCCGAAAGGTGACACAAACCCTAACATAGCTCAAAAAAAGATCTAAAAACGGAGCCCTCCCACCGGCAAGGGCCGAGATCCACTCCGCCTCCATGGCCATACGGCCACCGGAGACGGGATGGACCGGCACGGACGCCGGTGGGAGGCAGAAAGCTAGGGTCCATCTTGATAAGGAAATATGTGTCATATGATGTGGCAATGACTAGGTGGTCAACTTCGGGGGGAAACGTATGACGAAAACCCCTTAGGCCTTATTGGGTTACACCCGGATATGGGGGAATTTTCACTTGCAGGGAATTAAATCCATTTCAATCCCTGCCAAACCTTCTTCAAATCCCTGTCAACCGTAGGCGCCTCATAATCGACGGGAACGTCTTCTCCCACTGAACGCTTGTCGCCGGAAATCCTGAAATAAATCCAGGATAAACGCGAGCACCAGGATTTAAACCCTGATGGGTTGGGGATACCACTGTCCACCTAACCATCCAACCACAGGTTGGTTCGCGAATCGGGATTGAGTTTGATTCTACACTAATGGGGTAGCTAGGGGATGAGTGCTTTCAGATTGGTGACACTCACTTGTCACGGGATGGAGCGGGTCTAACTTGATTGAGAGTTTTTTTTTTCAAAAAGGAACTGGATTGAGAGTTAGACACGGTCTCATATAATTTCTTTCTATCAACTACCACCGATATTGTTACCTCGGCTGTTTGGCAAATTTACACAATTTAAATACAGTTTGATCAAAATGTGATGTAATTTAGTACGCCTTAACGAGTATGTGTCTGAGCTTGTCTGTGCAGTTAGCTACCATGACATCCTAACAAGTAGATCTAGTTTTCTGTTTGTGAAAATTAATAAGTGGTAGAAAAACGGTCACAATGTCACAACTAAAACGGCAAATGTTGGCAAAGATTACTAAGTGGGGTAAAAGTTGTCACAATGTCACGAAACTAGAGGGTAAAAAGTGAAAACACTACAGAGGTACATAAAAAACAATAAGAAATCCAGCAAAACTTTTATACATTGTTGAGGAAATCGTTAACTAGTAGCTGCTCGGTTGGCTTGCGAGTAGGGAATTAATAGGCTAATCGGCAAGTTAATCTGCCATTTAATCAATTAATCGAACGATTTATTAGTTTATCGGCTACTCGGTGACCCTACGAGTAGGGGTTAATCGGACGAATTCTTGAACAGGGCTTTTATATCTTCATGTCAACAAGTTACTAGACATATACACTAACAAATTTAACATCAGTCAATTTCACGGCCCTTGGTTTCTACAGGGAAGAGAATGCAGGCCACTCCAGCGAGGCATAACACCAGCTCAAACACAAAAACGGCTTCCATTTGATGGCAGGTCCGTAGCATGCCGACAGCGACAAGAGGGCATATAACCCCACCAATTTTACCAATGGAGGTTGCTAGCCCAACACCGGTCGAGCGGACTGATGTTGGATATACCTAGAAATAAAGGGAAATGAATTAGTGCGCTAGAAACTCTGCTCCAAAGAAATAATATTATCCAAAAGTTGTACAAAAATTGCTTCAGACAAACAAATTGAGTTTGGAAGGAAAAGTGTCGCAGTGATGAAGAGGAGAACGCCTAGAAATACGAACAGATTTGAAATATTTTCTCCCTATGCACTATATGGATCTATCATGAGCTGCAATTAGGATGTTGGATTCTTATTATGATTGTTACAGATCTTTTTTTATTTGAATTTTGATTTTGCTAACCGCATGTCCCATGCAGTCAGATCTTTTTTATGTTAGTGTTTTCAGTGACCTTTGAAATTAGCACGAAAGAATATCTGGTAAGATGGGCAAGAGAATCTGCACATCCATGAAACTAGAAAATGGATGCTCTAGCTAGGAAAATATTATTGCTCCCATGCTTATACAGCATATGCAAGTCTTCTGGCATCGACGCAACAATAGAAAATCATCCTAGCATGAGTTTCATACTGCAGGGCCCAGCAGTAAGTTTTATTTGTATTAGGCTGTGTTTGGATTTAGCCCAAGCTAACCTTGCCAGATATTTGGCTATGCCAAAATTTTGGTGAAGGTTCTGCTAGCATTGGCAAGAAAAAATAACTAGTAGGTTCTTTGACCACGGGGAAGTTCACCTATCTTCAGTATGTAATATAGGGAAGATATAGTAGAAGATTATTTCAACCCGTGCTAGCGTGATGAATGAATACTTTAAACCTGAATATTGAAATCAAAACTACCTTGGCGCAACAAAAAGAATAATCAAAACCACCATCTGGATAAACTGGTTAAATGGATGAATGTAACATTCAAAGTTATTAACAAAAATAACTAGATGGTATTTACAGGACACTGTAAAAACCAAGACACTGGGAAAACAAAGTACACTTGCTATATGTAAGACAGAATTCATACAAACCTCTGGGGCATATAAACATAGAACTGTGGAGCTACCCATGGCACATGCGCGAGCACCGAATAGGAGTGCAGTTGTAAGTAGCTCATCCTGATGAAGTACTAGTGGCCCAAGGAAAGCACAACAAGTGAAGAGCATGGACCACATTGTAGCTTTCCGGCCAATCCATTCAACAAGAATGGCAGACACAATTAGACCAGGAATCTCTGGAACATCAGTGCATATATTTGTTAGCCGGTGTCATATTGTAAAAAAAGAGGCAGTCATCAGGCAACAAAATAGGTTCACTGTAAGCTACCTGCTAAACTAGTAACAAATGTATCCCTGTAAAGGTTAGCATCTTCTTGACGCTGTACAGTTGTCAGCCCAGATGGGCAGTTTGTATTGGCATCGCTCAGCTGAGATGTCAGCAAGACCACCCCATAATAAGCAAAGGAATTTGCAAAGTAAACAAACCAAAGAAGAAGAGTTGATCTGCGCAATGCTGGTGACAATAGTCTTTGCAGTGCCGCAGCGGCGCCAGATTTGAAGCTCAAGGTATTGTTAGCTTTGCATTCTGTCTCTCTGACTGGAAGAAGATGATCTACTTCGGTCTCAGATGTAAGAGTGTCAACTTTACTTTCACGGCGGTATGTGAGAACTCCAGGAGGAAGAGCTTCTTGGTTTATCATAGAGACACTCTCCAGGACAAGTGTAGCGTCTGACATTCTGTTTTGTGCACAAAGATAGCGTGGTGATTCAGGTATTATTCGAAAGAATGGGAGCAAGAGGAAGCATGGAATGGAGGTCAATACTAGCAACCACCGCCAATTCAATGCCGATATGACAACCTCATGACCAAACCACAGTCGAATAGCATTTCTCAGAACTGTATAAAATTCTATAAACAAAAGTCTCAAATAAAATGTCGTAAATGCATCAGTCCAAAGTTTTAACTGAGCATCAGTTATTTTAAACTTCATGCAGAAAATCAAAGTTGAGCTGTGAAGGTAAAAGTGTGATATGGGATAGCACAAGATGAAATCACAAGTATTCCTGCGGAATATTTGCCATTCCCATTCATTTTTACTTGTCAATTCAGATAACATAGACGGTCTGTAATACACACTATTGGCCATAATTTTTATTATTACACGTGAGAAGAATATTTAATTATCTAAAAGTACTTCTAATGACAAATATATCAATATCATTTTTTGACATAATAATGATTTCAAACACTTGGGAAGGAATGGATTTCAAGACTATGAAAAAACCAACACAAATTCACTTCCACATACATCTGTAAGCACCCAACCTGAACAAACAGATATGTTTCTTTCAGTTGACACACTACTTAGTTTTGTGGCGTCTCTTTATCTATAGTTGTGGTTTCAGAAACTTTGCTTTGTCATGTTCTTATATCCTTGCTTATATCTCTACATACTTAATATTTGTTGTGACACTATATTTTTTCTTTCTATTTCTACCTATAAATGCATCAGGGAAAAAATTAGAATGAAAATGTGACATGTATAATTCACAACACTAAAGGGCCACAAAAGAAAGGTGCCATACCCATGCAAGTGAAGCCTCCAAGACGGTGCCGATAGTCCAAAAAAGCGAAAAAAGAACCACGCAAGTGCCGCGATTTTGCGCAGGAACAAACTCCAAAAACCAAGATGAGAACACGTGCCCACCACCCACTCCGACGCCGACGAGAAACCGAAGAGCGATCAAGCATAAATAGTTGGGAGACCAGGCACTCAAGAAGCCCATTCCGCTAGTAAACAGAGCTGAAAACAGCAAAACGGTCCTGAAACAAGAAAAATCACAGGCTCTGCCTTTACAAAAATTCCCTCACAGAATTGCCTGTACTAAAAAAAAGTGAAACACAGAAGTAACCATACCTTCGACCATATCTGTCAGACACAAAGCCCCAAGCACATGAGCCGGTTAGCATGCCGGCAAAGACCACACTTGAGAGTAGGCTCTCATCTTGGGCAGAGACGTTCCACTCCTCCCGAACCAATGGCCCAACAAATGACAGCAGGTTGAGCTCCATGGCTTCTACAACCCAACCCATGCCTGCATAAGCAAGAACAAGCGCCTGGAATCTGCCAAACCCCATGGCTGAAAGCGCGTCATCCGTGGTGTATGTTTCCATGCTGTCAGACAGTCAGAGTCTTTTGCTTGAATACCGGTATCACAGGCAAGTCTCGAACAAACTTTTGGTCAAATAAGTATCTTCAGTAGGCCCCATGCAGAAAAAAAATCATTCTTAGAGACCAAAAGCATAGCCAATATGACTTGCTGCATACATTAAGAGTTCAGACCTGAAAGGCAAAAGCATGTTGAGTATGTTTGTGCAAGATGAAGCATACAGTGATGAATCTAGAATGACAAGAGCACGGGCTTCCTCGGATGATTGCAAAGCCAATAAAATGATTCTCAGAGTGTGCAGACATGTAAATTACTCCCTCCGTTCCTAAATATAAGTCTTTGGAGAGATTCCACTATGAACCACATACGGATGTATGTAGATGCATTTTAGAGCGTAGATTCACTCATTTTGTTCCGTATGTAGTCCATAGTGAAATCTCTACAAAGACTTATATTTAGGAACGGAGGGAGTAAAACTGAATGTACTGCTGCAGTTATTACCAGTATGCATAAAAGCTAGCACTAGCTGGGGATTCTTCCAACTACCACCACACCAGGCGGAGCCTGAAGGCCAACGAGAGACTTGATCAAGGAAGTAAGTACTGCCATATATTCAGATGTGAGCATATCCGGCCTGCTGCAGGAACAAATTCACCGTACAAAAAGTAGGTGGCTGAAACTTCCTATGGGATTCGTTGCATAAAACTTCCTCTTCTAGTCTAGGATTCAACACACAAGAGGAGGGGGAAAAACAATCAGTCGGGGTCACTGTGGTACCACTGTATCAAGCGCAGTGAAGCGGACCACAGCGCCCGATACCCAGCACTTAATCTGAACGGAAACGAGTGCCCGCGGGCAGCATGGAGATGGACGAGTTGGGAGCCAATCAAAAATTTAACGGCAAAGGGGTCGTCAGAGGGAGCGAACCGTGGATGGGGTGGGGGTTCCCGGGAGAGGAAAGCATAGGCGGCGGGCGGCGGCCGGCGGCGGGCGGAGGAGGATGGGGAACGACCCTGTCTGTGGCTGTGATTGATCGGTTGCTTCGTTCCATGGCAGCATAATAAGCGGCGGCAGGCGGCAGCAACAGATTTTGGTGGAGTGAAGGAACAAGAGCCTGACTGACGACGACGTCTGCGCACCGGGTGCTTCTGGTCCGGGGATAAGCCATGCTCGTTCGCTCGCTGCATACGTCACTCAACTACCGGCCGCTATATTTTTATTTTCATTTTCATTTTCATTTTTCTGGCTTATCCCCGCTCATCTACCGGCCAGGCAGGAAGCATCTATCTAATTATATCTACGTAATTATTAAGCATATCTTCGGCAGGCATGCTGTCCTACAAAACGCCTCTCTCTGCTGTCCATGCCGCTTACATCAGTCAGTGTGAGGCGTGCTACATGTGCTCTGACTGAAAACAGCCGGCATATTCTTTTAGTCCTCTGTCCTGTGCCTTGCTTCTACTACCGTCCCTCCAGGCACCATTTGACATTTTTTTGCGAAAAAACTTCTAATCTATTCATCTTCAATTATGGCAGTGCAACGAATACCAGAAATAAAAATTACATCCAGATCCGTAGACCATCATCTAGCGACTACAAGCACTGTTGGCGGCGCGCTGGCCACATCGCCCTCCATCGCCGGCCCGCACAACTTGTTGTAGTAGAGATACGGACTCGGAAGTCGTTGTCATAAGGCCCCATAGACCAAAGACCCCGTAACAAAGAACCGCCAATGAAAAAAACATAGATTGGAAGGATCCAAACCGAAAACATATTTCCTAAATCTAATGTATGTAGACAAGATTTAGTGTGTTTGTTCATAGGGATTACACGGGAGCTTTTGGGTGCTCCATACCCCTAAACAAATATTAACTTCAAAAAATACCCAAAAAAATCTGGGATATCAAAAGTGGGTGTCCAATCTACTCTCCTGTGAAGTTTCGTGAAAAAATGTCAAGAACATATCACTGACGAAGGAAATACAGTCTGAACTAAAATCCATCCAAATATTTTTTTTGTACACATAGGATTTTTTGTTTTTTGCCGCGGATACGTCTCCTGGTATTTTTCATGAAATTTCACATGAAAGTAGTTTCAACCCAAGTTTGGTATCCCAAAATCCCAATTTTTCTCTAATTTCTCAGTATATATTTTTTTTGAACTTGATGCTCATATAAGGCGGTGGAGCACCACCACGGTGCTACAAATCCTCTTCCATTTGTTCACTCATTTAAGTCTATATTGAAATACCCCAAAACATCTAGTGAACGGAGGGGATAGTTTAAACAAAACCCCAGTCGTTTCAAGGACCGGGTGTCAACTAGAGCAATGAGATGAATAGACGACTAGTACGAAATTTTATTTCAAACTAGCGATTTTAGTGAAAATATGTAATTATAAGGTTCACTAAAATGCAAGTCTAGTTTAACAACCATGTATGATGCAAGCAGCCTAACAACTACATAACCACAACACAAGCTAACTAGAGTTACAACTTGCAACTCTAACTTCGACTGGGAACCAAATCAACATGAGAATTCAGCAAATGTTACTGGTAGAAATGCCTGTTGCAGACACTTAATCAAGTTCGAAGAATTTATACATACATACCATACCATACCATACCATACTCCTACTTACAGTCTCAAGGAGCAAAGACTTTACTAAATGATGACCAATAACATCCGAAACCCCGAAATGAATTTCGAGGATTCTTCATCGTCATGTCCACTAAAATACTAGACATATGATAGTTTGTATATAAACGTTCACGCGTAGCAGCATGACGGCTATGGTCCAAGTGGTTTTACATGTTCACACCAGGACCATCATCAGTTCATAGCACGGCCCTTGGTCTCAAAAGGGAAGAGCATGCAGGCAATTGCAGCAAGGAATAGCACCACCTCAAATACAATGATGGCTTCCATCTGATGGCAGCTTCTCAGCATCCCAACGGCTACAAGGGGGCAAATAATTCCACCGACTCTACCCATGGCAGTCGCGATTCCAACCCCAGTCGAGCGCACAGACGTCGGGTATACCTATAAGGACAAGAGAATAAGTTAGTTCATAGGAAAAACAAACTCCTTCAATGAAGTATCTAGGGCAGCTGCTCCACAAGACTGTTTTGGGTAAAATTTGGTGCAACAACTGATGTATCCTTGTCATAACATTCTAGGCGTTCCGAGCTAAGAGCATAGCCAAGACCCTAATACGGGGAAGACCCCATGCCATAACTTAGTTGTTTTTTCGTCAGGAAAATGGATCAGAATCCGTAGGCTTCATTTAGCCGGAGCTATCTATGGAGTAGGATGTCCGTTTGTTTACATCCTGGGTCCATTCCGACTGGTCACTAGTTAATATATTGAATTTATGGTCTAAATAAGTAGGTTAAACACCACAATGATGGAAGGAGAATCCTTTATCACTGCTACCTACAAACCAATATAAACCTATACAACACTAGTATCCTCAAGAAAGTTCGAAGCTCAAAATTCTGTGGTGAACGAGCCCAATAATAAACTCAAAATTTGCAAATGCAAATCAATGAAACTAAAAAGTGGATGCTCTAGGAAGTAAAATGTTCTTCTGACCGTTCTTATATTAGTGAGCAGCACTAGCTGCTCAGTCGATTGCTTGCTTCTCTTCTGCCTTAGAGAAGTCCATCGTTTTGCAAGAGTTTGACGCGGGGATTATAGAGACAAAAAGGCCTTGCATAGGTCTGTCTCTGTCTAGAAAGACACTCCGTTCATGTAATTCAATACATAAAAAGGTAACAATGGTCACAATATGACAGTGTGACAAGAAACATTAAAAAAAAGGGCAGCCCGGTGCACGTAGCTCCCGCTTCGCTGTCCTTTTTGCAAGGGAAGGGTCTGACCACTTTGGGCCTTTTTTACGCAGCCTTTTCCTGCATTTCTGCAAGAGGCTGTTTCCAGGACTCACACAAGGCAACAACTTTACGGCTGCACCAAGGCTCCCCTTCTGTGACAAGAAAACATTACTGCAATATAAAATTAATAAGAAATGCAGTAGTATGTTTTATTCGTTTAGGTCTTACTCGCACCAGTTTACTTACATATATCTTTATTATGAAATGTAATGCAGACATAAAAAAAATCAAATATTCAGGAAGTAAACTACTCCCTCCGTAAACTAATATAAGAGTGTTTAGATCACTACTTTAGTGATCTAAATGCTCTTATATTAGTTTACAGAAGGAGTACCATTTAAGTACCTAGCCAGATCGATGGATATAATGTTGAAATTGCAACTTATAGGCCTGCGGTACTTTCAACACATTAATCTCACTATACTGTGATGTGATGGCCAAGTCACCAAGAAACACATTTACTGCATGCCATGAGAAAAGGATACGAACCTCTGGGGCGTATAAACATACAACTGTGTAGCTACCCATGGCACACGCACGAGCACCAAACAGAAGGCCAGTTGTCCATAGCTCACTCTGATAAAGCACAAGTGGTCCAAGGAAACCACAGCATGTGAAGAGCAGGCACCACATTGTAGCTTTTCGGCCAAACCATTCAACGAGAACAGCGGACGCAATTAGACCCGGAATCTCTGATACAGCAGGAGAATGATCAGTTAGTGACATATTCTACAGCCAGTCAGACTGGGTGAAGAAACAGACTACTGTATGCTACCTGCAAGACTAGTAACAAATGTATCTTTGTAGAGGCTGGTATCTGTTTCACTCTTCACATATTTCAGCCCAGATGCGCAGCTTCTATTTGCATTGCTCAGTTGCGCGGTCAGCAAGACTAGTCCATAATAAGCAAAGGAATTTGCGTAGAAAACAAACCAAAGTAGAAGAGTTGATCTGCGCAATTTCCGTGACAGCAGACTGCGCAATGCAGCAGCACTACCAGATTTGGGGCTCATGACATCATCATCTGTGCATTCCTTCTCTCTGAGTGGAAGAAGATGATCTGCCTCAGAGGTAAGAGCACTATGATCAGCTTCACCGTCTCGAGGGTATACGAGAACTCCAGGCGGAAGAGCTGCTTGGTTTGTCTCGGCGATTCTCTCCAGGACAAGTGTTGCATCAGACATTCTATTTTGCGCACACAGATAGCGTGGCGATTCAGGTGTGATTCCAAAGAAAGGGAGCAAGAGAAAGCAAGGGATGGCAGTCAATGCTAGCAACCACCTCCAAGTCAATGTTGATACGACAATCTGCAATAGGAACAAAATTTTATAAGGCTTCATTACTTGGTAAATATAAATATAAATCAGAAAGTATCAGTATGATACCCATGCAAGTGAAGCCTCCAAGACTGTGCCAATAGTCCAAAAAAAGGAAAAAATAATCATCCAAAAGCCACGATTTTGTGCAGGAACAAATTCCAAAACCAAGATGAATACACATGGCTGCCACCCAGTCCCACGCCAACGAGAAAGCGAAGAGCCATCAAACATAAATAGTTCGGAGACAAAGCACTTAGGAAACCCATTCCAGTAGTAAACAGAGTTGAAAACAGTAAACCAGTCCTGAAACAAGAAAAATACAAGTTCTGTTCAGGGATTATATTGGTAAACCGTTGTAAGTTTGCAACTGTAAACTCATCCGCCATGTATAGTATTGAAATTATGTATACAATTCCAAAACACACTGGACGTGCCAAAGTTGCATAATCATACATCAGATATATGAAATTCAAATTCATAATAACAGAGACGGCATGGTTAGTCATAACTTTGTCAAAAATAAAAATAAAAAATCTTCTAGAAAACCGAAACATGGAAGCGCTTGTACAAGTAAATCCTTACCTTCGCCCATATTTGTCAGACACATATCCCCAGCCACATGCTCCAATTAACATGCCCAAAAACACTACACTTGAGAGTAAACTCTCATCTTGGGCAGAGATTTTCCATTCCTCCCGAATCAATGGCCCAACAAACGACAGTAGCATGACCTCCATGGCTTCTGCAACCCAACCCATGCCTGCATAAACAAGAACGAGTCCTTGCAATTTTCCAAATCCCATGGTTGTAAGCGCATCATCCGTGGTGTATGTTTCCATGTTAGCAGTGTGTGCCGATTCAGCCAAGGAAAGGCCAGTCTGCAACAAACTTGCCGTCAGGAAAATATTTGCTTGTTTCACCTCCAGCTGCAAATAGTACCCACAAACAATAAAAATGTACTTGAGAAGACAAAATCATAAGAGGCATGAGTTAATGCATATATTAAGAGATTAAAGGTAAAGAATATAAATTTGCCCCTAGTGTTTGTTCGTTTGTGGTGGATAACATACATCAATGGATATACACAATCCAATGCAACAAACAGTTCAGTGCTATCATGATAAGAGGAATGGCATGCTAGACCTAGTTTACTGACGCTGCTCCCACCCACACTCAGTTTGGCAAGCAATGACATGTCAGACTAGCCTAAACACAACACGTCCCACTGTATATCATATCGATGACAAAGGACAAAGGACAGATGGGCAACCAGGTCAAGAAGGGGCTGAATAGTTCCATTAAGATGATACTGTGTGCATTTCGAATTGGCAAATGAAAAAACAGAGGAATTACAGTTTCTGAATTCTGAGTTGAAGGAGGAGGTGAGAATCTGAAGTGGCCTAGAAAGATTGTGAGATCTTGACTGGTGCTAAGTCTGCTGAAGGGCTGTCTAGTTCCCTGCTCTGATTTGTTGTTCCTTTTATTTTTATTGGATTTTCTCCTAGCCTCTTTTGTAGATCTGAACAGTTTCCTGCTTAATACTCCACACCAGCAACTGTTCTGCTGCGCTATTTATTTTATGTAAAAAAAATAAACATTTTTTCCTTAATGGTAGACAAGAAGAAGATAAAGAACATGGTACGGTAGACATTCCTCTAGGATTAAAGCTTTGACCAAATTCTCTATCTTAAACTCGGTCATCTGAAGCTGAAAATTCACTGTAAAAACTAATCCGACAGAAAACTTCTCCTGGATCTGTGCTAGATACAGGCACATGTCAATACCCAACCCAACCCAACCATCTAGTAGGACCTAATCAACGCAGCACCTGAAACGAATCCAACTAGGCTCAGGGGGAGGCCGTTAAGCCACAAAGACCTGAACAGGGGGCGTGGGCATGTCCGAGCATGAATCCTGCATCCCATTGGCCCCAAGCACGAAACCACCACCAGAAACCAAAAAGAGAGGAAGGCGCAAACAGCACGCAAAGCGCCCCGAGCGCCCGACGCAACGCGGGAGCAGCAAGCAATCGACGACGATTGAGGCGAGGGGGGCGGGCACGTACGCACGGAGGAGGCGGGGGGCGGGCCCCGGACGGATCAGGGACGATCCTCGCTCGCAGGGAGGAAAGCCAGCGGCGGCGGCGGAGGAGGACGGGGGAGGAGGATGATGAAGATGCCTGCCTGCCTGCGCTTTGCGGGCTGTTGGGAGGGGAGCGAGTTTAATTAATAGAGGGATTGGAAAATGGCGACGGCCAATGGCGGACGGGGAAGGGGGGAAGCAACTGGTCCAGGGGCGACGATGGCGACCCGTCTGCGCGGGCCGGGCTCTTGCGGGACGCGTGGCGATCCCGATTGATTTTCATAGGGATTCGGGATCGTTTTCGGCCCGTGAGTGAACGGGATCGATCAATCATGTGGTTTGCGGGGAACCGCGGGCGACCTGCCGCCGCGACGCTTGGCCGCCACCTGGACGTGCGACGCCCCACCAAGAGGCTCCGCGCCCAGGAGACGTATTATTGGCCGACAGAGATAAATAGGAGTGGCCTCCTGACAGTTTTCTCTTTTCTTTTTCTTTTTTGAATGAAAAAATAATAAAATTTCTCTTTTCTTTTGTCGCGCGTGACGGGTGTCCACTGGTGAAGGAGACCGTTCTGGCCTATTATCCGTGATGAGCTGCAGTTGTCAATTTCGTTTCGAAGTCCGTGCTGGGTTTCTTTATTATCGGTGCTCATCTATGTTTATCCTGTTTAGTGGCGTGGTAAGAGAAAACTTGATGTGCCGTGTCACCACATACTACGGTCGTTCAAAGCACTTGCGTCTCCTCTGCCTTCTGCTGACGGTTTCTGGCGCCTGACTCACTCGCGACCGAAGAGAGTGACGAAGAGGTTGTGACGGGATATATAAAACGAAATATTTTATGTGGCAACTATGTGGCAGATTGCAAAAACGACCGAACGGACCTGAGAACGCTTCGATCGTGATCACGCGGCTGCTGGCGACCTGCACGGGAGAAGAAGGGGAACCAACACGAGCCTTATCTCCTTGCTCGCGCCCATTCCCTCTCCCACACAGCTCCGCCGTCGCCACGCACCCATCTCCACCCCTGCTCCCGGCGCCGTCCCGCCCCCATCTCCTCCCCGGCTTCGCCATGACGATCGACCGGCACAACCGTCGTCAGTTCTGTCAGACGGCCGCCAAGGCCCATGCCCACCGCCGCTGCTCTATATCCCCAACCTCCCACCATCTCCCCGACTCCACAAGTCATCGTCGGGCCAATCCCGCGCGTCGTGTGCCTCCGCCACCCCATCCCGCCGCGTCTCCCCACACCGCCACCTCCGACCACCGCCGCTGCTCATCAAATGGAAGATCCACCGTCGCCGCCTACTACATCGACAGGTGAGCTTCTAGTGAGTGCCTCCTTTGACTGTTCCGAGGAAAGTTTCCGCTGGTGCAATCATCCTCTTTTCTCTCTCAATTTTGTTCAAACAATATAGCACGGGATCAGTTACTATGGAAAATGACAAATTCCTTCTCTGAAGTCCTAGTTTGATGGATAGAAGCCTTAAAAAATTCCAAATTGTCATCTATTTTTGTCGTGGTATGAGTGCCCTCAACTTTTCACTCAAAAAAAGAGAATATGCTCTAAAGATGTTGAACCATTCCACCCCAGAAATCGGTCGAATCATATGACCACCCATTGCATGCATGCTTATGTGAGCATGACTGGTGGTCCCATCCCAAATAATTAGCTCATTCTTATATACATCCAAACACTTGAATTGGATGGTTCCATAAAAAACTGGGTGGTCCAAATCCATTCATATGACACCTTCAACCAAACGCATCCTAAGTACACCTATGAGATTGAATAAATTCTTTTCAATTGTATGTATATGTGAGAGGTTCCTGATCATGGTGTCGTAACTGCGCTCATCCTCTATGGGGTTGTGACGCCCCCGATTCAATCATGCACGCAAACGTGTACGATCAAGATCAGGGACTCACGGGAAGATATCACAACACAACTCTAAAAACATAAATAAGCCATACAAGCATCATAATACAAGCCAGGGGCCTCGAGGGCTCGGATACAAGTGCTCGATCATAGACGAGTCAGCGGAAGCAACAATATCTGAGTATAGACATAAAGCAAATAAGGTGGCATAAGATGGCTAGCACAAACTGTGATATAGATCGAAAGAGGCGCAGGCCTCCTGCCTGGGATCCTCCTAAACTACTCCTGATCATCGTCAGCGGACTGCACGTAGTAGAAGGCACCTCCGGTGTAGTAGGAGTCGTCGTCGACGGTGGCGTCTGGCTCCTGGGCTCCAGCATCTGGTTGCGACAACCAAGAAGAAAGGAAAGGGGGAAAAGCGGGAGAAAAGCAACCGTGAGTACTCATCCAAAGTACTCGCAAGCAAGGATCTACACTACATATGCATGGGTATCTGTGTAAAGGGGCTATATCGGTGGACTGAACTGCAGAATGCCAGAATAAGAGGGGAATAGCTAATCCTGTTGAAGAATACGCTTCTGGCAGCCTCCATCTTGCAGCATGTAGAAGAGAGTATATGGTAAGTTCAGCAAGTAGCATCGTATAGCATACTCCTACCCGGCGATCCTCTCCTCGTCGCCCTGTTAGAGAGTGACCACCGGGTTGTATCTGGCACTTGGAAGGGTGTGTTTTATTAAGTATCCGGTTCTAGTTGTCATAAGGTCAAGGTATAACTCCAAGTCGCCCCATTATCAAGATCACGACTATTCGAATAGATAAACTTCCCTGCAGGGGTGCACCACATAACCTAACACGCTCGATCCCATTTGGACGGACAAACTTTCCTGGGTCATGCCCGGCCTCAGAAGATCAACACGTTGCAGCCCTACCTAGGCACAACAGAGAGGTCAGCACGCCGATCTAAATCCTATGACGCAGGGGTCTGGGCCCATCGCCCATTGCACACCTGCATGTTGCGAGGGCGGCCGGAAGCAGACCTAGCAACCTCCATTACAAAGGAAGTCACGTTACGCGGTCCAATCTGCACGCCGCCGCCGGCCGACATCACGAAGGCTTGGCCGATACCACGGCGCCGAGTGCCCATATCTTTCCCATGTAGTTGGTTAGTGCGTATAGACCAAATGGCCGACTCGCATCAAATACCAAGATCTCGTTAAGCGTGTTAGTTGATGTAATCATGGACACCGACTGTGGCCATGCCCACCTCTCTCCTAGGTGGTCTCAACCCGCCTGTCGCCTCCACCACAAAGTAACTATCAGGTCAGCCGAACCTGTGCCCACCTTCACCGGGATGGAGCCACTTGCCCTTCAAATTTCATCTTGAACAATATCATAAGTAATGTAATAGTATAAAGTATATAACATATGCCCGTGATCACCTCAAGTGATCACGGCCCAGCTTGTATAGCATGGCGCATTTAACAAGAGTGTAGGGCCACTGATGGAATACTAGCACCCTATACTAAGCATTTAGGATTGCAGGTAAGGGTAACAACTATAGCAACAATGACAGGCTATGCAGTAGAATAGGATTAACCGAAAGTAGTAACATGCTACACTACTCTAATGCAAGCAGTAGAGAGAAGAATATGTGATATCTGGTGATCAAGGGGGGGGGCTTGCCTGGTTGCTCTGGCAAGGAGGGGTCGTCAACACCGTAGTCGAACGGGGCACCAGCAGCGGCGCCGGCCTCGTAGTCTACCAGAGAGAAGAGGGGGATGAAACAATGAATACAATGCAAACAGATGCATGACGATGCATGACAAAGCAAACAACGGTGTTAGGTGTGCCCTAACGCGGTAAGAGGTGATACCGGCGAAGGGGGGGAAACATCCGGGAAAGTATCCATGGTGTTTCGCGTTTTCGGACAGATGAACCGGGGGGGGGGGAAGTTGTGTGTTCGATATGCTAGGGGTGTGTGGCGGACGAACGGGCTGTGTATTCTGATTCGTCTCGTCGTTCTGAGCAACTTTCACGTACAAAGTATTTTCATCCGAGTTACAGATTTTTTATATGATTTTCTAAAGATTTAATCATTTTCTGATTTTGATTATTTATTTAAATCCAACATTATCCAGAACAGTGAACGATGACGCGGGCATGACATCAGAGTGATGTCAGCAGGTCAATCGGTCGGTTGACGATCAAACCGCATGTGTGGGTCTAGTGGGACCCACATGTCATTGTCTGGGGCACTAACAGGGGGTTTAGACTAACTAAATGGGTTAATTAGAGGGTGGAGCCCAGTAGTCAGTGAGAGATTATGATTTTAATTAACTAATTTAATTAATTAGCAATTTATCTATTTAATTTTATTCGTTTAGGGCGTGGGGCATGTCGGTTCAATATCCGGCGTATCTCGTAGTAGGGGTCCTAAGCTAGGCGTCTTGGAGCGATGGTAACATGGACACGGAGTTTTACCCAGCTCCGGGCTCTCTTGATGAGATAATACCCTTCATGCTGCTTTCAATTATATTCATATAGGTGTAGTACAGAGTACATGTATCTACCACGAGATTGTAGTAGTGAATATGATATCCTCTATTGACTAGCCTGGCCTCGGTTTATATAAGACACCGGAGGCCTAGGGTTTAGGAGAGTTCTTGTCTTGGGCGCCAAGTCTTGTGGAGTCTTCCTTGTATGCGGTAGGGGTTGTCCGAACTGGCCCATGGGTATGCGGCCATGGGGTCCTCGGCCCAATCTAACTGATCGGGAGATGACATGGTGAGTGCCCCCTACTCCAGGACACCGTCAGTAGCCCCCTGAACCGGTCTTCAAGTTGGGGATGCTCCTCGATTCTTCCGAACTGTTCTTCATCTTCGGTCGTCAGTCTTGAAAACTGGTTCAACAAATCTTCTCATCTTCGATCTTGAGGATCGCCGAAGTGCATCCGAAGAGTTTACACGTCGGGTATCCGAGGAGCCCCTTTAAGTTTCCGGCCTTTATCAATGCCTTGTTATTTTTACGCCACACCTCGAGTTTGAAGTTGTTCCCGGGCGGCAACGTTCTCTTGCGTCCGAGCTCCAATGCCGGACTGCATTCGAGGTATCTTTAGCAGCCGAGCACCAACGTCGGGCCGCTTCCGAGCTCCATCATCGGAATGTACCCGAGCTCCAACGCCAGACTATGTCCAAGCTCCAACGCCGGACTGTATCCGAGCTCCAACGCCGTACTATGTCCAAGCTCCAATGTCGGACTATATACCGAGCTCCAATGCCGGACTATGTCCAAGCTCCAACGCAGGACGGTATCCGAGGTGTCATAGATCACCTTGGTTCAAAAAGGTTGAAGGAGTTTAGCCAAGCTTAATGCCGGAAATGCCCTCTATGGAGCCAGCCACTGGCGCCCGAAGCTTTATGCCGGATCGCTCGAGGTGGTGTACCACCCCGATCAAGGGCCGATTTTTTGTCAATATTTTTGATTGGTGCAATTTATTCTCCGCCGAGATATATAGCCGAGCCCTCAAGGTGTGTATCACCGAAACCCGAGATGCACCTGAAGGATGACATAAGACCGCTGATCCCGGTAGCCCCTGAGACTCAGGTTTATTCGCAAAATCGGCCTGAGGATCAACTCCTAGCTCGGCAGAATACTTCGGGACACAAAAAGCGGTGTGCAAAGTCCTCGAGACTCAGGTTGGGTGCGTCCGACCAACATGAGGATCATAATCTCCTCGAAAACTATATTGCACTTAAATTTTCTGCATTGGATTGCCAATGCAGTAGCCCCCGAGACACTGTCGGGTGGCAACACCAGATCAGGGGATCGATGTGCCCCTTTAATATTTATAAATAATGGGCGTGAAGCCAAGTAGCCCCCGAGCCTTAATGTGGGCATGAGTGACCGAATTAAGGATCGATATCCGGAGTAAAATCACAAAGTATGTGTAATGATTCTATGTATCCAAATACTTGACATCATTAATGCTTGGATCCGCATTGTACAAAACTTTGTTGACCGACCATCGGCTTCAACTTCCCCGGCCAGTAGCTGGGGAGTGTTTGTCCTACTTTATTAAGCCTTTATAAGGTCAAAGGTTTACGACAAACAAGGCAATCCGGTCGTACGGTTTTATAAACAAAGGTACGCGGAGACATATGTTACTTTTTAATGTGAGAAACATCTTCCAAAGAAAATAGTCCCGCTATCGGTTCCTTTCTTTGGGTTGTCATGCCAACCATGATCATGAAACCTCACCTCTGATCAATGCAGGAGAAAAATATTGAGGAGCTAGTTCGGGGAAAGTTCCCAAATTCTATGTTTATTTTGATTCCGTTGCGACCGTTTATCAGTTGAAAGTGGCCCATCGTCGGCTTCTGCCCCTTTGTAGATACTACGCAGGGTGTTGCCGCAATAACAAGACAACGCTTAGCCGACGTCTCGATGCCCGAAGGCGGTTGTGTTAGCAGAAACGAGGCAATCAAATATGCGGGCTTTATAACTTTCACTTAGTCATAGGAGTTTTAAATTGGGGAAGCTATCTACGAGCCCCCGGTTAGTGTTCGGTGACAGCCGAGGTCAAGTTGTAAACACTTCGGCCAATGTTATGAATGGCCCGTCATTTAACATAGTCATCAGATCGCTGACCAGTTTACGCTTATTGTGACAGTCAGTTTTCGGCTTTCTCCACTGAGGTGCGTAACCATGCGAGCTGGAAGCACAATCGCAGTGGTTCTCCCTTTGAACACCTAGCTGAACAAAGCAGAACGTAGGAGGCAAGCACAGGAGCCGGGCAACCCAACTATTGACCAAAGACACAATTCGAAACCGATATATATAGCAATATCCGAGAATGTTTTTGCCGAATCTCTGGAGGTGTCCGGCGTTGCACTGCGAGACTTATGCTGGAAACATGCAAAATAGTTTAAAAGTGCCATAGGCTTGGAAAACCAAAAAACCTCAGAAAAAACTTGACGTCCGAACTAGATCAAGTGTTCGGTGCCAATCCAAATAATTGGTCTTAGAAAAAAAAAGTGCTTCTGTCGCGTCCTATCTCAAGACTTCAAGCGGGTCAGCCTTCGGCTTCAACTTCCCTATCCCGAAGGCGGGGTGTTTCTCGTTAGGCCAGTTTAGCAAACTAAAACTCGAGCGGCTTGAGAGAGAAATCAGGCTACCCGGCTATTGACCATACACTCGCGTCGAAAAAGGAGTGATAGAAAAAGACTTTGCAGCGACTGAGAAGAAAAATTTATTGTAAAACGGCTCATGCAAATTTAAGAGCCCCCAAGTGACTTGGGTAAAAGAATTTTATGTATAACGTATCTAAAGCATAACCCCAAAACGATAGCGGTAAATCAGTAAGAGACATCATAGATCGTACCATATCTAGTAAAGTACGATTACGACGTTCGGACACACCATTACTGTTGTGGTGTTCCGGTGGAGTGAGTTGAAACTATTCCGCATTGCTTAAAATGTAGACCAAACTCAGAACTCAAATATTCTCCTCCACGATCAGATCGTAGAAACTTTATTTTCTTGTTACAATGATTTTCAACTTCACTCTGAAATTCTTTGAACTTTTCAAATGTTTCAGACTTATGTTTCATTAAGTAGATATACCCATATCTGCTTAAATCATCTGTGAAGGTGAGAAAATAATGATATCCGCCACGAGCCTCAACATTCATCGGACCACATACATCTGTATGTATGATTTCCAACAAATATGTTGCTCTCTCCATAGTTCCGAAGAATGGCGTTTTAGTCATCTTGCCCATGAGGCACGGTTACATAAGTACCAAGTGATTCATAATCAAGTGGTTCCAAAAGTCTATCAAGATGGAGTTTCTTCATGCGCTTTACACCGATATGACCTAAATGGCGATTGCCACAAATAAGTTGCACTATCATTATCAACTCTGCATCTTTTGGCTTCAACATTATGAATATGTGTATCACTACTATCGAGATTCATCAAAAATAGACCACTCTTCAAGGGTGCATGACCATAAAAGATATTACTCATATAAATAGAACAACCATTATTCTACGATTTAAATGAATAACCTCTCGCATTAAACAAGATCCAGATATAATGTTCATGCTCAACGGCGGCACCAAATAACAATTATTTAGGTCTAATACTAATCCTCAAGGTAGATGTAGAGGTAGCGTGCCGACCGCGATCACATCGACTTTGGAAACATTTCCCACGCGCATCGTCACCTCGTCCTTTGCCAGTGTTCGCTTAATCCGTAGTCCCTGTTTCGAGTTGTAAATATTAGCAATGTAACCAAAGATCAAATACCTGTGTGCTACTGAGAGCTCTAGTAAGGTATACATCAATAACATGTATATTACATATACCTTTGTTCACCTTGCCATCCTTCTTATCCGCCAAATACGTGGGGCATGCTTCCAGTGACCAGTCTGCTTGCAGTAGAAGCACTCAATTTCAGGCTTAGGTCCAGACTTGGGTTTCTTCTCCTGAGCAGCAACTTGCTTGCTGTTCTTCTTGAAGTTCCCCTTCTTCTTCCCTTTGCCCCTTTTCTTGAAACTAGTGGTCTTGTTGACCATCAACACTTGATGCTCCTTCTTGATTTCTACCTCCGCAGCCTTTAGCATTGTGAAGAGCTCGGGAATCATCTTATACATCCCTTGCATGTTATAGTTCATCACGAAGCTCTTGTAGCTTGGTGGCAGTGATTGAAGAATTCTGTCAATGACGCTATCATCCGGAAGATTAACTCCAGTTGAATCAGTGATTATTATACCCCGGACATTTTGAGTATATGCTCACCGACAGAACTATTCTCCTCCATCTTGCATTGTAGAACTTATTGGAGACTTCATATCTCTCAATCCGGTATTTGCTTGAAATATTAACTTAAACTCTGGAACATCTCATATGCTCCATGACGCTCAAAACATCGTTGAAGTCCCGGTTCTAAGCCGTAAAGCATGGCAATAATCGAACTATCGAGTAGTCATCAACTTTGCTCGCCAGACGCTCATAACATCCGGTGTTGCTCCTGCAAGTCCGCACCCAGCGGTGCTTCCAGGACATAATTCTTACGTGCAGCAATGAGGATAATCCTCGTTACTGAACCCAGTCCGTGTAATTGCTACCATCATCTTTCAACTTTGCTTTCTCAAGAACGCATTAAAATTCAACGGAACAACAGCACGGGCCATCTATCTACAATCAACATAAACAAGCAAGATACTATCAGGTACTAAGTTCATGATAAATTTAAGTTCAATTAATCATATTACTTTCCCTCTAATCCTCTAAGTGATCACATGAACCAAATCAACTAAACCATAACCGATCATCACGTGAAATGGAGTAGCTTTCAATGGTGAACATCATTATGTTGATCATATCTACTATATGATTCACGCTTTCGACCTTTCGGTCTCGGTGTTCCGAGGCCATATCCGCATATGCTAGGCTCGTCAAGTTTAACTCGAGTATTCTGCGTGTGCAAAACCGGCTTGCACCCGTTGTAGATGGACGTAGAGCTTATCACACCCGATCATCACGTGGTGTCCGGGCACGATTTAACTTTGGCAACGGTGCATACTCAGGGAGAACACTTTTATCTTGAAATTAAGTGAGAGATCATCTTATAATGCTACCATCAATCAAAGCAAGATAAGATGCATAAAAGATAAACATCACATGCAATCAATATAAGTGATATGATATGGCCATCATCATCTTGTGCTTGTGATCTCCATCTCCGGCACCGCCATGATCACCATCGTCACCGCGCCGGCACCTTGATCTCCATCGTAGCACCGTTGTCGCCTCGCCAATCTTATGCTTCTACGACTATTGCTACCGCTTAGTGATAAAGTAAAGCATTACAGTATGCATTGCATTGCATACAATAAAGCGACAACCATATGGCTCCTGCCAATTGCCGATAACTCGGTTGCAAAACATGATCATCTCATACAATAAAATTTAGCATCACATCTTGACCATATCACATCACAACATGCCCTGCAAAAACAAGTTAGACGTCCTCTACTTTGTTGTTGCAAGTTTTACGTGGCTGCTACGGGATTAGCAAGAACCATTCTTACCTACGCATCAAACATAATGATAGTTTGTCAAGTTGGTGTTGTTTTAACCTTCGCAAGGACCGGGCGTAGCCACACTCGGTTCAACTAAAGTGAGAGAGATAGACACCCGCCGGTCACCTTTAAGCAACGAGTGCTCGTGGCGGTGAAACCAGTCTCGCGTTCGTACGCGTAATGTCGGTCCGGGCCGCTTCATCTCACAATACCGTTGAACCAAAGTATGACATGCTGGCAAGCAGTATGACTTATATCGCCCACAACTCACTTGTGTTCTACTCATGCATATGACATCTACGCATAAAACCGGGATCGGATGCCACTGTTGGGGAACGTAGTAGTTTCAAAAAAATTCCTACGCACACGCAAGATCATGGTGATGCATAGCAACGAGAGGGGAGAGTGTTGTCCACGCACTCGTGAGACCGAAAGCGGAAGCGTTAGCACAACGCGGTTGATGTAGTCAGACGTCTTCACGATCCGACCGATCAAGTACCGAACGTCACGGCACCTCCGAGTTCAGCACACGCTCAGCCCGATGACGCCCCTCGAACTCGATCCAGCCGAGTGTTGAGGGAGAGTTTCACAAGACGACGGGCGCAGGACGAGCGATGTTGATGTTCTACCGATGCAGGGCTTCGCCTAAGCACCGCTACAGTATTATCGAGGTGGACTATGGTGGAGGGGGCACCGCACACGGCTAAAATATCAAACGATCAACTTATTTCTTTGGGGTGCCCCCCTGCCCCCGTATATAAAGGAGCAAGGGGGAGGAGGTGCGGCCAGGCTTGGGCGCGCCAGGAGGAGTCCTACTCCTACTGGGAGTAGGAATCCCCCCTTTTCCATGTTGGACTAGGACTTGGGGGGAAAGAGGAGAGAGAGGGGAAAGGAAAGGGGGGCGCCGCCCCCCCTCCTTGTCCAATTCGGACTTGGGGGGGGGGGCGCGGCTGCCCCTTGGCCTCCTCTCCTCTTCCTCCACTAGGCCCATTAAGGCCCATTAAGTTACCGGGGGGTTCCGGTAACCTCCCGTACTTCCCAGAAATGCCGATTTCACCCGGAACACTTCCGATGTCCAAACATAGGCTTCCAATATATCAATCTTCATGTCTCGACCATTTCGAGACTCCTCGTCATGCCCGTGATCACATCCGGAACTCCGAACAACCTTCGGTACATCAAGACATGTAAACTCATAATGAAACTGTCATCGTAACGTTAAGCGTGCGAACCCTACGGGTTCGAGAACTATGTAGACATGACCGAGACACGTCTCCGGTCAATAACCAATAGCGGAACCTAGATGCTCATATTGGCTCCTACATATTCTACGAAGATCTTTATCGATCAGACCGCATAACAACATACGTTTGTTCCCTTTGTCATCGGTATGTTACTTGCCCGAGATTCGATCGTCGGAATGTCAATACCTAGTTCAATCTCGTTACCGGCAAGTCTCTTTACTTGTTTTGTAATGCACCATCCCGCAACTAACTCATTAGTTACAATGCTTGCAAGGTTCCAGTGATGTGCATTACCGAGAGGGCCCAGAGATACCTCTCCGACAATCGGAGTGACAAATCCTAATCTCGAAATACGCCAACCCAACATGTACCTTCGGAGACACCTGTAGAGCACCTTTATAATCACCCGATTACGCTAGGACGCTTTGGTAGCACACAAAGTGTTCCTCCGGTAAACGGGAGTTGCATAATCTCATAGTCATAGGAACATGTATAAGTCATGAAGAAAGCAATAGCAACATACTAAATGATCGGGTGCTATGCTAACGGAATGGGTCAAGTCAATCACATCATTCTCCTAATGATGTGATCCCGTTAATCAAATGACAACTCATGTCTATGGTTAGGAAACATAACCATCTTTGATCAACGAGCTAGTCAAGTAGAGGCATACTAGTGACACTTTGTTTGTCTATGTATGCACACATGTATTATGTTTCCGGTTAATACAATTCTAGCATGAATAATAAACTTTTATCATGATATAAGGAAATAAATAATAACTTTATTATTGCCTCTAGGGCATATTTCCTTCAGTTGCCACTACAACATGAGAAATTTTATGAGAAAGAATTGCTGTTATGATGCTAGGAAAAGTGACTGAAATTATCATTGATCAAAATTATGCACTTTACTAGCATTCACACTTCATAAATTGTTTCTTTTATCATTTACCTACTCGAGGACGAGTAGGAATTAAGCTTGGCGATGCTGATACGTCTCTAATGTATCTATAATTTATGAAGTATTCATGCTGTTATTTTATCATTCTTGGATGTTTTACAATCATTTTATAGCAACTTTATATCATTTTTCGGGACTAACCTATTGACCCAAAGGCCCAATGCCGATTGTTTTTTGCTTGTTTTTTACATCGCAGGAAATCAATATCAAACGGAGTCCAAACACCGCGAAACTCCACGGAGATTTTTTATGGGCTAGAAGACTCCCGATGGGCCAAAGAAGCACCTGCGGGGTGCCCCGAGGGGGCACAACCCACCAGGGTGCGCTAGGCCCCCCTGGCGCGCCCAGGTGGGTTGTGCCTACTTCGATGGCCTCCCGCACCCCCTCTTTGCACTATAAATTCCCAAATATTCCGAAACCCTTCGGGGTTGCCCTAGATCAGAAGTTCCACCGCCGCAAGGTCTCTGTATCCACGAAAACCAATCTAGACTCTGCTCCAAGACCTCGCCGGAGGGGGGAATCATCTCCGGTGGCCATCTTCATCATCCCAGCGGCCACGACAATGAGGAGGGAGTAGTCCACCCTCGAGGTTGAGGGTTTGTACCAGTAGCTATGTGTTTAATCTCTCTCTCTCTCGTGATTTATATCATGGGCTTTGTTAATATAGTCGGATCATATGATGTTTCTCCCCTCTATACTCCTGTCGTGATTTATTGAGTCTTTACCCTTTGAAGTTTTGTCTTATCGGATAGAATATTCATAGAATAGAACACATGATATATGTATTGCGGTATGAATACTTGAGGTGACAATTGGGGTATCATATTGATTCACTTGATATGTGTCTTGGCATTCAACTCACGGATTCCCGCGGTGATATTGGGGTAATCTATGCATAGGGGTTGATGCACGTTTTTATTATCTTTTGTCCGACGGAAACTTTGGGGTCTCCTTGTAGTTCTTTGTGTGGATTGAGTGTTATGAATATGAATTTGCTTTGGTGTTATCTTAGTACGAACTCTAGGATAGATCGAACGGAAAAAATAGCTTTGTGTTACCTTGGTGTTATCTTATGAACGGGAGATTGCACTAGCGAAAGTACGGACCCTAGGCCTCATTTTTAAGCATTGCAATACCGTTTTTGTGACCGTTTAATATTTGTTACCTTGCTGTTTTTATTTATTCAGATTATAAAAATATATTTCTACCATCCATATTACACTTTTATCATCATCTCTTCGCCGAACTAGTGCACCTATACAATTTGCCATTGTATTGTGTGTGTTGGGGACACAAGAGATTTCTTGTATTTGGTTGCAGGGTCGTTTGAGAGAGACCATCTTCATCCTACACCTCTCACAGATTGATAAACCTTAGGTCATCCACTTGAGGGAAAATTACTATTGTCCTACAAAACTCTGCGCTTGGAGGCCCAACACGTGTCTACAAGAATAAAGTTGCATAGTAGGCATCAATATGTTTCTCGTTTATGGAGGTGACAAAGTGCTCGTTGTAAATGGTTACGTCGATGCTAGCTTCGACACTGATCCAGATGACTCTAAGTCACAAACCGGATACGTATTTATATTGAATGGTGGAGCTGTCAGTTGGTGTAGTTCCAAGCAAAGCATCATGGAGGGATCTACGTGTGAAGAGGAGTACATAGCTACTTTGGAAGCATTACATGAAGGAGTCTGGATGAAGGAGTTCATATTCGATCTGGGTGTACTACCCAGTGCATCGAGTCCAATGAAAATCTTTTGTGTCAACACTGGAGCGATTGCCTTGGCGAAGGAATCCAGGTTTCACAAGAGAACCAAACACATCAAGAGACGCTTCAACTCCATTCGTGAAAAGGTCAAGGCTGGAGACATAGAGATCTGCAAAATACATACAGATCTGAATATAGCAGACCCATTGACTAAGCCTCTTCCGCGAGCAAAACATGATCATCACCTAGACTCCATGGGTGGTAGATTCATTACAATGTAATCTAGATTATTGACTCTAATGCAAGTGGGAGACTGATGGAAATATGCCTAGAGGCAATAATAAAATGGTTATTATTATATTTCCTTAATCATGATAAAGGTTTATTATTCATGCTAGAATTGTATTACCGAAAACTTAAAAATATATGTGTGGATACATAGACAAATTAATATCGTTTTTGAAAGATCTTGGATGTCGCCTAGAGGGGGGGTGAATAGGCGCTTTAAAATAATTACGGTTGAGGCTTGAACAAATGCGGAATAAACCTAGCGGTTAATTTGTCAAGCACAAAACCTACAACAACTAGGCTCACCTATGTGCACCAACAACTTATGCTAAGCAAGAAAAACTACTTAGGTGATAGCAAGATATATGACAAGAAACAATATGGCTATCACAAAGTAAAGTGCATAAGTAAAGGGCTCGGATAAGAGATAACCGAGGCACGCGGCGATGACGATGTATCCCAAGTTCACACCCCGCAGATGCTAATCTCCGCTTGGAGCGGTGTGGAGGCACAATGCTCCCCAAGAAGCCACTAGGGCCATCAGTAATCTCCTCACGCCAAGACAATGCAAGATGACGTGATTCCACTAAGGGACCCTTGAGGGCGGTCACCGAACCTGCATAATTGGCAACCCTTGGGGCGGTCACCGAACCCAGACACTTTGGCAACCCTTGGGGCGGTCACGGTACCCGTCAAATTGCTCGTGGCGATATCCACAACCTAATTGGAGACCCCGACGCTGTCTTGAGCTTTACACCACAATGATTGAGCTCGAACACCACCAACCATCTAGGGCGCCCAAGCACCCAAGAGGAACAAGCTCAAGGGCACCAAGCACCCAAGAGTAATAAGCTTCTCAACTTGTAACTTCCACGTATCACCGTGGAGAACTCAAACCGATGCACCAAATGCAATGGCAAGGGCACACGGAGTGCCCAAGTCCTGCTCTCTCAAATCCCAATCAAGCAACTAATGCTAGGGAAGAAAATGAGAGGAAGAACAAGAAGGAGAACACCAAGAACTCCAAGATCTAGATCCAAGGGGTTCCCTCACATAGAGGAGAAAGTGATTGGTGGAAATGTGGATCTAGATCTCCTCTCTTTTCTCTCAAAAACTAGCAAGAATCCATGGAGGGATTGAGAGTTAACAAGCTCGAAGAAGGTCAACAATGGGGGAAGAATACGAGCCCAAAGGATAAGGTTCAATGGGGAAGAAGACCCCCTTTCATAGGTGGGGAAAAATCCAACCGTTATGCTCACAACCTGCACCGAGCGGTAGTACCGCTCGGCATCACTAAGATTATCATAGGGGTAGCAAGATTACTACTGCTAAGGGTAGCGGTACTACTGCTTATGAAGCGGTACTAAAAATTACATCCGTGCCTACCACCGCTGGACTTGTGACGAGTTTTTGGTCCCGAGCGGAAGTAGCTACTAAGTAGTCGCGTAGTATCGCCCAAGCGGTAGTACCGCTCCCAAGAGCGGTAGTACCGCTCCCAAGGGCGGTTGTAAAAAATTACTCCCGCTCCTACCCGCGGTAGTACCGCTGCAACCTTTTCAGAACACCAAAACTACCATAACTACCCGCGGTAGTACCGCTCCCAAGGGCGGTTGTAAAAAATTACTCCCGCTCCTACCCGCGGTAGTACCGCTGCAACCTTTTCAGAACACCAAAACTACCATAACTTCTGCATTCGGACTCCAAATTCGACGAAACCAAGTTTGTTGGAAAGCTAGGGACAAGGGCTAACACAATATTGAGAGAAATACCAATAATAAACAAATGAGAAAAGTCCCAAAAAAAAGGTGAGAACCCTTCCTCGAAAAGACCCAGAAACCTCCAACACCGAAAAACATCATAGAAGACGATGCAAACTCCGTTTTCGATGAAATCAAGCTTGTCATAAAGATGACCATAAGCTCTAAGACTCACAAAGAGAACCAAACAAGAACCAAGAAACATGATGCAAGGATGCAATGGTTTGAGCTCTCAACGAACGATACGATCAAGCTACTCACTTGAGAGCCCCCCTTGATAGTACGGCTATCGATCCTATAACCCGGTCTCCCAACTACCACCATGAGACCGGTAAAATAGAAAACCTATCAAGGGAAAACCTTTGCCTTGCACATGATACACTTGAGCTAGATGATAACGATCTTGTCCTCCTCAAGATGGACCACCTTTCTTGATTGTGTTGGGTCGATGGAGACTAGATGATTGCTCCCCCATACTCCACTATGGGTGAGCCACTATTTGGCACATCTTCACAAGTCCATTGACACCACAATGGATGGAAAGCTTCAAGCACTTGATCTCTTCGTGATGCTCCACTTGAACTTGCACACGGCAATCTTGATGACGATCACCACTTGATGTCATCCTTTCCATGGGTTGTATGATATCTTCCTCTTGACGCAAGCCCATGGACACGTACCTAACCCCACATAGACTCTCACATAGACCATGGGTTAGTACACAAAAGTGCAATGGATAATGCTTACCATACCATGGGATCACTTGATCCCTCTCGGTACATCTTCTAAGCTTTGTGAGTTGATCAACTTGATTCACTCTTGACTTAGTCTTGATCAACCGTGAATCTTTCCAACTCTATTCATTTGGATGATGTCTTGAAGGTAAACATGAATGATCACACAATCTTCTTCTTCAAGACATGCTTGCAATAAGCTCAACACTCACATGACCAATCTTTGGATAATTCCTTAATAGCACCTTGGTCAACACATAAACTCCTTGAAACCAACACATGGACTTCAAGAAATCCCTATGGACAAATCCTTCAAATATAACTCAATGCAACCATTAGTCCATAGAGAATGTCATCAATTGCCAAAACCACACATGGGGGCACCGCATGTCCTTTCAATCTCCCCCATTTTGGTAATTGATGACAATCACTTTCAAGAGAGTTTATATAAGGAATTATGCATCACCATGCAATGCAACAACCAATAATGCATGCGTATGAGATGCAAATGCTTAGGAACAAAACCAAAGGAAGGAGAAAACTCTGAAGACTTCTCCATAAAACTCTATGAAACTTCTCCCCCATTGGCAAAAATTGCCAAAATGGGCGAAAAGCTAAGAAGACCAATATAAAAGGTGTTCCTCCAAAAGTTGTGTATTTCTCAACAAGAGAGTGGAATGCCATACACATATCCAAAGGTAATACTTGGAGGAAGACCAACTATATTGAGGCACCAAGATTGCAAAAGAATGATATGCCACAAAGACATAACAAAGAGAGAAACAAGCAATCAAGCAATCAAAAGATACCAATTGAAGCAAGCTATCAAAAGATATCAACTGAACCAACTAGACCAAAGATCCTACGAGCCACATGAAAAAGATATTATGATATGAGCAGAGGATTGTTCTAAAGAAACTAGAGAAGCTCCCCATGATTTGTGCACATCAAGAATTTTTGTATTTGGATACAAAGTGCACAAAATAGGATCATAGCTCCCCAAAGTCAATGTAAACTAACAACAACTGCAAGAGAGCATATAGGAAACTAAGCCTAGCGCTTGCAACAAGCACATGGTTGAGCAACATTGTAAAAGAGGCAACTTAAGAATAGGCTCAACCAAAATGATGTGTGTGAGTCATGGCAAAGCACATGAGAAGACTAATATACGGATGAGCATAAGCATCAACATAGTCTCGAATGAATGAGATACACGGTGCAAAGCCTTTCATTCTCACACACAACTAGCAAATGGGTTCACAAGCTTACTAATAAGAAAATAGAGAACCTATGCTTGTGACAACCCGTGGTGAAGATAGACGATGAGAGGCTCATCAAGACGAGGGGTACCAATTAAGATGGCAAAAGCCTCAGAAAGATAAGCAAGAGGAAAATAATCTTCACCACACAAGAGTGCAACAAGATGCAACGATAGAGGACACTCACTCAAGGCAAAAAGCTTTCACGAGCCACCAAAGAAATAACATAAGAAAGACAAGGTGGACGTGAAAGAAAAGATATCAACTAGAGATGTAATTTCTCTCAAGTGTATAAGGTTCTAGGTAGACAAAATCATGATGATATATATCTACAAAGAGGGATGTACACCGAAATAGTTACAACATGAAGGAACAAGATATCCACAAGGAAGTCATAAATATACCAATAAGATATTTGCTTTAAAGCATAGCACTTGGCTAGATATGGTCTTATTGTATATAAATGAATTCCTAACATGAACATCAAAGACATCACAACTAGCAACATGAGATCATCGTTGAGATGCTTTGAGAAAGGAAACAAGTATCACAAGAAAGAATGAAATACATGCCATGATACAACCTACACAAGGTTGATGCAAGTAATGTGTGCATGTAGTAGATGATGATACTTATTACCGAGATACCATTGGAAGGATGTAGTAGATACCAATTGAAGGTAGATAGTAGTTCATTGATCATCCTAGCTTGACTCCAATATGCACATGGTGACAACACCTTCCTTGTGAGTGAGCCGAGCATCCAATGCATCTCCAACTGTTCCTATAAGAACAACACAAACTAAACGGTACCCAAACTCATCGGGACCAAATAGTTAGAAACACCAATACATAGGACAAACTCCACATAAATATGTGCATATAGATATGAAAATGAATATCATGCGCATCTCATCCAAATTGAGACTAGGTGGAGTTTCTCCCGTATATTGAGTCAAAGAAAGAAAGCATGCCAAATAAAATACATGAAGAAAACATGCATGCTCGAGACTTCAAAACCCAAAACCAAAAGACAAAGATGTGACGCCCCCGATTTAATCGTACACTAATCATGCACGCAAATGTGTACGATCAAGATCAGGGACACACGGGAAGATATCACAACACAACTCTACAAATAAAATAAGTCATACAAGCATCATAATACAAGCCAGGCTACTCGAGGGCACGAAAACAATTGCTCGATCAAAGACGAAGTCAGCGGAAGCAACAATATCTCGAGTACGCATATAAGTTAAACAAGTTGCCATAAGATGGCTAGCACAAATCGGGATACAGATCGAAGAGGCGCAGGCCTCCCGCCTGGGATCCTCCTAGCTACTCCCGGACGCCGCTGCCGGCTGCACGTAGTAGTAGGCACCTCCAGTGTAGTAGTCGCCATCGACGGTGGCGTCGGCTCCTGGGCTCCATCGTCTGCAGTTGCAGCAATCGAGTAGAGATAGGGGAAAAGGGGAACAAGGCAACCGTGAGTACTCATCCAAAGTACTGCAAGCAAGGAGCTACACTACATATGCATGGATATATGTGTAAAGGGCCATATCAATGGACCGAACTGCAGAATGCCGTAATAAGAGGGGATAGCTAGTCTTATCGAAGACTACGCTCGGTCACCTTCGCCTTGCAACAGTAGAAGAGGGTAGGTTGAAGTCCTCCAAGTAACATCACATAGCAATAATCCTACCGGCGATCCCTCCTCGTATCCCCGAGAGAGCGACCACCGGTTGTATCCGCACTTGGAAGGGTGTGTTTTATTAAGTATCCGGTTCTAGTTGTCATAAGGTCAAGGTACAACTCCAAGTCGCCCTGCTATCAAGATCACGGCTATTCGAATAGATTAACTTCCCTGCAGGGTGCACCAACTTACCCAAAGACGCTTGATCCCATTTGGCGGACACACTTTCCTCGGTCATGCCCGGCCGCGGAAGATCAACACGCCGCAGCCCCACCTAGGCACAACAGAGAGGCCAAAGACGCCGGTTCAAACCTAAGCGCCAGGGTCCGGGCCCATCGCCTGAGCACACTCAAGACGTTGCGTGGGCGGCCGGAAGCAGACCTAGCCTAGTGGCGTTCCAGTCCAATCCGCGCGGCCGCTCGTCACGCCGACGTCTCAAGTGCTTCTACCGATACCACGACGCCGGATACCCATAACTACTCCCGCCAGAGATGGTTAGTGCGTATAAGCTCAGAGCCAACTCGGATCAAATACCAAGATCTCGTTAAGCGTGTTAAGTATCCATGAACGCCGAACAGGGCCAGCCCACCTCTCTCCTAGGCGGTCTCAACCTGCCTGCCGCTCCGCCACAAAGATCCATCCAGAGGCCGTCGGGACAAGGTCCTTTCACCCCAATCCGTGAATCACTCATGGGTGCTCCACAAGCCGACCCGACTTTAGTCACCACATGTATCATGTATAAGAGCAGTATATACCCGTGATCACCTCCCGAGTGATCACGGCCCGATAGTATAGCACGCAGACGGACAAGAATGTAGGGCCACAGATGAAAGTACTAGCATCCTATACTAAGCATATAGGATTGCGTAAGGTAACAACAAGAGTAACAAGGACGGGCTATGCATCGGGATAGGTATAATGTAGCAAGAATATGCTACACTACTCTAATGCAAGCAAGATAGAGAAGAGTAGGCGATATCCGGTGATCAAGGGGCTTGCCTGGTTGCTCGAGACAAGGAGGGGTCACAACACCGTAGTCGAATCGGGCAGCAGCAGCGTCGGTCTCGTAGTCTACCGGAGAGAAGAGGGGGAAGAAACGATGAATACCATGTAAACAGATGCATATCGATGCATGACAAGACAAGTAACGATGCTAGGCGTGCTCTAACGCGGTATGAGGTGGTACCGGTGAAGGGGGAAAACATCCGGAAAGTATTCCGGTGTTTCGTGATTTCGAGCGAAGGAGCGGAGGGGAAAGTTGCAGGTTCGATAGGTTAGGTGTGTGGCGGACGAACGGACTGCGATCCGGATTCGCCTCGCTGCTCGAGCAACTTTCATGTTGAAAATATTTTAATCCGAAGTTACGGATTAAAAGATATGATTTTCTAAAGATTTTATTAATTTCAAATTTAATTAATTATTTAATTAATTCGGAAAATGGATTTATGACATCAGCATGATGTCATGCCGATGTCGGCGATCAGGCGTTGACCGTTGACTGGTCAACTCGACATGTGGGTCCCGTGGGACCCACATCACATCGTTAGTTAATTAGGGTTTAGGTTAATTGATCAGGTTAATTAAACTCAACTAGTTAATTAAATTAATTAAACCGGATTAATTAACTTAATTTATTAATTAATTAATTAATTAATTAATAATTAATTTTATTAAATCATTTTTATTTTTATTAATTATATTTATTTATTTATTTTGATTCCTTCTTTTTTTTTCTAAAAACGTTTTGGGGCGGGGCCCCTTTGTCAGTGGGCCAAAGGCCTTATCGGGCACAGGGGGAGCGGGCGCTGGCGCCATGTTACGGGCGCCGGGCGTGATGGCGCCGAGCGAGGCCGAGCACGGTCGGGCGGCGAGCAGTGGGGTCACATGGCGTGAGGTCAAGTAGGCTGCTGAGGGTCACCGCAGAGGCGCGCTTGGTCGAGGGCGACAACGGCGAAGCGAGAGGCGCCGGCACAGAGGGGGGTCATGAGCACATCGGGAAGCCGGAGACGGCCAAGGGCAATGGCCGGAGCAAGAGGGCGGGCGAAGCGCGAGGCGCTGGGTCGGCGAGGGCCCGGTCGACGACGCCGAGGCGGCGGGCCGTGGTTGGGGACGCAGACGACCAGTGGGGAAGGAGAGGGCGCGGCGATCATGGGCGCCAGAGCGCTGCCGAGCGGGCGACGGCCGAGGCGACCTAGGAGGAGAGGGAGCGGGAAGCTCACGGGTGGGGCGAGGGCAACGGGCAAGGGGCTGGCCGGGGAAGACCGGCGAGGAGGAGGGCGAGGAGGCGTTCGGCGGCGACAGGGCGGTGATGAGGAGGCCGTTGATGGAGAGGGCGAGGACGAAGGCGATGGGGACGGCAGCCCGGCGTCGGTGCGGTCGCGGACGAGGTGGCGAGGGCGTCCAGCGAGGCGGGCTCATGGAGGAGGTCCGGCGAGGGAGGAGGCCTCGAAGGGCGGGCCAAGGGAGCGCTGGGTCGTGGCTCTGCTCCAAAGACGGGTCGAGGAGGTGCGGGCACCGCAAGGGAGGAGATAGAGAGGCGAGGCGGTCCGGCGCGTCGGGAGGCGGTGCTGGGGACGGGCGCCGGTGTCAGGGGCACGGAACGGCGCGAGATCTGGCTCCTCTCCCCCGATCCAGATGGGGGAAGGGGGAGAGAGGCGTGGGAGAGATCGAGGGAGTGGGGGGGTTACAGGCTAGGGTCCTGGTGGCCTGGATGCCCAGTTGGGCTGGCCAGCTGGGCCACGGTTGGCCCAGTGGGGGGGGGAGGTTGTTTTCCTCTTTTTTTACTTTTTTATTTTCTATTTTATTTTAAGTCCCCTTTTACTTCAGTTTTATAAAAATTAACACTAGCACCTAAAATTGTATTTATAAATATACTCTTGTCACATCAATTCTTAACCCATAATAAAATATTTTAATATTTTATAAAATCCATTAGGTATTTGTTTAATTGTTTTCACTACTGCTTTTAATTAGTTTAGAGCCCTTAAACATTTTATCAAGGTTTGGTTCCTCCATCGTATTTACGCATGATTTACCTGACCCACCTTGAACATTTTGGTTTCATTGTTTGAAAACTTATATTATTTGCCTTTAATCAAATTTGAATTTGAATCGGTTTTGAACTAACACGAGATTAGTGATAGTAATCGAAGTGACGTGGCATCATTAGCAGAGAATTACTGTAGCATAATTATCCGGGCGTCACAAAAGAAATGCCAAGTGAAAAGGATACCAAATGAATAAAACATCACTTGGAGGATATCCATAAAAGATACATCAAGGAATGAGATATCCATTGATACACTCAAAATAAAAGATATCAAACTCCCAAAAGAGAGGATGGTTCCAAACAAACCAAGCTCTCTACAAAGTTTCATGATGGCGTAAAGTACCAAAACGAAAACGGCTTGCCTTCCACCAACACACACTTGATAAGGATCACAAGAAGAGTGTTCTAAAGAAAATAGGATAGCTCCCCACGAGTTGTGCATTATATAGGATTTGCTTTTGTATACTAAATTCACAAGGTGGGATCACCACTTTCTCTATATATAGAAAGTTCTAGACAAGTACGAGAAACAAACAATATCCACAAGTGGTAGGGATGACAAAGGGATTTGTCACAAACCTTGGAAAGAGATAAGGCAAATAAAAATAAAAGCCAATGTAAAGATGATCAATAAATTCTACCACACATAAGTGAGTACCAATTGTCAAAAGACAAGAAGTATTTGGAAATAATTCCCGGTGGTAGATAGCAAGGATATCCGACATCATCTTCACACCAAACACAAGCAAATTGCAACTTGTAGAACTATCATGCCACCTAGGAACAAGATAATTTACAATATCAATTCTAGGTACCAATATCTCAAATGTACACATTTTCTAGGCTAGTAATACACACATAGCATATTACTCCCCCATAATGTGATACCAATTAAAGATAGACAAGAGGCAATTAAAAGGATCCAACAAGAGATAATTAATGGACAATTTAGAATTTGAATTTCTCATGAGAGATATACCACCTAGAGACTAGATAATCTTGAAATATCAATACTAGATGGTATTACTCATGTACACACATTTATAGGATTGTGAGGTGCACAAAGCACATCACTCCCCCATAATGGGATATTTCATTAATCTCTCACAAGAGCCAACTAAGAAATAAACAAGATGCAAAAGGCTCAACACACAACACACATGTACATGATGTGCAAACCAACATGCACATACTTGATTTCTCAAGATAAGCAATTTGGAAGCACAACATATACAAGCACATGCAAGATACAAAACCACAACATGCTAAGGGACAAGTAACTTTTAATGTAAGCAATTTAAGCACGAGTTACCGCAAGGAGGAACATTGGAGATATGATAGAAAGATAATCCGAATGACTTGGCTTGACACAATATGAATGATGAGGACCCCTTAAATCTTCATAATATAGCCAAGTCTCCAATGACCTCCAACAACACCTATTGATCAAGTTTGAGCTAGTTGGTCCCCAACCAAGTTGGGTCCTAAGAGGTTAGTCACAATAGGCTTGGCCACCCAAATGGTTCTTTTCTTGACACCACTTTGAGTACCAACAAACTTGGCAAACACATTGCCAACCTTATCCTTCCCAAGAGAATAGACATCATCAATAATAATTGGGTTGGATAAGTTACCACTAGTGCATGTAGAAGCGGCGTGGCCTTTCTCACGACACAAGTAGCAACGTCTACTCTTCACTTTCTTCTCACTTGACTTCTCAACAAGAGAAGCATTAACTTGAGTCTTCTTGGGAAGTGGCCTTTCTTCAACTTGAGGTTGAGCATGATATTGAACTTGTGCCCTCTTCCCTTGTTGCTTGACACTAATGGCCTTCTTCTTCAATGGGCAAGATCTAACATGATGCCCTTCTACTTTGCACTTGAAGCAAACAATCTTGGCCGATTTCTTGACTTGTTCTTGGCCCTTCTTTTTGTTCATCTTGGACTTCTTCTTCTTATTGGAGTTGAATCCAAGTCCACCTTTGTCATTGGGGATTTTTGCACACTCAAGATATTGTTGAGTGTGGATTTCCTTCATGACTCTTTTTCCAAGTCTTTCTTCAAAGAAGTGACTTGGGCCTTGAGCTCTTTGATTTCCTCTACATGGTTAGTCTCAATACAAGTACTAGAGGAAGTATAAGCTTCATTGTTAGAGCAACAAGGAAAGGAAAGCAATTCATCACAAGATGTACCAACATTGTGAGTAGATGAATTACAAGGACTAGCACATATCAATATAGCATTTTGACTAGAAGTAGTGCTAGTATCCACATGAGGCTCACTAGATGTTACCTTAGCAAGCATGGCCTCATGAGCTATCTTTAGCACATTATGGGATACTAGAAGATAGTCATGAGAGCTTGAGAGCTTTTCATGGCTTTCTTCCAATTTCCCATAATTGCTAGATAGCAACTCAAGTTGAGCCCGTAGCTCAACATTCTCCTTCAAAATGGATGCTTCACAAGAGATAGAGTTAGTAGCACAAGCATCATCATTAGCAACAAGAGGAGAAGACAACTTGGCAAGCTCTTTTGAATATGAAGCTTTAAGTTGAGCATGAGACTCGGTGATTTTGATGAGCTCACTCTTAATGACCCTTGAGCCATTTTCGAGGTGCTCAAAGTCCTCAAGGAGTTTAGCATGCACAACTTCAAGCTCCTCATTTTTAGTTTCAAAATCATTGGCCACCTCAAGAGCTCTATCACGAGATTCCCTCACTCTAGATAATTCTAGAGCAAAAGTCTCCTCAAGAGATTCCTTGGTGGTTTGTTCAAGTTCAAGAGCTTGAGAGAGGTCCGCAATCTCATTAGCGTAATCACGCTCATGACCTTCCATTTTATCAATGGTGACCTCATGCTCCTCAAGACGAGATTCCAACTCATCAATATATTTCTTGCCCTCAATAGGAATAGACATGATTTCCATGAAGTTGAACGAGCAATTTTATTCTTAAGAAGAGCTTTAAAAATCATTTCCTTAATTTTAAGGAGGCAACATCATCACTATCTTCATCATAATCAACATCATCATCACTCTTGCCATCATCAATATCATCACAAGAAATATTGGGATTCAAAGTGGGAGATACCTTTCAAGCCTTGGCCATAAGGCAAAATGCAGTAGATGATGATATAAGATCCCTTGAAGCACCATTCAAGACCACATCTTGTTCCATGGAGTGTTGGGTTTCAACTACATTGTTAGCACAACAACTCGAGGAAATACATGCATTTTATCATGGCAACAAGATATAGCAAGCATATCATCATGAGATTTAGTCAAGCAATTTCTACATGATATGCAAGGACTATCAACACAAGCAAGTGAAACATTTGGAGTGCTCGAAGTGCTAAGGCCCAAACACGGGGCATTGCAATAATATAGTGATGAAGAATCATCCACAAAAAGCACACTATCATCATTGCAATGACCGACACTACTCACCATATCATTACCTTGTGGCAAACCACATGTAGGTGAAGTAGAAGAAGTTGATAAGACTATACGGCCGGAGGTGGAGGGAGAACAATCATCCCTACAAATCTTGGACACACCATATTTATCTTGAAGCTTCGTCCACAACTCATGAGCATCCCGGAACGACATGAGTTGAAATATAACTACATTGCTCAAAGCATCGAAAAGCACATTAGAAGCTTGAGCATTGAGATAAGAGTTTTTCTCATCCTCTAAAGATAACCTTTGGGGATCCTTTGGAGGAGAAAAACCCATAACTACAATTCGCTCTAAATTTGGGTCCATGACCCTAAAGAGATTAAGCATGCGAATTACCCAAACATCAAAATTTGTGCCATAGAAACTAAGAGTGTTAGAGAATCCTAAACCCCTAGTCGATATATTTACTCTCTAGGCGGTTAAGCCCAACAAAGAGAGACGAGGCTCTGATACCAATTGAAAGATCGTGGATGTCGCCTAGAGGGGGGGGGGGTGAATAGGCGCTTTAAAATAATTACGGTTGAGGCTTGAACAAATGCGGAATAAACCTAGCGGTTAATTTTTCAAGCACAAAACCTACAACAACTAGGCTCACCTATGTGCACCAACAACTTATGCTAAGCAAGAAAAACTACTTAGGTGATAGCAAGATATATGACAAGAAACAATATGGCTATCACAAAGTAAAGTGCATAAGTAAAGGGCTCAGATAAGAGATAACCGAGGCACGCGGAGATGACGATGTATCCCGAAGTTCACACCCTTGCGGATGCTAATCTCCGTTTGGAGCGGTGTGGAGGCACAATGCTCCCAAGAAGCCACTAGGGCCACCGTAATCTCCTCACGCCTCGACAATGCAAGATGTCGTGATTCCACTAAGGGACCCTTGAGGGCGGTCACCGAACCGTACAAATGGCAACCCTTGGGGCGGTCACGAACCCAGTACACTTTGGCAACCCTTGGGGCGGTCACGGTACCATCAAATTGCTCGGCGATCTCCACAACCTAATTGGAGACCCCGACGCTTGCCCAGAGCTTTACACCACAATGATTAAGCTCGAACACCACTAACTGTCTAGGGCGCCCAAGCACCCAAGAGGAACAAGCTCAAGGGCACCAAGCACCCAAGAGTAGTAAGCTTCTCAACTTGTAACTTCCACGTATCACCGTGGAGAACTCAAACCGATGCACCAAATGCAATGGCAAGGGCACTCGGAGTGCCCTAGTCATTCTCTCTCATTTCCCATCGAATCAACTATTGCTAGGGAAGAAAATGAGAGGAAGAACAAGAAGGAGAACACCAAGAACTCCAAGATCTAGATCCAAGGGGTTCCCCTCACATAGAGGAGAAAGTGATTGGTGGAAATGTGGATCTAGATCTCCTCTCTCTTTTCCCTCAAAAACTAGCAAGAATCCATGGAGGGATTGAGAGTTAACAAGCTCGAAGAAGGTCAACAATGGGGGAAGTACACGAGCCCAAAGGATAAGGTTCAATGGGGAAGAAGACCCCCTTTTATAGGTGGGGAAAAATCCAACTGTTATGCTCACAGCCCGCACCGAGCGGTAGTACCGCTCGGCATCACGGTGCTACTGCTAGGGGTAGCGGTACTACTGCTAAGGGTAGCGGTACTACCGCTATGAAGCGGTACTAAAAAATTACATCCGTGCCTACCAATTTGGACTTGTGACGAGTTTTTGGTCCCGAGCGGAAGTAGCCACGGAAGTAGCCATGTAGTACTGCTCCAAGCGGTAGTACCGCTCCCAAGAGCGGTAGTACCGCTCCCAAGGGCGGTAGTAAAAAATTACTCCTTCTCCTACCATGGTAGTACCGCCGCAGCCTTTTCGTAACACCAAAACTACCATAACTTCTGCATTCGGACTCCAAATTCGACGAAACCAAGTTTGTTGGAAAGCTAGGTACAAGGGCTAACACAATCTTGAGAGAAATACCAATAATAAGCAAATGAGAAAAGTCCCAAAAGAAAATGGTGAGAACCCTTCCTCGGAAAAGACCGGTAAAACCTCCAACACCGAAAACATCATAGAAGACGCATGCAAACTCCGTTTCGATGAACTCAAGCTTGTCATAAAGATGACCATAAGCTCTAAGACTCACAAAGAGAACCAAACAAGAACCAAGAAACATGATGCAAGGATGCAATGGTTTGAGCTCTCGATTTAACGATACGATCAAGCTACTCACTTGAGAGCCCCCTTGATAGTACGGCTATCGATCCTATAACCCGGTCTCCCAACTACCACCATGAGACCGGTAAAATAGAAAACCTATCAAGGGCAAACCTTTGCCTTGCACATGATCCACTTGAGCTAGATGATGACGATCTTGTCCTCCTCAAGATGGACCACCTTCCTTGATTGTGTTGGGTCGATGGTGACTAGATGATTGCTCCCCCATACTCCACTATGGGTGAGCCACTCTTTGGCACATCTTCACAAGTCCATTGACACCAAAATGGATGGCAAGCTTCAAGAACTTGATCTCTTCGTGATGCTCCACTTGAACTTGCACACGGCAATCTTGATGACGATCACCACTTGATGTCATCCTTTCCATGGGTTGTATGATATCTTCCTCTTGACGCAAGCCCATGGACACATACCTAACCCAACATAGACTCTCACATAGACCATGGGTTAGTACACAAAGTGCAATGGATAATGCTTACCATACCATGGGATCACTTGATCCCTCTCGGTACATCTTCTACGCTTTGTGAGTTGATCAACTTGATTCACTCTTGACTTAGTCTTGATCAACCGTGAATCTTTCCAACTCTATTCGCTTTGGATGATGTCTTGAAGGTAAACATGAATGATCACACAATCTTCTTCTTCAAGACATGCTTGCAATAAGCTCAACACTCACATGACCAATCTTTGGATAATTCCTTAATAGCACCTTGGTCAACACATAAACTCCTTGAAACCAACACATGGACTTCAAGAAATGCCTATGGACAAATCCTTCAAATATAACTCAATGCAACTATTGGTCCATAGAGAATGTCATCAATTACCAAAACCACACATGGGGGCACCGCATGTCCTTTCAGTGTCCCTAGTGAGCCTCGACTAGACTAGCTCGTTTATCAAAGATGGTTAAGGTTTCCTAACCATAGACATGATTTATCATGTGATAACGAGATCACATCACTAGGAGAATGATGTGATGGACAAGACCCAACCATTAGCATAGCATATGATCGTTCAGTTTATTGCTACTGCTTTCTTAATGTCAAATACATGTTTCTTCGACCATGAGATCATGCAACTCCGGACTCCGAAGGAATGCCTTGTGTGCCATCAAACGTCACAACGTAACAGGGGTGATCATAAAGGTGCTCTATAGGTATCTCCGAAGGTGTCTGTTGAGTTGGCATGGATCGAGACTGGGATTTGTCACTCCGTATGACGGAGAGGTATCTCTGGGCCCTCTCGGCAATACAACATCACAAGGAGCTTGCAAGCAAAGTGACTAAAGAGTTAGTTACAGGATGATGTATTACCGAACGAGTAAAGAGACTTGCCGGTAATGAGATTGAACTAGTGATGGAGATACCAACGATCGAATCTCGGGCAAGTAACATACCGATCGACGAAGGGAACTACGTATGTTGTCATAAAGGTTCGACCAACAAAGATCTTCGTGGAATATGTAGGAATCAATATGGGCATCCAGGTCCTGCTATTGGTTATTGACCAGAGAAGCATCTCAGTCATGTCTACATCAATCTCGAACCTGTAGGGTTCGCACGCTTAACGTTCATTGACGATATAGTATTATATGAGTTATGTATGTTGGTGACCGAATGTTGTTCAGAATCCCGGATGAGATCACATACATGACGAGGATCTCCGGAATGGTCCGTAGGTAAAGATTGATATATGGGATAATAGTGTTTGGTCTTTAGAAGGGTTCCGGAATTCACCGGAAGGGGGTTCGGATGTTTCCCGAAATGTTCTGGTGCGAGAACACTTTATTTGGGCCAAGGGTAGAGCCCAAAAGGTTTTTGGGAAGTGCAAAAGGAATTTTTGCGGAGGCCAGGGGCCAGATGACAGGGACCCTGGCGTCTGGGTCCAGACGCCGGGAAACCTGGCGTCTGGGTCCAGACGCCGGGAAACCTGGCGTCTGGTCCTAGAGTCCAAGAAGGACTCTTGCCCTTCAGGTGAAACCGACTTTGAGGAGGCTTTTACTCCAAGTTTCGACCCCAGGGCTCAACATATAAATAGAGGGGCAGGGCTAGCACCCAAGGGACATCAAGAATCACCAAGTCATGTGCCGGCAACCCCGTCCCCTCTAGTTTATCCTCCATCATAGTTTTCGCTGTGCTTGGCGAAGCTCTGCGGAGATTGTTCTTCACCACCACCGTCACCACGCCGTCGTGCTGCCGGAACTCATCTACTACTTCGCCTCTCTTGCTGGATCAAGAAGGCGAGGACGTCATCGAGCTGAACGTGTGCTAAACACGGAGGTGCCGTACGCTCGGTACTTGATCGGGACGGATCGTGAAGGTGTACGACTGCATCAACCGCGTTGTTAAACGCTTAGTGATCTTCAAGGGTATGAATATGCTCTCCCCCTCTCGTAGCTATGCATCTCCATGGATAGATCTTGCATGTGCGTAATTTTTTTTGTTTTCCATGCAACGTTCCCCAACACGGGTTTGTGAACCATGTGCACCGGCGTGAAACATGCATAAAAATGATGGAACTAGGGCGTATAGTCCTAAATCCCGGATAAGTGAGGCCGCTGGTTTGGATTTTCAGTTATTGATCGCAGTCTTTTTTTTGTTCAATCTCGTCTCAAGAAGATACAACTTGTATGTAACTTTTGTGGAGTCAACAAAGGGAGCTAGTTTAGCTGGTTGTTGTCGTTACATTTACTATAGGAGGGTGTGGGTTTGATCCTGTTGTGAGGCCTGTTTTTGCCTATTTTTAAACTGCTGACAGTGTTGGTGCAGCGACCCAGAAAACCGGGGAGAGCCCGCAACCTCGTGTGCGGAGGATAATATTTTAGTATGTTACTCATGATCTACATGTCCATATAAATGTCATTGTGTATATAAATATTTATTAAATGTTGCCTGTGATTTATCTGCTCATATTAATGCGATTGTGTAAAACCAAATCCTGCAATGTCCCTTGCATAACACCACCACACAACTTGTCAACTCTCTACGCTCAAACTGGGCAAGAATATGAGCTAACTATCGACCCTTCTATCTACTTTGCAAACTTTAACTTCTTTATTCCCTTGCTTGATCACTTGAAATTCCTTCGTAGTCACTCCAATTTCCGATCGATCCACACATGAGGGGTCGAGTGCCTTTGCCACTGAGCTGTTGTCCGTCTCAATAACTAAAGGCACCTCCGTACCCAACATCTCCTTCCGAAGTCCTTCTTTACAAGCAGTAGCTTCCGCAAAGTCGGCTACATTGCATCCCAGAATATAGTATCTCAGACCATAGCTCCCCACGCTCGAGTGCTACTCTCCTCCAAGAAACTTCCATCAACATTGACCTTGGTACACCCGATATTAGGCTTTGCCAACTTTTTTCCTTAATATTATCATGTTGTTCCAGATTTGGCAATTTAACCACAAGAAATTTCCCTTTATGAACGATTTCAGAATTTCCGTTCGCAATCATGCGGAGGTTTACAAGATAGTTTTGCAAAAACCGAGTAGAATGGGAAATTTTGCTTCACCTTTTGTGAAGATTGCATCATTCCTACGGTGCCAAACTCGCCACCAATAGAGCATAAATTTTTGTCTTAGGTCTTTGCTCACTTTATCTAGCAGGACAAGGACCCAATCCTTCCCAGTGTAGTTTATTTCATGCTCACGAGGGAGGTTCCACACATCCTTGAACTCATGCCAAAGTGCTCTCGCAAACGTGTACTGATGTGCAACATGGAAACCCGTTCCGTCGTCAGTACCACAAACATTTCAAATCGGGGTGAGGCCCGGGATGCGCCAAAATGTATTAGTTTGAACTGCTAGGTGTTCAGTTACTAGTCTCCCGAGTTTTCGAGGAACATTTGTTTTCCAAATAATATTCCAAATACTACAGTCCCCTGAGTTATTGTGGTTGGATCCAATTATTTCATATTTCTTTTCATCCATGGCTAGCCTGCACGCACTACAGACAGTTAAAATTCCATTCTTTTCTGGCTGCCAAGCAATATAATCATCCTTGTCATAATTTGGGAGTCAAATACTCAAAATGTCATTCACATCTTGTTGTGTAAAAATACGCCTCATGTTATCCTCCTTTCAAGAATGAGTCTCTTGGTCAATGAGATCCGCTACCCAGCGGGGTTCGGGAGTTTGTCGAATTTATATTAATCTTCATATTTTCCCTCATGATCCAATTGTCTCTCCAAATGCGAACACTTTTTCCATTGTAAATTTGTCAGACACATCCTTTCTTGAGAAGTTCCAACCCAGGCATGATACCCTGCCATCCCGGCAATGCGTTGTGAATAAATGTCGTGCCAAGAAAATCAGCCCCGTGATAGTATTTTGCTTAAGTACTCTTGCACACAAACCGTGAGGATATGCAATAAGTCGCCAAGCTTCTCTAGCAAGGAGAGTCTGGTTAAAAACTTTAAGGTCATTGAAACCCATACCTCCCTATTTTTTCCGTTGCGTGAGCTTCTCCCAACTCAACCAATGAATATGTCGGCGATCATTATCATCGCCCCACCAGAAGTCTCTGGTCATGTGCATAAGCTCCTCATGGAGGGTTGTTGAAAACTTAAAAACACCCTGCAAAAGTGGGGATCGTCTGAACCACATATTTAATGAACGCCTCCTTAGCACCACTAGATGAATATTTTCCCGTCCAATCATTCATTCTTTTCCTTGCTTTTTTCCTTTGTTGATTTGAATTTACCCTTAACCATGCGCCCTTCTGGAACCGGCAAACCCAAATACTTCTCTTCAAAACTCACTGTCAGCACATTCAGAATATTTATTACTTCATGACCATCCTCTGGTGAACATTTGTTTCCAAGTAGCAGGGAGCATTTAGATGGACTAATCATCTGGGTGGTGGCTCTCTCATGATTATTTAGAAACAAATCATGCATATCTTAATTTGATGCAACTTGGTAAGTACATTAATGTGATAGAGCAGCGCACTGTGAAGGTGCGGTTATATCTAACATGGTGGGAAAAATGGCTGGATGAAAAAGAAAATTAAGTGAAGGAATGTGGTGAGAGGGAGGGACCGGTTGACGAAAAGTTCCGCATAGCAGGAAAAGGAAGGCTACTTAATTTTAAGTAGTATATCACAAATGCCCACGCGTTGGAGCAGGAGAAAACACGGGTCCATGTGAACCGCGCTGCCAAGTTGAGAAATTGTAGGGTGTGACAACCATCGTTGATGAAAAAAAGATTAAATCATTTGAGGGTTAGAATAATAGTTGCAGCAACAACAACAAGCAAGCATCATAACGAAGGTGAGAAAAAAAGGTGGATGAAAATCAGGGGCAGAAGTGGGTATGTACCTTGAGGGAGCTCTCCGGTGGAGCGGATTGCCAAAAGCATTGATTATGTAAATTATTGTGCTGTGGGAGGGCTTAGCATATTTGTGTTTGTGTCTTTTTTTATATACAAATTTAACATCTTGGAAATACACGATTGACGTTTTTGAAAACTTACATTTTTATGTATATTTTTTCCATACACATTGTATATTTTTTGTATGCATCGGAAAAAAATTCCTATACATATTTAATATTTCAAAAGTATGTGATTCAGATTTTTGAAAACTTATATTTTTATAACTTTTTTCCATCCGAACTTCACATTTTTCGTATAGATCAGGAATATTTTTTATACACATTTAACTTTATTAAATGCATGATTTCCATTATTCAAAAGTTTTATATAAAGTGTTTTTTTGTACTTACATATTTAGAATATTTGGAAGTATAAATAAAAGTAAAAAAATAAAACATGAAAAAAGAACAAAAAAACGAGACTGCCGGCCCAGCTCACACTCGCGCAGGCAAGGGTGCAGGGATCTTCTCCTATTCCCCGCGTGGGTCGGTGGATAGCGAGCAATCACATACCCACGCCGGCGATCCATATTGGGCTCCTAGAGTTTGGACTGGCCCATCTTAGTGTTAATTCCCGACCGGTTTTGGGAGAACCTTCCCAGAACCAGTCTTTTGTTTTCCTTCTAAGTTTATATTTTTACATTTTATTTTTATTATACTTTCCCCCTTTTATCAATTTTCTTTCTTCATTTTTCTTTAATTATCCCTTTTCTTTTTCTATTTTTTGCCAAAAGATTTCAAGTTTCCAACATTTTTTTTAAATTTCGTGATTATTTTTTAAAGCAAGACATTTTTAAATTTATGGACATTTTTGCAAATTATTAAATCGTTAAGATTTTTAAATTCTTAAATATTTTTTAAAAATTTCGAAGAAATGTGAAACTCATCAACTTTTTTTGAAATGGCAAACATTTCTTTAAAATCTGGACAATTTTATAAATTCAAAAAAAAACTATGAACATTTTTCAAATTCATCTTTTTATGAATCAACAAATAGTTTTTGAAATTTATAATATTTTTAGAATTCAGGGACAACTTTTGAATCCTCGGACATTTTAAAAAACTTATGAACATTTTTTGAATTCATGAATATTTTTTGAATCAGTAGATATTTTTTTGAATCGAAAAACATTGTCACTCATGAACATTTAGAAAAAAAATCGTGAATATATTTCGAATTCATGAACATTTTACATTGTTCGATTTCGTGAATAAATTTTTCAAGATCATGAATACTTAGTTCGAAAATTTGAATACTATTATGAATATGTGGTAATCCAAAAAGTATTTTATGATTTATTTAAAAAATTTGTAAAATTTACTGATATATTTGGATTTTTGGAAATCTTGGATTATTTAAAAAAACTCAAATAGAAAAGAACAATGGCAAAAATAAATAAAAAACAAAGTTTGTCCCGCCCCACGGCTGGGCTGGCCAAAAGGGCTCGGGGGTGGGGGGCTGCAGCCTCCCCTGTTTCCCAAACTAAAAAAATGTTCACGAATTTTGTTTTCAGAAATAGGAATTTTGCTTACAAAAGTAAAAAAGAAACAAAAAATAAAAGAAAAAGTAAATTGAAAATATCGCAAATGATAAAAAGGGAAAACAAAAATGAAGAAAGAAAGAAAAAACATAAGAAAAAAAATGAAAATAAACCGGTTCGGGGAAGGTTTTTGAACCTTGCCAAACTAGTGGTGGTAAAGCCAAATAGTATGCGATTGATCACTATTTCCCGACCGATGCGGGGAACAAGATGTATCGAGGCTGCCCTACACCTCGCAGTAAGTAAGAAATAGGCTCGACAAAGCGATCACCTAGAAAAAGGGTGTGCCTTGCGCCTGAGCCGGACTACGTGGGCGAATCCTATGCAGCGCGCTGTATCGACGTAGCGCCGCATAAAGCCCCCCGCATGAACTCCATATCAGCGTCTGGGTTTACCACTATTTCCGTTTTTTCAACAATTTTTTGTTTTATTTTCTTTTTTTCCATTTTTTCTTTTTATTTTCTGTTTTCTGTTTTCTGTTTCCTTTTGCTATTTTATTTTCTTCTTCTTTAATTTTAACTTTTTTTGCATTTTTTCTTTTCAAATTCATGAATTTTTTTTCATCAAATTGAAAAATTGTTCAACCATGTAAAAAAACGTTCAACAATTAAAAAAATATACGAATTTGAAAATTGTTCATCGAACTAAAAATGTTTGTCAAGTTCTATTTTTATTCATCATTTTATGTTCATCAAATTCAGATTTTGTTCATCATTTTTTTTTCAAGAATTTGTTCTTGAATACAAATTGTGTTCATCAAATGCAATATTTATTCATCAAATAAACTTGTTTGAAATCGTGATTTTTTAGTTCGTCGAATTCAAAAAATATTCAATCATGTAAACAATGGTCAACAATTCAAAAAATGTTCATCGAATTTGAAAATTGTTCATCAAATTCTATTTTTTGATCATCGTTTCTAAAAGATGTTCATCAAATTCTGATTTTGTTCGTTGAATTCAAAAAAATTTCATCATTACTTTTAATAAAATATTATTTAATACATATTTATTTCATAAAATTGAAAAATGTTCATTGAATTCAAAATTTGATTATCAAATAGAAAAAATGTTCGTCATTATTAAAAATGCTCAAGCACTGTTTGAGTTTGTGAACATTTATTGCTGAATTTGCGAACATTTTCTTAAAACCAAGAACAATTTTTAATCCAGAAGCATTTTGTGATTTCTTTACCATTTTTCCAAAATTTAATGATTACTTTGTTATCTTCTAGATCTCGTATTATTCTAAAAAGAATAAATTGAAACAGAAAAAAATAAAGGCAGTAAAAAGAAATAAGAACAAATGGGCATCCAGCCCCGCTGATGGGCCGGCCCAATAGGGTGTGCGGGAGGGGAGCGGTTGCGCGCTGGCTTTGTTTGCCGAGAGCCCCTAGCTGACTCGCGTGCGTCAAGAAGACAAGCATTCGCACAGGGCCCATTTCTTGGTGTTACAGCGAGCCACTGCTAAAAATCGCAAAAAACAACGCTGTGTGTAGGAATTGAACTCCCAAAGAGTTAGCGTTCCTTACCACTTGAGCTGCTGCGTGATTGCAATCAATAGGCAGTGTGATTACTTAAGAACTATATGTAGTGACTGATCCAAAAGTAAAAATTCGACCATTGAACATTTTCTGATATATGTTGAACATTGTCGTAATATACGATGAACATTTCTCAAATACCAATTGAACCTTTTTTGTGATATATTCTGAACAATTTTAAAATACACATTTAACATTTTTGTGATATAACCTGAACAATTTAAAAATACACATTGAACAATTTTCTGATATAAGCTGAACTATTTTTAAGTAGACAACGCACATTTTCTTAATATGCGGTTAACGTTTTCTTAATATATGATGAACATTTTTGTATATGCGATGACCTCTTGTATAATACACAAGAAAGATAGAGAATTAAAAATTAACAGAGGAAACACTCTTCATTATATTAAAGTATTAATGAAAAAATGCAGGATGAAACATTTCCTTAATGTAAAAGAGTAAGAGAAAGAGAAAGAGAAAACTGGAAATACAAAAAAAAATAACGTAAAAAACTAGAAAGATAAAACCGAAAATATAATAAATAAAACAATGCAACAAAGGAAAACGAAAGAAACCAGCACGCTCGGCGAACTAGGCCGGCCCACCCGCGTGCGCTTCAGCGAAGCTGCAGCAGTTTAACGCACGCGGCCTTGTTCGGCAGTTCGCCAGCGCGTCGGTGATTCCTATATGATTCGATTCGCTCATGTTTCTTCGTTGCGGTATCTTTGGGAACCTTCTGGAAGGTTCCTGACCGGTTCTGGGAACCTTCTAGAAGAAGGTTCACTAAACCGGTTATTCCGATTTTTTTAACCAAGTTTTATTCTATTTTTATTACATTTTCCTTTGCTTTTTCTCTGTTAATTTTTTTCTTTTTTCTTTTTTTTCTTTTTCGCCTTTTCTTTTCTCTGTTTTTCATTTTTCAGTATATAAAAGGTCCACTGCGTATTAAAAAAAATGTTCATCATGTATTAAAAAAATATGCACCTCATATTATTAAATAATCGTTCGTCGTATATTAAGAAATTGTTCACCTTGTATTTTAAACTTGTTTATCATGTATTAAGAAATTGTTCAACGTATACTACAAAATGTTCATTTTGTATTTTGAAAACTTCTTCAGGGTATATCACAAAATGTTCAATGTGTTATGACAAATTGTTCAGCGTATATTACATAAATGTTTAATGTATATTAAAATTGCTTAAACTATATAAAAAAATTGTTCATGTTTTCATTTTTTTTCAATTTTTTCAAAATTGTTCGTGTTTTAGTAGTTATTCGAATTTTGAAAATTTTCGACATTTTCAAACATTATTCGCATTTTTGAAGAAACTTGTTCACCCGTTGCCAACCTCTGTAGTTGTTACTTAAGCATTTGGCTATAGGTCGACCCGTTGCCAACTGTAGTTTGTAGTGGGCGGGCGGGAGATGAGTCCAGGTCCCTGCTTAATTCTCGTGAGTTTTTGCTTTCAGCGCCTGCAAATGAGCCGGCCCGTTTTGCGCGCTCTTCAGCGAAGGCTCTTCTGTTTGCCGCGCGCGAGCGTTCAATAGGCTGACGCGCTGGAGAGCGGGGGCGCTATTCCTCGCGTTCAGCGAGTCGGGGCGTTTGACTCGCTGAAGCGCGTGAGCGTTTGGCCGGCCCACCCGCGCGGGCAACACCAGCCAGTTTCTTAGGTTTTTTTCATGTTTATGTTTTTTTTCTTTTTTTACTTTTGTTTATACTTTAAATTTTCTAAATATATTATATTAGAAAAAAAACTCTTCAAACAAACATTTTGAACAACCGCCCCCCGCATCGCTCGCACAGGGCGGCTCGGGCGGCGCCTCCTTCTACGGCGGCAGCGGCCACCCCAGCCTCCTCCTCTCCTCGCCGTCGCCGGCGTTAACCACCGGGGCAAAGCCTCCGTCTGGTGGCGGCGGGACGGCGGCCGTGCTCATAGTCTTCTTCCAACCCCTAGTACCTTTGCCAGATCTGTCTATGGTGGCTGCTTTGATGACGTGCACCTGCTCGCGGCCTTCACAGCTGCTACTCCTTTGCTGCTCGGTGGCACGTTGCTTCGTGTCGACGGCTCGTTGGTGAGGCTCCGCCGGCGCGGCGACCATGGATCCACGTGGATTTGGTCCTGTGCACCGGCTGCCTTGGCCTCGTGTCGACCAGCATGGCGGCACCGGGTCACGCCGGTGGTGCCTCGGGTTGGCTCCTTCGCTCGTGCTTGCGGCGGCAACCTCGGATCTGGTGCGACAGAGGCGGGCGGCGCGTCGGCGCGCTGGGACACGTGGACTTGATCTAGCCGATGTGTGCGTCCTCTGGCGTCGCTTGGGCCAGGCCTTGCTAGATGGCGGCTCGGTCTTCCCTCGTCTGTGCGCGGTATCTCGAGCGGTAACGGTGATCCAAATCTTGCTCGGCCTAGCGATGGTGGCTGCAACCTGTGATGGCGCAGCGACCTCTTGTGGCTCCACGGCACCGGTGTACATCGAAAGATCTTCCGGAGTTCATCTCTTCAGATCCGATGGTTCACTTCGGCGATGAGATGCAAACTATGGACGTCGGCTTGACGCAGAGGAATGGTTGTGCAGCGGCGCATCGCATGTAGCTGCTGGGATCGTGCAAAAGTGGTGGCGACAACACATTTATGACGTCGACGACGGTGCTTCTTAAGTACCCGGTATCGAGCTCCGGGGTGAAAGCCCAGATTTGAATTCTGGCAATGGCGATGGTTATACATCGTTACCTTGTTGAAGGCATTGCTCGGATATGCTTGGACAGTTTCTTCAGGGTGAAAACCTAGATTCCGGCATTGACCGCTGGATCCAGTGACGGCGGCGTCTGAGTGTTGCTTCCTTCCTGAAGGCGTTGCTGTTGAAGAATCACGATGTTCATATGGTGTCTTGAGACGGTTGGTGCGGATATGGTCTTTCCTGTAGTTTGCCGATCACGGAACTGATCACTTTGGTTTTCTTTCCTTCTTTCTTTTTCTCGCCCATGCATAGCTTTGGTCTTATATGATTTTGCTATTTGCAGGCGTGTATTTTGTGTGGGTTGGTGTTGGCTGTGTGCATCCTAGCTGTGCAGAGGCCGGGTGTATGCTTATCGTGTTTGTATTCTCTTGATGCTTCATTTTGAGCTAATAAAATCCACCCTTTTTCGAAAAACAAACATTTGAAAAAATGTTGAATAAGTATTAAAAAATATTGAGCAGATTTTTTTAAAATGGTGAACGAGTATTAAAATGTTGAACAAGTATTTGAAAACTGTTGAATATGAATTAAACAATGTTGACCGAGTATATGAAAAATGTTGAACAAGTATATGAAAACTGTTGAATATGTATTAAACAATGTTGAACGAGTATATGAAAAATGTTGAACAAGTATTTGAAAATGTTGAAAAAGAATTTGAAAAATGTTATCAAGCATTTGAAAATGTTAAATAAGTGTTAAAATGTTGAACAAGTGTTTGAAAAATGTTAAATAGGTATTATAAAATGTCGAACGAGTATATGAAAAATGTTGAACAAGTATTTGAAATTTTTGAAAAAATAGTAAAAATGTTGATCAAGTATTTGGGTTTTCTTTGAATAACTATGAAAGTGTTGAACAAGTTTTAATTTTTTTTTGAAATAGCGTTCAGACAATGTTGAACGTGTATACAAAAAATGTTGATAACTTGTTACAAAAAATGATTTTGATATGTACGAAAAATGTAGAGTGAAAACGAAAACAAACATAAGAAAAAACAAAAATGGAGAAGGAAAAAGAAAACCAAACAAAAAATGGAGAAGAAAAAAGAAAACCAAAAAAATGAAGAAGAACAAAGGAAAAAGAACAAAACCGGTGAAAACCTGGTAAGGAAGGAAGAAAACCAATGAAAAAGCAATGGAAACAGAAAAAAAAAACAGAAAACAGTAAAAAAGCAGGTTGATTCGCCTAAAGGAGGCGGCACCCAACTATTTAATCACGAAACCATTACGGGCGAGTGGTTACCGGCGCTCGTCGAGAACTGGCAGACCGTGGTTCGATCCCCCGATCCCCCAATTTCTTCTTTCTCCTTGTTTTTTGAAGTATCTGCGCATGTATGGGCCGGGCCGATACTATTCCCGCTCTACGTTGTATGGGCCGGCCCGATACTGTTCTCGGTATACGCGAGTGAGTTCATCGGTATCGCTTAATGCGACAAAATCCACTTCCAGAAGCGGCTTTTGCCCTCTCACTAGGGTTTTTTCTCCTCTCGTCGCCGGCGGCGACGTAGAGATCCTGGGGCTCTGATCCTCCGTCACGTCTCTGGTCCTCCTCTCAGGCTGATCAAGGGGTAGCCGTGCGCTGCTACCCGGCCTTGGAGGGGACCGAGTTCTCAGGGAGAGTTAGGGTTTTGGAGTTATCCTCGCTTGAATAAGGCGTAGGTACTTCCTGATCTGATCTCTGTAACCATGGCGTGCAACAGCAGTACATCTGCATCAGGCAAAGGTAAGGGAAAGCTTGAGGATCTGATCTGATGAAGGAGCTTGCTCTGGATGAAGGCGATCTGGATGATGTGGTTTTCGACGATGAAGACGACCCAGCGGAGGAGGATCTTCGCTGGATGATTGTGGCCCGTGTCCACATGGACAAAGAGTTTAGCAAATATTGCTTCTTCCGTACCATGCAGGCGGCGTGGGATTTGGCTAGGGAGGTGAAAATCAAAACCCTAGGGGACAACTTGTTCATCATGTAATTTGATTGCCTTGGGGATTGGGAGATGGTGACGCAAGGGGGCCCGTGGCACTACAAGGGTAATCCTGTTATCATTGCCCCCTATGATGGTTTCACCAAGCCCTCCATCATTGAACTATTCCTTTTGATGTTTGGGCTCGGATCATTAATCTCCCACCGGCATACCATGGCAAGGTGAAGGCTCTAGCTTCAAAGCTAGGGGAATATGTGGATTAAGAACCTTCATCTTTTAATTTCGACATGAACATATATAGGGTCAGAATTAAACTTGATTTGTGCAACCCACTGAAGAAGGCTACCTCTATCATCCATGGAGGGGAGCGCGAGATCTTTGCTATGAGGTACGAAAGGTTCCCGGACTGGTGCCAGGTGTGTGGCATGATGGGACACCAATTCAAGGAACAGGGGGCCGGGGTGCATGCTCCCTCTGCCCTAGTTTACAAGAACTAGCGCGCACCGGCCACTACCAGTTGGGTTACCAAGAGAAGGTTCAATAGGAAACATCAGCTGAAGAGGTCGGGTGCTGCGGCATCAGACGGAGCGGATGAGGATGCCCCGTGGTCGAAGGAACAGATGGATATTACATTGGATTATCATGACCAGAGCCGCAAGCGCTCTTCTGAAGTTGTTCTGCCGGAAACCTTAACACGAGTGACAAGGATGGAACTAGTCCTTGTAGCCAAAGGGAATTCAGGTGCGGTGGTGGCTCCCATCAGCCCACCACCGAAGCAGGACCCCAAGCGTCCCAAGACCACGTTGCTGGCTGAGACGGGCAACACAGGAGTAAAGAAGGCTCAAGGAGGGAAATCTAACACTGATGCACAATCGGCGGCCTCCCCGGCGAAGGACCGCTGGGCGCAATGAATCTCTTAAGCTGGAATTGTCGCGGGATTGGCAACGCCCCGCGAACTCGTGAAAAAGTTTGCCCCTAGAGTAGTTTGCATCGTCGAAACCCAGATTAGCGGGAAGAGAGCGGAGAAGTTAAAAAGTACTTCAGGCTATGATAATTCATTTCCTGTAAGCTCCTCTGGGAGAAGTGAAGGATTGGCAATTTTCTGGAATGATGAAATAAAGATTGACATTTTAGGTTATTTGAGATATCACATAGATGTTAAAATTAGCATGCTTGGGGGTGACCCATGGAGACTCTCTTGCTTCTACGGGGAGGCCCAAACTCATTTACGTCATCAGACGTGGAACACGATGACGAACCTTGCAGCCCTACAGGATCTGCCTTGGGTTTGCATGGGAGATTTTAACGAGGTTCTAAAGCAGGACGAGCATAATGGCATTGGCTCTAGGAGTCAATCACAGATTTAAGGTTTTCGTGATGCAGTGGACGTGTGCGGATTAACTGACCTTGGTTTTACAGGACCAAGCTGGACTTATGAGAAAAAAGTGACCGGGGGTACATACACGCGTGTTCGGCTGGACAGATAGCTCGGAACAGTTGACTGGTGCGAACAATTTTCTTGTGCAATGGTGGAACATCTCACTGCCGCCACATCAGACCACTCTCCCATCTTGCTACAACTGGCTCCGAGGGTGCCCGTCGATAAGGATGGGAAGCATTTTCGCTATGAGGTAATGTGGGACACCCACTCCGAATTGAAACCCACCATACTTTCTGCCTGGGAGCCGACTGGAGACAATTTATCGGCCACTGAAGTCAGAGCTAAACTAGATGCACTATCACATAATTTGGGAGAATGGTCTAAAGCCAGCTTCGGAAGTGTACGCGGCGAGATTTGGAGGTTAAAAAAAGGAGCTGGAATGGCTCCGTAGCGACGTACTTAGAGTTAGCCCGTCTCATGCTGAGGTCAAGATTAATGACATGCTAGTTGAACTTTACAAATGTGAAGAGCTAATGTGGAGGCAACGATCTCGCATGGAGTGGCTTTCGGCGGGCGACCAGAATACCCATTTTTTCCACATGCGTGCTTCCATGAGGCGGAGGAAAAACCTAAGTAAGACTCTACAACGGGCCGATGGTCAGCTGACAGAGGACATGACGGAAATGCGGCATCTAGCACTCGAGTCCTACAAGAACCTTTAGACATCAGAAGGTACACAGGGGGTAGAAGAAGTGCTCCAGCATGTCACCACCAAAGTAAAGCATGCGATGAACGAAGTCCTAATGGCGCCATATGAGGAGAAGGAAGTGAAATCGGCGCTGTTCCAGATGTTCCCGACCAAAGCACTGGGGCCTGACGGATTTCCGGCTCACTTTTTCCAGAGACATTGGGATATCTATGGCGATGCAGTAACAAAAGCTGTGCTTGGCATTGTCAGGGGGAAAGAGAGTCCAACATGTCTTAATGATACTCTGCTAGTTCTAATACCCAAGGTATCTAATCCCGCCCTGTTGTCACAGTTCCTCCTCATTAGCTTATGCAATGTTTTCTACAAAATTGCCTCCAAAGTGTTGGCAAACCGTCTTAAGGTCATCTTGCCGGATATTATTTCGGAGGAACAATCAGCTTTCGTACCTAGATGGCTCATCACGGATAATATTATATCAGCGTATGAATGCTTATATTTCATGAAAAGGAATAGATCAAAGAATAACAACTATTTTGCACTTAAGATTGATATGATGAAGGCATATGATAGAGTTGAATGGAGCTATCTCAGGTCAATCATGGAGAAACTGTATTTGCTACACCATGGATTAATGTGGTCATGAACATGGTGAGTTCAGTATATTTTATAGTGATGTTTAATGGAAAAATGCCTGAGGAGTTCAAACCAACACGGGGTATTCAACAGGGAGATCCAATATCTCCATATCTCTTCTTGTTGGCGGTATAGGGCCTTTCGTACCTCTTAAAATCACAACAATCATCCCAGCTCGGCGGCATTAAGGTGGCCCCTTCGGCACCGGCGGTGAACCACCTTTTATTCGCGGATGATAGCCTGCTATTTTTCAGGGCGAGTATTGATGGAGCAGAGAAGGTACCAAACCTATTGGAGACCTATTGTTCGGCATCGGTAAGATAATCAATAGAGATAAATCATCAATATTTTTCAGTAAGGGGGCCCCAGAGATAGTACGCACTACGGTTAAGAGCTTCCTTCAGGTACCGAATGAATCATTGAGTTACAGATATTTAGGGATGCCCACAGACGTGGGACATTCCAAGCGAGGTACTTTCAAATATTTGAGTGACCAGGTGTGGGACAAGGTAAAGGGATGGATGAGCAAGTGCTTGTCGGCAGGAGGTAAGGAAGTCCTCATAAAGTCTGTGGCACAGTCTATCCCGGTATATTCCGTGTCATGCTTCAAGCTCCCGAGGGGCTTATGTGATCACATCAAAACCATTATTCGGAAGTTCTGGTGTGGTTGCAAGCAAGGAGAATGTAAACTGGCATGGGTGTCCTGGGACGTCATGACAAGACCTAATCACTTGGGTGATTTAGGGTTTAGAGATATGGAGTTGTTCAATCTTGCTTTGTTGGCAAGGCAGGCATGGAGAATTTTGCATGAACCTTTGACCTTGAGCGTCAGAATTCTTAAGGCGGCCTATTTTCCAGCTAGCATGATTTTGGAGGCTGAATTAGGTTCTCGCCCATCCCAGGTTTGGCGTGCCATCCTCGAGGGGAGGGATGTTCTGAAACAAGGGGTAATACATCGGATTGGTAATGGTCAGACCATGAACATCTGGACAGATAATTGGATCCCAAAAGAGACCATACCAAGGCCGATCACGTCCCTCATACAAAACCTGCTGACTATGGTGGCAAAGCTACTGTCACCGGCTACTTGTGCGTGGAACGAGGCATTGGTGCGTTCATTGTTTATTCGTTTTGAAGCGGATGCGATCTTGAAAATTACTGTTTGTACACGCAACACTGAGGACTTTTGGGCGTGGTTCCCAAAGAAAAAAAAGGAAACTTCACTGTCAGCTCTGCGTACGGATTTCTAGCGAAAACCAAGGTTCAGAGGGAGGAATGGTTGGAAGGCAGAAGTGGAACATCAAGCACGGCAGATGAGAAGTCATGGACTAAGTTGTGGAAAATTGCGGTGCCCTAGAAGATTAAAGTTTTCCTATGGGGGCTGTCACTCGCTTCCTAATACGGATGTACTTCACCATCGAAACATTGCTACTCAGAATGCCTGCCCATTGTGTGGTGGCAAAGATTCATGGAGGCACGCATTGCTTTCGTGCTCCATGTCAAGGTGTGTGTGGGCTCTGGCTGAGGATGAGCTCGTTTCTAAGATGTCAGAGATGCAAGATTCTAGTGCCAAGTCATGGCTGTTCGAGCTATCTAAATCGCTAGACCATACGAGCTTCATAAAAATGGCTGTTACATTATGGGCAATGTGGTTTGCAAGGAGGAAAGCTATTTACGAGGGGATTTTTCAAAGCCCGCAGCAAACCATTGGGTTTGTGAACACCTTCATAGCTGAACTGGACCAAATTACAGTGAGCCGGGCTAGGGGTGTTGCACCGAGAGTAATCCAAGCACAACCGAATATGTGGTTGCCTCCAATGCAGGGTACAATGAAGTTGAACATGGATGGAGCCATAGCGAGAGGTACTCGAGGAGGGGTGGCTGTAGCTGTTTGCCGAGACAGCGATGGCACCTCTCTTGGATCATCGGCGATTGTTTACCGGGGTATCACGGACCCGGTGGTTCTCGAAACATATGCCTGCAGGGGAGCGCTATCTCTACCCGAGGATCTTGCTATTCAGAGCTTTACGGTGGCCACAGATTGCCAAGGGGTCATTAACGACATCAACACGGGGACTAGGGGGCCTCATGCAGCTATCATACATGAAATAATGGCTCGTAGTTCTAGTTTTATTTCCTGTAGTTTTGTGCATGAGTGTGGAAACCATAATTTCAAGGCTCACAATCTCGCCAAAATTTCTTGTAATTTAGACATAGGTAGACATGTTTGGTTGGGTGTCCCTCATGACCCACGTCCTGTACCTATGAACATAATTGCGAATCAATAAAGTCTGCGAGAGTTCTAAAAAAAAGAAGAAGCTTAATGCGACAAATAGTCGCCGCGCTGGAGAGCACTCGGCTGCGTATGGCGAGAACGGTAGGAAGAACGGGTAGGCTGATGCCCATAAAGATAGCCCATGGGACTCATATTGGAAATGATTGGGCTATGTCACATTCAGGTGATTAAAAGACTGATTAACTTCTTGGCAAGTGTTTTCTTAAAGAAAAAAACTTCTTGGCAAGTGTGTGTAGCAAAATAACAGCTTCAGAAGAGTCGAAATTGTCACAACCAGATAGAGCAGTATCCACTTCACTTTAAATGTGCAGAAAGAAGAGAGGTGCTTACAACATCTACAGGCAGACTTGGCAAATCCGACCCCATATACGCCCACAGGCGTGTTCGAGGACAGCGCTCGCCGGCCCCTTATATGTTGCCTCGCACATTTACATATCTCAAATTCTGATCCTCAAATCCATGTAATCCATGCACGTCGATCATATGATACAAATTGTCCAAATTCAACAGTTCGAAACAAACTAAAGCAAATCATAATTCAACAAACCGGATATGATAAAATGAAATCAATGTCCGACGGATGGCTTCAGATCACTGGTTGGGCGCCTGCTCCGAGCGGAATGTGTCGTGCTCCACGTGGAATGCGTCCCGCTCGTCCTTCTCTATGTGCATCCGGGTTGCCTGCTCCGCCTGCATCCGTGTCGTAGCCGCCCTCGCCGCCTCGTACTCCCTACGGTCGTTGATCTCCTTCTTCTTGTCTGCAAGCCACTTCTTCGCATGCTCATCCAAGAGGGTTTAGTCTGCCAACACGATCCTCGTATCCTCCGCGCCCCGTGCGAGTTGCAACATCTCCTTCTCAAGCTCTATGTCACCAAATGTCTTGGCCTTCTCGAGTTCCCATTTGATCACCGCCTCTTACTTGTCCAATTCGATCTTCTCCCTCTCAATTTCGAGCTTCTTCTCAGCCCTCTTCCTGTCCCACTTCATCCTCTTCTTTTGCGCATCCAACATGAGCTTGTACCTCTTCTCCTTCTTGTTCTCCCTCGCTGAAAAAATGCCCGTCGATGTGGACGAAATTTTTGTAGCCGCAGGCGTCACGGGTGGCACGTGACTTCTCCCACTTGTTTCCCATGACTTGGCGGTTATCCTTTGGCATGGTGGCTTTCAATTCGTGATTGGTTGGAGCTTGATCCATCATTCCTCTTCTAGCCGGACTTGAGATCGGCCACAAGTTGGTTCCACTTCGGCTTGCAATTCAATATGATCCAACAATGGCTAAAAGCAAACGGCTTCTTCTACACCTCGTGATACAAAGTGGCCTCCACCGCCGTCTAGCAAACAACATATATGTATGAGAACGAGAATGCAAAAAACAAGAAGCATATGCAAATGACGACAAGATGAAGCAATTGAGCTTACGTGAGTTGCCACTCCCATCCTACTTTGAGTGTGTTTGGTCCGAACCTCCCCGCGCCGCTGCCGCCTCCCTCTCTCGCTGCTGGCGTCACCGCAACTTCCTGGTGACGTTCCCCGCCTTGCAAGTCGGAGCCGACGAAGGGACACTGGCGGACGAGGCGGACTGCTTCTTCGACGCGGCGGTCTGGGACGGGCTGGACGACACCTCCTGCGGTGGATCGGGACCGGTGGTGAGGATTGGGAGCAAGGGTGGAGGACGGCGAGGGTTTGGACGCGGGAAAGGTTGGAAGGGCGGCGAAAGGAGGAGGAATGGTTTGGTAGATTTGATGCAATTTGCGGTGGGTTCGGACTGTCGGCTCTGACGTGACGGGCGCGTCCGGGTGCTCCATATCCGCCCCATATTTGGGCTGCATATGAGGGGTGCCGATCAGCCCGGGCAGTTAAGGCCTATTTAAGGAGCTCGTCTGGGTCGAAATTTCACGACCAGACAGTGACCGGGCGGCCCGCCCGGATGTATAGGGCGGGTTTAAGGCGCCCTGCTGTAGATGCTCTTATATCATAAATTGTTTGTATTCAAATCTCTCTCTCATGCGCACACGCACACAACACACAGACGCACCCACACACCTCTGTCACTCTAGCTCTCTACCACCTAAGGCCTTGTTTGGTTAATTCTCCTCCCAAGGGGATTGGAGAGGATTGGAGGGGATTTTGGCTTGTAGGAGATTTAATCCACCTCAATCCCTGCCAATCCCCTTCAAATCCACCTCAAACCGAACAAGCCTTAAAGGAAATACTGGCTCCATCAAACACTCTAGCTCTCTACCACCTCAAGGAAATTCCTCCTGGCTCCATCAAAAGAAATTCGCTGCCCGGCCGTTCGCTATGCAAAGGAAACACCCGTATTAGAAAATAGAAGCTGGAAAAAGAGGAAGAAAGTGCCTTTGTCAAAAGAAATGGGAAACGTTGGTGCACAAAGATAAAGAAATTAAGAGGCCGTAGTGTTTTTTCAAAACAAGAATTTTTTACTCACTTGTCTTGCAGTAGTTTGCACGTGCATGTTACACAGCCACGGTGACAAGCAAGAAAGGAAAAAAAAAAGGACGGTAACTTTATCAAGGATTTGACAACATTTGAGCAAGGACAAGTTGATGACAACGAAGAGGGAAAAGCAGCAGCGGCCCGCACGCCTTTTTGGATGATGAGCTGCTACCAGCTATCTGAACCGACAAAACAGTCCAGATTGTTCCATGGGTCCGTCGTCCGTGCGATGGCTCACGAAACCTTACTAATCAGCACCATGGAGTTCTTCTATTCGAAGAGCCTCGCCCACCGGGCCACCGAGTACCAACCAAACCGGCCCTTCACTTCACTCGTTCATTGCTCGCGTATGCCAACTGTCTGATACTGGTAATAGACATCTTCCTGCGCATAGAGCTCCGTCATCTTTGCGTGGACCATGTGTGTTCTACGGTGACCACACGGCGTGTACATGTACATTATTAGGCCAAATCAGTCCATGCGCTCGTGCTTTTGCGTCTTCCGTGCACTGATGCGGCAATACGATCGTTTCCTGACTAATTATGTCCCCCATTAATTCATATACCCAAGCATTGAAAAGTGGCAATGGTCCATCAAAGCCACACACCAAGAGCCGTTGGAGACACACCTCCACACCCTCTCTTCGTCGACGACCGTTGCTATTTTGCCGCGCTGATTTTTTTGAGGTTTTAGCACGGTGACTTTTTAATTGTCTACTACAATAAGATTTGTCTGGCTCCAGTGAGAGAGAGAGAGAGAGAGAGAGAGAGAGAGAGAGAGATGCGATGAAGATGAGACGTTTTTTTGGCTCGCTTCAGTGTTTCTAGTCATCGCTAGATGATCTATGAACCTAAATGTAATTTTTATTACTCATAGTGTTCTTTGTATTGCCATGTGCTTGAATAGATTGAAAGTTTTTCCCGCAAGCAATGGATATTGTTTTGTGACTACCATGGCCAAAAGAGGAGCCTTGCCTTTTCTCTATGGAAAAGGCAGGGCATTGCCAATTTCAACATCTCAAATAAAGAAAAAATAGAGTCCAAATATTATTTAAAGCAGGGCGAAAGAAAAACTAGCAAGAGAAAAAACTTATATTCATGTTAAAGTCACCCTGCTTCTTGGCAACATCTTGCATTTCAAGCACGGCAGAAATTTAAATTTTGATGCATCAAGGTTTATTTCCTAGAAAATGCATTAGGATTGAAAGTTGCAGGAACTAAAAGCAACTTTAAAAGATGTGACATATTCGTAGCCTCCAATGCCGTTTTCAAGCGTGTTTCATGTTTTTAGGAGGTTGTGGAGACCATGCGCAAACTCAAATTTGACATATTGTATTTTCTATATTCTACGGACCCACCCATTGTTTCTTCACAAACAAAGACATTGCAGTTTCATTCAAATTGAATTCAACATCACATACAATTGCAATTTCATTCACATTGCATTCAACATCACATAGACATTGCAATTTCGTTCGCATCGTGTTCTTTGACCTAGAAGGAGACAATTTAACGCGATTCAACATCGCATAAACATTGCGAATAAAGTCATTGTGCTGGCTAACGCCTTTTGGAAGTGACGTCATAGTAAAGGGAGGCTTCAGCTACTTCGACTTAGCCTTTGACGTGATCTACGTATCAACGAGTGTCTCGGATGCGAGAAAAGGCCACAACAACTTTGCCCTCCATTTTCTGCTGCTTCCATTTTGGCCATGGCGGCGGCCTTCGCACGAGCGAAGTACTTGTGGGAGGCGGGGAGGCTCGTCCTCGACAACTGATCCAACTTCAAGGAGAACTTAACAATGAACATTCTCGGAGTACCATGACACTCTCTCTGAGTACCTACGGGATTTGGTCTCGTCCGGGACAGGTCCAAGACGAGGGCCACGACGCTGTTGGGGAACGTAGTAATTTCAAAAAAATTTCTACGCACACGCAAGATCATGGTGATGCATAGCAACGAGAGGGGAGAGTGTGTCCACGTACCCTCGTAGACCAAAAGCGGAAGCGTTATATCAACGCGGTTGATGTACTCGTACGTCTTCAGGGCCCGACCGATCAAGCACCGAAACTACGGCACCTCCGAGTTCTAGCACACGTTCAGCTCGATGACGATCCCCGGACTCCGATCCAGCAAAGTGTCGGGGAAGAGTTCCCTCAGCACGACGGCGTAGTGACGGTGATGATGTTCTACCGACGCAGGGCTTCGCCTAAGCACCGCTACGATATGACCGAGGTGGAATATGGTGGAGGGGGCACCGCACACGGCTAAGGAACGATCATGAAGATCAACTTCTGTGTCATGGGGTGCCCCGCCTCAGATATAAAGGAGGGAGGGGGAGCTGCGGCGGCCCCTAGGGGTGCACCTGGAGGAGTCCTACTCCCACCGGGAGTAGGACTCCCCCTTCTTGCCTTGTTGGAGAAGGAAGGGGGAAGGGGGAAAGAGGAAAGGGGGGCGCCGCCCCCCCCCCTTCCTTGTCCTATTCGGACTAGGGGGGAGGGGTGCGCGGCCTGCCTGGCCGGCCCTCCTCTTCTCCCTTAGGGCCCATGTAGGCCCATTAACCCCCGGGGGGGTTCCGGTAACCCCGGTACTTGATAAAATTCCAATTTTACCCGGAACGATTCCGATATCCAAATATAGGCTTCCAATATATCAATCTTTATGTCTCGACCATTCCGAGACTCCTCGTCATGTCCGTGATCACATCCGATACTCCGAACAACCTTCGGTACATCAAAAACTATAAACTCATAATGTAACTGTCATCGTAACGTTAAGAGTGCGGACCCTGAGTGTTCGAGAACAATGTAGACATGACCTAGAACTGTTTACGGTCAATAACCAATAGCGGAACTGGATGCTCATATTGGCTCCTACATATTCTACGAAGATCTTTATTGGTCAAACCGCATAACAACATACGTTGTTCCCTTTGTCATCGGTATGTTACTTGCCCGAGATTCGATCGTCGGTATCTCAATACCTAGTTCAATCTCGTTATCGGCAAGTCTCTTTACTCGTTACGTAATGCATCATTCCATAACTAACTCATTAGTTACATTGCTTGCAAGGCTTATAGTGATGTGCATTACCGAGAGGGCCTAGAGATACCTCTCCGACAATCGGAGTGACAAATCCTAATCTCGAAATCGTCAACTCAACAAGTACCTTCGGAGACACCTGTAGTGCACCTTTATAATCACCCGATTACGTTGTGACGTTTGGTAGCACACAAAGTGTTCCTCCGGTAAGCGGGAGTTACATAATCTCATAGTCATAGGAACATGTATAAGTCATGAAGAAAGCAATAGCAACAAACTAAACGATCAAGTGCTAAGCTAACGGAATGGGTCAAGTCAATCACATCATTCTCCTAATGATGTGATCCCGTTAATCAAATGACAACTCATGTCTATGGTTAGGAAACTTAACCATCTTTGATTTATGAGCTAGTCAAGTAGAGGCATACTAGTGACACTATGTTTTGTCTATGTATTCACACATGTATTACGTTTCCGGTTAATACAATTCTAGCATGAATAATAAACATTTATCATGATATAAGGAAATAAATAATAACTTTATTATTGCCTCTAGGGCATATTTCCTTGCCTCCCACTTGCACTAGAGTCAATAATCTAGATTACATAGTAATGATTCTAACACCCATGGAGCCTTGGTGTTGATCATGTTTTGCTCGTGGAAGAGGCTTAGTCAACGGGTCTGCAATATTCAGATCCGTATGTATCTTGCATATCTCTATGTCTCCCACCTGGACTTGGTCCCAGATGGAATTGAAGCGTCTCTTGATGTGCTTGGTTCTCTTGTGAAATCTGGATTCCTTTGCCAAGGCAATTGCACCAGTATTGTCACAAAAGATTTTCATTGGACCTGATGCACTAGGTATGACACCTAGATCAGATATGAACTCCTTCATCCAGACTCCTTCATTTGCTGCTTCTGAAGCAGCTATGTACTCCGCTTCACATATAGATCCCGCTACGACGCTTTGTTTAGAACTGCACCAACTGACAGCTCCACCGTTCAATAAAAACACGTAACCTGTTTGCGATTTAGAATCGTCCGCATCAGTGTCAAATCTTGCATCGACGTAACCATTTACGACTAGCTCTTTGTCACCTCCATAAACGAGAAACGTATCCTTAGTCCTTTTCAGGTATTTCAGGATGTTCTTGACCGTCGTCTAGTGATTCACTCCTGGATTATTTTGGTACCTCCCTGCTAAACTAATAGCAAGGCACACATCAGGTCTGGTACACAACATTGCATACATGATAGAGCCTATGGCTGAAGCATAGGGAACTTCTTTCATTTTATCTCTATCTTTTGCTGTGGTCGGGCATTGAGTCTGACTCAATTTCACACCTTGTATTACAGGCAAGAACCCTTTCTTTGCTTGATCCATTTTGAACTTTTTCAAAACTTTATCAAGGTATGTGCTTTGTGAAAGTCCAATTAAATGTCTTGATCTATCTCTATAGATCTTGATGCCTAATATGTAAGCAGCTCCACCAAGGTCTTTCATTGAAAAACTTTTATTCAAGTATCCTTTTATGCTATCCAAAAATTCTATATCATTTCCAATCAATAATATGTCGTCCACATATAATATCAGAAATGCTACAGAGCTCCCACTCACTTTCTTGTAAATACAGGCTTCTCCAAAAGTCTGTATAAAACCATATGCTTTGATCACACTATCAAAGCGTTTATTCCAACTCCGAGAGGCCTGCACCAGTCCATAAATAGATTGCTGGAGCTTGTACACTTCATTAGCTCCTTTAGGACCGACAAAACCTTCTGGTTGCATCATATACAACTCTTCTTCCAGAAATCCATTCAGGAATGCAGTTTTGATATCCATGAGCCATATTTCATAATCATAAAATGCGGCAATCGCTAACATGATTCGGACAGACTTAAGCATCGCTACAGGTGAGAAGGTCTCATCGTAGTCAACCCCTTGAACTTGTCGAAAACCTTTTGCAACAAGTCGAGCTTTGTAGACAGTAACATTACCGTCGACATCAGTCTTCTTCTTGAAGATCCATTTATTCTCTATTGCTTGCCGATCATCGGGCAAGTCAACCAAAGTCCACACTTTGTTCTCATACATGGATCCCATCTCAGATTTCATGGCTTCAAGCCATTTTGTGGAATCTGGGCTCACCATCGCTTCTTCATAGTTCGTAGGTTCACCATGATCTAGTAGCATGACTTCCAGAACAGGATTACCGTACCACTCTGGCGCGGATCTTACTCTGGTTGATCTACGAAGTTCAGTAACAACTTGATCTGAAGTTTCATGATCATCATCATTAACTTCCTCACTAATTGGTTTAGGTGTCACATAAACCGTTTTCTGTGATGAACTACTTTCCAATAATGGAGTCGGTACCGTTACCTCATCAAGTTCTACTTTCCTCCCACTCACTTCTTTCGAGAGAAACTCCTTCTCTAGAAAGGATCCATTCTTAGCAACGAATGTCTTGCCTTCGGATCTGTGATAGAAGGTGTACCCAACTGTCTCCTTTGGGTATCCTATGAAGACACATTTCTCCGATTTGGGTTCGAGCTTATCAGGTTGAAGCTTTTTCACATAAGCATCGCAGCCCCAATCTTTCGAAAGCGACAACTTTGGTTTCTTGCCAAACCATAGTTCATAAGGAGTCATCTTAACGGATTTTGATGGTGCCCTATTTAACGTGAATGCGGCCGTCTCTAAAGCATAACCCCAAAGCGATAGCGGTAAATCAGTAAGAGACATCATAGATCGCACCATATCTAGTAAAGTACGATTATAACGTTCGGACACACCATTACGCTGTGGTGTTCGGGTGGCGTGAGTTGCTAAACTATTCCGCATTGTTTCAAATGTAGACCAAACTCGTAACTCAAATATTCTCCTTCACGATCAGATCGTAGAAACTTTATTTTCTTGTTACGATGATTTTCAACTTCACTCTGAAATTCTTTCAACTTTTCAAATGTTTCAGACTTATGCTTCATGAAGTAGATATACCCATATCTGCTTAAATCATCTGTGAAGGTGAGAAAATAACGATATTCGCCACGAGCTTCAACATTCATTGGACCACATACATATGTATGTATGATTTTCCAACAAATCTGTTGCTCTCTCCATAGTACCGGAGAACGGTGTTTTAGTTCATCTTGCCCATGAGGCACGGTTCGCAAGTACCAAGTGATTTATAATCAAGTGGTTCCAAAAGTCCATCAGTATGGAGTTTCTTTATGCATTTTACACCGATATGACCTAAACAGCAGTGCCACAAATAAGTTGCGCTATCATTATCAACTCTGCATCTTTTGGCTTCAACATTATGAATATGTGTATCACTACAATCAAGATTCATCAAAAATAGACCAATCTTTAAGGGTGCATGACCATAAAAGATATTACTCATATAAATAGAACAACCATTATTCTCTAATTTAAATGAATAACCGTCTCGCATCAAACAAGATCCAGATATAATGTTCATGTTGGCACCAAATAACAATTATTCAGGTCTAAAACTAATCCCGATGGTAGATGTAGAGGTAGCGTGCCGACCGCGATCACATCGACTTTGGAACCATTTCCCACGCGCATCGTCACCTCGTCCTTGGCCAATGTTCGCTTAATCCGTAGTCCCTGTTTCGAGTTGCAAATATTAGCAATGTAACCGTATCAAATACCAGTGCTCTGCGAGCTCTAGTAAGGTACACATCAATAACATGTATATCACATATACCTTTGTTCACCTTGCCATCCTTCTTATCCGCCAAATACTTGGGGCAGTTCCGCTTCGGTGAATAGTTTGCTTGCAGAGAAGCACTCAGTTTCAGGCTTAGGTCCAGACTTGGGTTTCTTCTCTGAGCGACAACTTGCTTGCTGTTCTTCTTGAAGTTTCCTTCTTCTTCCCTTTGCCCTTTTTCTTGAAACTAGTGGTCTTGTTGACCATCAACACTTGATGCTCCTTCTTGATTTCTACCTCCATGACCTTTAGCATTGCGAAGAGCTCGGGAATTGTCTTTTCCATCCCTTGCATATTATAGTTCATCACGAAGCTCTTGTAGCTTGGTGGCAGTGATTGGAGAATTCTGTCAATGCCGCTATCATCCGGAAGATTAACTCCCAGTTGAAACAAGTGATTATTATACCCAGACATTTTGAGTATATGCTCACTAACAGAACTATTCTCCTCCATCTTGCAGCTATAGAACTTATTGGAGACTTCATATCTCTCAATCCGGGCATTTGCTTGAAATATTAACTTCAACTCCTGGAACATCTCATATGCTCCATGACGTTCAAAACGTTGTTGAAGACCCGGTTCTAAGCCGTAAAGCATGGCACACTAAACTATTGAGTAGTCATCACCTTTGCTCTGCCAGACGTTCATAACATCTGGCATTGCTCCAAGAAGAGGTTCGGCACCCGCCGGTGCTTCCAGATTTAATTCTTCTGTGCAGCAATGAGGATAATCCTCAAGTTACGGACCCAGTCCGTGTAATTGCTACCATCATCTTTCAACTTTGCTTTCTCAAGGAACGCATTAAATTCAATGGAACAACAGCACGAGCCATCTATCTACAATAAACATAGACAATCAAAATACTATCAGGTACTAAGTTCATGATAAATTTAAGTTCAATTAATCATATTTCTAAAGAACTCCCACTTAGACAGACATCTCTCTAATCATCTAAGTGATCACGTGATCCAAATCAACTAAACCATAACTGATCATCACGTGAAATGGAGTAGCTTTCAATGGTGAACATCACTATGTTGATCATATCTACTATATGATTCACACTCGACCTTTCGGTCTCAGTGTTCCGAGGCCATATCTACATATGCTAGGCTCGTCAAGTTTAACCTAAGTATTCTGCGTGTGCAAAACTGGCTTGCACCCGTTGTAGATGGACGTAGAGCTTATCACACCCGATCATCACGTGGTGTCTGGGCACGAAGAATTTTGGCAACGGTGCATACTCAGGGAGGACACTTTTATCTTGAAATTTAGTGAGAGATCATCTTATAATGCTACCGTCAAACAAAGCAAGATAAGATGCATAAAAGATAAACATCACATGCAATCAATATAAGTGATACGATATGGCCATCATCATCTTGTGCTTGTGATCCCCATCTCAAAGTACCGTTATGATCACCATCATCACCGGCGCGACACCTTGATCTCCATCGTAGCATCGTTGTCGTCTCGCCAATCTTATGCTTCTACAACTATCGCTACCGCTTAGTGATAAAGTAAAACATTACAGGGCGATTGCATTGCATACAATAAAGCGACAACCATATGGCTCTCGCCGATTGTCGATAACTTGGTTACAAAACATGGTCATCTCATACAATAAAATATAGCATCACGTCTTGACCATATCACATCACAACATGCCCTGCAAAAACAAGTTAGACGTCCTCTACTTTGTTGTTGCAAGTTTTACGTGGCTGCTACGGGCTTAGCAAGAACCGTTCTTACCTACGCATCAAAAACCACAACGATAGTTTGTCAAGTTGGTGATGTTTTAACCTTCGCAAGGACCGGGCGAGCCATACTCAGTTCAACTAAAGTTGGAGAAATCGACACCCGCCAGCCCACGTGTGCAAAGCACGTCGGTAGAACCAGTCTCGCGTAAGCGTCTGGCGTAATGTCGGTCCGGGCCGCTTCATCCAGCAATACCGCCGAACCAAAGTATGACATGCTGGTAAGCAGTATGACTTATATCACCCACAACTCACTTGTGTTCTACTCGTGCATATAACATCAATGCATAAAACCTAGGCTCTAATACCACTGTTGGGGAACGTAGTAATTTCAAAAAATTTCCTACGCACACGCAAGATCATGGTGATGCATAGCAACGAGAGGGGAGAGTGTGTCCACGTACCCTCGTAGACTGAAAGCGGAAGCATTATATCAACGCGGTTGATGTAGTCGTACGTCTTCACGGCCCGACTGATCAAGCACCGAAACTACGACACCTCCGAGTTCTAGCACACGTTCAGCTCGATGACGATCCCCGGACTCCGATCCAGCAAAGTGTCGAGGAAGAGTTCCGTCAGCACGACAGCGTGGTGACGGTGATGATGTTCTACCTATGCAGGGCTTCGCCTAAGCACCGCTACGATATGACCGAGGTGGAATATGGTGGAGGGGGGCATCGCACACGGCTAAGGAACGATCACGAAGATCAACTTCTGTGTCATGGGGTGCCCCCCTGCCCCCGTATATAAAGGAGGGAGGGGGAGGTGCGGCCGGCCCCTAGGGGTGCGCCTGGAGGAGTCCTACTCCCACCTGCAGAGGGACTCCCCTCTTGCCTTGTTGGAGAAGGAAGGGGAAAGAGGAAAGGGGGGCGCCGCCCCCCCTTCCTTGTTCTATTCGGACTAGGGGGGGAGGGGGCGCGCGGCCTGCCCTGGCCGGCCCTCCTCTTCTCCCTTAGGGCCCATGAAGGCCCATTAACCCCCCCAGGGGGGGTCCGGTAACCCCCGATACTCCGGCAAAATTCTGATTTTACCCGGAACGATTCCGATATCCAAATATAGGCTTACAATATATCAATCTTTATGTCTCGACCATTCCGAGACTCCTCGTCATGTCCGTGATCACATCCGGGACTCCGAACAACCTTCGGTACATCACAAACTATAAACTCATGATGTAACTGTCATTGTAACGTTAAGCGTGCGGACCCTACGGGTTCGAGAACAATGTAGACATGACCTAGAACTGTTTCTGGTCAATAACCAATAGCGGAACCTGGATGCTCATATTGGCTCCTACATATTCTACGAAGATCTTTATCGGTCAAACCGCATAACAACATACGTTGTTCCCTTTGTCATCGGTATGTTACTTGCCCAACATTCGATCGTCGGTATCTCAATACCTAGTTCAATCTCGTTACCGGCAAGTCTCTTTACTCGTTACGTAATGCATCATTCCGTAACTAAATCTTTAGTTACATTGCTTGCAAGGCTTATAGTAATGTGCATCATTCTCCTAATGATGTGATCCCGTTAATCAAATGAGAACTCATGTCTATGGTTAGGAAACTTAACCATCTTTGATTTACGAGCTAGTCAAGTAGAGGCATACTAGTGACACTATGTTTTGTCTATGTATTCACACATGTATTATGTTTCCGGTTAATACAATTCTAGCATGAATAATAAGCATTTATCATGATATAAGGAAATAAATAATAACTTTATTATTGCCTCTAGGGCATATTTCCTTCAAGCGCGACATGGCAGAGGTGAGGTGTGCATGTAGGAAGATAGATAGCGGATATGAAGATGAATGAGTGTGGCGGCAATGGGGGCGTTGTCTGCTTTATATAGCGGAGACCCACATGGTCCGGCGGCGAAAATGGGTGGGAAAGGGCATGCTTCCATGAGAAACACGGTGGGAGAGGGCGCGTGCATGCGAAAAATGGTCGCGACAGGTGGGACACTCAACATTGGCCATAAATAGGTGTGTTCCTGATACGTCCATTTTGCATCATGCTTTTATATCGATATTTATCGCATTATGGGCTGTTATTTCATGTTATGTCACAATACTTATGGCTATTCTCTCTTATTTTACAAGGTTTACATGAAGAGGGAGACTGCCTTTGGAATGCAGAATTTGGAAAAGGAGCAAATATTGGAGACCTATTACGTGCAACTCCAAAAGTCCCGAAACTCCACGGAATGTCTTAAAATAAATAAAGAAAATCGTCGCCAAAGATGAAGGCCGGGGCCCACACCCGCTCACGAGGGTGGGGGCGCGCCTACCTCCCGGGCGCGCCCTACCTCGTGGGCCCCTGGTGGCTCTCCGATGCCCATCTTCTCCTATATGAGCTCTTCGATGAGAAAAAATCAGAAGCAACCTTTCGACGAGAGACTCCGCCGCCATGAGGCGGAACCTCATGGAACCAATCTAGGGCTCCGTGAGCTGTTCTGCCGGGGACACTTCTCCCGGAGGGGGAAATCATCGCCATCGTCATCACCAACGCCTCCTCTCATCGGGAGAGGGCAATCTCCATCAACATCTTCACCACACCATCTCATCTCCAAACCCTAGTTCATCTCTTGTATCCAATTCTTGTCTCCAAGTCCGGGATTGGTGCTAGTAGGTTGCTAGTAGTGTTGATTACTCCTTGTAGTTGATGCTAGTTGGTTTATTTGGTGGAAGATCATATGTTCAGATCCTTTATGCACATTATTACCCCTCTGATCATGAACATGAATATGCTTTGTGAGTAGTTACGTTTGTTCCTGAGGACAAGGAAGAAGTCTTGCTATTAGTAGTTGATACGTCTCCGTCGTATCTATAATTTTTGATTGTTCCATGCCAATATTATTCACTTTCATATAATTTTTGGCAACGTTTTATATTATTTTTGGGACTAACATATCGATCCAAAGGCCCGGTGCGGTTCCTATCATTGCATGTTTTATGTTTCACAGAATATCCATATCAAACGGAATCCAAACGGGATAAAAACGGACGGAGCTATGGTTAGGTTTACTGAGGGAGTCCTGGATTAGGGGGTGTCCGGATGGCCGGACTATAACCTTTGGACGGACTCCTGGACTATGAAGATACAAGATTGAAAACTTCGCCCCGTGTTCGGATGGGACTTTCCTTGGTGTGGAAGGCAAGCTTGGCGATACGAATATGTAGATCTCCTCCCATTGTAACCGACTCTGTGTAACCCTAGCCCTCTCCGGTGTCTATATAAACCGGAGGGTTTTAGTCCGTGGGGACGAACAACAATCATACCATAGGCTAGCTTCTAGGGTTTAGCCTCTCTGATCTCGTGGTAGATCTACTCTTGTACTACCCATATCATCAAAATTAATCAAGCAGGAGTAGGGTTCTACCTCCATCGAGAGGGCCCGAACCTGCGTAAAAACATCGTGTCCCTTGTCTCCTGTTACCATCCGCCTAGACGCACAGTTCGGGACCCCCTACCCGAGATCCGCCGGTTTTGACACCGACATTGGTGCTTTCATTGAGAGTTCCTACGTATTTGTCATCTTTAGGCCCGATGGCTCCTCCGATAATCAACAACTACGCGGTCCAGGTGAGACTTTTCTCCCGGACAGATCTTCGTATTCGGCGGCTTTGCTGCGGGCAATTCGCAGGCCATCTGGAGCAGATCGAAGCTACGCCCTGGCCATCATGTCGATTTGGAAGTTTGAACTACACTGCTGACGGCGTCTGCGGAGACTTGATCTTCGACGGGTTCGAGCCACAGCCAAGCGTGCCGCCTCATCACGATGGGCATGATCTAGCTCTGCCGTGAGCGATTGCCTGCAGCCGCACCGATGTCCGTTCCGACCCTTAGTTCGGAGCCGATCGCTGATCGAGGATGGGTGGCTGGACACCGCCTCGGGGCTGCAATCTCTACGGCGATCGAGCGAACACCAGCCTTGTCCTTTGCGGCTTCGTGACTCAAGGTGCGGACTCCTCTCCGGACTCCGAACCTTCCGCGCCTCGCCAATCGAATCCGATTGGGCGCCAATCATGGAGTTTGCCGCGCGGACATCTTTTCGACTTCGCCCTTCGGCGACATCCTGAATTCGCTAAAGTCTCTCTCTTTATCAGGAGAGCCCTGGCCGGACTATGGTCGGCAAGGTTGGGATGCGGACGACGAAGAAATTCAAAGCCCACCCACCACCCACTTCGTAGCCACTGTCGATGACTTAACCGACATGCTCGACTTGACTCAAGACATCGACGGTATGGACGCCGGCGAGGAGACGACCAAGAACCAGCGCCTACGAGGTCTTTGGAAGGCCACCTCGTCATACGACATATACATGGTGAACACCCCAAAAGAAGGGAATGGCGATGGAACAACAGAGGATGACCCCTCCAAAAAGCAGCCTAAGCGCCGGCGTCAGCGGCGCCGCTCTAAATCCCGCCAAACCAAAAACGGCGATTCCGGCACGGGAGATAATAACACCCCGGACAGTGCCGAAGACAACCCCCTCCAGCAGGATTCAGCACAGGAGGATAGAGAAGCCAGCCCTCATGAGAGAGCGGCAGACAGAGAGGTAGAGGACGCCAATTACATGCCTCCCTCCGAAGACGAGGCAAGCCTTGACGACGACGAATTTGTCATGCCTGAGGATCCCGTCGAACAAGAGCATTTCAAACGCAGGCTTATGGCCACGGCGAGCAGCCTCAAGAAAAAACAGCAGCTGACCAAGACTCGCTAGCCGACGGTTGGATGAAGTCCTTGCGTCAAGAGTACAAACTTCAACGCCCCTCCAAGAGCTACCCAAAGCGCAGGCTGCTACCCGATTAGAGGAGGAAGCACCTAAACCTACATCACCAGCCAAGACGACGCGGCCGACCGGCCACCTCGGTAGCCCACGACAGAGAGAGGCCTCTCGGCCCTCCACTCAAGCCGCACCGGCGTTGCTCAAAGAATACCAAGGCACGGGAAATGAGCGGACTGCGAGATATATTGGAGGACAAGGCAAGGCAAACAAGATCGATCAATGGATCGGCGTGGGCGCCTAATGACGTGACGATAACCGTCATGCCGGATATGGCAATTCCGGCCGGGCCGAACACAGTAGACAAAGCTCATTTGAGCTACGTCGCGATATAGCCCAGTACAAAGGTGCCGCACATCCACTATGCTTCACAGATGAAGTAATGGATCATCAAATCCCCGAGGGTTTCAAACCCGTAAACATCGAATCTTACGATGGCACAACAGATCCTGCGGTATGGATCGAGGATTACCTCCTTCATATCCACCTGGCCCGCGGTGATGATCTACACGCCATCAAATACCTCCCACTAAAGCTTAAAGGACCAGCTCGGCATTGGCTTAACAACTTGCCATCAGAGTCAATTGGTTGTTGGGAGGACCTAGAAGCCGCATTCCTCGACAATTTCCAGGGCACCTATGTGCGACCACCAGACGCCGATGACCTAAGCCACATAATTCAGCAGCCAGAGGAATCGGCCAGACAATTCTGGACACGGTTCCTAACTAAGAAAAATCAAATAGTCAACTGTCCGGACGCAGAGGCCCTCGCAGCCTTCAAACATAACATTTGTGACGAATGGCTTGCCCGGCACCTAGGATAGGAAAAGCCGAAATCCATGGCAGCCCTTACAACACTCACGACCCGCTTTTGCACGAGAGAAGACAGCTGGCTAGCTCGTAGTAATAACATGACCAAGAGCCCTGGTAATTCGGATACCAAGGACAACAATGGCAGGTCGCGTCACAACAAGCACAAGCATCGCATTAACGGCGATAATGCTGAAGATACGACAGTTAATGCCGGATTCAGAGGCTCTAAACCCGGTCAGCGGAAAAAGGCATTTAAAAGAAATACTCCGGGCCCGTCCAGTTTGGACCGAATACTCGATCGCTCGTGCCAGATACACGGCACCCCCGACAAACCAGTCAACCACACCAACAGGAATTGTTGGGTGTTCAAACAGGCAGGCAAGTTAAATGCCGAAAACAGTGACAAGGGGCTGCATAGCGATGACGAGGAGGAGCCCCGCCCGCCGAACAATAGGGGACAGAAGGGCTTCCCCCCACAAGTGCGGACGGTGAACATGATATATGCAACCCACATATCCAAAAGGGAGCGGAAGCGTGCACTCAGGGACGTATATGCGTTGGAGCGGTCGCCTAAAGTTCAACCCATGGTCCTCTGCCCGATCACTTTTGATCGAAGGGACCACCCACTAGCATCCGCCATGGCGGATTCGCGCATTGGTTCTAGACCCAATCATTGACGGATTTCACCTCACTAGAGTCCTTATGGACGGCGGCAAAGCCGAACTCTTTGTATCGGGGATACAGTCTGAAAAATGGGCATAGATCCCTCAAGGATTAAACCCACAAAGACGACCTTTAAAGGCGTCATACCAGGTGTAGAGGCCAACTATGACAGGCTCGATTACACTTGAGGTGGTCTTCGGATCCCGGATAATTTCGAAGCGAGGAGTTTATCTTCGACATAGTCCCGTACCGCAGTGGCTATCACGCACTGCTCGGACGAACCGCATTTGCAAAGTTCAATGCGGTGCCGCACAACGCATACCTCAAGCTCAAGATGCCAGGCCCTCGAGGAGTCATTACGGTCAATGGAAACACCGAACGCTCTCTCCGAACGGAGGAGCATACGGCGGCCCTTGCGGCGAAAGTACAAAGCAGCCTCTCAAGGCAATTATCGAGTCCGGCTATTAAACGTCCGGACAACGTCAAGCGCGCCCGGAGTAACCTACAACAAGACCGCCTGGCCCGTTCCGAGCACGCGTAGCAATGCGGCCCCAACCCCAGCCCTCGCGAAATTGCGAAACCAGTACTACGCGTACATAATTACGCTCTGGAAATACCATGGGCATAGGGGGAGGGCACGACCACGACATGCCCAAAATGCGGCTCAACCGCACCAGGGGCTCCCGATTTTGTCATTCTTTTTTTCTTACTTTCAGGACTCCACTTTCTAGAAGGCCCTGTCCGGCAGTACAATCGCCGAACACACGATGCAACAGCCAGGGAGGCAGAAAGCTACGTCGAGTGTCCAGGTGGTCTCTATAACGAGCAGTATACTTGTTTCACATATCATCCCGCAGCTCGCCCCTGGAGGGGGACATGTCAAATAGTCACATCTCTTGCTTATCGCACTATTTGTATCACTCTGCTTTTACCGCAGACTTTTCGAATAAACAATACATAGATTTTGTCTATTATTGCATCCTTTTTTATGAAAATATGTTCAGTTATGACATTATGCAACCATACACTTTGGTACGGCCAATACACTAGGGGCTTACGTACCCCATAATATGGTGTGAGAAGTCCGAACACTCTCACGAGTGCGGCACCCCGAACTTATAGCATTATATTCATCGGCTACGAATCATGTCTTGGGTCAATAGTTGGGTTTGCCTGGCTCTCATGTTTTGGTACCTTACGTTCCGTTATATCGGCTAAGGTAGCGCTGGGAGAACCACTGGGATTGTGCCCCGATTGAGCTGGGCTAAGCACCTCAGTGGAGAAAGCTAAAACTGACCGTCATGATAGGGCGAGAGCTGGTCGCTGTTCGAGAGGTTTTCGAGTCCCTAAAGACTTATGCCACTTAGAGCGAGGAGTCGGATTTGTCCGGCCTAGGTGTGGATAGCGCTCCGAACTCGGTCTTCTGAATACTAGGGGCTTCGCCAAAATTTAAAATTATAGAATTCTATGGCTAAGTGAGAGTGTTCAAGCATTATAGTCCGATTGCCTTGTTCATTGTGTTGAGCGCCTCCCTCGAAGGACCCAAGAATGGGAAAAAAGCGCTCAAGTTTATCCCTAACACCCCAAAGCACTTTCGTGGCACGGGGAAAAAGCCGACGACTCGCCATCTCTCAAATTTAATAAGCGGCCGCCTGAAGGTAATATTTTAAATTCAAAAGCGTTGCTTAGCGCATATGAACAAGTTTTCAGCGTACAGGATCACAAATGCGAGTTTACTCAAAAATTACATATTTGGAACATTCATCCGCCACAAGGCGGGCACCCTTCAGGACGCCCTCATAATACATCTCGGGCTTACGATGCTCCTTGCCCTGCGGTGGCCCACCCGTCACCAGCTTCTCAGCATCCATCTTGCCCCAGTGCACTTTAGCATGGGCAAGGGCCCTACGGGCGCCTTCGATGCATACGGAGCGCTTGATCACTTCAAGCTATGGACAGGCATCCGCCAGCCGCCTCACCAGCCCAAAGTAGCTCCCAGGCATGACCTCCCCAGGCCATAGCCGGACTATAAGGCCCTTCATGGCCTGTTCGGCCGCCTTGTGGAGCTCGACCAGTTGCTTCAGCTGGTCGCTCAAGGGCACTGGGTGTCCGGCCTCAGCATACTAAGAACAGAACACCTTCTCCGTCGAGCTCCCCTCCTCGGCCCGATAGTAGGCGGCAGCGTCGGACACCTGCTTGAGGCAGATCTGCGAATGCTCTGGAGAGCTCGGACTCGGGTAAGTAACAAGTAATTCACTTTCACGTGCTTGCTTTGCATAAAGAATGCCTTACCTGCCCTATCTTCTTCATCGCCTCAATTTCTGGAGGGCCTTTTGGGCTTCGGCCTTAGCAGATTTGGCGCTCTCAAGAGCCGAGGCAAGCTCAGACTCTCGAGTCTTTGAGTCAAGCTCCAAGCTCTCGTGTTTTTTCACGAGATCATGGAGCTCTTGCTGCACCTCCGCCAAGCGCGCCTCCTGCTTTTCTCGCTCGGCGCGTTCCACGGCCGCATTGTCTTCGGCCTTGGACAACGCTTTCTTCAGGGTCGCCACCTCGGTTGTGGCCCCTGTAATACTCACGTTGGTCCTGTCATTTTTTGCAACCACATCTTTTTTATATACTTACATAAGGTATCACTTACCTTCTTTGTCCTCGAGCTGCTTCTTGGCAATGCCGAGCTCGCTCTCGGACCGCTCGAGGCTCTGCTTCAACCTCATGATCGGTCTGGCGGCAGAGGTCAGCAGCACAGCCTGCATTCCCATATTGACATACTTATGTTAGACTCCTGCGTATATCTTTTTGATCCTTAGTTCGGCTTTTCTTTCCGAACACCAAACTGAGCATCAGGGGCTACTGTCTATGCGGTAATATTTTTACATATCTTAAATACATACCTCAAAGCCTGTTAGAAGGCTGGCACGAAGCTTGACCAGCCCGCTCTTGGCGGATCGAACCTTGGATCACCACACTCATAATAGTGCGGTGCTCCTCGTTGATGGAGGCGCCGTTAAGCACCTCCAGTGATTATCCAGTGCCTCCGGTTGGGCGGAGGTCACCGGCGTCGTAAACTTGCCCTTCTTACTAGGGGCGCTGCCGGACTCGGAACCTTGAAGGTTCCGGCGGTGCCGACCCAGGCTGGACTTGGAGCCCTTGGGGTTTTGTCCCCTTTGCGCTGGAGTCCGGGAGGTCGCCTTGCGGCGCCTCGAGACCACCTCCTCCTGGCTTGGCCTTTTGGGACTCCACCTCGGCATCATCCGCATGGCGAGGGAGGAGGCGGCCGGAAGTGAAGTGCTATTCACATCCGACGAGCTTAAGGAGCCGCTCGACGACACGCCGACACAGGCTCGGGCGGACTGCGTGATTATATTCGGCGTCGAGAAGATACGTGCAACAAAGGAACGCCATGAGTTATTACGGTATCCGGATACTTACGATTTTACCAGGGCTTGGCCTGGATGGCCCTCCTCTTCGCCGTCGTCGGCGTTGGTGGAAATAGTCCGGAGGAAGGGTCCTTCCTTCTTGGACCCTCCAGTCCCCCCAGTTGGGGCGGCCTTCCTTTTCTTCTCTCCCCCCGCTGGGGGAGAGACCTCTTTTTCCTCCTCCTCGTTTTCGCGGGAGGAGTCCTCCTCGGAGTCATCAGACGATGAGTCCGACACCAGCAGGTGCCGGGAGCTCTATCGAGTTTCCGTGGCCTTCTTCTTGGCCTTTTTCTCCGGCACCACGTAAGGTGCCGGAACCAGCAGCCCCGTCAAGTGGGCGTCTGCTGGTCTTACGGCAAGGGCAGACGGTCAATCTGCCCGGACGTCTTCTGCCAATCATGTCAAAGGAAAGGGAGTTTAGATCCCGCATAGAGTCAAAATATGAAAAACAAGTATCCCATAAAGGGTAAAATAGCTTACCGCGTTGGCTTGATGCTGCGCGCTGAATCCGCGATCCTCGGTAGCGGATGCAGGAGCCTCGGCGCCCTTGAACAGCACCTTCCAGGCGTCTTCGTACGTAGTGTCAAAGAGCCTGCTCAGGGTTCGGTGTTGTGCCGGATCAAACTCCCACAAGATGAAAGCCCATTGTTGGCACGGGAGGATCCGGCGGATGAGCATGACCTGGACTACGTTGACAAGTTTTAGCTTCTTGTTCACCAGGTTTTGGACGCAGGTTTGGAGTTCGGTCAGCTCTTCCGAATTACCCCACGACAGGTCCGTCTCTTTCCAGGAGGTGAGCCGTGTAGGGAAGCGGATCGAATTCGGGGCGCTGCCCATTTAGGGTCACACGGCTCGGTGATGTAGAACCACCCGATTGCCACCCCTTTATGGTCTCTCTGAAGGAGCCCTCGAGCCATAGGACGTTGGGCATCTTGCCCACCATGGCACCTCCGCACTCCGGCTTAGCAGCCGCCCACTACCTTCGGCTTGACATTGAAGGTCTTCAGCCATAAGTCAAGTAGGGCTGGATGCAGAAGGAAGGCCTCGCATTACTGACGATGAACGCCGAGATGTTGAGGATGAAGTTCGGGCGGATCATGGAAATCCAGGCCGTAGTAGAACATGAGCCCCGGACAAATGGGTGAAGCGGGAAGCCTAGTCCGCGGAGGAAATGGGTGAGGAACACCACCTTCTCATGGGGCCTGGGGGTGGGGATGAGTTGCCCCTTGTCTGGGAGCCGGTGTGCGATGTCATTGGACAAGTATCCGGCCTTCCTCAGCTTCTTGATGTGTCCCTCCGTGACGGAGGAGACCATCCACTTGCCTCCAGCTCCGGACATTGCTGGAGAAGGTTGAGGTGGGATGTGCGGACTTGGGCGCTGGAGCTCGAGTCTTGAAAATGGATAAGCAAAGGAGGAAGAAGGCGTAGATGAAAAGGTGGATCCTTATCCCTTATATGGGCGGACGAGACTGCACGTCCCCACCCGCTGGTAAAACTCGCTTATCTCCCAAGCACCGTAATTAATGGCACGGTTGGGTTACCCACGCCCGTATTGATGAGAATCCGGAATAAGGGGACACGATCTCTGCTTCGACAAGACGTGCCAAGGAAACCGCCTCGCTAAGTGCACTGAGGTGGGACAGTAAAAACGATTCGAATAAAGGCTTGGCCATGGTGTGATGTCACGCTGCAGAATATGTCAGCAGATCAGATTTGTGTAAATATTATTCTCTCTACGGTGGTATGTGTAACTTATTTTGCAGAGCCGAACACTATCCTTGTGTTCAAAATCTTCTATGAAGTATTCGGAGGAGGAACCCGCCTTGCAATGTCGAAGACAATCTGCGCGCCGGACTCGTCGTCATTGAAGCCTGGTTCAGGGCTACCGAGGAGTCTGGATTAGGGGTGTCCGGATGGCGGACTATAACCTTTGGCCAGACTCACGGACTATGAAGATACAAGATTGAAGACTTCGTCTCGGTGTCCTGGATGGGACTTTCCTTGGCGTGGAAGGCAAGCTTGGCGTCTGAATATGTAGGTCTCCTCCCATTGTAACCGACTCTGTGTAACCCTAGCCCTCTCCGGTGTCTATATAAGCTGGAGGGTTTTAGTCCGTAGGACGAACAACAATCGTACCATAGGCTAGCTTCTAGGTTTTAGCCTCTCTGATCTCGTGGTAGATCTACTCTTGTACTACCCATATCATCAATATTAATCAAGCAGGAGTAGGGTTTTACCTCCATCGAGAGGGCCCGAACCTGGGTAAAAACATCGTGTCCCTTGTCTCCTGTTACCATCCGCCTAGACGCACAGTTCGGGACCCCCTACCCGAGATCCGCCGGTTTTGACACCGACATTTACCTTAATACTTTTGTTGTAGTTGCGGATGCTTGCAATATAGGTTAATCATAAGTGGGATGCTTGTTCAAGTAAGAATAGCACCCAAGCACCGGTCCACCCACATATCAAATTATCATAGTACCGAACGCGAATCATATGAATGTGATGAAAACTAGCTTGACGATAATCCCCATGTGTCCTCGGGAGCACTTTTCCTATTATAAGAGATTGTTCCGCCTTGTCCTTTGCTACAAAAAGGATTGGGCCACCTTGCTGCACTTTATTTACTCTTGTTACTTGTCGCTCGTTGCAATTTACCTTATCACAAAACTATCTGTTACCACTTATTTCAGTACTTGCAGAGAATACCTTGCTGAAAACTGCTTATCATTTCATACGCTCCTCACTTTGGGTTCGACACTCTTACTTATCGAAAGGACTACGGTAGATCCCTATACTTGTGGGTCATCAAGACTCTTTTCGACGCCGTTGCCGGGAGTGTAGCGCCTTTGGTAAGTGGAATTTGGTAAGGAAAAATTTATATAGTGTGCTGAAATTTCCTGTCACTTGTTACTATGGAAAGTAATTCTACGAGGGCTTGTTCGGGTATCACCTCACCAAAGAGAGCAAAGAGTTGCTCCTCAACCTTCTGAAACTATTGAAAATGAAACACCTTTTGAAGTTCCTTGGTATGATGGAAAAACTGCTTTGGCTAATACTTTTACAGGAGATGGAACAAAGCATCCTGATGAACATCTACTCTATGTGGATGAAGTTTGTGAATTATTTAAGCTTGCAGGTATACCCGATGATGTTGTTAAGAAGAAGGTCTTTCCTTTATCTTTGAAGGAAGACTCATTGACATGGTATAGGCTATGTGATGATACGAGATCATGGAACTATAAAAGATTGAAATTGGAATTTCATCAAAAGTATTACCCTATGCATCTTGTTCATCGTGATCGCAATTATATATATAATTTTTGGCCTCACGAAGGAGAAAGCATCGCTCAAGTTTGGGGGAGGCTTAAATCAATGTTATATTCATGCCCCAATCATGAGCTCTCAAAAGTGACAATTCTTGAATTTTTATGCTCGACTACGATAACAATCGCACCATGCTCGATACTTCTTGTACAGGCTCTTTTATGATGAAGACTATTAAATTCAAATGAAATTTATTGGATAGAATTAAACGCAACTCTGAAGATTGGGACCTCGACGAAGGTAAGGAGTCAGATATGACACCTAAGTTTGATTGTGTTAAATCTTTTATGGATACCGATATTTTCCGTAAGTTTAGCACTAAATATGGACTTGACTCGAGATAGTAGCTTCTTTCTGTGAATCCTTTGCTACTTATGTTGATCTCCCTAAAGAGAAGTGGTTTAAATATCATCCTCCCATATAAGTAAAAGTAGCTGCACCTATTAAAGTTGAAGAAAAGACTGTCACTTATAATGATCCTATTGTTCCTACCTCTTATGTTGAGAAACCACCTTTCCTGTTAGAGTAAAGGATCATGCTAAAGCTTCAACTGTTGTTCGTAAAAGCAATATTAGAACTTATACACCTCTGAGCAAGTTAAAGTAGAACCTAATATTGCTATTGTTAAAGATCTCTTGTGCGATAATATTGATGGGCATGTTATTCAATTACGTGGTGAAAGCGCTAGAATTGCTAAACATTGTGCTAAAGATAAACATAGACCTGTGGTAGGCGTGCCTGTTATTTATGTTAAAATAGGAGATCATTGTTATCATGGCTTATGTGATATGGGTGCTAGTGCTAGTGCAATACCCATTGACTTATACAAAGAAATTATGCATGATATTGCACCTATTGAGTTAGAAGAAATTGATGTCACAATTAAGCTTGCCAATAGAGATACTATTTCACCAAAGGGGAATTGTTAGAGATGTTGAAGTCTTGTGTGGGAAAACTAAATATCCCGCTGATTTTCTTGTTCTTGGTTCTCCACAAGATAGCTTTTGTCCCATTATATTTGGTAGACCCTTCTTGAATCTGGTTAATGCTACGATAGATTGCAAAAAGAATGTTGTTATTCTTGTTGGCTTGGATGATATGGTTCATGAGTTTAATTTCTCTAAATTTAGTGAACAATATCGTGAGGAAGAATTGCCTAGTAAGGATGAAATTATTGGTCTTGCTTCTATTGCTGTACCTCCTAGTGATCCTTTAGAACACTATTTGCTAGACCATGAAAATGAGATGTTCATGAATGAAAGAAGGAAAGCAGATGAAGTATTCTTTAAACAGGAACCTATTACGCAACACAATTTGCTGTTGAAATCCTAGGGGATCCTCCTCCACCCAAGGGTGATCCGTGTTTGAGCTTAAACCGTTGCTCGATAATCTTAAATATGCTTATCTTGATGAAAAGAAAATATATCTGTTATTATTAGTGCTAACCTTTGAGCATGAAGAAGAAAGATTATTGAAAACTACGAAGAAGCACCGTGCGCTATTGGATATACTCTGGATGATCTTAAGGGCATCAGTCCCACTCTATGTCAACATAAAATAAATTTGGAAGCTGATGCCAAACCGGTTTGTGATCCTCAACGACGTTTGAATCCCAATATGAAAGAAGTGGTAAGAAAGGAAATACTCAAGCTTCTGGAGGCGGTATAATTTATCCTTTGGCGATAGTCGATGGGTGGGTAAGTCACTGTCCATTGTGTCCCTAAGAAGGAGGTATTCTGTTGTCCCTAATGATAAAGGCAATTGATTCAAAGAATTATCACGAGGTTATAGGATGGTAATTGATTTCCATAAATTAAATAAAGCTACTAAGAAAGATCATTACCCCTTATCTTTTATTGATCAAATGCTAGAGAGATTATGCAAACATACACATTATTGCTTTCTAGATGGTTATACGGTTTCTCTCAAATACATGTCGGCTAAAGATCAATCAAAGACTACTTTTAAATGCCCTTTTGGTACTTTTGCTTATAGACGTATGCCTTTTGGTTTATGTAATGCACCGGCTACCTTTCAAAGATGCATGATGGCTATATTCTCTGATTTTTGTGAAAAGATTTGTGAGGTTTTCATGGACGACTTTTCCGTCTATGGTTCCTCTTTTGACAATTGCTTGAGCAATCTTGATCGAGTTTTGCAGAGATGTGAAGAAACTAATCTTGTCTTGAATTAGGAAAAGTGCCACTTTATGGTTAATGAAGGTATTTTCTTGGGGCACAAAGTTTCTGAAAGAGGTATTGAAGTTGATAAAGCCAAGGTTGATGCTATTGAAAAGATGCCATGTCCCAAGGACATCAAAGGTATAAGAAGTTTCCTTGGTCACGCCGGGTTTTATAGGAGGTTCATTAAGGACTTCTCAAAAATTTCCTGGCCTCTGACTAATTTATTACAAAAAGATGTACCATTTGTCTTTGATGATGATTGTGTAGAAGCATTTGAAATACTTAAGAAAGCATTAGTCTACTTTTGTTGTTCAGCCACACGATTGGAATCTACCCTTTGAAATTATGTGTGATGCTCGTGATTATGCTGTAGGTGCTGTTTCAAAGGGTAGATTCCAATCAGGTGGCTGAACAACAGGTGCAGAGACTAATGCTTTCTTAAGTATTTCAAATGCTTCTACACAATCATCATCAAAGACAAATGGTACAACTTTTTGTAATAAATTAGTCAGACGCCGGGAAATTTATGAGAAGTCCTTAATGAACCTCCTATAAAACCCGGCGTGACCAAGGAAACTTCTTATACCTTTGATGTCCTTGGGACATGGCATCTTTTAAATAGCATCAACCTTGGCTTTATCAACTTCAATACCTCTTTCAGAAACTTTGTGCCCCAAGACAACACCTTCATTAACCATAAAGTGGCACTTTTCCCAATTCAAGACAAGATTAGTTTCTTCACATCTCTGCAAAACTCGATCAAGATTGCTAAGCAATCGTCAAAAGAGGAACCATAGACGGAAAAGTCGCCCATGAAAACCTCACAAATCTTTTTCACAAAATCGGAGAATATAGCCATCATGCTTCTTTGAAAGGTAGCAGTGCATTACATAAACCAAAAGGCATACGCCTATAAGCAAAAGTACCAAAAGGGAATTTAAAAGTAGTCTTTGATTGATCTTTAGCCGACAAGTATTTGAGAGAAACGAATAACCATCTAGAAAGCAATAATGTGTATGTTTGCATAATCTCTCTAGCATTTGATCAATAAAAGATAAGGGGTAATGATCTTTCTTAGTAGCTTTATTTAATTTATGGAAATCAATTACCATCCTATAACTGTGATAATTCTTTGCGGAATCAATTCGCCTTTATCATTAGGGACAACAGTAATACCTCACTTCTTAGGGACACAATGGACATGACTTACCCAATCGACTATCAACAACGGATAAATTATACCGCCTTCCGTAAGCTTGAGTATTTCCTTTCTTACCACTTCTTTCATTTTAGGATTCAAACGTCGTTGAGGATCACAAACTGGTTTGGCATCAGCTTCCAAATTTATTTTATGTTGACATAGAGTGGGACTAATGCCCTTAAGATCATCAAGAGTATATCCAATAGCGGCACGACGCTTCTTCAGAGTTTTCAATAATCTTTCTTCTTCATGCTCTGAAAGGTTAGCACTAATAATAACAGGATATATTTTCTTTTCATCAAGATAAGCATATTTTCTTTGCATGGTTGGTATTACAAGATAGGATTTGGACCGGCGAATGGTTGGACATGCGCGGTTGGGCAAATTGTGGCCTTTGCCAACTTTGCAAAAGGGAACAAGAAACGGGAGCATACCTATTCTTCAAGTGTCGCTACACGCTTAGGCTTTGGAGATTAATCCTTGAGAAGATTGGTCTTACACACATGGACACCTCCAATTGGCATCTTGAGGGCTCCATCCACGAGTGGCGGGATAAGAGAACCCATAGGCAAAACCCCAATAGACATGCTATGACCTCCCTCACCATACTTGTCTCTTGGACAATAATGCTCGAGTGTTTCTCCACAAGTGTGCGCTGCCGCCTATCCTTCTTACAATCATCTTAGAGGAGGCCAAACTTTGGGTTACCACATGCGCTAAAAAACTAGGGCATATTACTTTGCGTGCGTAATTGTCAATCCATTATTGTGGGTTCATTGTAAAACTCCGTTTCGAAAATCTTATGCCTCGGTTACAAAAATAATATTATCACATAGCCAGACCTTCCAATTTGATCTCTTCGTCTCCATTTTATTTTCCTACGCCCAAGACCGACGGGGATTCTTACATTGGTCCAAATCAACCAATTGGGAAAGAAATCCCCTCATTGTCATTCAGTCCTTCTTGCACTTAACATATTCTCTGGATCCAAAGAGGCTCATATGTTGTTTTCTCTGTCCATGCCCAACTGAGGGTGGTAAGGGCATCTCCAACAATGACCCCCCAAATCAGACATCGTTTCTGGTACGTCTCAAACATATCAATAATTTCTTATTGTTTCATGATGCTTATTATCATTTTATATTATTTTTCTGAACTAACATATTAATTTACTGCCAAGTATGAGTTTCCTATTTTCTGATTGTTTTGGTTCCGCAGGAAATCAATATCTGCGGAGATCAAAATATGTTGCCGGTTTAACACGATTTTTTTTGGCAACAAGAAACTTTGAAAGTTTCGGGAGACATCGATCATGGGGACCCACGAGCCAGCCACATGGACACATGGCGCGGCCAAGGGGTGACACAAGTGAATGACTATCATCTCCCCATAATAGGGGAGCTTGTGGGCCATTGGATGGGAGATCCAATGGTTAGTGTGGGAGCATGTGGACTTGTGCAAAATTATGGCGCTCGTCAAGGGTTTTTCTGCAAGTTTGTTCGAGCCCTTCCTGGTGTGGCCGTGTGGGAAAGGGAAACTCTCCCTTCGGTTGGGTCATGTCGACTCTCGGGAAGAAAGAAATGCATGAGTTAAGCATGGCCGCCCTGTCATGTGAACAAGCCCTTAATTAAGCCACTCGTGCATCTGATGTCGCCGTTGATTCTCCACTATATATGCGGCCATTTTTGATCGATCTTGTGCGTATCTGGAGGGCACAAGGTGCGGTGGTATAGCAGTACCTCACGCCTGATGGCGACCCAAATCCAAAAATTAACCCGCAAGCTTTGCTTTCCACTCTGCACGAATATGCTCTCCTCTGCCTAATACTCCCTTCGTCCAGAAATACTTGTCGGAGAAATAGATGTACCTAGATATATTTTATTTCTAGATACATCCATTTTTATCTATTTTGACGACAAGTAATTCTGGACGGAAGGAATAGTAATTGTTAGACTGTATAGTTTCTGTATTTACATGTGTATACTGTAACGTTGTATACCACCTCATTATATATATATGATAGGCCACCTCTAGAGGGTTGTGCCGGTTCCTTCCAAAACCTATTGTCTTACATGGTATCACGCTAGGTTACGTCCGCTTTCGCCTAAAACCCTACACCGCCACCACCGCCGCCGCCGTCGCCCGACCGCTGCAATCGCCGCTATGTCGTCCACCGCGGCGTCCGGTTCCACCGCCGCCGGGTTTCTGCCGGCCTCCCTCGCGGCGCTTCTATCGCGGCCGCTGGACGCCGCCTCCCTTCAGGCGCCGATCGGGACGAGGAGCGTCGGCTCCCTGTTCGCGCTACCACCGGCTACCTCCTCGCCTGGCCAGGTGCTTGTGGCCCACACCGCCGCCGCCCCGTCAACCGCGCTCGCCGCGCCCTCGGCAACCGCGCCGCTGGTGGCGGAGAACGCCGTGATGGCGGGCTTCGCGGCATCAACCGCGGCTGTCGCGCCCTCTGTCACCGTGCCGGTTGCCTCTCCGACTGTCTCCACGGTGGTTGCACCTCAGCCAGTCTCCTCGATGGGATCGCAGCCGCCGCCGCCGTTTCACTTCGGCCATCTCATCACCATCAAGTCGTCGTCGGACAACTACATCTTCTGGCGCGCACAAGTTCTTCCACTCCTTGGGAGTCATTACCTGCTTGGCTATGTCGACGGATCTCTCCCTTGCCCTCCTGCGCTGGTGGACAGCGTGCACGGTCCGGTCTATAATCCGGCTCACCGTGTTTGGACGAGGCGAGACCAGCGAACCTCTCCTCCATCCGAGGGTCGCTCTCTCCGGCCGTTGCTGGTCTTGTTGTCTTCGCCAAGAGCGTCCCATGAGGCGTGGACTATTCTTGGCGCTTCGTTTGCGGCACGCGATCGCGAGCTCGTGTATCTGCGCTCCGTCGTCAACTTGGGGAGTGTCGGAAGCTTGACTCCACTTGCCACCGAAGTTCTACAACAAGGTCAAGGGCCTCGCCGACACGTTGGCCTCCATTGGACAGCCCCTCACCGACTCCGAGTTCAACTCGTTTATTGTCAATGGTCTTGATGAGGAGTATGACGCCTTAGTCGAGATCATCAACGAGCGCGGAAACTCGACACCCATGCTGGCACACGAGGTCTTTTCTCGCCTCCTCCTCACTGAGCAACGGGTCGAGACGCGCCGCTCAGGGCAACAGCAGTTCCTTCGCCAACGCCGCCACCAAGGGTGGCCGCTCCTATTCATCATCACGGGCCCCTTCGGGGCAGCCACTACCGCCCGCCGCCTCGGCCCCCCCTCCTACTGCGACATTACCGGGGGCTGGCGGTCCGCGTGTGTGTCAGCTTTGTGGCCGCGATGGGCACTGGGCCTCCAAGTGTCACAAGCGCTTCCAGCGGAGTTTCCTTGGTCTTGGCAATGACGGCAAGGATACACGCAACCTTGCCCGTCAGGTCGCCATGGCTGATCGTCCGCCGCCTTGAGCAACAGGGACACACTCAGTCCTACTCCATCGATCCCCACTGGTACATGGACTCTGGGGCGACAGAGCACCTGACCAGCGAGATGGGGAAACTTCACACTCGGGAACCCTATCATGGCTCCGACAAGATCCACACCGCCAATGGTGCAGGTATGCACATCTCTCATATTGGTCAAGCATCACTTCTCACTAGACATGCCAATAGGAGTCTTCAACTTTGCAATGTTCTTCGAGTTCCATCTGTGACACGTAATCTTCTTTCAGTTCCTAAACTCACACGTGATAATAATGTGCTTTGTGAATTTCACCCTTTTGATCTTTTTATTAAGGATCGGGGCACGAGGGACATTCTTCTTAGTGGGCGGCTCTGCCAGGGCCTCTATCGTCTGGAGCATCCTGGCGTCGCTCGCGTCTTCAGTGGAGTTCGGGTATCTCCGTCACAATGGCATGCTCGTCTTGGTCACCCGGCCACACCTATTGTCCGGCATGTTTTGCGTGGTCATGAGCTTCCTAGTGTGTGTAGCAATAAAGATGTAGCGATGTGTGATGCTTGTCGGCTGACGGGAAGAGTCATCAACTTCCTTTTTGAGTCGGTCGTGAGGTGAAACATCCTTTAGAACTTGTGTTTTCAGATGTATGGGGTCCCGCTCGGACTTACATCGCTGGTCATAATCATTATATCAGTTTCGTTGATGCTTACGATCGTTTTACGGCTTTATCTTATCAAACGTAAATCTGATGTGTTTGACATTTTGTTCAGTTTCAAAAACATGTTGAACGCCTTCTCAAGCACAAAATTGTTCATGTTCGGTCGGACTGCGGCGTAGTATCGCAACCTCAACTCCTTCTTCGATCGCTTGGGATCGCTCACCGTTTAGCATGTCCACATACACATCGAGAATGGTTCGATGAGAACGTAAGCATCGTCACATTGTTGAAGCTGGTGCGACTCTTTTGGCCCATGCATACATTTCCGTTTCGGTTTTGGAGTGATGCTTTCACCTTTGCATGTTTTCTCATCAATCATACTCCCACTCGTGTTTTGAACATGAAGACTCCCATTGAAGTTCTCCTTAATGAACAACGGACTACACCTTTCTCAAGGTGTTTGGGTGTGCTTGCTGGCCCCATCTCCGTCCATATAACAAGCGCAAGCTCGAGTTTCGTTTCAAGAAGTGTGTTTTTCTTGGTTATAGCTCTCTTCATAAAGGATACAAATGTCTTCATGTGCCCACTAATCGTGTCTACATCTCTCGGGATGTTGTGTTTGATGAACACGTATTTCCCTTTGCCAAACTCCTTGTGTCCACTACCGAGCCACCAACCATGCATTCATCCTCTGTTGCTTCTGACCAATTTGATGATGTTGCATATTCTCCTCTGTTGTTGCCTAACCATGGTGCAGGCACTGGTCGTGGGGCTCGTTTGGAGATCTTGGAGGTGCCATCATCCTCTTCGTCGCCATCGCCTTCCTCGTCGGCACCTTCTGTTGTGCATGAGGAGCACATGGCGCCCCTGCATGGCCTCGGTTCCCGTGCCCATGCACGGCCGATCGATGTCCCGGTCCGGTCGCCTATAGCTTGTGGGCTGCCTTCGCCATCGTCGCGCCCTGCGACCCCGGCGACTGGGCCGGCCTCGCCGATCCCCGTCTCGCCCAGGGCGTCTGGGCAGTCGTCACCAGGCCTGGCCTCTCCCGCCCTCGCCTTGCCCAGGGCGTCTGGGCCGTTGTCACCAGGGCCGGCCTCGCCTGCTCTCGCCTCGCCAAGGCCATCTGGGCCGTTGTCACCGGAGCTGGCTCTGCCCACGCTTGGTTCGCCCATGGCCTCTGGGCCACTGTCGTCGGGTCCGGTCTTGCCATTCAGCCCGGAGTCGTCCGTCCCGGGCTCTCCTGAGGCGACGACGGCATTTCCGTCGACCGTGACGTCTTCATCACCCTCGCCTCCGCCGGCTCCTGCTGCTGCTCTACGTCCACATACGCGCAACCGGAGTGGCATTTTTCAGCCTAAGCAACGTCACGATGGAACAGTTGCTTGGTTAGCGGCGTGCATGTCTGCTGCTCTTGCAGATCCATCCTCACGAGCCACGCATGCGTATCAAGCTGCTATCGCATTCCTCATTGGAGAGAGGCTATGGAGCGGGAGTATCAGCGCTTATTCGCAATCAGACATGGACTCTTGTTCCTCCACCATCACGGGTTAATGTCATTGATTCAAAATGGGTTTTCAAAGTGAAGAGGCATTCTGATGGGTCCATTGAGCGCTACAAAGCTCATCTGGTTGCTCATGGTTTTCGACAGCGTTTTGGTCTTGACTATGAAGACACCTTCACTCCAGTGGTCAAGCCTACTACCATCAGGCTTCTTCTCTCTCTTGCCGTTACTCGAGGTTGGTTTCTTCGTCAGCTTGATGTTCAAAATGCTTTTCTTCATGGTGTGTTGGAGGAGGAGGTTTATATGCGCCAGCCTCCGGGTTTCTCTGATCCGGATCGCCCTGATCATCTCTGTCGTCTATCCAAGGCAATTTATGGTATGAAGCAGGCTCCTCGTGCTTGGCATGCTCGTCTTGCAATGGCTCTTCGTGCTCATGGTTTTGCATCATCAACTGCTGACTCCTCACTGTTTCTTCTTCAAAGGCCTGAGGTTACTATGTACTTGTTGGTCTATGTAGATGATATCATTTTGGTCAGCTCCTCTCGATCGGTACTCTGCGCTTGTTCGCTCGCTTGGTGCTGATTTTGCGGTCAAGGACCTTGGGAAGCTTCATTACTTTCTTGGTGTGGAGGTTACTTCTCGTTGCTGGCCTTGTTATGACGTTGAAGAAGTACTCTCTCGATTTGTTGCAGCGGTAATGATGCTTAAGTGCAAACCGACGACTACACCCATGTCTACCACTGATAAGCTCACTGCTGTTGATGGTGTGCTTCTCTCTTCGTCTGATGCGACAGAGTACAGGAGTATTGTTGGTGGGCTTCAGTACTTGACGATCACGCGACCGGACATTTCCTTTGCTGTTAACCGAGTCTGCCAGTATCTGCAGTCACCCCGTGATACTCATTGGTCTGCTGTTAAGCGTATTTTGCGCTATATTCGTTTCACGGTGGCTCATGGATTGCATATTCGGCCGTCTGACTCTGGTTGTCTTTTCAAAGATATTACGATGCGGGGTGGCAATCCAGATAATGACGATCCACGGGGGTTATCTTTGTATTCTTTGGCTCTAACCTGATTGCCTGGAGTGCTCGGAAACATGCTACTGTCTCGCGTAGCGAATCTTGAGAGCTGAGTATAAGGCTCGGCCAACGCCACCGAAATTATCCGGTACAGTCCTTGCTTCGAGAATTGGGCATATCCCAATCACAGCCTCTGTTCTTTGGTGTGATAACATCGGTGCTACATACCTTTACGCAAATCCGGTATTCCATGCCCGAACGAAACACATTGAAGTTGACTATCACTTTGTGCGTGAACGTGTCTCGGAAGCAACTTCTGAGATCAAGTTTATTTCTTCCAAGGATCAACTTGCTGACATCTTCACCAAGCCATTGCCTTTACCACAGTTTGACACTTGCAGGCGCAATCTTACCCTTCTAGATTCTTTAGGAAGTGGCTAAGATTGAGGGAGGATGTTAGACTGTATAGTTTCTGTATTTACATGTGTATACTGTAACGTTGTATACCACCTCATTATATATATGTGATAGGCCACCCCTAGAGGGTTGTGCCGGTTCCCCCCAAAACCTATTGTCTTACAGTAATAGGTCCTGATACACTACATAGTATACCTGTAGCTAATTAAGAGGAGTGGAGTCCAGCGCCCGACCGTCTGTCGGTGAGGAGTATATATTTACACGATCGATCAATTCAGTCCAGCCCAGGGTACAAAAGCCGTGGGTGAGCTGACGAGCGAGACAAGGATGTTTACTCTGCTCTGATGTGGTATTTAACAATGTCGCCGACAGTATCTGGGGACACCTCCATCAAATCAGGTACACAGCGAATTAGCGATGCCTCAACATCTTGCAGTGACGAGTGCAAGATAATACCCCCTCTGTAAAGAAATATAAAACTTTTTAGATCACTAAATTCTGAAAAGTACATGCAGCAAGTTCCACTAACAAGGAAGCGGGCAGGTTCAGGGTGAAAAATGTTAGGGCTGTGGTCGCTGTCCTGTCGGAGGGCAGTAACAAAGAAGTTTGTAAGAGACAGCAAAAGGGCTCCAATTTAAGATGACACGTCATATCAGGTGGGCGTGGTCGGTGTGAAGGCCACACACTGTACCTGTAAAAGATGTCCGGAATGCCATAAATTACAGGCAAAGCAATCTAAGATCGGCTGTTTTTCTAGCTGTAACCCGGGAACTAAAAAGGGTCGAGCACTATGTACAGAGGAGATAAAGAAGCAGGTAGCTGCAGTTATCTCGGGACGACGACTTCTGGGCGTGCACTATATACTTTCCTGAGTAAATTGCTGGTGGTACAGAGAACAATTCGGCTAATTAACTTAGACGGGCAACGGCAACCACTACATTGTACGTAGCTGTAATAGCCATGCGGCTATTAGTCTCCGAGCTTTCCAATTAGGAAAAAAGGGGGTTGCTTCTGATCAGATCAGATCAGATCATAATGGGTGCTCATACTGTAGCATCCTTTGGGACGGTACCACGGATTGTCTGAACTAGAGAGACGAATTATTACTCCACTCCGCGCCGATGAGTCGCATTGATTTTCTTTCCTTGGGCTGTACTACGGTGGTCAGTGAGCGGGTGACTGGACCAAGGACGGCGGGGCTGGATCAGTGTACTGGAATTTGTTTGGTTCTCCGCGGCATTTTTTTCTCCAAAAAGTTTACAGCAATGTTCTTTTCATGAACAGGAGATCGGACCCGAAGGTCCCAGAAACTGGCTTATAATATTGAAACTGGTACAACTCTGCACAAATGGCCCCAAAGAACATAGAAGTTACAACCAGGTCCTCCTGATATGCAAACAAGACCCCATGAATACAAATGGGCCTAGAAGCTTCCGGCGACCTCGCTAGATATGCTAAGACCACCATCGCCGGCCAGAGTTGTGCCAACGGCAAGGAGAAGAGGGCCTCGCAACTGATGGTTGAAGAAGGGGCCTGAGTCTTTGCCAGAAAAGACGACATGAGGCCGAGGATTCACCCTACCCACCCAAGAAGCTTGTTTTTTAGAACACCAAAAGGCTTGTTAAAGTCGAAAGGTTGACCTGCGGTTTCGGTAGCCGAGGTCGAAGCAGAGGAAGAAGATTGGAGCACACGAACCTTCAGACTTCCCTGCAGCTCGAGATCGGAGATGACTGGAAGCAACCTCATGTCCTCCCCTTGCACCACCACCACGACAACTGAAAAAGTTGTGCCAAGAGGTGACTGAATGGCTGGATCGTCCATATCTAGTAGCTCCTTGGACTTATTGACGGAGATATCAGAGCCTCGTAACCATCATCCACCATGGAAGATGACATGAGAACCAAAACAACGTTCACTAGCTGTAGTCCATGCGGTCTGCATTGATAAAAGTTTAGGTCATCCACTTGAGAGAAATTGCTGTTGTCCTATGCTTGGAGGTTCCACAAAGTCTACAAGGATATAAGTGCATTGTAGAATCAAACTACTTCAGGCGCCGTTGTCGGAGATGTTAGTGCTTGAAGGTATCTTCTTTAGACCTGGCAAGACTTGTATTGGTCGGTCCACTCGAGCAACAACCACTTCATCCTCAGCAAGGTGTTGAAACCTACACCATCTTTTACGCTGAGCCCACCAAGAACCTTTCACCGGCAAACCGTAGGCCAGTTGACAATGTACTTCCCACCCTTTGACTCATCGGGCCCCTTCAAAGGGCGGCTCTGATGCACTTGGTAATATACTAGATAAGGCATAATCACTGCATTGATCAGCGCTAGACGACCTGAGCAATAAATGAGCCTTATCTTCCAACTTGTCTCTCACGAGGAGATCTTAGCAACAACGAACTGGTTGTAGGCTTTGCGCAACCTACAAAGATGGAGAGGGTACCCAGGATACATCCTTGGGAAGATCATGAGCTTGCCCGGTAGTAGCCCCAACAAGTTGTCGAGGTTGACCCCCTCGCATGCAATAGGGAAAATCTTAGTCTTGGAGATGCTAGTGACCAAGCCAGAACCGTCTCCAAAGACCTGAAGAACTTCCTGAATTGCAATCAGCTCTTGTTGATTCGGCTTGATGAAAATAGCCGCATCACGGGCGTATAGCATGATCCTATGTTTGGCGGCATGGCTCCTGAAGACAAACAAACGCCTAGACTCATGGCATGATCAAGCAAACCCTTGAGTTGATCAATGGCAATGATGAATAGCAGGGACATGGTCCCTGGTACATCTCAAACAATATCTATTACATGATGAAGATGTGCATGGAATCCTTTTAACTGGTGGACGCATCGAGGGAAGATGAAATCCACGGAGATGGACTTGCGGAATAGGTCCGCCTTCGAGTTCAACCTGTCTCTGAAAAGAAGCCATCCAAAAATCTCAACTTTTATCGGGACAAGAGAGGTACCAATGTTGTTGGCAAGAGGAGAATGATGACCCGTGGTTGAGGATCCTCTTGTCTGAGGCGTCAGTAACAATGAAGTCCTGCAAAAAGGACAAAATCTTAGAAAGCTCGGCATAGGCAACAGAGGTTAGGCAATCCCGCAGGTTAGACAATAATCCATCTTGCCAGACTTGGGAAACTAGGACGCAAAGGTGTGTTAAATGTGAGTAAATGTGTGGGAAGCTTATGGCAAGGGGTTTGCTAAGTAACCAAGCGTCATGCCAAAAGAAAGGGAATTTGTCATCATCTATGATGACAAAGCATATTTTCTGGAGGGAAGTGGGTAGTCATTCACAAGTTTCCAGAAGGAGGGGCAGGAGGTTTTGAGGGAATGTTGTTAGAGTAGTGGTGGTGGCACTAATGCGCCCAGGGAAGATCAAGCTTTTGAAGCGGTTTAAAAGGAAAATTAATAAGTTGACAATTAGCTTGAAGTGGCAAGTTTTTAATTCCTGGATAATACATCTTTCACTTATTCATAATTTAATTGTTCCATGCTATTATAGTATCATTCCTACATATGTTTGCCATCATTTTAGATTATTTTTCCGAACTAACATATTAATCTAGTGCCTAATGCCAGTTGTCGTTTTATGCTCGTTTTTGGTTTTTTCGGGAAATCAATACCTACGAAGGTCCATAGTAGTAGCTAGATCTCCCTCTCTCTCTCTCTCTCTCTCTCTCTCTCTCTCTCTTAGATCTTCAAGACCATGTTCTCTTTTGAGATCAATCCGATATAATTCTTGTGGTGTAAATTGTTGGAATCCGATGCATTCTGGATTTATGATCAGATAGTCCATTGATTTATATTGAATATCTTGAAATTTCTTTGCTGCATAATTCTTGTGGTGTGATTGTTGGAATCCGATGCTTTCTGATCTATGAGTTTTCTCTGGCCAAGATAGATGAGTAGTTCTTCAGAGGAAGTGGTGCATAGTAGTGTGTTCAATCTTGCGGTGCTATAATCTAGTGACAATAAGGATGAAGACACATACTGTATTGTTGCCACTAAGGATAAAACGACTGGTTTAATCTTATTGCTAGATTTTGTTCTGTCTACATTATGCCATCTTGCTTATAATGTTACTTTGTTTCTTGCAAACATAATACTTTGAGATGCATGTTGGATAGTGGTCTTGGGTGGAGCAATAGTAGTAGATGCAGTTGGACTAACGTTCTACTTATCATAGACGTGATGCCTATGTGAGATTATACCATGAATGATCATAGTTATAAATTGCTACTTTTCTGTCAATTGCCCAACAGTAATATGTATACCATGCCACTACCTGCTTTCAAGAGAGATGTCACTAGTGAATTTATGCCCCCCACCCCAGGTCCATTCTCCATCAATACAAAGCTCTTATAGATTTGTTATTTTATTTTTCTTTACTTTTTGCCGTTTTACCTATACCACTATCTATTTGCTTTTAATCTCGTAAGTGGCAAGACAAGGTGACTGACAACCCCCTTGTCGAGTTGGGTGCAAGCAACTTTTATTATTTGTTTGTGTGCAGGTGTTGTTTACATTGTTAGCTTGGTGATTCCTACTGGTTTGATAAACCTTGGTTCTTAACTAAGGAAATACTTTTTGCGGCTGTGCTACATCATCTTTCCTCTTCGGAGAATCCAACAACTCCTATGAGAGTAGCACTAGACCATCTTTTTTTTTCGGTTTGCAAACAATTTTTCAAGCAGTTAGACACTTAGCCCTAAAACACGATTCCTCGCAATCCAGAAGGACTTGCAAATAATGTCGAGGGTTTTGATGATATTCTTTGAGAGGCGAAAAACTAACATGAAATAGGTAGGAAGGGAGTCAAGAGTTAACGAGAGGAGAGTGATGCAGGCGTTGTGAGAGAGCAGCCTAGCCCTCTCCCCCCCCCCCCCCCCAGCCGGTGCTGATCCGTATTCTATGGGCATGTTTGGTTCATATACTAAGCTTGCCACCATTTGCCATACATTTTTATACTACACACATGGCTAAGGTTAGGTGAATAAAATTGACGTCACATTTTGTCACATTTGAGGTAATCTTGCCACACTTTTTCCGAATCAATGATTAATGAGGTCTAATTTTCTTGAAAGCAATCTTGCCAGACTGCAAACCAAACTCAGAGCTAACTCGATCAAATTTGCCCACCTTATAACGTGGCAAAATATGTCAAATTTTATTATGGACGATCCTATAAATTCGACGCAACGCCTGCTTCTAGGAGGAGGTCCATTGCGATCACCCACACCCACACAACTTACCCTTGTGCCTCTCCTCCAAGCGAACATGCGGCTAGGGTTTCTGCCTCCTGTTGGCAGTGCCATCAATCTGCCTCGCCTCATGTGGCCTTAGGGCCATGGGGTCTCCGACGGTGCTCACATGATTCGGTCTGGGTTGTCTTTGATGGATCCGTTCGGATCCAATTTTCGTCCGTATACGTCAGTGTGTTTTTATGTTGGATCATTTTGATCTATGCATCTCTTCATCGGTGGTGGTTGTTGTTCTGCTATGCTGGTCCTATGAAGCCTTAACACGATGACTTTCCGACTCTCCACTACAGTAAATTTTGCGCGACCCCAGCGAGGAAGGGGTGATGATGACGTCGCGCCTTCGGCTTGTTTCAGTGCTTGTAGCGGCACTAGGTGGTCTACGAATCAGATGTATTTTTTGTTATTTCGGATGTTCGTAGTACTGTTATGACCTATGATAAATAAATCTTTTTAAAAGAAGGTCCACTGCGATCCTCTACGGCGGCCAAGCGAAGGAGGCAATGCATGCCAGCCCGGACTCTGGATGCAGCCTACAACGGCTCCCCGTGGCGAGAGAATACGATACCTCAGATACCACCACAACTGTCTACTCGTGCACTGAACCCTAATCATGCTGCATTATACTCTAATCATTCAGCATTAATCTACTCCTCCGCCGATCTTCAACAACACTACAGAGGAGCCCCCACACGAATCATCAAATTGCCCAGCTAGCAGTAGTAGTAATAATCCCGCCAGAAAAGCCACAAGCTAATCAGCCAAGAAAGAGGCATCTTCCACAATCACGCAATTTCCCAGCGCTCCCGAGGGCGCACGCGCAAATCTCTCTGGAAATCCCGCACGAGACAGGTGCCGCTCAATGCCCCCATAATTAAAAGCGTCAGGTTTCATACTAGTCTAGTGCGACTGTGCGAGAGAGAGAGAGAGAGAGAGAGAGAGAGAGAGAGAGAGGGGAATCCAGCCGTGCTTTCGGCGTCCCAAGCTCACACGCACGCAGAGACAAGAACACTGCTGCTGCCGCTGCCGCTGCACCAACCGATCGCCATCGATCCAGGGAAGAAACAAAAGAAAAGCTCCACGATCGGGCCGGCGCTTTGTGCTGCAAGCCTTGTCCTTGCTTTCCGGCCACAGCACTGGCCAACAAGCAATCAAATCCCCATCAACACCACCCTCCGGCCTGATCGATCAAACCTGCTCTGCTCTGCTCTGCTCCAAGAAAGAAACGGGAGGGGCGGCTCCAGCCAGGGGGGAGAGAAGGATCGCCGTCTCGCCGCCGACGCATGCGCGCACGCATGACGCATTCCGCCGCGGCGCTGTGAGCTCCTCCGGGGAGGGGGGAGATGGCCTAGCCGCCGGATGGGAGCGGCTGGATCTCCATTGGGTTGCAGCTGCAGTCACCGACAGAGGAAAATCAGGGTAAGAACAAGAAGGCTATCTCTCTTACTATTTGTTCTTGATTGATTGATGTTAGGTATCGGTCGTTGTGTGATCGTCTCTTTCTTGAGGCGCTGGCCTGCTGGTGATGTTCCTCGTGGCCTCCGCCGCTGCAGGATTGCCTTTCCCCTTTATTTTGCAGGTTTTCCGGGCCTGACAATGATCAGCAGTACGACCTTTACGAACTGCAATCATTTTCATCTTTTATTTATTTTCTTCGCTCCAAATTTTTTCTTCAAGGACAAATTCAGTCTCATGGACGGAATTTGATGTTTCGTGTTTCGTTCTGTAAGATTTTGGGGGGATCTCGGTTTCTTGATGCAATCCCGTTCTCTGGTCATCGAAAGGACGGCTCTTTTCTTTTCTCTCCCTGGTCTGTGATGATCACTGATGGAGTATTCAAGCAATCAATGTGGCCTCCTTGTCGCTGGGCTTGGAATTCTTGTGCGCTTTGCGGGTCATCTGGGAGCTGGAGAGTGGTTGGGGGCATCTTTTATTTGGGTGGTTGGGTTTTCTTGTCACTGCCCACCCTTCCTTTTCTCTATCATTCTTGTTTGATGCTCCATTCATTCCTGCCTCTGCAAGCAACCTCCCTTTCTTATTATTCCCTGTATTTCTTTTTTGGTTCGCTATAGTTCAGTAGGATTTTTGTTTTTTGAGCCGCCGGTGATCTGAGCTGAAGCTTATGATCTCCTGAACTTCTGGAAGAAAAAGCCTGCACATGGTATTGTTTTTTCTGCTTTCACTTTGGATAAATTTCCTGGTTGATGTTCCTTTTATTTGCTGTATCCACTCTTTCCTTTTTTGGTTGAGCAGTTGATCACTCTCCAGATGGCCGATGCTGCAGTTTAATCTCTACTGAGTTTGTGTTGCATACTCTGCAGTTTTTTCTTTTTCTCTGTTGAGATTTTGCAGTTTTGCTGTTTCCAGTTCGTCGTTTATTGTTCATCAACTCAACCCATGTTTCAGTTGGTTTAGCTATCAGGAAACAAATTCATCGCTTGGAGGATTGGCTGCTGCTATTGCTACCTTGTAGTGTTGACCATCAGCTAAAAATAATACTAGCACCCCGCAAAAATAAATTTATAATACTAGCAGATAGTTATTTGGTTATTTCTGCATGTTAAGGATACTTAACAATCTGAGGGTATTTGTTTTGCAGGTAACTGGCTGGTGTTAGATTGTGGTTGGTTCTTGTTGCTGTCATCCTTCTCTGCCTGTGGGAGCGCAGAACATCCTCTGCTGTTTAGTCCGTTGCCGCAATGGCGACGACATCGCCGACCGATGCTAAGCGCAAGTACTCATGGTGGTGGGACAGTCATATCTGCCCAAAGAACTCCAAATGGCTTCAGGAGAATCTCGAAGGTAAAATATGTTAGCTTGTTGAGCTGTTTGCGTGTCATTTCCTTGGATGACCGGTCCCTTTGGATTCTACAAACTGAGCATGCCTCAGATGCTGATCTGGCATTAGAGTTGTAACCCTGATTCTGAAGTGATAGGCAAAACGCACATAGTAACTGAATTCAAAATTTCACTGGAAGTTCCTCTGAAATCAATTTGAGCAGAAATGTAGATGTTCGGAGGTGGTTCAAAGAATGCTTGCTGAAGACTGAAGTTCATTAGATTATCCAAATGAGCTTTATTGGTGATTTAAGCCCGCCACATTCAAAATTGGAAATTCAGAAAAGATATGAGATGGCAATTTATTATTTAAACATGACTTATGAAGCTTACAATTAAAATAATAATTTTATAGTCTGAATTTTGAAACCTGAAAATCTACACGATGTATACAGGATTTGACTAGGTACTGCTTTTAGGATTTGTGTTATTTATTTTTCAGGGGAGTATAGAAGCACTACTCTGATTTATAGGAACTGTGCCTTGATCTAGTGTGTTTATTGTCATTGCTGTTATGTGGTCCCAAGGATGTAAATCTGGGAAAAAGGTTTCAATGATGAATTGCAAATTTCTTGTGGAAAGACTTGCATTGCAATGGTACGTGTGTGAAGTCATTAGAGTACTGTCGAAGCACATGGGCAACTTCAATGCTGCAAAATAGCAAGTTAGCGATAACATGTTCTTCTGCAGCCACCCACGTCTTGGTTTAGTTGGCCACTGTAATGAATAACCAGATCTATATTTCATTTTTCATGTTTGTTAACTGAGGTTAGACTGAAAATTTACTGAATTGATTTACCAGACCAGTACACACCATAGTAGAATATATGAGCATAATCAGCAGATTAGCTGTGCAGTACATTGATGTACTATTTGTTTATTATTAGGTTTGGTAGATAGTTAGCTCAAAATTTAGATTATAAAAGCTACTACTCTAAAATCTTGTGGTTATTGCTTAACAAGTTTCAAAAGTGAGCAATCAGTCCTGGGTCGTGTGACTCAGTCATGGTCATGTTAATCTGACAGAGTCAAAACTCTGCAAGATCTGTCAATCATGATCTGTTGATTTACACACATTTATTTATTTTACATTTAATTCAACAAAATCAAGACCAACATGTTTCTTGATTCATGTTAAGACTCTGCAAGATCTGTCAGTCATGAATTATAAAGTTTATGCCTGAGTCATGTTAAGACTAAAATGCGTGTATGAACTCTGAAGATGTCAAACCAACAGATCATGATTGACAGATCTTGCAGAGTCTTAACATGACCATGACTCTGTCAGATAATGAAGTCTATACATGATAGGTAGCTGAATTTTTGGTTGTACAGATAAAAAAGGTTGTGTTGTATTTCCACATGTACACGCATAATTGCTCGCAACTTAAGAATGCATCTTTTCTTGAATTTTCACTAATAAAGAGAGCATTAATGCTTGGGAGCCAAAAATCTTCTGTATTCTTTTAGGCCCTAGTAGACATGTGATGTAATATGATAATCATATGGATTATCTCTAATTGGGGGAATACCATAGATTCTCCACTGACTCCATTCCATGATTAAGATGCTACTTCATATGCTAATCTACGCTGCATGTTTAAAGATAACTATCTAATGATGAAAGTGTAAATGAATGAATATTGTGAACAATGAAGGGTCCGGGTTATCATTCTCCTTGTATTTGGATGATGCTTCAGTTTTTTTTGAGAAGTTTGTTGAAGTTTGTACAGGGCTCATATCTCTTAATTCGTGATTACACAGACATGGATAGCAAAATTAAGCTGATGATCAAAATCATTGAAGAAGATGCAGAGTCTTTTGCAAAAAAGGCGGAAATGTACTACCGAAGGCGACCTGAGTTAATGGCCTTGCTTGAGGAGTTGTACCGTGCATACCGAGCTCTAGCTGAAAGATATGATCATGCAGCCGGGGACCTCCGACAGGCCCATAAAAAAATAGCAGAAGCATTCCCTGATCAGGTTCTTATGGACCCAGATGATGATCTGCCAGCTGAATCTGCAACAACTGAAACTGACCAGGACAATGCAGAAATGGCTCGATATTTCCTCTCTTTCATGAATGCTGGTGATCCAAAAATGCATGGTAAAGGTAAGACTTTTTTTAGGGCAAAATTGCGAAACACATACACATGCGCACGCATTGAGAATAAGCTTTGACAAGTAAAATGTTTTCTTGCAGATGACCAAGATTACGAGAAGCTGCAGAATGAACTAGCAAGCCTGACACAGGAGAACCAAGACCTGAAGAAGAGGATCACATCAGTGCTAGAACAGAGCAACTGTGCAGACTCCGAGGTTCTTTGTCTCAAGGAGGCTCTTGCGCAGCAAGAGGCAGAGAAGGAAACTGCAGTTCTGCAATGCCAACAATCCTCTGCTAGATTACAGAACCTCCGATTTGAGATATTGCATACCCAGGAACAGTTCAACAGACTGAAAGAGGAGATGCAAACTGGGTTGCTGCCTTCAAGCGCAGCGGACGACGAGCGTTTCCTTGTGCTCGAAAGAGATAACCAGGACTTGCAGTTGGAAGTAGAGAGGCTGAAACATTTGCTGAAACAGAAGCATGATGAGCTAAATGAGAAGCAAGATGAGCTGGAGAAGCTCAACATCTCCACAGAAGAGGAGCATCTCAAGTGCATGCAAGCAGAAATGGTGAGCCTCTCTTTGGAGAAGAAGCTGCTAGTAGCACATGACAAACTGAGTCATTTGGCTCTTGAGAAGCAGAGAGAAGAATGCAAAGTGAAGGACATTGAAACAGGCAAGATTGTGCTTCAGAAAGAACTGGGCAGTATTGTAGAAGAGAACAGAAGGCTGACTCTTGAGAAGCAGAGAGAAGAAAGCAAAGTGAAAGACATTGAAACAAGCAAGATTCTGCTTCAGAAAGAATTGGACAGTATTCTAGAAGAGAACAAGAAGCTGACTAGCCAATATCACTCTTCTTCAGCTGTGATAATTCGTCTGCAGGATGAGATTATTTCCATGAAGAATGCGCAACAAAAACTCGAAGAAGAGATCTGTAAGCATGCGGATGAAAAGAAGACACTTCAATATGAGCTTTCGCGCCTGAAGGAGGATAGGAGTGAACTGGAGAGGAAACACTTTTCGATCAAGGAGCAGATACAGTCGGTGAACGTAAATGTAGAATCACTACAAGCTCTTGCACATGAGTTAAGGGATGGCAATGTTGAGCTGAAAGACATTGTCAAGAACCATGAGAGAACAGAAGCTCTTCATGCCGAAAACCTGAGGCAGTTGGAGAGGATGTCTGAGAAGAATGCACATTTGGAGAAGTCCTTGGCAGCTTCAACTACCGAGCTTGAAGGGTTGAGAGAGAAGAAGGCGGCGTTGGAAGAATCATGCAAGGAACTCAAATCCAAGATATGCATTCATCTGTCTGAGCGAGCTGCGCTTGTTGCGCAGCTTGAGGCGATTTCTCAGACCATGGAGGTGCTGCTCGAGAAGAATGCTGTTTTGGAGAATTCATTATCTGATGCCAATGCTGAACTCGAGGACTTGAGGAGGAAGTTGAAAGAGCTGAAAAAATCTTCAGAGGCAGTCAACAGTCATAATTCAGTTCTTCAATCTGAGAAGACAACTCTTGTTTTCCAGGTATGCTATGTGAATAACCTTATTATTTTCCACCAGATATCATAAAATTACATTTGATTGGCTGTCTTGATTATGTACTCACCTTAATTATTGTTCCAGGTTGATAGCATCAGCAATACTCTTGTGAGTTTGGAAGCACAATACACAGAGCTAGAAAGACGACACTCAGCTCTACAACAGGAGAAAGGCTCGGTGCTTGATGAAGTGATCAAGCTACAAGAGCAGATAAGGCTCGAGAGGAAAGAACACAAAGATCTTGCACTTTCAGCAAGCAAGACTCTGTTTGATCTACAGAACAAAATTGACCTATTGCTAGAGGAAGGCAGGAATAGAGAGGAGCAGCTTCAAGAGGAGGAGATGAAGATTATCAAAGCTCAGACAGAGATCTTTATCTTAAAAGAGAGTTTGCGCGACATGTCTGAAGCGAATTCGGACTACTCGGCAAAACTGCAGAAGAAGGAAGAAGCATGCAAGGTTCATGAGGAGAAATTGGGCTGCTTGTCACAGGATAATCAGAAGCTAACTGAAGGGATCGGTTCATTACGGAAAGTATTGCACTTGGATGAGAAGTATGAGTCCTTGGACCAAATGAAGCTTGACATCATTTTGCAGCTCATGTTGCATGAGGTCAACTGCTTAAGGAGTACAATATCTGATGCCCAGGATGCGAGACAGAAAGAGCTTGTTGAGAAGTCTCTTGTTGTCACACTTCTGGAGCACTTTCGGCAGGAGGTAGCCGACCTGCGGTCGGAGCGCAACATCCTCAAGCAAGACCAGCAAGCAAAGAGCGAGGAGTTGCTCCTGCTGCAGGCAGAAAGGCAGGAGCTTGCGGAGATCAGCGATGAGTTCTGGGAAGAGATGGAGTCTCGTAACCAGAGAGTTGATGACTTGAGGGCCGAGGCAAAGTTCTTGGTTGGTCAGTTGTCAGAGCTTCAAGATTCTCGGAGGTCACTGCAGAGTGAGATTATAAAGCTGATTCAACAAAACTCTTTGCTGGCAAATGAGCTACATGACTCCAGGGAGAAAGAGATAAGCTTTGAAGATGATTTCGGCGTTCTCATGAGCGAAGCCGTCAGCAAAGATATCCTGCTTGTGATATTCAGAAGCCTTCATGAAGACAGGTCCCTGGAGTTGAAGTCTTTGCATGATGATTTTGTGTGTCTCCAAGCTGTAGGAAGTGAGCTTTGTAAGGACATCAGGATGATGAACAAGAAGCTTGGTGATTTTGAGTTCCTGGATAACCACCTCGGCAAAGATACAACCATGAGCATTTGTGACCGGTCTAGTGAAGAAAATAATCACCAAGAAGTTGACGACGCTGGCCTTCAAGAATCAAATGAAATGCTACTGGAGGAGATACTCAAGTTACATGGAAATGTGGAAATGCTTATGAGCAAGGAGAAGGCTTCGGTCGATATCAGATCCTGCAATGAAGAGATCACAAAATTGGTATCCCACATGCACATGGCCATCATGAATGCAGCTCTGTTCAAGGAGAAGATCGTCGAGCTCATCGTAACATGTGAGAGTTATGAGATAAGTGCCATGGTGCAGAAGGAGGTGCTCAAGGAAGATATCACCCGAAGGAATTCGTATGTGGACGAGCTGAAAGACAAGCTAAATGCTGTAGAGATTGAGAACAGAAGACTGAAGGTCGATCTGAATGGTGACGTCACGATGTTAGGATCATTGCAGAGCGAAGTCAGTGCCCTGGAGAAACAAACTGTGTCCCTTGCTAATGATTTCTTGCAATCAAATAAACTCAAAGTGGAGGTACACATCCCTTTTCCATGTATTTTTGGCAATTGCAAACAAGACACGTGTGTCACAAAAATTCGGCAGTCGGTTCCAACTATTTAGTATTTTTTTAGAAAATTCCATCTATTTAGCAATAGAGGATTCTTTCATCTTCTAAAAAATATATTTTTATAGTAGTGCCTTAGTACAAAAAATTAAATATTTTCTCCTTATTCTTCTGCTGAAAAGAGATATTAAAGTCTTTAATTTTTATAATTACTCTGTTATTGGAGGATTAACTACTAATGATAAGCATGGGAAATCTCGTATGCTTTCCCACAAAACGATATAGTATTTCCCTAAGAATAAACCTGGCGTTGGTTGCATGCATCATTTTGATGCAGAGGCCAGGGGAAATCCTCCTTTTCGAAAAAAAAGAATAAACCTGGCGTCGTGTACATGTCATGAAGTTATCCTTTTCATTCCAGGACTCATTTTACATTTTTCTTCTTTTTCTTAGGAAAATGCATCATCTCCTCAGCCTCTGGAAACCATAGTGGGATCCAGTGATCAGAATGCAAATGAAACAGTGAAAGACATGGAGCTGCAAAAATTGCGTGGAACAATCAAAAGGCTCCAGAATGTGGTCGCGGATGCCAGTGTCCTTCTGGAGCAAGAGAGGCTTGATTTCAATGCCAATCTGCAAGAAGCGAGGAAGCAGATCGAGGCGCTGAGGCTCAAGGAGATCTTGGATGATGACTTGGTCGAAATGAACTATGAGCAAATGTTGAAAGACATACAACTTGATCTCATCCAACCTTCTTCAGGCCGTCGAACCGAGGCCCTTGGCCAGCAAAAGAAAATTGCAGCACAGGCAGATCACAAGGTTCATGACCTTGCTGGACCAAGCAATAGCCATGCGCGCGATGATTTGGGGCCACCGCAGAGCGAGTCATTTGACAGTGGCAGCAGCAGACAGTCTCCTGCTGAGCTAGTGGTTGTGAAGGAGCTGAGCATTGTGAACCAAGAGCTAGCAAGGTCCATCACCACGGAGCCACACCAGGAGTGGAAGAACAAGGTCATTCAGAGGCTATCTTCTGACGGGAAGAGGCTCAACACCCTCCAGTCCAGCATTCAGGAACTCAAAACGAACACCGAGGCGTCGGAAGAGCTCGAGCTAGAGAACGTCAGATACCAGATAAGAGAAGCCGAGAGCACCATCATCGAGCTGATCGACACCAACAGTAAACTAGCCAAGAAGGCCGAAGAGTTCACGTCGGCCGACGGCCTCGACGGGGACAACGTTGACCTGAGGAGCAGGCACCAGCGCAAGATCCTGGAGCGCGCAAGGAAAATGTCAGAGAAGATTGGGAGGCTGGAGGTGGAAATGCAGAAGGTCCAGCAGGCCCTGGTGAAGTATGAGGAGGAGCAGACGAGCAGCGCGACGTCGAAAACCGTGGTTCAGCGGTCCAAGGTGCAGCTGGTGGACTATCTCTACGGTCGAAGGCGGGAAAGCCGGAAGCCGCGATGCTCGCCTTGCGGTTGCATGAGAGCGAAAACCATCGATGACTAACTCTGCCTTCGTTCGCGCCGCTCCTTTTTTTGAAGGCGGAGTATGGAAGGCTGGGGTTTTCAGTTTCAGATGGAGCGACTCATTATTAGTTCATGTTTTTCTAGGTATATTTGGAAAAAAGAAGTGGTATGTAAGGATATATTGTAAATGGTAGTCATTGACCGTAAGCCTATGTCATAAACTTACTGCCGGGTTTGTAAAATTGTTGCTAACATCTGTTGAGTGTAGATTTGCGCCGTCCGTGCATCGTCCAGAGTGAGCATTGCAGTGGAAATTGTTTGTAAACAAGAGAGGCCATAGAAATAAGCAGCCGGAGAGCATTTTTGTGTGCTATTCTGTACATTCATCAACAGGTGATCATTTGACTGTCATGCAAGATTGCCGACTGGATTACGGTTCTGAATTTGATGAACATATGTCCTTTTTAAACATCTTGTATACTGGTCACAGAGAGAGAGAGGTCAGGGGAAATATCTAGTGCACCGTTGTCAAATCAAAATTCAAAACATCATCAATCTATGCTGTCGCAGTTTTTCTTTGTTTCCACTCCTTGGTTGTCAGACTGCGGTCGTTCTGAACCGCCCATTTCTTCTCCTATCTATAAAGTTCATATGCAGTTCTCCTGCATGGTTCGGGAAAAATAAATCAAAACAAAGCCCTGCATACAAAAATGATAAATTCGACACTGAGTAATGCATAATATAGATTTGACCTAGTACCTCTATTGATAGCAAATTTGTCATTTTTGTAGTTCTTGAGTTATGCTCTGAATTTTGATTTGGAATCATGTGATAAGATGGATTGATGCCGTGTCAATGTGCTGTTTTTTTCCCCTTCCAGATTCGTCAGTCTTGGTCAGTTTTAATCCTTTTGCTTGGTTTTCCAGCTCTTTGTATGGTGTAGATAGCGTTGGATCTCCATCCAACTGTCCTCACTTGGGACCAGTGTCCGTGCGAGTACCTCCCCCGCCAAGTGCCGAAGTTTGTGGGTGCATCACAACCAGTTTTGCAGCATTTAAAAAAAAGGGCGCTTTATTACTTAAAAGATTTAAACATTACATCCGGCCTCTGCATGACTACACAACCAACCAAAGTTCTCTCGCACAAACAAAAAATAAAAAAAGTGGAATACAAAGAAACGGTGGTGGAGCTTGGGCTGAATTTATGGAGGGGCAAATGGGCTGAAGGGGCAAGAAACATGCTTTTAGGCTGATTTTAACTCGACATATAGGCTGAATACTAGGGGATATTTGCTAATTTTCTCATTTGAGGGGGGGGGGGGGGGGCAATGGCCCAGGTTGCTCTCCACAAAGCTCCGCCATTGCAAAGAAACATGCAGCATAAAAGCATTAACATGGAGACTAGCAGCGTTCACATCCTTTTTCATATTATTCCTAAAGGTTGTGCTGGTCCTTGTATAACTGAATGGTGTGACAAACTGTAACGAACGTAGGAGGAGGGGATCGGCAGGTGAGGAAGAGCAGGAGGGGAGAGGCCGAAGAAAGGGGATGAGATTTCTTTCAGAGGAAGAGGAGAAGACCGTCTGTTACATCACGCATGCCCTGCCACAGGCGGCTGGCAGCATATTTAACTCTCTCCTCGCTCTCACTCACACACACTTACAGGTGGGGCCGATCCTTGCCACGTCACACTGGACAAGTGGCGATCTACTGGCCAGCTGTGACATTCTCCCCTTCTTGAGATCGAGCTCCGTCGTCTGGGCTGTCGTCTTCGTCTTCCCAGATGGAAGCGGCTGGAAAGCGTCGCCGCAAGGTGTCGTAGTCCTCCCAAGTAGTGGCTGGAGCCGCGCCGTTCCCCCATTGCACCCTGACTTGGACCACTGGCGCGTTCCCTTTCTTCATCATGCGGCGCTCCAGGATGCGCGTGGGCGCCGTGGTCGCCACGGACAGACCAGGCACCCGTGGCAGTTCAGCATACACCGGCGTGTAATCCGGCGTGAATGGCTTGAGCTGCGAGACGTGGAAGACCGGGTGCACGCGGCTGGACTCTGGTAGGTCGAGTTTCTACGCCATGAGCCCGATCTTCTCGATGACATTGTATGGCCGAAGAACTTGTAGGTGAGTTTGGCGCCGCGGCCGGTGACGACGATGTGGGCGTAAGGCTGCGGTTTGAGAGTACTGCTTTCGGGCGCTTCGGTACGGTGGCGATCGGCTTGTTACTTGCAACACTTCTGGGCACGTGCCAGCTGGGCGCGTATGTGCGCTGTGTGCGCCGCCCAGTCCAGGTCGTCGCCGGTGGGAGCGTCGTTTGGCCATGTCTCCATTGCTCCCAAATTGGCCTCCTTCCCGTACATCGCCTTGAACGGAGTGCAGTTGAGCGACGAGTGGAAGGTTGAGTTGTACCAGAACTCCGCCATGGGCAGCCAGCGACGCCATTTGCTTGGGGTGTCGTGCACAGCGCACCGGAGATACATCTCCATGCACTGGTTCACGCGCTCGCTTTGCCCGTCTGTCTGCAGGTGGTAAGCGGTGGAGTACAACAACTTCGTGCCGGCGCCGGCGAGCAGCTCCCGCCAGAGGTTGCTGGTGAAGACTTTGTCGCGACCTGAGACGATCGAGGCGGGCACCCCGTGCAGATTCACCACGTTGTCCTAGAACGCGCGCGCCACCTGCGCCGCGTGGAAGGGGTGGCGAAGGGGGATGAAGTGGGCAAACTTGATGAAGCGGTCCACCACAACCATGATCGTGTCGAAGCCTTCTGACGGCGGCAGCCCCTCCACGAAATCCATGGTGAGATCTTCCCAGGGCGCGGACGGAATGGGCAGCGGCGCCAAGAGCCCGACAGGCTTGGAGTGTTCGTGCTTGGCCTGCTGGCAAGTCGCGCACTGCTGCACGAACTCTTCGGTGTCCCGCTTGAGCCCGCGCCACTCGAAATGCTTGCGCACTCGCTGGTAGGTTGCTATGACGCCGGAGTGGCCGCCGACCGCGCTGTTGTGGAGCGCGGCGATGAGCTTGGTGCGAAGCGCGGTGTTGGCGCCAATCCACAGGCGGCCACCGCGACGGATGACGCCGTGGTGCAGTTCGTACTTGATCGTCGTTAGGGCTGGTGATGGCGAGCTTTTGCAGTTGATCTTGGGCGTCTGGGTCGGTGGAGTAGGAGTTGAGAACCTCCTGAATCCAAGCTGGCTGGCACGCCGAGAGCGCGGCCAGATCCAGTTGCTTGCCCACGCGAGACAGGGCATCAGCCGCGCCGTTGTCGAGGCCGCGTTTGTACTGAAAGCGGAACTGCAGCCCGACAAGCTTCGACATGGCCTTGTGCTGCAGCTTGGTCTCGAGGTGTTGCTCCCCCAGATTGCAGAGAGACTTGTGATCCGTAAGGATGTCGAAGGGCAGCGCGCAAGTAGGGCGCCACTGCCGATCGCCATCATCACCGCCAAGAACTCCTTTTCGTATGTCGAGAGCTTACGGTTGCGCCGCGGCGCCTTCTTTGAAGAACGCGACCAGGTGCCCTTCCTACACGAGCACGGCTCCGACGCCCGTGTCGCACGCATCAGTCTCGATGGAGAACGGCTTGTCGAAGTTGGGCAGAGCGAGCACGGGCGTCGTCGTCATCGCGATCTTGAGCCAATCGAACGCCGCTTGTGCTTGCTCGTTCCAGGAGAAGCCCTTCTTCGTGAGGAGCTGCCTGAGGGGCTTGGCGATGATGCCGTAATGCGGCACGAACTTCCGGTAGTATCCGGTGAGCCCCAGGAACCCACGCAGCTCGGTTGCGTTCATCAGCGTTGGCCACTGTTCCATGGCCTGCGTCTTGTCCTTGTCAGTGGCCACGCCCTCCTTGGATATGATGTGCCCCAGGTAGTCGATGTGGTCACAGGCAAAGCTGCATTTGCTCTCCTTGACGAACAGTTGGTGCGGCCGCAGGAGCTCGAAGACAATCCGGAGGTGTTCGATGTGTTCTTCCATCGTTTCACTTAAGACAAGGATGTCGTCAAGGAAAATGATCACAAATTTGCGCACACACTTACTGAAGATTGCATTCATGAGGCATTGGAAGGTTGTCGGCGCGTTCGTCAGGCCGAATGGCATGACCCTGAACTGGAAATGCTCATGGTGCGTCTTGAACGCGGTCTTGGCCTCGTCCGCTTCTCGCATCCGAATTTGATGGTACCCCGCGCGGAGATCCGGCTTGGAGAAGACGGCTGCACCCGCGAGTTCGTCCAGGAGCTCGTCAACGATCGGAAGCGGGAACTTGTTTTTTATCGTGGCGTCGTTCAGGCGACGGTAGTCGACGCAGAACCTCCACGTCTCGTCCTTCTTCTTGACCAGGAGCACCAACGCGACGTACGGACTGACGCTGTGCGTGATGATGCCGGCGTCGAGCATTTCCTTGACTTGCCGCTCAATTTCGTCCTTTTGGAGTGGCGAATAGCGGTAAGGTCGAGTGTTCACGGGCACTGCACCTTCCACCAGGGTGACGGCGTGGTCGTACTGACGGTGTGGCGGCAGGCCCTGGGAAGCGGCGAACACGTCGGCGAATTCTTCCAGGAGATCAGCGAGGGGTGTCTGGCTCGCGCACTTGCGACGCGGTGGCGGTGCGCGCCCGCACGTGTCCACCATGGCCATGGCCCAGACGTCATTGCCTGCGATCATCTTGCGCAGTTCATCGGGTTTGATCGCCTTGAGGGTGGTAGCAGCATTGGTGGGCGCGCCCCGGAGCGTCACCTCTTCGCCGTCGTGAGTGAACTTGACCCACTTGTCCTGCCAGTGGCATGTCATGGGGCTATGCTTGGCAAGCCAGTCCATGCCCAGGATGCCGTCGTACGCGCCAATGTCAAGTTCGCACATCGGAGTGACGAACGTGTGCCCCTGCATCCACCATTTGAGCTCGGGCACGATACGGTTGCAGGTGAGGCGGTCACCGTTGGTAACGCGCACGTCCACCCGCGGCATCTCTTCAGTTGGCAACCCGAGGCGGTCGACGAAGGACTTGTTGACGTATGCGAAGCTCCCGAATCGAAAGCAGAAGAAGATGACTTGGTTGCCCACCAGAGCGCGCAGGCGGATCGTGGTCGCCGAGTCCGCGCCGTCCAGCGCATGCGACGAGAGCAGGCAGCATTCGGGCGCGTCACCTGGAGGAGCGGGCGGCTGCGCTGCTGGCCCTGGGTCGTCGAGAAGCTGCAACGCGTGGATGGTGTCGTCGGAGAGCACCTCTCCGTGACCGCCGACGTGGATGGTGAGGAGCTGGGCCGGTTGCGCGCACCGGTGCTCCCGTGAGAAGCGGGCGCCGCACTTGAAGCACAAGTTGTTGGCGCGGCGGTAGTCGCGAAGCTGCTTCTCGCGCGCGTAGTCGTCCGTGGGAGCGCGGTTGGGCGCGGCCACGCGCGGCTATAGAGGAGTCGATGCCGGTGGAGGCCGTCCCGCTGGTGTGATGCGTGGGCGCGCGTGCGGTGCCCAGCTCCTCCTCCTGAATGCGCGCCAGCACAGACGCCCTGGTAATGCTCGAGGGTGCCTGGAGCCGGACCGGCGCTCGTAATTCGTCCTTCAAGCCCATGATGAACTGGGTGACGAAGAACTAGGTGTTGATGGACAGATCGAGCGCGAGCAGGTGATACATTTGCTCATCAAACGTCGCGCGGTACTCGGCGACAGAGGAGGTTTGACGAAGCTGCAGCAGTTTGTGCATGACCACCTCGAACTCGTCGGCGCCAAATTCCGCGAGCACGGCGGCGGTGAAGGACTCCCAAGTGATGCCGCGATGTGTTTGTCAAAAAGCTCGTAGCCAGTGCGCGGCCTGGCCTTCGATATACAGAGCTGCGGTGGCCACCCAGTTGTGTGGTGCGACCTTGTAGAGCTCAAAGTACGCCAGGCAGCGATCTAACCACAGGTACGGCGCGGAACCGTCGAACCGCGGAAAATCGTGCTTCGGCGGCTTGTGGTAGTCGTTGCCGTTGTAGCCCGTTGTCGGAGAGGGACTTGCTCCTGGAGCGACGAATCCGCCATGAGGAGCCACTGGGATCAGCGGGGGACGATGGTCGCCGAGGCCGCGGCGGACCTTGGCTCGGCGAACTGTGGCGTGGCGAGTGTGGAGGCGGCGAAGCGGCGGCGGCGGTTCTTGCCGCGCGTGGCTGGTGCAAAGATCGTCGTGACCGATCCCGAGGGTGAGGCAGAGCCCTCCACCGTCTTGCGGGTTGCGTCGACGTCGACCTGGGTCAGATAGATCTGCTGAGCGAGTCCGCGCACGTCCTGCGAGATCTGTGCGTTGAAGGCAACCTGGACCTCGATCTGCTTGTCGTGGGTCGCCTTCTGCTCATCCATCTTGGCGAGGAGGGACTCGAGCAACTTGGTGATGTTACTGTTGCCCTCGAACATCACTGCCAGCGTCGCCGCGGAAGCTTTGGCGGGCGCCGTTGCCGTGCTTGGAAGAGATCGAACCCCGTGACGGATTTTGGGTGAGCTTGCCGGAGCAGCACACAGCGGCGCGGTGGATGTTACCGATCTACGACCAGCTCGACGGGGAGAAAAAAATTTAGGATGAATTTGGCTCTGATTACCAACTGTAACGAACGTTGGAGGAGGGGATCGGCAGGTGAGAGAGAGCAGGAGGGGAGAGGCCGAAGAAAGGGGATGAGATTGTTTTCAGAGGAAGGATTGGAGGAGAAGACAGTCTGTTACACACGCATGCCCTGCCTCAGACGGCTGGCAGCATATTTAACTCTCTCCTCGCTCTCACTCACACACACTTACAGGTGGGGGCGATCCTTGCCACGTCACACTGGACAAGTGGCGATTTACTGGCCAGCTGTGACACAAACTTCTGTAATAAAGCCTTGTGTGCTTTCCCAGCTACCGCATCCAGTTATCGGAATTTTCCCATCAAGAGAATCAATTAAATTATTTTGAGGGGCCAATAATTACTGTAGTTGCAATATTCTACAGCTAACCTGTCAAGAGGTGCATGCATGTAATTAGCCATTGCATTATTGGGCTGGCAGGGTCAGTCAGTCAGACGCTGCAGCCTGCAGGCCGGTCTCCTCTTGCTGCCATGGATCCCACTCAAATCCAGTCGGTGGGTACCTAATTAATAACCCCATTTCTCAGAACCCGCCGCCATCCCTTCCTCGTAACTTTGTACCAAGTTCATTCGTATATCACCAAAAACGAAAAGCACAAAGTTGTTGAGCAAAGAAGAAGCGCGGCATTCAGCAGCTCGGCTTTACATTGCGTGACTTGAGATACAGTTAACAATGACCCGTTGCTTACCTCTCCTTCCTAAGGAGCGGAATTTCCAATGGAGTTTTTGACTGCACAGTCGATGGATCCACGCAGCTGTCGAACCCCGACGTTTCGTCTTCACTGACGCATTGGCTGTTGCTCTGACGGTTATATGTCATCTGCATGGCCCATATTAAGGCCAGTCCAGCTGAATGCGGCGACATGTTGATCAACTTATGTTGATCCAGTCGATCGCTTGCTCCAAACTCTAATCTAGAGATGACCTGAGACGGTCAGACCTTCCCAGCCGAAAATATGTTGATGTTAGGTAAAGCTGACGGTATATATCTGCATGGTGAGCTTTCGTGTCTGCTGGATGCTAGATCGATGGACGGCCTCGCCTTTCAGAATTTTCAGAATAAAATAAAAAGACGCATGGACGGATGGATGGACGACGTTGGACGTCACCGTGCACACCAAACGGATTGGAGGCGGCAGAATTTCTCCGCCGGGTTCCTTTGTCTGCAATTAAGATCGGGGGAACATGCGTGAAAGCTCAGTCTCATCGACCACAGTTCAGATGTATGGATGGTCTGACTTCCTGTGTTGATGGCTTCAAGATTTTTTACCAACTGAAAGAGATGAATTATGTCATCCGACAACAGAGCAACTTTCTAATTATTGTTTGCTTGACAAATGCTACTAATGTCAAGGAATTGGAGTTATTGCTTCACATAGAAGTACCGTGAAAAGTAAATAAGCTGTCGTTTGTAAATTTGAAGGTTAACCTCACCTTCGTAGGCTAATCGACAAGTAATAACCGAGGAAGTAAATGGAACGGGTTCGTAAACATTTACCTAAAATCGCATTAGCATCAAGAGAGAGACGAGGGAATGCAGATGCATCCTCCCGACCAAATGCCATTTTCACTCACCTACCGGATCAGATCAAGCTGCAGGACGCATGAGAGAGAGAGAGAGAGAGAGAGAGAGAGAGAGAGAGAGAGAGAGAGAGAGAGAGAGAGAGAGAGAGAGATGTTTGATGCAAAATACTTTGGTCTTTCAAAGTCTCAAAGATGTGGCAACTGCCAACAAGAGATGGGCAAACAAGTCATGTTCCAAAACTGCACTGGAAAAAGTGGGAATTAAGTGGAAACCTGTCATGTTCCATGTCCTCCTTTGATGCCCTTTCTTCGCATAAAAGCACCAGATCATCGACCCATTAACGAAACCAATGATTTCAAAAATTAAACTAAATGAACAGCTACCCCATTGTCCTTGCAAAAGAAAGAAAAACACCATTTCATAGAAGTTCAATGTAGTATCAAATTTTAATGCCAACAGAATAAGTCTAGGAAGGCAGTATAACTCTCAAATTTTAATGAAACTAAATGAAAAAACCGGACCGTTTCTTTTTGAGAATCACAACTTGGGATGATTATCTATACTCATCCTTGTGCCTTTTTAACACAATACTTAACACATATGCCCACAAACACGTAAATACACTCACTCCTACAAATGCATGCATGAGCACCTCCGTACTAAGAGCAACTCCAGCAGACCCCGCAAAACACGCAGACCCGCAAAATTCCGGTGAGTATGCAAGCTCGGCCCAATTTTCCGGCAAGTACAGAGCCCGCATACTCGCCCGGCCCGCAAAAATATTTGCCGCGGCCCGCAAACCGCACGCCCCGACCGTTATATCTACGGTTCCGCGGGTCGTTTGCGGGTCGAAACCCTATCCCCCGCCGCCGCCAAGCCACGCGATTCCCCACCCCCTTTCTCCATATTTCTCGCCACCGGCGACCACCTCCCAGCCTCCAGCTACCATGTGGGGCTCCGGACGCGGCTCCGACAGCAGATCCGGCGGCCAAAGCGACCCGGAGCGCGAGCGGCGCGAGGAAGCGCGGGGATCGGAAGTGGACCAACCGCGGCCTGTCGCCGCCGGCGTGCTTCCGCGTCCGCGAGACGGAGGAGTACGACCATCGGCGCGCGTCCTTCTCCTCCGCGAGATCTTCGTACGCCGGGAGCTCCTCCTCTTTCGGCGCGGGCCTTCTCCCCATGAAGAGGGAGTGGTCGGAGGACAAGGAGGATCCAGAGGAGCCGAACGAGTTCGACTTCGTCCCCGTCAAGAAGGAGCCCGAGGAGCCTGCTTCGCTCGGCCACCGCGGAGTCGTCGGGCCGGAAGACTACTTGCCGACGCCGACGTCGGCGCGTTCGGCCGCCATCGCCCGGCGGAGCGTCTTGGCGAGGCGGAGCGCCGGCGCCACACCGAGGAGCTTTAAGACCTCCAGTGGCGGCAGGCGGTCGCCGCCAACCTCGCCGCTAAGGAGAAGGACGAGGAGTGGCGCCGCATCCGCGAGGAGCGGAGGGCGAATTAAGTCGACCTCTGCAGCTCCGGCGAGGAGGATTGAGCGTCCTTCTCCTCCACGGTGTCGTCCATTTGCCACGACCTCGCCGCCGTCAGATCCAACCCCCTCTAGTACTAGTATTAATGTAGTATGTAGTACGAACTATGTTTGTAGTGTTTGATCATGTAAAATCTATGTAGTATGTGATGAACTACTCGCGTCAACGAGGTGCAATTTCTCCTGTGAAAGTGTTTTTTCAAATTATGCAGTTTTAGATACGGTTTCTGTTCGGCCACGCTAGTTTTCGACCCGCAAACGCGATCTTCGTGAAACTGCAAATGCGTTTTGCGGGTCAAGTTTTTGCGGGGTCTGCTAGAGTTGCTCTAAGCCCCCACAACATCTTGAGATTGACGAAGTCATCGTAGGTGCCTCGACGGAACGCCTCCTCCCATTAAACGAACATCGCCGAAAAGCGTGGAATAAATTCAGGAAAATTAATGCGAGCACCAGTGCCAAGTCTAGTACTTGAACCTTAGTGGATGGTTCCACCATAAGAAATCTAACCATCTGAGTTGCGCTCTGTTCGCAGTCATCCTTATGCCCTAGCAAACGTCTCACCTACCATTAGTCTTAGTCTTGTTATGCTTTTTTTATAGAAAGGATTAATCTTGTTACAATAAAAAATATATTGCCCGCACTTCTCCACCAGTCCAGACTTTTGGGTGAACCGACTAGTGCATAAATTCAATACGGTATAAGAGCCAAGAGGTCTTAAGTCTAAGACCCATGCACTATTAATACAAAATAGATGTGACCTACATCGATCCAACATGTCTTTTGCGTGAACTGACTCATGCATGAATTCAGTAGTTACATGTTTTTTTTTGCGGGGTCAGTAGTTACATGTTGGTGTAGTAATTGAGTAAATAGAACAAATAATTATTTAGTTGACATATATAATGAGCTACATTAGTAGGGCTATTTAAAATGAAAACATGCTACAAGTTCGTTTTGTCTCGACACAAACATGGATTAAAGACCATATTGCTACTACTTGCTAGAACAAGTTCAAACATGCATCACAAGAATGTTTGATTGATTCCTTGGCAGTTGGCACTACTATAGGAAAACGTGAGCATTACCTTTCTAACCTCTCCTCAGTAGATTATTCATAGTAAGAATTATCCAGTGAGAGTTTCCTTTTATTGTAACCTTTGTTAGTGAAGTTGGCGAGTCGAATCATGTTTATAATGAAAATTTTCCTTTATGCCAAATTAAGATCGATCTTCTTTTATTATAGCAGAACGTGTGAGGGAAACTAACTTATCTCCCAAAACACTCCCTCCTAAGAACCCTAGCCCACCACCACCCCTCCCTCCCCACTCTTCCTCCCTTGTTGCTGCGAGGCGGCCGTCGACAATATGCAGGAGTCGATGAAGGTAGCAGTGAGGCCCTCATTGCTCCTTAGTGGAGAGGGTGCTGGAAATCGAGGCTCCGACTCCATGTGGAGATGGCGACGCCAACCCTTCTCTGCAAGCAGTGGCGGCGAGTGGAGCGGACGCGTGGGCATCAGGCCATGTGGTGCGACCTCGGGCGCAATAGTGGCAGATCTAGCTTAATTAGTGGCGCCTAGATCTGGCGGTTTAGTAGCACTAGAGAGGTTGCAATGGCAATGGCCCTATATATGCGGCCTCCCTCATTGTTGTTTACCTTTCCTAGGGATTTTACCTGACTAGTGGAGGATGTCTGTAGTGTACACCATAGTGGCGGACACGAGGATGTGGTTGGCGGATCTGCAGTGGACACATTGACGGGTGGATCTAGGTGTAGCACTACGTCAAGTGCCCCTCTTACCCTCATTAAAGGGGATTGAAGGCGGTGTGACAGTGTCTAGAAGTAGTACGAGGAGGCCCTCTACCTATCTCATGTGTTTTGTCTAGCAGTGTGGGTGAGCTTTAGGATCTCATAACATCGAGATCCTTCTTGTGAGTCGTCATTAGATGGTAGAATGGTTGCTAGCAGTGACATCTTTGATGACTGGTATGTGCATGCCCTGACTGCAAACCAGCGATCTCGCCTCTTGTAATTGACCAGGCAATGTCGACGTGCATGCGTCTTGCCTTTGTTGAAGGTGTTGGCTCGAAGCTCAGCCGCGGGATGAAAATCCCAAGTCCAACTCTTGGTTGGATCCGTCAACATTAGCGTGCATGCAATGATCCATTCATGTAAGCTTTGTCCATAGTAGTGTATTGTTTGTTCTTGTCATAGTGTTCAATTGATCAATATACATATTGAGAGTTGATGGTTGACCGCCGCCCCCCTTCTCCTATCCGGGAGGCTCCCGGGACGGCGGGGCAAAGGGGGTTGCTTTTGCCACCCTTTCTCCTAGTAGGTTTGTGGAGATACTTTCGTGAGGCGGGTCCTTTTGTGGATGGCTCAGGTTTGTGGATCAACGATGAGATTTAATTGGCATTGTTCAATAATCAATAAGATATGGTTGTGTGCATTAACCAATGCAGAGGTTGAGGATTGATTGTCCTTCTCGGAAAAATAGCATGCTTTAGTGGGCTGTTTATCAACAAAAAGTTTAGTATTTTTCTTAAATATTTTTGTGAGGAAGGTAGGAGTACATTACATTTAGCTGATTGTAGAATATTTGGCTGCAAAAATGCATGTAATCATCACGGGAATTATATAGTTTAACTCTTGCACGCACCATATTTTTTCTTGAAAAGAGAGAACACCTCCGTCCTCTATATTTATTAAGGCACACAACCATATCTTATTAACAAGTACCAAGTACATCATGAAATCAAGTATATCCAACAGTAGAGCAATGCTAAGACAACCAAAAATGCAAGAAAAGTTACACTAGACATTTATTTTCCATTAGTATCATTACTAGACCCAAATTGGTTAAGTATGGTCCGCGCAACTATCTTCAAGTGGTAGCATCTAGAAACTGATGATTTCCATACCTTCATTTGTTGAAGAAAGCATCATGTACGGGTCTAGTGTGTAACCTTGTGGATAACTTGTAAAAACATTGGAAACTTTAATCATGTTAAAAATAATATTATTGCGGTAATTCTAAATTGCCCAACAAAGGGCTTACACCCCCACTTGAGCTTGGGGTCAATCCCAGCTAACTAGTTGCCGAACATATTCTCGATTCTTGTAAGCAAAGGTAAATTATAAACCACATGTGTAATGCGTCGAATCAGGATGGCGAAATGACAAGACGGGAATAAATGTTGTTGTTTCATCTCATCACAATAGCAACACTTCTTACTCCCTTACCATATGTGATTTGCCAAGTTGTCTTTCGATAAGACCACTCTTCGACACACTATTTATTTCCTAAATGTATTCTCTATGAAAAAGGTTGCCCTTATCTACCAAATCAGCGTGCATCGTGTTAGAATACATATTGGGTTTAAAGATAGAGATCGAATAGGTTTAAAGTCCTAGGGCTCTATATTTTATCACACATCGACCTAAAAGAGAAGACACTGGATGAATGAAAAATCAAGTGGAATACTCTCCGTTCATGAGATAAGCTGAAATGCAAAATATCGCATCTCCATCGTTATTGTCACATATTTTAACTGGAGGTTAAAACCTTTGGCACTGCATCATATGATGCACACAATCAAATCCTTACTACCCCATTGAAAACATTTTGCATTGGACAATATATATACTCATACAAAGATGGTATTGATGGCTTAGCGGTGTGTCTCCCACCTAAATATCTTCTAAAAATCTTGTGATGATTGCTCGCACCATATGCGTGAGAATTACACCAGCCAGGATGAGACCGCGCATGAACCCTACCACAGCCTCTAGCTAGTTAGCGCACTGTGAAGCTTAAGCCTGACCTCACCGTGATCTTAATGGGGATGGAGACCGGAGCCATATGACCTCTCACCTGAATCCCTCCTTTTTGTGCCTAGTGCTGCTAGAATCGGTTGTCTTAGCCAGTGTTGCAATCAAATAAATTTATTGTCCTAGTGTACAAGCACTTATTGATGGGTCGATCTCCAAAAGTTTGGAGCACAAATAATGACCATACTAGGTACAGAAAACTATAATATCATTGCACCAAAGAGTGTCGAGGGCCCGTTTGGTATGGATGAATCATGATAAATTCAAGTTGATGTACTAACTGAGGATTCGTTAGACATTTAATTTATGTTAACAGTTTTGCTAAAGCACATCTAGATGTGCTTTAAGTATTACACATCTAAATACTACGGAAAAACTAACGCCCACACGTGTGGGCGTTTGCACATCACCCACACGCCTCCATCACCACTCATTTTGTCACGTATGAATAGATGACATCAGCAGAATTTTTTTTTGATTTTTAGCTTAAAAATATTTTATCTCTTAATTAAAAAAGCGAATTAAAAATCCGTTTTCACCATTAAATCCGTCTCGACAAGATCTTCAAAACTAGATCCTATGTTGATATGTTTCGACGAAATTTTTTTTCCCCAGAAGTTGCCATGATGTTTACATTATAGTTGCCACAGTGCTTAAACTAAAGTTGCCATGTGGCAACTTTAGTTTGTAGATCATGGCAATTTTAGTTTTTTGATGATGGCAATTCCAGTACTTTGACCATGAAAATATTTTTTTGTATGAACCATGGCAATTTTAAGTGCATTATAATGGCAATTTTAGTTTATGGTGCATGGAAAGTCTAGTTTCTTAATTTGTCGTTTTATAATACGTCAAAAATTACTTTTAAATGTAAAGGAAAATAACTGAAACATATCATGGCAACTTCAGTATAAAAACCATGGCAATTCATATGCAATAGACATGGCAACTTTTAACCCAAAATAAATTTCATCAAAATATATTGATATGAGATCTAGTTTCGAAGATCTCGTCACGAGGGGTTTAATGGTGAAAACGGATCTTCAATCGGATTTTTCATTTAAGAGATAAAACATTTTAAAAACTGAAAATTTAAAAAGATTCTCGCATGCATGCATGCATGCAATGACGTGACAATTTATATTGCATTAGAGACGTGTGGTGCATCTCCCTTCCTGCCACACGTGTGGTAGTTATCAACGTCCAAATACTATGTCATTGATTTTGGACGCCGATAACTGCCACACGTGTGGTGTATTAGGCATCCGCCCACACACCGTGTGTGGCGTGAGCACGAGGCAGCCCACACGAGCTGTGTGTGGGCGCACATTAGAATTGCCCACACGTATGAGCGCAGCTACTTCGTGCCACACGCCCAACAAATACTACTCATCTCCACCTCGCGCGTGTGGCACGAAGCAAGAATGCCCACACGTCCTGGCGCAGCTACGTTAGGTACCCGCGGGATAACGATTTAGTTGCCATCCGGAATGGCAGATGTAGTTATCCGGGATAGCAAGTGTAGTTGTAAAAGCATGTCAACTCTATCTATTTTGGTTAACTATAGTTGTCATGTTTAATTTATGGTAGTTGCCGCATGTAATCAAACCGTAGTTGCCTTATGTGATTAACTACTTGCCACATATGGTTAAACAGTAGTTGCCATGTGTGTTTACGTAGTTGTCACGTGTGGTCCAACCATAGTTGCCATGTATGGTTAATCACAGTTGCCATGTGTGTTTATCTAGTTGCCACGTACGCGCAACTGCAGTTGCCGTCTAGGAACGAATTATAGTTGTCATGTGTGTTTACCTAATTGCCACGTCCGCGTAACTGCAGTTGCCATCCACAACGTAGGAGTCATCGTGTGGGCGAAAAGCAGTTTGCCCACACGCGCATGGACTAGGTGGTGGCTGTGTGGGCAGAAACTAGTTTGCCCACACACGCAGCTGGCAAACAGCATGGTGCGGGGCATGTGGGCAAACTCTCCAACGCCCACACACCAGCCTTGTCCTATGTGGCACATCAAATTCACCTTTTCATGTCAAGATTCATGCAAACTACACTGGACGACGATCCAGACGTGTGGGCGAGTTGAAGAAGTGCCACACGTGTGGACGTTAGTATTTCCGTTGATTTTACGCTAAGATTCGTGCATGCATTTCTTTTGTCTTTTTTCCTTTTCTTTCTAGTTGATTGACTGACTTAGATGTACAACAGTTAGGGCACATCTAGATGTGCCCTAGACAAACCCGTGTGTTAATTCTGATTGTAGCAGGGCGGACTTTTTTTGGGTAAGAAATCAGTGGCCAAGCATACATCTAAGCCACGTATGGTGATAGGCAGACAAGATAAGATATTTGTTTGTTGCATATATCGCAAATTCACAAACTATGGTTGCTTTTAGTTGCTTTTAGCGAATTTGATGTCGCGACGTAAATTCGCAAGGGCACGCACCTACCTGCCCTTCTAGCCCACCCGATTTGCCTCATGATCCGCAAAGTAGTTGGATCCCACACGTGTTTTAAGTTTTAATCTTTGAAACTTACGATTTTGCATATGAAACTTGCTATTTTCTCGGTCGCTCATATCAAGTTCCAGAGTTGAAACTTTACTAACGTTTGTGAGCCAAAAATTTCATTACATGTGTGTAAAATTTCATTATGAAATACGTTTTGATGTGAGCCAAAAAAACAAAATAATATATTGGTACAGCGAATACTTCATATGTTAGAAATTCATGATTTTTTTATATTTTTGTGTAGCTTGCATAAAAATGCATTTCACTGTGAAACTTTACAGACAAGTTGTATACATCCGTAGGTATCTGTACTTTTTCAATTTTTTAACCCTCCCTAAAAATCAGCTTTTTTATTTTTCAAAACCCGGGCTCCATGGAGCTCAGGGGCGAATAATCCCTTATTACACGGTTGAAAGGTGAAAAGACCTCAAAGTTGAATAGGGCTAGAAATGACCCTAGTATCATCTATCTGAGCATAGCCTTCGGTCTGCAACAATTTTTGAACCATGTCTTAAACAGACATGATTTGTTGTCACATCAAATTGTTCTTTTCTTGATTATTATGTAATCTCTCTTAAATATGAAGATGTTGTCGACTTTGATATGCAAACCATTTAGTTTTGGGGATTGCACTGGAATTTTCTTCACAAGTTTGAGCAGCCATCCTATTCGTTATGAACCTACTCCTGTTGCGAGAAGAGAGCCGCGAATAGACCAAGAGACAACCGTAGGTCATCAAGGACTAGCAAGAGGATATGACAGCAGAGATGACCAAGTAGAAGGCCGGCGGCAAATCTAGCGGCAGGGGGTAGGAATTGGCAAAAAGGAATGCCAGGTTGAGAAAACGTAGCGGCGAGGGTAGGGGCTGGAACACGGTGCTGACATGTGCCACACATAGGGCCATAGCTGGTAAGGCTATAGCGATGAGCACGACTAAGATGAAGGGGCGGTGGCCGCGGAGTAGTGTAAACGATGAGATGTTTTAGTGCAAGCTAGGCTGACGTATCTACATGGTGTTGACATGATGCCCAATAGGCCCATAGCCAACATTATTAAAATTGACCAAATAAAAATAATGCCATCTAGTTCTTCAAGAGAGATTTCATGAGTGTAATTTAAGCTTCAGCATGCATGTTCATATTAAAACATGCTCCGCTAGCGAACCCGTGGATTCACCTCCCCTCTGCCCCCGCTTTGACGGACGGTCGCCGCGAGTAATTCCGGTGCCTCGACTCCGGCTAGTAGTTCAAGTTAGAGTCTTTTAGTCTCTAAAGGGGCGTCACCTGGGCAGATGATGGCTCTTCATCTTCGAGCTCGAATCCACCTCGAGTTCATCGCTCGAGAAGGAGTTGACGAAGCTCCGATATAGATTCCTCCTGTCTCCTTAGGACGAGAGGTTAGGGTTCTCACTGTGCATGCACGATGACGGGATATGATGTCAAACCATTTAGGTCGATTCAAGAGTTCAACAATGATGACTATAGCTTCAGGGCGCTGGTCTTTAGGGGCACGTGCACAATGACTTTCCGGTTGTCATGGACAAGGTTAGGCCGGCTTCGGTAGGGGAGCGGCAACAACCACACTCCGGCGGCTTGTTCTAGTGACAACAACCACACTTCATTCATGGACGATGGTTGTTACCCGGTGTGATGGTCTCATGGGACCTTAGCACTACGACTTCCTACCAGTCTACTACAACAAGGTTTGCCCGGTTCCGGTGAGGGAGGAGCAACGACGTCAGCACGCCTTCGACTCGCTCCAGTACTTGTGACGTCGCAAGGTGGTGGATGGATCTAGTTGTAATTTTTGTTACCTATGGTGTTCTTTGTACTGCTATGATTGATTATGAATAGATTGGAAGTTTCTGTTGCAAAAAACTATGCTTGTTGTTGGAGTATTTTGGTGTTCGAATGATAACTAAACAACCCTTAAAATTGGTTATAATAGGCATGGCATCCACGTGCCAATTAAAAAATAAAGAAAGAAGATACCTTAAAAATATGTAAAGAAAAACATTATGATAATCAAGTCAACATCCATGACTAAGCAAAACTAGTGATCATCTTCTCCAACCCCCTCACCCAAAACCAGTATATATAACCACCCGAAAATCCAAGACTCTACCACAGCAGTACACACATTCCATCTCTCTCCCAAAGTCCCAAGCTCATAATTAGGCACCCAAAATCTAGACAAAAATGTCACCCCTCTCGAAGCCAAGAGCAGCCACAAGAGCTCTCCAACAAATCATCCTTCTCTCCCTCCTCCTTCCATGCCTCCCCCAACCTCTCCCCTCCCCTTCCCCCTCCCCAACGCCGGCGCAGCCGTCCCTGCCTCTCTCGCCGTTCAACGAGCGCCTCGACGCGGCGTACATCGCCTTCCAGGCGTGGAAGCACGTCATCACCGAGGATCCCAAGAACCTGACCGCTGACTGGTGCGGCCCCTTCGTGTGCAACTACACCGGCGTGTTCTGCGCCGCTGCGCCCGACGACCCGTGCATCCTCACCGTGGCGGGCGTCGACCTCAACCACGGCCGCATCGCCGGCGTCCTCACCGACCACCTCGGCCTCCTCGCCGACCTCGCGGTCCTCCACCTCAACTCCAACCGGTTCCACGGCACGCTGCCGACGTCCATGCAGCACATGCGGCTCCTTTTCGAGCTGGACGTCAGCAACAACCTCCTCTCCGGCGCCTTCCCGTCCTTCCTCACCTCTCTGCCGTCGCTCAAGTACCTGGACCTCCGGTTCAACGACTTCGACGGCGAGCTCCCGGACGCGGTGTTCGGCCGGCAGCTCAGCCTGGACGCGCTGTTCGCCAACGACAACCGCTTCAACGTGTCGCTGGCGTCGGGGAGCCTGACCAACTCCACGGCGTCGGTCATCGTGCTCGCCAACACCAAGCTGGCCGGCTGCCTGCCGCCGAGCATCGGCGACATGGCCGACACGCTGGTCGAGCTCATCCTGCTCAACACCAGCATCAGCTCCTGCATCCCGCCGGAGATCGGCAAGCTGAAGAAGCTCAAGGTGCTAGACCTCAGCCACAACGAGTTCGCCGGGGAGCTGCCGGAGAGCATCGGCGACATGGAGAGCCTGGAGGTGATCAACGTGGGGTACAACATGCTGTCCGGCGCGGTGCCGGAGACCATCTGCTTGCTGCCGAACCTGAAGAACCTGACGGTCGTGGGCAACTACTTCTGCGAGGAGCCGGTGTCCTGCCTCCACGTCCCCCGGCGCGACGACCGGATGAACTGCATCCCCGACTGGCCGCACCAGCGGTCGCACGAGCAGTGCATCGCCTTCGAGCACCGCCCGCCGGTGCACTGCGGCGCCGACGGCTGCATTCTTCCGCCGCCGTGAAAGGCTTTCCGCGTGCATGGACGCACCCTACACGTACCGACGTACGCATGACAACGCCGCGTACGTGGTTGGTGTTAGTGGTACACGTACGGCAATTCTAAGCTGCATTTGTGGGGTTTAGGAGCGGTGATCATCAAGACTCATCGAATTAATTCATGGTCGCTAATGCACAGGTTAGTTTCGATTATTAATTTGTGTCGTCGGTGCGCGCGTGCGTGTGTTTGGTGGGTGCAAGGTAAGGTGAGGAGGAATATTGAACTGCAAGTGTGGTGTCCCTTTAGCCTTTTGTTGCCGCACATAAGTGCCACAGCTGATGTAGCTCTCAAAACAAAAGCGTGACATGTAAACTATGGCTAAATAAGGATTTGAGCAATAAAGTCACTTTACGACTGTTTTGCGATGCACATTCTTTTCTTCTTTTTGGGGTTCTATAGTTGTATTTCTAAGTGTCAAACTCTGCTCTTTCTTTATTACAAATAATACATGTCACCATTTGAACATAGAGCTTCAGGTGCTGCATCGTATTGGACATGGGTCCACACTTTTTTTTTCCGGCAAAAGAACCGCTATAGGAACTATCCACCACCAAAAAAACACTTCAAAAGGGGGTAAAAACTAAGAAATCTTTCACTAAATGAGGTACTCCGGTTGAAAAGATGTTAAATGGGGGTAATTTCAGTGTAGTCTATATCGAAATATCCGAAACATCTTATATTTGTGAACGAGGGAGTACATTATATGTCAAAAAGCTTGCGGCGAATTCAAACTCTTGAAATCACACCCTATGCCAAATTGTTTTTATATAATGCACAAACTACCATATGGCCTCTCACTTGTTTTGACAAAGGATTACCCTAGATCTCTATGCAAGCATTTTTATCATTTTCTATGCTTACGTCTCAATTTTTTCGAAAAGGGGCGCTTTATTACTTAAAAGATTTAAGCATTACACCCTGCCTCTGCATAACTAAGATGCACACAGCAAAACAAAGTCCTCTCGTACATATAAAAAATAAAAAGGCGGAATACAAAGAAACATGTAGAGTCCATATAACGCCTAAAGCGGAGGTTGACCAATCCTAAGATCATACTGCCAGCCATGTTGGTTAAAAGTATCCCTCGCCGTATCCTCCAATCGTGTACACGCCTCCATAAATAGGTCTCAATTCTCCACACGTTGTAGAGAGGACCATAAACGAAGAGTCCCGGTACATCTATAGATAACCTGCAATAGAGAAGTACTTTTATCGTTAAAAATCTTATCATTTCTACACAGCCAAAGCTACCAAATAACGGCAAGCGCTCCCACCCTAAGAAGAGTTCTAAACCTGTGATCAATCTTATGTAACCAATTGCCAAATATATTAGGAACACTACAAGAAGGATACAAGCTAGAAGCTATCTGGATGACTGGCCATATAGATTGAGCCAATTTGCATTGGAGGAATAAATTCTTATTGTCTCATCATGATGACAAAAAACACATTGCGGACTTCCATGCCAATGCCTCTTGATAGGATTATCTTTAGTAAGAATGACTCTGCGACGAAGATACCATGCAAAAAATTTATTCTTAAGAGGTATCTTCATCTTCCAGATCTTCTTCTTGTTGTCAACTGGCACATCAGACTGAATTAACGCTCTATACATAGACTCCACTGAGAAGTGTCCATTCCTATGTAGGTTCCATCGAAATACATCAGACCCATGTGACAATTGCACCGTGGACAACCGTTGGAGCAAGATGTACCACGATTGGAGTCTTGGTCCAACTAAATCTCTTCTGAACGTCACATTTGGCGGAAATGATTCCATTATTACCATGGCAATAGTATCGCCCTTGTGACGCACAATGTTGTATAGAGACGGATATTGTTCCCGGGGTGTGGAATTTCCTAGCCACTTTTCCTTCCAGAATCTAATTTCCGAGCCATCCTTAATCGAGAAGAATCCATAGGAGAAGAAATATTTCTTCGTAGCCACTAGACCCGCCCAAAAGTGAGAATCCCCAGGCTTCCAGTATACTTAGGACACAGCCTTGGAACCCACATATTTACTCCTCGGAAGGGTTTGCCATACACCGTCTTCCGTCAGTAATTTAAACAACCATTTGCCGAGAGGGCCTATTCTTAATCACAAGGTCATTAATGCCCAACCCGCCTTTGTCTTTGGGACGGCAAACCACACTCCATTTAGCCAGTCGATATTTCTTTCGCTCGCTATCTCCTTGCCAGAAGAATCTTGATCGAAAATAATCCAATCTACGTAAAACTTCTTTCGGCAACTGGAAAAAGGAAATCATATATAGTACCATGTTACTTAGTACTGAGTTTATGATGACCAATTTTCCACCCAGAGACAACAGTTTACCTTTCCAACTTCTAAGTCTTTTTTGTAATCTCTCCTCAACGTGTTTTCAACTGCTTACGTCTCAACTAGAAAAGCTAAAAAATGCATGTCTACTAGTTGAAAGACTTGATCGTTACCCCCCCCCCCCCCCACAACACACACACGGACGCATAGACACAAAAAGACCTGATCATCGCAAGCGTAAATATGTGGCAGCATTTTGTTTTCACACCGGTGAGCTTCAGCTTGTACCATTTTTGGTGATCACTTTCTTGAGACGAATTAAGTAAGGGGTTTTTCTGCTTGTCCTATGCATTCATAGATGCACACGACACTATTGGTGATTAATTACTTGAAATGAACTTTATTATGGCGATGATCACGTGTGGTTTTATAGAATAACTTGAGTATAAGGTATGACTGGTTGTTAAGTCTCAGGGATGGGTATATATTGGACTAAATAGGTAGTATGCTTTTTCAGTACGTAATGCGGAAATAATCTGCACATAAACGAGGATAAAGCAACATATGACAATGAAACATTAACATCTGAAGATTTCTTGTGCCTTCTGCAGATTGTCCAAGATGTATCTGGTGACCTACATGTCCGTCTTGATGTTTGTACATACATATGTGGTGGATAACTTTATTTGACTAGCATACCCAAGGTCAAAAAGTGGAACTTCACTTTTGCTCTGTGCTCCACATCCCGATTCTTAACTTAAGTGGTTCACAAATGTAAAGTTAACTAGATATAAGGCACACAACATGATGGTGACAGAAAGGCAATCAAATGATGAACATCACACTCACAATGTTATGTGTTTCTAGGAAGCTTCTTTTATATATAATCTAGGCAAAGTACTTCTCTTGGCACTGACTGACACAAGCGTCAACTGATTAGCCATACGAGTAGAATGAAAAATGACTAATTTTAAAAAGCAATGGAGTTACAGAGAAGGCAACCAAATAGGCGTAGTGCTAGTTCTCTTCCCTTTTCAAAGAAAACTAATGACATTCTAGATGTCTCTTAAGTAAAAAAACTCAAGCATTACTATTTTTCAAAATATTTAGACTGAAAACTTGTAAATCATTATGCATAGAATTTTCTCGAAAAAATATATAGTTTTTTTTATCAATGAGTACTTTTAGAACATTATAATTTTGTTGGTCGTTATACATATATTGCAATAGGAACTAGTGGATAAAGTTAAGCTTCAAAGACTAATATCCAAAACATAATTTTTTGGACTGTGATCCGGGAGTGCTAAATTTTGCAACTTTCTTGAGAAAAAAGATAGGTTTAACTAATGGCATCACTGAGAAACAAGGTAAAGAATTAAAATTTACTCTCCAAAGTCACGACAAATTTGTCTTCTTAAGTGTAACTTTAGACTTCCATTGATTTGTATTTGCATAGTTTGCTATGCCCATGGGTCCAGTTGATATTTTTGGAGTTAGTCTTGTGGGGTGGTTGGACATACGCCCTCCGTTCGAAAATACTTGTCGGAGAAATGCATAAAAATAGATGTATCTAGAACTAAAATACGTCTAGATACATCCATTCCTTCGACAAGTATTTCCGGACGGAGGGAGTATATCACAGGATTTTGGTGAGCAATCTCTTTCTTAAGAAAATATCATTGGAGATATCTTCCGATGTATATGCAATATACATGTTTAAGTTCGTACTATGATGGGTCCATCAATATTATAAAGAAAAGGTGGCAAAGACCATCATTCAATCATGTAAATGACTTCATACATATCCAAAAGACTAGCAAAGCAAAACATAGAAAGAAAAACCATGTAAGAACTCTAATTGATCTTAGCTCGTGTTCATGGTTACTATGGCTCTATGGTGATTGGTGGTGAACCATGTATTAGTTATATATATATATATATATATATATATATCAAAAATAATTGCATGCACTATTTATAAATTGTCTAAAACTAAAATAGCTCCAACTATTATTTTTCCCAACTATATCAGCACCCAACAAGTAAGATATTGTCTTTTCTTACTCAACCCTTGATACGTCTCCAATGTGTCTATAATTTTTGATTGTTTCATCCTATTATATTATCATTCTTGGATGTTTTATAATCATTTTATAGTAATTTTATATCATTTTTTGGTACTAACCTATTGACATAGTGTTAAGTGCTAGTTGTTGTTTTTTGTATGTTTTTTACATCACAGGAAATCAATACAAAACGAAGTCCAAACGCAACGAAACTTTTTGTGGATTTTTTTTTGGACCAGAAGACATCCAATGGGCCGGAGAAGCGCCTGGGGGTGCTCTGAGGGGAGCACAACCCACCAGGGTGCGCCTGGAGGCCCAGGCGCGCCCTGGTGAGTTGTGCCCACCTCGGGGGCCTCCTGCACCGCCTCTTTGCTCTGTAAATACCCCAATATTTCAGAAACCCTAGGGGAGTCTACGAAAACCAATTTCAGCCGCCGCAAGTTCCAGAAACACCAGATCCAATCTAGACACCATCATGGAGGGGTTCATCGTGTCCATTGGTGCCTCTCTGATGATTCATGAGTAGTTCTTTGTAGACCTACGGGTCCGTAGTTAGTAGCTAGATGCTTCCTCTCTCTCCTTTGATTCTCAATACAATGGTCTCGTGGAGATCCATATGATGTAACTCTTTTTGCGATGTGTTTGTTGGGATCCGACGATGAACTTTGAGTTTATGATGAGATATATGTTTTTATCCTTGAAAGTTATTTGAGTCTTCTTTGATCTCTTATATGCAGGATTGCTTATAGCCTCGTATTTCTTCTCCGATATTTGAGTTTTGTTTGGCCAACTTGATCTATTTTTCTTGCAATGGGAAGAGATGCTTTGTAATGGGTTCGATCTTACGGCGCTTGATCTCAGTGACAGAAGGGGAACCGACACGTATGTATCGTTGCTATTAAGGATAACAAGATGGGGTCTATTTCTACATAAATAGATCTTGTCTACTCCCTCTGTAAACTAATATAAGAGTGTTTAGATAACTAAAATAGTGATCTAAACGCTCTTATATTAGTTTACGGAGGGAGTACATCATGCCATCGTTCTTATTGCATTACTTCGTTTCTCCATGAACTTAATACACTAGATGCATGCTGGATAGCGGTCGGTGTGTGGAGTAATAGTAGTAGATGCAGGCAGGAGTCGGTCTACTAATCTCGGACGTGATGCCTATATAATGATCATTGCCTGGATATCGTCATGATTATTTGAAGTTCTATCAATTGCCCAACAGTAATTCGTTTACCACTGTTTGTTATTTTTTCGAGAGAAGCCACTAGTGAAAACTACGGCCCCCGGGTCTCTTTCTTATTATATTTGCCTTCGCGATCTATTTTTATCTGCTTTTATTTTTAGATATATTAAATCAAAAATACAAAAATACCTTGCTGCAATTTATTTATCTCGCGTTCCGCAAGATCTATCTATCAATTTATTACAATTTTCTCACGTCTGTTTGCCAATCTCTGGCGCCATTACCCGAAAGGGATTGAGAACCCCTTTAATACGTCGGGTTGCGAGTATTTGTTATTTGTGTGCAGGTGTTGTTTTACGTAGTGTTGCTTGGTTATCCTACTGGTTCGATAACCTTGGTCTCATCACTGAAAGAAATACCTACCGTCGATGTGCTGCATCATCCCTTCCTCTTTGGGGAAATACCAACGTAGTCTAGCAGACATCAACCCTCACCCTGTCTTTCCTTCCGCGAGCAGCCGGAGCCGCCCTCATCTTCCTTTCTTGCCACTTTCCACCACAATGCTAACCATGAGGGCTCACCACATTCCATCTGCTCTAGCTCGTCGACCCATCGTTTCAAACTAGCACACCAATTGTGCCTCCACTAATTCTCACAACCATCCCTATAAGTAGAGGTACAAGTAGTTCTCATTTGCCAATGGTGAGCATCAATATCTCACCCTAACATGTAATCTTTGAGCCTTAACCCCACTCCAGTCACGACCGCCTCCAACTTCATATGGCCTTATCCACGGTCAGAGTGGATGCAAAATATGGAGATGAGCACGATGTCGATAGAATCCATTCAAGCCAAATAAAGATATTTAGTTAACTGGATAATAACAAAGAAGATAGTAAATCAATCTTCCATCTAAACCCTATCCTTATGTTCTAGTTTTTTTTCCTTTTTGTGTTTTTGTTTCTGTAAGGTCTACTTTGATTTAAGGAATTTCATAGGTTTCCTTAGAGGATTTGGATCCTTAGAATTTTTTTTTGCTATGGCGGTCTTTTGATTTGTATGAGTGGAATCCTTAGAATTTTTTCCACATGACTCTTTGTACTCTATTTTGGAGGAAAATTTTCATCCACTCAAATTTCTTGGTAAAATTTATTTGTTTTCCAATGCTATCAAACACTCTTCCATGCAAATTCAAGTAGTTTTGTAATCCTATAGGATAGAACACTCTTTTTGCGAATAAGCCTATGGATTTATACTAAAGAGTATGAATTGTAAAAGACATCCCAATAAAAAGGACATTACAATCTGGTTCTTAGTGGGGCAAACAAACTCAATTTCCAACATGAGCCAAAGCCATGCCGCCCCCCTGTTCCATAGTTGAAGTCGGCCTAATATTGTATCTTGTGGTCAGGGGTCCAGGTGGACCAATGCCTCCAAAGAAGAAGCCCTCATTGTAGAAGCCTTGTGTAGATTGCAAATCCTAAAGTCGAACCTTCTCATGAATAATACTTGCATTGGCTCCCCAACGACGGTGACAAGAATGTCAGTACAATGGAGAGGGATCATGAATCACCATAGGTCGATTTGTCATGCCAGGGAGACACCCGTAGGGAGAAAAGGAGGCCACTACCTCCTCGTTGTTGCAAAAACAATTGGGGGTGGGGCATCACCCCAATCTCCAAGGATTGGTCTTCCCATATCAACCAAAGAGTAGGAACAAGAAGAAAAATACCTCGACACCAGCGCAAAGACACATCCCCCCCCCTGATCCGAAGAACCCGCGACAGCCGTCGTAGACACCAACTCCGAGATCCAACAGCGACAACCAAGAATCACGAGTAAAGTTATTTGTCACCACTCGAGCCGAAGCCATGAACAACCAAAGACTTAATCAAGACAATTAGACTACTGAACGCACACGAAACAAGTTCCTCGGGTTCCCATTCCTCCATCCAACATCGGAGGTGAGGGAACCCCGGTGACACCAGAATCTGGGTGCCTATTTACACCTCTTGTTGGATCTCTTGTGGCGTATAAGGTTTCACGGAAGGAAAAGAAGGACGAGAAAGGAACCTATGGGATAGAACACTCTAATGCCACGTTTTCATGTCCCTACGTTTTAAGAATCATGTGAATCAAAGAGGCTCTAACTGGTTTTCAACCAGTTTTCCATAACCATCTGAGTATCCTTTGTCTTATAGTTATAGTGTGGCCCTTTGTTGGAAAAGGCAGTGCCTAGGAGGCGCTTAGGCACGCCTAGGCGCTAGGCAATGCCCCAACGCCTCGCCTAGGGCATAAGCAGAAGTCTAGTCAGATCAAGTAAGAAATTGTCTACCCAAGCGAGTAATCATGCTATACTGCATTGATATGCCAAAAGGGCTATATTCCAATCGCAGTTGCTGGTCGTTAACATACTTATATGCCCTAAATTAATAAAATACACATATAATAACCACATATACACCCTAATACTAAAAATTATATAATCGCCTAGGTTGTGCCTAGGGCGCTTAAGCACCGCCTAGGCACTAGGCGAAGGCGAACCGCCTCGCTTACGCCTACCGCTTTTTCCAACCTCGTGGCCTCTAGATTCGGCCTCTTTGATTCGAATGATTTTTTGGAGGGTTAGAATCCTTAGATATTTCTTTCAGTTGGTCATTTTATTTGTAGGATTCAATCTTATAAATAATTCTTACATGACTTTTTTAGAAACATAGTACAAACACATACGCTTATAACACACACACACACACTCACTCACCCATGAAACACACACATGCAACCCTACCACTACGAGCACCTTTGTCATTTTGTGCTAGATTCCATAGAAAGTTTAGCATTACCTCAAACCCTTTAAAAGAGCCTTTTAATTTCTTTTCTGTGATGCAATCAAGCCAAAAATTTGAAGGATTATAATGCGCACGATATTATTAATTATATGCTTTTTCTATCCGAAGGAGATATGTAGCATGCATGTGTGGGCATACGCATGCCTCATTTTCTTTGGTTTTTGATTATCAATCTTCTATATTTTTTGAACCAAAAATCCAAATTAAGTTTCTTTGCATATTCATGTTTTGGTGACAGGACTTTCAAATGAGATCCATTTTGAATACGCTTTGAAGAGTTTTTAAGTTCATCCGCAAAAAAAAAAAGGAGTTTTTAATTTTTGTTTAGTTTCAACTTTCAAAACTTAGTATGGGCGACGGACAAAGTCGTAAGTTTCGGAACCTATGACCGACAAAATTTTAAGTTTTAGAAACTAAAATTTGCAATTTGTTGTGCCCTTCTGAGGGATCCAACAACTTTACGGATCATGCGACAATTGAACGGCTGCGTGGCCGGACAGATGTGTGCTCCTGCACCTGCGTGCCCGTGCGGATTTCCGTTTCCCTACCGTGCATGCCCTTGATTGGGAGAGATAGCTATTGTCCTAAGCTTTCGGCTATAAAGGAAGTCACTCCCCTTGGAGCTATCCTCTGCCCTCATGAACATGCGCCTAGTCTCGGGAAATTGTGTGCGCGGGCGCGAGACATGCATGATGGAGGGATCTCGCAAAGTTGCGCCGGGAAAGCAGCGGGACACCAACCGTGCGCACACAAGAGCAAAGTCGCTCGACCATCCCAGCGGCAAACAGAGCCGCCGCAGTTGCGGCGCGGCAAGTTGTAGCAGCCGTTCTGGTTAGGCGGTCGCAATTACCGTGTCAAACTCAAGCGAGATCCATCGATGTTATCCTTTAAGTCCGTATCACGATTAGCCCGTCGTGTCGATCCATCGTTTCACGCATGTGCTAGCTCCTCGATTGGCGTCTCTTTGATCCTTGTCGGTATACACACACCATGCAAATCTTAGACCGGAGACACGGTTGGTTAATGGTACAGGCTATTTCTGTTTCTATGCATATTTGATATGGCGGGAACAGGAACGAGTCAGTAAGCCGTAAGAGAAGCTTATATAGTGGGCTCAATTTTAATCTCTTAAAAGTAGAAAACCCCACATAATGGCAGAGTTTCCCCTCCTTCTATCGGCGCCGCCGCCTTCAATGGCCTTTGGACCCTGGAGGTGCAGAGGACCCTACCCTCTCACAGGCGGGAGGGACCCGCTCCCATTCTTGATTGGTTTGGTGTCTTAGTTAGGGTTGTGTGGCGACGGTGTTGTCCCCTGGTAGGAATTATGAGTCCCACGTCTGAGCCTTGTCTTGATGGTGCGTCTAGTGTTGTCACGGGACGGTTGATGGCGTGTCTCCGTCAGATCTTGTGGGACTCGGCCGATGTTGTGCTAGTAGTCGATGGATATGTTTGTATCCAGTCTTTGGTCGTGTGTCTACATATTTGATCCTTCCGATCTACATCTCTATTCATCGGTGACGGTTGTTGTGTTCTGATGTGTTGGCCTTGTGGGGCCTTAGTACGACTGCTTTCCGACTATCTACTACAACAAGATTTGACCAGTTTTGGCGAGGGAGGGGCGATAATGGCGACGCGCCTTCGACTTACTCCAGCTCTTATAGTCGTCGCTAGATTGTCCATAGACCTGGTTGTAATTTTTGTTACTTCTGATATTCTTTATACAAATAATGAATTTGTGAAAGTTTCTTTGAAAACAAAAAACAGAGCCTGTTATACTTTATTTACCCCATTTCCCATGGGCTACCACTGCACCTGCCAGGCGATGAACCAGCGAGGAGAATATTACCAGGCCTTACATTTTTCTTTGAAACACCAGGCCATACACTCGCGCCAGAACTCTCGCCACCTGAAGCTTTTCCCTTCGCGCTACAATACCGGGCTAGCCCATTTTCGTGCGTCGCTCGCTCGCTCGCGGTAGCTGGCTGGGCTGGCTTCCCTCCTCTGCTTTCTGGTTTTTTATTTATTTAATGTTTACCCCTCAAAAAAATTATTTCTTGTTTTTTTTTCTGTTTTTTCTGTTTCTTCAGCGATTTTCCTCGGTTTTCTGTTGCTCTTCGTTTTTCATCGGTTTTCTTAGTTACTTTCATGGTTTTCTTTGATTTTTGTTTTCTTTGTTTTCTTCTTTTTCCTTTGTTTCTTTCTAAGTTTTCACTGGTTTTTTTTGCTTTTCATTCTTTCTTCTTTTTTATTTGTTCCTTTCTTGGTTTTCATGGGTTTTTTTTATTCTTTCTTGGTTTTCTCTGCTTTCATTCTTTTGCATTGGTTTTCTTTGGCTTTCATTTTTTTCTTTTTTGGTTTTAATTGGTTTTCTTTGTTTCATTGTCGATTTTCATTGGGTTTTTTATTCAACATATGTCAAAAAGTTAAGTACACATTCAAAAAATTTCTTATACATCAGAAACATTTTTATATATGTGTATAATATTTTGAAATACATGATTAATATTTTTTAATTATATTTGTATGTCTACTTTTTTCATACACACTGTACATTTTCAGTATATATCAATAAATTTTAATACATGTTTAACATTTTCGAACATAAGATTTCTTTTAAATACATGGTCAACATTTATCAATGCATAGTGAGCATTTTTATGGCAATAAATATTTATCACGGACAATGTACATTTTTGTAGACATCAGGAACATTTTTATATAAATGTTTAACATTTTTAATTCATAATCAGCATTTTTAAAAATATATGTTTTTTATGTCCACCTTTATCTAGTGTATGTTGTACTTTTTTCTTGTACACTAGGCACATTTTTTATACACGTTAACATTTTTATAATACATGATCAACATTTTTTCATACACATTATATTTTTGTATATATTTTTCATATACATGAAAAATATTTTTTTCAAAACACATTTAACTTTTTCAAGTACATGGTTTACATTTTTAAATACTTGATTAATTTTTTAAATGGTTGATTAACATTTTTGAAATATATGATCAACTTTTTTCATACACATTGTTATTTTTTATACATTTTCCGTATACATGAGAAATATTTTCTTTATACATATTTATCATTTTTCAAATGCTTGGTTAACATTCTTCAATTGTTTTATGTAAAATGTGGTTAATATGTATTTAGAATATTTGAAAGTATAAACAACAATAAAAAAAGCGAAAAAGCATGCAAAACATGCAAGATATAAGCGACACATAGGCGCGCCCCATACACTCGTGTGCCCAACCACATAATTTCAGCATTGGGGTGGCCAACACATCAGTGAGAATCATGCTGATACCCACCCCGGTTATGAGGGATAATGGGTTGCTTCATCATTTGCACTCTGGTCCGAATTGGGCTATAAACTATTTGGATTCGTTTGGAAGGAGGTGACATGTGGAATGTTATCTGTCATTAAGATAATCCTTGGAAGCTTATATTTGAAATAACTAAAATTACTATCATTTTAGAAACATCAAGATAATCTTTAAAACTACTAAAATTTTGCATATTTTAATGAGGTCCAAATGGTTTTTTGCTTCTGAAATTTAACGTTGCTCTGCTAACTATACAGAGGTAATAAAAGAGGAGAATGCTTCGGAACCCTAAGTCTGGTGCCCAAGCGACTCACAAGGTGAACCCCGCAGTCGCCACTAGCTTCCGCCTAATCCGCCTCCCCTCCTTGCCGCTGTTGGCGGGGCCTCTACAGGACCTACACACCATCTCCTCTTCGTACCCCCTTTGACCCTTGTGATGAATCCCGACGAGACTCTGGTGAGATGCATTCGCTGCAGTATCAACCACAAGGTCTTGTAATTGATCTTGGCGAGGGACTGGTGTGCCGCATTTGCTGCTGCGGGTTCCCGCAACAAGGTCCCCTCTCCTATTGGCTACGCATGCAGCCACGCTTGGATGCCACATGGCAAGATCTACGCTCGTGGTGGTTGACCTTGTGGTCCCGCCCAATTGTTGCATGACGCCTAGGAACGGGAAAGTAGACCTAGGGCCGATGGCGTGCTCTGCTCCTCACGTCGGGGTGGCCTTGGCCAGATGTGCGGCTCTCCGGATCACCGACTTGTGGTGGCGATGTCAGCGCCGATTGCGGTGGCCATCAAAAGTTCTTTGTGATGGTTCCTCCCTCCAGACCCTTTGATTGACTTTGGCGGTGAGATGTAAACTATAGGCGATGGCTTGACGCAGAGGAATGGTTATGCAGTGATGGCGGTTGCACATTGATACGTCTCCAACATATCTACTTTTCCAAATACTTTTGCCCTTGTTTTGGACTCTAACTTGCATGATTTGAATGAAACTAACCCGGACTAACGCTGTTTTCAGCAGAACTACCATGGTCTTATTTATTGTGCAGAAAACAAAAGTTCTCGGAATGACCTGAAAATCCACAGAGATAACTTTTGAAAAATATAAAAATACTGGCGAAAGAATCAAGGCCAGGGGGCCCACACCCTGTCCACGAGGGTGGGGGCGCGCCCCCTCCCCCTGGGCGCGCCCCCTGTTTCGTGGGCCCCCTGGTTCTCCACCGACCTCAACTCCAACTCTATATATTCCGTTTCGCGGAGAAAAATTCGGAGAGAAAGTTTCATCTCGGGAGGGCTGATCTGGAGTCCGTTCGGGGCTCCGGAGAGGGGGATTCGTCGCCGTCGTCATCATCAACCATCCTCCATCACCAATTTCATGATGCTCACCGCCGTGCGTGAATAATTTCATCATAGGCTTGCTGGACCGTGATGGGTTGGATGAGATTTACCATGTAATCAAGTTAGTTTTTTTAGGGTTTGATCCCTAGTATCCACTATGTTCTGAGATTGATGTTGCTATGACTTTGCTATGCTTAATGCTTGTCACTAGGGCCCGGGTTCCATGATTTCAGATCTGAACCTATTATGTTTTCATGAATATATGTGTGTTCTTGATCCTATCTAGCAAGTCTATAGTCACCTATTATGTGTTATGATCCGACAACCCCGAAGTGACAATAATCGGGATACTTCTCGGTGATGACCGAAGTTTGAGGAGTTCATGTATTCACTATGTGTTAATGCTTTGGTCCGTACTCTATTAAAAGGAGGCATTAATATCCCTTAGTTTCCATTAGGACCCCGCTGCCACGGGAGGGTAGGACAAAAGATGTCATGCAAGTTCCTTTCCATAAGCACGTATGACTATATTCAGAATACATGCCTACATTGCATTGATGAATTGGAGCTAGTTCTGTGTCACCCTATGTTATAGCTATTACATGAGGAATCGCATCCTAAATAATTATCCATCACTAATCCAATGCCTACGAGCTTTTCACATATTGTGCTTTGCTTATTTATTTTTCCGTTGCTATTGTTATAATTACTACAAAACTGCTATCGTTACTTTTGCCACTGTTACCATTACTATTATACTACTTTGCTACTAAATATTTTGCTGCAGATACTAAGTTATCCAGGTGTGGTTGAATTGACAACTCAACTGCTAATACCTGAGAATATTCTTTGGCTCCCCTTGTGTCGAATCAATAAATTTGGGTTGAATACTCTACCCTCGAAAACTGTTGCGATCCCCTATACTTGTGGGTTATCAAGACTATTTTCTGGCGCCATTGCCGGGGAGCATAGCTCTATTCTTTGAGTCACTTGGGATTTATATCTGTTGATCACTATGAGGAACTTGAAAGACGAAAGAACTAAGATTTTTCCCTCAACTACGAGGGGGGTAAGGAACTGCCATCTAGCTCTGCACTAGATTCTCCTACATTTGAGTAAGCTTGCGACACCTAAACCTGCTACTGCTATGAATTACGATATGTCGTGTTATTGATGATGCCATACGCTATGCATGATACTTATGATGAAACTACTTCTGTGCTTGATACTACTTTGCCATTAGGTGAATTTCTTGATGAACAACTTGCTAGGGTTAGAGGGAATGAAATTATTGAAGATGAAATTATTGATGATAGTGATGATGAAGGTTCTCCCCCTAAGTATGAATTGCTTGTTGTTCCTCAGGGTTATGTTATGGATGAAGAAGCTGCTAGAGCTATTCTTGCTTGCAATGATAGGTATGATCTTAAGAAGTTATTAACTAAATGGAAGCAGCAATCTTTGAATGCTAGAATGAAATATGACCCTGCTTTTGCTACTTCACCTATCTTTGTTACTGATAAGGATTATGAATTCTCTGTTGACCCTGAGATAATTACTTTGGTTGAATCTGATCCTTTTTATGGCTATGAATCTGAAACTGTTGTGGCACATCTTACCAAGTTAAATGATATAGCCACCCAGTTTACTAATGATGAGAAGTCTCGCTATTATTATATCCTTAAGATATTTCCGTTCTCATTAAAGGGTGATGCTAAAACTTGGTTCAATTCTCTTGATCCTGGTTGTGTGCGTAGTCCCCAGGATATGATTTATTACTTCTCTGCTAAATATTTCCCTGCTCATAAGAAACAAGCTGCCTTGCGGGAAATATATAATATTGTGCGAATCGAAGAAGAGAGTCTCCCACAAGCTTGGGGGAGGTTTCTCCGATTACTTAATGCTTTGCCTGATCATCCTCTTAAGAAAAATGAAATACTTGATATCTTTTATAATGGACTAACCGATGCTTCCAAGGACCACTTGGATAGTTGTGCTGGTTGTGTTTTCAGGGAAAGAACAGTCGACCAAGCTGAATTACTATTGAATAATATGTTGACTAATGAAAATAATTGGACTCTTCCTGAGCCAATTGAGCCAACTCCTCAGCCTATTCCTAAACCAACTCCGAAGAAGAGGGGTATTCTATTTCTAAGTCCTGAAGATATGCAAGAGGCAAAGAAATCTATGAAAGAAAAAGGTATTAAAGCTGAAGATGTTAAGAATTCACCTCCTATTGAAGAAATACATAGTCTTAATATACCGCATGTTGAAGAAACACATTGTCTTGATAACCCGACACAGGTAGTAAGGTAAATTCTCTCTATAGATATGATAAAGTTGAAATCTCGTCTACTAAATTTCATAGCCAATGTTTAGATGAATTTGATGACTTTATGGCTAGAAAAGAAAGTTTTAATGCTTATGTTGGTAGAGAATTAAAGAGTAATGCTTTCATGATAGGACGTTTGAGTGATTATATGGCTAGAGTTAAAGGTGAACTTAAACTCATTAGCAAATATGCTTCTATGGTTACCACTCAAGCAGAACAACTACTTAAAGCTCAAAGTGATTTGCTTGATGAATTAAATAATAAACATGATTTTGCTGTTAGAGTGGCTACTAGAACTGGTAGAATGACTCAGGAATCTTTGTATCCTGAAGGACACCCTAAGAGAATCAAGCAGGATTCTCAGAGAAATAATTTAGATGCACCTAGTCCTTCTAAAAAGAAGAAAAAGAAAAACGATAGGACTTTGCATGCTTCTAGTGAACCTGTTGTGGACACACCTGAGAATCCCAATGATATTTCTATTTCTGATGCTGAAACACAATTAGGTGATGAACATGAGCCTAGTGATAATGTTAATGATAGTGTTTATGTTGATGCTCAACCTAGCAATAATAATGATGTAGAGATTGAACCTGCTGTTGATCTTGATAACCCACAATCAAAGAATCAACGTTATGATAAAAAAGATTTTGTTGCTAGGAAGCACGGTAAAGAAAGAGAACCATGGGTTCAGAAACCCATGCCTTTTCCTCCTAAACCATCCAGACAAAGGATGATGAGGATTTCGAGCGGTTTGCTGAAATGATTAGACCTGTCTTCTTACGTATGCGCTTAACTGATATGCTTAAAGTAAATCCTTATGCTAAATATATGAAAGATATCATTACAAATAAAAGAAAGATACCGGAAGCTGAAATTTCCACCATGCTTACTAATTATACTTTTAAAGGTGGAATACCTAAGAAACTTGGAGATCTAGGGGTGCCAACTATACCATGCTCCATTAAAAGAAACTATGTTAAAACTGCTTTATGTGATCTTGGAGCCGGTGTTAGTGTTATGCCTCTCTCTTTATATCGTAGACTTGAATTGAATAAGTTGACACCTACTGAAATATCTTTGGAAATGGCTGATAAATCAACTGTTATACCTGTTGGTATTTGTGAGGATGTGCCTGTTGTGGTTGCAAATGTCACTATCTTAACGGACTTTGTTATTCTTGATATTCCCGAGGACGATAGTATGTCAATTATCCTTGGTAGACCTTTTTTGAACACTGCAGGGGCTGTTATCGATTGCAACAAAGGCAATGTCACTTTTCATGTTAATGGTAATGAGCATACGGTACACTTTCCGAGGAAACAACCTCAAGTTCATAGTATCAATTCTATTGGAAAAATTCCAACTATCATTATTGGAGGTTTTGAATATCCTCTTCCTACTGTCAAGAAAAAATATGATATTCTTATTGTTGGGGATGTTCGTATCCCCGTTGAGGTAACCTAGTGTTATCCAAAATTTCTCCTGTTCCGTGTTAATCGGAATGAGTTTGTTAACAAGACTTGATCAACCTTGTTAGTGGATTCATTTTGATGATCATGAGATGAATGAAACTAGAAGGCACAACCTTCTGTACCCTCTTTTTACTTTCTGTTATTTAGAATAAATAAAGAAAAAAATAGTATTATCTGTCTGTTTTCTAAATTATCCATGCAATAAAAAATATCCCGAAAATAAAAGTGCTCCAAATGCCCTGCAAATTTAGTATGATTTTTTATGGAATATTTGAGGATTTTAGGCACTGAGAACACAGCAGGGGGGCAAGCACCTAGCCACGAGGGTCCAGGGCACGCCCACTCCCCCTGGGCGCGCCCCCTGCCTCGTGGGCCCACGGTGACCCCCCTCCACTTATTCCTGCACCCACACACTCCATCTTCCTCCCAAAAAAAAATCCCCATCCAGCTCAAGCATGAGTTCTAGCTCATTTTGCTGCGATTTTCAATCTCCTTGCTCGAAGCTCCATTCACAAAACTGCTTTGGGAGATTGTTGCTTGGTATGTGACTCCTCCATTGGTACAATTAGTTTTTGTTCTAGTGCTTTATTCATTGCAATTTTTTGCTGCATAGGTGACCCTGTTTCTTGAGCTTGCATGTTAAATTTATGAGGTCCCAAGTAATTCTAATGCATGATATAGGCTCTAGGCACTTGTGGGAGTAGTTGCTATCAATCTTGTTTAGTTTGATTCACTTTTATTTTGAAGTTACTAAAAATTTCAGAAATTCTTCAGAGGAAGAAATATGTCCAAGAAAATGTACCAAGGTGGTTCCTCAACAAAGAGAGGACCCAGGCGTGCTATGCGTGAGCAAGACGATGAACCACCAAGGGAAGCTGAGGTGCGGTCTTGTGAATGGCCGTCAGAAGAGTTTATGGTCAATACAGGCATCAAGGATGAATTTGACACATATATGTGTAATGCCGATCTTGAGGACTTCATGCAAGATAAGTGTCCTCAGTACTACCAATTGACTGATTCATTCGTGAGAATAATTAAATTTACATCTTCGCATAATTCTCAGAATGTCCTGTTTGATATTTATGATCTATCTTATACCATGGACCTAGAAGATTTTACAACTGCTTGCAAACTCCCACAGTGGGGCAATGTTAATGAACCCCACAAATCTGAATATAAAGACTTTCTTGCTAGTATCACTGTGGAAGAATCTAGGGATATAGCACAAGCTACCATAGGGAGCATTCATTTTCCTGCTATACATTATTTTGCTCTCTTTATTGGTGGATGCATTAATGGTAAGGATGAAGCATGTCACATGTGTGTCCCTGATCTTTGTGTTCTTAAGAGTGTTGTATTAGGTAATAAAGATTACAACTTGGCGGTGATTGTTGCACGTAGGTTGCATAATAATGGTTTAGTTGGAGATTTATTTGGAGGGATTTATGAGACCCGTGTTGCTAATTATCTTGGTATACCCCCACGTGAGGGTGATATGGAGTTGCCTCCCGCTTATTTAGATTATGACGCGATGGTCAGACATCGTTTTCGTTTGAGGAATGAACAATTCCTCCAGTATCGACTAATCTTTGACAGAAATCGCGCTGTCCATGTTACTCTCCCTGCTCCTTCCCTTTTTGATTACCAGGCAAAAAGAAGATATGTTGTAACTAGGGAGGAGGCAACCGAACACGAGAGGAGAGCGGAGGCAGCTCGCCAACATGCATGACTCGGGAGGCATTGGCTTTGCATCTTAAATGCGACCCAGTTATAACTTCGGATATCAGCCAGGCTATCATTGGCATTAGACCAACTTAGACCAAAATCCTAAGCTTGGGGGAGTACGTATTTCTCACCGACTTTACATTCATGTTCACACACTTATTCTAGTTGTCGGTGCTCATACTCTTTCATTGTATTATCCATGCTAGTTTAATTTCTTTTTCTAGTTTTCTTCTTGTGTGTTTGATAAACCTTAAGAAAAACCAAAAAAATAGTTAGTTTAATTTCCATGCTTGTAATAGTAATCAAAAGAAAACCCAAAAAGATTTCTCGTTCTTCTTTTGCTTGTTGGGAGCTTTCCCGCGTAAATAGTTTTATTTCTTTTCTTTCCTTTGGGGGTCGAGAGGAGGAGACCATATTGAAAATGTTTAGTGGCTCTCATATGCATGATTGTTGATTTAACTTAGAGCCCACATTACTTTGTCTTCTCCCTTGAATTGAATGCTTGCATATTCCATCTTAGTCCAATGCACGTGCACTATTATTATGATAGACACCATTCGGTCGTGCAAGTGAAAGGCAATAATGACAATATATGATGGACTGATCGAGATGAGAGAAGCTGGTATGAACTCGACCTCTCTTGTTTTTGTAAATATGATGAGTTCATTGTTCCTGATTCAGCCTATTATGAATAAACATGTTTGCAATGACAATTAGAGATCATAGTTGCTTATGCCATGCTTAATTAGCTAGGAGCTTATAATGGTTTACCTTGCGTGCCAACATGCTATTAATGGTTGTCATGTGGTGTGATAGGGTGGTATCCTCCTTTGAATGATTCGAGTGACTTGACTTGGCACATGTTCACGCATGTAGTTGAAAAAAATCAACATAGCCTTCACGATATTTATGTTCATGGTGGATTATATCCTACTCATGCTTGCACTCAGTGTTAATTAATTTTAATGCATGTTCATGACTGTTGTCTCTCTCTCAGTTCTTTTGCTAGCCTTCACCTGTACTAAGCGGGAATACTGCTTGTGCATCCAAACTCCATAAACCCCAAACTTATTCCATATGAGTCCACCATACCTTCCTATATGCGGTATTTACCTGCCGTTCCAAGTAAATTTGTATGTGCCAAACTCCAAACCTTCAAATTAAATTTTGTTTTGTATGCTCGAGCAGCTCATGTTTCAACTAGGGATGTCTGTATCTTCCATGCTAGGTGGGTTATTCTCAAGAGGAGTGGACTCCACTCCTCATTCACGAGAAAATGGCTGGTAACTGGGATGCCCAGTCCCATGATCAAAAAGATCGTAGCAAATCAAAATAATTAAACAAAACTCCCCCAGGGCTGTTGCTAGTTGGAGGCACTCGTTGTTTCGAGCAAGCCATGGATTGATGCTTGTTGGTGGTGGTGGGGGGGGGGGTATAAACTTTACCATTCTGTTTGGGAACCGCCTATAATGTATGTAGCATGGAAGATATCGAGATCTCATAGTTGTTGCATTGACAGTGAAAGTATACCGCTCAAAATGTTAGTCATCTCTATTTTAAAATCGAGCTCTGGCACCTCTACAAATCCCTGCTTCCCTCTGCGAAGGGCCTATCTATTTACTTTTATGTTGAGTCATCACCTTCTTATTAAAAAGCACCCGCTAGAGAGCACACTGTCATTTGCATGCATTACTATTAGTTTATATTGGGTATGACTTGACTGGATCTCTTTTACCATGAATTACAATGTTTATTCAATCCTTGATCTTTAAACGTGCTCTGCATTTATGTTTTGCGGTCTCAGAAAGGGCTAGCGAGATACCATCTTGTTATATCATATTATGATTGTTTTGAGAAAGTGTTGTCATCCGAGATTTATTATTATTGCTCGCTAGCTGATTATGCCATTGATATGAGTAAACATGAGACCTAAGTGTTATTGTGAATATGGTTAGTTCATAATCTTTGCTGAAAACTTGAATGCTGGCTTTACATATTTACAACAACAAGAGCAAACAGATTTTGTAAAAGTTTTTCTTTATCACTTTTAGTTTGTCAACTGAATTGCTTGAGGACAAGCAAAGGTTTAAGCTTGGGGAGTTGATACGTCTCCAACGTATCTACTTTTCCAAACACTTTTGCCCTTGTTTTGGACTCTAACTTGCATGATTTGAATGAAACTAACTTGACCGACGTTGTTTTCAAAGAGAACTGCCATGGTGTTATTTATTGTGCAGAAAACAAAAGTTCTTGGAATGACCTGAAAATCCACGGAGATAACTTTTGGAAAATATAAAAATCTTTGGCGAAAGAACCAAGGCCGGGGGCCCACACCACATCCCACGAGGGTGGGGGCGCGCCCCCTCCCCCTGGGCGCGCCCCTGTCTCGTGGGCCCCCTGGTGCTCCACCGACCTCAACTCCGACTCTATATATTCCGTTTCGCGGAGAAAAAAATCGGAGAGAAAGTTTCCTCGCGTTTTAGGATACAGAGCCGCCGCCAAGCCCTAATCTCTCTCAGGAGGGCTGATCTGGAGTCCGTTCGGGGCTCCGGAGAGGGGGATTCGTCGCCGTCGTCATCATCAACCATCCTCCATCACCAATTTCATGATGCTCACCGCCCGTGCGTGAGTAATTCCATCGTAGGCTTGCTGGGCGGTGATGGGTTGGATGAGATTTACCATGTAATCAAGTTAGTTTTGTTAGGGTTTGATCCTAGTATACACTATGTTACGAGATTGATGTTGCTATGACTTTGCTATGCTTAATGCTTGTCACTAGGGCCCGAGTGCCATGATTTCAGATCTGAACCTATTATGTTTTCAAGAATATATGTGAGTTCTTGATCCTATCTTGCAAGTCTATAGTCACCTATTATGTGTTATGATCCGACACCCCGAAGTGACAATAATCGGGATACTTCTCGGTGATGACCGTAGTTTGAGGAGTTCATGTATTCACTATGTGTTAATGCTTTGGTCCAGTACTCTATTAAAAGGAGGCCTTAATATCCCTTAGTTTCCATTAGGACCCCGCTGCCATGGGAGGGTAGGACAAAAGATGTCATGCAAGTTCTTTTCCATAAGCATGTATGACTATATTCGGAATACATGCCTACATTACATTCATGAATTGGAGCTAGTTCTGTATCACCCTATGTTATAACTATTACATGAGGAATCACATCCGACATAATTATCCATCACTAATCCAATGCCTACGAGCTTTCACATATTGTGCTTTGCTTATTTACTTTTCCGTTGCTATTGTCACAATTACTACAAAACTGCTATCGTTACTTTTGCCACTGTTACCATTACTATCATACTACTTTGCTACTAAATACTTTGCTGCAGATACTAAGTTATCCAGGTGTGGTTGAATTGACAACTCAACTGCTAATACTTGAGAATATTCTTTGGCCCCCCTTGTCACTACAAAAAAAACACTTCCATGATGATACGTGTCTGTCACAGTAGGTCGCGTTTTCTGTCATGCATGTACATCCATGACGATTTTATGACAGAATCAAGATAGTCATACCTGTGCTGTCGTAGAAGTGTTCCATGACATTACCAAATTTATCATCACGGAAGTGTCCACTTCCATGATGATAAATCGCACGTCACAGAAGTGTTTTCGTCAAGGGTGACCGACACGTGGCATCCACCGTAACGGAACGCCGTTAAGCTATCGGGTCGGGTTTTGGATCCGATAACCCGTTAATAGCCCCGACCAATGGGGATTTTCCATGTGTAAAATCATCATTGGTGGAGGAAACACGTGTCGGCTCATCGTTGGGACAGATGTCATCCACTCATTGGACAGAAGGCGCCTATGATACGTCGACACATGGCACGGCCCAACAGAGGCCCATTCCTGTGAAAATGCCGGCCAATTTGACTTGGTCAAAAGGTGGCGGGCCCGCCCATGGAATGCATGTTAATGACCTGTTCGTATATAGCCCATTTACAGCCCGCTAACCCAAGGCCCGTTACACCATATTCGAATTAGGCCCAGTAGCGTCATCTGGGCCATCCAATATGATTCCAGCCCGTTTTCACTTTTGGCCCATGTATGGCCCATGACGTCTTTCGGCCCATATGAGGCCCTATGTAACTCTTGGCCTATTAACGGCCCGTGGTGAAACTGGCCCGTAATGAACAGTGTATCACTTTACACCCATTAACGGCCCGTGGTGAGACTGGCCCGTAAAGAATAGTGTATCGCTTTATACCCATTAACGGCCCGTTATTCCATTAGGCCGTTTCCAGCCCATGTTATCTTTCGGCCTTCTCAGAGCCCATTTATTCTTGGGCTCATTTCCAGCATTCGTTTACTTACGGCCCGTTACTGTCATTTTCTGCTTGTGGGCCAAATTCAGCCCGTGGTTACAGTAGGCCCGTTTGTGGTCCGTTAATACATTGCGCCGTTTTCATAGCGTCATGAAATACGGCCTATTAACGATGGCCCATTATGGTCGGCCCATGAATGGATGATTCCAACTCTAGCCCGTTCTGGCGAATCTTGATCTGTTTGGCCCATGTTTAGCCAATCGATCATACGGCCCGTATAAGGCCCATTGATGATACGACCCGTAGAAGGCCCATTGTTTCTACGGCTCGTAGAAGGCCCATTGTTTCTACGGCCCGTAGAAGGCCCACTGTTTATACGGCCCGTAGGAGGCCCAGTGTCACTACAGTAATATATTAGCCCATGGTTATTGTGGCCTAGTTTTAAAAAATAAGTTATTTCAGCCACTAGCAAACCGCAGAAAAAGAACTGCACTGACTACAAGCAAACAAATAAATAAGACAACAAGGAAATAAATAAGCAAGCAACTTACACTAGGCTATCACGGCTATTACACATATTACATCCACTGGGCATCAAAGTTTGCCACGGTGCAAATATAGGGAACACGTCGACATATAAATGCATGACAAAACAAGTCCAGGCTGAAACCACTTGAAGAGCTCAAGAAACAATATCACAGGTACCCATAATCTTTGGCAAGATGCTTAGCAAGCTGATTAACTTTCTCTTGTTTGGCGCTTAAGTCCTCCAACGCTTCTTTGTTGCACGGAAAGTATGCATCTGAATTCTGCGAGGACTTCCTCGGTCCTTGACTACGTCGCATAACATCGATCGATGTCTTTCAACTTGAAGTTGAGACTCAAGAAGCCGAACTGATTCAGCAACGAGTTGAAGAGCTGGTGCCCGGTGGTAGCCCGATAACTCGAACACTACATCAAGGCAGGACTTTGGGGTTGTCTCGGTGTCTTCAATATAGTTTTTATCAGCTTTCTTGGAGACCAACAGGGAAGTCTCACTATCTTGAACCTTATCTGCATTATTTCCTTTACCATTGCATAACAGGGTACTCTTCTCCAATATTCTATCCGCGTTCTAAAAGAGAAACAAACAAACACATCTCAGGTTTACAATGTAGTATATGAAAATCATTTTGGTAAACCAGTTCAGTAGTAAGGTGGACAGGACAACAACATGAAACAAACATATATCTATGTAGTATGATCCTTTGTATGGTCTATATCATTCTAGTTTATGTTGCCAAATCAAGATAGATACAGTTTGAATCATATCTATTTAAGACAAAGCAGCATAGAGCAGAATATAAGTGTGAAACTACACAACAATAACAACACTTGTAATGTGCATGGCATGAGAACATAATTGTTTATTCAATTGAAACTGAAATCAACATAGAGCAAGTTACAACAGCAAACAGCCAAACACGTTGAAGAAAGCAGGTTTAAAACATACCATTGCGCCATTGGAGTTTCAATTGCATCCTTCAAATTTGAAATTAGTTGGTATCGAGAAATCTGATGATGCAAGAGCAAAGTAGTATGAACCATAGCTACGGAACCTGACACGAGAACAATTCTTCTTACGCTTTAAGCGTTGACTTCGGGTTCGGAGTGGTGGTCCTCGTGATTTGGGCACTGCAGTTGCCTTACTAACTGCTCGTGTTTAGGTGCTTTCTGTGGTGGAGGCGGTCTTTGTGTCAACGGGAACTAGGTGTCTATCTGCTGGGGTTGGGGTTAGAAGGGGTGTAGCTGGTTCTCTGTCCAACTGGGTAGGGGTACAATCTGCATGAGTGTGGGTTATGTGTGGTGGGGCTGGTTCTTGGGCAAGTACAACCGTGGTTCTATCTGCATCGGCAGGTAGCACGATCTTTTCTGAAGACCGTGTTTTTACTCCCACAGATACTGCCATCACTCCCTCCAATTGAAATGGCTGATAAACAAGAAAAGTAATTGAATGAAAAGACATTGTAAGATAGACAGGTGCAATGGATAGTAGGGAAGAAAACAAGGCATGAAATAATTCACATTTATGTTGTCTAAGCAAACAGAATAGCAGGACATAATTTCACATATATGATGGCTAATTAAGCAGGATAGCATGACACAATTTCACATGTATGATGGCTAACTAAACAGGATAGAATGACATACTTCAAAATATGATGACTATGTAAACATGATGACATGATATAACTATACGATGTGTCTATTAAAGTGGTTGGCATGCCATAAATCACAAACATGTCGTCGATGGAAACATGATGGCATGATATAATTCACGGATAGAATGACATAATTTAAAATATGATGACTATGTAAACAGGATGAGATGATATAACTATATTATGTCTTTAGAAAATGGGTTGGCATGCCATAATTCAGATACATGTTGTCTATGTAAACATCATGGCATGACATAATTCAAATATATGGTTTATATACTAAGGAAGTGAGCGGAGGGCAATCGCATATATGATGTGTCAACTAAGGAGATGGCATTCAATATTGTGTATATGATGTAAAAACTAAGCATTGCAATACAACATATGCATTATATGAGTAATATAACCCTGCCAAGTTTGAGCATACACCTCAGGGGGATAATAGAACTGGTTGCCTCTGAATCCTCCTCTGATGAGCTATCTGTAACCAGCAAGATATACGCTTGAGTAGCATTGTCTGCTCTGAAGACCTTGTTTTCACTCCAGTTTCTCCATCACCAATTCAAGTGGCTGATGCACAGGGAAGAGCAGTTGAATATACAAACATTGTCGACAAAAGCAATGAGAAATACAAAAAGAATGACATGATATAATTCACATATATGACACTAGCCTAAACAGCAAGGCATTGCATAATTCACAAACATAATGCCTTGCAACAAGATAACATTGCATAATTCACATATATAATTTCTTGCAACAAGATGGCATTGCATAAATCACATATATTGTAATTAGACACTAAGCGGTGGCATTCACACAAAGCATGTCTAAACTAAGCAAATGACCTAGCAATGCAAGATATCATACATACGATATGAGCAACATAACCCTGCCAAATTAGGGCATGCACCTCGGGGGGATATGGTGGTCATCTGTCTCTAAATCCTCCTCGAGGAGCTATCGATAACCGACAAGACATGTGCTTCGTCAGATAGCATTGTCTGCTCTGAAGACCTTGTTTCCACTCCAGATTTTTCCATGACCGTGCCAAATGGCTGATGCACAGGAAGAGTAATTGAATGTACTAAAATTGTTGACAAATTTAACACGTAATAAAAAAATGATGGCATGATATAATTCACATATAAGAATACTGGCTAACCAGGGTGGCATTGCAAAATTCACATATATGATGCTGGGCTAGACAAGATGGCATTGCATGATTCACATATCGATAAAGAAACTAAGCAGATGGCATTGACACAAAGCATGTCTAAACTAAGCAGATGACATCTTTAATGTATCTGATAAGCAATGCAAGGCACCATATGCATGATATTACCAACATCGGCATGCCAAGTTAGAGCGAAGACCTCATGGGGTAAATAGGAGTGGTCTTCTCCTTTGAATCCCCTCGAGCAGTTATCTTCCTCTTGATTACGATCCAAAATGGGTGGAGGGGCTGCCTTTGCGTCCACCATGGAGCAGCCCTGCATGAAATTTTATTGCCACGCAAGGCTCGTCTCTTTTGCTCTACATGATCGGTTCCATTGTGTACAATAAGCGGCATGCATAGGAATAAAACATAGTGAGATTATGTAAGGAGTGCATGCACAAATCCAGAGTGATGGTAGCAAACTGTGGATAGACCCAAAACCAATGATAGCGGCGGATAATAGCTTTAGTTAAAAATACAGATAATGGCTCCTTTAATGTTTGTTTGCACCCAACATGAAACTCATAGTAGACACGGAGATTAACGGATAGTAGGCAGATAATCTTGATTGCTGCCCTAGTATGTACCCCACAACCATTTAAAAACTCAAGTTTCAGCATTAGTTTGGACCTGACTCGGAGTCTAATAGGTGAACACGACGATAATGTAGCATGTCATCATATTAAGCGACACATAACGTAAGCAGACACGGAAGAGTGCGATGTCACGCCCAATATGCGACCCTATCCAAAAGGAACTCGACGGTCCCACCAAGGATAGACCCGCATATTGGAACGCTTTTGCAAGGTGGATATCATTACATCATTATTACATAATAGTGGGGATACATACATAAGGCACAAATGCCACAAGAATACATCAACATCATATACAAGATCAACATCCGACTACGGATGAAACATAAACAGAAACTCAAACAATATCCACCCTGCTATCCTAGGCCGCCAACCTGGAACCTATCCCCTGATCGAAGAAGCAGAAGAAGAACTCAACGCAAGCAAGCTCGCTCTCACGTCATGACCATCGCAAACCTGTACCTGCAACTGGTGGTGTAGTAATATGTGAGCCACGAGGACTCAGCAATCCCATTACCATGGGTATCAAGACTAGCAAAGCTTAACGGGAAAGGAAGGGGTAAGGTGGTGAGGTTGCAGCAGCGGCTAAGCATATATGGTGGCTAACATACGCAAATGAGAGTGAGAAGAGAAACAAAGGAACGGTCGACAACTAGTAATGATCAAGAAGTGATCCTGAACTCCTACTTACTGAAGGAAATATGCCCTAGAGGCAATAATAAAGTTATTATTTATTTCCTTATATCATGATAAATGTTTATTATTCATGCTAGAATTGTATTAACCGGAAACATAATACATGTGTGAATACATAGACAAGCAGTGTCACTAGTATGCCTCTATTTGACTAGCTCGTTAATCAAAGATGGTTATGTTTCCTAACCATAGACATGAGTTGTCATTTGATTAACGGGATCACATCATTAGGAGAATGATCTGATTGACATGACCCATTCCGTTAGCCTAGCACTTGATTGTTTAGTATGTTGCTATTGCTTTCTTCATGACTTATACATGTTCTGTAACTATGAGATTATGCAACTCCGTTTACGGAGGAACACTTTGGGTACTACCAAACGTCAAAACGTATCTGGGTGATTATAAAGGAGTACTTCAGGTGTCTCGTAAGGTACTTGTTGGGTTGGAGTATTTGGAGATTAGGTTTTGTCACTCCGATTGTCGGAGTGGTATCTCTGGGCCTTCTCGGTAATACACTTCACGTAAGCCTTGCCGGCATTGCAACTAATGAGGTCGTGGTGAGATGTTGTATTACTGGAGCGAGTAAAGAGACTTACCGGTAGCGAGATTGAACTAGGTATTGGATACCGACGATCGAATCTCGGGCAAGTAACATACCGATGACAAAGGGAACAACGTATGTTGTTATGCGGTTTGACCGATAAAGATCTTCGTAGAATATGTAGGAGCCAATATGGGCATCCAGGTTCCGCTATTGGTTATTGACCAAGAATAGTTCTAGGTCATGTCTACATAGTTCTCGAACCCGTAGGGTCCGCAACTTAAGGTTTCGATGCCGGTTATATTATGAGTTTATGATTTTTGATGTACCGAAGGAGTTCGGAGTCCCGGATGAGATCGGGGACATGACGAGGAGTCTCGAAATGGTCGAGACGTAAAAATCGATATATTGGACGACTATATTCGGAGTTCGGAAAGGTTCGAATGATTCGGGTATTTTTCGAGTCCGGGGAGTTACGGGAATACGGGAAAGAGTATTGGGCCTTAATGGGCTTTAGTGGGAAGGAGCCAGGAGGTGGCGCGCGACCCTCCCAAGCCCAGTCCAGGTGGACAAGGGGTTTGGGCGCAGCCCCTCTCCTTCCTTCTCCACTTCCCCTTTCCCCCTTCTCCTAGTTGGACTAGGAAAGAAGGAGTCCTACTCCCGGTGGGAGTAGGACTCCCCTGGCGCGCCCTCCTCCTAGGGCCGGCCTCCTCCTCCCTCCCTCCTTTATATACGGGGGCAGGGGGCACCCCATGACACACAAGTTGATCTACGGATCGTTCCTTAGCCGTGTGCGGTGCCCCCCTCCACCATATTCCACCTCGGTCATATCGTCGCAGAGTTTAGGCGAAGCCCTGCGCCGGTGAAGTCATATCGTCGCGGAGCTTAGGCGAAGCCCTGCGTCGGTGGAGCATCATCATCGTCACCACGCCCGTTGTCTTGTGGAACTCATCCCCGACGCTTTGCTGGATCGGAGCCGGGGATCGTCATCGAGCTGAGCGTGTCTTTGAACACGGAGGTGCCGTCGTTCGGTACTTGGATCGGTCGGATCGTGAAGGCGTCTGACTACATCAACAGCGTTGTTATAACGCTTCCGCTTCGGTCTACAAAGTGCGTGGACAGACACTCTCCTCTCGTTGCTATGCCATCACCATGGTCTGTGTGTGCGTAGGGAATTTTTTGAAATTACTACGTTCCCCAACATGGCATCCGAGCCAGGTTTTATGCGTTGATGTCATATGCACGAGTAGAACACAAGTGAGTTGTGGGCGATACAAGTCATACTGCCTACCGGCATGTCATACTTTGGTTCAGCGGTATTGTGAGATGAAGCGGCCGGACCGACATTACGCAGACGCTTACGCGAGACTGGTTTCACCGCTCCGAGCACTTTCGTTGCTTAAAGGTGACGGCGGGTGTCTGTCTCTCTCACTTTAGTTGAACCGAGTGTGGCTTCGCCCGGTCCTTGAGAAGGTTAAGCGGAGTCTATTTGACGAAATATCGTTGTGGTTTTGATGCGTAGGTAAGAACGGTTCTTGCTCAGCCCGTAGCAGCCACGTAAAACTTGCAAACAACAAAGTAGAGGGCGTCTAACTTGTTTTTGCGGGGCATGTTGTGATGTGATATGGTCAAGGCGTGATGCTATATTTTATTGTATGAGATGATCATGTTTTGTAACCGAGTTATCGGCAATGGCGAGAGCCATATGGTTGTCGCTTTATTGTATGAAATGCAAGCGCCATGTAATTGCTTTACTTTATCACTAAGGAGTAGCGATAGTCGTAGAAGCAATAGTTGGCGAGGCGACAACGATGCTACGATGGAGATCAAGGTGTCGGCGCCGGTGGCGATGGTGATCATGGCGGTGCTTGCGATGGAGATCACAAGCACAAGATGATGATGACCATATCATATCACTTATATTGATTGCATGTGATGTTTATCCTTTATGCACCTTATCTTGCTTTGATTGGCGGTAGCATTATAAGATGATCTCTCACTAAAATTATCAAGAAGTGTTCTCCTGAGTATGCACCGTTGCGAAAGTTCTTCGTCTTTGAGACACCACGTGATGATCGGGTGTGATAGGCTCTACGTTGAAATACAATGTGTGCAACACAGTTGCACACGCGGAGTCCTCGGGTTAAACTTGGCGAGCCTAGCATATAACAGATATGGCCTCGGAACACGAGAGACCGAAAGGTCGGCGTGAATCATATAGTAGATATGATCGACATAGTGATGTTCACCATTGAAACTACTCCATCTCACGTGATGATCGGACATGGTTTAGTTGATTTGGATCACGTAATCACTTAGATGACTAGAGATGTCTATCTAAGTGGGAGTTCTTAAGTAATATGATTAATTGAACTTTAATTTATCATGAACTTAGTCCTGGTAGTATTTTGCAAATTATGTTTGTAGATCAATAGCTCGCGTTGTTGCTTCCCTATGTTTTTATATGTGTTCCTAGAGAAAATTGTATTGAAAAATGTTAGTAGCAATGATGCGGATTGGATCCGTGATCTGAGGTTTATCCTCATTGCTGCCTGGAAGAATTATGTCCGTAATGCACCGCTAGGTGACAGACCTATTAGAGGAGCAAATGCGAGGCGTTATGAGCGTTTGGCTAGCTCAATATGATGACTACTTGATAGTTTAGTGCACCATACTTAACGGCTTAGAATCGGGACTTCAAAGGCGTTTTGAGCGTCATGGACCATATGAGATGTTCCAGGAATTGAAGTTAATATTTCAAGCAAATACCGAGTTGAGAGATATGAAGTCTCCAACAAGTTCTATAGCTAAAAGATGGAAGAGAATCGCTCAACTAGTGAGCATGTTCTCAGATTATGCAGGTACTTCAATCGCTTGAATCAAGTGGGAGTTAATCTTCCGGATAAGATAGTGATTGACAGAATTCTCTAGTCACCATCACTAAGTTAGTAGAACTTCGTGATGAACTATAGTATGCAAGGGATGGCGAAAGCGATTCCCGAGCTCTTCGTGATGTTGAAATCGACGAAGGTAGAAATCAAGAAAGAGCATCAAGTGTTGATGATTGACAAGACCACTAGTCTCAAGGAAAAGGGCAAAGGGAAGAAGGGGAACTTCAAAAGAGCGGCAAGCAAGTTGCTACTCGGTGAAGAAGCCCAAGTCTGGACCTAAGCACGAGACTAAGTACTTTTGCTGCAATGGAACTGGTCACTTTGGAAGCGGAGCTACCCTGAATATTTGGTGGAAAAGAAGGATGGCAAAGTGAACAAGGTTATATTTGATATCTGAGTTATTGATATGTGCCTTACTAGTGTTTATAGTAGCCCACAGTATTTGATATTTGTTAGGTTGCTAAGATTAGTAACTTCGAAATAGGAGTTCTGAGAATAAGCAGAGACTAGTTGAAGGGAAGTGACGATGAGTGTTGGAAGTAGTTCCAAAATTGATATGATCATCATCGCACACTCCCTATACTTTCGGGATTAGTGTGGAACCTAAATAAGTGTTATTTGGTGTTGAGCATAAATATGATTTGATCATGTTTGTTGCAATACGGTTATTCATTTAAGTAAGAGAATAAATTGTTGTTACATTTACATGAATAAAACCTTATATGGTTATACACCCAATGAAAATGGTTCATTGGATCTCGATCATAGTGATACACATATTCATAATATTGAAACCAAAAGATGCAAAGTTAATAATGATAGTGCAACTTATTTGTGGCACTGCCGTTTAGGTCATATTGGTGTAAAGCGCATGAAGAAAACTCCATCTTGATGGACTTCGGAATCACTTGGTTATGAATCATTTGATGCTTGCGAACCGTGCCGTTTGGGCAAGATGACTAAAACTCCGTTCTCGGAACAATGGAACAAACTCTTGACTAATTGGAAATAATACATACCGATGTATGCGATCCAATGAGTGTTGATGCTTTCGTGGCAAGTATCGTTATTTTACGACTTTCACAAGATGATTCGACGAGATATGGGTATATCTACTTGATGAAACATAAGTGCGAAATAGTTGAAAGGTTCAAAGAATTTCAGAGTGAAGTGGAAAAATCATCGTAACAAGAAAATAAAGTTTCTGCGATCTGATCGCGAAGACGAATAATTGAGTTCTGAGTTTGGTCTTCAATTAAAATAATGTGGAATAGTTTCACAGCTCCATACCGAACACCACAATGTTATGGTGTGTCCGAACGTCGTAACCGCACTTTATTGGATATGGTGCGATCTATGATGTCTCTTATCGGTTTACCACTATCATTTTGGGGTTATGCATTAGAGACAGCTGCATTCACGTTTAATAGGGCACCATCTAAATCCTTTGAGGCGACACCATATGAACTATGGTTTAACGATGAAACCTAAGTCGTCGTTTCTTAAAAGTTTGGGGTTGTGATGCTTATGTGAAAAAGTTTTCACCTGATAAGCTCAAACCAAAATCGGAGAAGTTCGTCTTCATAGAATACCCAAAGGTAACTATTGGGTACACCTTATATCACAGATCCGAAGGCAAGTTTTTCGTTGCTAAGATGGATCCTTTCTAGAGAAGAAGTTTCTCTCGAAATAAGTGAGTGGGAGGAAAGTAGAAACTTGATGAGGTAATTGTACCTTCTCCCTTATTGGAAAGTAGTTCATCACAGAAATCAGTTCTAGTGATTCCTACACCAATTAGTGAGGAAGTTAATGATGATGATCATGAAACTTCAGATCAAGTTGCTACCAAACCTCGTAGGTCTTCCAGAGTAAGATCCGCACTGTGAGTGGTACGGTAATCATGTTACGGAAGTCATGTTACTAGACCATGATGAACCTACGAACTATGAGGAAGCGATGATGAGCCCAGATTCAGCGAAATGGCTTGAGGCCATGAAATCTGAGATAGGATCCATGTATGAGAACAAATTATGGACTTTGATTGACTTGCTCGATGATCAGCAAGCCATGTTAAATAAATGGATCTTCAAGAGGAAGGCGGACAACGATAGTAGTGTTACTATCTACAAAGCTCGACTTGTCACAAAAGGTTTTCGACAAGTTCAAGGTGTTGACTACAATGAGATTTTCTCAACCGTAGCGATGCTTAAGTCTGTCCGAATCATGTTAGCAATTGCCACATTTTATGAAATCTGGCAAATGGATGTCAAAACTACATTCTTTAATGGATTTATTAAAGAAGAGTTGTATATGATGCAACGAGAAGGTTTTTCAATCCTAAAGGAACTAACAAAATGTGCAAGCTCCAGTGATCCAACTATGGACTGGTGCAAGCATCTCGAGTTGGAATAAACGCTTTGATAGTGTGATCAAAGCATATGGTTTTATCTGAGACTTTTGGAGAAGCACTGTATTTACAAGCAAGTGAGTGGGAGCACTACAGACATTTACGATAAGTATATGTGAATGACATATTGTTGATCGGAAATAATGTAGAATTATTACGCAAAGCATAAAGGAGTATTTGAAATGAGTTTTTCAAAGAAGGACCTCGGTGAAGCTGCATTACAAATTGAGCATCAAGATCTATTGAGATAGATGAAAAGCGCTTGATAAAGTTTTCAATAAGTACATACCTTGTCAAGATTTTGAAGAAGTTCAAAATGGAGCAGTCAAAGAAAAGTTCTTGCCTGTGTTACAAAGGTGTGAAATTGAGTAAGACTCAAATCCCGACCACAATGAGAAAATAGAAAAGAGAATGAAAGTCATTCCCTATGCCTCGGTCATAGGTTCTATAAAGTATGCTATGCTATGTACCAGACCTATTGTATACCTTGCTCTGAATTTGGCAAGGGGTACAATAGTGATCTAAGAGTAGATCCTTTGGACATTGGTCAAGAACATCCTTAGTGAGGACTAAGGAAATATTTCTCGATTATGGAGGTGATAAAAGAGCCCGTCGTAAAGAGTTACATCGATGCAAGCTTTTTACACAGATCCGGATGACTCTAAGTCTCAATCTGGATACATATTGTAAGTGGGAGCAATTAGCTAGAGTAGCCCGTGCGAGCATTGTAGACATAGAATATTTGCAAAATACATACGGCTCTGAATGTGAGCCAGACCCGTTGACTAAAATTATCTCACAAGCAAAACATGATCACACCTTAGTATTCTTTGGGTGTTAATCACATAGCGATGTGAACTAGATTCTTGACTCTAGTAAACCCTTTGGGTGTTGGTCACATGTCGATGTGAACTATGGGTGTTAACCACATATAGATGTGAACTATTGATGTTAAATCACATGGCGATGTGAACTAGATTATTGACTCTAGTGCAAGTGGGAGGCTGAAGGAAATATGCCCTAGAGGCAATAATAAAGTTATTATTTATTTCCTTATATCATGATAAATGTTTATTATTCATGCTAGAATTGTATTAACGGAAACATAATACATGTGTGAATACATAGACAAGCAGTGTCACTAGTATGCCTCTATTTGACTAGCTCGTTAATCAAAGATGGTTATGTTTCCTAACCATAGACATGAGTTGTCATTTGATTAACGGGATCACATCATTAGGAGAATGATCGATTGACATGACCCATTCCGTTAGCCTAGCACTTGATCGTTTAGTATGTTGCTATTGCTTTCTTCATGACTTATACATGTTCTGTAACTATGAGATTATGCAACTCCGTTTACGGAGGAACACTTTGGGTACTACCAAGCGTCTGGCGTAACTGGGTGATTATAAAGAATTACTACAGGTGTCTCCAAAAGGTACTTGTTGGGTTGGCGTATTTCGAGATTAGGTTTTGTCACTCCGATTGTCGGAGAGGTATCTCTGGGCCTTCTCGGTAATACACATCACATAAGCCTTGCAAGCATTGCAACTAATGAGTTAGTTGTGAGATGATGTATTACGGAGCAGTAAAGAGACTTACGGTAGCAGATTGAACTAGGTATTGGATACCGGCGATCGAATCTCGGGCAAGTAACATACCGATGACAAAGGGAACAACGTATGTTGTTATGCGGTTTGACCGATAAAGATCTTCGTAGAATATGTAAAGAGCCAATATGGGCATCCAGGTTCCGCTATTGGTTATTGACCAAGAATAGTTCTAGGTCATGTCTACATAGTTCTCGAACCCGTAGAATCCCTTGCAACAAGGTTTCGATGGCGGTTATATTATGAGTTTATGAGTTTTGATGTACGAAGGAGTTCGGAGTCCCGGATGAGATCGGGGACATGACGAGGAGTCTCGAAATGGTCGAGGCGTAAAAATCGATATATTGGACGACTATATTCGGAGTTCGGAAAGGTTCGAATGATTGGGTATTTTTCGAGTACCGGGGAGTTACGGGAATACGGGAAAGAGTATTGGGCCTTAATGGGCTTTAGTGGGAAGGAGCCGAGGAGGTGGCGCGACCCTCCCAAGCCCAGTCCGAATTGGACAAGGGGTTTGGGCGCAGCCCCTCTCCCTTCCTTCTCCACTTCCCCCTTTCCCCCTTCTCCTAGTTGGACTAGGAAAGAAGGAGTCCTACTCCCGGTGGGAGTAGGACTCCCGCGCCCTCCTCCTAGGGCCGGCCTCCTCCTCCCTCCCTCCTTTATATCACGGGGGCAGGGGCACCCCATGGAGACACAAGTTGATCTACGGATCGTTCCTTAGCCGTGTGCGGTGCCCCCTCCACCATATTCCACCTCGGTCATATCGTACATGAGTTTGGCGAAGCCTGCGCGGTGAAGTCATATCGTCGCGGAGCTTAGGCGAAGCCCTGCGTCGGTGGAGCATCATCATCGTCCTGCCACGTCGTCTTGTGGAACTCATCCCGGACGCTTTGCCGGATCGGAGCCGGGGATCGTCATCGAGCTGAGCGTGTCTTTGAACACGGAGGTGCCGTCACGTTCGGTACTTGGATCGGTCGGATCGTGAAGGCGTCTGACTACATCAACCGCGTTGTTATAACGCTTCCGCTTTCGGTCTACAAGGGTACGTGGACAGACACTCTCCCCTCTCGTTGCTATGCCATCACCATGGTCCTGTGTGTGCGTAGGGAATTTTTTTTGAAATTACTACGTTCCCCAACACTTACGTCAAACATAACCCAAGAAACCGTGTTCTCCTCTCGATCAACCCCGAAAAGAGACACTCACGGTTACGCACACGGTTGGTGTATTTTAGAAGAGTTTGCTTCAAGTTTACTACAACCAGATATTAACAAGTTCCCATCCGCCACATAACAGCGGGCATGGCTCTCGGAAGTTTATACCCTGCAGGGGTGTCCCAACTTAGCCCATGATAAGCTCTCGCGATCAACGAAGGATATTCCTTCTCCCCGGGAAGACCCGACCAGTCTCGGAATCCCGGCTACAAGACATTTCGACAGCAATAAAACAAGACCAGCAAGACCTCGGCGTGCCGACACCACGATAGTAGTCGCGTATCTCGTCTCAGGCCACGACCGGATGAGCAGTCCGTACAACTAAAACCAGCCCTCAAGTTTCCCCGAGGTGGCGCTGCAAAGGGCTCTAGTTTGGACCAACACTTAGACAAGCATTGGCCCGGGGGGGGGGCTGAATAAAGATGACCCTTGGGTTAATTACTCCCAAGGGAAATGTAGGTGGTGGTGAGGCAAATGGTAAAACCAATGTTGGGCCTTGCTGGAGGAGTTTTATTCAAAGCGAACTGTCAAGGGGGTCCCATAAATCACCCGACCGCGTAAGGGACGCAAAATCCGGGAACGTAATACCGATATGACGGAAACTGTTGGGTAACGTAGTAATTTCAAAAAAATTCCTACGAACACGCAAGACCATGGTGATGGCATAGCAACGAGAGGGGAGAGTGTCCGTCCACGTACCCTCGTAGACCGAAAGCGGAAGCGTTATATCAACGCGGTTGATGTAGTAAATGCGTCTTCACGATCCGACCGATCCAAGCACCGTTACTCGGCACCTCCGAGTTCTTGGCACACGTTCAGCTCGATGGCGATCCCGGGCTCCGATCCAGCAAAGCGTCGGGGAGGAGTTCCGTCGACGACGGCGTGGTGAAGATCTTGATGTTCTACCGTCGCAGGCTTCGCCTAAGCACCGCTACAATATGACCGAGGTGGAATATGGTGGAGGGCACCGCACACTGCCAAGGAGCGATCACGAAGATCAACTTGTGTGTTCTAGGGTGCCCCTGCCCCGTATATAAAGGAGCAAGGGGAGGGCGGCCCGGCCCTAGGAGGCGTGCCAAGGGAGGAGTCCTCCTCCTAGTAGGAGTAGGACTCCCCTTTCCTAGTCCTACTAGGAAGAAGGAAGGGGGAAGGAAAGAGAGGGAGAGGGACAGGGAAAGGGGGGCTGCGCCCCCCCTCCTTGTCCAATTCGGACTCCCCGTGGGGGGGCGCGCGCCACCTCCTGGTGCAGCCCTCTCTCTCCCCTCTTGGCCCAATAAGGCCCATTACTTCCCCGGGGGGGTTCCGGTAACCCCTCCGGCACTCCGGTTTTCTCCGGAAACTTCGGAACCTTTCCGGTGTCCGAATATAGCCGTCCAATATATCAATCTTTATGTCTCGACCATTTCGAGACTCCTCGTCATGTCCGTGATCACATCCGGGACTTCGAACTCCTTCGGTACATCAAAATACATAAACTCATAATATAACCATCATCGAAACCTTAAGCGTGCAAGGACCCTACGGTTCGAGAACAATGTAGACATGGCGAGAACCGTCTCCGGCCAATAACCATTAGCGGAACCTGGATGCCCATATTGGCTCCTACATATTCTGCGAAGATCTTTACGGGCCGAACCGCATAACAATACACGTTGTTCCCTTTGTCATCGGTATGTTACTTGCCCGAGATTCGATCGTCGGTATCCTCATACCTAGTTCAATCTCGTTCTTGGCAAGTCTCTTTACTCGTTCCGTAATACATCATCTCACAGCTAACTCATTAGCTGTAATGCTTGCAAGGCTTAGTGATGTGCATTACCGAGAGGGCCCAGAGATACCTCTCCGACGATCGGAGTGACAAATCCTAATCTCGAAATACGCCAACCCAACATCTGCCTTTGGAGACACCTGTAGTACTCCTTTATAATCACCCGATTACGTTGTGACGTTTGGTAGTACCCAAAGTGTTCCTCCGGTGGCAGGAGTTGCATAATCTCATAGTTATAGGAACATGTATAAGTCATGGATAAAAGCAATAGCAACATACTAAGCGATGGGATGCTAAGCTAATGGAATGGGTCATGTCAATCAGATCATTCAACTAATGATGTGACCTCGTTAATCAAATGACAACTCCTTTGTCTATGGTTAGGAGACTTAACCATCTTTGATTAACAAGCTAGTCTAGTAGAGGCATACTAGTGACACTCTGTTTGTCTATGTATTCACACATGTATTATGTTTCCGGTTAATACAATTCTAGCATGAATAGTAAACATTTATCATGAAATAAGGAAATAAATAATAACTTTATTATTGCCTCTAGGGCATATTTCCTTCAGTCTCCCACTTGCACTAGAGTCAATAATCTAGATTACACAAAGAATGATTCTAACACCCATGGAGTCTTGGTGTTGATCATGTTTTGCTCGTGGAAGAGGCTTAGTCAACGGTGCGCTACATTCAGATCCGTATGTATCTTGCAAATCTCTATGTCTCCCACTGGACTAAGTCCCGGATGGAATTGAAGCGTCTCTTGATGTGTTTGGTTCTCTTGTTGAAATCTGGATTCCTTTGCTAAAGCAATTGCTCGATATTGTCACAAAAGATTTTCATTGGACCCGATGCACTAGGTATGACACCTAGATCGGATATGAACTCCTTCATCCAGACTCCTTCATTAGTTGCTTCGAAGCTGCTATGTATTCCGCTTCACATGTAGATCCCTTCTGACGCTTTGTTTAGAACTGCACCAACCGACAGCTCCTCCGTTTAGTGTAAATCATTATCCGGTTTGCGATTTAGAATCGTCTCGGATCGGTGTCAAAGCTTGCATCAACGTAACTGCTACGATGAGCTCTTTGTCACCTCCATATCTGAAACATATCCTTAGTCCTTTTCGGGTATTTCAGGATGTTTTTGACCGCTGTCCGATGGATCCACTCTGGATTACTTTGGTACCTCCTGCTTAGCTTATAGCAAGGCACACATCAGGTCTGGTACACAGCATTGCATACATGATAGAGCCTATGGCTGAGGCATAGGGAACATCTTTCATTTTCTCTCTATCTTCTGCGGTGGTCGGGCATTGAGTCTTACTCAACTTCACACCTTGTAACACGAGCAAGAACCCTTTCTTTGCTTGATCCATTTTGAACTTCTTCAAAATTTTGTCAAGGTATGTGCTTTGTGAAAGTCCAATTAAGCGTCTTGATCTATCTCTATAGATTTTGATGCCCAAAATGTAAGCAGCTTCACCGAGGTCTTTCATCGAAAAACTCTTATTCAAGTATCCCTTTATGCTATCCAGAAATTCTATATCATTTCCGATTAGTAATATGTCATCTACATATAATATCGTAAATGCTCTGAGCTCCCACTCACTTTCTTGTAAATACAAAGCTTCTCCAAAAGTGCATATAAACCCAAATGCTTTGATCACACTATCAAAGCGTTTATTCCAACTCCGAGATGCTTGCACCAGTCCATAAATGGATCGCTGGAGCTTGCACACTTTGTTAGCTCCCTTTGGATCGATAAAACCTTCCGGTTGCATCATATACAACTCTTCTTCCGGATATCCATTCAGGAATGCAGTCTTTACATCCATTTGCCAAATTTCATAATCATAAAATGCGGCAATTGCTAACATGATTCGGACAGACTTCAAAGATCGCTACGGGTGAGAAGGTCTCATCGTAGTCAATCCCTTGAACTTGTCGAAAACCCTTTGCGACAAGTCGAGCTTTGTAGACGATAATATTACCGTCGGCGTCGGTCTTCTTCTTGAAGATCCACTTGTTTTCTATTGCTTGCCGACCCTCGGGCAAATCAACCAAAGTCCACACTTTGTTTTCATACATGGATCCCATCTCAGATTTCATGGCCTCAAGCCATTTTGCGGAATCTGGGCTCACCACCGCTTCTTCATAGTTCGTAGGTTCATCATGATCTAGTAGCATGACTTCGAACAGGATTACCGTACCACTCACAGTGCGGTTCTTACTCTGGTTGATCTACGAGGTTACGTAGTAACTTGATCTGAAGTTTCATGATCAACATCATCAACTTCCTCACTATTTGGTGTAGATGTCGCAGAAACTGGTTTACGTGATAAACTACTTTCAAATAAGGGAGAAGGTGCAGATTACCTCATCAAGTTCTACTTTCCTCCCACTCACTTCTTCGAGAGAAACTCCTTCTCTAGAAAGGATCCATTCTTAACAACAAATGTCTTGCCTTCGGATCTGTGATAGAAGGTGTACCCAACTGTCTCCTTTGGGTATCCTATGAAGACACATTTCTCCGATTTAGGTTCGAGCTTATCGGGTTGAAGCTTTTCACATAAGCATCGCACCCCCAAACTTTAAGAAACGACAACTTTGGTTTCTTGCTAAACCATAGTTCATAAGGTGTCGTCTCAACGGATTTTGATGGTGTTCTATTCAGCGTGAATGCGGCCGTCTCAAGAGCATAAACCCAAAACGACAGCGGTAGATCTGTAAGAGACATCATAGATCGCACCATATCTAGTAAAGTGCGATTACGACGTTCGGACACACCATTGCTTGTTGTGGTGTTCCGGTGGCGTGAGTTGCTTGAAACTATTCCGCATTGTTTCAAATGTAGACCAAACTCGTAACTCAAATATTCGCCTCCACGATCAGATCGTAGAAACTTTATTTTCTTATTACGATGATTTTCAACTTCACTCTGAAATTCTTTGAACTTTTCAAATGTTTCAGACTTATGTTTCATTAAGTACATATACCCATATACGCTTAAATCATCTGTGAAGGTGAGAAAATAACGATATCCGCCACGAGCCTCAACATTCATTGGACCACATACATCTGTATGTATGATTTCCAACAAATCTGTTGCTCTCTCCATAGTACCGAGAACGGGTTTTACTCATCTTGCCCATGAGGCACGGTTCGCATAAGTGCCAAGTGATTCATAATCAAGTGACTCCAAAAGTCCATCGGTATGGAGTTTTTTCATGCGCTTTATACCGATATGACCTAAACGGCAGTGCCACAAATAAGTTGCACTATCATTATCAACTCTGCATCTTTTGGTTTCAACATTATGAATATGTGTATCACTACTATCGAGATTCATTAAAAATAGACCACTCATCAAGGGTGCATGACCATAAAAGATATTATTCATATAAATAGAACAACCATTATTCTCTGATTTAAATGAATAACCGTCTCGCATCAAACAAGATCCAGATATAATGTTCATGCTCAACGCTGGCACGAAATAACAATTATTTAGGTCTAAAACTAATCCCGAAGGTAGATGTAGAGGTAGTGTGCCATTGCGATCACATCGACTTTGGAACCATTTCCCAGCGCATCGTCACCTCGTCCTTTGCCGTGTTAAGCAATCCGTAGTCCCTGTTTCGAGTTGCAAATATTAGCAATGTAACCAGTATCAAATACCTGGTACTCTGCGAGCTCTAGTAAGGTACACATCAATAACATGTATATCACATATACCTTTGTTCACCTTGCCATCCTTCTTATCCGCCAAATACTTGGGGCAGTTCCGCTTCGGTGACGATCGCTTGCGGTAGAAGCACTCGATTTCAGGTTTAGGTCCAGACTTGGGTTTCTTCTCTGATCGACAACTTGTTTGCTGTTCTTCTTGAAGTTCCTTCTTCTTCCCCTTGCCTTTCTTCTTGAAACTAGTGGTCTTATTGACCATCAACACTTGATGCTCCTTCTTGATTTCTACCTCCGCAGCCTTTAGCATTGCGAAGAGCTCGTGCATAGTCTTTACTAACCCTTGCATATTATAGTTCATCACGAAGCCTTTGTAGCTTGGTGGCAGTGATTGAAGAATTACATCAATGACACAATCATCCGGAAGATTAACTCCAGTTGAGTCAAGTGATTGTAATACCCGGACATTACGAGTATGTGCTCACCGACAGATCCATTCTCTTCCATCTTGCAGCTATAGAACTTATTGGAGACTTCATATCTCTCAATCCGGGCATTACATTTGAAATATCAACTTCAACTCCTGGAACATCTCATATGCTCCATGACGTTCAAAACGTCGTTGAAGACCCGTTCTAAGCCGTAAAGCATGGCACACTGAACTATAGAGTAGTCATCGGCTTTGCTCGCCAGACGTTCTTAACGTCGTCGGTTACATCAAGAAGAGTCTGGCACCTAGCGGTGCATCCAGACGTAACTTTTACGTGCAGCAATGAGGATAATCCTCAATTACGGACCCATCCGTGTAATTGCTACCATCATCTTTCAACTTTGCTTTCTCAAGGAACGCATTAAAATTCAATGGAACAACAAAGACGAGCCATCTATCTACATGAAACATAGACAAGCAAAATACTATCGGTACTAAGTTCATGATAAATTTAAGTTCAATTAATCATATTACTTAAGAACTCCCACTTAGAGCAGACATCTCTCTAGTTATCTAAGTGATCACGTGATCCAAATCAACTAAACCATAACCGATCATCACGTGAGATGGAGTAGTTTTCAATGGTGAACATCTTATGTTGATCATATCTACTATATGATTCACGCTTTCGACCTTTCGGTCTCCGTGTTCCGAGGCCATATCTTGCATATGCTAGGCTCGTCAAGTATAACCTGAGTATTCTGCGTGCAAAACTGGCTTGCACCCGTTGTAGATGGACGAGAGCTTATCACACCCGATCATCACGTGGTGTCTCGGCACGACGAACTTTGGCAGCGGTGCATACTCGGGAGAACACTACTTGATAATTTTTAGTGAGAGATCATCTTATAATGCTACCGTCAATCAAAGCAAGATAAGATGCATAAAGGATAAACATCACATGCAATCAATATAAGTGATATGATATGGCCATCATCATCTTGTGCTTGTGATCTCCATCTCCGAAGCACCGTCATGATCACCATCGCCACCGGGCGACACCTTGATCTCCATCGTAGCATCGTTGTCGCCTCGCCAACTATTGCTTCTCGACTATCGCTACCGCTTAGTGATAAAGTAAAGCAATTACATGGCGTTGCATTTCATACAATAAAGTGACAACCATATGGCTCTCGCCGATTGCCGATAACTCGGTTACAAAACATGATCATCTCATACAATAAAATATAGCATCACGTCTTGACCATATCACATCACAACATGCCTGCAAAAACAAGTTAGACGTCCTCTACTTTGTTGTTGCAAGTTTTACGTGGCTGCTACGGGCTGAGCAAGAACCGTTCTTCCCTACGCATCAAAACCACAGCGATAGTTTGTCAAGTTGGTGCTGTTTTAACCTTCGCAAGGACCGGGCGTAGCCACACTCAGTTCAACTAAAGTGAGAGAGGCAGACACCGCCGGTCACCTTTAAGCAACTAGTGCTCGCGGCGGTGAAACCAGTCTCGCGTAAGCGTCTGGCGTAATGTCGGTCCGGGCCGCTTCATCTCACAATACCGCCAACCAAAGTATGACATGCTGGTAAGCGGTATGATTTATATCGCCCACAACTCACTTGTGTTCTACTCGTGCATATGACATCAACGCATAAAACCTGGCTCGGATGCCCTTTGTTGGGTAACGTAGTAATTTCAAAAATTTCCTACGAACACGCAAGACCATGGTGATGGCATAGCAACGAGAGGGAGAGTGTCCGTCCACGCACTCGTGAGACCGAAAGCGGAAGCGTTATATCAACGCGGTTGATGTAGTAAATGCGTCTTCACGATCCGACCGATCCAAGCACCGTTACTCCGGCACCTCCGAGTTCTTGGCACACGTTCAGCTCGATGACGATCCCCGGGCTCCGATCCAGCAAAGCGTCGGGGAGGAGTTCCGTCAGCACGACGGCGTGGTGACGATCTTGATGTTCCACCGTCGCAGGGCTTCGCCTAAGCACCGCTACAATATGACCGAGGTGGAATATGGTGGAGGGGGGCACCGCACACGGCTAAGGAACGATCACGAAGATCAACTTGTGTGTTCTAGGGTGCCCCCCTGCCCCCGTATATAAAGGAGCAAGGGGGAGGGCCGGCCGGACCTAGGAGGCGCAAGAAGGGAGGGGGGAGTCCTCCTCCTAGTAGGAGTAGGACTCCCTTTCCTAGTCCTACTAGGAAGAAGGAAGGGGAAGGAAGAGAGGGAGAGGGAGAGGAAGGGGGCCGCCCCCCTCCTTGTCCAGTCGGACTCCCCATGGGGGGCGCGCGCCACCTCCTGGTGCAGCCCTCTCTCTCCCTCTTGGCCCAATAAGGCCCATTACTTCCCGGGGTTCCGGTAACCTCCTCGGCACTCCGGTTTTCTCCGGAAACTTCCGGAACCTTTCCGTGTCGAATATAGCCGTCCAATATATCAATCTTTATGTCTCGACCATTTCGAGACTCCTCGTCATGTCCGTGATCACATCCGGGACTCCGAACTCCTTCGGTACATCAAAATACATAAACTCATAATATAACCGTCATCGAAACCTTAAGCGTGCGGACCCTACGGTTCGAGAACAATGTAGACATGGCCGAGACACGTCTCTGGTCAATAACCAATAGCGGGACACGGATGCCCATATTGGCTCCTACATATTCTGCGAAGATCTTTATCGGTCGGACCGCATAACAACATACGTTGTTCCCTTTGTCATCGGTATGTTACTTGCCCGAGATTCGATCGTCGGTATCCAATACCTAGTTCAATCTCGTTCTTGGCAAGTCTCTTTACTCGTTCCGTAATACATCATCTCACAGCTAACTCATTAGCTGTAATGCTTGCAAGGCTTAGTGATGTGCATTACCGAGAGGCCCAGAGATACCTCTCCGACGATCGGAGTGACAAATCCTAATCTCGAAATACGCCAACCCAACATCCGCCTTTGGAGACACCTGTAGTACTCCTTTATAATCACCCGATTCGTTGTGACGTTTGGTAGTACCCAAAGTGTTCCTCCGGTAAACGGGAGTTGCATAATCTCATAGTTATAGGAACATGTATAAGTCATGGATAAAAGCAATAGCAACATACTAAACGATCGGATGCTAAGCTAATGGAATGGGTCATGTCAATCAGATCATTCAACTAATGATGTGACCTCGTTAATCAAATGACAACTCCTTTGTCTATGGTTAGGAGACTTAACCATCTTTGATTAACAAGCTAGTCTAGTAGAGGCATACTAGTGACACTGCTGTTTGTCTATGTATTCACACATGTATTATGTTTCCGGTTAATACAATTCTAGCATGAATAATAAACATTTATCATGAAATAAGGAAATAAATAATAACTTTATTATTGCCTCTAGGGCATATTTCCTTCAGAAACTAGGGTGGCAAGAGTGGAACAAAACACCAGGCATAAGGCCGAGCCTTCCACCCTTTACCAAGTATATAGATGCATTAATTAAATAAGATATATTGTGATATCCCAACAAGTAAACATGTTCCAACAAGGAACAACATCTCCATGTTCCAACAAGGAACAAACTTCATCTTCACCTGCAACTAACAATGCTATAAGAGGGGCTGAGCAAAGCGGTAACATAGCCAAGCAACGGTTTGCTAGGAAGGGTAACAAAGGTTAGAGGCTGACATGGCAATTAGGTAGGCTTGAGGAACAGGTAATAGGTAGCGCAACATAGCGATAGAACGAAACAACTAGCATAGCAATGATAGTAATGAGATCCAGGGTAGCGGTCATCTTGCCTGAAATCCCGCAAGGAAGAAGAACGAGTCCATGAAGAAGATGAAGCCACGAAGACGAACCAAGCGTAGACGAACGAATCCTCACGATCGCAACGAAACAGGAACTAACAAGAAGAAGCACACAACATAGGTAAACACACCACACATGAACAAGGCATGATGCACAACAAGTATGATGCATGAAAAAGCTACATGAAGCTACTCATGGCAAGGGATGATGCAAACAAGAGCAACAGATCAAGGCAAGTTTAAATGAGGCCGGAAACGACATAGAACAATTCCGGTAAGTCCTCATATGCAAATTTCGAAATTGGTCCAGATCTGAATAAACCTTATGTTCAAGTTGTTAAACAGCAATTTAAGATGCACCAAGATGATCTACACGAAATTCTAGTCAAGTTACATATAAAGTTCATTTAATTCGGAGCTACGGCCTAGAAGATATGAGCAAAACAAGTTAAGCATGGCATTGATGCAAAATGCGTCCAAACATCAAGCAAACACATCAAAACATGGATGCAACATGATAATATGACACTACGTGCAAAATCAAGCAAGTTTCATATAGAGCACACTCAAAACGGAGCAAAGGTTCAACACATACACATGAAACAAGTTTAGGACAAGCTGTCCAAAACAGCAACTAGGCATATTGCAAGCACCAAAACAACATGCTACAGGACCTCAACGTAATAACAAAAAGCATGGGTATGATTTACAGGTAAAGCATGACAAAACATGAACACTGAGCTATCTCCATAAATCACTAGAACATGCTCAAACACACATGGCAAGATTGCAAATAATAACAGTTCAGACTTATCAGGAAATAACATCAGGTTGCAATGTTTAGAGCTATCAAACAACATGTTACAGGAACTTATCATGGCAAACAAAGGCATGGCATGAATCTACTAAATGCATAGAACAAATGTCCCTTACTGACCATGAGCCAAAAAGGACCAGAAGATATGATGGCACCCATGTAAACATCGCAAGTTATTAAACAGATTTATACATGGCAGAAACAACAATAAGTAGGCATGTTGGTGAGTTTTAACCACTCACCACAGAGCAATACATGGCATGGAAAGGCAACTCACAGTACTATTACATGGCATAGAAGCTATACATGGCAAGAACAACATCATAGCATGCAAGGATCAACTGCAACAACCTTGGCAAAATTGAATAACATGTAAACAACCTGCCAGGAAACATTTTATAGCAAAAGTAGAGCTCGATTCACTCAATCTATGGCACTCCATAATTGCAAACAAGGTCATGGATGGATAGAGAATAACCATATGTTCAAAACATCCTTACTGAAGTATCTCAAAATAAGCATGGATCTCTCGGTAGCATCAAGTTTACATGGCATAAAAATATCAGCAGAACAGGGGCTGAAATCAGCAACATCATGAAGCCTAGTTTGCATGCTTGTGCTAGTCACCAAAGAGATCAAAAAATACATGGTATACACCCTGTAAAGATGGCATGGCATATTACAAAACACATGTAGGACTCAAGTTCATAGGATGCACACATCAATCATGGCAAAAATGACAAAAGTGCATGTTCTGATAAGAATCTGAAACTAACATCACATAGCCCTCTTCTAACAGCATTTCGGGCATCAAGATGAGCTCAAATGAAAATGATGCAATGAGATGAAATGATGTTCTCGTTGAGACAAACAATTTGACATATTACACGCAACAAGTTATGGCATGATGAACATGAGCATATAATGTCAAAAATCTCGGGACTTTGAGAAAAACGTGGGGGAAAGAAAGTCAACCGTGGGCGGGATCCGGATCCAGATCGGGGCGGCGCGGATTCCGAGGCGGCCGGAGAACGCTCGTCGGAGCTCGGGAGGAGGAGGAGGAGGCCGGAGGGAGCCTTGAGGAAGAAGCGCTTGGCCGGTGCCGGCGGAGGCGAAAAGGCGGGCGGCGGGAGGCGGCGCCACGGCCGGAGGCGGCGCCGTGAGCGGGCGTCGGGCGCGGCCGGCAGCGTGAGGCGGCGGGCGCTTGAGGCCACAGGGCTCGCCTGGCTCAGCGCGACGGGCGTGGCGAGATGGCGGCGGAGGGACACGTGGCGTCACCCGATTGGCGTTGGCGCGGCGGCTGGACATGTCCGGCGGCTGGACGGACATGTCCGGTGCGCGGAGAGGGGATTTTTAGGGTTTCGGGAGGAAGAAGAGCCGAGATTTTCGGGGGAGGGGAGTTTATATAGGTAGAGAGAGCTAGGAAGCTCCAAATGAGGTGCGGTTTTCGGCCACGCGATCGTGATCGAACGACCGAGAGCATGGAGGGGAGTTAGATGGGTTCTGGGCCACTTTGAAAGGGGTGTTGGGCTGCAAAGAGAGGGAGACTTTTACGGTTACCCGGTTAACCGTTGGAGTATCAAACGACCTCCAAATGATCCGAAACTTGACAGGCGGTCTACCGGTGCTATACCAAGGCCGCTTGGCAAACCTCGGTCCATTCCGAGACCGTTTAACACTCGCACATGAAAAGAGGTAAAAGGGGGCGCCGGGAGACATAGGAGTGCCGGATTGCAAAACGGACAACGGGGAAAATGCTCGGATGCATGAGACGAACACATATGCAAAATGAAATGCAGATGATGACATGGCAAAGTGCAACACGCAAGCAAATGACATGGCAACGACGGTGAATAACTGACAAACACCTGGCGCATCGAATCCGGGGCGTTACATGCGACCTCTCTTGCGGACCCGCGTAGTCCTCAAGGTCATCTGCTCAGTTGATGATGGTAATGCAGTTGTCGTGGCTGCCGGCGGCGGGGAAGAAGATCTGAGGCGGCGAAAGCCAGTCTGGAGAGCGGATCCCTACTGTGGTGAACCCCTTCCGTCGTTGGAGCAGCAGAGCTGGGGTGGAACACAGCGCCGCAGGAGCAGGACAAAACACACAAGGTTTTCTTTGACACATATCTGTAACAAAAGTAATTGAGTAAGGGCTTGTTTGAATTTGAGGACTCTAACAATGCAGGGATAGGAAATAGACAGGAATAGGATAGGAATGCACGTGCAAAACAGAGAATTTAAAAACACAGGATTTACGCCAACTGGGTGTTTGATTCACAACAATTGGAAGATCACAGGATGCAAAAAAGCGTGGTGAGATTAAGTCAAACCACAAGAAAATGTACGGTTATAATGCTATTATGCTACTATATCTTAGTCTTGTGCTTGATTATTAGGAATATGAAAAGGAGGAGAAGTGAAAATTAGAATTCCTACGGTTTTTCTTTCAATGAGACACTAAAGGAACAAATCCTACAGTTTTCCTTTGCTCCATTCCTTTGCACCAAATTCATGAAAATTAGTACCATAGGAAACTTTCCAATTCCGATGTTTTTCATTCACTTTTCCTTTCAAGCACTGGCGATTCTGGTAGGTAGGCTTGAGCAAGGAAAATCCTACACTAAAAAAATGTTTTTGTGCTACTTCTATTACTTTGGACCCAGGCCACTGCCATACTAGCTCAACTCCCAGGCCCATCGACAAATGCACAGCTCAAACGCGTAGAGATAAATAATGATGGCATTCAAGAGAGTCCATCACGGATAGCTAAGTTGCCTGGTACCTCACTGCTTGTCATATAGTAGGATAAAATAATCGTATTTCCCGTTACTACGAGTGCTCAGTGGACAATATATATAACATGTAGAGTAAAAAAAGATGCAACAAGTGTACAACCTCTTTGGCGAAGCCATGTCGATCTTAGCGTGATTGGGTTGGCCGGTGAGGATGCTCCAGCTGACTTTGCTGTCGAAGGAGGAAGAAGATCTTAGGCGTGCGGAGATGGAGCCGAGGTACTGCTCGGCTTGTGATGGAGGGTTTCGCCGTTGGAGCAGCTCCGGTGAGTTGTCTGACGCCGAGGCTGAAACGGGACAAGAGAGACAACGAACAACGTTAACTCGAGGTGGAATTATAATAGCATCTCCAATACATGACGTAAAATACATAACCACAAAGTGCTAGATGTAAATACATCAGCCGCTCATCTCTGAACTTAACTGTCAAAACTGAATTTAAGCGTCAAACTGAATTTAAGCGTCAAACTGAACTTAACTGTCGAAACTGAATTTTGTCGGCCCTGAACGCACTAGCAAGGTGAGGCTACACGTCGGTCGACTGACTTTTTCATCTCTGGTCAGTCGATTTTGTAGCCATTGGATACGAAATCAAGGGCCTGTGGTTCATCTTCAACGTCCACCCCCCTGAGCCGCCAGCCACCACCGGCCAAACATCAGCCCCCCGCCGCCCACGGCCGTCGGTGCGCCGCCCCGCCTGCCCCGAAAACACTCCCCACCGCCGGTCCGCCGCCGCCCAGCCATCCCTCTAGGCCCCTGTCGAGCTTTTCTCCGGCGATCCCCACGCCACCGCCCCGCCAACGCCCCGCCACCACCGGCGACCATCGCCCCCATCCTGAACCCTAAGATAGATAGTGGGGTACCTCTCCGACGAGCCCCCCTCCCCGCTGCAGCTAGTTCTTCCTTCACCCCAGTGAGCCCCCCCCCCCCACCCCCTGAAAATTGACTGACCCAAAAGTCGATTCAGTCGACTGAAGTGTAGCTAAATCGGAGCAGCATCGCAAACAAGAGCAAGAGCGAGAGCAGCAGCGCGAGCAAGAGCAATAGTAAGAGCGGATGGCAGGGGACCAAGAGCAAGAAGCGAGAGCAGCGTGGCGAGAGCTAAAGCAGCAGCAGCTCCTCTCGATGTGGGCGTTGCCGCGAGGGAGCGACACCATGGAGGAAGTGGCGGCGATGCCGCCGTGGATGGAGCAGCGTCGTGTCGGCTCGGGACCGGCGCCGGCAGCACCGTGAGATTGAATCAAGAAGAAAATGCGGCGATTAGTGTACAACCTCTTTGGTGGCGCCGATTAGGCCGCAGCTTCATCCGAGAAAACGGTGATGATGATGCTCTTTCGGTGGTGCAGGTGAAGACGGTAGTGTGGGAATGGAGATGGCGCGAAAGACGAGGGGAACGTCGGGGCATCTCCTTGGAGGTGGAGGACGGGTTGGCTGAACCGGCGGGACGATGAGATCGACAACGGATCCTCATCCGGTACGGTGGATGAGGGACGTCGATGTGTTGTTGTGGACAACATTGTCGGGGAAGAGGCTCCAGCTGGGTGGCGGACGGAGCAGGGTGTGGGGTTTCGTCGTGGGTTTTCGCGGCCTCGGTGTATGAATGGGTGGGCGGATGGGATGGCAGTGGGGAACTATGGCTTAGAGACGCGCTTGTCCGAAATGTGGGGTAAGTTACTACTGTTGGGGAACGTAGTAATTTCAAAAATTTTCCTACGATCACGCAAGACCATGGTGATGGCATAGCAACGAGAGGGGAGAGTGTCCGTCCACGTACCCTCGTAGACCGAAAGCGGACGCGTTATAACAACGCGGTTGATGTAGTCGACGCGTCTTCACGATCCGACCGATCCAAGCACCGAACGTCACGGCACCTCCGAGTTACGCACACGTTCAGCTCGATGGCGATCCCGGACTCCGATCCAGCAAAGTGTCGGGATGAGTTCCACAAGACGACGGCGTGGTGGACGATGTAGATGCTCCACCGACGCAGGGCTTCGCCTAAGCTCCGCGAGGATATGACTTCTCCGGTATGAGGGCTTCGCCTAAGCTCTCTGACGATATGACGAAGTGGAATATGGTGGAAGGGGCACCGCCTGCAGCTAAGGAAAGATCCGTAGATCAACTTGTGTCTCATGGGGTGCCCCCTGCCCCGTATATAAAGGAGCCAAGGGGAGGTGGCGGCCCAAGGGGAGGCGCGCAAGGAGTCCTACTCCCTCCGGAGTAGGACTCCCTCCAATCCTAGTTGGATTAGGATTCCCGGAGGGGGAAGAGAGAGAGGGGGCCGGCCCACCTTTCCTAGTCCTCAGAGGACTAGGGGAAGGGGGGGCCACCACCTAGGGCTGCCCTTCTCCTTTCCTCCAAGGCCCACTATGGGCCCATGTAGTTCCGGGGGTTCGGTAACCTCCGGTACTCCGATAAATTCGATTTCACTCGGAACCTTCCGATGTCCAAATATAGGCTTCCAATATATCAATCTTTATGTCTCGACCATTTCGAGACTCCTCGTCATGTCCGTGATCACATCCGGGACTCGAACAACCTTCGGTGCATCAATACTTATAAACTCATTATGAACTGTCATCGAAGCGTTAAGCGTGCGGACCCTACGGGTTCGAGAACTATGTAGACATGACCTAGAACCATTCTCGGTCAATAACCAATAGCGGAACCTGGATGCCCATATTGGTTCCTACATATTCTACGAAGATCTTTATCGGTCAAACCGCATAACGACATACGTTGTTCCCTTTGTCATCGGTATGTTACTTACGAGATTCGATCGTCGGTATCCAATACCTAGTTCAATCTCGTTACCGGTAAGTCTCTTTACTCGCTCTGTAATACATCATCTCACAACTAACTCATTAGTTGTAATGCTTGCAAGGCTTAAGTGATGTGCATTACCGAGAAGGCACGGAGATACCTCTCCGAGCAATCGGAGTGACAAAACCTAATCTCGAACACGCCAACCCAACAAGTACCTTTGGAGACACCTGTAGTACTCCTTTATAATCACCCGATTCACGTTGTGACGTTTGGTAGTACCAAAGTGTTCCTCCGGTAAACGGAGTTGCATAATCTCATAGTTATAGGAACATGTATGGGTCATGAAGAAAGCATTAACATACTAAGCGATCAAGTGTTAAGCTAACGGAATGGGTCATGTCAATCAGATCATTCAACTAATGATGTGACCTTGTTAATCAAATAACAACTCCTTGTTCATGGTTAGGAAACATAACCATCTTTGATTAACAAGCTAGTCAAGTAGAGGCATACTAGTGACATCTTGTTTGTCTATATATTCACACTTGTATTATGTTTCCGGTTAATACAATTCTAGCATGAATAATAAACATTTATCATGATATAAGGAAATAAATAATAACTTTATTATTGCCTCTAGGGCATATTTCCTTGAGTCTCCCACTTGCACTAGAGTCAATAATCTAGATTACGAGTAATGATCCTAACACCCATGGAGTCTTGGTGCGATCATGTTTTGCTCGTGGAAGAGGCTTAGTTAACGGGTCTCGCAACATTCAGATCCGTATGTATTTTGCAAATCTCTATGTCTCCCACTTGGACTTGGTCCCGAATGGAATTGAAGGCGTCTCTTGATGTGCTTGGTCCTCTTGTGAAACCTGGATTCCTTTGCCAAGGCAATTGCACCAGTATTGTCACAGAAGATCTTCATCGGTCCCGATGCACTAGGTATGACACCTAGATCGGAAATGAACTCTTTCATCCAGACTCCTTCATTTGCTGCTTCCGAAGCAGCTATGTACTCCGCTTCACATGTAGATCCCGCCACGACGCTTTGTTTAGAACTGCACCAACCGACAGCTCCACCGCTTAATAAAAACACGTATCCGGTTTGCGATTTAGAATCATCCGGATCGGTGTCAAAGCTTGCGTCGACGTAACCATTTACGACTAGCTCTTTGTCACCTCCATATACGAGAAACATATCCTTAGTCCTTTTCGGGTATTTCGGGATGTTCTTGACCGCTGTCCGATGATCCATTCTGGATTACTTTGGTACCTTCCTGCCAAGCTTATAGCTAAGCATACGTCAGTGTCCGGTACACAGCATTGCATACATGATAGAGCCTATGGCTGAAGCATAGGGAACATCTTTCATTTTCTCTCTATCTTCTGCGTGGTCGGGCATTGAGTCTTACTCAATCTTATACCTTGTAACACGTGCAAAAACCTTTCTTTGCACGATCCATTTTGAACTTTTTCAAAATTTTATCAAGGTATGTGCTTTGTGAAAGTCCAATTAAGCGTCTTGATCTATCTCTATAGATCTTGATGCCCAATATGTAGGCAGCTTCACCGAGGTCTTTCATTGAAAAACTTTTATTCAAGTATCCTTTTATGCCATCCAGAAATTCTATATCATTTCCAATTAATAATATGTCGTCCACATATAATATCGAAATGCTACTGAGCTCCCACTCACTTTCTTGTAAATACAGGCTTCTCCAAAAGTGCAGTATAAACCCATATGCTTTGATCACACTATCAAAGCGTTTATTCCAACTCCGAGAGGCTTGCACCGCACCATAAATTGATCGTTGGAGCTTGCACACTTTGTTAGCACCTTTTGGATCGACAAAACCTTCTGGTTGCATCATATACAACTCCTCTTCTAGAAATCCATTCAAGAATGCAGTTTTTACATCCATTTGCCAAATTTCATAATCATAAAATGCGGCAATTGCTAACATGATTCGGACAGACTTAAGCATCGCCACGGGTGAGAAAGTCTCATCGTAGTCAACCCTTGAACTTGTCGAAAACCTTCGCAACAAGTCGAGCTTTGTAGACGGTTACATTACCATCGGCGCCAGTCTTCTTCTTAAAGATCCATTTATTTTCAATGGCTTGCCGATCATCGGGCAAGTCAACCAAAGTCCAAACTTTTTTCTCATACATGGATCCCATCTCGGATTTCATGGCTTCCAGCCATTTCACGGAATCTGGGCTCACCATCGCTTCTTCATAGTTTGTAGGTTCGCCATGGTCAAGTAACATGACTTCCAGAATAGGATTACCGTACCACTCACAGTGCGTATTTTATTCTGGTTGACCCACGAGGTTCAAGAGTAACTTGATCTCAAGCTTCATGATCATCATCATTAGTTTCTTCACTAATTGGTGTAGTTGTCACAGAACCATTTCTTGTGATGAACTACTTTCCAATAAGGGAGCAGAATCTGATTATCTCATCAAGTTCTACTTTCCTCCCACTCACTTCTTTCGAGAGAAACTCTTTCTCTAGAACGGATCCAAATTTAGCAACGAAAATCTTGCCTTCAGATCTGTGATAGAAGGTGTACCCAACAATCTCCTTTGGGTATCCTACGAAGACACATTTTTCCGATTTGGGTTCGAGCTTATCTGGTTGAAGTTTCTTCACATAAGCATCGCAGCCCCAAACTTTAAGAAACGACAACTTTGGTTTCTTGCCAAACCACAGTTCATAAGGCGTCGTCTCAACGGATTTTGACGGTGTCCTATTTAACGTGAATGCGGCCGTCTCTAAAGCATAACCCCAAAACGATAGCGGTAAATCGGAAATAGACATCATTGATCGCACCATATCTAGTAAAGCACGACATGACGTTCGGACACACCATTTCTACGTGGTGTTCCGGGTGGCGTGAGTTGCGTAAACTATTCCACATTGTTTCAAATGTAAACCAAACTCGTAACTCAAATATTCTCCTCCACGATCAGATCGTAGGAATTTTATTTTCTTGTTACGATGATTTTCCACTTCACTCTGAAATTCTTTGAACTTTTCAAATGTTTCAGATTTGTGTTTCATTAAGTAGATATACCCATATCTGCTCAAATCATCTGTGAAGGTGAGAAAATAACGATACCACAAGGCGTGCCTCAACATTCATTGGACCACAAACATCAGTATGTATGATTTCCAATAAATCTGTTGCTCGCTCCATAATTCCGGAGAACGGCGTTTTGGTCATCTTGCCCATGAGGCACGGTTCGCAAGTACCAAGTGATTCATAATCAAGTGATTCCAGAAGTCCATCAGTATGGAGTTTCTTCATGCGTTTTATACCGATATGACCTAAACGGCAGTGCCACAAATAAGTTGCACTATCATTATCAACTCTGCATCTTTTGGCTTCAACATTATGAATATGTGTATCACTCTTTGTCGAGATTCAACAAGAATAGACCATTCTTCAAGGGTGCATGACCATAAAAGATATTATTCATATAAATAGAACAACCATTATTCCCTGATTTAAATGAATAACCGTCTCGCATTAAACAAGATCCAGATATAATGTTCATGCTCAACGGCGGCACCAAATAACAATTATTTAGGTCTAAAACTAATCCCGAAGGTAGATGTAGAGGTATCGTGCCGATCGCGATCACATTGACTTTGGAACCATTTCCCACGCGCATCGTCACCTCGCCCTTTGCGGTGCTCATCTATTCCGTAGTCCCTGCTTCGAGTTGCAAATATTAGCAATGTAACCAGTATCAAATACCAGTGCTACTACGAGCTCTAGTAAGGTACACATCAACAACATGTATATCACATATACCTTTGTTCACCTTGCCATCCTTTTATCCGCCAAATACTTGGGGCAGTTCCGCTTCCAAAGGTCCGGTCTGCTTGCAAGAAAAACACTTTCGATGTGCTTAGGTCCAGACTTGGGTTTCTTCTCTTGATCAGCAACTTTCTTGCTGTTCTTTTGAAGTTTCCTTCTTCTTCCCTTTGCCCTTTTTCTTGAAACTAGTGGTCTTGTTGACCATCAACACTTGATGCTCTTTCTTGATTTCTACCTCCGCGGCTTTTAGCATTGCGAAGAGCTCAGGAATTGTCTTAGTCATCCCTTGCATATTATAGTTCATCACGAAGCTCTTGTAGCTTGGTGGCGATGATTGGAGAATTACATCAATGACACTATCATCCGGAAGATTAACTCCCAGCTGAATTAAGTGATTGTTATACCCGGACATTTTGAGTATGTGTTCACTTGTGAACTATTCTCCTCCATCTTGCAGCTATAGAACTTATTGGAGACTTCATATCTCTCAATCCGGGCATTTGCTTGAAATATTAACTTCAACTCTGGAACATCTCATATGCTCCATGACGTTCAAAACGTCGTTGAAGACCCGGTTCTAAGCCGTAAAGCATGGCACACTCGAACTATAGAGTAGTCATCGGCTCGCTTTGCAGACGTTCATAACTTCGGCTCGGCATCTGCAGCAGTTCTGTCACCCAGCGGTGCTTCCAGGGCGTAATTTTTACGTGCAGCAATGAGGATAATCCTCAAATTACGGACCCGATCCGTGTAATTGCTACCATCATCTTTCAACTTTGCTTTCTCAAGGAACGCATTAAAATTCAACGGAACAACAGACGAGCCATCTATCTACGATGAAACATAGACAAGCAAAATACTATCGGTACTAAGTTCATGATAAATTTAAGTTCAATTAATCATATTAAAACTCCCACTTAGACAGACATCTCTCTAGTCATCTAAGTGATCACGTGATCCATATCAACTAAACCGTGTCCGATCATCACGTGAGGCGGAGTAGTTTCAACGGTGAACATCACTATGTTGATCATATCTACTATATGATTCACGTTCGACCTTTCGGTCTCCGTGTTCCGAGGCCATATCTGTTATATGCTAGGCTCGTCAAGTTTAACTTGAGTATTCTACGTGTGCAACTGTTTTGCACCCGTTGTAGATGGACGTAGAACTTATCACACCCGATCATCACGTGGTGTCTGGGTACTACGAACTTTGGCAACGGTGCATACTCAGGGAGAACACTTCTTGATAATTTTTAGTGAGAGATCATCTTATAATGCTACCGTCAATCAAAGCAAGATAAGATGCATAAAGGATAAACATCACATGCAATCAATATAAGTGATATGATATGGTCATCATCATCTTGTGCTTGTGATCTCCATCGCCAAGCACCGTCATGATCACCATCGTCACCGCGACACCTTGATCTCCATCGTAGCATCGTTGTCGTCTCGCCAATCTTATGCTTCCACGACTATCACTACCGCTTAGTAATAAAGTAAAGCATTACATCGCGATTGCATTGCATACAATAAGCGACAACCATATGGCTCCTGCCGATTGCCGATAACTTCGGTTACAAAACATGATCATCTCATACAATAAAATATAGCATCACGTCTTGACCATATCACATCACAACATGCCCTGCAAAAACAAGTTAGACGTCCTCTACTTTGTTGTTGCAAGTTTTACGTGGCTGCTACGGGCTGAGCAAGAACCGTTCTTACCTACGCATCAAAACCACAACGATAGTTTGTCAAATAGACTCCGTTTTAACCTTCTCAAGGACCGGGCGTAGCTACACTTTTCGGTTCAACTAAAGTTGGAGAGACAGGTCTTCCAGAAGCCATCTATGTGCAAAGCACGTCGAGGGAACCGGTCTCGGCGTAAGCGTCTGGCGTAAGGTTGGTCCGGATCGTCTCGTCCAACAATACCGCTGAACCAAAGTATGACATCTTTGGTAGGCAGTATGACTTGTATCGTCCACAACTCACTTGTGTTCTACTCGTGCATATGACATCTACGCATAAAACCAGGCTCGGATGCCACTGTTGGGGAACGTAGTAATTTCAAAAAATTTCCTACGATCACGCAAGACCATGGTGATGGCATAGCAACGAGAGGGGAGAGTGTCCGTCCACGTACCCTCGTAGACCGAAAGCGGAAGCGTTATAACAACGCGGTTGATGTAGTCGTACGTCTTCACGATCCGACCGATCCAAGCACCGAACGTACGGCACCTCCGAGTTCTGCACACGTTCAGCTCGATGACGATCCCCGGACTCCGATCCAGCAAAGTGTCGGGGATGAGTTCCGTCAGCACGACGGCGTGGTGACGATGTAGATGCTCCACCGACGCAGGGCTTCGCCTAAGCTCCGCGAGGATATGACTTCTCCAGCGCAGGGCTTCGCCTAAGCTCTACGACGATATGACCGAAGTGGAATATGGTGGAAGGGGGCACCGCACACGGCTAAGGAAAGATCCGTAGATCAACTTGTGTCTCATGGGGTGCCCCTGCCTCAGATATAAAGGAGCCAAGGGGAGGTGGCGGCCCAAGGGGAGGCGCGCAAGGAGTCCTACTCCTCCGGGAGTAGGACTCCCCTCAATCCTAGTTGGATTAGGATTCCGGAGGAAGAGAGAGAGGGGGCGGCCCACCTTTCCTAGTCCTAATAGGACTAGGGAAGGGGGGCGCGACCACCTAGGGCTGCCCTTCTCCTTTCCTCCAAGGCCCACTATGGGCCCATGTAGTTCAGGGGGTTCCGTAACCTCCCGGTACTCGATAAATTCCCGATTTCACTCGGAACCTTTCCGATGTCCAAATATAGGCTTCCAATATATCAATCTTTATGTCTCGACCATTTCGAGACTCCTCGTCATGTCCGTGATCACATCCGGGACTCCGAACAACCTTCGGTGCATCAATACTTATAAACTCATTATGAACTGTCATCGAAACGTTAAGCGTGCGGACCCTACGGGTTCGAGAACTATGTAGACATGACCTAGAACCATTCTCGGTCAATAACCAATAGCGGAACCTGGATGCCCATATTGGTTCCTACATATTCTACGAAGATCTTTATCGGTCAAACCGCATAACGACATACGTTGTTCCCTTTGTCATCGGTATGTTACTTACCCGAGATTCGATCGTCGGTATCCAATACCTAGTTCAATCTCGTTACCGGTAAGTCTCTTTACTCGCTCTGTAATACATCATCTCACAACTAACTCATTAGTTGTAATGCTTGCAAGGCTTAAGTGATGTGCATTACCGAGAAGGCTCGAGATACCTCTCCGACAATCGGAGTGACAAAACCTAATAATCTCGAAATCGCCAACCCAACAAGTACCTTTGGAGACACCTGTAGTACTCCTTTATAATCACCCGATTCACGTTGTGACGTTTGGTAGTACCAAAGTGTTCCTCCGTAAACGGAGTTGCATAATCTCATAGTTATAGGAACATGTATGGGTCATGAAGAAAGCATTAACATACTAAACGATCAAGTGTTAAGCTAACGGAATGGGTCATGTCAATCAGATCATTCAACTAATGATGTGACCTTGTTAATCAAATAACAACTCCTTGTTCATGGTTAGGAAACATAACCATCTTTGATTAACAAGCTAGTCAAGTAGAGGCATACTAGTGACATACTGTTTGTCTATATATTCACACTTGTATTATGTTTCCGGTTAATACAATTCTAGCATGAATAATAAACATTTATCATGATATAAGGAAATAAATAATAACTTTATTATTGCCTCTAGGGCATATTTCCTTCAACTACCCCCACCGATTTGAGGCGGTTCTTTCGGTTCAGGGGTACCACGGGCATTTCGCGTGTCGGGATTTCACAGGAGGTGGGAGTTTTCGCGCGCGTTGTAATTTCGGAATAGCAAGACGCGGGTTGAGATGGAGGGAGTTGTCGGAGCACAACGAGACAAACATATATCTTAAATATTTCGGGCTAACCAGGCGCGGATTGAAGAGGCGGGAGTTTCGCAGCACGATAGACAGAGACGCTAGCTTGAATTTTCGGCATAACAAGGCGCGGCTTGAAATTTCGGAAGAACAAGCTTAACGTGTACCCAAAAAAAGACAATTTGCACCTCAACACGCACAACACACACACAAACACCATTTAGACTAGAGTAAGGTACACGTGCATTGCACGCATGAGATTTGGCAACCAAATTATGAACAAATACCATATTATAGCATGCAAGCTTTGAGTCATATATGCATGATGTAGACGTTCGTTTAATTCTTATAGTTCATTTCATTCAAAATCATCTAGTTTTTATAAGAAAGCTAATCTATTTTAAGATTCATGGAATTGTGCGTTGTAAGACATAAAGTAAAAACAAATAATAGCAAATCATGTAGAAAAATATTTGGGCAATTCTGATACGAAAGATTCTAGAACAAATAAGAAGTGCTTGTGTTTTGATGTTTGTGCATTATGCTTAAGTTCAACCATGGAGTCTTCTAGATTATACATGTGGCGAAATCTGGTGGAATCTAGATGATATCCAACGGCCAGTGTGCTCAAATTTGCCATCTTTGGACCATCGGATTCGCCTCATCCAACGACCATCTTTCAAAGTTAAAGTTACCCGCACACAATACAAAAAAATAATAATATAATATATATAGGGGTATAGATATAGATATGTGATGCGAAAGCCGCCCATCACCTCCAATTAGAATAGTGTGTCCATGCACGGATGCGACGTGGCCAAATGATGTCTGCCATCGGTATCTCAAATTCAAATCAGTCTGACCTTGTTCAATGTGTATACATTACAACGTGCTCGTTTCCAAATCACACTGCGCAGATCTCTGTTATATTCATGCATGCATGGGTTTCAAACATTAGGATCACTTGTTTAAATATTTGAATTCAACTTTACATTGATTATGACCTCACCTATTCTTTTACACCCACACAGTAGTCTTCTCTTTATAATTGTACCACTAACTTTCTCTCATGCATGCATGCACACACACTACCGATCGGCATTATCCATCGACGCATGCAATCTTTTTTTCAGGTCGGTCTCCCATGAAGGCACACACCCACACATCCCCCTCTCCATCATATCGGGCTTTCTTTATCTCTCACGCGTGCATGCGTAACGATCGATGTTCCTCTATGTATGTGTGTATATAGCTAGGTCTTTCATAGTTTTCCACACAAACCGATCAATCGATATATCCAGTGAGGTCTCACCCTCTTTCCCACGTCCACATCGATCAATCTATACCTCTCTATATAGGATTAACATATATAGCTAATACACCCACATTAATTATATATCCAACGTCCCCTTCTCATCATCCATGCCTTCCGCTTCATCTCTCAGACGCGTGCACAATGGCGAAGATAGGGGGCAGTAAGGGCCCTGCCCCCCTAACATCAGTATATATCGAGGCTAATAAGAATGTGATCATTAGACAATTGCTGCTAAAAATGGTTTAAGTTCATGAATTGACCCTCCTGGTAAAGGATTATCAATGCTTGGCCCCTAGCTCATTTATTTTTCATGGCTCCGCCACTGCGTTACAACAGCGCTTGCGTATTCGCCCCCTCTCTCTAAATATCGATCTCGCACTTGTGCATTCCTTCATAGTCTCCCTCCACTCGGCCCCTCGCACCATCTTCTAGCCCCCCATCGGATTTTGCCACATGTACAATCTAGCAGACTCCATGGTTGAACTTAAGCATAATGCACAAACCTCAAAACAACGGTGGTTCTCTTTTGTTCTAGAATCTTCCGTATCATAACTGCCCAAACTTTTTTCTAGTTGAATTGCCATTATTTGTTTTTACTTTATGCTTTACAACGCACAATTCCATGAATCATAAAATAGATTAAGGGTTTCTTTGATTCAAAGGATTCTCAAAGGAATTTTGGAGGATTCTAATCATTAGGAATTTTTATTATCTTGTTTGTTTGATTCGTAGGATTGTAAACCATAGGAATTTTTCCATATGATTCATTTGCACTAGATTTCATAGGAAACATCCCATCCACTCAAACCTCTTTGAAAGAATTCTGCGTTTTTCTATGCACAATCAAACACTCGTACAATCCTGTAGGATTCAAGACAACATTCCATCCCATGTTTTCCCTATTCCCGCGTTCTTAGCTTTTTTATAAAAACTAATTGATTTTGAATGAGATGAACTATAGGAATTAAACGAAGGGCTACATCAGGCATATATGACTCAGAGCTTACATGCTATAGTGTGGTATTTATTCATAATTTGGTTGCAAAATCTGATGCGTGTAATGCACGTGTACCTTACTAGTACTTCGAGTATGTGTAAAACACGTAAATTAGAATACCAATGGCACGCTACACAGTGTCTTTCTTACAGTTCATGAAGCCACGTGGCACATGTGGAGGTGTTGTCGCGACCTCCTTGCGTGGATTGATCACAGTGATGTGCTGCTGGTTCCAGAAGAATGTACTCGTCCTCCCTGAGCCATCCGGCGGTACATGCACGCGTTAAGATGTGCACGCACGCACTCATTCCTCAAGACGCACACGCTGGGTACACGGGCGGACGCAATTTTGTACCAAGATCCACCCCATGTGATAATTTGACGCGTCCTAAAGTCGTTTCACTTCATTGATGGTCAATTAATACAGCGCATGCAAATTGAGTGGACGTGAGGGCGGAAGAAAGACATTATTACTCCACTGCGCATGCGAGTAGTTAAATCGTGGGTTGCTAGTAGTACTTCCATTGGTCTCCTTCATATTTTGTGCCAATTTTTGACAGTAACATAATATTTACGCATTTGAGCAGTGTAGTACTTCAAATTTATGTTCCTCTAAACTCATCGGGAGCCGTTTCGGGCCTCGAAACCAAAACCATCAATTAATCTTTACCTTGTTCCCATCACATTCGAAAGCCTGCTCACACCTACTAGTACGTACCAAACCTGAACGTGTTCCCACTATGCAGGTATTAGTACTAGTGCTAGTACTTAGGTTATAAAAAGGGGAACTACCTAACCGAAAATTACTCTACCTTTCCTCCTCATAAGTGCTTCTTCTTTGTCCGTCGTTGCCATGGCCGGTGAGCAGAGCTCTAGGTCGAGAACTACTCGTAACAAGGGAGCGGCAACCAAGGCTGCGGAAAAAAAAGAGAGGGCTCGCCGCCACGCAGAGACCTCGAAAGATCTCTCACAGGAAGTCGATGGCTCCTGTGAGCGCCTCTAGCCGCTGGAGGCGAACATGCCGAGCCGGGCGGAGCTGGAGTCGTTATCCCTCGACGGCATGCCCAATCAGCTCAATAAGCACCTCAATAAGCGAAGGAGTTCATCCAAGGCTTGATGGAGTTCTTGAAGAAGAGCCTCGACGACATGCCCGCCGAGCTCGGTCGGCAGGGGAGTTGACCGCCCGGCTTGGTGATCTTTGAAGAAGAGCATTGCCTCGGAGAAGAAGGCGACCGGCGAAATCCTGCGAATTCAGGAGGACAAGGCGAACCTCTGCCACGAGATCGACCTGTTGAAGGAGAAGAACGCCGGCTAGAAGAAGCTGCATGAGAATAGTAGTTCCTCGATGAAGATGCTGCAGGCCCTCGTCATGGATCAGAAGGAGGAGTTGGCGAAGCTCCGCATCGAGCACCCGGCTGCTGCCAAGGTACGTAATGCGGCCGTGGAACAGATGATGAAGGCTCACGTCGAGAAATCCCGCGTCGTGGACAGAATGAACAAGATGGCGGAGGAGACACGCAAGGAGATGGAGGTCGTGGAGGCGATGAAGAAGCAGTTACGACTCCGCGGCGAATTAGATCATTTGGGGTGATAATCTTCCTTCTTCTTTTGCTCCTATGTTTCAATTTTTGCTTCGGGTGTTTCGCCGCACATGTCACGTTCTCTACGAGGCATGAATAGAACAATGATTTTTTTGAGGGAATGAATAGAACAATGCTAACAATGAGATGACTAGCAAATTAGATTATTTTTTATTGCCATATGGCACTGGGCTGTCGTGTTTCGTGCTCCTCACACAAGATTACTCCAATTGGAAAACTTGAGTATACCGCAGACGGTTATTTGCTCCTCCTCGATCAGGTCTCGGCGCATTTATACGAAAGCAGTCAAATCACAAGGCCCCGCCTTCCAAAGTGATAATGAGCCATCAAATCACAAAGGCCCTCGCCTCTCGTGAAACTGACCAAGCTAGACTGCCCTGCCCTCTAGCCTTTTAAAAAATGTATACTTTTGTACATCAGTAGTATTGATGGATTGCGCCATGGAGCAAAAGTTCAAATTAAAAAAAAGGTGGTACATATAGAGAGCGCTCGTCGCCAAATTATGCATAGTACTATTAAAAAGGCTAGTCACAATAATGGTGTCCAGCACAACCCACCCCTCAAATAAAACTAAGCATCTTGGAATTCTTTGACAAAACTAAGCACCCTGAAATTCTTTGACAACTAAACTGCTGGCTATATGATGTTGTACGTATATAATGTGAAGAAACGAGTGGTAGTACTATACCAACTAAAAGATGAAATATAAGAAATACTAGTATGTACGTACTGAAGAGTTAAAGTAATGAGAAGAAACCTAACATAGTTCTGCTGGGGCTCAAAGACAACACACCCCTCAAATTAAATTAAGCACACCTGAAATTAAACTTTGCAACTATTCCGGTAGACACTGCATTAGAACCATCATGAGCAATGGCACTGCCACCTTACTCGGAGTCCTCGTCCACGTCCTCGACTTCGTCCTTGTCCTTCTTCCTCTTGGCCGATACTTCTTTGCTTGAACCGCACACTTGGCTCTTGCTCTTCATCCAACCCTTGTAGATATTGAAGCAAAGGTAGCCATCCATTGCAGCGTAGTGGATGTGTTCTATATCTAGTACATTTCGCTGCCATGCATGACGATGAAACGTGTATGGAGGTTTCTCCAGTTTACCGTATGAAGGATGAACCATGGCTCCTGCCAGGGTCAGCATTGAAGGCTGACGAGAGGACACCAGCCGATTCTTCTGGAGGTCGAAGGTGTTGCCTACAACGAGGCCTATCTGACGCATGACTTCTTTGTCGTTACCAAAGTCTACAGTAATGAATTTGACTAGGTTGCTCTCGAGGAAGTCCTTAAAATCCTGGCACTCAACATCGGCAAGGTATATGTGGTATACCAAGCATAAGTCATGCATGCAAACCTGGATCACGGCGGGCTTCTTCCTCTCTTCGTCCTTTAGATCCTTCTCTCGTCCTAGGACTGTGGTGTACTCAACATCTAGCCCAGCGACCCATTCATCATCTGAGTCTTCGAACATGCGTCTAAAGCGAGAAAGGCATCCTTTCACCGTCGCGGAAGAACGGGTGTAGATGACATCGAGCTCATCGCGGGTGATGGTTCTAACCTTGTACTCACCGCCGATCGGGGAGATTTGGGACACCATGGATTTGGGAGGAGGGTTAGGATTAGTGGAACTGTCGTAATGTGAATGGACGGGACGACTAGGAGCAAACAGCCGTAGTATTGAAGGACGTGCGGGGACGAGTAGGAGCAAACTGCCAGCGTGTGAACGGCAGGGTAGTGGCTTTCCATTCTCCCATGATGCGGGCTTCCGAGAGCCCTTGGATCTGAGATCGAATGGTTGCATGGCGTGATTCTAGACCTATGGGTGAATATCCTATCCTGGAGGGTTATTCTGTAAATTTTTAGCAACTTTGTGCTACGTCTTGAGCTTGCGTTGGTTTTCCCCGAAGAGGAGAGGATGATGCAGCAGAGTAGCGTAAGTATTTCCCTCGGTTTTTGAGAACCAAGGCATCAATCCAGTAGGAGGCCACGCGCAAGTCCCTCATACCTACACAAAGCAAATAACTCCTCGCAACCAACGCGAATAGGGGTTGTCAATCCCTTCACGGTCACTTACGAGACTGAGATCTGATAGAGAAGATAGATAATATTTTTGGTATTTTTGGTATAAAGATGCAAAGTAAATTGAAAGACAAAGTAAAAAAGCAAAGCAATAATAGAGCGTAGGAAGATTAATATGATGAGAATAGACCTGGGGGCCATAGATTTCACAAGTGGCTTCTCTCAAGAGCATAAGTATTTTACGATGGGTGAACGAATTACTATTGCGCAATTGACAGAATTGAGCATAGTTATGAGAGTATCTAGGTATGATCATGTATATAGGCATCACGTCGGAGACAAGTAGACCGACTCGCCTTTGCATCTACTACTATTACTCTACTCCTCGACCGCTATCCAAAGATGCATCTAGAGTATTAAGTTAATGAAAACAGAGTAACGCCTTAAGCAAGATGACATGATGTAGAGGGATAAATTCATGTAATATGATAAAACCCCATCTTGTTATCCTCGATATGGCAACAATACAATACGTGCCTTTGCTGCCCCCATCACACCGGGAAAGGACACCGCAAGATTGAACCCAAAGCTAAGCACTCCTCCCATTGCAAGAACTACCAATCTAGTTGGCCAAACCAAACGGATAATTCAAAGAGACTTGCAAAGATAACCAATCATACATAAAAGAATTCAGAGAAGATTCAAATATTGCTCATAGATAATCTTGATCATAAACCCACAATTCATTGGTCTCAACAAACACACCGCAAAAAGAAGATTACATCGAATAGATCTCCACGGGAGAGGGGGATAACATTGTATTAAGATCCAAAAAGAGAGAAGAAGCCATCTAGCTACTAACTATGGACCCAAAGGTCTGAAGTAAACTACTCACACTTCATCGGAGAGGCTATGATGATGATGTAGAAGCCCTCCTTGGTGGATTCCCTTCTGGGGCGGAGCTCGAACAGGCCCCAAGATGGGATCTCGTGGATACTGAAAGTTGCGGCAAGGAATTAGGTTTTGGCTCCGTGATCTGATCTGTTGGGGGTACGTAGGTATATATAGGAGGCAGGAGTACGTCGGTGGAGCTTCGGGGGGCCCACGAGGCAGGGGGCGCGCCCTAGGGGGGGGGCGTGCCCTCTACCCTCGTGGCCGCCTCCCTCCTTTCTTGACCGAGGGTCCAAGTCTCCTGGATCTTATCTGATGAGAAAATCACGTTCCCGAAGATTTCATTCCGTTTGATATTCCGTTTCTTCGAAACACTGAAATAGGAAAAAAAATAGCAATTCTGGGCTGGGCCTCTGGTTAATAGGTTAGTCCCAAAAGAAATATAAAAGTGGAAAATAAAGCCCAATATAGTCCAAAACAATAGATAATATAGCATGGAGCAATAAAAAATTATAGATACGTTGGAGACGTATCAGGCATCCCCAAGCTTAGTTCCTGCTCGTCCTCGAGTACGTAAATGATAAAAAGAGAATTTTTGATGCGGATTGCTACTTGGCAAAATTTCAATGTAACTCTTCTTAATTGTGGTATGAATATTGAGATTCGAAAGATTCAAGACAAAGGTTTAATATTGACATAATAATAATAATACTTCAAGCATACTAGCAAAGCAATTATGTCTTCTCAAAATAACATGGCCAAAGAAAGTTATCCCTACAAAATCATATAGTCTGGCTATGCTCTATCTTCACCATTCAAAGTATTTAAATCATGCACAACCCCGTTGACAAGCCAAGCAATTGTTTCATACTTTTGACATTCTCAAAACCTTGTTCAATCTTCACGCAATACATGAGCGTGAGCCATGGACATAGCATTATATGTGGAATAGAATGGTGGTCGTGGAGAAGACAAAAAGAGGGAAGATAATCTCACATCAACTAGGCGTATCAACGGGCTCTGGAGATGCCCATCAATAGATATCAATGTGAGTGAGTAGGGATTGCCATGCAACGGGTGCACTAGAGCTATAAGTATATGAAAGCTCAACAAAAGAAACTAAGTGGGTGTGCATCCAACTCGCTTGCTCACGAAGACCTAGGGCAATTTGAGGAAGCCCATCATTGGGATATACAAGCCAAGTTCTATAATGAAAAATTCCCACTAGTATATGAAAGTGACAAAACGAGAGACTCTCTATTATGAAGATCATGGTGCTACTTTGAAGCACAAGCGTGGTAAAAGGATAGTAACATTGTCCCTTCTCTCTTTTTCTCTCATTTTTTTTTATTTGGGCCTTTTCTCTTTTTTTATGGCCTCTTTTCTTTTCTCTTATTTTCTTCGTCCGGAGTCTCAACCCGACTTATGGGGGAATCATAGTCTCCATCATCCTTTCCTCACTTGGGACAATGCTCTAAAAATGATGATCATCACACTTTTATTTTTATTACAACTCAAGAATTACAACTCGATACTTAGAACAAAATATGACTCTATGTGAATGCCTCCGGCGGTGTAACCGGATATGCAATGATTCATAAGTGACATGTATGAAAGAATTATGTGGCTTTGCCACAAATACGATGCCAACTAAGTGATCATGCTAAGCAATATGACAATGATGGAGCGTGTCATAATAAACGGAACGGTGGAAATTTGCATGGCAATATATCTCGGAATGGCTATGGAAATGCCATGATAGGTAGGTAAGGTGGCTATTTTGAGGAAGGTTTATGGTGGGTGTATGATACCGGCGAAAAGTGCGCGGTATTAGAGAGGCTAGCAATGGTGGAAGGGTGAGAAAAGTGCGTATAATCCATGGACTCAACATTAGTCATAAAGAACTCATATACTTATTGCAAAAATCTACAAGTTATCGAAGAAAAGTATTATGCGCATGCTCTTAGGGGTATAGATTGGTAGGAAAAGACCATCGCTCATCCCCGACCGCCACTCATAAGGACGACAATCAATAAATAAATCATGCTCCGACTTCATCACATAACGGTTCACCATACGTGCATGCTACGGGAATCACAAAACTTAACACAAGTATTTCGCAAATTCACAACTACTCAACTAGCATGACTCTAATATTACTACCTTCATATCTCAAAACAATTATTAAGCATCGAACTTTTCTTAGTATTCAACGCACTCAAAAGAAAGTTTTACAAATCCTGAATACCAAGCATATTATTATTTTAAGCAAATTACCATGCTATTTAAGACTCTCAAAATAATCTAAGTGAAGCATGAGAGATCAAAGGTTTCTATAAAACAAATCCACCACCGTGATCTAAAAGATATAAGTGAAGCACTAGAGCAAAACTATAAAGCTCAAAAGATATAAGTGAAGCACATAGAGTATTCTAACAAATTCCAATTCATGTATGGCTCTCTCAAAAGGTGTGTACAGCAAGTATGATTGTGGTAAACTAACAAGCAAAGATGCAAATAATACAAGACGCTCCAAGCAAAACACATATCATGTAGTGAATAAAAATATAGCTCCAAGTAAAGTTACCGCTGGAAGTGGACGAAAGAGGGGATTCCTTCCGGGGCATCCCCAAGCTTTGACTTTTTGGTGTCCTTGAATTATCTTGGGGGTACCATGGGCATACCCAAGCTTGGGCTCTTTCCACTCCTTGTTCCATAATTCATCAAAAGATTTCACCCAAAACATGAAAACTTCACAACACAAAACTCAACAGAAATCTCGTGAGCTCCGTTAGCGAAAGAAAACAAAAGACCACTTCAAGGTACTGTAATGAACTCATTCTTTATTTATATTGGTGTTAAACCTACTGTATTCCAACTTCTCTATAGATTATAAACTATTTTACTAGCCATAGATTCATCAAAATAAGCAAACAACACACGAAAAACAGAATCTGTCAAAAACAGAACAATCTGTAGTAATCTGTAACTAACGCAAACTTCTGGAACTCAAAAAATTCAGATAAAATAGGAAGACCTAGGCAATATTTTTATTTATCAGAAGAAATTGTAATCACTATTTTATCACGTTTTTTTTATTTTTAACAATTGTTTTCGTGAACAGAGAGTTTCTGGAAATTACAGCAAGATCAAATAACTATCATCCAAGAAGATCCTATAGGTTTAACTTGGCACAAACACTAATTAAAACATAAAAACAGATAACCAGAGGCTAGAACAAATATTTATTCCTAAACAGAAGTAAAAGAAAAAAACTAAAAATAAAATTGGGTTGCCTCCCAACAAGCGCTATCGTTTAACGCCCCTAGCTAGGCATAAAAGCAAGGATCGATCTAGGTATTGCCATCTTTGGTAGGCAATCCATAAGTAGCTCTCATAATAGATTCATATGGTAATTTTATCTTCTTCCTAGGGAAGTGTTCCATGCCTTTATTTAATGGGAATTGTAATCTAATATTCCCTTCCTTCATATCAATAATTGCACCAATCGTTCTAAGGAAAGGTCTACCAAGAATAATAGGACATGAAGGATTGCAATCTATATCAAGAACGATAAAATCTACGGGCACATAATTCATATTTGCAACAATAAGAACATCATTAATTCTTCCCATAGGTTTCTAGTGGAATCTGCAAGGTGCAAGTTTAGAGAGCAATCATCAAAATCACGGAACTCTAGCAAATCACACAAAGTTTTGGGAATAGTGGAAACACTAGCACCCAAATCACATAAAGCATAAAATTCATGATCCTTAATATTAATTTTAATAGTTGGTTCCCACTCATCATAAAGTTTTCTAGGGATGGAGACTTCCAACTCAAGTTTTTCCTCATAAGATTGCATCAAGGCATCAACGATATGTTTGGTAAACGCTTTATTTTGACTATAAGCATGCGGAAAATTTAGCACGGATTGCAACAAGGAAATACAATCAATTAAAGAAAAACTTTCATAATTAAATTCCTTGAAATCCAAAATAGTGGGCTTAGCAACATCTAGGGTTCTACTTTCTTCAATCCCACTTTTATCAATTTTAGCATCATAATCTAAAAACTCCGAATTCTTGGAACGCCTTCTAGGTAAAGGTGACTCATATTCAATATCATCATTATCAAGATTCATATTCCAAAACAAGGATTTGATAGGGGACACACCAATAACTTTTAGATCTTCATCTTTATTTTCATGGAAATCAGGTTTAGCAGCCATCTTATTGACCAAGGTAGCTTGCTTATCAGATATTTCAGTAGTCAACTTCTCAAGACGAGAAATTTGGGATCTTAAACCTTCAAATTCTTTAGACATATCATCGAGCTCTTTATTCAAATAATTCATAAAACTTTTTGTTCCTTAAGCTCGTTTACAAGAAATTATTATGCTCAAATTGCAAAACCATAAAACTCCTGACGTTGCTTTCGATCTCTTCCAACTTTTTAAGGTGAAGATCACCAAATATAGGTAGAGCAATAGTGACAAGCAAGCAATCCAACACACGAGCAAACAAGCGAACGAGAAAAAGGCAAACAGAAAAGAGAGGGCGAATAAAATGGCAAGGGTGAAGTGGGGGAGAGGAAAACGAGAGGCAAATGGCAAATAATATAATGCGGGAGATAAGGAATCGTGATGGGTACTTGGTATGTTGACTTTTGCTTAGACTCCCTGCAACGGCGCCAGAAATCCTTCTTGCTATGTCTTGAGCTTGCGTTGGTTTTCCCCGAAGAGGAGAGGATGATGCACCAGAGTAGCGTAAGTATTTCCCTCAGTTTTTGAGAACCAAGGTATCAATCCAGTAGGAAACCACGCGCAAGTCCCTCGTACCTACACAAAGCGAATAACTCCTCGCAACCAACGCGAATAGGGGTTGTCAATCCCTTCACGGTCACTTACAAGAGTGAGATCTGATAGAGATGATAGATAATATTTTTGGTATTTTTGGTATAAAGATGCAAAGTAAATTGAAAGACAAAGTAAAAAAGCAAAGCAATAATAGAGCGTAGGAAGATTAATATGATGAGAATAGAACAGGGGGCCATAGATTTCACAAGTGGCTTCTCTCAAGAGCATAAGTATTTTACGATGGGTGAACGAATTACTATTGCGCAATTGACAGAATTGAGCATAGTTATGAGAGTATCTAGGTATGATCATGTATATAGGCATCACGTCGGAGACAAGTAGACCGACTCCTGCCTGCATCTACTACTATTACTCTACTCCTCGACCGCTATCCAAAGATGCATCTAGAGTATTAAGTTAATGAAAACAGAGTAACGCCTTAAGCAAGATGACATGATGTAGAGGGATAAATTCATGCAATATGATAAAAACCATCTTGTTATCCTCGATGGCAACAATACAATACGTGCCTTGCTGCCCCTCATCACAATGGGAAAGGACACCGCAAGATTGAACCCAAAGCTAAACACTTCTCCCATTGCAAGAGCTACCAATCTAGTTGGCCAAACCAAACGGATAATTCCAAGAGACTTGCAAAGATAACCAATCATACATAACAGAATTCAGAGAAGATTCAAATATTGCTCATAGATAATCTTGATCATAAACCCACAATTCATCGGTCTCAACAAACACACCGCAAAAAGAAGATTACATCGAATAGATCTCCACAAGAGAGGGGGAGAACATTGTATTGAGATCCAAAAAGAGAGAAGAAGCCATCTAGCTACTAACTATGGACCAGAAGGTATGAACTAAACTACTCACACTTCATCGGAGAGGCTATGATGATGATGTAGAAGCCCTCCATGGTGGATTCCCCTTCCGGCAGAGCTCCGGAACAGGCCCCAAGATGGGATCTCGTGGATACAGAAAGTTGCGGTGGTGGAATTAGGTTTTTGGCTCCGTATCTGATTTGTTGGGGGTACGTAGGTATATATAGGAGGAAGGAGTACGTCGGTGGAGCTTCGAGGGGCCCACGAGGCAGGGGGCGCGCCCTGGGGGGCGCCCTCCCCACTCGTGGGTCGCATCCTCCTTTCTTGACCAAGGGTCCAAGTCTCTGGATCTTATCGATGAGAAAATCACGTTCCCGAATATTTCATTCCGTTTGGACTCCGTTTGATATTCCGTTTCTTGAAACACTTTGAAATAGGAAAAAACAGAATTTCGGGTTGGGCCTCCGGTTAATAGGTTAGTCCCAAAAGTAATATAAAAGTTGAAAATAAAGCCCAATATAGTCCAAAACAATAGATAATATAGCATGGAGCAATCAAAAATTATAGATACGTTGGAGACGTATCACTTAGCATGCGACCGTTTGATCTCAGATCCAAGGGCTGCCAGCAGCCCGTATCATGCTCGCGCCTACCACGACCGTCGCGTCGCTCGTGCGGCCGCGCACTTGGAGATTTAACACGGTGCGTTAGGCTATGTGATGTTGGCATGTCATACATAGTAATCACTTAGTCACTCATACTACAACAAGGTTTTGGCTATAAGGTTGGCTATAAGTGTATTTATTTTTTTTACTTCTCTCTATCTCTTTCTTCGTACTCCTTCCTCCCATAATATAAGAACGTTTTTGACACTAGTGTAGTGCCAAAACGTTCTTATATTATGGGGCATGTGAGTACTAGTATTTATTGCATTTGCCAAGGAGTGACCTCTTCCAATGAAATGGTGTTGCTAAGTTTCCTTCATTTAATTAGCTATAGACTCAAAATTGTCTTTTCACCTAGGTACACGCGCTTAGCATCGTTTCTTCCTTGGGTCACCAAACTAGTCTCTCTCTTCTTGATTAACTTGCCACATTAGACTTTATGCCTATGTGGCAAGCTTAAGCACCTGTAGGAGCAAGTGAAAGTAAGTACAATAGTGCGCTTTACATAGTATTTTTGCATGTGTGGAGGAAAGAGAGGCAAGGAAAAAGTGGAGAAGTGGGCTCTCATGCAAGAGCCAGCCTCTACTACATGGTGGAGCATTGGGAGAGGCACCTGTATGGAGGTGGTCAGGAATCAGGAGACTCACGTCGGTCGTGGCGCTTGATTAAAATGATAACGGTAAGTCAAATCACGGGGCCCCACCTGTCCAGCAGTAACTCGCTGTCAAATCACACAGCCCTACGTTTGCAGCAGCATACTCCCTCGTCTTCTCGCGTCTCTGTCGAACCGACTAGGCCCCACCTACCGCGCAGGAAAAGCCCCGCCCTCGACTTTCAAATAGTATACAGTATACTAATTTTTTATCCATGGATTGCGCCCGTGCCATGGAGCAAAGCGTATAGAAAATGGCGGCACACATGTACTGAGTATACAGCACGCCCGTCGCGTTCGCGTCGCACCCCAGACGGTCGGTCGGTCTGGCACGCTGCTCTCCGAATGGAACGCGCGTCATATTGCGTTTGCACACACATGTGAGACGACAATTGAGAACCGACCATAGGCACACTCCCCGGCCCTGCAAGTCGGGTGACTTAATAGAAGAGGGAGATGAGCGATAGTACTAGAGAAGTGTTGTACTACGTTGGTGCCTGGACGATCCCTACAAGACACGGAAAATCAGTTCGTCCATGCATGTGACCAGACTCCAACAGACACGCCTGGATTGGCTATCGTCTACATATCGTGCAGGCTGTGTTGTACATGGTTGTAGTTGTGGTGAGAAATCTAAAAAAAGGTTTCTTGTCGTCTCGCAAAATTAGGTGTCATGTGCTTCGGATCACTGCTAGGGTTAAACAAATGACAACCGAGTTGAGCTAGTCATTGGGGGGCACATGCACGAACAGTGACTACCGGCTGCCATCTAGTTTAAGCCGCTATGTTAATTAGGACATCTATCGACGGACCCCTTTTATGCGAGTTTATCTTTAATTTGAGCTTTGTTCCTCGCCTAGTTTGTCCGTCGGGATTCATGTTGTCTCCTTTGGGCGGTGAGGTTATGATTTCTTGTCATGTGGCATTTTTTCGTGTTATATGTTATAATCCGGCGCTTCAGATCAAAATGACGACAACTGCGCCTCCGGGCCACGTGCATGAAGACTTCTCGACAGTCAATGACGAGGTCAAGCGGGCTCCGGTAGACAAAAGAAAACTAGTACTACTCCACTATATAGGCAGGAGCCTCCGCACTTGCTTTCTAGTGTTGCTCTCTTCACACTGTCTCGGCCTCTCCAGATCTAAACACGACAGCAGTGGCCACTCTCTCTCTCTCTCTCTGATCACCGCTGGTCACAGATCCAGCCGGATCCTCTCCGCCGGGGAAGGTGAGAAGGTGCAACATTCACGCGGTCGTCCTCGGCGATGGCTCTTACCCACTTCTTTGGCGGCGTCTGATCGATCTGCCTTGCTTGTTCTCTCCCAAGCATCACTGGTGAGGAGGGCCTCCACCCCTTCTTCCTCGTTGCCGTAGTGTGGGCAGATCCGACCTCCCGCCGCCCACCTAGCGACATCCCGGCGACCATCAGGTATAACTTCCTTCAAACCGCCTTGTTTCATTTCCCGAGCTCCTGACGTCGCTGCATTTGTATCTTTTACTATTTCTCAGGCCCCCTCATAGATAGGATCGATCGGCTGTTCGAAAACCACCTAATTTTTTTTATGTTTAAGAGGTAAAACTAGTTCATGCACTCGAATCTAGTACTACTTGGTTCAAACAAGGAATGAAGGGGGCGGGGGTGGGGGATGATTTGTTACCTGAATCTAGGACTTGGTCGAAAGAGGAAATAATGGGGGCGAAAAGTAGCTGAGACTGGCTATCCAACTGGTCTCTAGGTCTAATAGGGAAATAAAGGGAAACGCAGTACAAACTCAATATAAACCCGATCTATTGGTTGAAAAAGGAAAGAAAGTGGGGACTGAGGGACAAGTCAACAGAGTAAGTCCAGCACTAGATTTGCTAGCCTCACACAGTATAAGGTGGCTATACCGAACAAAAAGGGACCAACCCAGATATCCTGTTCTGATGTTTGTTGCCCCGAGCCACTCTTATGTAATGCCACTGGTAAAATGTAGCAGTCGCACTATTAAAAGTAAGGACACGTTAAACCAATGTTGTTTTCATTGTAATGCCTACAGTAATATGAATCAATGGCACTTCTTTGCATGTCCTGCTAAAATTTCTCATTAAGATAAGTTGGTTCTTTTCGTTAGAAATGCAACTGTCCTGGTCCGCCTACTCTCTCGTGCCCAAAGTAATGTCGTATTTAACGGTTGTCATAGTTAATCCTAATGCCCACACTAATATCTAGCAATGCCACTGCTTTAGAAATTGCTACTGTCCTTGTAGGATTGCCATTCAGATAAGGAACATGCTTCTTTTCATTTGATGCGTGTTTCATCACTTGTTAGTCACCCTCCTTTCCACCTTTTTTGTGCAAATAGAGATATACATTTCACTTTATAGAACCTATGGCCAAGGCATAGGGAATGACTTTCATTCTCATTCTATCTTCTGCCGTGGTCGGGTTTTGAGTCTTACTCAATTTCACACCTTGTAACACAGGCAAGAACTCTTTCTTTGACTGTTCCATTTTGAACTACTTCAAAATCTTCTGCCGTGGTCGGGTTTTGAGTCTTACTCAATTTCACACCTTGTAACACAGGCAAGAACTCTTTCTTTGACTGTTCCATTTTGAACTACTTCAAAATCTTGTCAAGGTATGTACTCATTGAAAAAAAAACTTATCAAGCGTTTTGATCTATCTCTATAGATCTTGATGCTCAATATGTAAGCAGCTTCACCGAGGTCTTTCTTTGAAAAACTCCTTTCAAACACTCCGTTATGCTTTGCAGAATAATTCTACATTATTTCCGATCCATAATATGTCATTCACATATACTTATCAGAAATGCTGTAGTGCTCCCACTCACTTTCTAGTAAATACAGGCTTCACCGCAAGTCTCAGATAAAACTATATGCTTTGATCAACTTATCAAAGCGTATATTCCAACTCGAGATGCTTGCACCAGTCCATAAATGGATCACTGGAGCTTGCACACTTTGTTAGCTCCCTTTGGATCGATAAAACCTTCGGTTGCATCATATACAACTCTTCTTCCGTAAATCCATTCAGAATGCAGTCTTTACATCCATTTACCAAATTTCATAATCATAAAATGCGGCAATCGCTAACATGATTCGGACAGACTTAAGCATCGCCACGGGTGAGAAGGTCTCATCGTAGTCAATCCCTTGAACTTGTCGAAACCCCTTTGCGGCGAGTCGAGCTTTGTAGACGATAATATTACCGTCCGTCGGTCTTCTTCTTGAAGATCCGCTTGTTTTCTATTGCTTGCCGACCCTCGGGCAAGTCAACCAAAGTCCACACTTTGTTTTCATACATGGATCCCATCTCAGATTTCATGGCCTCAAGCCATTTTATGGAATCTGGGCTCACCATCGCTTCTTCATAGTTCGTAGGTTCATCATGATCTAGTAGCATGACTTCCGTAACAGGATTACCGTACCACTACAGTGCGGATCTTATTCTGGTTGATCTACGAGGTTCTGTAGTAACTTGATCTGAAGTTCCATGATCAACATCACCAACTTCCTCACTATTTGGTGTAGATGTCGCAGAAACCGGTTTCTGTGATAAACTACTTTCAAATAAGGGAGAAGGTACAGTTACCTCATCAAGTTCTACTTTCCTCCCACTCACTTCTTTCGAGAGAAACTCCTTCTCTAGAAAAGATCCATTCTTAGCAACAAATGTTTTGCCCTCGGATCTGTGATAGAAGGTGTACCCAACTATTTCCTTTGGGTATTCTATGAAGACGCACTTCTTCGATTTGGGTTTGAGCTTATCAGGGTGAAACTTTTTCACATAAGCATCGCAGCCCCAAACTTTAAGAAACGTCAACTTGGGTTTCTTGCTAAACCACAGTTCATATGGTGTCGCCTCAACGGATTTAGATGGTGCCCTATTAAACGTGAATGCAGCTGTCTCTAATGCATAACCCCAAAATGATAGTGGTAAACCGATAAGAGATATCATAGATCGCACCATATCCAATAAAGTGCGGTTACGACTTTTGGACACACCATTATGTTGTGGTGTTCCATATGGCGTGAGTTGCGAAACTATTTCACATTGTTTCAAACGAAGACCAAACTCGTAACTCAAATATTCATCTCCACGATCAGATCGCAGAAATTTTATTTTCTTGTTACGATGATTTTCCACTTCACTCTGAAATTCTTTGAACCTTTCAACTATTTCAGACTTATGTTTCATCAAGTAGATATACCCATATCCGCTCAAATCATCTTGTGAAGGTCAGAAAATAACGATACTTGCCACGAGCATCAACACTCATTGGATCGCATACATCGGTATGTATTATTTCCAATAAGTCAATAGCTTGTTCCATTGTTCCGGAGAACGGAGTTTTAGTCATCTTGCCCAAACGGCACGGTTCGCAAGTACCAAGTGATTCATAATCAAGTGATTCCAAAAGTCCATCAGTATGGAGTTTTTTCATGCGTTTTACACCGATATGACCCAAACGGCAGTGCCATAAATAAGTTGCACTATCATTATTAACTTTGCATCTTTTGGTTTCAATATTATGAATATGTGTATCACTATGATCGAGATCCAATGAACCATTTTCATTGGGTGTGTAACCATATAAGGTTTTATTCATGTAAACAGAACAACAATTTATTCTCTTACTTAAATGAATAACTGTATTGCTATAAACATGATCAAATCATATTCATGCTCAATGCAAACGCCAAATAACATTTAATTAAGTTTAACACTAATCCCGAAAGTATAGGGAGTGTGCGATGATGATCATATCAATCTTGGAACTACTTCCAACACTCATTGTCACTTCCCCTTCAACTAGTTTCTGTTCATTCTGCAACTCCCGTTTCAAGTTACTACTCTTAGCAACTGAACCAGTATCAAATACCGAGGGGTTGCTACGAACACTAGTAAAATACACATCAATAATCTGTATCTCAAATATACCTTTGTTCACTTTGCCATCCTTCTTATCCGCCAAATATTCAGGGTAGTTCCGCTTCCGGTGACCAGTTCCATTGCAGCAAAAGTACTCGGCCTCGTGCTTAGGTCTAGACTTGGGCTTCTTCACTCGAGCAGCAACTTGCTTGCCGTTCCTTTTGAAGTTCCCTTCTTCTCTTTGCCATTTTCCTTGAGACTAGTGGTCTTGTCAACCATCAACACTTGATGTTTTTCTTGATTTCTACCTTCGCCGATTTTAGCATCGCGAAGAGCTCGAGAATCTTTTTCGTCATCCCTTGCATACTATAGTTCATCACGAAGTTCTACTAACTTAGTGATGGTGACTAGAGAATTCTGTCAATCACTATCTTATCCGGAAGATTAACTCCCACTTGATTCAAGCGATTGAAGTACTCGGACAATCTGAGCACATGCTCACTAGTTGAGCGATTCTCCTCCATCTTTTAGCTATAGAACTTGTTGGAGACTTCATATCTCTCAACTCGGGTATTTGCTTGAAATATTAACTTCAATTCTGGAACATCTCATATGGTCCATGACGCTCAAAACGCCTTTGAAGTCCCGATTCTAAGCCGTTAAGCATGGTGCACTAAACTATCAAGTAGTCATCATATTGAGCTAGCCAAACGCTCATAACGCCTCAGATTCGCTCATATTGAGCTAGCCAAACGTTCATAACGCCTCGCATCCGCTCCTGCAATAGGTCTGTCACCTAGCGGTGCATTAAGGACATAATTCTTCTGTGCAGCAATGAGGATAAACCTCAGATCACGGATCCAATCCGCATCATTGCTACTAACATTTTTCAATACAATTTTCTCTAGGAACATATATAAAAACATAGGGAAGCAACAACGCGAGCTATTGATCTACAACATAATTTGCAAAATACTACCAGGACTAAGTTCATGATAAATTTAAGTTCAATTAATCATATTACTTAAGAACTCCCACTTAGATGACATCTCTCTAGTCATCTAAGTGATTACGTGATCCAAATCAACTAAACCATAACCGATCATCACGTGAGATGGAGTAGTTTTCAATGGTGAACATCACTATGTTGATCATATCTACTATATGATTCACGCCGACCTTTCGGTCTCCGTGTTCCGAGGCCATATCTGCATATGTTAGGCTCGTCAAGTATAACTGAGTATTCGTGTGCAAACTGGCTTGCACCCGTTGTAGATGGACGTAGAGCTTATCACACCCGATCATCACGTGGTGTCTCGGCACGACGAACTTTGGCAACGGTGCATACTCAGGGAGAACACGTCTTGATAATTTTTAGTGAGAGATCATCTTAAAATGCTACCGTCAATCAAAGCAAGATAAGATGCATAAAAGATAAACATCACATGCAATCAATATAAGTGATATGATATGGCCATCATCATCTTGTGCTTGTGATCTCCATCTCCGAAGCACCGTCATGATCACCATCGCCACCGGGCGCGACACCTTGATCTCCATCGTAGCATCGTTGTCGCCTCGCCAACTATTGCTTCTACGACTATCGCTACCGCTTAGTGATAAAGTAAAGCAATTACATGGCGTTGCATTTCATACAATAAAGACAACCATATGGCTTCGCCAGTTGCCGATAACTCGGTTACAAAACATGATCATCTCATACAATAAAATATAGCATCACGTCTTGACCATATCACATCACAACATGCACTGCAAAAACAAGTTAGACGTCCTCTACTTTGTTGTTGCAAGTTTTACGTGGCTGCTACGGGCTGAGCAAGAACCGTTCTTACCTACGCATCAAAACCACAACGATAGTTCGTCAAGTTGGTGCTGTTTTAACCTTCGCAAGGACCGGGCGTAGCCACACTCGGTTCAACTAAAGTGAGAGAGACAGACACCGCCAATCACCTTTAAGCAACGAGTGCTCGGAGCGGTGAAACCAGTCTCGCGTAAGCGTACGCGTAATGTCGGTACGGGCCGCTTCATCTCACAATACCGCCGAACCAAAGTATGACATGCTGGTAAGCAGTATGACTTATATCGCCCACAACTCACTTGTGTTCTACTCGTGCATATGACATCAACGCATAAAACCTGGCTCGGATGCCCTTTGTTGGGGAACGTAGTAATTTCAAAAAATTTCTACGCACACGCAAGACCATGGTGATGGCATAGCAACGAGAGGAGAGTGTATGTCCACGCACCCTCGTGAGACCGTGGCGGAAGCGTTATAACAACGCGGTTGATGTAGTCAGACGTCTTCACGATCCGACCGATCCAAGTACCGAACGTCACGGCACCTTCGTGTTCAAAGACATCGTTTTCGATGACGATCCCCGGGCTCCGATCCAAAGAAAGCGTCGGGGATGAGTTCCACAAGACGACGGCGTGGTGACGATGATGATGCTCCACCGACGCAGGCTTCGCCTAAGCTCCACGACGATATGACTTCACCGGCGCAGGCTTCGCCTAAGCTCGCATGACGATATGACCGAAGTGGAATATGGTGGAGGGGCACTGACACGGCTAAGGAACGATCCGTAGATCAACTTGTGTGTCCATGGGGTGCCCCCTGCCCCGTATATAAAGGAGTGGAGGAGGGAGGGCCGGCCCTCTCTATGGCGCGCGCCTAGGGAGTCCTACTCCCACCGAGTAGGATTCCCCTTTCCTAGTCCAACTAGGAACCCTTCCATGTAGTAGGAGTAGGAGAGAAGGAAGGGAAGAGAAAAGAGAAGGAAGGAGGGTGCGCCCCTCCCTAGTCCAATTCGGACTAGTCCAAGGGGAGGGTGCGGCCACTCTTTTGGCCCTTTCTCTCCTTTCCCGTATGGCCCAAAGAGGCCCAATACGAATTCCCGTAACTCTCCCAGTACTCCCAAAAATACCCGAATCACTCGGAACCTTTACGAACTCCGAATATAGTCGTCCAATATATCGATCTTTACGTCTCGACCATTTCGAGACTCCTCGTCATGTCCCTGATCTCATCCGGGACTCCGAACTCCTTCGGTACATCAAAACTCATAAACTCATAATATAAGCATCGCCGAAACCTTAAGCGTGCGGACCCTACGGGTTCGAGAACTATGTAGACATGACCTAGAACTATTCTCGGTCAATAACCAATAAGCGGAACCTAGATGCCCATATTGGTTCCTACATATTCTACGAAGATCTTTATCGGTCAAACCGCATAGCAACATACGTTGTTCCCTTTGTCATCGGTATGTTACTTGCGAGATTCGATCGTCGGTATCCAATACCTAGTTCAATCTCGTTCTTGGCAAGTCTCTTTACTCGTTCCGTAATGCATCATTCAGTAACTAACTCATTAGCTACATTGCTTGCAAGGCTTATAGCGATGTGCATTACCGAGAGGGCCCAGAGATACCTCTCCAGGCAATCGGAGTGACAAATCCTAATCTTGAAATACGCCAACCCAACATCTGCCTTTGGAGACACCTGTAGTACTCCTTTATAATCACCCGATTACGTTGTGACGTTTGGTAGTACCAAAGTGTTCCTCCCAGAAACGGGAGTTGCATAATCTCATAGTAATAGGAACATGTATAAGTCATGGATAAAAGCAATAACAACATACTAAACGATCGGGTGCTAAGCTAATGGAATTGATCATGTCAATCAGATCATTCAACCAATGATGTGACCTTGTTAATCAAATGACAACTCCTTTGTCTATGGTTAGGAAACTTAACCATTTTTGATCAACAAGCTACCTAAGAGAGGCATACTAGTGACACTCTGTTTGTACATGTATTCACATGTATTATGTTTCCGGTTAATACAATTCTAGCATGAATAATAAACATTTATCATGATATAAGGAAATAAATAATAACTTTATTATTGCCTCTAGGGCATATTTCCTTCAGCGCATGCCCGTTCCCTTTTTCTCTTCTCTCTCTCACGCGTCTCTCTTTCTCTCTGTACCGCTGCAACAGGGAGCCGCTATGGCCATGGATGCCGTCCGCCGCCTCCAGCTCGAAGCTCTGGTGCGCCCAAGCCTCGGAGGAAACCGGGTCCGGCCCGGATCGACCTTCCCAAGCCCCCAACACCGGTCTCCCCTGCTTCTGCGTACGGGGGCGACGACGACCGTGCCCTTCCTCCCCTGCCTCCTGGACAAGTCCGGCCTCCCGCAGCTCCCTCCTCGACGCCGAGCTCGCCAAGCCCCGGTACAGGAGCAACAGGAGGTCGCCCCTGCTGCCACGGCCACCGTTCCATGCCGTCGAGCCTCGCCAAGTCCTCCCCGCGCCTGGATCCGCGCCCCTCCGTTCCTTGCGCCGCCAAGGTCCCCGCCGGTGCCGCCGCGTTGACCTTCCGGTCGCCCTCACCTTCGCTGCTGCTTTGCTCCTGCATCGGGCCGCTCCAAGCCAGCCTCTGCTTCCCTGCTCCAGATCGAGCGAGCCAGGAGAGCGCCCGTTGACTTGCCTCGTCGCCAGGTGGGTCGTGCGCCCCGCAGCCAGCGCCTTGGGCCACTTCTTGAGCCGGCCCAGCAACCGGCCTGCCCAGCTCCACCACTGGGCCTCAGCCCATGGGTGAGCGCCCCAGCGCCCCTCCTGTGTTTTTCCTCCTGTTGGGCCAGCCTGCAGATTCGGCCCGAGTCACTGTTTTTTTTTCGCGAACGAATTTGTCTATTATCCAGTAAATTACTGTTTTGCAGAAAAACCCTCTTACATCATGCATTTAATAACTCACAATTGGTGCATCGGATTAAAATGATTTATATATGTAAAATGCTCAGAAAACTGTGTAGATTAATAATATGCCACTTTCATCCCATGTTAAAATGTTTAACTTGCTGTCTATTTAAATTTGCTAATATGCCATGCTAAAATGATTTATTTCATAACTAAATAACCGTAGCTCGGATTTAAATAAATTATATATGTAAATGGGGTGGAAAAATGCATAGATTAACTTGGTGCACTTTATTTTCCTGCTTAATAACATTAAAATTGTGTTTAGGGCAGAACAGTAGCAAATTCGAAATATGCATATGAGGATTTTTCCGGAATTGTTGTTTGTTGTTCCGGCCTCATTTAAATTTGCCTAAATAGTTAGTTTACTTATGCTTCACCTCTTGCCATGTTTAATAACATTTAATATTGTTGAGTACCTATTCGGGAGAGAACTAAATAAGTGATGTGTTGTTTTGTCAATATGCAACCCGTTGCATATTGAGCTCCACTTAACTTGTAGTGTTGTTTGTGCATATTGCCATGCCATGCATATTTAAACCGGACATGCATCATACTTGTTTGCGCATCATGCCATGTTTATGTGATGGTTGTTTACTATGTTGTTTGTTTCTTTCCGGGTTGCTTCCCTCGTTAGCTTCGGTTTCGTTCCGGAGTTGTGAGGATTCGTTCGACTACGTCCGTTTGTCTTCTTCATGGACTCGTTCTTCTTCCTTGCGGGATTTCAGGCAAGATGACCATACCCTCGAAATCACTTCTATCTTTGCTTGCTAGTTGCTCGCTCTTTTGCTATGCCTATGCTACGATGCCTACCACTTGCTATATCATGCCACCCACATTACCATGTCAAACCTCTAACCATCCTTTCCTAGCAAACCGTTGTTTGGCTATGTTACCGCTTTGCTCAGCCCCTCTTATAGCGTTGTTAGTTGCGGTGAAGATGAAGTTTGTTCCTTGTTGGACCAGGAGATGTTGTTCCTTGTTGGAACATGTTTACTTGTTGGGATATCACAATATATCTTATTTAATTAATGCATCTATATACTTGGTAAAGGGTGGAAGGCTCGGCCTTATGCACGGTGTTTTGTTCCACTCTTGCCGCCCTAGTTTCCGTCATACCGGTGTTATGTTCCCGGATTTTGCGTTCCTTACGGTTGGGTGATTTATGGGACCCCTTGACGATTCGCTTTGAATAAGACTCCTCCAAAGAAGGCCCAACATTGGTTTTACCATTTGCCACCTAAGCCTTTTTCCCTTGGGTTCTGCAGACTCAAGGGTCATCTTTATTTTAAACCCCGGGCGGTGCTCCTCGAGTGTTGGTCCAAACTAGAGCACCGTCTTGGGACCATTCCTTGGCAACTTGGATTACGTCGGTACCAGACGCTTCGCTTATCCGGTGTGCCACGAGAACGAGATATGTGCAGCTCCTATCGATTTGTCGGCACATTCGGGTGACTTCTTTGGTCTTGTTTTATTCTTTGTCGAAATGTCTTGTAGTCCGGGATTCCGAGATCGATCGGGTCTTCGGTGAGAAGGAATATCCTTCGTTGACCGTGAGAGCTTATAATGGGCTAAGTTGGGACACCTGCAGGTTTTATCTTTCAAAGCCGTGCCTACGGTTATGAGGCGATGGGAATTTGTTAATGTCGGTTGTAGAAAACCCGAAGTTGACCTTAATTAAAATACACCAATCGCGTGTAACCGTGATGGTCTCTTCTCGGAGTCCGGGAAGTGAACACGGTGTTGGAGTTATGTGTGGCGTAAGTAGTTTCGGGATCACTTCTTGATCATAGTTGTTCGACCGTGCCTTGCTTTCTCTTCTCGCCTTCTTTTGCGATGGTAGCCACCAGATATGCTAGTCGCTGTCGCAGCTCCACCTCACTACCCCTGCCCTACCTTTAAGCTTAAATAGTCTTGATCTCATGGGTGTGAGGCTGCTGAGTCCCCGTGACTCACAGATACTTCCAAAACCGGTTTGCAGTGTGCCGATGAAACTGCGGTAGGTGACACACCCGAGCTCAAGGAGGAGCTCGATGAAGATCTTGTTCATTGTGTTGTTTCGCTTTGATTGATCAAGAGTGGAGCCCAGTTGGGACGATCGGGGATCTGTGGCAGATTTGGGGTAGTCTTCTTTTATTTTGGTTCCGTAGTCGGACCTTGATTGTATCTGTATGATGTAATGCTTTACTCATGTATTGTGTGAAGTGGCGATTGTAAGCCAACTATGTATCTCTTTCCTTATGTATTACATGGGTTGTGTGAAGATTACCTCACTTATGACATTGCTTTCAATGCGGTTATGCCTCTAAGTCGTGCTTCGACACGTGGGAGATATAGCCGCATCGAGGCGCTACAAGTTGGTAATCGAGCCTTCCCGACTTAGGAGCCCCTCGCTTGATTGTTTCTTTGGCGTTGTTGAGTCTAGAACGGAAAATGTTTTGAGTCTTAGGATTATATATATCGGAGAGTAGGATTCTTTTTACTCCTCAGTCCCTTCGTCGCTCTGGTGAGGCATCCTGACGTAGATGTTTTGACTCTCCTCTCCTCAAATTTCACTAAAAAAAATTTTAGGATCACGCGGGTATCTTGGAATCGTTCCGATGGTTTTGTGACGAGAACATTGTTCTTGGTGCCTCGACATTTAGGGGTTGTGGCGGTGTCCGGGGAGTTGAGCTCCGAGGTGTTGTCGTCACAATTTTATCGTTGCGATTACGGAATACCTGAGCTTTGCCGACATCGAAAATCTCTTTTATGCAGTTGTTGGTGAGATAACCTCGATAACCCAATACTGGGGCGAGCTCGAGAGTATTGCCATGACTCGTATAACGGATGCTTTTCGAAGGTCGAGGTAAACAATTTCCGAAGGTCTCTTGGTTATGTGTTGACGGATGGATACAGCTGGATCTAGGTATTGTTAGTTTGGGTGATATATTTTGTGTCCCCTGTATCCCCAACACCAGATTGCATAACCAGAAAGTTTCGGGAGTTTATAGGTGGGAATTCAAGTATCTCGCAAGATATCTTTCCAACACACACATGATACGATATGGGATCATATGTTTGTTTCCGGCTTATTCTGCAAGCCAAATCTTTTGTTTTGTTTTATTTGTGGTATTCGAGTTGCTTCAATGCCAAGTGTTGATTACATACCTTATTCTAAATGGTGTTCTCATATTTCTATGTGAATACTAATCCTTCTTGATCATCGAGGTCGTCATGTTAATTCTTTTCCCAACCGGCGTGCTTCTCTTCAAGTGGATCCGACCATTTCAACGTTTGCAAGATCAATTCTAAGTTTTTCTCAACGGTGTTCATTTCATCCGACCCAAGTTGTCTTTGTTTTCCCGTCCTCCCACCCTTTTTCTTCAAGGACTCAGATTTCTTAATCAAGTAGCCATTTTATTGAGTGAAGTTTCTTCATTCTTTTCCTTTAATGTTTTATCCGGTGATTTCTCATGAAGACGCTAAGGAAGCTTCAACCTTATCATTGTTCCATTCTAATTTTCTTCTCCGGTGGATTTAGTTCAAGATTTCGGTGTTGATCTTATCCCTTTTCCTCTTTTCACAATGCTTTCTCATGCCGGTGTATCTCCTAATCATTCACCTCTCGCTATTCATTTGTTCCAAAGTGTTGAAGATATCTCTAAAGATTCAAGTTTCCATTCTCAATTCACTCAAGTTCTTTTGAGGATGCTATCTCATTCAACCCATTTAATTCAACCGGTGCAATCTTTATTTCAATCGTTCAACGGTGTTTCTTTCGAGTGGGCCCTAACCCACAGGTCTTTTCCCAGGATCTTACCTGACTCTTTTATTTTCCCGGAGCTATTCCCAAATCCTTTTCGAAGTTTGACATAAGAATGATTTATCATCAGTCAAATGTCTTTCTCCAAGATCTTTCAAATTCTTTTCATCGTTGGTTCAACCTTTCTAATTTTCATCCCGGAGTATCTCAACAATTCATGGTGGTGTTTCTCGTCGTCATTCTCGAATTTTGAAGACCGAAGATTTCTCTTTAATCTTGCTCCATTCTCTTCAAAATTCATGGTTCTAGCTTGATGCCATCCTCTCATAATTATTTTCGATTGTGAGAATTCTTTTAACCCAATTTGGAGCATTTCAGAGTCTTTTCGGTTTGATTCTCGAGCCCATCATCTCGTAATTATTCATTCTCAACATCTCACTCTCCAAATCTTACCGGTGCATCATTCAAGTATTCTCCAATCAAATTTCGCCATCTATTCGTTCACTTGTATCTAAATCCCCTCAAATATCTTCATTCGTTTTCCAATTCTTCCCGGTGAATTGTGCCTTTGCTACGTTCATTCTCAATTCTTACGGTGGTTCGTTCAAGATTTCACTTCTTTCGTTATCATATTAATTCATTCGTTGGTCCCAAATCCCACCGGTGGTTCCATCAATACCTTCTCAAGTTTGCGCGTGTTGTGACGCCCCAAGACCGGAGCTTCAGTTGCCTTCCAGGGTTTCCGAGTTTTGTCGTGTGATTTGTTTTGTTTGTGTTTTCATCATGTCATCTCTTGCATTGCATCACGTCATCATGCCATCATGCCATTCAATTTTTGCAACTCAACTAAATAAATTGTTTGGATTTTTCGATCCATGTTAATCGAGGGATTTCACTTGTGACTTCTCTTTATAACATACCCTCCCGATATTTAGGGAGATATTATAAAATATTCCATTGTTTTGGAATCACCATAACCCACTTGCAAAATAAATCCCATGCTTTTTCTGCTCCGAGTTGACCTCAAAACCTTGCCAATATTATTTCATCATTTTCTGGAGCTCCACCAAAAATCCTCAACATTTTTGGCCACACCAAACCTAGTCCCAATTCAAGACCATTTGAATTATATTCAAATGAATTTGAATTTAATTCCTTCAATCTTGCCACTTCTATTTTTCTGTGGTCATGCTTATTTTTATGAGTCCGGGAAAATTGTCCGCATGCGCAAATTCTTTCCCTAACCTCTCTCCGACCCCCTCGCGTGCGTCCGAAAGTTGTCCCGAACCCGACCCGCTCTATTGAGACCGTTGGACCCGGATCGTCCCCAATCATCCCGAAAGTATCTTCGGTTATTTGTTGGACTCTCCCTACCTATTTACTCTCAACCGCCCGATTTTGACCGGACGGACCGGATTAACCCCTCCCTTAATCCACCTGCTATATATCCAGCCAAAACCCTAAAATCTAGGGAGATGTCCCATCCATCCCGTCTCGGCCGCCGCCACTTTCTTCGTTGGGATCTCATCCCGATCCAATTCCACCAACCGAAGCCGCTTCCTCCTTCCTCGATCTCCCCTGCCACCCAGTCCCATCGATCCATCCCCAACCAACCAGCCTCCACCTCCTCCCTTCGATTCATCGTCGTGGCCGCCTCCAGATCGAGCAGGTGGTTCGATCCCTAGCCACCTCTCTGCCCGAGCCTCCCCGTGCTCCTCCACCTCGCCTCGTCTCCAACCACCACACCACCAGGCCACTTCCCCGTGCCCGGATGCTCCACAGCCGCCTTGCTCTGTCCTCTCCATCCTCCCGACGTTGAGCAGCCAGCAACCCCGAGCTTCTGCCTCCTCGTTCGAGCGCCGCTGGAGTCGCTCCACCCGTCATGCCTCGCGTGCATGGGGAGAACCCCGGTGAGCTGCGCATGCCCGTTCCCTTTTTCTCTTCTCTCTCTCAGGCGTCTCTCTTTCTCTCTGTACCGCTGCAACAGGGAGCCGCCATGGCCATGGATGCCGTCCGCCGCCTCCAGCTCGAAGCTCCGGTGCGCCCAAGCCTCGGAGGAAACCGGGTCCGGCCCGGATCGACCTTCCCAAGCCCCCAACACCGGTCTCCCCTGCTTCTGCGTACGGGGGCGACGACGACCGTGCCCTTCCTCCCCTGCCTCCTGGACAAGTCCGGCCTCCCGCAGCTCCCTCCTCGACGCCGAGCTCGCCAAGCCCCGGTACAGGAGCAACAGGAGGTCGCCCCTGCTGCCACGGCCACCGTTCCATGCCGTCGAGCCTCGCCAAGTCCTCCCGCGCCTGGATCCGCGCCCCTCCGTTCCTTGCGCCGCCAAGGTCCCCGCCGGTGCCGCCGCGTTGACCTTCCGGTCGCCCTCACCTTCGCTGCTGCTTTGCTCCTGCATCGGGCCGCTCCAAGCCAGCCTCTGCTTCCCCTGCTCCAGATCGAGCGAGCCAGGAGAGCGCCCGTTGACTTGCCTCGTCGCCAGGTGGGTCGTGCGCCCCGCAGCCAGCGCCTTGGGCCACTTCTTGAGCCGGCCCAGCAACCGGCCTGCCCAGCACCACCACCGGGCCTCAGCCCATGGGTGAGCGCCCCAGCGCCCCTCCTGTGTTTTTCCTCCTGTTGGGCCAGCCTGCAGACTCGGCCCGAGTCACTGTTTTTTTTCGCGAACGAATTTGTCTATTATCCAGTAAATTACTGTTTTGCAGAAAAACCCTCTTACATCATGCATTTAATAACTCACAATTGGTGCATCGGATTAAAATGATTTATATATGTAAAATGCTTTAAAACTGTGTAGATTAATAATATGCCACTTTCATCCCATGTTAAAATGTTTAACTTGCTGTCTATTTAAATTTGCTAATATGCCATGCTAAAATGATTTATTTCATAACTAAATAACCGTAGCTCGGATTTAAATAAATTATATATGTAAATGGGGTGGAAAAATGCATAGATTAACTTGGTGCACTTTATTTTCCTGCTTAATAACATTAAAATTGTGTTTAGGGCAGAACAGTAGCAAATTCGAAATATGCATATGAGGATTTTTCCGGAATTGTTGTTTGTTGTTCCGGCCTCATTTAAATTTGCCTAAATAGTTAGTTTACTTATGCTTCACCTCTTGCCATGTTTAATAACATTTAATATTGTTGAGTACCTATTCGGGAGAGAACTAAATAAGTGATGTGTTGTTTTGTCAATATGCAACCTGCTGCATATTGAGCTCCACTTAACTTGTAGTGTTGTTTGTGCATATTGCCATGCCATGCATATTTAAACCGGACATGCATCATACTTGTTTGCATCATGCCATGTTTATGTGATGGTTGTTTACTATGTTGTTTGTTTCTTTGGGTTGCTTCCCTCGTTAGCTTGGTTTCGTTCCTGAGTTGTGAGGATTCGCTCGACCACGTCTGCTTTGTCTTCTTCATGGACTCGTTCTTCTTCCTTATGGGATTTCGTGCAAGATGACCATACCCTCGAAATCACTTCTATCTTTGCTTGCTAGTTGCTCGCTCTTTTGCTATGCCTATGCTACGATGCCTACCACTTGCTATATCATGCCACCCACATTACCATGTCAAACCTCTAACCATCCTTTCCTAGCAAACCGTTGTTTGGCTATGTTACCGCTTTGCTCAACCCCTCTTATAGCGTTGTTAGTTGCGGTGAAGATGAAGTTTGTTCCTTGTTGAACAGGAGATGTTGTTCCTTGTTGGAACATGTTTACTTGTTGGGATATCACAATATATCTTATTTAATTAATGCATATATATACTTGGTAAAGGGTGGAAGGCTCGGCCTTATGCAGTGTTTTGTTCCACTTCTGCCGCCTCTAATTTCCGGCCATACCGGTGTTATGTTCCTGATTTTATGCTCCTTACACGGTTGGGTGATTTATGGGACCCCTCGACAGTTCGCTTTGAATAAGACTCCTCCAAAGAAGGCCCAACATTGGTTTTACCATTTGCCACCTAAGCCTTTTTCCTTGGGTTCTGCAGACTCAAGGGTCATCTTTATTTTAAACCCCGCCGGTGCTCCTCCTCGAGTGTTGGTCCAAACTAGAGCACCGTCTTGGGACCATTCCTTGGCAACTTGGATTACGTTTGCAGACCAGACGCTTCGCTTATCCGGTGTGCTCGAGAAGCGAGATATGTGCAGCTCCTATCGTGATTTGTCGGCACATTCGGCGCTTTTTGGTCTTGTTTTATCATTTGTCGAAATGTCTTGTAGTCCGGATTCCGAGATCGACGGGTCTTCGGTAGAAGGAATATCCTTCGTTGACCGTGAGAGCTTATAATGGGCTAAGTTGGGACACCCTGCAGGTTTTATCTTTTGAAAGCCGTGCCATGATTTATGAGGCGAGATGGGAATTTGTTAATGTCCGGTTGTAGAAAACCCAAGTTGACCTTAATTAAAATACACCAACCGCGTGTAACCGTGATGGTCTCTTCTACGTGAGTCCAGAAGTGAACACGGTGTTGGAGTTATGTGTGACGTAAGTAGTTTCGTGGATCACTTCTTGATCATAGTTGTTCGACCGCGTGCCTTGCTTTCTCTTCTCGCTCTCTTTTGCGATGGTAGCCACCGATATGCTAGTCGCTTGTCGCAGCTCCACCTCACTACCCTCGTCCCTATCTTTAAGCTTAAATAGTCTTGATCTCATGGTGTGAGATTCTTTGAGTCCCGTGACTCACGAGATACTTCAAAACCGGTTTGCAGGTGTGCCGATGAAACCGTGCAAGTGACACACCCGAGCTCAAGGAGGAGCTCGATGAAGATCTTGTTCATTGTGTTGTTTCGCTTTGATTGATCAAGAGTGGAGCCCAGTTGGGACGATCGGGGATCTGCGGCAAAGATTTGGGGTAGTCTTCTTTTATTTTGGTTCCGTAGTCGGACCTTGATTGTATCTGTATGATGTAATGCTTTACTCATGTATTGTGTGAAGTGGCAATTGTAAGCCAACTATGTATCTCTTTCCCTTATGTATTACATGGGTTGTGTGAAGATTACCTCACTTGCGACATTGCTTTCAATGCGGTTATGCCTCTAAGTCGTGCTTCGACACGTGGGAGATATAGCCGCATCGAGGGCGTTACACTTGGAAAGCGCACATCGCAGGTATGCACTCCCAGGGAAGGAAATCAGTGCAAATGACAGAAAGATGACCCTTCTTTTTGCATCTCATACACATAGCTTGAGGATAGCAGTAGGATGACCCAACAGATTTGCATATTTGACAGGATTCAGAAGGCATAGACAAAGGATTGGGATTAGGGGGGATCTCACGTAGCATAACAGGGGGCGCAGAGTTGTCGGAGTTGTGGAGAGATTTGTCGCCCCTATCAGAATCCCAGCGCTCCTGACAATCGAGGGCCTCTTGACTAGCCCCTGCCGCTTTCTCCCATCGATCAAACCCAGTTTCATCAGATCCGGACGGGACATTAGATGAGGAAGCCCCGGCCATCTTGCGGGTCCAGACGTTGCTTTCACGGCCCGCTTCGGCCAAATTGGCGCCCACGACCGCCACCATCTCCACGGCCTCGCCCTTCGCCGTGGTTGAAACGGCTCGCGCCACGGCCATGGCGACCAGCACCAAAACCTTCCTCTCTCATGCTAGGTGGCTCGGGGCCTAGATCTACAGCAGTTTTGGTGGGGGGAGAGGAAACTACTTGAGCAAACGATCTAGAATCACCACGGATTTTTCCTTTCCACCAAGAGAAGGAGGGACGAACCCTAGATTCCTCTCTTGGCGGCGACTCCCAAAAGTGGAGCAAGCTCTCCTCTAGATCTAGAATGGGGGGAGGAGGGGGGCGAGAGGGAGCGGCTCCCGAATATATACGAGGAGGCGGGGTCAGAACCCTAGCCGCGGCCCGCCCATGGCGGTCAGATGCTTCCCGTTCCACGTGTCGCAGATCCGGGCCGGAGGCGCGGTTTTCTGCCGGTCGCCGCCCCAAAATCACCGGTTCAGCGGAAGAGAAAAAACCCGTACGCTTCTCGCCGGCCGCCCAAAAACCCGAGATGGCTTAATCGAATCTGAGACTTGTGGAGCACCTCCAGCCGACGGCTCGCCGGCGTCCCATTTCCCCGGCGGCGCCCCAGGACGAACGAGCGGTGGAAGACGATCCCAAACCCTAGCAAAGTGGCAAGGAAAAGAAATGATGTACCCGATATCGACCACCTCATCCACGCGCAGGGATCGAGCGTCGATCGTGACGCCTCTGTCGTCGAGTAGCACGATGTGAAGCGCATCCCGACGGAGGAGAAGTTCGCCGGTGTGGAACGTGATGGATCTCGCCGCCATGAGATCCGGGGCGAACGTAACACGCCATCACGGGTCCATAGAGTGGACTGCTGCTAGCAGGCCGATTTGGGCGGAGCTGGCTGGCCTGCGCGTGCGCTACCTACAAACGCATGTCATTTCCTTTTTCTTTTTTCTTTTCCCTTCCTTCGTTTTTCTTTTTTCTTTTTCCTGGAAACGTACATACGTACGTACATGAGCACTAGTGGTTTCTTTTGATTTGGACAGGTCAAAAAAAAAAACATCTTTTGATTTGATCGATCCAAACGTACATGCACTAGACCCTTTGACTTTTTCCCCCTCTTTAGCGTGCGTACGTGCACCTGGTCATCTTCTAGTCTAGTCTAGTACATGCAGCATCCTCGGCACATCTTGGACGCCGGCGCTGGCCCTTCCCGGCCCATGGGCAGCTTCGACAGGCGGCCTGTGCAATCCGCGCCTCCCCTACGCCGTCCCCGCCCGCTGCTGCTCCTAGTGGGCAGCGGTGGGTGCTTGTGCTTGCCCCGCCAACACAGAGGCACGAGAGGCAGCGGGCAAGGGTGAGGGACACAGTGGAGAGCTCTGTCCGCCGCCGGCATGGGTTACCAGCGGAGCCCGAGGAGGTCGGGCGGCTCCTCGCGTAGGTCTGCCGCTGGTCGTTTACGACGGCCGAGACGGACGCTCGGCGGCTTCACCGGAAAAACGCAAAGGCTCTCCAGCTTGCCAAGCTCCGGCGCCAGCAGGACCGGGCCGTCCAGCGCCTCAATGGCCTTGTCACCGTCGACGACTCCTTTGATGACAACCACGACTCCTCGTCCGACGAACGGACGATCCTCCACCATCCGCCGATGACTACAACTATGCCGGCGACCAGAAGGGGAAAGGGCCTGCCCGGAATTGGTGAAGTTCATTTTCATTTCAAGTTTTAGATGTAGTATAAAGTAGTCCGTCGTTTATGTGAACTTTATTTTGGTGGGTCTATTAATTGGTAAACTATTGTGCTATTTCTATCACTATGTCCGGTCAGCTGATCTACGTAGCTTGATCGACGTCTCATGATATGATATAGTATGGATATAGGGGTTCGGGTACGAGAGACACGGATGTGAACAACGATCAGTGTAGTTTTGATCGACGTTTTATGGTGTTTGAGCTTTTAGGGGGCCGTATTTGCCAAGTTCGGATGTAGATGCTATAAGATGCTTTCTGGTCTACATTTTGAAACTCAAAGACAAGATTCCAAAGACGAACGAGAGAATTTCAAACTAGACAAGAAAACCCAACCTTCCAAAGCTCTGAATTCTGTCATATCATCAATCAATCAATCAATCAATCAAAAAAGAAGGAAAAATAAAAATAAAAAAATCCCTTTATGTCCCCCCCCCCCCCCCCCCATCTCCCCTACGGACTCCCCAACCAGCCGCCGCCGCCGCCAACCCCGGCGACCCCTCCCTTCTCTCCATGGCAGCGGATCCGCTCCAGCAGCTCACGCAGCGGTCAAATCCGCCCACCCTCCCTCCCTCATTCCTCGCGCTGGAAACCCTAGCCGTCCGGCCATGGTAACCGGCGGCGACGACGACGGTGGTCGCTGTCTCCGTAGGAAGCACAGCGGCCAAACATGTCTCCCTCCTCCCCTCCCGTCATCACGAGAGGAGAGGACAGGAGAAGGAGATCCATGGCGGCGGCCAGATCCGCGCCGGGACCGGACCTGCTCTGCTCCTCAAGGAGACCCACGCCATGGAGCGCCTCGTCAAAGTCTTCTTCTTCTTCCTCATGGTGACGCGGTTCCCTCACCATCCAATCCATCTACAGGTCCTCATCCTCCACCATCTGCAGGCCTTCTTCTCTCCCCCTCTCTCCCTGTTGGATTCCATTCCATTCTCCTGTGTACTAGAGAGAGAGAGAGATAGAGAGAGAGAACCTCAAATGCCCCCAATCAATCAAACAAACAAGCAAGCTCCAGGAGGAAGAGGTCATTCGGTTTTGCTCCTGCTCTATTCTACTTTTGCTGCATTGCATTGCGTTGCATTGCTGTTAACTCATGGACGCTTCGCTCAACCTGAAAAGCTTTCTGTTTTCATACACAGAAGAAGATGCATGTGTGTGGGGGGCCTCCTTTTTCCCATACCGGCGCTGCTGATGGGTAACCCACTCAAGTTTGCTGCATATGGATGGATTACGGGCTCTACAATCCACCACCTTGATTTGATTTGATTCTCCCTGGAGCAGCATCGGCAGCTCCTTCCTTCAATGGACGACATCCACGACACGACCCGCACAAGCAGCTAGCTCCATGGAGACAAAAAAGGTACCTGCTCCATTGTTGTACATGCATGTTCGTGGGTTCTCTCTCTGTGATGATGAAACCACTGATTGGATGCAATCCGCTCCATTCAACCGTGGGGCCAAGACAACATGAGGCATTTGTCTATGATTTTATTTATTTTTACTTCGGTAGATAATATACACCGGGGGTTGAGTGTGTGTTGATAAGTAGCAGATTTGCTTGGCTGCCTGTGTCACTCAAGTCAAATACTTGACACCTATGGGGTTATTCTTCTCTGTGATTGATGATGAAAACAGATGACGAGTCTAATGTCAAAATCCATTCAGTTAAACCATGTCCGCAATCGAGGCATTTCTTTGAGACAACATTGTTTGCTTAGCCATTACATTTGCTCGCGAATCTTCATAGCTTGTTTTTTGTTTAACTGTCCGTACCATAATGACCAAGACAATTCTTGTCTGATCAATTTGAATGCCAAAACCAACTGCATATATGCAGAATATATCTTGATCTTCCTTCCTTTAGCAGAAGTGGTAGCTGATGAAGATTAATGTCGTTTCAAGGTAGTAGCTAGGAGAGACGGATATGGAGATTCAAATGGACCTCTGTTTCCAAGCATCTTCTTCATGCCTGTCACATGCACAACATCAATCATGCCCTTCTTTTATTCAGTAGGACAGAAAGTTGATGAAGATTAAGGTTTTGTCTTGTTCTAGATAGAGATGTATGAGAACCGTGGACTGTTTTTTCTCGTGTTGGGACGAAACGAATTCTGAATGTTTTCTAGTCATCATGAAGCACAATAAGAATGAAAACAACCGCATATGCGATTACGGTTGAGGATCGAGTCGTTGACTTGTGTAATCGTGTCATAAATTGGCACGACTTTAGAGCAGACCGCTTACGTTGCATCTCCACCCTTTGTGCCCGCTTAGTCGTTGATGATCCTTAAAGAATAGGACAACATCTCTATTACTGCTTTCGTACTATGCAAACAACTGCTTGGGTTCTCTGTGATGATGAAATCACTGATTGGATGCCTGATTAGATGCAATCCATTCCATTAAACCATGGGGACAACATGTGGCATTTGTCTCTGATTTTTTGTTACTTTGGTAGATAATATATACTGTGCGTGCGTGCGTTGGTAAGTTGCAGATTTGCTTGCCCGCCTGTGTCACTCAAGTAAAATCCTTGACATTTATGGGGTTATTCTTCTCTGTGATTGATGATGAAAACAGATGACGAGTGTGATGTAATCCATTCAGTCAAACCATGTGAACAATCGAGGCATTTCTCTGAGACAACATTGTTTGCTTAACAGTCTGCATATATCTTTGCTCGCGCATCTTCATAGCTTATTTTTTGTTTAACTATCTGTGCCATAAGGACCAAGACAATTCTTGTCTGACCAATTTGAATTTGAATGCCAAACTGACTGCATATATGCAGAATATATCTTGCCCTTCTTTTCTTTAGTAGCAAATGGTAGCTGATGAAGATTAATGTCTCGTGCTGTTTTAGAGGTGTTAAGGCAGTAGCTAGGAGAGATGGATATGGCGATTCAAAGTGGACAACATGGAAGTTGATGAATGAAAATTAAGTGTCATGTTGTTCTAGATAGAGATGCTTGAGAATTGTGTAAGCTTTTTGCTTGTGTTGGGATGAATCGTCTACTCTTTTCTAGTCATGAAGCATGAGAACGAAAATAACCACAATTTATGTGGCTGACTGAAACAAAACTCTAGCTAGAAATTAATTATGACAAGTGATTCCTTCATCATTAAGCGGAGGAGCTTTTGCTGGTGATTTGACTCCATCTTCGTGTTTGTTGCAGTTGCAGCCCGGTGCACAAGGTGAAGCTTAAGCGGAGGAGCATGACCATGCTTCTTTTGCGTCGTCACCACGGTCGGGGTCGCTTCTGTTGTGCCTAGCAGCAGAGTAGGCGCAAGAGTTTAGGAGGGAGCAACGCAACCCTAAGTGATGTCCCTCCAAAAATTTCTTGGCCCTGTGACAAGCTGTAAGAAATCTTCATCTTGCTCTAGTTCTTCATCCTGCCATCATTGTTTGATTATGCGGCTGCTACTGCATTATGTTCTGTGATGGCGTGAACAACATGACCATGATGCATATAGTCAATTATGTTTTATGTGCTTTATAATGGATGGATGCTTCTTTTCCCTTGTTCTGTACAACAAGGTTCACATTTGAACAATATTGTTACTCCCTCTGTAAAGAAATATAAGAGTGTTTAGACCACTATTTTAGTGATCTAAACGTTCTTATTTTTGTTTACGGAGGGAGTACACATTAACTGCAGTTTCCATGTTTTTTCGCTCTTGTATGAAAGTGGAGTTGAGCTGCTGGTGAATGGGAATTTTGCTCAGTTGGGTGCTAGAAATTTAGTACCCAAGGAGTTGGGGCAGCCATAGACACCACACACTTACCAGTGCATTTTTTTTTTCAACTTCTTCTGTTGAGAAGACAATGAGCTGGTGTCAAGGAGTGACAAGTAAAGCTTGTGTTTCTTTTAGTTCTTGGTTAATGTTGAGTTGGGCTATTACTTAAGAATATACTGTTTTTTTAAATGTGCTTGCAGGGGCTCGCTGACGACCACAAGAATCCTCTTAGAGCTCGGCTCTGCCGTGGGGAGCAGCAGCAGATGGGGTCTGAGCACAAGTCGATGGAGATCCCTCTTGTAGTAGTATGACCGTTGCTCCAGCACCTTCTTCTGCTCCGTCAAGTAGTCCGTCATTGTCGTCGTTATCAAGGTCCTTCCGACCGATTGACAGAACGTCCCGCTACTGACACTTGAAAAAGCTGCTTTCAAGGTCTCGTCGCTTCGGTGAATCACTTGAGCCCTGAGACATTTTCGGTCTGGATCTCTTTCCTTGCGCCCTAGTCCATTCCATCTATCTTGACTGCAACTTGGATTCTTTCTTGACTGCTATTTGGATTGGTAGTCCATCAAATCTCTAAGCAGGTGGCATGGACCTTGCCATCCTTGATGTTCCCGTCTTCCAGGTACCCCCTCCATGCCTCCCTCATAGTGGTCTTGTACGTTTGCAAGTGCATGACTTGTACATACATATATATCCATGCTTTGCTCCATTTCTATCCTATCCATGCAGCAGGTTGGATTTGGTTTCAGTTTACTTTCTCTGTACATACATGGTTGGTTTCAGAGGGAGACAGAGAGAGAGGGAAGAGGGAGAGTGCGATGGATGGATAGTTGGTTTAGTTCTTATATGAACATTAGCAGACCATACAGGGGTACCAATCCATGCCCTTCTATGAGAAGAAAGCAAATCACTCGTTCCTAGCCGATTATTGACAAACGAGTTGGTTATTGTCATGTGGCTTGCTGCCTCTTATTTGGCTTAGAATGCTTATTTATTGCCTCAAATAGGCCATTGTTGTAATGTTGTTGCTGTACCTTACCTCAACTAGTTCACCCCATGATTTCTCCAAGCTCGAGTCCATGATTTCTCGTCTTTTTCTTTGATTTGACCTCAAGATAATCTTCTTATGTCTCTTGTCCTTCCTTGTGCAGCAGGACATATTCGATATAACAAGGGGTTCATTGTGCCAGGCTCCTCTGTGCTGCTGCTTCCATGCGACGGCGGCGGCGGCGGCGGTGCTGTTGGGCCCCGCCTACAAAAACAGCCACGGTGAGCTTGTATGCTTCCTCTGCTCGCCGCCTCCGGTGGTTGCTCTGAGCTGGTTATGGTCATCTAGGCACGGCTATGGTGGTCGCTCTGCACTCATGTCCATCGTGCCATGTCTATCTCTGGTTAGGCTGCTACAGTCCGTCCTTGCATGAAGATGATGCTGCTGTTTCTTTTTCTGTTTGTTGGTTTGTCTCTCTGCTTGGTAAGTATCATGCTACCACTAGCCCGCCTGATGCAAACTTGCTGAATATAGAGTTGAAAAGCCAAGTTGAAACAATACAAAAATTTACATGTGTTTGTGTCTCTAATATGTAGATTCTCTCGACTTGTAAACAATACTCCATCTTTAAAGCAATATAAAACCGTTTAGATCACTAAAGTAGCGATCTAAAACGGTCTTATATTTCTTTACCGGGGGAGTACATACATGAGGTGTTAATTAGGACCCAAGCATTGTCTATCTTGTCCTATTTGCTGCCTTATTAAACTGCTGTAAGTTGCTGTGTTTGTTGTAATGCATGCAGTGATGAGCAACCATCAAGGCGATGATGGCGCAACGGGTCGACCAGTGAAGCAAGTATAGCAGTAGCAATACAAGAGAGCACAAGTAGTAGTATGCTTGTGGAGTTGGGTTTGAAGTTTCCATGCTGTTTTTCCTCTGTTTTAGGTTTGAAGTTTCTTGTTTGGGTTTCTGTTCTGGACCCCACTCTGTAATCATTTTGTACCCAGCTAGCTATCATTTTCCCGTCCTAGTATAAAATCATACTCCCTCTATAAACAAAAGTAAGATGTTTAGGTCACTAAATTAGCGACATAAAACATCTCACATTGTTGTACAACAATTGTAAGACGTTTTAGGTTGCTAAAGTAGTGACGTAAAACATCTTACTTTTGTTTATAGAGCAAGTAGTTTGGATGCAAAAATATTTCAAGGTTTACCCAGGCCCAGCAAGTAGTAGTACATCACGGGCATGATCCCAGGAATAGAATAGCACGTGATGTAGTAGCTAGCATGCATTTGCATTTGCTACTCAAATTCATATTCATCACATCAGTGACAGGAAGTTCGTCATCTCACCTACGCTACCCGGGGTTTAGCTTTACTACAACCATCTTAATTTGCACAATCAAATAATCCGTCCGCGTTATACATTAGGCAAATGAGAATGACTAAAAACACAAACTTCATCCTTTTTCCAAAGACAATGATTTATCTTTCTATAATTAATAATTAGTATTGCAGCATCACACAAATAGTGTAAAACTGTTATTATGATTCAACAGACAAGGACTACAACCGAAGACGGTGATAAAGAAATTCTAAGCAAATAGGAACAACACAAAATCAACTTTGTTTAAATCTTGTTCCTCGTCACCACCTTGGGCAACGAATGGCCTTGGTGAGCATTTCGCAACTTGGCGCACGAGCTCCTTTGAGCCGGCGATCGGGGACTTGTGCCTTCCACAATGCGGGCGCTTCCGCACTATGGGATGCTTCATGCCGGAACACAAACGGCCGCTTAACGTGGCTTGCCTCCTCATAATTTCCTTCTTTCCGGAGGTAGTATATATATATATATATATATATATATATATATATATATATATATATATATATATATATATATATATATACCTCATGAAGCTTTATTAACCGTTCTGTATATCTTCTACCACCATCTTGCAATCGGAGCCCACATGAATGCTTTGAACGTATAAGTCCGCCGCCAATGCTAGTGCTTCCCTTACGGCCAGGGATTCGAGTGTTTGAGGATCATTGATTTACCGGAAACCAATGACCGAAGCTCCAAGAAACGGGCCATTTTGGTCCCTACACACAGCAGCAGCCGCACCATACGTACCTCCTCTCGACAGCGCTGCATCCACATTAACTTTGGCACATCCTTGGACCGGAGGCAGCCAACGTTTTGGTCTCGGTGCAGAAGTAGTAATTGGCCTTGGTGACCTATTATTGATCTGTTGCAGTTCTGATAAGTAACTCGTTATGAAGCCGTTCGTGGAGTATGGATACTGGAAAATGTCCTCATAGATCGCCTTCCTCCTTGCACTCCATATCGCCCATGCTGTAACCACAAGGCGCCTACTGCAGAGGGCAATTTGATTCCAACCAGTTGGAACTCTCGAATTCACAAGGTGAAAAAGGGCGTGGCTTTCACAATGCACGGCCGGCTGCACGGTCATGAGCTTCAAAGAAGAGAAGGTCAATTTGCTCTCGTGGTCTCTAATTTTGATCGTGTGATCTGTGTATTCAGTACTCCTTGACTCCATGCCTAGTTTCTGATCTTCCTACGGTACACTAGTTTCTGGTACTGAAATTATATAAGTAGCGGAATGAAGATATAATGATAGATCAACTCATATTTTTTTTTAATCCAACTGACTCAAGGTTCAAATTAATAGACATGTAACTTCTGTTCATATCACAAAAGAATGAGAATATATTAACACATATTTTTCTATATAGGTGGGGAATGAGGGCAGTGCAAATGAGCAGGAAAAGAGGGGAGGGAAAATTGGTGAAAAGATGGACGGGAAAGAGGCGCTAGAATTGGGCGGGAGAACGACAAATGACCTATTCGTTTCGGGGAAACAACAGAAGAATTCACGTCGTTAATAGCAAGGATTGCCCACTCTGCTATTGGACAATATAATAGTAAAAAAAATATTGCTTCCAAAGCATAAAAATAATTATAGATAAACAAAGTTTGAAAACTGACATTGTCATGCTTCAGTAGCACCCATCTGACTAGTACGCTCCGACAACCCTTCCTAGCGCGACGGTTGCCGAGAGCTCCTCCCTCGCCAGCGAGCAACTCCTGTTCCCTCGACCCCTAGCGGTGTCGCCATGGTGAGCACACCCCGTGGGAAGCAACCAACGCCCAGCGGTGAAGGCCTTGCCGGAGGGCATCGAGGCGCCACACACTGGATGGCGTTGACGCGCACACGCAGTCGGGCTGTTGGCAGCCTGTCCAGCCAGGGCACATGTATGAGCAAACGGTTGGAGGGGAGGACACTTGTTGTCGAGGGTATATGCACGATGATCAGAATGTTTCACAAAGGAATCTCATGCGCACAATATGCACAACGTTCGTGGAAGCTTTATTAGTCAGTTCAATGTGCATAGTCAGGACACGATGCATGCATGCATGCATGCATGCTTTACGTGGGTGTGCACGTATATATAGCCAGCCAGCTAAGAAGAAGGGATTTTCAGGATGACTCGAGATTTATATACGGATGATTGAAAAACAAGCGATTGTAATCTGGATGTTGGTGCATCCAAATTTGTACGCACCACCTAGATTTTCATACTACCCAAATTTGTAGCACGTATACACGATTTAACCAACACGATGCATACAAGACTGTAATCTTGTAGTGGTAGTAGTACTATGAAATCCTACAAAGGTGTTGCAGTAGGTATGCAAAAATGCAGTTAATCTTGTAGTAGTATGATAGGTGTGTAATAGCTGCAGATGGCCGGCAATGAAAAACAGGCCTCCCGTCGACGTTTCGGGAGCCCATGAAAGGAAAAAAAGGTGACGGACCTAAAAAAAATGAAAGAAGCAGCATGGTGAGGAAAGCGCCTAGAGTTGGCCTCGAATCAGGCAAAAGGCGGGAAAACCGGGCTAACTCTGGCCTGGTATGAGGCTCTCGCTCGGGAAAGACAAGCGAGAATGAAAAAAATCACGAGAATTGCTGTCTCAGACCAATGTCGAATGCTGCCTGTGGGTCCCATAAACCAAACTGATGTCTTAGACCTACCTAAATACGTGTTTGCTTAATTTTACAAGGATTTGGACGAGATTTTAAGTCCTTTTCTTGTACAGGAAATCCAACCACCTCATAAATAGATGAGATGTGATGGCCGATTGAACAACAACGTCTAGAGCTTTGGGCCACATTCACCATCATTTCTTAACGAGCTCAATTGGGCTAGTGGCTAGTGTGGTCAGTTTGCACATGTGGCCTACCCTTGAATTCTTATAATATCAAAGGAAGTCGCGTGTTTAGTCCCATACTGCTCAGAGATAGACTTGAGAACCAACATATATAGTGAACCTACTCTTGTGTTCTAAAATATTAGAACTACATTGTGTTACATACAAATAGCAAAACTAGTTAGGGATAGTGCATGTGATTAAGGTGATTAAGTTTAAAACGACGCTCGCTAATTTATCTATATGGTATCAGACGCCGGCCTCATCCCATGCATGTAGATTGCTTCCATTAGTGATCCCTCCCAGTGGTGGCCATGTCTACACCTCCATCGCCTCCTTCCTCCTGTCTCCCTGGATGACACCTCTTTGGTAACCCGAACACGCTCTGCACCTCCTCTTCTCACTCCATCGGCGGCCGCCTAGGCCCTTCGTCCGACGCTTCCCTTGCCCCTACCGCCACTTCCCTACTCCCGTCGTTCGCTGGGGTCTACATCAACCAACACATTATGTTTGTGCTCTCTCTGAATCCGCCCAACTTCTCCCAATGGTGTATTTTGTTCGAGGTGATGCATTGCATGGAAGCTAGCCCGCAGTTGAACGGCGGGCAGAGAACTTGGCCACGCGTGTTGTGCTCGCTGAAGTCAGGATATGTTGGTGACGACGAGCCTATGGTGGATCACTGGCAAGTGTACTCGTTGGTAAGGACGGAGTAGAGGCATACATAGGGTTGACGGACGACAGGAGACGCAAACCGATCTGAAATTAGAGAACCAAAAAATTCCAGTAAATCGATCGGCGAGATAGAAAACCCACTATCAATGATCGGGAAAAAGACTGACTACGGCAGTCGATCAACACAATTGGCAAATGAACCATAGCTACGAGCTGCGAAGCCCCTGGTGGAGATCATGGAGATTGACCTCCCACGAGGCGGTGCGGTGCGGCAGCTCCAGCGGAGTTAGGACGAGATATAGGCATAGGTTATTGTGGCAGATAACATGTAATACGATTAGACAGGAGATAATTGGCGTAATGCGGTATGTGTATTATTAAGCCTTGAGGACAAGTATATATAGAGTACAAGACTTGGAAGGCAAGAAAACTCCCCTACAAATAAGGTAGGAATCAAAGAGATTACAAAATTAATCATAACAAATTGTAAAATAAATATAATCTATACTATAACAGGAATAGATACCGTGTCGGCGCTTAGTATAGCTAGATAGCATGCTTGTCCGAATAATAACGTCTTCTCAATTTTTTACGAGGGATTGTTTCTTTGGCGTACCCATAGGTACGTAGGATGCGCGCTTGCATAGATGCATGTTGTGGGTGTGCAACTCGTAGCCATATATAGCCAGCTAGGTAGTACCATTTATAGCCAGGTATGTATACAGAAGGATGGCGGCAACTCGAGCTTATTCATACTTACATATTAAATAAAGAGAGAAATGCACAAATTATGGCCGTGATGAAGCTTAAGGCACGAAAAAGGCGAGGATAATAAAATATTTTATCCATGTAATTAACCTCAAAATAGTGGTAAGTTGGTACAAATAAATTTAGATATTTCTTTTACAAAAGGGATATGATCTATTATAAATATTCACCGGAAGTACAAATCACCTCAAACATAATACAAATTATATCGAGGTTCATGGACCACCGAGATCATTGTCGCCGCCAGAACGAGCCGCCCACGCGCTGATGTTGCCGCTCCCATATTGGAGCTAGCCTGGCCTTGTCGACGACATCCGGAAAGTCTTCGTGCACGTGCCTCTGAGGACCAGCGCCCTCGAGCTGTAGTCGTCTTCCTTGCATCCTTAATTGATCCGAAGAACCTGCCACAGAATCTCGCAGTTGCATGTGAACGATGAGAAACCCTAATCCTACCACACTGAGAAGCTAGCAGGAATTTATGTTGGAGCTCCATCGAATCCATTCCGAAGGACGAACTTGAGGATGATAGAAGCTCGAAAGATTGACTCGAAGAAGAAGCGCCGCCATCTGTACGAATGTCGTCCCTATGGGAACTAAAACCCTGCCTATCTAATAGCCGGGGCACCCGAAATCCCCTCCCCACCAGCGTCCACCGACAAATCCAAGGGCTCGCCGGTAAAGATCGAGGGGAGGAAGGCTTTCCCTATGCGCCTTGAGACAGGGGAAAGAAAAGATATAATAAATTCGGATCTCAAATACTTGATAAAATAAGATATACATTTAATATGTAGTATTTCTTTAGAATCCATATCTCCATACCTAAATTAATTTTACAATGATAACGCATGGGCAATCAGCTAGTAAGGGTAATGCCGCATATTAGAAAAAGTCTGACATCCCATTGGGTGAGGTTCGAACAAATGCGCTTAGGAAAGGAGCTTCATATGCTAACCGCTAGACAACACATTATTTTATGTATTTATAGGACTTACTATTTTTTTGTGCACACCAAAATAAGGTTCCACAAGATCGGTTTCATGACTTGTTAGGTGAAGACGAGTGGAATGAAACATAGTTAAAGCTAAGATGATGCCATCATGCATTTATATGCCTTTTGGATGTTCCGCATGCGTTGTTGTTTTCACCTGAACCATATTTATGTCTGTGACGCTTTACCAGAGAATGCAAGTAGTATATGCAGCCTTTTTGCGTGTGTTTCTTATTAGCCAAGAAAACGCGGATTGCCCACTCTGCTATTGGACAATACGAGAGTAAAAAAAAAATGTTGATTCCAAAGCATAATAATAATTATAGATAAACAAAAATTCAAAAGTGACTTAGTCATGCACTTGCACCCATCTGACTATTACGCTTCGACAACCCTTCCGAGAGCGACAGTGGCGGAGAACTCCTCCCTCGCCGGCGTGGGCGGCACCGACGCCCACAGCGAGACGAGTACCTCCTTTTCCCTCAGCCCCCAGCGGCGTCGCCATGGCGAGCACACCCGTGGAAAGCAACCAGCGCCCAGCGGTGAAGGCCGCGCCGGAGGGCGTCGAGGCGCCACACACTGGATGGCGTGGGCCCACACGTAGTCGGGCTGTCGGCAGCCTCTCCAGCCGGGGTACAGGTGTGAGCAGATGGTTGGAGGGCAGGGCACTTGTTGTCAAGGGTTATATATGCAAGATGTTCGGAATGTTTTTCAAAGGAATCTCATCTCATGCGCAAAATATGCACGACGTTTGTGGAAGCTTCATTAGTCAGTTCAGTGTGCATAGTCCGGACACGATGCATGCATGCATATTGTACATCGGTGTGCACGTATATATAGCTAAGAAGAAGGGATTCTCAGGATGACTCGAGCTTTAACTTTATATACGGATGATGAAAAACCAACTACTATGATCTGGGATGTTGGTGCATCCGAATTTGTACGTACCACCCAGATTTTGAAACTACCCTGATTTGTAGCACTTATACACGGTTGTACCAACACGATGCATCCAAGACTGCAATCTTGTAGTGGTAGTACTCCCTTTCTGTGAAAATACTTGTCCTAGAAATTGATAAAATGGATGTATCTATAACTAAAATAAGTCTAGATACAACCATTTCAAGAACTGTTGGTGTTGTAGCATGTAATCGTACGAAGGTGTTGTAGCATAGGTATACAAAACTACAGTTAATCTTGGAGTAGTATGATAGGTATGTACTAGCTGCGGATGGTTGGCAATAAAAAACTACCTCCCGTCGACGTTTCGGGAGCCCACGGAAGGAGAAAAGGTGACGGACCGGACCCAAAAGGAATGAAAGAAGTAGCATGGTGGGAAAAGCGTCTAGAGCTGGCCTCAAATCAGGCAAAAGGCGGCAAAACTGGACAAACTCTGGCCTGGTATGAGGCTCGCCCTGGAAAGACAAGCGAGAATGAAAAAAAAATCACGAGAACTGTTGTCTTTGATCGTTGTCGAATGCGGCATGTGGGTCTCAGAAACCAAACTTATGTCTCAGACCTACCTAAATTTGAGTTTTCTTGATTATATATGGATTTGGACGAGATTTGAAGTTCTTTTCTTGTACGGAAATCCAACCGCCGCATTAATAGATGAGAGGTGATGACCGATTGAGCAACAACGTTTAGAGCTCTAGGCCACATTCACCATGATTTCTTATGGAGCTCAATTGGGATAGTGGCTAGTGGTCAGTTTGCTCATGTGGCTCAACCCTGAATTCTAATAATACCACATTTGTCATTTACCACCATTATGACATTTCTCATTTTAGCACCTTTACCACGTTTTAGTATTTAGCATTTCATCACGTGCATCACTTGCTCCTTTGCACCTTTACCATGGGGTGCATATGAATGTAGAATACTTCACCATTTTACCACTCTTGCACCAATTTGGGATAACGACGTAAATCTCACTTTACCTACACCTTACAATTGTTACCATAGACGCATTAGTCAAGACATACTTTGTACCACAATATCATTCATCTCTACTATCGCCTGCCAATTTCCCGCTATCACCACGATTACCACTACTCCACGGTCTTTTTCACATACTAAGTAGCACATTATCACCCTACCACTCTCCCGCTATTACTATTCTTACCACTTTTCATGGTTTTCACATAGTACGTAGTACATTGTCACTGTGTCATTTCCCCGCCGTTAACATGCTTTACCACTTTTCGACGGTTTCCACATACTAGCCAGCACATTACTCGCCACTTTCCCACTATTATCACGGTTACCATTTTTTCACGGTACTCCGCCACTTTCCCACTGTTACCATGCTTACCACCTTCCACGGTCTCCACATAATGGCTAACACCGCACTCACTCCTTTCTCACCATTATCACGGTTACCACTTTTCCACTATTACCATGCTTACTATTTTGACTTCCACTCTGCTACTATTTATCGCTGTTGTCATTTCCCCCACTATTACCACGCTTGCCAGTCGGACAATTTTCCCCTCTTCCCATGTTTGCCACTTTACCACCGTTACCATCCTTACCACTTGTACTTTCTCGTTGTTTTCACGCTTGTCACTTTACCACCGTTGCCACATACTCCATCACGTTTTTACTATTACTGCCACTTCCACACGAAGTGCGTGCTACAACATATTACTTACTATGCACCGTCCTCCGTCTTCTTGCATTCCTATTGTTACCATGTTGTGCATGATAACACATATCAAGGTTGACCACTTCCTCACTCTTACCACATTCCCACTATTGCCACTCTTAGCACTTATCCACCTTTATCACTGTTACCATCCTTACCACTCGCACTTCCTCACTATTTTCACCCATGCCACTTTACCACCGTTGCCACATGCTCCACCACATTTCCACTATTACTGCCACTTCCTCATGTAGCGCATGCTACGACATATTACTTAGATAGAAGTGCATATTTCAACCCCCAACTCTTGCCCTAGTCTAATATACACCCCTCAACTTCAAAACCGTCTAATCTACAACCCCCAACTCTCAAAACCGTCTAAGATTCAATCCTGAGACCGGTTTTGACCTTGTTGATCGGTTTTGAACCCGTTGACCACCCAGTCAGCGTGCCATGTCAGCGACACTGTTCATAAATTCATTTTCTGAAACTTTTTTCCCAAAAAAATAAGAAATTCAATTTCCAGGAGAAAAATCCTGCGTGAACAGTAAATTCGAAAAATATATATAAAGTACCACTTTTTGAAAAAAAAAAACAAATCATTTTTCGCCTCATGAACAATAACTCAGAAAAAGTTCAAAAAAATATAAAAGTATAAGCACAAGTTTTAAAAAATTCACGGTTTTTACCCCCTGTGAACAGTACTCGTGAAACGAAAAATTCCGACTATACTGTTCACGCGGCGAAAAACGAAATCCCGAAATTACTTTTCACGCGGCACAAATGAATTTTTAAACTTTTTTCAAAATGATTTTTTTTCACCGTGTATGCAGTGAATTCAGGAACATTTGGTTTTTTCGCCACGTGAACACTACTGTTTGCATGAGAATTTTCCAGAAAATGAAATTTTCTGATTTTTTGGCAGAAAATGAATTCATGAACAATGTCACTGATGTGGCACGCTGACTGGGTGGTCAATGGGTTCAAAACCGGTCAACAGGGTCAAAACCGGTCTTAGGGTTAAATCTTAGACAGTTTTGAGAGTTGGGGGTTGTAGATTAGACGGTTTTGAAGTTGAGGGGTGTATATTAAACTAGGGCAAGAGTTGAGGGTTCAAATATGCACTTCTCTCTATTACTTGCATTCCTACCGTTGGCACATAATACATAACACATTGTACTACTTAATTAATCTGCCTATTTCCCCGGTTTACCACCGTTAGCACATACTAGGTGGCACACCATATCCCCCTTCTTGCCACGCTCACCACTTCTCCACGCTCACCACATAGCGTGCGATGCCACTTGTATTACGGTCGCCACTTTACCACTATTGCCACCCTTACCCCTTTTCCACTATTGCCACAAACTGGGCTTTCCAACTATTCCCACCCTTACCACTTTACCACCGTTGCCATACGTACTGACTACCACCACATTACCAGTATCACCACATAACCTAAAAGTACTTGCTCCGTGACTTCACCACTATTATCACTATTACCACCGCCACATAAAGTGTCCAATAACAAGAAGTTCCGTATCATCTACTCCCTCCGTTCGGAATTACTTGTCGCAGAAATGGATGTATCTAGATGTATTTTAGTTCTAGATACATCCATTTCCAAGACAAGTAATTCCGAACGGAGGGAGTACATAAACATCTTTGATGTTTGGGTCATTACCATCCGATCTCATCTCGAGGAATGAAATTGTGCTCGGAGTACTAAGATTTTGTATTCAGAATAATGTGCGGTTGATTACACCTCCAATATAGCCTCATATGAAAAAAAAAATGTTCTACAAGTATTGTCTTTGTATGGTCAAACCGATCGATTTTGATATTTGAATCATTTCAATTCGAGGTCGTATGCAAAAGTTAGAGCCAACGCAATTCGGCCCGACAATTAGTAAGAAGTGGTCCATGGCATCAGACACACATATAACTGATGTCTGATGGGTAAGCGAGTTGTTGCCTGATTATTTATACGAGCAATTCGGCCCTCATGGTCTTGAATAAAGAAAAACGTTCAACACGGGAGTTGTTCGTCTTGTCAAAATGGATAATTTAGCTTTTGGGTGTGTCTTCATCCAAGGCCGTATTTAGCATGTAAAACCCCCAAACCATATTGTTGTCTTGGGCATACCTAAATTCATGTCCAATTAATTTTGGAAGGATTTGGACATGATTTGTAGTCTTTTTTTTGTACGGGAAGTCTAACCACCTCATAAATTGAGGAGAGATGATAGTCGATTAAACAACACACAATCGATCTATCATCTATCACGTTTTTACCTTTACCTTTTCTTCTTAACAGTACTTCTTCTTCTCATTCTTAGTTACAGGGCGTCAATCCACGAGGACCTAGGGGTGATCAGGTCGACCTAGGGCAGCCCACATAACCATCGTGCATCCAAACGGAATCCCTCCCGAGTGTGTGGGGTTTTGGGTCTCAAAAGTGCCCACCGGATTGCTTACGTACCACGTTTTCGGGCAGGTCTTCCCCCGCGTTGAAGGTACATTGTGATGTATTTGTGTGAACATACATATTGATGGACATTGTTTAGCTGCCGCAAACTTGACTCAAAATCACGGCTGTTTTGCTTGCAGAAAGATGAACTACACTCTGAATAAGGCGTGAGAGCATTGCAACAGCAAGGCTAGTATACTCGTGTCACTTGTTAATGATTTTTCTTTTTTGCTTTTGAAACCACTTTCTCTATGCTTATCTCTACGCATGTGGAGAATCCAATATTGAGTATGTCATGCACGATTTTCTTTCGTTTGGGTCGGCCCCTTGGAGTTGCTCTAAATTCTTCTGTAAGATAACTCTACAAATCATCTAAAAAAACACAACTCTATAAATTCTTTCTTGTTGCTGAATGATATAGATTGATGGACGTGTTCAGCTGTCGCAAACTTGACTCAAAAATCACGGGTGTTTCGCTTGCAGAAAGATGAACTACACTTTGAACAAAGGCTAGCATACTCGTGCCGATTGGTCTATGATTTTCTTTTTGAGACCACTGGCTCTATAGTTATTTCTACGGATGGGGAGAATCCAAGATTGAGTATGTCACGTAAGATTTTCTTCCGTTCGTCTTCCACTTGACACAAGCATGTGACACCATCGCAACGTTTGTCCGCGCACAGTTCAACCAAGTGTATCCTCTTCAAACACACAGCATGCTTCCTGATGAGCCTGATGTAATTCATCACGTCCAAGTCCATACTAACTGCATAAGATTTTATCTGAGCTTGTACAGTTGGTCTCTACACCTGGTATGACGCCTTTAAAGATCGTCTTTGTGGGTTTAATCCTTGAGGGATCTATGCCCATTTTTCGCACTGTATCCTGATAAAGCAGGTTCAGGCTGCTGCCGCCGTCCATAAGGACTCTAGTGAGGTGAAATCCGTCAATGATTGGGTCTAGAACCAATGCGGCAAATCTGCCATGGTGGATGCTAGTGGGGTGGTCCCTTCGATCAAAAGTGATCGGGCAGGAGGACCATGGGTTGAACTTTGGGGCGGCTGGCTCCAATGCATATACGTCCCTGAGTGCACGCTTCCGCTCCCTTTTGGGGATGTGGGTTGCGTATATCATGTTCACCGTCCGCACTTGTGGGGGGAAACCCTTCTGTCCCCTATTGTTCGGCGGCCGGGGCTCCTCCTCGTCATTGCTATGCAGCCCCTTGTCTCTGTTTTCGGCACTTAACTTGTCTGCCTGCTTGAACACCCAACAATCCCTATTGGTGTGATTGACTGGTTTTTCGGGGGTGCCGTGTATCTGGCACGAGCGATCGAGTATTCGGTCCAAACTGGACGGGCCCGGAGTATTTCTTTTAAATGGCTTTTTCCACTGACCGGGTTTAGAGCCTCTGAATCCGGCATTAACTGCCGTATCCTCAGCATTGTCGCCGTTAATGTGGCGCTTTTGCTTGTTGCGACGCGACCTGCCATTGTTGTCCTTGGTATCCGAATTACCAGGGCTCTTGGTCATATTATTACTACGAGCTAGCCAGTTGTCTTCTCCCGCGCAAAAGCGGGTCATGAGTGTTGTGAGGGTTGCCATGGATTTCGCTTTTCTGTCCTAGGTGCCGGGCAAGCCACTCGTCACGGATGTTATGTTTGAAGGCTGCAAGGGCCTCTGCGTCCGGACAGCCGACTATTTGATTTTTCTTGGTTAGAACGCGTGTCCGTAATTGTCCGGCCGATTCCTCCGGCTGCTGAATTATGTGGCTTAGGTCATCGGCGTCTGGTGGTCGCACATAGGTGCCCTGAAAATTGTCGAGGAATGCGGCTTCCAGGTCCTCCCAACAACCAATTGACTCTGCTGGCAAGCTGTTAAGCTAATGCCGAGCTGGTCCTTTAAGCTTGAGTGGGAGGTATTTGATGGCGTGTAGATCATCGCCACGGGCCATGTGGAATTGAACGAGATAATCCTCGATCCATACCGCAGGATCTGTTGTGCCATCGTATGATTCGATGTTTACGGGTTTGAAACCCTCTGGGATTTGATGATCCATTACTTCATCTGTGAAGCATAGTGGGTGTGCGGCGCCTCTGTACTGGGCTATATCACGACGTAGCTCAAATGAGTTTTGTCTACTGTGTTCGGCCCGGCCGGATTTGCCATATCCGGCATGACGGTTATCGTCACGTGTCGTGGGGCGCCCACGCGATCCGTAGATCGATCTTGTTTGCCTTGCCTTGTCCTCCAATATATCTCGCAGGTCTGGCGCGTTTCCCCGTGCCTTGGTACTTTTGAGCGTCTTTGAGTGCGGCTTGAGTGGAGGGTCGAGAGGCCTCTCTGTCGCGGCCACGAGGTGGCCGGTCAGCCGCGTCGTGCGCTGGTGATGTAGGTTTAGGTGCTTCCTCCTCTAATCGGGGTAGCAGCCTGCGCTTTGGGTAGCTCTTGGAGGGGTGTTCGAGTTCGTACTCTTCGGCCGCAAGGACTTCAGTCCATCTGTCGGCTAGCAAGTCTTGGTCAGCTCTAAGCTGTTGCTGTTTTTTCTTGATGCTGCTCGCCATGGCCATAAGCCTGCGTTTGAAACGCTCTTGTTCGACGGGATCCTCGGGCACGACAAATTAAGTAAATTGCCGAGGCTTGCCTCGTCTTCGGAGGGAGGCATTTAATTATCGTCCTCTACCTCTCTGTTTGCCGCTCTCTCATGAGGGCTGGCTTCTCCATCCTCTGTCCGAATCCTGCCGGAGGGGTTGTCTTCAACCGTCCGGTGTTATTATCTCCCGTGCCGGAATCGCCATTTTTGCTTTGGCGGGATTTAGAGCGGTGCCGCTGACGTCGACACATAGGCTGCTTCTTGGAGGGGTCATCCTCGTTGTTCCATCGCCCTTCCCTTCTTTTGGGGTGTCCACCATGTATATGTCATACGACGAGGTGGCCTTCCTGTGCCCTATAGGCGCTGGTTCTTGGTCGTCTCCTGCATCAACGTCCATACCGTCGATGTCTTCGGAGTCGAAGTCGAGCATATCGGTTAAATCATCGACAATGGCTACGAAGTGGGTGGTGGGTGAGCTTTGAATTTCTTCGTCATCCGCATCCCAACCTTGCTGACCATAGTCCGGCCAGGGCTCTCCTGGTAAAGAGAGAGACTTTAGTGAATTCAAAATGTCGCCGAAGGGCGAGTGCTGAAAGATGTCCGCGGCGGTGAACTCCATGATCGGCGCCCAATCAGATTCGATCGGCAGGGGCTCGGAAGGTTCGGAGTCCGGAGAGGAGTCTGGCACCTTGGAGTCACGAGCTTCGCAGAGGACAAGGCTAGTGTTCGGCTGGATCATTGTAGAGATTGCAGCCCCCGAGGCGGTGTCCAGCCACCCGTCCTCGATTGGCGCAGTCGGCTCCGAGCTAAGGGTCGGAGCGGACACGGGTCTTGACCTCTAGGGCAATCGCTCGTGGCAGAGCTAGATCATGCCCATCGTGATAAAGGCGGGCGCGCTTCGGGCCGTGGGCTCGATCCGTCAAAGATCAAGTCTCCGCGACGCCACCGTGTAGTTCAAACTTCCAAATCTGACCTGATGGCCAGGGGCGTAGCTTTCGATTTGCTCCAGATGGCCAAGCAAATTGGCCCGCAGTGCAAAGCCACCGAATACGAAGATCTGTCCGGGGTGAAAAGTCTCACCCTGGACCGCATTGTTGTTGATGATCGGAGGAGCCATCGGGCCTAAAGATTACAACACAGAGGAACTCTCAGTGAAAGCACCAATGTCAGTGTCAAATCCGGCGGATCTCGGGTAGGGAGTCCCGAACTGTGCGTCTAGGCGGATGGTAACAGGAGACAAGGGACACGATGTTTTTACCCAGGTTTGGGCCCTCTCGATGGAGGTAAAACCCTACTCCTGCTTTATTAATATTGATGATATGGGTAGTAAAAGAGTAGATCTACCACGAGATCAGAGAGGCTAAACCCTAGAAGCTAGCCTATGGTATGCTTGTTGTTCGTCTCTGGACTAAAACCCTCCGGTTTATATAGACACCGGAGAGGGCTAGGGTTACACAGAGTCGGTTACAATGGGAGGAGATCTACATATCCGTATCGCCAAGCTTGCCTTCCACGCTAAGGAAAGTCCCATCCGGACACGGGACGAAGTCTTCAATCTTGTATCTTCATAGTCCAGGAGTCCGGCCAAAGGTTACAGTCCGGCTATCCGGACACCCCCTAATCCAGGACTCCCTCAGCCTACTTGAACAAGTGTTTTTCAGTGAAGGACCTTGGAGAAGCTGCTTATATATTAGGCATCAAGATCTATACAGATAGATCGAGACGCCTCATTGGTATTTCACAAAGTGCATTACCTTGACAAGATATTGAAGAAGTTCAATATGGATCAGTCCAAGAAGGGGTTCTTGCACAGTATTGCAAGGTGTGTGATTGAGCACGGCTCAATGCCCGACCACGCGTAAGATAGAGAAAAGATGAGTGTCGCCCCTATGCCTCGACCATAGGGTCTATTATGTATGCCATGTCGTGTACCAGACACGATGTAAACCTTGCCGTAAGTTTGGTAGGAACGTTCAAAAGTAATACCGTCATGGAACACTGGACAGCGGTCAAGAATATCCTGAAGTACCTGAAAAGGACTAAGGACATGTTTCTCGTGTATGGAGGTGACGAAGAGCTCGTGGTAAAGGGTTACGTCGACGCTAGCTTCGACACAGATCCGGATGACTCTAAGTCACAAACCGGATACGTGTTTATTTTGAATGGTGGGTGTCGGTGTCAAAACCGGCGGATCTCGGGTAGGGGGTCCCGAACTGTGCGTCTAGGCAGATGGTAACAGGAGACAAGGGACACGATGTTTTTACCCAGGTTCGGGCCCTCTCGACGGAGGTAATACCCTACTCCTGCTTGATTAATATTGATGATATGGGTAGTACAAGAGTAGATCTACCACGAGATCAAGGAGGCTAAACCCTAGAAGCTAGCCTATGGTATGATTGTTGTTCGTCCTACGGACTGAAACCCTCCGGTTTATATAGACACCGGATAAATTAGGGTTACACAGAGTCGGTTACAATGGTAGGAGATCTACATATCCGTATCACCAAGCTTGCCTTCCACGCCAAGGAAAGTCCCATCCGGACACGGGACAAAGTCTTCAATCTTGTATCTTCATAGTCTTGGAGTCCGGCCGTGACGATAATCCGGCTATCCGGACACCCCCTAGTCCGGGACTCCCTCAGTAGCCCCTGAACCAGGCTTCAATGACGACGAGTCCGGCTCGCATATTGTCTTCGGCATTGCAAGGCGGGTTCCTCCTCCGAATACTGAAGGAAATATGCCCTAGAGGCAATAATAAATTTATTATTTATTTCCTTATTTCATGATAAATGTTTATTATTCATGCTAGAATTGTATTAACCGGAAACATGATACATGTGTGAATACATAGACAAACATATAGTCACTAGTATGCCTATACTTGACTAGCTCATTAATCAAAGATGGTTATGTTTCCTAACCATAGACATGTGTTGTTATTTGATTAATGGGATCACATCATTAGGAGAATGATGTGATTGACATGACCCATTCCGTTAGCTTAGCACTTGATCGTTTAGTATATTGCTATTGCTTTCTTCATGACTTATACATGTTCCTATAACTATGAGATTATGCAACTCCGTTCTGGGAGGAACACTTTGGGTGCTACCAAACATCACAACGTAATCGGGTGATTATAAAGGAGTACTACAGGTGTCTCCAAAGGTACATGTTGGGTTGGCGATTTCGAGATTAGGTTTTGTCACTCCGATTGCTCGGAGAGGTATCTCTGGGCCCTCTCGGTAATGCACATCACTATAAGCCTTGCAAGCAATGTAGCTAATGAGTTAGTTACGGAATGATGTATTACGAACGAGTAAAGAGACTTGCCGTAACGAGATTGAACTAGGTATTGGATACCGACGATCGAATCTCGGGCAAGTAACATACCGATGACAAAGGGAACAACGTATGTTGTTATGCGGTTTGACCGATAAAGATCTTCGTAGAATATGTAGGAGCCAATATGGGCATCCAGGTTCCGCTATTGGTTATTGACCAAGAATAGTTCTAGGTCATGTCTACATAGTTCTCGAACCCGTAGGGTCCGCACGCTTAAGGTTTCGATGCGATTATATTATGAGTTTATGAGTTTTGATGTACCGAAGGAGTTCGGAGTCCCGTCTGAGATCGGGGACATGACGAGGAGTCTCGAAATGGTCGAGACGTAAAGATCGATATATTGGACGACTATATTCGGAGTTCGGAAAGGTTCCGAGTGATTCGGTATTTTTCGAGTACCGGAGAGTTACGGAATTCGCCGGGAGTATATGGGCCTTATTGGGCCATACGGGAATAGAAGAGAGAGGCCAAAGGGAGGAGGCCTGCGCCCCTCTGGTCCGAATTGGACAAGGCGCAGCCCCTTTCCTTCTTGCTCTCCCCCTCTTTCCCCTTCTCCTACTCCAACAAGGGAGGTGGTATCCTACTAGGACTAGGGAGTCCTAGTAGGACTCCACACTTGGCGCGCCCCCTCCTAGGGCCGGCCTCCTCCCCCCTTGCTCCTTTATATACGGGGGCAGGGGGGGCACCCCATGACACACAAGTTGATCTACGGATCGTTCCTGAGCCGTGTGTGGTGCCCCCCTCCACCATCTTCCACCTCGGTCATATCGTCGCGGAGTTTAGGCGAAGCCCTGCGCCGGTAGAGCATCATCATCGTCACCACGCCGTCGTGCTGACGGAACTCATCCCCGACGCTTTGCTGGATCGGAGCCCGGGATCGTCATCGAGCTGAACGTGTGCTGAACTCGGAGGTGCCGTGCGTTCGGTACTTGGATCGGTCGGATCGTGAAGACGTACGACTACATCAACCGCGTTGTCATAACGCTTCCGCTTACGGTCTACGAGGGTACATGGACAATACTCTCCCCTCTCGTTGCTATGCATCACCATGATCCTTGCGTGTGCGTAGGAAATTTTTGAAATTACTACGTTCCCCAACAGTGGAATCTGAGCCAGGTTTTATGCGTAGATGTCATATGCACGAGTAGAACACAAGTGAGTTGTGGGCGATACAAGTCATACTGCTTACCAGCATGTCATACTTTGGTTCGACGGTATTGTGAGATGAAGCGGTCCGGGCCGACATTACGCGTACGCTTACGCGAGACTGGTTTCACCATTGCGAGCACTCGTGTTTAAAGGTGACTGCCGGGTGTCTGTCTCTCTCACTTTAGTTGAACCGAGTGTGGCTACGCCCGGTCCTTGCGAAGGTTAAAACAACACCAACTTGACAAACTATCGTTGTGGTTTTGATGCGTAGGTAAGAACGGTTCTTGCTCAGCCCGTAGCAGCCACGTAAAATTTGCAACAACAAAGTAGAGGACGTTTAACTTGTTTTTGCAGGGCATGTTGTGATGTGATATGGTCAAGACGTGATGCTATATTTTATTGTATGAGATGATCATGTTTTGTAACCGAAGTTATCGGCAACTGGCAGGAGCCGTATGATTGTCGCTTTATTGTATGAAATGCAAACGCCATGTAATTGCTTTACTTTATCACTAAGCGGTAGCGATAGTCGTAGAAGCAATTGTTGGCGAAACGACAACGATGCTACTATGGAGATCAAGGTGTCGCGCTGGTGACGATGGTGATCACGACGGTGCTTCGGAGATGGAGATCACAAGCACAAGATGGTGATGGCCATATCATATCACTTATATTGATTGCATGTGATGTTTATCCTTTATGCATCTTATCTTGCTTTGATTGACGGTAGCATTTTAAGATGATCTCTCACTAAAAATATCAAGAAGTGTTCTCCCCGAGTATGCACCGCTATGCGAAAGTTCTTCGTCTTTGAGACACCACGTGATGATCGGGTGTGATAGGCTCTACGTTCAAATACAACGGGTGCAAAACAGTTGCGCACGCGGAATACTCAGGTTAAACTTGGCGAGCCTAGCATATACAGATATGGCCTCGAACACGGAGACCGAAGGTCGAACGTGAATCATATAGTAGATATGATCAACATAGTGATGTTCACCATTGAAACTACTCCATCTCGCGCGTGAGGATCGGACATGGTTTAGTTGATATGGATCACGTGATCACTTAGAAGATTAGAGGGATGTCTATCTAAGTGGGAGTTCTTAAGTAATATGATTAATTGAACTTAAATTTATCATGAACTTAGTCCTGGTAGTATTTTACAAATTATGTTGTAGATCAATAGCTCGCGTTGTTGCTTCCCTATGTTTGTTGCTTTCATATGTTTATTTTAATATGTTCCTAGAGAAAACTGTGTTGAAAGATGTTAGTAGCAATGATGCGGATTGGATCCGTGATCTGAGGTTTATCCTCATTGCTGCACCGAAGAATTATGTCCTTGATGCACCGCTAGGTGACAGACCTATTGCAGGAGCGTATGCGAGGCGTTATGAACGTTTGGCTAGCTCAATATGATGACTACTTGATAGTTTAGTGCACCATGCTTAACGGCTTAGAATCGGGACTTCAACGACGTTTTGAACGTCATGGACCATATGAGATGTTCCAGGAATTGAAGTTAATATTTCAAGAAAATACCCGAGTTGAGAGATATGAAGTCTCCAACAAGTTCTATAGCTAAAAGATGGAGGAGAATCGCTCAACTAGTGAGCATGTGCTCAGATTGTCTGGATACTTCAATCGCTTGAATCAAGTGGGAGTTAATCTTCCAGATAAGATAGTGATTGACAGAATTCTCTAGTCACCATCACCAAGTTAGTAGAACTTCGTGATGAACTATAATATGCAAGGGATGACAAAAGTAATTCCCAAGCTCTTCGTGATGCTGAAATCGACGAAGGTAGAAATCAAGAAAAGAGCATCAAGTGTTGATGATTGACAATACCACTAGTTTCAAGAAAAGGGCAAAGGGAAAGAAAGGGAAACTTCAAGTAGAATGGCAAACAAGTTGTCACTCCCGCGAAGAAGCCCAAAGCTGGACCAAAGCCTGAAACTAAGTGCTTCTACTGCAAAGGAAATGGTCACTGGAGACGGAAATGCCCTGAATATTTGGTGGATAAGAAGGATGGCAAAGTTAACAAGAATATATTTCATATACAGGTTATTGATGTGTGCCTTACTAGTGTTTATAGTAGCCCCTGAGTATTTGATACTGCTCGGTTGCTAAGCTTAGTAACTCAAACAGGAGTTACCAGAATAAACAGAGACTTGTTTAAGGGGAAGTGACGATGAGTGTTGGAAGTAGTTCCAAGATTGATATGATCATCATCACACACTCCCTATACTTTCGGGATTAGTGTTAAATCTAAATAAATGTTATTTGGCTTTAGCATTGAGCATGAATATGATTTGATCATGTTTATTGCAATAACGGTTATTCACTTAAAGTCAGAGAATAATTGTTGTTCTGTTTACATGAATAAAACCTTCAATGGTCATACACCCAATGAAAATAGTTTATTGGATCTCGATCGTAGTGATACACATATTCATAATATTGAAGCCAAAAGATGCAAAGTTAATAATGATAGTGCAACTTATTTGTGGCACTGCCGTTTAGGTCATATTGGTGTAAAACGCATGAAGAAACTCCATAAAGATGGATTTTCGGAATCACTTGGTTATGAATCATTTGATGCTTGCGAACCGTGCCTTTTGGGCAAGATGACTAAAACTCCGTTCTCCGGAACAATTGAAAGATCTCATGACGTGTTGGAAATAATACATACCAATGTATGCGATCCAATGAGTGTTGATGCCCGTGGCAAGTATCATTATTTTCTGACCTTCACAGATGATTTGAGCAGATATGCGTATATCTTCTTGATGAAACATAAATCTGAAATAGTTGAAAAGTTCAAAGAATTTCAGAGTGAAGTAACAAGAAAATAAAGTTTCTGCGATCTGATCGTGAAGATGAATATTTGAGTTACGAGTTTGGTCTTCAATTAAAACAAAGTGGAATAGTTTCACAGCTCACGCCACATGGAACACCACAACTTAATGGTGTGTCCGAACGTCAGAATCAAGACTTTATTGGATATGGTGCGATCTATGATGTATCTTACCGATTTACCACTATCGTTTTGGGGTTATGCATTAGAGACAGCTGCATTCACGTTTAATAGGGCACCATCTAAATCCGTTGAGATGACACCGTATGAACTATGGTTTAGCAGTAAACCTAAACCGTCGTTTCTTAAAGCTTGGAATTGCGATGCTTATATGAAAAGGTTTCAACTTGATAAGCTCGAACCCAAATCGGAAAAGTGCGTCTTCATAGAATACCCAAAGGTAACTATTGGGTACACCTTCTATCACATATCCGAAGGCAAGTTATTCGTTGCTAAGATGGATCCTTTCTAGAGAAGAAGTTTCTCTCGAAAGAAGTGAGTGGGAGGAAAGTAGAGCTTGATAAGGTAATTTGTACCTTCTCCCGAATTGGAAAGTAGTTCATCATAGAAATCAGTTCTAGTGATTCCTACACCAATTAGTGAGGAAGCTAATGATAATGATCATGAAGCTTCAGATCAAGTTACTACCGAACTTTGTAGATCTTTCAGATTAAGATCCGCACCAGAGTGGTACGGTAATCCTATTCTGGAAATCATGTTACTAGACCATGATAAACCTACGAACTATGAGGAAGCGATGATGAGCCCAGATTCCGCGAAATGGTTTGAGACCATGAAATCTGAGATGGGATCCATGTATGAGAACAAAGTGTGGACTTTGATTGATTTGCCCGATGATCGGCAAGTCATAGAGAATAAATGGATTTTCAAGAGGAAGACGGACACTGATAGTAGTGTTACTATCTACAAAGCTCGACTTGTCACAAAAAGGTTTTCGACAAGTTCAAGGTGTTGACTAATGAGATTTTCTCAACTGCAGCGATGCTTAAGTCTGTCCGAATCATGTTAGCAATTGCCACATTTTATGAAATCTGGCAAATGGATGTCAAAACTACATTCTTTAATGGATTTATTAAAGAAGAGTTGTATATGATGCAACCAGAAGGTTTTGTCAATCCTAAAGATGCTAACAAAATGTGCAAGCTCCAAATGATCCATCTATGGACTGGTGTAAGCATCTCAGAGTTGGAATACACGCTTTGATAAGTTGATCATAGCATATAGTTTTATACAGACTTGCGGTGAAGCCTGTATTTACAATAAAGTGAGTGGGAGCACTACCACCTTTCTGATAAATATATGTGAGTAACATATTGTTGATCAGAAATGATGTAGAATTTTTCTGGAAAGCATAAAGGAGTATTTGAAAGTAGTTCTTTAAAAGAAAGACCTCAGTAAAGCTACTTACATATTGAGCATCAAGATCTATTGATATAGATCAAGACGCTTGATAAGTTTTTCAATAAGTACATACCTTGTCAAGATTTTGAAGTAGTTCAAAATGGAACGGTCAAAGAAAAGTTCTTGCCTGTGTTGCAAAGGTGTGAAATTGAGTAAGACTCAAATCCTGACCACGGCAGAAAATAGAAAAGAGAATGAAAGTCATTCCCTATGCCTCACCATAGGTTCTATAAAGTATGCTATGCTATGTACCAGACCTATTGTATACCTTGCTATGAATTTGGCAAGGAATACAATAGTGATCTAGGAGTAGATCATCGGACATTGGTCAAGAACATCCTTAGTGAGGACTAAGGAAATATTTCTCGATTATGGAGGTGATAAAAGAGCCCGTCGTAAAGAGTTACATCGATGCAAGCTTTTCACACTGATCCAGGATGACTCTAAGTCTCAATCTGGATACATATTGAAAGTAGGAGCAATTAGCTAGAGTAGCTCCGTGCAAGAGCATTGTAGACATAGAATATTTGGAAAATACATACGGCTCACGAATGTGACAGACCCGTTGACTAAGCTTCTCTCACGAGCGAAACATGATCATACCTTAGTACTCTTTGGGTGTTAATCACATAGCGATGTGAACTAGATTATTGACTCTAGTAAACCCTTTGGTGTTGGTCACATGACGATGTGAACTATGGGTGTTCATCACATACAGATGTGAATATTAATGTTGAATCACATGATGATGTGAACTAGATTATTGACTCTAGTGCAAGTGGGAGACTGAAGGAAATATGCCCTAGAGGCAATAATAAAGTTATTATTTATTTCCTTATTTCATGATAAATGTTTATTATTCATGCTAGAATTGCATTAACCGGAAACATGATACATGTGTGAATACATAGACAAACATATAGTCACTAGTATGCCTCTACTTGACTAGCTCATTAATCAAAGATGGTTATGTTTCCTAACCATAGACATGTGTTGTTATTTGATTAATGGGATCACGTCATTAGTAGAATGATGTGATTGACATGACCCATTCCGTTAGCTTAGCGCTTGATCGTTTAGTATATTTCTATTGCTTTCTTCATGACCTATACATGTTCCTGTAACTATGAGATTATGCAACTCCCGTTTACCGGAGGAACACTTTGGGTGCTACCAAACGTCACAACGTAACTGGGTGATTATAAAGGAGTACTACAAGTGTCTCCAAAGGTACATGTTGGGTTGGCGATTTCGAGATTAGGTTTTGTCACTCCGATTGTCGGAGAGGTATCTCTGGGCCCTCTCGGTAATGCACATCACTATAAGCCTTGCAAGCAATGTAGCTAATGAGTTAGTTACGGAATGATGTATTACGTAACGAGTAAAGAGACTTGCCGGTAACGAGATTGAACTAGGTATTGGATACCGACGATCAAATCTCGGGCAAGTAACATACCGATGACAAAGGGAACAACGTATGTTGTTATGCGGTTTGACCGATAAAGATCTTCGTAGAATATGTAGGAGCCAATATGGGCATCCAGGTTCCGCTATTGTTTATTGACCAAGAATAGTTCTAGGTCATGTCTACATAGTTCTCGAACCCGTAGGGTCCGTGACGCTTAAGGTTTCGATGACAGTTATATTATGAATTTATGAGTTTTGATGTACCGAAGGAGTTCGGAGTCCCGGATGAGATCCGGAACATGACGAGGAGTCTCGAAATGGTCGAGACGTAAAGATCGATATATTGGATGACTATATTCGGAGTTCGGAAAGGTTCCGAGTGATTCGGGTATTTTTCGGAGTACCGGAGAGTTACGGGAATTCGCCGGGGAGTATATGGGCCTTATTGGGCCATACGGGAATAGAAGAGAGAGGTCAAAAGGGAGGCCTCGCCCCGGTCCGACTGGACAAGGGCGCAGCCCCTTTCCTTCTCCTTCTCCCCTCTTTCCCTTCTCCTACTCCAACAAGGGAGGTGGAATCCTACTAGGACTAGGGAGTCTTGGTAGGACTCCACACTTGGCGCGCCTCCTAGGGCCGGCCTCCTCCCCTTGCTCCTTTATATACGGGGCAGGGGGCACCCCATGACACACAAGTTGATCTATGGATCGCTCCTTAGCCGTGCGGTGCCCCCTCCACCATGTTCCACCTCGGTCATATCGCCGGAGTTTAGGCGAAGCCCTGCGCCGTAGAGCATCATCATCGTCACCACGCCGTCGTCTTGTGGAACTCATCCTCGACGCTTTCTTGGATCGGAGCCCGGGATCGCCATCGAGCTGAACGTGTGCTGGACTCGGAGGTGCCGTACGTTCGGTACTTGGATCGGTCGGATCGTGAAGACGTACGACTACATCAACCGCGTTGTCATAACGCTTGCGCTTACGGTCTACGAGGGTACGTGGACAATACTCTCCCCTCTCGTTGCTATGCATCACCATGATCCTTGCGTGTGCGTAGGAAAATTTTGAAATTACTACGTTCCCCAACAAATACTTCATAGAAGGTTTTGAACACAAGGATAGTGTCCGGCTCTGCAAAACAAGTCCCACATACCACCGTAGAGAGAATAACTTTTGCACAGATCTGCTGACGTATTTCCGCGGCGTGACATCACACCACGGCCAGGCCTTTATATGAATCTAGGCGGATGATAACAGGAGACAAGGGACACAATGTTTTTACCCAGGTTCGGGCCCTCTCGACGGAGGTAATACCCTACTCCTGCTTGATTAATATTGATGATATGAGTAGTACAAGAGTAGATCTACCACGAGATCAAGGAGGCTAAACCCTAGAAAGCTAGCCTATGGTATGATTGTTGTTCGTCCTACGGACTAAAACCCACCGGTTTATATAGACACCGGATAGATTAGGGTTACACAGAGTTGGTTACAATGGTAGAAGATCTACATATCCGTATCACCAAGCTTGCCTTCCACGCCAAGGAAAGTCCCATCCGGACATGGGACGAAGTCTTCAATCTTGTATCTTCATAGTCTTGGAGTCCGGCCGTGACGATAGTCCGGCTATCCGGACACCCCCTAGTCCGGGACTCCTCGGTGGGGCGATAAGCTGGTGCGATTTGCAAGCAAAGCGTCGTGGCGGGATCTACATGTGAAGCGGAGTACATGGCAGCCTCGGAGGCAGCAGAAGAAGCATTCTGGATGAAGTATATCATCACCGACCTAGGAGTCATACCCAATGCGTCGGGGCCGGTCACTCTCTTCTGTGACAACACTGGAGCTATTGCCCTTGCCAAGGAGCCCAGGTTTCACAAGAAGACCAGGCACATCAAGCGTCGCTTCAACTCCATTCGTGAAAATGTTCAAGATGGAGACATAGATATTTGCAAAGTGCATACGGATCTGAATGTCGCAGATCCGTTGACTAAACCTCTCCCTAGAGCAAAACATGATCAACACCAGAACTCTATGGGTGTTCGATTCATCACAATGTAACTAGATTAGTGACTCTAGTGCAAGTGAGAGACTGTTGGAAATATGCCCTAGAGGCAATAATAAAAAGGTTATTATTATATTTCTTTGTTCATGATAATTGTCTATTATTCATGCTATAATTGTGTTATTCGGAAATCGTAATACATGTGTGAATACATAGACCACAACATGTCCCTCGTGAGCCTCTAGTTGACTAGCTCGTTGATCAACAGATAGTCATGGTTTCCTGACTATGGACATTGGATGTCATTGATAACGGGATCACATCTTTAGGAGAATGATGTGATGGACAAGACCCAATCCTAAGCATAGCACAAGATCGTGTAGTTCATTTTGCTAGAGCTTTTCCAAATGTCAAGTATCATTTACTTAGACCATGAGATTGTGCAACTCCCGGATACCGTAGGAGTGCTTTGGGTGTGCCAAACGTCACAACGAATCGGGTGGCTATAAAGGTGCACTACGGGTATCTCCGAAAGTGTCATTGGGTTGGCACGAATCGAGATCGGGATTTGTCACTCCGCATGATGTAGAGGTATCTCTGGGCCCACTCGGTAATGCATCATCATAATGAGCTCAATGTGACCAAGTGTCCGGTCACGGGATCATGCATTACGATGACGAGTAAAGTGACTTGCCGGTAACGAGATTGAACGAGGTATTGGGATACCGACGATCGAATCTCGGGCAAGTAACGTATCGTTTGACAAAGGGAATTGTATACGGGATTGATTGAATCCTCGACATCGTGGGTCATCCGATTAGATCATCGAGGAGCATGTGGGATCCAACATGGGTATCCAGATCCCGCTGTTGGTTATTGGCCGAGAGTCATCTCGGTCATGTCTGCGTGTCTCCCGAACCCGTAGGGTCTACACACTTAAGGTTCGGTGACGCTAGGGTTGTAGAGATACTAGTATGCGGTAACCCGAAAGTTGTTCGGAGTCCCGGACGTCACGAGGAGTTCCGGAATGGTCCGGAGGTGAAGAATTATATATAGGAAGTCAGTTTTCGGCCATTGGAAAAGTTTCGGGGGTCACCGGTATTGTACCGGGACCATCGGAAGGGTCCCGGGGATCCACCAGGTGGGGCCACCTATCCCAGAGGGCCCCATGGGCTGAAGTGGGGAAGGGAACCAGCCCCTGGTGGGCTGGTGCGCCCCCCTTGGGCCTCCCCTGCGCCTAGGCTTGGAAACCCTAGGGGTGGGGCGCCCACTTGGCTTGGGGCAAGCCACCCTTGGCCGCCCCTTGGAGATTGGATCTCCTAGGGCGGCGCCCCAGGGGCCTATATAGTCTTGAGGGAAGGAGGGCAGCCGCACCCTAGCCCCTGGCGCCTCCCTCTCCCTCCCGTGACACCTCTCCCTCTTGCTGAGCTTGGCGAAGCCCTGCCGAGATCCCCGCTGCTTCCACCACAACGCCGTCGTGCTACTGGATATCCATCAACCTCTCCTTCCCCCTTGCTGGACCAAGAAGGAGGAGACGTCTTCCCCAACCGTACGTGTGTTGAACGCAGAGGTGCCGTCCGTTCAGCGCTCGGTCATCGGTGATTTGGATCACGACGAGTACGACTCCATCAACCCCGTTCTCTTGAATGCTTCCACTCGCGATCTACAAGGGTATGTAGATGCACTCCTTTTCCCCTCGTTGCTAGATAGCTCCATAGATTGATCTTGGTGATGCGTAGAAAATTTTAAAATTCGGCTACGTTCCCCAACATCGTCTACTAAGTTTCATATGTTCCTTGGAGATAGAACATAAGCTGAAAATTTTTATACAAAAAAGATAAGTTATATATGGGTGAACTAAAATCAAAAGGTTACTTAATTAACAAGTTTGTTTAGAAACTTACACGGAGGAAGAACTGGAATCAAGTCTAAATCGACCCATATGTACTCATCATTTTGATAATAGGTATCGATACGAAATGTTATTATCATACCAGGCTGATATCCGTAAGCTTTGGCCAATCCTCTCCAATTAGCACAACCAAAATATGTGTGATCTACCTCATTATAAATCTTAGATTTGAAATTGAAACCATCTTTCGTCTTGAGGTAAGTAGTCATCTTAGTCACTTGTTCCTGTCGCGGAGGAAAAACTTGTCTTGGACAAAAGGTCTTGCATGGCAAGGGATACACTAGTTGAAATGTAAAACAAATAGAAATTACACTTTGAAGCACACAAACCATATATGATACATGCCTAAGAACGAAATATGTGCCAACAAATATTTCAACTGATTATTACCGTATAATATTTGTAGTCACTTTGAAGCATGAGGGAGAAGCCATTATTGTTGTCAAGGTGAGGATCGTCGCACATACCCCTAGTGTCGCAACAGTAGGGGCAACCTTCCATTTTGTGTTGCGTTCATATAATTAAAATCAGCATAAAAAATCGGCATGACCTTTACTAAAAACCAGACATATTGAGTGCTAGAAATTTAACGAAACGAAACTAAGTCTATGTTTCGCCAAAACATTGGCAACTCTATAGACATTCCCTGCAAAAATGAAACATAGCGCCAGACACTTCCCGAGCAGCACAATGCAATGTTGCATTGACTAAAAGAAGCACACACCAAAAAAGTTGACCAATTCACAATTATCACACACACACACACACACACACACACACACACACACATATATATATATATGTATGTATATATAAACATTAAACACATTTGCACATATGTAATCCATTTCATCAATTCACAGGTACACATAATTTGTGCATTTCATCACAATAATATGAACACTAGAACAAATCTACATGAAAATAAATTGGTAGAGGGAGGTCTTATACCGTCTAGCGCTATGACTCTTTCTCAGGAAGGGACATCCTGTCGCACGCAAGGTAGTTCTGCTCCTTCTAGTGGTGTAGCCTTGCTCTTCATACATCTCCTCCTCCATTGTGTCCATGCTGAAGATGCTCCTTTTGCCTCTCCATACGACAACACGACTCGGCTTTGAAGGGCCAGTTAAATAGAAGCATTGTGCCACGTCCTTAGCGAATACCCAAGGCTCATATTTGGCAGTGATTTCTTTCACTCCCTTTGCACAAGCAGGTTGTGCTTCGGGCAGAGACATGGCAATGAAACCACGTTCTTCGCCCATCTGACCCAGAACAATGGCATCGTGTAATCTTCGCCGTACTCAAGTTCCCTTATCTCTTTGATCCTGTCGTAGTATTTATTACTCTCTTTATTGGTCAACTGGAGCATCGTCACACCTGAGTTCTGGTAATCACACTTTTTGTCCTTCGCCTCAGTATAGAATGAGTATCCATTTTTATCATATGATTTGTATGTGGCGACAGTGCAAGTGGGGCCTACTGCTAGTGCATATATGATATTTGCATTGGCCATACCGGTCGACATTGGTTTGTCCCAAATTCACTCTTTGAACCAAGTCGCAAATTTGGAGTTTTGCACTCTAATGATCTGGGCCTCGGTCCTTTGCCTCATTGCCATTTCGTGCTCTCTCCTTAAGGTCTCCTTGTATCCCTGGCGTTTGGGCAAAGCCCATGCCGGTGTTATCTTGGCTTCAAAATTGATTGGCCCACAAAATGTACTGCTGGCGTAACTTATTTGACGACGCCATAGCTATTCTGGTTAGTGCTGGCGTAGGAAACTTTTGCTACACCAGCTCTAAGTTAGGACATGGCAGAACATTGGGACCCACTTACAGGTGGCGCTCTCTATTACTCCTAACCCAACAATAATAAAATATATGTGTGATACAAAATTTCCCGACGCCACCACTATTTTAAAAAATAGTGCTTGTGTTCGTTAGAAATGGCGCGTCACCAATGAAAGTTGTGGCTAGCACTTTTCTCACTAGTGGATTGGAATCATCCCAATGTTACTTTCTTAATAGGGCCTAACCTCACAGAGTTTGATTTTATTATTGCTATAGGGAATGAGTTCTCACCCATCTCTTTAAATCTTATTGGTGGCAATCGACTCCAAGGGATGATCTAGGCAACATTTAGAAGCAATGGCCGATATATATACTTATCACCCTAAGCTAAAGATGGTTGATATATAATTATTGCCCTAAGTATAAATATGGTTGATGTAGACTTATCATCCTAAGCAAATATAATAAAATTGTCGATGGATTATTGTCATCATCCTTAGAACATACTCGGAACAAGTTATTTTTTCAGCATGCAAGTTGCCAAAAAACAGGGGTTTGCGTTGATACTAAAAAATGGCATGATCAGAAAAAATACTTCCTCCGTTCCTAAATATAAGTCTTTTTAGAAATTCCACTATGGACTAAATACGGATGTATATAGACATGTTTTAGAGTGTATATTCACTCATTTTACTTAATATGTAGTCCGTAGTGGAATCTCTAAAAAGACTTATATTTAAGAATGGAGATAGTAGTTTCAATCCATAGGAAGATAAGGTCAGTTAAAATATATTAGTTCACCATTGGATAGCACTCTCCAAGTTGATCAAAATAGGTATAAAGATGGTCCAAAGCCGAGCCTGAACGCAAAAGTTAAGACAAATTCACTGATGCACGTCTTGACGCCAGATTATGGCATTGTAAAAAATGCAATTAAGATGTCCTCGAATGAAAAGGCTCTATATCATCATATAAATTCTTCATCTTTCTAAAACGAGTGATCTACCTCTTTGGATCATCTTAATGTGAGGTCGTATGCAACCAACAAGGTAAAAACAAAGTCAGAGATAATAGCTGGAGAGTTAGCTCCGAAGTTCATAATGGAATTGACTCAAAAATTCTGACCGGGGTCCAGAAACTTGGCCGCACAGCACCTGGTTAATTGGGCTGGTATTTCGTTGTCTGGCCCATTTCCCGTGCACAGGCTGGTTGACGACTCCTCGAAGCAGAGTTCACGAAGGGAATGTCATTCGCCTCGTCTCCGTTTCTGTCCCGTCCCTCTAGCCATCGCAGCCCCTCGAGAAACATAATCATGCTAGCGGCGGAGGAGGTGTCTCCCAGTTCTCTGTTGTGCTCCTCCACCGACCTTGCATACCCTTTTCATGCAACAGGCTCCACCCGGCGATGGAGATGGTGGCGGCTGCACCTCTTCCCTTCGATGCGGCGGTGAAACCCTACCTAAGCAGCCTCAGCTCCTCCAGCGGCCACAAGATTGGTCAGACAAGAATGGAATCTGCATATCTCGAAGTAATCTCATCCTTTCCTTTATCCTTTCTATGTTTTCTCCTGTTGTGATTACGTGTTTTTCTGAACATAGGCTATGTGCCGAGAGGCTAGCAGACTATCTTTTTCTTTTGAACATCAGTACAGACACCAGCGCTCATATACACGCGCATGCACTCATCCCTATGAACGCGCACACACACACACCCTACTCATATGAGCACATTCGAGAGATTGAGCAGGCATATTATCTTGAGATTTACGAAGCCACTGTAGGCGGCTCGTCGTTGACGGGAACGTCTCCTCTCACTGAAAGCGCGTCGCCGGAAATCCTGAAATAAATTCAGGAATAATGCGAGCACCAGGATTTAAACCCTGATGGATTAGGGATACCATTATCCACCTAACCATCTCAACCACATGTTGTTTCGCGGCTAACAGACTATCTAGTGGATAAGGAACGTTAGTGTTCATTCTCATCTCAAGTGATTGCCTCTTCCCCACTTTATGCTTTGAATTTTTCTTTTGTTACTTAGAGCATCTTTAGCAAACCCCCTATAATGCCCCGATCCGCAAAATAACCACTAAAATGCAGGTCCGTGCGAAAAATTCTGCCCGATCAGACGCTGTAAACACGTCGGATCAGTAAAAAAACTTAAGGGACGCGGTAAAAAACTCCTCCCAGTCTGCAAATACACAGTTTTCACGTCCGCTTCTACGGTTCCCCATATCAAGAGAAAGCAGCCGGCGGGAGCCAACTGCCAAGGAAGCATTCACGTCCGCCGTCCGCGCAGCCTCAGACGCCACCCCCGCCCGTCCCGGCCCCTTGACAGCCGGCCGCCAGCCACCCGGCCCGCCGACCGCCGGCCGCCCGGGCCGTTGCGCCACCCATCCCCGTACTAGCTCGAATCGATTGAACTAGTTCTATCTAGCTAGCTCCGTCCGCTCAAAATAGATTGAGCTAGCTAAGCTAGCTAGCATCCGCTCAAAATCGATTGAGCTAGCTAGCTTCTGCTAGCTACGGCGACGGCTGCTTCGTATTTGCCTGTTTGGTTTGATTCTACAGCGACAGAGAACGGAGGAGTCCGGTCGTCCTCCGCTGCTCCGGTCGCCCTGGCCTCTGCCCCGCGTCTTCCTCGCCCCCCTATCCGCCGCCGGCCGCACTGGCCTATGGTTGATTTCAATTTGGTGTGAGAAAGAAGACGGTCAGGAAAAAAAAGTGGGCTAGCTGTGTGCATGTTCGGTATACTCAGAGGATATTCTTTTTTATTGGTTGATTATACAGGATCTGTTCGGCCGCAGCTAAAATCTACTTGCAAAACCGTTTTTTCACGAATTGAAAACAAGTTTTGCGGGTCGACAATGTACGGGGTCTGCTAAAGATGCTCTTAGTTCCTCACGGTCTATAGTTTCCTTATTCAGGCCCCATCTGGCTGACCAAACATGGTTAACTGAGGAAATCGCAAATTCCTAGCGATCAAATGCCTCTTATGGCGTCTGAACTGCAATTTGGGTTACTCTATTTTGGTCTGATTTGCACATGTTGCAGCTCTACTGCCATTCCATGCTAGGATATTACTACATTATATAATATCCTAAATTTAGTGGTTACTGTTTTTCTATGTACTGGGATATTTAGAGAGCGTTCGAACCCTCTATAGAAATTAGTTGGCTGAAGATAGATCTAAATTATGTTGGTTCCAAGTAGTAAACCCAATTTTCAAATTTTCATATTGTCTAAATTTAACAGAATAATATATCGATCTTCGGGACCGTTCCGAATTCCTATTATTTCATCCTGAAAAGATACGGGGGCAGCAACGGGCGCCAACCATGATCTAGTACATCTATATTTCTGTAGTACATGCATCTTTGGCATATGCACTTCCACGTCTATGTGAGACAGTATGTAGTACGACTTGCTCGAGCGGATGCGCAGTTGTGTATGATCGTACAATGCATGCATGAGTTACTACGGTATTATTAGTGGCAAAGATATCGTTCTAAGAAAACAATGCTAAAGTTTATATCCCTATTGTTCCTTCACGTTTTTTCTCCATGCTCTCGTCACTACATACTCCGTGTAGTTAATAGATACTAGTGGGTGGGGCCCGCCATTGCGAGCCGCTTCAGAGGAAGTTATGCGCGTGTTTCTTCATCTTAAAGAAAAAATGAAAAAAAAATCTCACCTTCATCTGAAAATTTAAAAAACTTTCTCGCATCATGTAGACATCATATTCATCATAAAAAACAAAAAAAACTAGAAAAACTTTTCTCATTTTTAAAGAAAATCTCACTTTCATCTTTTAAAAATAAGCTTAACAAAAACCAAAAACTTTCTCACCACGCAGAACCAACACGTGCCACTTGGTATAGCTGGTTGGTCACCTTTCTGGGAGCAATGCTACATCTACGAACAAAATTAACGTAATCTTACGTGATTAGGCAGTTGGCAATTTGTAATTGCTATTAGGGGGGAGAAGGGGCCCACCCCACTTAAAATCAGGGAAGGGGGGGGGGGGATAGAATTATGAAGGAAGGTTACGTAAAACTTTACGCAAGCCTTCGTAAGTCTAGAATTATCGCCTTTCTGGTACGGCTTAATGGGTTTGATTCTAAAACAATTCAGCACATTGTGTAGATTTGTTCTTGACTGATACCCCGTGTAGTTTGACTGGTCTTGCATGCATGCACGTAGGCATGTACTCCGTATCTACGTAGGAGGATTCGTGGAAGCAACCTCTACTCTTTTTTTTTTGGACGCAACCTCTACATGAGACATGAGGATATACTCTGTGAGACTGTGAACCCGGCCGAGGGATCGACCACAAATGACTTGCAATTTCTACTGCTTTTCTTGGCGTAGCGTGCAGTGTGGGTTCCTGGTGTTCTCCACGGCGCTTTGCATGCATGTTGGAGTATGTAGCCGGCGGGCTGCTAGCTGCTTGGCTCGCGTCGGTCAAGGTCAAGAGCTCGATCCATGTGCTTTTCCCCAGGTTCATTCGTACCTTCGTTTTCCTTTTGAAGAAGGAATCAAGTAGTGAGTGTAACCATCACAGTTAGGTACGTACTGACAAAGCTAGTCATGTCTAAGGTTCATTTCCGAGGGTTGTGATCCTCACCACCCGCAAAGTGTTCATGCAGTCGATCCTTCCTGCCGGCAAAGATATGCATGTGTCCACCAAGCAAAGAAGCCGTGGAACAAGGTGGGGAAATATTACAATGCTAGCAGATAGTCTGGCATAATCAAATATATAATCCCGGCATAATGCTGAGCAATCACGGAGGCAAAGCTCACATCAAGGTTTTGGTTACCACTCGAAATTTCAGGATTTACCACGGTTACCGCATATTTTGGTCCCCCTCGGTAAATGGGCATTTCGAGCAAAAAATGGATTTTTTTTTGAATTTTTTGAATTCAATCGCTCAATGTATAGTAAAGTATGGCAACACTTGATAGCACGCGTGTAGACACCGTTCCACTGAACTAGTCTCGCTCTTTTACGATAAATGTAAGTTCAAGTACTATCTATATCTATTTTGAAAGAATTTGAATACAAAATTCAATTATAATTTTCATACGAAATTCGTTCGAAATTTGCTCGAAATTTCGTGGTAACCATGGTAACCACGTTTACCGGTCCCCCTGGGTAAAAGTGCACCATTCGGTAACCAAAACTTTGGATCACGCCGGGGTAATTGTACGATTGATGAGAGCTTCCATTATTATCTGAGAAAAGAAAAAACTACTACATGACCACACTTCTATCAAAAAAATGAATGTGTATTATCATAGTTTTCTTTTTCAAACGTGTTACTCGTTTGAGCACGAACATGTGCCCATACATGCACCATGTTATTCTTTGCACTCATTTAATTTGTCATCATCCTAGTATTACTATTATTTTACATCAAATTAATACACGTATATACTCCCTTTGTTTCTAAATATAAGACTTTTTAGAGATTTAATGCGGACTAGTACATACGGATGTGTATAGACATATTTTAGAGTGTAGGTTCACTCATTCTATTCTGTATACAGTTCATATTGTTATCTCTAAACGATCTTATGTTTAAAAACGGAGGGAGTATTATTATTGCCCACCAACCCATGCATGAGACATGCTCGGTCGAGCTCGCCATCACAATTCACGCCATCTGTCCAAGTCGATGCCATGTGCATGCACGCACAAGAAAATTTATCCCCTTCGATCCATCGACCGCCGGGGACGTGACAAAGACAAGGACAAGAGGCGTGGAGGAATCCGGCGCGACCGCTGACTGCTGACGGTGACGCGTGGAACCTTCGCGTGTTCTCCTCCACGTGCGTGCTTCATCCCACGTGCGTGCCGGCGCCGCTGACCTGACCACCTAGCCCGCCGGCGCGCCACTAGCACCGGTCGGTCAGTCGGTCGGTCGCTCCATCAGCTGGCTAGCCGCGCGTGCGTCCTCCGCTCGGGCCATGTGTGTATAAATAAGCTGGCCACGCCCATGATGCGATGCACATATATTCACTCGCCAGTCACCACCATCTTGCACGCGCCTTCAGGAGCTTTGCTGGCTTCATCAGCGGTGCAGACAGAGAGCGAGAGAGTTGTTGCCATGGCGTCCAGGGAGGTCAGCATCCAGATGCACGGCCATCCGGGGTGTGCTCCGTCCCCGGAGCCGCTTCTCCTTCATGTCCCGTCCCGAGCCGCCGGGGCTTCTTCGATGGAGGCTCCGGATGCCGTTGGTACCGGCGGCAGGAACACCAAGGAAGCGGCCGCGGCTGCTTACGCTGAGACGCCGAGCTGTGTCTTGATCAGCGTGCCGGTTTCGCCGCTGGGACTTCACCCAGCACAGCTCGGCATGCCGCCCTTCGTCCGCGCCAACAAGGCCGACATTGGCGCCCCTGCCGTGCCGCCGAGCGAGTCAAAGGTCGAGCGGGTTCACCACCCGTCCGTGCCGCAGCTGCTGAAGCTGGCCCGGCACCACTCGCAGCCGTCCCTGGTGGTCAGAGGCGGCGGCGAGGTGCCGGCGGTGCTGCGGGAGCGACAGCATGCGGGAGCGAGACCGGCGGTTTGACCACTTCAAGACGTTCTCTGGCCGCCTCTCCAACCTCCGCAGGGTGCCACAGGACACCGAGGTCGAGCAAGGTACGGCGTCAAAGGCCTCAGAGGAGGAAACCGACGAGGACGATGCAGTGCCCAGCGCCGACCGCTACTTCGCCGCGCTCGAAGGACCCGAGCTCGAGACACTTCGGGTACGTACCAACTCACAGTGTAGCATTCCAGCAAAAAGTTTACCACGGGCGTGGCTTAGTCTCAGTCGACTGATATTTAATCAATCCCACTCAAATGACATAACATAAAAAAAAATAAGAAAAAAAATGTACGAATTTCAATGTAAAATCTCACGGTTATAACATCAACGGAGACTTAGCAAGACAGTTTGCAAAAACCATCATTGTGTCTAATAACCTTGTGAACTTGCAGTCAACAGAGATGGTCGTGTTGCCTAAGGATGAGACATGGCCGTTCCTGCTCCGCTTCCCCATCAGCGCCTTTGGGATGTGCCTTGGCGTGAGCAGCCAGGCCTTGCTGTGGAAGACCCTCGAGTCGGAGCCCTCCACCAAGTTTCTTCATGTGCACCCTACTGCCAACCATGTCCTCTGGTGGATCTCCGTCGCACTCATGGCCGTCGTCTCCATCACCTATCTTCTAAAGGCCGTCTTCTACTTCGAGGCCGTCCGCCGCGAATTCCACCACCCAGTACGCATCAACTTCTTCTTTGCACCATGGATTGCCTGCCTCTTCCTTGTCAAGGGCGTGCCACATCCGGTGTGGGAGATCCACCAAGCCATATGGTACGTGCTCATGGCGCCTATCCTGTGCCTCGACCTCAAGATCTATGGCCAGTGGATGTCTAGTGGCGAGCGCCGCCTTTCTAAGGTGGCCAACCCATCCAACCACCTCGCGGTCGTTGGCAACTTCGTCGGCGCGCTGCTTGGTGCTAGGATGGGCCTCCGGGAGCTGCCCATATTCTTCTTTGCCATCGGGTTGGCCCACTATGTCGTGCTATTTGTCACTCTCTATCGACGACTCCCCACCAATGTGCAACTCCCCAAGGAGCTCCACCCAGTGTTCTTCCTTTTTGTCGCCGCACCTAGCGTCGCTTCCATGGCCTGGACGAGGATCTCTGGAGAGTTCAATGATGGATCCAAGCTCCTTTACTTTGTCTCGCTATTCCTCTACGTGTCGCTGGCGGTGCGCATCAACCTCTTTAGGGGATTCAAGTTCTCGCTGGCATGGTGGGCGTACACATTCCCAATGACGAGTGTAGCCTTGACAACGGTGTTGTATGCATCAGAGGTAGACAACGTGCTGACACGGGCCCTGGCAGTCGGGTTGTCAGGAATAGCCGTTGTCACGGTCACCGGCGTGCTAGCCACTACCATGTACCACACCTTCGTGAGCAAGGACCTCTTCCCCAATGACGTGTCCATTGCCATCACGCGGTGATGGCCCAAGTTTAGCAAGATGCTCGCACATCTCCGGTCATCAAGCTCTAATGTTAAGGAGCTCGTTCTCTTCATCCCAAATTTCAGTAATTCCAAGCAGGGCACATACTGCGATGACTCTGCCTCCAAATCCAAGATGAGCAACATTGTCAACGAGTCCATGGTGGCACTGGGGCATGGAAAAACAGAGTGTTTGACAGTCGATGCACGAGATGGTGCATGCATGCACGAGTAGCTTATGTTGATTAGTAGTACTTGTATATAGTTCTCTATGGTTTTTCTTCATTATTTTTCGTCTTTGCAAACAGGTTGTACATAGTTGCAGATTACAAGCTATATCCTTGAGCAATTTACATTGCCATGATAGTGATATAATTGCTGGAATGAACGGTTGAGCTTGTAAATTTAGTGGTTATACTTTTGTTTTTCAGAATTCGGGACGGCGCCTACTCTGACTCCGGCTCCAACTCCAGGATGAACATCAGTGCCGGCGAGTCTCCAATGGCACACGGGCACGGAAGAGAAGAATGTTAGACAGTTGGTGCAAAACATGTTGCTTAGTGGAACCTGTATAGAGGTCTCTATATTGTCTCCATTCTTTTTCGTCTTTGTAAACTTGCTGCACATAGTTGCAGATTAGGAGCGATATCCTTGAGCAATTTACATTGCCATGTCAGTGATATAATTGCCGGACTTGACGGTTGAGCTTGTCGATCTAGTGGTTATATACTTTCGTTCATCAGATGTAAGTTACATTTCTTACTCTATTCTAATCTCCAAGTAACTCCATAGACCTGAAAATTGCAGAAACATTTCACCAAAGGTGCATCAACCAGAATGGATGGCCTAGTGAGTTGCAACTTTGGAAGTGAGATTCTCAAATAAGAGAGAAGAATTTGTGAAATCATTTTTTGCATGTGACTATGACATGCTATGCCAAAGTTGCTTAGATCAAAAGATACTGTTGATGGCGCTACTTTCAGACTGAGCTTTCCTTACATGATAGGTTGAAGCCAAGTTTTGGTGTTCCGTGTCTATTAGTTCCGGCATCCATATAGTTACATATTTAACCATATTGCTATGAACTAACTCCATAAATTCTTCTCTCTCAAAAAGATCTACAAATTATTTCTCGTTGCTTAATGAGAGCCTCAGATGTGCTAACATAATTATGTATTATTTTATTAAAAAAAACTACTTGCTGCCTGGAACGGAGACAGAACAGGGTTTGTCCTACAAATCAAAGCACTTTACATTGCCGCCACAAACTTCAGTTCAAAATGCATGTTGTTTTGCTTGCAGATTTTCTTTCGGTCGTCTTCCACTTGACACAAGCATGGGACACCATCGCAATTTAGGTACTTGCATTGCTCAAGCAAGTGTATCCTCTTCAAATACACATCATGCTTCCTGATGAGCCTTGCGTAATTCATGATGTCCATGTCCGTACTAATTCCATAGGCTTTTATCTCCAGCGAACTCAAGTTGTGGTGCTCAAATTTCCCCTACCAGAGTGAACTTGCAGGGACCTCGATTTCTAAAGTCAGGATATAGCTACAAAAACAAAACAGGTTTAAAATATGTAAATGGTAGAGAAGATAAGATGTTTTCTCCGAGATGTATGCATGAGAGCATGCATGCAGATGGCCAGAGGTTTTGCCTTCTTATTAGAAACAAATATAGATAGATAGAGAAATACTAATAAGGTGCACTAGTACGTTTTTTTGTTAGAAAAGGAGGATGACCCCCGGCCTCTGCATCTGGGTGATGCATACGGCCATTTTATTAATTATTCTCACAAGACCTTACAAAGTCATACAACAGCAAGACTAAAGCCACCGTCTAAGCAACAGCTGTCGCTACACCTATCCAATTGATGAAGGGGCGCTGATAGCCTGGGTCTAACACCAAACAAACATCGCAGCCAAACCTAAACATCTAAGACCTGAGGTCCCAATCAGGACGCTTGCCTGGTATGGGGCACCTACCAGTCCGGCGCACTCCTCAACCAGGACGCCTGCCGGGTATGAGGCCGCCGCAGCCACCTGCCACGAGTCCATCTTCAGAGCTATACTGTTGCATCAACCTTGCCAGGTCTCTCTGCCATCGACGCCACCACGACGCCAGACAGCATCGTCCTCCTGCGCGAGTCCATCCTCCCACATCGCACTCCGAATCTGCACTGCGCCACGCCGTGAAGATCCGTCGCCATCAATGGATGGATGAAGCACTGCTCCACCAAAGAAACCGTCCGCTGGTCCCGCGAAGCAAGGCGCAGCACCAAGTAGAGGTGCACTAGTACGTACCTCAATATAAAGGGTTCTCAAGAAGGGTGCAACATCTAAAACAGAAGGGATCCAGGCGCCCATCCTGGGTATATTCAATCTGGAAAAATAAACATCTACGAGGCCATTGAATGCTGGAGAGTGCGACGTTGGATTCTGAAAGTAGTATTGCAGATGCTGTGCAGAGAGCTTTATGGCACGAAGGGAAGGAACGTAGCCAAAACTCACGCTCTGGCCATCGCAGACAAAGCGCTCAAGTTTTGGGACTGCCGTCAGTTCGACTCCGGGGAAACCACAACCATGGAGTTCCAAGGCCATGAGCGACGAGTTTGGGGCGTCGACCTTCAATTTCTCCACAACGGTGGCCCAACACTTGCAGTTGGTCAAGGAGAGGAGCTCTAGCCCGTGGCAGACGTCGAGGAGACCAACGATCTCTGAGGTGGTGGAGAAGAAGAAGTCGCGCAGCGCGAGGCTGGTGAGCCGGTCGAAGGCAGTGGGGCAGGCCTCGAGGAACGACGCGAAGCGTGCACCAAACTCGACGTCGACGAGGTATGCCTTGCGTACGGTGAGCTCGAGGCGGTCGGCGCGCGCGGCGGCGATGGACTCACCGATGGAGCGCAGGCACGGGTCGTCTGCGTCTACGAGGTAGAAGGCGAGGCGCAACCTGGTCCGGTGGTAGGTTGGGAGCAGAAACCACGTTACAACTTTGGTGTACTTGGCCATGACGCTATCGGCCGAGGATCTCCAGAGATGGTGCGGCACAAGCGTGGCGATATGCATGTCGAGATCGGGGAGCATGCGCGGGAGGCGCCTCCATCGCCTCGCCACGGCGCCCGCCCTGACCGCCGCGCGCAGGTGTACGCGCTGGAGTATGTCGAGGAGGACGTCGTCGGGTAGGGCGCTGATGTTGCCGGCGCCGCCGCCGTCGCTACCCTTCACTCGTTTACGGCCATCCGTCTCCATTAATGCACGCCCGCTCGGCCTAGCTGTGGCGGAGATTGCATCACGGCGCAGCAGATATATATGTTCTGTCCTACGAAGCACCGATACGGCGACACTGATACGGCGATACCGGTACGGCGATACGGGATACGGCAATTTCTAAAAACAACAATACGGCGATACGGCAAGCATATATAAACTATAATAAAATGACATGTAATTAAAACGAACATAATGAAATGTGTGAGATGGGATCAAAATACCGCCTATTGGTTGCCTGATTGTTTCCATGCCTCCTTTCTTTTCACTCTTGAATAATCATCCAGGCCCTCAACTCCTCATGGTGATTGCAAAATAGAAAATACATCACATGATATTAGACTTGATAATATGAAATAGATAAGCATGGAAAGTGAAGAAGTTGTAAACAAGTTGGCTTGGGGCAGTAGCATACCAAATGATGAAATTAATATAAACTTCCTTGATCTCAGCCTCCAACAAATTCCAGCAAGTTTCAGTTCTAAATTCTCGATGACCATAGCCAAATAATGCAAAAGTTCACTAAGTTGACATGATAAAAAGGAATCCACAGTCAAATAGTACATTACAACATAACAACAGGAACAGAAAGATACAAGGCCATGTGACCATAGACCCATAGTGGAAAATACATTACAACATAACAACAGGAAGTCAAGTGAGAGCATTCATGATCTCAGCCTCTAATTCAGGTTCATCAAGTGTCAGGTTAGCACCTTCAAGGATGCCAACACCAGTGAAGCTCTCAACCCCATCTCCATCCACATCCCACATCCGGCTTGGCCCAGCATGATAAGCCTCAGATTGTCTTGAAAGCAAACGCAAGTTGTTATGTGAGAACACTAAATCCTCAGCACGTTCAGGAGTGAGCTTGTTTCTCTCGGAACTATGGATGAAGGAATATGAACTCCAATTCCTTTCACAACAAGACGAAGATAAAGGCTGACCAAGTAACTTCAATGCCAAACTTTTCAAGAACTTTGTGCTTCCTCCATGAGTGCCCCACCATTGTTTTGGTTCAAAATCATCTCTATCTTCAATTGAATCTGCATTCTGGAAGTCATTCATCATTAGAGCAAAATCCGCAAATTCTTTCTTGACGGTCTTGTGGTCATTTGGATCTGGAAATAACTTCTGCAAACACTGGTTTCTCATTTGAAAAATCTCATTATCATCAAGGGGGGTAACACGGCCACGGACTGCCCCAACCCAATTTGGACTGTAGTACCTATTAACATGACAACATAAAATCAGCAAACCTTTTAAAGTTGAGAACTTGAGATTGTCAAATGACAAACATATATAAAGAGCAAACCTCGGATTCAACGGGTGAGCCAAACAATGGAGGGGGGTACTACTCTTCTTCCAACGTTTTAGAAGTTTTTTCTTGATAACGATATAGAGAGCACAATCTTCATTGAGCTCCTTATTTTCATAACGATAAATAGGAACTCTCACCTATGAACATGGCGACAATTAAAATCAGCAAGCAATACAGGACCATTCTCTGTCACAGCCATGAAGTTCAAAATTGGTCTCCTTTGAGGGTCAGCCCACCCATCAGTCGCAATAGTCACTCCTTTGAGCGGCCACGTGGACTTGAGGGGCTCTAGCATCCTCCCAACATGTTTCTTCTCTTTTGCAAGACAGGTTGTCCTCAATGCGTTATATCCAGGAGGCACATAGCCACCCATTTCATTTTTTGCGATAAAATTGTAGGACTCCCGATAGTAAGGATTTCTTGCTAGATTGAAGGGAACCCCTATAGACAAAATAACTAGTAAACAACTATGCTTAAAAAGACAACAATAATTGACATTGTAATGCAAAGTTGCATACCTCCGTGATGAACATTCTTGCAATGAGAGCATCAGCTTGTTGTCGAACCTCTGCATGAAAACTTTCTGAAATCCCAGATTGCTTTCCTGTTGCCTTTCTTTTCCTTGATGATGCCAATGAACCAGATTCCTCAAAGGGTGGTAGAGGAAGTGTGTTCCTAGTTTTACTATGTGAAATAAGTAGAGCAGCTGCCTTATCTTCCTTGCGAAGTTCCTCAAAGAGAGGTTGTGTTATCTTGGTACAAGAGTTTATGCCTACATTTAATATCTTAAGAAGATGCGCTCTTATTCTTGTATAGCTGCCTGGGAAATCATTCATACAGAAGTGGCAACGGAAACGTGTGTTGCCTCCTCGACCTGATGGGTCTCTTGCTAGTTTTGTAGCATGCTTCCAGAATGGGTATTTCGGATTGACAACACCATTCTCAACCTCTTCCCCTGCACCATCAACCTCAATGCTGTTGCTCGCAGTACCACCGACTGAAGATTGGCTTGCTGCCATGCTACTGCCCGCAGATGACATGGTGTATACTTGTATCTTCTTCCCTGGCAACAGGAGGCAGCAGCAACATCAGCAAGTAATTTTACCCCACAAACATCAACAAGCAGCAAGCTAGCAACATCAACAAGCAATTTTATCCAACATTAGCTAGCAGGAACAGATCGAACTATTACTAGAGTATACATCTATGAGCTATGAGCCTATGACTATGAGAGTGCTATTTCTGCCTACATAAATGGATCAACGATACATAAAGCCAGCATAGACAAGCCCCAAGCATACATCAATGGATCAACCATACATCAGTACAACACATCGGGGCTCGGGTGTTTACCTTGTGTCGCCGGCGGAGAAGAGCAGAAGAGAGGCAGAGATGGGATTCCAGGAAGGGGCTGGGGCGAGCCACTCCAGGCGGCGACGGCGGCGGCGACGGCGAGCCACTCCAGGCGGCGGCGGCGGCGGCGGAGAGCAACTGATGGATGTGGCGGGGGCGGCGGCGGCGCCCTCGATCCCTTCCTGGTGAGTGGTGACGACAGGGTGCGACCGTGCGAGAGAGAGAGCTAGGTTTAGTCGACCCATCGTGGGCTATTGGGCTCGCTCGGGGCTGCATCGGCGTGTCCCGGCCGTGTCTCGCGCGTTTCACAGCCGTATCGGCATTTTTTTCTTTTTTTTATCAAAAAAGGGGATACTTCTGGGATACCGTATCTAAGCCGTATCCGGCGTATCGGAGTATCGGTGGCGTACCGAACGGCGATACACAGAAATCTGCAGTATCGGTGCTTCGTAGGTTCTGCCAATTCATAGAGTTCGGTTTCGGAGCCATGGCTAGCTCTGGGCCCATCAGTGCGGAGCAGCCCAAGTCCGGTATTAGAACTAGTACTGAATATTCTTTCTACAGAAAATATGTAATTTTTACCACTCCAAATTTCTATGCACCCCCTTTTCTATAACAAAAGTTCATCTACGTGAACTAAACCAACGTTATGTACACAATGTAGTGATACGTGGATGTATTTGACATCGACCAATATATATAGTGTAGGTCTAGACCTCTAGTGTTATATATGCCATCTTATTACTATTATTACTTTGAATTTGTGGATTTAACTTGGACGTGTTGTTTCTCAGCCCAAGCTCAAATGAGCTCTAGTGAACAGTAAATTAAGAAGAAGAAAATGAAAATATGTTTAAAAAATCTGATTTTTTTGGCAAACATTGAAAAAATTTCTGGATGCTTGCAAAATTTCATCATGAAAGAACGTTTGTGGAAGTAACGGCAAACAAAAACAAAATCAATGCTCCAAAAGTGCAGATTTTGTTATTTTTGCCGCGACTTCCACGAATGTTCTGTTTCTGTCATGATGAAATTTGTCCGTGCTTGCCATAAAAAAATCAGAATTTTTTGAACATGTTTTAATTTTTTTTCGAATTTATTGTACGTCCCGAGATCATTTCAGCTCGGGAGTAGAATAGGACTTTCGATTTAATTTCCACTAGTTTTGACTATTAAGGAATTTTCAGTCTGGTTGAATAAAAAGGGGGTCATTCAGTCGTTTGTCAAAACATATAAGTTTGTCAAAACTTTGGATAACCAACTATATTATATTAAATATATAGATTAGAAACTAAAAAACATATGCATAGATTTGAGTCGAGAAGTAGTTTTCCAAATATTATCAATTTTCTTAGTTATTATAGGTATTGCAATGCAAACTAGTTGGCGAAGTTAGATGCCGTTTCCATCTCCAAACATCACCTTTTTGTGAAACAGAAGGAGAACACATTAATAGTAGATAGTTTTTTTTCCAAGGTGTAACTTTTACGGAAAAAAAAATCTTCAAAGAAAGAGCCGGGAGGGGGGGGGGGGGGGGGAGTCTTGGCCCCCCAGGGGTTAATGGTGAATGCGCTGAAATAGAGAATTGAATATTCAAATCGGTCAGATCATTTCAAGGATATGCAAGTTGGAATGACAAAAAATATCATTGAGCACGGGAGAGAGCTGTACATGTTCGATCAAGAGGTTCATGGTATAAAGGCAAGGGAGACATCAAAACCGTTGTTCTGTGGCGTTGTATTGACATCACAAATACATAGTCATGTTTGTGAACTTTGAGCAAGTTGGCTCAGTAGTAGGTGAAAAAACATGAGTAACCGTGGCCCTAGCGACGTGTGCGTACATATTCCCAATCACAAGCGTGGCCCTAGCAAAGGTATTGTATGCATCAGAGATTGACGATGTGCTGACACGGGCTATGGCAGTGGGGCTATCGGGGATCGCCGTCGTCACCGCCACATGTGTGCTCACAACCACCACATATCATGCCTTTGTGCGGCGCGACCTCTTCCCCAATGCCATGTCTATTGCCATAACACGGCAAAAACCAAAGTTCAACAAGATATTCGCACACCTTCGATCCTCCAGCTCTGGTCGATGTTAAGGAGCTCGTTCTCTCCATCCCAAATTAGAGTTTCAGTTCCAAGCAGTGCATCTGCTCCGACAATTCCACGACGAGCAGCATTGCTGGTGAGTCTCTGGTGGCACACGGGCATCTAAGATCAGAGTGTTAGATGATTGGTGCACGACATGGTGCACGCATGCACGGCTAGCTTATGTTGAGTAGTAGAACATGTATAGAGTTCTCTATGTTTTTTCTTCGTTGTTTGTTTTCATCTTTATGGACTGGCTGCACGTAACTGCGAATTAGGTGCAATATCCTTGAGCAATTTACATTGCTATTATAGTGTATAATTGCTGGAATTAATGGTTGAGTTTGTAAATTTGGTGGTTATACTTCTATTCTCTAGAAGTTAGATTTCTTAGACTCTAGTCTCATCTCCAAGTAGCTCCATAGACCTACTCACAAAACAAACAAACACAATCCATATATAAACCTGAAAATTGGAAGAACGTTTCACCAAAGTTGTATCAATAAGAATGGGTATGCCCTAGTGTGTTGCAACTTTAGAAGTGAGATTTTCCAAAAGGCAAAAGATAACTCAAAAAAGCATTTTGTGTGTGTGACAGTGACATGCTATTCCCTCGTTGCTCGAAACCAAGGTTACAGTCGATGGCATGGCACTCTTGTTCACTTTCCTCTTTTGGGCTTTGAGTTTACCGGATAGTAGGCATGAAACCAGGTTTTGGTGTCCGGTGTCTATTGGTTTGGCCTCCATAAACTAATGATCTGCACCGTATGGCTCCAAACTAACTCTACAAATTCTTCTCTGAAAAAAAACTCAACGAATTGTTTTTTTGCTGAATGAAAGCCTCAGATATGCCAACTTAATTATTTATATATGGTCCTTTAAAGCAATTATAGATACTGGATCAGAGACACATCAGGGTTTCGTTCCACAAATAGAAACACATAATTACATATAGTACAAGATATAGATTGATTGACACATTGCGCTGCAAACTTGGCTCCAAAATCCAAGTTATTTTGCTTGCCGAAGGATGAACTACAATCAGAATAAAGAATGCGAGCATTGCACTAGCAAGGCTAGCAAACACGTGTCACACTTTATCGCTTTGAAACCACTGGCTCTATGGTTATCTCTATGGATGTGAAGAATCCAAGATTGAGTTTGTCACATAAGGCTTTCTTGCGTTCTTCCACTTGACACAAGCACGTGACACCGTCACAATATGTGTACTCGCATTGCTCAAGAAAGTGTATCCTCTTCAAACACACAGCATGCCTCCTGATGAGCCTGATGAAATGCATTACGTCCATGTCCTTACTAATTCCATATGATTTTATCTCCAGCGAACTCAAGTTGTGGTGCTCAAATTTAGGTCCTTCCTCTGCCAGGGTGAACATGTAGGGACGTTGATGTGTAAACTGGCGATGAGTTATAGCTACAGCAGAGAAAAAACAAGTATGATTATTTAGTGTGATTTTTTTTAAAAAAAAGAGGGGTCAATGCGCTCCGATTTCCCTTACACAAACAACAACATTCTATATAAGTTAATTATAAGCAAACAAACCTCACAATTATTAAGTGTAGGAAGATAAGATTTATGGATGCTGGCATGAGAAGAAAAATGCAAATGCAGACGACATGAGATTTGATTGCCTTGTCAGACAGAAATTTATATAGAGAGAAGAAAATGAAGATGTGTACCTTAATTGAAAGGTTGCTCAGGAAGGGCGCAACATCTAGAACAGAAAGAATCCAGGCTATGTCGAGGATATGCATGTTGCAAAGAGAAACATCTCTGAGGCTATTGAATGCCGCAGAGAGCGATGCTGGACGATTGTGAAAACAGCATTTCAGATACTGTGCTGAGAGGTTTATTGCACGAAGCCTTGGAACACAGCCGAACCGCATGCATTGGACCGACGACGACGTAGAGTCATTGCACAGAAGACGCTCAAGCTTCGGGAGTATGGTCAACTCGACTCCGTGGAAGAAGCAGTCATGGAGTTCCAAGGCCAAGAGCGATGAGTTGGGAGCCCTGATTTCTAATTTCTCCGCAACGGAGGGCCCTGCACCTGCATTTGGTCAAGGAGAGCAGCTCTAGGACATGGCAGGCGTCAAGGAGACTGGCGATCTCCGAGTCGCTGGTGAAGATGAAATCTTGCAAGGTAATGGTGGTGAGCCGCGCGAAGGCGGTGGGGCAGGCCGCCAAGAACGATGCAAAGCGTTGACCGTACCGTACTCGGCGAACTCGACGCCGTATGCAGTCCGTACGGTGAGCTCGAGGCGGTCGGCGGGGTTGGCAGCGATTGCGTCTCCGATGGAGCGCAGGCACGGGTCCACTTCTGCAAGGTAGAAGGCGAGGCGCAGGCTCGTCCGGTGATGGGTGGGCAGCAGAAACCACGTTACGGAATTGGTGTACGTGGCCATGACACAATCCAAGGAGAAGTTCAAGCGATGGTGCGGTACCATGGTGGCGACGTCCATGTCAAGATCGGGGAGCATGCACGGGAGGCGCCTCCATCGCCTCGCCATGGCGCCCGCCCTGACTGCTGTGCGCAGGTCCACGCGTTGGAGTATGTGGAGGAGGATGTCGTCGGGTAGAGCACTGATCCTGTCGCCGCCGTCACTGCAGTTCACTCGATTACGACCATCGTCCTTGATGTCTAAGAGGGTGCTTGGATCCAAGGGACTATTTTTAGTCTGACTAAAAATAGTCTCTTTTAGAGGCTAAAGTTCCAAGCACACCTGACTAAAGAGAGGCTAGGACTAGTCTTGAGGCTAAAATCTTTTAGTCATAGGAAACCTACTAAAATATGTATTAGCCCTCTCTCTCCTCATTTAATTCCTCTCTTTTAACACATGCGCGTTCTGGATTGGAGGGTTTGGAGGATAATAAATGCTCAATAACTTGATTTTAGTCTCTTTAGTATTTGAATCCAAGCATGGGTGAGACTAGCAAGTTTTAGTCCCACTACTTTTAGTCATGTGACTAAAACGTATCCAACCATCCTCTAAACACGGACGATCCGACTCCATGAATGCACGCCGGCTGGGAGATATTCGAAATCGCATCACGCCGTTGGTCCACGGCGGTGGCACGTATATATGTTGTCGTGCAGGCATCAGCCGAAGACGTTTCAGATCCCAACTCATCTTTTTTTTCTTTTTCTTTTTTTTGAGACAATGATCCCAACTCATCTAGAATTTGGTTTCAGGCGCGTAGCAGCCCAACTCAAATGTTGTTATTTTAGAAACACGGAACGGGCCCAAGTCCGGTATCAAAACTACTCCCTCCGTTCCTAAATGTAAGTCTTTGTAAAGATTTTACTATAAACCACATACGGATGTATATAGATGCATTTTAAGTGTTGAAATATGAGATGGGCCTAGAGCCCATATGACAATTTCAGATTTAATCTCTAAGGGCCCATGTAGGTGGCATGACAAGGTGGTGGGAAGTTTAGTCCCACCTTGGAAGTGGAAGGAGAGTTGGAGTGGTTTATAAGGGACTCTCTCCCTCATGCTATTGGAGCTTGAGAAGAGATGAGGCCCTCGCGCACTCCTCCTCCTCCTCCGCTCGCCGCGCCGCGGGGTGCGGGATTGAGCCGAGCTCACTCATATGCGCTTCTTTTTGCCGTCATGGCCGATTGGTTTCTCAGTTAGTTCACCTAGTGAAATCTCTACAAAAACTTATATTTAGGAACAAGGGGAGTAGTACTGCATTCTTTCCACAAAAAATATGTCATTTAATTTTCACTCAATTGGCTGTTAAGGTATTATTATCAGACTGGTTGAATAAAAAAAGTGTCATTAGATTTATCATAAAAGTTTGCCAAACTTTCGATAACCAACTATATTGTTTTAATTATTAAATACATACTCCATCTGTTTCTAAATATAAGTCTTTCTAGAGATTCCAATGCGGACTACATACAAAGCAAAATGGGTGTATCTATACTCTAAAATATGTCTATATACATCTGTATGTACTCCCTCCGTAAACTTTAGTGATCTAAACGCTCTTATATTAGTTTACAGAGGGAGTAGTTCTTAGTGAAATCTTAAAAAGACTTATATTTAGGAACGGAGGGAATACTAGATTGGAAAGTCAAAAATTATATCCATATATTTGACTTGAAAAGTAATTTTCAGAATACTATCAATTTTCTTAGTTATTATACATGTATTGCAATACAAACTAATTCATTTTGAAGATCACTACTAGGAAAGGGCTTATAGATGAACCCTCATTAGTGGCGGGCGAATTACAGTGGCGGGTGCCAAACCTCGCTCGCCACTACTATTTTCTTACCAGTGGCGGGCACCAGTTTGGGCGCGCCACAGGTAACAGCTGTCCAAGGTGGCCATGAGACAAATGTTAGCCGTGGCGGGCACAAACTGATGTCCGCCACTGGTACTTGAGTTACCGGTGGCGGGCGATTTTTTGTCTTGCAATAAATTTGTGAAAAAATAGCACATGGACCCGCCACTGAAACACGAATGATAGTGACGGGCTCTGCCTTGTGCCCGCCGCTGCGTTCAAGAGGGGCCCGCCACCGGCTAAAAGCCCACGGAGCCCATCTAAACCGTACTTCTAACCCTAACTCCTCCCATGCCTCTCCCTCCCCAGATTCCCTCGTTCCAAGATCCGCCGCCCCCATCTCCCTCCCCTAGATCCCCTTGTCATCCCACTACCTCCTCGGATCTACCACGACGGCGCCCCCTCTCTCTTCCCCACCACACCACTCCTTCCCTCCTCCGATCTACTATGATGCCAGCAGTTGACACGGGGGCGACGCTGCACGCGGGTTCACTACTAGAAAAGGGCTTATAGGTGAACTCAAATGTGTCGCAGGCGAGGCAGGTTACCCGCACTGCTAGTTAGCAAATCTAACTGTGGCGGGTGCCGCGACCGCCAGAGCTACTGGACTAGTGGCGGGTGTCGTACATGACCCGCCACAAACAAGCAATGATGAGCATGGCCACGTGATGAATGTGGGTAGTGGCTGCTGTATAGAATCGCTCGCCACTGCTTTAGAAGGCAACAGTGGTGGGCGCACAATACGACTCGCCACAGTTTAGTGCATGCAACTGGCACCAAACCAATTATACAGAAATTATTTGTGGCGGGCAACCACCACAACTAATTAAGTCAGCTGTGTGGTCGGCCCTAAATCAAATTGGCTTCGCCACCCGCCACCCGAAAGTAGCAGTGGCAGGCGGGTTGGCGCGCCCGTCGCACATGATGAACTCAATCAACTATGTACACGCGCACACCGCCTTCCCTGCCCCACTTCACTCTCTCACTCTCACTCTCCACATCTTGTCGTTGTCGGCTCATCCACATTGCCGCTGTCGGCGGCGGCCTCAGCGTCCGCTGCCTTCGTCACCCTCCGTTTGTTGCCTCCATCGCCCTCGCCGATGATCTGCCCGGTCGCCCTCCACTCGGTAATATATCGCCATCCCCGCCTTCCCCGCCTCTCTCCCGGCTTTCCTCCTCGCCACCCGCGGTCGCGGTCGTCACGCAAACGGACAGCCGCGGCAGCAGGCACGCAGACGTTCGACTAGGGTTAGGGTTAGGGTATATATTTATATTATTTTGTGTTCACAATTGTTAATGAGTTCAATTTATTCATACTAGAGTACAATATAGTTGTACCTTCTAATTCTATAGTTTTCAAGGCACACATCAAAACAATTATAGTTGGAGCAGCCACATACATAACCATCAACGAGGAAACCCAAATTGTTCATATTAGAAGTCAATTATATAGTCTCGCATATATACTCTATTATTCTTTACATTATTTTTGTTTAGTCCGAGTTCAATAATATGCTGCAGTAGATGCCTTCAATTAATTACATGTATGCATGTTATAAGTGCTAAAGTTTTGGCGAAGCGTTGATTCATTTCCGTTTCGCCAGATTTGTAGCACTTAATGTGTCCATTTTTAGATAGTAGAGTTCATGCCAATTTTTTATTGATATTGTGCTGTAGTAGATGTCTTCATTTCTTTACAGGGATACATACTATAAGCGCTATTTGGCGAAACATTGATTTATTTTTGTTTCGCCAAATTTCTAGCTCTTAACGTGTCCATTTTATGCAGAGGTCATCCAAATTTTTTGTTCATTTTAAATTTAGATTGTGTTGTTGAATATTTCTTCGGCGTTCTTTCGCCATATATATTTATTCGCATGTTCTAGGTCTTTTTTCCCCGAAATGGCGGACAACGACAGGTACCGTGGTGTTTTCCAGAGGCCCTAGGGAAGTGGGGCGCCCAAATCCAAAACACCTTCACTGGCAAGAAACAATGGCTCAGCATGTTCGACTTCGCCGAAGAAGTGGCGCGCGCTTACGATGCCAAGGCGCTCGAGTACCAGGGGAGAAGGGCACAACTCAACTTTCCTCAGGGTGCTTGGCGCGAGAGTGAGATAGCGCCTCCTAACATGAATAGTCTCCAAGGCCGAGGAGCAGGAGGACCTGAAAGGCCGAGGCGCTTATCAGGTCCCGTGAACGTCAGACCACAGATCCCTTGGTGGAACGCTATATTTGGGAGGATCCACATCTGTACGCCATTAACGAGGTGTTGATGATAACCGCACGCAACCAGAAGGATGTCGAGAATGACCCGATAGACTGGGATGATCTCACCAAGCAGTCTGACGAGGATTAGATTAGGAGGTGATCTCTCCATTGTGCCTAGTCATATAACTCTGTGCTTCAAATGTTTGAACCTATAATGTAGTACTTATGAATCTTGCTATGGCGTACTATATATGTCCGTGACTTTTTGATAAACATGCTTATATATTACTTTCATGTCATCACACCAATGATAACAGTGTTTAACTTTTTAAAGGAGGGGATCATAGCGCTTAAGGTATGCAATGTCTGCAAAAATCCTTGTAGGGATAGTTTATCCCATGCAGTAGAATTCGGGATCTTGAGGGATGGATTCGAAAAATATGTGGTAGTTATGTTCATCATTCAGTTCTAACCACTTGATGACTTGTTGTACTGTGCATATCATTAATTATTAACTGCATTATTCTTAATTGTTACATAGTGTATCCCATGCTATGTAAGGGTCCAATTCAATAATTTAATTCATGACAATTTCAACTTTTCGGATAGTCAAGGGCAATCATACAAAATTGAAGTTTGCAAACAAAAGGATAAAACCATCATAGGAGGTGACGGGTGGAACAAGTACATTTCAAATAATAAGCTTGCCGGGGGAGAGTACAAAGGCTTTTACTTGAAGAAAGCGGTCAACAAGTTAAGGATTAAGTATTTTCCCGGCCAAGATGAGCTTGACGAGGATGATGTTGAGGATTTCCAGGATGATGATAATGATGATGATGATAGTCAAGATGATGATGATGCTAGCGAGGATGACGATAGCAGCCAGGAGCATGAGGATAGTTGAGATGAGGACGATGATGATCCATATGATTATGTAATTTTCTCTTAAAGAATGAAAAAGCTTAATGAGGATGAGAAGGCCAAACTCATCGCGGTCCTACCATCTAGTGTGCACTACTTGGGGAGGCCATTTGTGCATCGTTTTACCAAAGACCAACATCGTGAAACATACCATGGTATATTTTGTATCTTTTCTCTTTTTCTGTTCATCACACTATATGGCAAGATGTCTAACTGCGCGCTCTATTTTGTTTTTCATTGTGGGGATCATAGAAATTACCTATGAAGATGATTTGTGTCGAGGACATCCCTGCTGTCGGCATGGCCGGAGTTAGCCTTAGAGCAGCATGTCATGTCACCAGCGTACTATACAAGACAGACACAGACGGCCACATATCGCTTTATGAGGTCGGCTGGCGGGAATTCCTGAAGGGAAAGAGACGATGACTAACGGTTGATACAACAGTGATCATCACGATAAGGAACAACAGGAACAACAACTTTCAGATGATGGTTGCAGTAGATCTTATTTAGAAATAAGGTTCAGTCAAATATCTCCAAGCCGATGAACTCTTAGTTACTTAGTTAAGATGCATGCCATATTTTGATGTTGGTTTGTTAACTTGAACAAACTTGAAGTGTTACTAGTTGTTATGAAGAGTACTAATTACCTTGTGAACTTGCATGTCTAAGCGTACAGTGCGTGCTTCATTTTCTTTTTATATTGAATTTATGCAAAACGCATTCATGGCAGCACAATTGGAGTCGTGGTTGCGAAATTGTAATTCCCATGAATAAACACGCAGTGGTGGGCGAGCCACTACATCTGCCATTGCAACATGAATAAGTAGTGGCAGACAGAAAAGCATCGCCCGCCACTGAAGGAAGATAACCAGTGGCGTGCAAGTTCACACGCCTGCCACTGCAGTGATCGACCAGTGGCGGGCCACCCACCTGCCACTGATGCTATAATAGCAGTGACAAGAGGTCGGTGGCGGGCGGCCCTGAGAGCCTGGCCTGCCACTACTAAGCTTTTTGTGCCCGTCACTGCTAGGCATTCTTGCAGTAGTGGGTGGTAGCACCCGACAATGTGCTCATGGTCGCTCAGCATCCCGGCTATGAGGATTTCCGCTCGTGAGTTCAGGTAGGGGCGGAAGCGGTGCGGCTGCGGTCCGCATGGTTTCGTCAACCACAAGGTGAGCATCCACCAACCTCCTAATCTCGCGGCGGCCAGGTCCACCTTCTACGGCCATGTGGCGGCCAGACCCACCTTCTACGACATTGTGGCGGCCGGATCCATCGGTTAGGTGCGGGAAGCTTCGTCGCCAGGAGCAAAACGGTGGCTAGGGTGTGGGCAGCTTCGTCACTGGACCCCATGACGGTGCTCCAGCTCATGGTTTGTTCAATTCCTAAACTCATTCACAAAGCAGATCAATAGCTCCGCCCTTGCAAAATTATTTGTGTGCACTACATTTATTCGTTTTATTTCCGTTTATTGGGTATGGACATAACTGACGAAGAATGAGAAACTTTTAATACGGATGTTTGTACTAGGTATTTTATCATTTTAAACGATTGAACCCGCAATTCATGATAAATCTACTAGTTTTAATTTGATAATTTAGACACTAGTAGTTATTTCTTTATAGATGGTCGAACTTAGAAAGGTTTTGACCAATACAATCCTAAATTGACTTACATTTTAGGTCCAAGGTAGTATGCGTGGATGCAAAATATCTACCACCACTTTGCACTTGTTTGAAAAAAATTGAGTTTAATTTAAAGTGCACACAACAGAAACTTGACATAATGTCATGTATAGAAACCTCATTTACTATATACTACTCCCTCTGTTAACTATTATAGGATGTTTTGGTTATTTCAATGTTGACTACATAATTGAAGGTTGGGTGTGATGTTGTGTTTTTGTGCAATCTGTAGGGCTCATAGTGGAGCGGCTGGAGTGTATTCGGTCACTGTTGGAGTTTATTCGGTCACTGCTGGATCTGGACTTGGGAACATGGTCATTAGGTGAGTGAGTTGGCGTGAATTCTATCAGTAGTGATGGTTAATGGGTAACTGAGACTTTAGCTCACTCTAGGATGCAATGCCACCTTGTTGCTATACTTAGATTGGATTATACTAGGAAAGATGCCCGTGTGTTGCATCGGGGGAAAGATAGCAAGCACACATATCTCAATATTACAAAACCAAATCAAGCATGTGATTAATTTTATTCTCGATATAAATGGTGTAAAGAAGGAAAAGCATGAGAAGAAACACATAAGAGTGATTAAAATAAAAATGCCGTATACTTCTACGACCGTGCATGTATATATGCTTCTATTATGTGTATGCTAACCGTGAAGTCTCTGACATATAGATGTTTTAACTTCCTCTTCTGTTGCGACATATGTTAGCATTAGTGCAGAACCGGGCAATAGTACCGGTTCGTAAGGCCCTTTAGTGCCGGTTCCCCAACCGGCACTAAAGTGTGGTCACTAAAGGCCCCCCCCCCCTTTAATACCGGCTCAGCACGAACCGGTGCTAAAGGCCAACCACGTGTACGAGCCAGCTCCGGGGCAGGAGCCCTTTAGTATCGGTTGGTAACACCAACCGGTACTAAATGTTTGTGGGTTTTTGTTTTATTTTTTATTTTTCAATTAAATTTATGTTATCAATTTAATTCTTTTTCGTTTGCTGTTATTTTACGATACTACACATTGTACATGTTATATATATATATATATATATATATATATATATATATATATAGAGAGAGAGAGAGAGAATTTCTAGTACAACCAATCATGCATATATATATATATATCATCAATGTCTCACAAACCATCATATTAATTAATTCACACATACGCACATGTATAGCTATATACAATTTGTCCTACATATGCATGTTGCCTTCGGAGCCAGTGGCATTAGCCTAATTGGTGCCTTGAGCACGATATGGGGGCGGTAGCGAGTAATAGTATTCTCCCTTGGATTTATGACCTGGTCGAGCAAAAATCCCGCTATTTCCTCTTGAAGTGCTTCTCTGGCGCTCCGTTTCTAGGAGCTTCTGCCGCACCTCTGTGAACTGTTAAGAACGAGATCAATATGCATGTGTATTAGTTGTGTGACTAGATATTGATAATGGTGTAAAAATTGTGAATAGTGTTTTGACAAGCGTACCCATTCATGTCTTTGAGATCTGCTCCTTTCGGACGCCGTCATGCGAATGTTCTCGCAAACGCAGAATGCACACAGATCAGACCCCTGCGCCTGCTTCAGGGCCTTTACGAGAATGGAATTTGATCAGATAATAATTAATCAAGCATGATAATTAAAAAGATGGCAGCTAGCTAGCTAGCTAGTACTACTTAATTACTTACCTTGGGTCGAAACCATTTAAGCTTTTGTTTCCATTCGCCTTTCGTGACGCTGATGAACCTTGCCCAAGCCCTGCCCGCCGACAAAGAAAATGAATAAAGTGGTTATTAAATAGTTCATATTATGAAAAATGATGAACTAAATAGGCCGAGATATATAGTTAATAATGATTGAAATTACCTGTTGACTATCCCAAACAAGATGTTATAGTCAGTTTTTTCTGTGAGTAGTGAATCCAGTATTTCAACTGTTCCGGCGTCAACTTTAATGATACACAAGACCCAGTGATATCTGCATGCACACACGTTTGCATGTCTTAATTAAGCGGGCATATGTAAGCAAAAACATGTAGCTACCTAGTAGGCAAAAACAGAGAATTTGTAGTACAAGACAGTGTGACTCACTTTGGAAGTTGTAAGGAAGTAGTATATCTTCATTGTATTTGAGGCGCTTCAAGAACTCTAGCATGTTGTCCTCTCGTCCTTTTGATGACGTGGATTTATTTTCCATGTGTATTCATTAACGGTGTTTGGGTCAATGAACCCAATGCCAAAGCGTCCACCTTTTCTCATTTCATATATCTTCATCCTGCATATAATACCACAGAAAATAATATAGTGAGGATAATTACAGGTAATGATTGATCAAAAGGATCAGTACAGCTAGCTCGAGACTTAAATTACAGAAAGAAATCACTTAAAGACAATAGCAACTGACGATAGATTTGTCGAGTGCGTCTTGATTGTATAACTGAAACAGTTCAGAATACTCAACGGACACAGCTTTCTCATGGAAGTAATGCTCCTCCTTGACATTCACCATGAGGGACAATCGATCGAAAATCTTGGTAATGTTCATGTACCATTGATGCAATTCATACATTCTCGTTGGGAGGTTCTTGACCTTGTCTGGATGGACCAAAGGTTGGCCCCGGACATATTTCCGTTTTATTTCATCCTCTCTAAGCACATGCATGGGCTCGTCTCGAGGAGTTGTCCAACAGTGATTTTGAGAATTTCAGCCTGCATTATATGGTCCTCCGTTATTACCACATTGCCCACCTCAGGAACGTAAACTGTTTGCCCACAATAATATTGGTAGCGTCTTTATCACGTGTTGTTGGCACAACAAGCGAGGGATCGATTGCGCCGCTGTTCTCCCAAATTGGGGAATGGTTTTCCCGCATTTTTGACAGCTGCTTCTTGTTTGCTCAATCCGAGCTCGCCTCCTTACGTAGGCGTGATCGATTTAACTTCCTGATGTGGCACTCATAGTCTGTGTCAACAGGCTTGGGAGCTGGTGGTTGAGCCATACGAATGAAGTGGTCACTCGTTTCCTCAGGCACTTTCTCCCTTGGCGGCGGTGGCGGTTTCGGTGCAAAATGGGCTTCCACCTCGGACTTCGATATGGCTGCGATTTCCTCCTCGAACCTGTCATAAGACCTCTGCGGAAGAGGCGTGAGGCTTGGACCTTATTTATATCGCTTGCCTCCGCTTTGTACTTCCTGTACTACCTCGACTCGTGCCGCTCGCACCATAGCTGCGGGGTGTCTCTTCTGCGATTCTTGAGGCGGAGACGCCCGGTGACGGGCTGAGTTGGACAAGGAGGAGTGGCCGCTGAAGATGTGCGGACTTGGAGGAGGAGTGGCCTGAGGTTGTGCCGGACTTGGAGGAGGAGTGGACATCGGCTGTGGCGGACTTGGAGGAGGAGGAGTGGCTGACACTTTGCCGGACTTGGAGGAGGAGTAGCGACACTTTGCCGGACTTGGTGGACTTGCGGGAGGCGGGAGGCTGCTGACTCGGTGGCGGACTTCGACAAGGAGTCGGATGACGCGGTGTCGGTGGCCTTCGAAAGATGATGCAATCCTTTTTCCATAGGATGATACGATGGTTGGCGTCTCCGAGAAAGCGCTCGTCCTCACCTCCAGGAATGTCAAGCTCTAGCTTCGAATATGGCTGCACCACCTCGTCAACCATGACACGAGCATAGCCCTCTGGAATCGGGATGCAATGGTAGGTTGCTTTGGGGAGTAGCTGGAAAAGCAACGCCGTCCGCCACCTTCATGGATATGTTCTTCATTTTGACGTGTAGCTCATGGCTAGTGTTCTCCGTGATGTCATCCACGGGTATCTACCCAACATTGCGTCGTCCGGCGGAACCCACGCTGCTTCTCTGCATGGATGGGGCGGTGCTATCCAATGCTGGATCATCCGCTAGCTGCTGCTTCTTTGAGACCCCTTCTTTGGCTAAGTGAGTCGATCTGCTCCTGCTGCCGCTGGAATTTGACCGCCAATTCCGCTTGACTTGCTTCTAGGCCTTGAAGGCGTTCATAGTCCCGCTTCCTCTGCTCCTCCTCCATCTTCCTCTTCTTCTCCTCCGCAATCTTCTTTCTCGCACGGGTTACGTAGTCGTTGTTCGGTCTGAAAACCCCTCATACCACGGAATAGCGCCCTTGCCTCGTGTTCTTCCCGGTGTTCAGGATTTCCCGAGCACGCGCGTAAGCTCGTCGTTCTCTCTGTTGGGCTGGAAAACCCCCGATCGTGCCTCTTCTATTGCAACAAGTATCGCATCGTCGGCTCCGTTCAGACATGCCTTCATCGAAACTTTGCCTGTCTTCGGGTCCAACTCCCCCCCATGCGCATAGAACCAAGTCCTGCACCTGGGGGGCCAGCTCTTAGTATCCGGAGTGACATTGCATCCTCCATCTCTTTCTCGAGACTTATCCCACTTAGGCATTGCCACCGTGATAGCCACCTGGCCCCAGCTTATGGAACTTATCCTTTTTCGGCATTCTTCTTGTTTATTCTCGACCGTTCCTTAGCTAATTCCGAATCCTTGAATTTCACGAAATCGTCCCAATGAGCACGTTGGTTACGTAGTGTTCCCTCGAATCGGAGTCTTCCTTCCTCCCTTGACGTACTTGTCCCATTCACGATTCTTGTGGTTCTTGAATGCAACCGCCATCTTCCTAAGAGCAGCGTCCTTGACTTTCTGCACATACATACGTGAAATGATCTGGTAGGATGAAATGTTCCATGAGAGTATCCCAAAGCGAGATCTTTTTGATTACGGTCGACAAAAGTAACATCACGGGCGTGGAGCAGCGTCCTCTTTGCCTTTTGTCCTTTGTCTTTTGCTGGCTCTCTCCATTCTTGAAGGGAGATCGGGAGTTGGTCCTTCACAAGAACTCCATGGCGATTTAATGAACTTGTCCGCAATCTTCTCAGCGCTAATGGTTCGCCATTAGGTCCGATCGCCTCGATATTGTACTTTACGCCCTCCTTCAACTTTTTGTTCGGGCCTCGTTTCGTCCTTTTGCACGAAGATTTGCTCGATCCGGATGGCTGAAAGAACAATGTTTGATTCGTTATTATATCTTCAAGTCATTTATATCTTGGGTTGATCTCTTGATGCGTGCTTATATTAATATATATACCTCGGCGGTCTTTGTTGTTTCAGGATCAACATGTTCTTCGTCATCGTCATAATCGTAGTTCATGACTTCATCAATTCGGTCGTCGCGATCGAATATCATATCACCCTCTCCGGTGTTGTTTAGAAATTCGGAGCCGTCATAATCTTCTTCATTACGATTATCATCGGCCCGTATCATATCGAACATGGTGCATTTCTCCTCTCTCGCCGGTATTATGCGCCATATCTTTTATTTAACTAATTCAAAAGAAATATAAAACAATTTAGTATTCAAATTACATCGTGTCGAATAATAGATATAATCTCGAATACTTCGTCTAGAATAATAGATACAATCTCGAATACATCGTCTCGAATAATATATAATATTGAATAGTACATCCGGCTAGCTAATTAAAGATCGAATACTACGAGAAGAATCTAGGACACTCGCGGTTCTGCGTCATGGCGGTGGACACCCAAAGAGAAGGAACCCTCACGGGATCATAGCTGAAGTGAGATCCACGAAGATCTTGCCGGTATTGGAGAACCTGGCGCCCTCTACCGCAACCATGTAGCGCTGGACGTGCTCGTACGCATCCCGGACACACCGACGTACATCAGCCGGCGGGGCAGGGGACCTCCGCCCCGAAACTGGACCACGCGAACGACACCACACGAGAGCAGGGTCGACGGGACCCAGGCCGGGTTCCTCATCAAGCGGGCGCCCCTCCGAGCAGCACCTCCCGGTGCCAGCCAGTGAGTCGATCCGGACATGGGCGGCTGGGCGTCGTCATGACGGGTCGGCAGGCGTGGATGCGGGCGGGCATCGTCGAGAACAAATACTAGCTATATGCCCATAAAAAATAATATTTTTTAATGATTGGATTTTAATAACTAAAATTTCTAACATTTCTACTATTTCAAAAATCTATATACTATTTCATACTAATTAAGCATCTAACACTAAAAACAGAAAAACAATTTCTATACATCCATTAAAAAACAGAAAAACAACATTATATAAAAAATTCCATACTAATTAAACACTAATTATATCCATCTAACATGCATTCATACATATATACTAGTGAAAAAACAATAATCTAAAAAATCTAAACTAATTAAACATACAAAATACGTATATACTAATATATACATGCATTCATACATATATACGTGTATGTGTGTGTGTGTTCATCATGCTTGTGTGTGTGTGTATGGGCTCGGGGAGGGGCGGCGCCCATGGTGGCCGCCGGGGGCGAGGGAGAGGGGTTAGAGCGGGAGAGCTCACAGCGGGGCGACGGCGACGGCGAGGCGACGGCCGGGGGCAGCGAACATCGGACATACACGTTTTTGATAACTACATGATAGTTCAGTTAAACGGTTTAGAGTTGAGGCACCAAAGACGTTTTCGAAATATCGCGGAACATATGAGATGTTTCGAGGGCTGAAATTAGGATTTCAGGCTCGTGCCCACGTCAAGAGGTATAAGACCTCCGACGATTTTCTTAGCCTGCAAACTAAGGGAGAAAAGCTCAATCGTTGAGCTTGTGCTCAGATTGTGTGAGTACAACAATCACTTGAATCGAGTGGGAGTTGATCTTCCAGATGAGATAGTAATGTTTCTCCAAAAGTCATTGCCACCAAGCTGCTAGAAGCTTCGTGATGAACTATAACATATCAGGGATAGATATGATGATCCTTGAGGTATTCACGATGTTTGACACCGCGAAAGTAGAAATCAAGAAGGAGCATCAACTGTTGATGGTTGGTGAAACCACTAGTTTCAAGAAGGGCAAGGGCAACAAGGGATACTTCATGAAACGGGAAAACAGTTGCTACTCTAGTGAAGAAACCCAAGGTTGAACCCAAACCCGAGACTAAGTGCTTCTGTAATAAGGGGAACAGCCACTGGAGCAGAATTACCCTAGATACTTGGTAGATGAGAAGGCTGGCAAGGTCGATAGAAGTATATTGGATATGCATTATGTTAATGTGTACTTTACTAGCACTCCTAGTAGCACCAGGGTATTAGATACCGGTTTGGTTGCTAAGTGTTAGTAACTCGAAATAAAAGCTACGGAATAAACGGAGACTAGCTAAAGGTGAGCTGACGATATGTGTTGGAAGTGTTTCCAAGTTTGATGTGATCAAACATCGCACGCTCCCTCTACCATCAAGATTAGTATTAAACCTGAATAATTGTCATTTGGTGTTTGCGTTGAGCATAGACATGATTGGATTATGTCTATACTTAATACGGTTATTCATTTAAGGAGAATAATGGTTACTCTATTTATTTGAATAATACCTTCGATGGTCTTGCACCTAAATAAATGGTTTATTGAATCTCGATCGTAGTGATACACATTTTCATGCCAAAAGTATAAGATAGTAATGATAGTACCACTTACTTATGGCACTGCTATATAAGTCATATTGGTATAAAACGCATGAAGAAGCTCCATGTTGATGGATCTTTGGACTCACTCATTTTTGAAAAGTTTGAGACATGCAAACCATGTCTATTGGTGTATACGCATGAAGAAACTCCATGCAGATGGATCGTTTGGACTCACTTGATTTTGAATCACTTGAGATATGCTAATCATACCACATGGGCAAGATGAGTGAAAAGCCTCGGTTTGAAGATGGAACAAGGTAGCAACCTGTTGGAAGTAACACATTTTGATGTGTGCAGTCCAATGAGTCTGAGGCATGCGATGAATATCGTTATGTTCTTACTTCACAGATGATTCGAGTAGATGTTGAGTATATTTACTTGATGAAACACAAGTCTGAATTATTGAATGGTTCAAGTAATTTCAGAGTGAAGTTTAAGATCTTCGTGACAAGAGGATAGAATGTCTATGATATGATCATAAGAGATGAATATCTGAGTTACGAGTTTTGGCACACAATTAAGACATTGTGCAAATTGTTTCACAATTAATACCGCCTGGAACACCATAGTGTGATGGTGTGTCCGAACATCATAGTTGCACCCTATTAGATATGGTGCGTATCATGATGTCTCTCGTCGAATTACCACTATCGTTTATGGGTTAGGCATTAGAGACAACCACATTCACTTTAAATAGGGAACCACGTAATTCCGTTGAGATGACACCGTATGAACTATGGTTTAGAGAAACCTAAGCTGTCATTTCTTAAAAGTTTGGGGCTCTGACGCTTATGTGGAAAAGTTTCAGGTTGATAAGCTCGAACCCAAAGCGGATAAAATACATCTTCATAGGACACCCAAAACAGTTGGGTATACCTCCTAATTCAGATCCGAAAGCAATAGGGATTGTTTCTTTAATCGGGTCCTTTCTCGAGGAAAAGTTTGTCTCGAAAAGTTGAGTGGGAGGATGGTGGAGACTTGATGAGGTTATTGAACCGTCACTTCAACTAGTGTGTTGCAGGGCACATGAAGTTGTTCCCGTGGCACATACACCAATTGAAGTGGAAGCTTATGATAGTGATCATGAAGTTTCGGATCAACTCACTACCGTACATCGTAGGGTGACAAGGATGCGTACTACTTCAGAGTGGTACAGTAATCCTGTCTTGAAGGTCATGTTGCTAGGCAACAATGAACCTCTGAGCTATGGAGAAGCGATGGTGGGCCCAAATTCCGACAAATGGTTAGAAGCCATGAAATCCGAGATAGGATCCATGTATCATAACAAAGCATGGACTTTGGTGGACTTGCCCGATGATCGGCAAGCCATTGAGATAAATGGATCTTTAAGAAGAAGACGGACGTGGACGGTAATGTCACCGTCTATGAAGCTCGACTTGTGGCGAAGAGTTTTTCACAAGTTCAAGGAGTTGACTACGATGAGATTTTCTCATCCGTAGCGATGCTTAAGTCCGTCGGAATCATGTTAGCATTAGCTGCATTTATGAAATCTGGCGGATGGATGTCAAAACGAGTTTCCTTACCAGTTTTCGTAAGGAAAGGTTGTATGTGATACAATCGAGAAAGTTTTGTCGATCCTAAGGATGCTAAAAGGTATCTTTGGCTCCGGTGATCCTTTCTAAGGACCGGAGTAAGCATCTCGGAGTTGGAATGTGCGCTTTGATGTGATGATCAAAGATTTTAGGTTTATACAAAGTTTATGAGAAACTTGTATTTCCAAAGAAGTGAGTGGGAGCACTATAGAATTTTGATGAGTATATGTTGTTGACATATTGTTGATCAGAAATGATTTTCTAGAAAGCATATAGGGTTATTTGAAAAGTGTTTTTCAAGTGAAAACCTGTATTAAGCTACTTAAACATTGAGCATCAAGATCTATAGGGATAGATCAAAACCGCTTAATGGTACTTTCAAATGAGCACATACCTTGACATAATCTTGAAAGTGTTCAAGATGGATCAGTCAAAGAAGGAGTTCTTGCCTGAGTTGTAAGGTATGATGTTAAGAGTTAAAAGCTCGACCACGGCAGAAAAGAGAGAAAGGACGAAGGTCGTTCCCTATGCTTCAGACATAGGCTCTATAGTATGCTATGTTGTGTACCGCACCGGAAGTGTGCCTTGCCATGAGTCAGTCAAGGGGTACAAGAATGATCCAGGAATGGATCATTGGACAACGGTGAAAATTGGCCTTGGAGTAAATAAGGACATGTTTCTCAATTATGGAGGTGATAAAGAGTTCGGCGTAAAGGGTTACGTCGATGCAAGCTTTAACACCTATCCGAATGACTCTAAGTAGCAAACAGGATACGTATAGTGGAAAAACCATTTGGAATAGCTCCAAGTGGGGCGTGGAAGCAGCATTTATAATATGACCTAGAAGTTTGCAAAGCACACACGGATCTGAAAGGTTCGAGACCGTTGACTAAAACCCGTTGACTAAAACCTCTCTCACAAGCAAAACATGATCAAACCTCGAGAACTCATTGAGCCTAAATCACATGATGATGTGAACTAGTTCTGAGACACTAGTGAACTCTTTGGGTGTTGGTCACATGGCGATGTGACCTATCGATGTTAATCACATGACGATGTGAACTAGATTATTGACTCTAGTGCAAGTGGGAGACTGTTGGAAATATGCCCTAGAGGCAATAATAAATTAGTTATTATTATATTTCCTTGTTCACGATAATCGTTTATTATCCATGCTATAATTGTATTGATATGAAACTTCAGATACATGTGTGGATACATAGACAACACCATGTCCCTAGTAGGCCTCTATTGACTAGCTCGTTGATCAACAGATGGTTACGGTTTCCTAACCATGGACATTGGATGTCATTGATAACGGGATCACATCATTAGGAGAATGATGTGATGGACAAGACCCAATCCTAAGCCTAGCACAAAGATCGTAGTTCGTATGCTAAAGCTTTTCTAATGTCAAGTATCTTTTCCTTAGACCATGAGATTGTGCAACTCCGGATACCGTAGGAATGCTTTGGGTGTACCAAAGCGTCCTGGCAATGCTGGGTGACTATAAAGGTGCACTACGGTATCTCCGAAAGTGTACATTGGGTTGTACGAATCAAAGGCTGGGATTTGTCACTCCGTGTAAACGGAGAGGTATCTCTGGGCCCACTCGGTAGGACATCATCATAATGTGCACAATGTGACCAAGGGGTTGATCACGGGATGATGTGTTACGGAATGAGTAAAGAGACTTGCCGGTAGCGAGATTGAACAAGGTATCGGGATACCGACGATCGAATCTCGGGCAAGTACAATACCGCTAGACAAAGGGAATTGAATACGGGATTGATTGAGTCCTTGACATCGTGGTTCATCCGATGAGATCATCGTGGAACATGTGGGAGCCAACATGGGTATCCAGATCCCGCTGTTGGTTATTGACTGGAGAACGTCTCGGTCATGTCTGCATGTCTTCCGAACCGTAGGGTCTACACACTTAAGGTTCGATGATGCTAGGGTTATATAGGAAGCTTGTATGTGGTTACCGAATGTTGTTCGGAGTCCCGGATGAGATCCCGGACGTCACGAGGAGTTCCGGAATGGTCCGGAGGTAAAGATTTATATATGGAAAGTTGTTGTTCGGGTTAGGAAAAAGTTCGGGTTTTTCGGTATTGTACCGGAAGCTTCGGAAGGTTCGGAGGATTCGGAGGGGTCCGGAGGTCCGGAAATTGTTCCACCACGTCCAATACAGTAGCATGGGCTGTAGGGGGGCGCCCTAGCCTTAATGGGCCAGGGCACCAGCCCCCAAGGCCCATGCGCAGAAGGGGAAACCCTAAGGGGAGGGCCTCCACTTGACTTGGGAGGCACTCCTCCCCTCTTGGCCGCCCCAAGTCCCATCTAGGGCTGGCCGCACCCCTTGGGGTGGGAAACCCTAAAGGGGCGCAGCCCCATTTCCCCTATATATACTTGAGTTTTTGGGCTGCCCAACACACATGAGTTCTCTCCCTCTTGGTGCAGCCTGCCTCTCCTCCTCCTCCTCTCCCTTGGTGCTTGGCGAAGCCTGCTTGGGATTGCCACGCTCCTCCATCACCACCATGCCGTTGTGTTGCTGCTGGATGGAGTCTTCCTCAACCTCTCCCTCTCTCCTTGCTGGATCAAGGCGTGGGAGGCGTCACCGGGCTGTCACGTGTGTTGAGCAGCGGAGGTGCCGTCCGTTCGGCACTAGGATCTCCGGTGATTTGAATCACGGCAAGTCTGACTCCTTCAACCCCGTTCTCATGAACGCTTCCGCTTAGCGATCTACAAGGGTATGTAGATGCACTCTCCTTCCCCTCGTTGCTAGTTTCTCCATAGATAGATCTTGGTGACACGTGGGAAAATTTTGGATTTACGCTTTCGTTCCCCAGCGGTGGCATCATGAGCTAGGTCTATTGCGTAGATTCTTTGCACGAGTAGAACACAAAGTAGTTGTGGGCGTTGATGTTGTTCAATATGCTTACCGTTACTAGTCCAATCTTGTTTCGACGGTATTGTGGGATGAAGCGGCCGGACCGACCTTACACGTACTCTTCGTGAGAGGAGTTCCACCGGTGACATGCACTTGGTGCATAAGGTGGCTAGCGGGTGCCAGTCTCTCCCACTTTAGTCGGAAAGGATTCGATGAAAAGGGTCCTTATGAAGGGTAAATAGCAATTGGCATATCACGTTGTGGTTTTGCGTAGGTAAGAAACGTTCTTGCTAGAAACCCATAGCAGCCACGTAAAACATGCAAACAACAATTAGAGGGCGTCTAACTTGTTTTTGCAGGGTATGCTATGTGATGTGATATGGCCAAGAAGAATGTGATGAATTATATGTGATGTATGAGATTGATCATGTTCTTTTAATAGGAATCACGACTTGCATGTCGATGAGTATGACAACCGGCAAGAGCCATAGGAGTTGTCTCTATTTATTGTATGACCTGCGTGTCATTGAACAACGCCATGTAATTACTTTACGTTATTGCTAACCGGTAGCCATAGTAGTAGAAGTAATAAGTTGGCGAGACAACTTCATGGAGACACGATGATGGAGATCATGATGATGGAGATCATGGTGTCATGCGGTGACAATGATGATCATGGAGCCCCGAAGATGGAGATCAAAAGGAGCAATATGATATTGGCCATATCATGTCACTACTATATATAATTGCATGTGATGTTTATTATGTTTATGCATCTTGTTTACTTAGAACGACGGTAGTAAATAAGATGATCCCTTACAACAATTTCAAGAAGTGTTCTCCACTGTGCACCGTTGCTACAGTTCGTAAACTTCTAAGCACCACGTGATGATCGGGTGTGATGGATTCTTACGTTCACATACAACGGGTGTAAGACAGATTTACACAGCAAAACACTTGGGGTTAACTTGACGAGCCTAGCATGTGCAGACATGGCCTCGGAACACGGAGACCGAAAGGTCGAGCATGAGTCGTATAGTAGATACGATCAACATGAAGATGTTCACCGATGTTGACTAGTCCGTCTCACGTGATGATCGGACACGGCTTAGTTGACTCGGATCATGTAATCACTTAGATGACCGGAGGGATGTCTATTCGAGTGGGAGTTCATAAGATGAACTTAATTATCTTGAACATAGTCAAAAGACCTTTTGCAAATTATGTCGTAAGCTCACGCTTTAGTTCCACTTTGTTTAGATATGTTCCTAGAGAAAATATAGTTGAAAGTTGTGATGGCGATTATGCGGACAGTAGATAGCTTATGTCCTTAATGCACCGCTCGGTGTCTTTGAACCCCAAAGCGTCGTGCGTGGATGTTACGAACATCGGACATACACGCTTTTGATAACTACATGATAGTTCGGTTAAGCGGTTTAGAGTTGAGGCACCAAAGGCGTTTTGAAATATCGCGGAACATATGAGATGTTTCGAGGGCTGAAATTAGGATTTCAGGCTCGTGCCCACGTCAAGAGGTATAAGACCTCCGACGATTTTCTTAGCCTGCAAACTAAGGGAGAAAAGCTCAATCGTTGAGCTTGTGCTCAGATTGTGTGAGTACAACAATCACTTGAATCGAGTGGGAGTTGATCTTCCAGATGAGATAGTAATGTTTCTCCAAAAGTCATTGCCACCAAGCTGCTAGAAGCTTCGTGATGAACTATAACATATCAGGGATAGATATGATGATCCTTGAGGTATTCACGATGTTTGACACCGCGAAAGTAGAAATCAAGAAGGAGCATCAACTGTTGATGGTTGGTGAAACCACTAGTTTCAAGAAGGGCAAGGGCAACAAGGGATACTTCATGAAGCGGGAAAACAGTTGCTACTCTAGTGAAGAAACCCAAGGTTGAACCCAAACCCGAGACTAAGTGCTTACGTAATAAGGGAACAGCCCTTTGGAGCAGAATTACCCTAGATACTTGGTAGATGAGAAGGCTGGCAAGGTCGATAGAAGTATATTGGATATGCATTATGTTAATGTGTACTTTACTAGCACTCCTAGTAGCACCAGGGTATTAGATACGGTTTGGTTGCTAAGTGTTAGTAACTCGAAATAAAAGCTACGGAATAAGCGGAGACTAGCTAAAGGTGGTGACGATATGTGTTGGAAGTGTTTCCAAGTTTGATGTGATCAAACATCCGCTCCCTCTACCATCAAGATTAGTATTAAACCTGAATAATTGTCATTTGGTGTTTGCGTTGAGCATAGACATGATTGGATTATGTCTATACTTAATCTGATTTATTCATTTAAGGAGAATAATGGTTACTCTATTTATTTGAATAATACCTTGATGGTCTTGCACCTAAATAAATGGTTTATTGAATCTCGATCGTAGTGATACACATTTTCATGCCAAAAGTATAAGATAGTAATGATAGTACCACTTACTTATGGCCTTTGCTATATAAGTCATATTGGTATAAAAGCATGAAGAAGCTCCATGTTGATGGATCTTTGGACTCACTCATTTTTGAAAAGTTTGAGACATGCAAACCATGTCTATTGGTGTATACGCATGAAGAAACTCCATGCAGATGGATCGTTTGGACTCACTTGATTTTGAATCACTTGAGATATGCTAATCATACCACATGGGCAAGATGACTGAAAAGCCTCGGTTTCAGTAAGATGGAACAAGGTAGCAACCTGTTGGAAGTAACACATTTTGATGTGTGCAGTCCAATGAGTCTTTGAGGCATGCTGATGAATATCGTTATGTTCTTACTTCACGAGATGATTCGAGTAGATGTTGAGTATATTTACTTGATGAAACACAAGTCTGAATTATTGAATGGTTCAAGTAATTTCAGAGTGAAGTTTAAGATCTTCGTGACAAGAGGATAGAATGTCTATGATATGATCATAAGAGATGAATATCTGAGTTACGAGTTTTGGCACACAATTAAGACATTGTGCAAATTGTTTCACAATTAATACCGCCTGGAACACCATAGTGTGATGGTGTGTCCGAACATCATAGTTGCACCCTATTAGATATGGTGCGTATCATGATGTCTCTCGTCGAATTACCACTATCGTTTATGGGTTAGGCATTAGAGACAACCACATTCACTTTAAATAGGGAACCACGTAATTCCGTTGAGATGACACCGTATGAACTATGGTTTAGAGAAACCTAAGCTGTCATTTCTTAAAAGTTTGGGGCTCTGACGCTTATGTGGAAAAGTTTCAGGTTGATAAGCTCGAACCCAAAGCGGATAAAATACATCTTCATAGGACACCCAAAACAGTTGGGTATACCTCCTAATTCAGATCCGAAAGCAATAGGGATTGTTTCTTTAATCGGGTCCTTTCTCGAGGAAAAGTTTGTCTCGAAAAGTTGAGTGGGAGGATGGTGGAGACTTGATGAGGTTATTGAACCGTCACTTCAACTAGTGTGTTGCAGGGCACATGAAGTTGTTCCCGTGGCACATACACCAATTGAAGTGGAAGCTTATGATAGTGATCATGAAGTTTCGGATCAACTCACTACCGTACATCGTAGGGTGACAAGGATGCGTACTACTTCAGAGTGGTACAGTAATCCTGTCTTGAAGGTCATGTTGCTAGGCAACAATGAACCTCTGAGCTATGGAGAAGCGATGGTGGGCCCAAATTCCGACAAATGGTTAGAAGCCATGAAATCCGAGATAGGATCCATGTATCATAACAAAGCATGGACTTTGGTGGACTTGCCCGATGATCGGCAAGCCATTGAGATAAATGGATCTTTAAGAAGAAGACAGGGCGTGGGCGGTAATGTCACCGTCTATGAAGCTCGACTTGTGGCGAAGAGTTTTCACAAGTTCAAGGAGTTGACTACGATGAGATTTTCTCATCCGTAGCAATGCTTAAATCCGTCGGAATCCGGTTAGCATTAGCTGCATTTATGAAATCTGGCAGATGGATGTCAAAACGAGTTTCCTTACCAGTTTTCGTAAGGAAAAGTTGTATGTGATACAATCAGAAAGTTTTTTGTCGATCCTAAGGATGCTAAAAGGTATCTTGGCTCGGTGATCCTTTCTAAGGACTGGAGTAAGCATCTCGGAGTTGGAATGTGCGCTTTGATGTGATGATCAAAGATTTTAGGTTTATACAAAGTTTATGAGAAACTTGTATTTCCAAAGAAGTGAGTGGGAGCACTATAGAATTTTTGATGAGTATATGTTGTTGACATATTGTTGATCAGAAATGATTTTCTAGAAAGCATATAGGGTTATTTGAAAAGTGTTTTTCAAGTGAAAACCTGTATTAAGCTACTTAAACATTGAGCATCAAGATCTATAGGGATAGATCAAAACCGCTTAATGGTACTTTCAAATGAGCACATACCTTGACATAATCTTGAAAGTGTTCAAGATGGATCAGTCAAAGAAGGAGTTCTTGCCTGAGTTGTAAGGTATGATGTTAAGAGTTAAAAGCTCGACCACGGCAGAAAGAGAGAAAGGGCGAAGGTCGTTCCTATGCTTCAGACATAGGCTCTATAGTATGCTATGTTGTGTACCGCACGGAAGTGTGCCTTGCCATGAGTCGGTCGAGGGTACAAGAATGATCCAGGAATGGATCATTGGACAACAGTGAAAATTGGCCTTGGAGTAAATAAGGACATGTTTCTCAATTATGGAGGTGATAAAGAGTTGGCGTAAAGGGTTACGTCGATGCAAGCTTTAACACCTATCCGAATGACTCTAAGTAGCAAACAGGATACGTATAGTGGAAAAACCATTTGGAATAGCTCCAAGTGGGGCGTGGAAGCAGCATTTATAATATGACCTAGAAGTTTGCAAAGCACACACGGATCTGAAAGGTTCAGACCCGTTGACTAAAACCCGTTGACTAAAACCTCTCTCACAAGCAAAACATGATCAAACCTCAGAACTCATTGAGCCTAAATCACATGATGATGTGAACTAGTTCTGAGACACTAGTGAACTCTTTGGGTGTTGGTCACATGGCGATGTGACCTATCGATGTTAATCACATGACGATGTGAACTAGATTATTGACTCTAGTGCAAGTGGGAGACTGTTGGAAATATGCCCTAGAGGCAATAATAAATTAGTTATTATTATATTTCCTTGTTCACGATAATCGTTTATTATCCATGCTATAATTGTATTGATAGGAAACTCAGATACATGTGTGGATACATAGACAACACCATGTCCCTAGTAGGCCTCTATTGACTAGCTCGTTGATCAACAGATGGTTACGGTTTCCTAACCATGGACATTGGATGTCATTGATAACGGGATCACATCATTAGGAGAATGATGTGATGGACAAGACCCAATCCTAAGCCTAGCACAAAGATCGTAGTTCAGTATGCTAAAGCTTTTCTAATGTCAAGTATCTTTTCCTTAGACCATGAGATTGTGCAACTCCCGGATACCGTAGGAATGCTTTGGGTGTACCAAAGCGTCCTGGCAATAACTGGGTGACTATAAAGGTGCACTACGGTATCTCCGAAAGTGTCTCATTGGGTTGTACGAATCAAGGCTGGATTTGTCACTCCGTGTAAGCGGAGAGGTATCTCTGGGCCCACTCGGTAGGACATCATCATAATGTGCATAATGTGACCAAGGGGTTGATCACGGGATGATGTGTTACGGAGCGAGTAAAGAGACTTGCCGGTAACGAGATTGAACAAGGTATCGGGATACCGACGATCGAATCTCGGGCAAGTACAATACCGCTAGACAAAGGGAATTGAATACGGGATTGATTGAGTCCTTGACATCGTGGTTCATCCGATGAGATCATCGTGGAACATGTGGGAGCCAACATGGGTATCCAGATCCGCTGTTGGTTATTGACCGGAGAACGTCTCGGTCATGTCTACATGTCTCCCGAACCCGTAGGGTCTACACATAAGGTTCGATGATGCTAGGGTTATAAAGGAAGTTTGTATGTGGTTACCGAATGTTGTTCGAGTCCCGGATGAGATCCCGGACGTCACGAGGAGTTCGGAATGGTCCGGAGGTAAAGATTTATATATGGAAAGTTGTTGTTCGGGTTAGGAAAAATTTGAGTTTTTCGGTATTGTACCGGAAGCTTCGAAGGTTCCGGAGGATTCGGAGGGGTCGGAGGTCCGGAAATTGTTCCACCACGTCCAATACAGTAGCATGGGCTGTGGGGGCGCCCGAGCAATAATGGGCCTAGGGCACCAGCCCCCCCAGGGCCCATGCGCATGGGAGGGGGGAAACCCTAAGGGGAGGGCCTCCACTTGACTTGGGAGGCACTCCTTCCCCCTTGGCCGCCCCAAGTCCCATCTAGGGCTGGCCGCACCCTTGGGGTGGGAAACCCTAAAGGGGCGCAGCCCCATTTCCCCTATATATACTTGAGTTTTTGGGCTGCCCAACACACATGAGTTCTCTCCCTCTTGGTGCAGCCTGCCTCTCCTCCTCCTCCTCTCCCTTGGTGCTTGGCGAAGCCTGCTGGGATTGCCACGCTCCTCCATCACCACCATGCCGTTGTGTTGCTGCTGGATGGAGTCTTCCTCAACCTCTCCCTCTCTCCTTGCTGGATCAAGGCGTGGGAGGCGTCACCGGGCTGTCACGTGTGTTGAACAGCGGAGGTGCCGTCCGTTCGGCACTAGGATCTCCGGTGATTTGAATCACAGCAATCGACTCCTTCAACCCCGTTCTCATGAACGCTTCCGCTTAGCGATCTACAAGGGTATGTAGATGCACTCTCCTTCCCCTCGTTGCTAGTTTCTCCATAGATAGATCTTGGTGACACGTGGGAAAATTTTGGATTTCTTTCGTTCCCCAACAGTATCTTGACCGCTCTGGCCTAGTAAGTGAGTTTTTTTTGCTTTATTTTTTTGTGTTGTTTTTTGTGTATTTAGAGTTTCTTTGTGAATATTTTTGCTTTAGGTACAAAAAATTACAAACTTTCTGTTAGTGCCCGTAGTTTTCAAATTTGAATAGTTTAAATTTTGAATTATTTGAAATTAGTGTGAATCACTAGTTTGTGAATAATTTAACTTTAAAAATCAGTAAAGGCATGAAAGAATTTGTTTGCACATAAAATTTCTTCGCGTTTCAAATGCCAAAACACATAACTACCCTAACTATTACAGAGATTCCCCTCGGGTGTGAAACATGAAGAAAGTGATGATAGTGAAGCCGATCACATCCAGATCTTTGGGTGTGAAACTTTTCTTCGCGTGTGTCCCTTTGCGCCGTAACCATGGAAAATCTTCATCATTTAACGGGATGCTCGGGTCAATATTCACCGTGAATGGAGAAATTTCATAAAACTTTTCATAATCTTACGACTTGTCATCTTGTCATCCACTCCCACGATGTTTCTCTTCCCAGAAAGAACTATGTGCCGCTTTGGCTCATCGTACGATGCATTCGCTTCCTTATCTTTTCTTTTTTCTTGTCTTGGTAGACATGTCCTTCACATAGAAAACCTGAGCCATATCATTGGCTAGGACGAATGGTTCGTCTGCATACGCAAGATTGTTGAGATCCACTGTTGTCATTCCGTCTTTGCGGGTCTTCCGTTACCCGCCTCGTGTCATATTGACCCATTTGCACGAAACAAAGGGACCTTTAAACCACGTCGATAGTCAAGTTCCCATATGTCCTGTATATAACCATAATATGTTTCCTTTCCGTCTTGGTTTACGCATCAAAGCGGACACCACTGTTTTGGTTGGTGCTCTTCTTATCTTGGGCGATAGTGTAAAATGTATTACCATTTATCTCGTACCCTTTGAAAGTCATTATATTCAAGATGGTAACTGGGACAGCAAGTACAGGTCATCTTCAATAGAGGTGTCATGCATGGTATGCGGTATACGCAACCAGTTGGCGAAACTCCTGGTTTGTTCACGTGTAATCCGGTCATCAGACCGCTCCGGTGTTTGGGCGTAGCAAATTCTTGTGTTCATCCATATACGGAGCCACCAAGGCGGAATTCTGTAGAACTGTAGTGTGCTTCGGTGAGAGAATGTCCGTCCATACATATTATTTGTTCCCTCCTAGCGTGCCTTTTCCATCCAGTCTGCCCTTATGCCGCGATTCAGGAACACCAATCGGCTTAAGGTCAGAATAAAGTCAATACAAAACTCAATGACCTCCTCATTTTGATGGCCCTTGGAGATGCTTCCTTCCGCCTAGCACGGTTATGAACATATTTCTTTAAGACTCCCATGAACCTCTCAAAGGGGAACATATTGTGTAGAAATACAGGACCCAAAACGTTAATCTCTTCAAGATAGGTGAACTAGGGCGTGCGTCATGATGTTGAAGAAGGATGGTGGGAACACCAACTCGAACCGACAAGACATTGCACCAAATCATTCTGTAACCTTGGTATGATTTCTGGGCGATTACCTTACGAGAGATTGCATTAAGAAATGCACATAGCTTCACAATGGCTAATCGAGCGTTTTTCGGTAGAAGCCCTCAATGCAACCGGAAGCGATTGCGTCATAATCATGTGGCAGTCATGAGACTTTAGGTTCTGGAACTTTTTCTCTGCCATGTTTATTATTCCCTTTATATTCGACGAAGCCGACGGTACCTTATCTTGAGCAGGCATTCAAAGAAGATTTCCTTCTCTTCTTTGGTAAGAGCGTAGCTTGCATGACCCTGATATATGTCGTCTTCTCCGTGCATACGTTGCTGGTCCTCCCGTGCCTCAGGTGTATCTTTTGTCTTCCCATACATGCCCAAGAAGCCAAGCAGGGTCACGCAAAGATTCTTCGTCATGCGCATCACGTCGATTGCGGAGCGGACCTCTAGGTATTTCCAATATGGCAGGTCCCAAAATATAGATTTCTTCTTCCACATGGGTGCGCGTCCGTCAGCGTCCTTTGGAACAGGTTGTCCGCCAGGACCCTTTCCAAATATCACCTTCAAATCCTTGACCATATCATGTACATCAGCACCAGTACGGTGGCGAGGCTTCGTCCGGTGATCCGCCTCACCTTTGAAATGCTTGCCTTTCTTTCTTACGGGATGCCTGCTTGGAAGAAATCGACGATGTCCCAGGTACACATTCTTCATACAACTATTCAAATATATACTGTCGGTATTATCCAAACAGTGCGTGCATCCGCGGTATCCCTTGTTTGTCTGTCCTGATAGGTTACTGAGAGCAGGCCAATCATTGATGGTCACGAACAGCAACGCCTTTAGGTCAAATTCTTCCCCCATGTGCTCATCCCACGCACGTACACCTGTTTCATTCCACAGTTGTAAGAGTTCTTCAACTAATGGCCTTAGGTACACATCAATGTCGTTGCCGGGTTGCTTAGGGCCTTGGATGAGCACTGGCATCATAATGAACTTCCGCTTCATGCACAACCAAGGAGGAAGGTTATACAAACATAGAGTCACAGGCCAGGTGCTATGGTTGCTGCTCTGCTCCCCAAAAGGATTAATGCCATCTGCGCTTAGACCAAACCATACGCTCCTTGCGTCATCTGCAAACTCCTTCCCGTACTTTCTTTCGATTTTTCTCCACTGCGACTCGTCAGCTGGTACTCTCAACTTTCCGTCTTTCTTACGGTCTTCTTCGTGCCATCGCATCGCCTTGGCATGCTCTTTGTTTTGGAACAAGCGTTTCAACCGTGGTATTATAGGAGAATACCACATCACCTTGGCAGGAATCTTCTTCTGGGCGCTCGCCCTCGACATCACCATGCTCATCGCGGCTGATCTTATAGCGCAATGCACCACATACCGGCAAGCGTTCAAATCCTCGTACTCACCGCGGTAGAGGATGCAATCATTAGGGCATGCATGTATCTTACGCACCTCTAACCCTAGAGGGCAGATAGCCTTCTTTGCTTCGTCGTACTCTCGGGCAATTCGTTGTCCTTTGGAAGCATATCCTTTATCATTACCAAAGAACTTTCCAAATCCCTTGTCGAAACACCATTCTACGCCTTCCATTGCAGCAATTCGGTGTGGTGCCCAGCTTTTTCTTGTCACCTACGAATTCGGGTACAACAATTTTTGTGATCCTCTAACATGCGCTGCAACTTCTTCTTCTCCAAATCACTTGCGCTTTCTCTTTGCATCGGCAATGGCCCGACCTAGATCATCAACGGGCTCATCTGATGCCTCTTCTTCAACTTCTTCCCGCATTGCCGCCCAGCTTCTTCCGCATTACCGGCTCAGCTTCTTCCCCCATTGTTGTATCATCGTATTCAGGGAACCCATGGCGGGATAGCTGTCGTCGTCCTCTTCTTCTTCATTGTCTTCCATCATAACCCCTCTTTCTCCGTGCTTGGTCCAAACATTATAGTGGGGCATGAAACCGGACTCAAACAGGTGGACGTGAATGATTCTTGACGCAGAGTAATTGCGACCATTCTTACAGCCAGCACATGGACAAGGCATAAAACCATCCGCCCGCTTGTTTGCCTCAGCCGCAAGCAGAAAAGTATGCACACCCTAAACGAACTGGGGAGAGCATCGGTCATCGTACATCCATTGCCGGCTCATCTTCATTACACAACACCCGAATAGACCAAATTAATACAAGTTCATACATAAAGTTCATACAACACTTAAATGCAACAAACAAATAACTCTCTAGCTAAAGCATTTAAATGCAACAACAAATGCGATCAAGATCGCAACTAAGGTAACAATTGATCCAACAGCATAATGATACCAAGCCTCACTATCGATGGCATATTTTCTAATCTTTCTAATCTTCAAGCGCATTTTCTCCATCTTGATCTTGTGATCATCGACGACATCGGCAACATGCAACTCCAATTCCATCTTCTCCCCCTCAATTCCTTTCAATTTTTCTTTCAAGTGCTCGTTTTCTCTTTCAACTAAATTTAACCTCTCGACAATAGGGTCGGTTGGAATTTCCGGTTCACATATCTCCTAGATAAAAATATCTATGTCAACTTGATGGGCATAATTTGTCATAAACACGAAATGCAACAAATAGTTTTAAAAGAGAATATACCACATCCGAATCATAACAAGGACGAGGGCCGACGGGGCCGGATATCTAAACCATGGCACTATGTATAACAAACAACGTCGGGTAAGATAATTATTATACGAGTAACTATATATCCAAATCACACAAACATCAATTTTTATATAAAATTTCATGAACAAGAGGCTCACCACAAGGTGGTGCCGGGCGACGGATCTTGAGGCGATCGACGGTGGTTACGACAGAGATTTAGAAGGCACTAAGTAAACCACACCTACATATGTAAACTAAGTGTTATTTTGACCTCAAATTGCATATAAATCAAATACTAGCACATATATATATTTCCTCCCAAATTACTAAACTCACAAATTAATAACTATATAAACCAATGCAAGAGCTAATCTAGCAATGAGAGATGAAAGGACAAAGTTGCTAACCTTTGTGATCACTTGAATGGATGGGGGCCTTCAAATCTTGACAAATTTTGGGCAAAATGTGTGATGAGCTCGAGGGGAGAAGAGGAAGAACAGAGAGGAGAGGAGAGGGGAAAGGGGGAAGAACAGAGCGAGCTGGACGAAGGGTTTATATGCAGGAGGACCTATAGTACCGGTTCGTGCCACGAACCGGTACTAAAGGTGCTGGAAGGGCCCCATTCTGACAACATCCTGCCACCACTCTCATTAGTACCGGTTCGTGGCACGAACCGGTGCTAAAGGTTAGCCACGAACCGGTGCTAAAGGCTAGCCATTGGAACCGGCACTAATGTGCTTCACGTTTGACCCTTTTTCTACTAGTGTAGGTTATTCGTTGCAATTGATTCTTTACATGGTGTGTTGCGCTTCAATTCACGGTTAGCTGTGATTTGTCCTATTCAAGCTTTCTTTTGCTCTCGCTGCATATTTGCATATTTCTGCCTTTCTCTTGCGCACTTTTTTTTGTCTTTTGTGCTAGCTCCATATATGCATATTTATTTCTCCCTTGTGTGCATTTTTTAGCAATTGAGTTGAATCGTTAATTGTTTTGCTTTGTTGATAGGCTTGGCGTTTCTTTTTCAATTTTTCCTCCTTTTCTTCATTGGTCATCTGTGCATACCGCTCTCTATATATTTTATTTCTTTGTTCCTTGGCATCCATGACTGGAGATAGAGACCCAAATTGCTTTGTTGCATGTGAGTTTTGTATATTGTATGAATCTTTATGTTTATAAAAAAGAAGAAACTAATTAGATTTTGCATCATAAATAGAATATGTTTATAAGTTACCTTAATTACATTCGACATCAACATTAGACTATATGTGTTGTCTCTACATCGAAAATTGCTTTTAGAGGCCGAGCTCCATTGAGGCCTCCATTTGCAAAGTTCAAAATTCAAAATTTCACGTTCTCAAAAATTCTGAAAAAAATTACGGATATACATGAAGGCATAATGTACATGTGTGCAAATTTTCTATTAAATCAAGGTAAGACCATCATACATAGAATTAGTAAGTTTTCTCTTACCTATAGCTAAATGTTATCTCGTTTGTCAGTTAGTTAGATGCTTCACATTACTGTTTTAAACCAAGATAGTGCTTATATTCTAATCATGGTGTTATAATATTGCAATTGTCATAATTAACCAAACTATTTTAATAAGCTAAACTACTTTCATTTACTATATCTTTTTGTTCAAATAATATATTTTGTAGTGCGGTATCCCTAAAAAAATTTAGGACACAATCTAGGAATCCGTCTCATCAATCCTGTTCATGAGCAGGTCATCCCTTTTCTCTCTCATTAATTTGCCCCTCAATTAGCTCATTAAGCGTGGATCTGGCTGTGTGCGCGCATGAGACCGATCCACTGTTAACCTATTCTCTAGGCTACTGTATATAAGTTGATGATTTTATCTAAGGGAGCGAGGTGGGATAATATAAAACATAAGAATCTATTCCTTTGATGTAATCATGAGCATGGTCAGTTGGACGTGTCCATCAGAATTTATTGGTAGGACATGAATTCAACTCACAATGGGGCATATTTTTTGGGATGAGGCCCATCGGGCATATGCGGTTCTTATATGGGGGGAAATCAACTGACGAAAATTTGACAACCACCGATGATGGATGGACGAAAATTACAGGCGGACAAAAATTCAAAAGGAAGAAGCGTTAGCCCTTTTATTGTTAGGTAAAGATAAAGATAAAGATAAAGATTCTTATTCTATACATTGGATTTTGGTCTAGTAGACCCTAAACATGCTATTCTGATGATACCCACAGTGTTACTACACTTTGGGAAACTTGGATTTATGGTTCACTTCAATACCACTGAAGTAGCTCAATTCAACTTATGTCACTGCTCATACAAGTACATGGTTATTATAATTATAAACACCATGTTTGTTTTGTCCTTGAATGGTCCGCCACAATAATTTAGCAAGTGTGCATTCGAGAAAAATATGTTGTATTGTTTTGTCCTAATCACAAAAACAACATCGTTTACTAGCTACTCAACTACGTTTTACCAAGTTATCATTTTTCAAAATTATTCTCTTCTGCACAAATCACATAAATACCTTGATAATTATATGTACATGCAAGGGTGACAACTTGACACCAAAATCTAGGCTGCTTTGCTTGCAGAAAAATGAATTATACCCATGACAAAGCAGTGAGAGCACTGCAGAAGCTAGGCTAGGAAACTCGTGTCACTGTCTGTTTTTTTTTTCCTTTTCTAAACCTCTGTCTCTATAGTTATCAGAATGGGCGAGGTGAATCCTGTAGTGAGTATACCACGCACTAGTTCCTTTCGGTTTTCTTCCACTTGACACAAGCATGTGACACCATCGCATTCTTCGTACTCGCATTGTTCAAGCAAGTGTATCCTCTTCAAACACACAGCCTGCTTCCTGATGAGCCTGATGCAACACATCACCTCCATGTCTACTAATTCCACGGGCTTTTATCTCTAGCAAACTCAACTTGCGGTGCTCAAATTTATGTGTTTCATTAGCCTCTGCCTCACTGAACTTGTAGGGACCTTGATCTGGGAAGCGGCGGCGAGATAGCTACATCAAAACAAAGAAAGAAAAACAGGTATGATTATTTAGTGTAGGACTGTTTAAAGAGGTAGGGAATATAAGATTGCCCCTAATTGCATCAAAGGATGCATGCATGCAGATGGAAAGAGGTTTTGCCTTATTAGAAAAAAGAACTAATATGTACAGATTATTAGAGAGAGATGATAAGTTGCACTAGCTACTACTACGTACCTCAATGTAAAGGTTGTTGAGGAATGGCGCAGCATGAAGCACAGAAAGGATCCAGGCCATCTTGGAGATATCCAAGTTACAAAGATGAATATCTGTGAGGCTACTCAATGCGGGAGACATCCATGCTGGACTATCAAAGTAGCATTGCAGATGCCGTGCCGAGAGGTTTATGATACCGAGGCAAGGAACACAGCCGAAACGCATGCTCTAGACTGTCGTAGAGTCGTCGCACACAAGGCGCTCAAGTTTTGGTACCCAACTCAGTTCAACCACATGGAAGAAGCAATCATAGAGTTCCAAGGCCAAGAGCACCAGGCTGGAAGCGTTGATCTCCCAAACAGAACCCGCGCAGTGTGTCAAGGAGAAGAGTTCGAGCCGGTGGCAAGTGTTGAGGAGACGAGTGATCTCTGACATGCTGGAGAAGACGATGTCGTGCAAGGCCAGATTGGTGAGCTGGGAGAAGGCAAGGGGGTAGGCCGCCAGGAATGACGCAAAGCGTCGACCAAACACAACCCCAGGTGGATCAGCATGTGCGAGGTAGTCTTGGTCCTCTTGGATGGTGAATTCCACGTATGGCGTCAGTATGGTGAGCTCGAGGCGATCGGCGGTGATGGCAGTCATGGCATCGCCGATGGAGCATAGGTACGGGCCGTCTACAAGGTAGAAGGCGAGGCGCAGGCTCGTCAGGTAATGGGTAGGCAGAAGAAACCACGTTACTGCATTGGTGTATGTGGTCATGACTTGATGTACTGAGAAATCCCATCGTCGGTGCGACAGGGGTACCATGGTAGCAACGTCGATGTCAAGGTCGGGGAGCAGGTGTGTGAGCTGCCTCAATCGCCTCGTGACGGCGCCGGCCTTCACAGCCGTACGCAGGTCTAGTCGCCGGAGGATTTCGAGGAGGACGTTGTCGGGGAGCAGGCCGATCCCCCCGTCGTCGTGGTCGTCGTTATCACGCTGCACTCGTGTGCGCTCATGGTTGTTGTCCATGTGCAGGGAGGACTGGTCGGTCTCCGTCTCCATGAGCTCGCGCAGGCAGGTCGATCGAGCTTGCACCGCGTGGCTCTAGACATATATCGGTGTATGTGTCGCAGACTCGAAGTGGGCGTGCCAGAAGTCTTATTAGCTTAGGTTTTGGATTGGAGGTATCCGAGTACAGCAGTACGTGACGTGTCCTTGAACAGCACGTACGTTACGATGCAATGGACTTATCATGAAGGTGAGTGTATGTACGTGTCTACAAGTATTTGCACGCGTGTTAAATAGAACTAATATATACATATTTTACAGGTGTATAACACCGGCCACACAAATAGTGAGTTTCCCTTGCCCTAGCCCTCGCCACAAACCAGGTTACCGGGGAGGCAATCTTGTTCCACCGATCTCAATCGGCCAGGGCGCTTGCCCCCTCTCCCTCCGGTTGTTGCTCCGGCGGTAGGGGGAGGACCCCGTTCCTTTGCTCCGTAGTTAGGGTTCGGATTTGTAGGTCATAGCTAATGCGTTGTTGGGGTGGTGAGAGTGCCACTAAGACGAATAAATCTACCTCAGCTCCACTCCTACACCGGCAGTGCCCTTCATGGCGGCATCACGAAGTTGATGGCATCGTATGTTTGCCGGTCCTATAGATTGACGGCATCATGGTTCATGGACGGTGTCGGCAAGGCGGCGGCGGTAACTCCATGAGGTGTGTCTCTCCTTCTGCAATGTCCCCGTTGTTGCGGTGTTGTTTTCGACGTCATGGTGGAGCAGGGAGGTTGTATACGCAAGTGACAGCTGAAAGATGGTGCATGTTTGTGTTGGGCTTGTGGTTGGAGGCTGACAATTCTGGTTTCCTCCACCGGCGTCGCTGTTATACGGGGTGTCAGATCTGGACTATGATAGCATGTCCAAGGACATGTTGCCCTGATTCTTTCAATGGCAATGGTTTTCCTTCTGGCAAACTACTTTGGTGGTTCGTAAAGCTGCAGATCAGCGATGGAGCCACATCAAGTTTGGGTGAAGAGGTGATATGTCTTTTTTCTCTTTGGTGACCGTTTCGATGGTGTCGAAGAGAGGGACATGCGCTAGTATTTTGCGTAGAATTATCCTATCTTTTCAGTCATGTAAGGTCGGTATTTACTTGTCTTCTAACTTGATCTTTATATTCTATAAATAAGACACGTATTACCATGAAGGAATAGAACTAATACAAATGCATGCGTAGCCACACTTGCACATCTGTACTGGTTGTATCGGTGGTAGTGGCTCCGTTTGAACTGAGTTGCGCGATAGCAGCTTTGGGAAAACAAGTGCAAGTGGGCAAAGGGAGAGCATCGAGGTGTGTCCGCCGTGGGACGATTTTTCCGCTCGTTCGGGAGACCCTGACACTGTTTTGTGGGCTTAGGTCAGGCTGGACCCGGTGGCAGCCAAAGGTTGGGCGCAACACAGTGTAAAATTTCCATGTCGATCGGCTTGGTGATAGTACTACTACTCCATGTCGACCCTGACACTCTTGGAGTATATATCTTTTGCGGGGCATCGAGATCTGCGTTCGTCAATTAACTACAGAGATTGATCCAGCACTGACGACCGGTCAACAAATACGCCGGGTCTTTCGAAACAAGATTATATTTACATGGGTAGACGTGTGGGTGGTGGTGCAAGTTGCGTCAGATGCACTGTAATATAATCCACCCTCAGCCAATGGCCACTCGCCTTTTCGTTTTTCTCGAAGTTCCAACTATATACTAGTATTGCTGTATTACTTTCTCACAAATGGGAGTATACTATCTGATATACTTAAACTGGCCACAATAAAAGTAACATCAGATCCAACTCAACAAATTTGTTTACGTTGCAATGAGTTAATGAATTAATGAGGAGAGAGATAAATTAAGTAATAACTTAGTTAATTACTCATTCTATAAGTAACATCATACATATTAAAACAAAATGAGTCTATAACCTAATAAATAAAGTTTGACAGGACACTACACATATGTTACTACAACTGTAAACAAAATAACATAATCTAGAATAACATGTATTTTATTAGTGTAAGTTACTCTTCACTGTGACTAATCTTACACCCGTGACCTCTTGTATAAGGTAACGCATAGCAAAGTTGCGAATGACATCACAAAGCTCTGCATCTTTCATGAGACCCAACCGGAGAAACAATCAAGAGGGCGGGAGAGAATGGAGGGGGCGGCGCAGCTTGTGTCCGTCGTCGGGCAGCTGGTGGGCGGGGAGTACCGGCAACTCCGCGGCGTGGGCGCCCAGGTGGCTGAGCTCAGCGACGAGCTGGCCACCATGAACGCCATCCTCCGCATGCATTCCGATGCTGAGGAGGACGCCGCTGACCACTTCATCCGGGAGTGGGTGAGGCAGGTCAGCGAGCTCGCCTACGACGCGGAGGACTGCGTTCACCTCTACATCTTCCGCATCCGGTGCAGGCCGAGAGACCGCTTTATCGTCTGGTCCAAACGCCTCCTGGCGACGCTTTTCCCTCGCCGTCGACTAGCTCGAGAGATCCGGGTGCTCCACGCTCGTGCTGTTGCTATCAGCGAGCGCCATGCGCGTTACGCCTTCAGCCGACCAACTCCTTCATCGGCCCATGTACGGCCGGTAGCGACCGGCGCGCATGCGCTCCGTCCTGCCAACGATGGTCATCAGTTCGTCGGCATCAAGAAGCAGGCTGAAACCCTCACCAAGAAGCTCAAGGTAGTGAGTGACAACGAATTTGTCACGGAGCAGCTTCAGGTGTTCTCTATCGTGGGATTTGGTGGGCTGGGGAAGACTACGCTGGCCATGGAGATGTGCCGGCAGCTGGAGGCGGATTTCCAGCGCCAAGCGCAAGTCTCCGTGTCCCAGACGTTCGACGGTGGGAAAGATCTGAAGGGATTGCTAATACGCGTGCTTCGTCAGATTGTCAAGCCCAAGATAGGTACTGAGGAAGACATCAAGGCCAAGGTACAAGACCCATTGGATAACATTGAAAACATGGACATACATGGTCTAGCCGAGAAGCTGAAGGTGCTTCTCAAGGACACGAGGTACGTATTAAATAGTTAAACATTATACGGCTTACAGACTATCAGTATGCTTTTTGCTGGATGCTGGTTTGAGTACTCCTGTACAATTGAAATAATTCCTAGATAATCTAGAAAATTTCGATGGTAAAGTTGAGCGTCCGGACCAATGCCATGCACACCTCTGACACCACCTGGCCCACATCCAAAACCTATCTTCCGCTGCATCCGCAAGCTCTTAGACCTCTTCCAATGTATTGGTACTAAAGTGGGCTGCTAAGTGCATTAAAATGCTTAGCAACTAATGTCTCCAATGCATCGGTGCTTAGGTTTTGTAGCTAAGCCTTCTCTATTTAATTGTTTAGTAATAAAACTCCTTCATGTATTGGTTGGTAGTCTTTTTGTCTAGGTTCACGTGCTTAGCATTGGTTCTTGTTAGCACCTGTACACCGTTAATCCTCTCTCTCCTCTTTAATTACTTTGCCACATCATTTTTCTGCCTATGTGGCATCCTTAGCACCTGTACACCATGGAGCTTAATAATAAAACTCCTTCATGTATTGGTTAGTAGTCTTTTTGTCTAGGTTCACATGCTTAGCATTGGTTCTTGTTGGGGTCACCATAATCCTCTCTCTCCTCTTTAATTACTTTGCCACATCATTTTTCTGTCTATGTGGCATCCTTAGCATCTGTACACCGTGGAGCATTGGGAAGGGCCTTAGAGCATCTCCAACGGCCATGCTATATAAACGTCGCGCCGTAAATTTATGGTTTTCAGCGCGTGCGCAATCGCTATCCGAACTCCAACGGACGCGCAATAACCGCGCACGCGGCATAAAGAGTTGAGCGCGCAGCCCGAATCGCCATCATGTTTATTTGGTGCGGCGCTCGACCTCTCGCGCCGCGCTCTCTCCGCCGCGCCACTTTCGCCCCTTCGGCGAATTGACCCGATGGACGGCCGCGCCGGCACCCCCTCACCCCTTCCTACACCCGCAACCCCTCCGCCACCGCCGCCGCCGCCGCAAACCCTAGCGCAAGGAGCTTGTGGGCATGAACTTGAACTTGTGGGCATGAACTTTTATGTCATGAACTTGTTTTGGTGATTTCAATTATGCCATGTCTTTGTTTTGATGTTTGAAATAACTCATCTCGTCTCCAAAATGCAACATATGGTAAGCGCCGGCTGCTCGCGTTGGTTTTTAACACGCCTGCTGAAGCTACTCACGCGCGTTAAACTTTTGAGCAGCCGCTAGAGCAAGCGCTCCTCGCCGCGCAAAAACAGACGCTCGACGCGCTGCAAACGCGTTTTTAGCTCGCCGCGCGTGGAGGCTGTTCAAGATGCGTTTATCGGCGCATTCATGCCGGTTCAGAGGGCGTGGCGGCTTTCTACCACACCCAAGCTAGCTGACCGGCCATCAAGTGCGCCACATTCACATCGCCGCTCCACACCTTTCATCACACCCGCTCACTCTCCTCACCGCATTATGTTGCTTCATCCTAACATGACTGGATGGGACGGCTTCCAACCATTCAAGCCGGTTGGCTGGCAGTTCGCCTGCCCGATATTCATAGCGGCGCGGCGAACGAGAAGGCAATTCTTGGTGTCCATATTACTATTGAAAGCCAGTTGGCGATGCCACGAAACTCTGCCCCATTGAGCCCCATCTCCGAGAAAGAGTGGATGGTGGAACACGTGGCCACGTCTGATGAAGTGTAGAGAAAACAAAGGTCCTGTCTTTTTCCCTGTGAAAATTATTCCAAAAAGTAATGAAAATGATGTGTCCACTTTTTATTTGATGACTCCGATGACCTCCTGGCCCTATTCATGTCCGCGATACATCCGGACATGTCCATGAACATTTGCTTATGTCTGTTTTGACGAACCGCATTGGTGTGGCACTTAGTGCTTCTTCTATTGTAGAGCATGTTAAGGGACAAATCAAGACCAACATGCATTTTCTAGAGCATCCCGAGAATACCTCGTCATAAGACTGGCCATAGCGGGAGTAACTTCAAAAGTAACATCGGCTCCGCTCAGCAAGTTGCTTCATCCTAAGTTACTCAAATTTGTCTAGATCACATATCCCAACATCCTAACATCGGCTCCACTCAAAAGTAACTTAGCTAGTTATCATAACATCACATATCCCAAGATAATATGAGTCTATAACCTAGCAAATTAAGCTTTGCACGACACCACAAATATTTTACTACTCCCTTCATCATGGTTTACAGGGCATGCACGTTGTTCTAGGTTGACAATTTAACTAGCTATATATGTATTATATATGAGAAATATATGTTTAGAAACTACATACTCTTAAGAATCCAATAATATACTTTTGGTGACATATAACTCATGTTTAGTTAGTCAAAATGACGACATAGAACTACGCGCACGCCCTGTAAACCGAAATAGAGGGAGTACCCACTATGAAGGTAGCAACACAGCCTAGGGTAGCTTGTATGTTACTATTAGTGTAAGTTACTCTCCACTATGACAAGTCTAAGGCTGGTCACAGTGGGGAGGAACTTAGGAGTAACATCACACACTCCAATACAACTTTGCTTATGTGGCACGTATTTAATGAAGAGAGAGGTGCTTGTGGTAACTAGCTAAGTTACCGGAACATCACACATTCCAAGAAACAATGAGTCTATAACCTAATAAATATATCGTTGCATGACACTACATAGATGTTCCTACCCACTATGAAGGTAGTAACATAGTCTAGGGAAGTGTGTAAGTTACTAGCTTATGTTCTTGCCCATTGTGACCAGCCTAAGCTCCAAGAGATTCCTATTGGGGAGAAATAAATAATCCCATTTGGTGGTCCCCTAGTCCCAATAATTATCATGGTGGTGACAACACCAACATTATGGTAGTGATTCCAAGCCTATCGTTCTCATGTTTACATTCTTTAGAAATACTTCCTCTATTTCAAAATATAGATTTTAATATAGACTACATATGAATGTATATAAACAAATTTTAGAGTGTAGATTCACTCATTTTGCTTTGTATGTAATCCATATTTGAAGGAAGTAGCATACATTCAAGTTGATTTGCTCACAAGTGTTGAAATAAAGTTAAAACATCAAGTTCATTTATTACAGCATCTTATGTATATTTAGAATCTTTTCTACAGCTGGATTCGATTTACACCCGGTAGTGTGACTATACCGGACTCTATCCATAGCCGGTTACGCGGTTACACAAATAGATTTAGAATGATGTAGAGTTTGCACAACTTTGCCCATAAGATGAAGCTTTCCCTTTTGTTTCTTACTTTCATGCATTATGGCATCTTCAAGATGGACACACAGACCTCCCCCAACCGTCGGAATCGCGTTGTCCGAACAACGGATCAAAGCCATCCAACGCGGGTTTCTATTGGTCCACGGAGCGGTCCAGACACATTTTCTCCCGCAAACCGGAGACAAGCGTAGTGGAGGTTTGCGGGAGTCCGGACCGATCACAAGCCCGCTTCTGACCGTCCTGGCCCACCAAAACACTTCCTCCGCGCCCGCGCACATTCCTGCCCGAAATGGTCAGCTGGTCAGCCCCCGCATTCATGCCCGGCCAGAGCGGACATAACCGCCCACTAGCGCCAACAATGATGCGGCACGCTGGCGGAGAGGCCGCCGCCTGTGCCGCTTCCCGGTGCAGGCCGGCGCCACCTGTTCGTCCCTCTGCCACCCACTGCTGTCCTGTCCGTAGGCACAATCATCCATCTTCGCACCCCTCCCTACCATGGATCCCTCCTCTGCCAAATCTCTCTTGGATGGGCCGACGATAGAGCAAAAGAAAGAGATGGTCGACATTGTTGCAGGCTGCCAGGCCGGCGTGCAACCGGAGGACGCTTCCTCCTCCGACATGCTGATGGAGGATGCCCCCGACGACGATCCCCCGCCATTGTCCTCCTCACCTGCGCCAACCTCCTTCGCTGCAACCTCGCCGGTGCATTGCATCATGATCATCGGCAAGGCCCGTGCCCATTATATGGACATGGTGCAGGAGGAGCAATTCTGGGAGGCACAGGTCAACAGTACAACGCCATGCTCATCCAGGAGAATATGCAGGCGGAGGAGCAGGTCACCGCTGGCAGGGCGATCACGCCAGATGCGAACGTGGCGGATCAATAGGTGTTGCTCGACTCCTACTACACCACACGTGAGATCCGCCTCACCCACTGGCGGTACCGTCAACGGGTGGCGGAGGTGGTGGCCACCTACAAGGAGAACGACGACGTCGACGAGGAGCTGTTCGGCTTCATCGATGAGGAGGAGGTCATCGCCGGCTTCGCTGAGCCCCGCCGCCACGACCACGAAGCCAATACGTCCACAGGCACCGCCGCATCGAGGAAGAGTAGTGCACGGTAGGTCGTCGCCGCTCCGATCCCAGGAAGGCGACAGCACCCCCGCCCCCCTCCCCCCCCCCCCATCTCATCGACGCCAAGCTTGGTTGGCTAAGCATCGTCGTCCAATTAGTCGCTTGGCAGTGATGTGGAGGCGCACAACTTTTCGTCCCAGGGCTCCAGAGGTGGAGCTGGAGAGCGCCGAGGTGGAATTCAAGACGATGAAGCTTCAGTTCTCGACGTTGATGGCTGGAGACGGTACCGGGCGCCGGCGATCATTTAGTTTAGGTTTCGAATAGAACTATGTCTGAAATGTAAAGAAATTTGTCATGTTTATATGAATTCCACATGTTCATATGAAATCCAGACTTCTTTATATGAAATACACCATGTTTATACCAAAATTCGCTCGGTTTACACTAATTTCATCCGATTGGTTCGAGTTGTTGACCGGATATATGCGGCTAGCATTGAATGTCGTCTGCCCGCATCCGTGACCGCGGACAGATGTGGAAGGTTTTTTGCGGGCTGCCGTTGAAGACGCCCTTACCCCATGGACAGACCAATGCTTGTTAAACAAAACCATTCATTACTCAACACTTTCACCGCAACACCAACAACCTGAGACATCCGTCCATCCCTCAATCAATAGGTTGTACAAATGAAAATGCGAAAAACCTTGTTAGGACCTTCCCATAACTCCCTCCCCTGAGGCTGGCCATAGTGGGGGTAACATAACCTATAACATGCACTTGGGATTAGCAAACATGCTTATGTGGCATATAATTAAAGAAGAGAGAGAGGGTTAGAATAACATAGGTAGATACCATATCATGTTAAATGCTATGCTACTTTGTGTCATGAATGACAATAAATAAAATCATCTACGATCTTTATTTTATATTCTTATGTCTTATGAAGGTAGTATGATCTGATTAGTATCGTATCGTGATACTTAGTATATATTCTTTCCCCACTATGACCAGCCTGAAACTCTCCTGCCGCTCCCCGAGGCAGCCCGCGGGAGTCACCAGGAAAAGCACGTGCGGCGCGCGTGACGACAGGGTCGTCTCTCGTCTCGTCTGGTGCTGGTGGCGCAGGAATGGCAGGCTGCAGCGTGTGTTGGCGTGCACGACTCACGGCGCTAGTGTGGAGGCTGGCCGCGGCCTTGTCCTGCAGTGTGTGGCCTGGGGATCTGGTGGGCTAGGTGGCTTCGCGAAGTCTGGCGTGAGGCGGACGCCGCACTGGAGCGGCTTGCAGCGCTTGGCTTTGGCGTGGAGGGATGGGACCAGGCAGTGGTTGTTGACCCAGATGCGGATCTGGTGGCGTCCTACTCATTTGCGCGACGAGAGGCCGAGCGCGGATGACCAATGGACAACGTGCGTGGGATTCATGCCCTAGTGCTTGGATCTGATGGTCGCGGTGAGAAATGCCATTGTATGGGTGACGACAGCGGCTGGCGCGGTGGCTGGTGCTCCATGTAGTGCCTGGAATTAGGGCGGCGGCCCCTCTTCTTCTATGGCGGCAGACTACATGGTCGAGTGGGCGACTCGGAGACTGGATCTCGAGGTGTTGTCGACCTTTCTAAGGATGGTGCCAGTATGGGATGTCCCCTCCATCAATAAATCAGGTTCGATGCGGCTCGATAGGGGACACATGCATCTCTTCTGGAAACGTCGGGCAATGCTTGTCGCCGGCAGGTGAAGCCAATGGGTCTGGCGGAGGCGTCAAGTCATGACTGTTACTAGCAGGAGATGCATGATGGCTCTGGCGGAGTTGCCATGTTTAGTCTGTTGTTCCTGGATTAAAGGTGGTGCGACAGTGGCCGGTTGTAGGCGCTATGGGGCGTCTTCGTCTTCCGGTGTCTTCTCTAGAGGTATTAAGGCCTGATGTTTAGTATGACATGACAATTATGAGTTAGCAAGCATAAAAAACAAAATAGATAAGAAAAAAAAATCTAACATGACCTTTGCTAAAAAGAAAACATGACGAGTGCTAGAAATCTGTAAACGTAAACAAATCGATGTTTCATGAAAACATCAACACTCATGTCAATACTTGCAAATAGAAGCAACCGACACTAAAATAGATCCTAGGCAAAATATGGAAGAAAAATTCAACATGACCTTTGCTTAAATCAGGGCATAACGAGTGCCAAAAATTCGGCAAAACATAAATGGCTCGACGTTTTGTGAAAGCATTGACACTCATGTCAATGCCTGCAAATGGAAGCCAGCGATACTAGAATGGATCCAAGGCAAAACATGGAACAAACAACTCGACATGACCTTTTCTAAAAAAAAGGACATTACGAATGCCAGAATTCAGCAAAGAAAAAATGAATCGACGTTTCGCAAAAAATATTAGCACTCATGTCAGTACCCGCAAATAGAAGCCAATGACACTAAATAGATCCTAGTATGGAAGAAATAAATCGACATGACCTTTGCTAAAAAAGAGGTCAAAACGAGTGCCAGAAATAAGATGAAACGTAAATGAATCGAAGTTCGACAAAAACATTGGCACCCACGTTAATACCCACAAATAGAAGTCATCGAGGCTAGAATGGATCCTGCGTATTTACTCTAAGCTTAAATAACACTAAGACATAGTACTCGAATTTAACCTAAGTGAAATATCGATCAGATATGTACTTATATTTACCCTGAACAAAAATAACACTAAGCACAATTCTGTACTACTTGTATTTACCCTAAGCACAAATCTGAACATACCGCTTGGTGTTTGATGGCGGTGTGAGGCATCCGATGTCGGCAGAGGAGGGTGAGGGAGTCCTCGACAAAGGGGTCCTCGGGCTGCCGACATATCTTTATGGGCCGGACAGTTGGGCTGCAGTACAACTGCTAGAATGTTGAACTATGGGGCGACCCCGTATCCGTACAGAAGATCGTCGGTGCCCTGGTTGTCCTCCAAGTCAAGATGAGAAGAATCGGCATGTTTTGTAGTCGACCATGTGTAAACCCTAGTACCCTGTATTGCCTCTGAGGGCCATAGCCGGACACAAAGGTCCTTCATGGCCGGCTCCGCCATCCGGGGCAGCTCCATTATCTGCTTCATCTGATTATTCAGAAGGGGAGGGTGTTCGGGCATCTGAAACTGCGCCCAGAACAACCTGTGCTCGGTGTCGTCATCCCAGGCCGCGTAATGCTTTGCCGCATCTGCAACATTCCTCGGAAGATCCAAAAATGCGCCTGGGGTACGCCACACTTGTGTGAGGAAAACGAACCTGTGACCACCAAAAACACTCTGCAATAAGTATGGCTTACCATCTGCAATTTGCTTCACTTGGCAAAGCTCTTCTCGGGCACCCCGCGTCTCCGTTCTCTCCTCCTGGATCTCCAGCCTGATTTTAGACAACTCGGCGGCTTGACTTCCACTTTTCTGCTCAAGGTCATCACACTTAGTGACGGCATCATTGAGCTCTTGTTGCACTTCGGCCACTCTGGCCGCGTGCTTGTCAGTTGTCACCGGCAACCTTCATGGTCACCAACTCGGCAGCCACTCGCTCGGCCACCGCCCTCTGTTCAGCGGCCTCCTGCTTGTCCTTCTTTTGTTCGGTCTTGAGGTTCCCGACCTCCGCGGCGACAACTGCAACAATTACACAATATCCTTTGTTCAGGGTTCATCCCGAATACCTCGTTTAGCAAAGCAATTCGAACTACTGAAAAGTTTAGTCCAGACTTACTTTGCGCTTCGTCGAACCGCTTGTTGAGACGGTTGTGCTCTTCGTCGGAGCTCTTAAGCATCCGATTTACCTCGGCCAGCTCCACGGCGTTGGCAGCCGCAATCGAAGACGAAGCCTGTACAAATAAACTTGCACCATTTATTCCCCCGACATACTGATTTTCGATCCCCCGCCAGGTTCTATAACTCTTGGCAGGGTCTCAGGGGCTACGGTCAGATTCCTTTTAACCATAGAATCCCTTCTACTACTCGATCCCAGGCCGACTTTTTCAAACTCACGCCAGGCTCGGGGCTGCCATATATGAGGATTCAACGATAGTGCAGAACTCAGTTAATAAAAGTGAAAAGGGAATCGATCATATTACATGGCTCACCTCGAAACCCGTCATAAGGCCTCCGAAGGCTTCTATCAGTCCACTGTTAACGGACCGAACGCTCTGCAGAACCATGCCTGTTAGGGCACATTGTTCGGTAGCGATGGAGGAGCTGTCCAACGCCTCTTCCATCATATCCGGCAACTCAATGGTGAACCGCTCTTCGGTCATTGGCACTGACGGCTGTACCCCGGTCCTCCTTGGGAGGAGTGCGGAATGGACGACTCCGAAGGCCTCAGGGGCTCCAGAACAGTCTTCGAGGAGTGCTCGGATTGACCGAGCTCCCCGTCTTTATTTACCAGGAGGGATCCCTCCTCTGGTCTTCGGCGACTGAGGTGTTGGCCTTGGTCATAATGTCATCACCTCCTCCCCCTGTGTCCGGGCCGGGGGGAGTCTTGCGGGACATCACCTCCCGGTCCCCTCTAGGACCTAGGGAGGTGTGGAATGCGACGCGGTTCCACTCTCTGCCAGATGGGCTGGCGGAGAGTTCCCCTCCGAAACTTGATCAGTGGGGAGGTCGTGTGCGGGCTTTGATGTGAAAAACACGCACATGATTAGCAATAAACTAATGAAAGAATGCCCAGGGAGTCTTTGGATTCGTACCTTTGGGAAAGGGGTTTTACCCTAGGGACCCTCCGGGGAACCTCTTCGGACACGGCCAACTCCTTGTCGGAGTCCGAGTTGTCATCAGGGAGGACCAATTTGGCCTTGCGCGGCCTCTTCGAGGCATGAGGAGGTTGTTCCTCCTCAGCGTCCTCTGAAGTCGCCCTCTTCTTTGATCAGGAGGAGTCGCTCTCCTCCCCGTCCTCTTCCTGCTCTCCCTCTTGAGTGGAGGGGGCTTGGGTCTCTCCGGACTTGGAGTCCGGGTGCACCCTCGAGTGGAGGCCTTCTCTAGCCTTCCTCTCATCATTCTTCTTCTTCTCCTTTTTCTCTGGCACCTTGTACAGCGCCATGATCAGCATCTCATCCAGTAGGGCCGACCTGGGGCCTTCGAGCAGCGGGGCTGGACAACGGATTTTCCTGGCTTTTTTGAGCCAGCCTACGAGTAAGGGGAAGAAGGATTCATATCCCTTATCAAAAGGCAATTATACAAACATAAAAGAACGGAGCTTTATTACCTTCTTAGGAGGTTGCCCGGCGTCGAGGCCAATATCCTCCTCCTTGTCCGGCCACTCCGTGGGTGGTGCCATAGAAACAGAGCACAGTGGGCGTGTCTTCAAGCTTGTAAGCCCACATTGGGGCGGCCCGCTCTTGGAAAGGGAAGAGGCAGCGGCAGAGCATCACTTGAACCACATTGGTCAGCTTGGCTCCTGCCTTTATCATGTTGGAGATGCGCGTCTGTAGCTGCTCCACCTCCGTGGACGACTCCCAATAAAGGCCCTTCTTGGTCTAGGAGGTCAGCCTCGCATGAGGCCCGGATCTGAATTCGGGAATCGCCGTACAGGCCACATCACGCGGTTTGGTGATGTAGAACCACTCCTTCTGTCAGACCTTGACAGAGTCTATAAACGTGCCCTCCGGCCACTCGACTTGGGCGAACTTGCTAATCATCGCTCCCCCGCAGTCCGCCTGCTGGCCGGCGACTATCTTCGGCTTGACATTGAAGATCTTGAGCCACAAGTCAAAGTGCGGATGGACCCACAGAAAAGCCTCACAAACAACGATAAAGGCCGGGATGTACAGGAAGGAATTCCCGAAGGCATTGCTATCAAAGAAATTTTCATCCGTGTGTTTTCATTAGATGGTTGGTGCGGATATGGCCTTTACTATAATTTGTCGATCACGGATTTGATCTTAGTTTTCCTCCCTCGCCTAGGCATTGCTTTAGGCTTATATGACTATGCTACTTGCCGGCATATTTTTTGTGTGTGTTAGTATTTGATATGTGCATCCTATCTATGCAGTAGTCGGGTGTGTGCTCATCGTATTTTTATCCTCTTAATGCTTAAATTTCTATCAAATAAAATTCACACTTTATCAAAATATAACCACATAGGATTTGAAACAAGCAAGAAATTTTATCTTAGAGTCTCATGTTAGAGGGTTGGCTTGCCTTATCCAAATCGGGCTTGGTAGGGATCTCGATCGCCTCATGACATAGGGTAAGCGACCCTCAACTAAATAATACAGGGTCAGCGGTACTCATCTACGACATAAATCTACAGGTAGCTACCGATATTTTGTATAGCATTTCTAGATATGTCATAAGTATTGCACATAATATTAATTACTTCATAAATTCCAAAATTTACATAAGCTGCACGACAGGACTGGGTTTATGAATTGATGGTTCTCAGAAGTATTTTTATAGTTTAATTTCTCAAAAGTTACTTAATTTTTATTTTTCATCGTCAATTCCTAATTTCACCAGCGGCCTCAGATTGGTTCAGTCCTAAGACAGGCCCAACTTGGTTTTACAGCCTTAATACCATCTAAGTTTGTACTCCCTCCGTGAATGGATGTATCTAGACATATTTTAGTTCTAGATACATCCACTTTTATGTATTTCTCCGACAAGTATTTCCGGACGGAGGGAGTAGTATTTTCTACAAGTCGCCCCTTACTAGTCGCTTAGGTAGGTCGCATCCATAACGAATTTGTGGAGAGTGCGTCATAATATTAAGCTGTCATGCTTATGCCAATACGATGTGATAATAATGCATGTATCAGTGCCCTTTTGCACATCCATATAAATTGTCCTAACTACAGCATAAATATTGCAACCAGGTACCTCATTGTGATCGATGATGTATGGACCATAGCTGCTTGGGAATCAATTCAAGCCCAATTGCCAAAAAACAAATGTGGCAGCAGAATAATTGTGACCACGCGGATAGAAACTGTTGGTAAAGCATGCAGTCGTGCCAGTGTGCACAGCAACTACATTTATCACATCCAACCCCTCGGATCAACGGACTCAAAGAAGCTATTTCTTAGTAGAGCATTTGGATCCATGAATTACTCTTGCCCAGCGAATCTAGAAGTGTCAATGGATAAAATTTTGAAGAAATGTGGTGGGCTTCCATTGGCGATTGTTAGCATTGCGAGCCTCCTCGCCAACTATGACTCGCCTGAGAAGTGGGGGACAGTTTGCAACTCAATTGCTTCCATGATAGACAACAACCCTACACTCGAAGGGATGAGGCAGATAATCACACTCAGCTACAACCATCTGCCACATTACCTCAAAAATTGCATGATGTATCTTGGCATTTTTCCTGAGGACTACGTGTTCAGCAAGACTCGGCTCCTACGGAGATGGATAGCCGAAGGTCTGGTCACTGGGAGGAGGGGACAAACCATGATGGAGGTTGCAGAAGACTACTTTGATGAGTTGGTGAGTAGAAACATGATTGATATGGTTGCTTATGTGATCAGCTTCTATGATAGGGTGGAGACATGTCGGGTGCACGACATGATGCTTGAGGTCGCTGTGTCCAAATCCCTGGAGGCCAACTTTGTTAGCCTGGTAGGTGGACAATATCAAGCAATGTCATATGACAAAATTCGTCGTCTCTCTGCCCATGCTGGAGAAGGGGGAGCCAACAAGGTCGGTGATTCTCTGTCCAAGGAAAAAGCAGTGGGGCGCAGTAGCCGGAATGGCGTCGAGGAAATCAATGCTCAGCATGTCCGTTCACTGAGTATATTTGAGCTCGAGGGGCACAAGCTGCTTGATCGACTGGGTGAGTTCACCCTGTTGAGGGTACTTGACATGGAAGACTGCAAGGGCTTAGCTAACAAGCATATGAAGGATATTTGTCGGATGTACCTTCTGAAATTCTTGAGTTTGAAGGGTACAGATATCAGCTTCATGCCTTCTGAAGTCGGCAACCTAGAACATTTGCTGACACTTGACTTAGAGCAGACGCGCCTTTATCATTTACCAGATACTGTAAAAAAGCTAGAGAAACTTGAGTGCCTCAGGTTCGACAAAAAGGGCGAGTGGGGGGTCATGTGGAGGCCACCCAGAGGAGTCTCTAACATGAAGGCGCTGCGCGAGGTGGATAGAGTACTAGTCGAAGATGTTGAGATTGCTAAAGAGTTCGGCGAAATAGAGCAGCTGCAACGTATCTTTGTATATGTTGCTGACAATCCTCAGCAAAAGTATGTTCGTCAACAGCTTGCCCTCTCCCTGTCCAAGATGTACTCCCTCCGGTGGCTCAACTTGGGAGATGCGAAGGACGACGGTATGACAATGGATTATCTCATTGATCTTGATTCGCCACCACCCCTCCTTCGACACCTTAGGTTCGCTGGAGGATTTACTAAATTACCAGAATGGGTCGGGTCACTGACATATCTTGTTGAGTTTACCCTTGCGTGGGCACAGCTTAAGGACGGCCAACTATTGGATGTCCTGTGTAAGCTGCCTAACCTGAAGAGCATCATATTCCAACATTTTTTCTACCTTGGGACTGCACTGGTTGTGTGCACGAAGCACAAATTTCCGGCACTGAAGGACCTGGAAGTGGGCACCCCTATGCAATACCCTGAAGTTGTCCAGTTCGAGGAAGGATCCATGAGAGATCTAGAGAAACTTACAGTGAATTTCAATGAGTGGGAATGCAAAAGGATAGTCGGTGTCAAGCACCTGAAGAACCTTACAGAGGTGAAGCTCACTGGTAACAGACGTAACTCTGCACTGGGCCGTGCTCTGAAGGAGCTAGAGGAGGAGAGTAATAGTCGTTCCGAGTCTACCAGGTTCACAGTTACAGTAACATACGATTGATCCCTCTGCTCCTATTATCTGTTCAGGTACTTTACTGGAATCCGGACTGGAGTTATGTTATTACTGCTGGAGGTGGAGGTTTCCCCCAAATAGTTTGTCAGGCTATTGTGGTGTATCATGCATGCCTGCTAGGCAATTATTCTCGTGTGGTTGTGGTTGTAGTTTGGTTCTGTGAGTCAGAGCAATTCAGACTTTGTATTTTGTTAAAACAATATGTCCTCTGGTAAATTTGGATTCCCAGCTCCGGCGCTTCATAATTTGTAGTTTTCTAAAGCATTGTCATGTAATAAAGGTGGATCAGCTGTTCTTTTATTAGCTGCGAATTTATTTATGGTTTGAACTCTGAAGAAATTTCTATGTCGCAAATCAATGAGAGAACCAGTGTACGACTATGGTTTCAGTTCATGTATTTCTGCTTGTTTTTGTGCATCCATTTGGTTGGGTTTGGTTTGAGGGCAAATGATGTCAGATCTTAATTCGTGCTCCTATATATATGTGGTGTGGAACACAAGGGATACCTGCTTCCATACATTCTGCAGTTCGATGTCCGCGAACGACTACACTGGCGAGCCATGTCAGAAGTTTGCGCGCTGCAGGCCTTAGAGAGGATGTTGGTAATACATGTCCGGACTGAGTTGCTGGACAGCCATGCAATATGTCGAAAGGATGATTTAGTGGCGAATTTGGGATGTCCGGAACGAGATGATGAGTTGAATCATCCAGTGGGAGATAAGGAAAAGCTAAATAGTGATTGACCCTGTGTGTGTACCAAGGATGAAGAGGCAAACATACAGAGAAGAGCAAGGTCAATCACTATTTGGCAACAAGGAAAAGCTAAATAGTGATTCGACCGATGGAAGGCCGCGCGTGGTTGAGCTTCGGCTTCGCCGCCGCCGGCCCTCCTCCAAGCACCGACCTCCTCGGTGCTTTTGGACTTGGTTGGATGATGTTCCGTGCAATTAAACTATGCTATGTCTTTATTTTGCACATTTGTTTAACGTTTGAAAGATCATCATATTGTCAAAATGGACGTGTAAAATCTTATTTGCAAGCGCCGGCAGCTCACGCGCGCTGTAAGTTAGCGCGCCTGCTGGAGTTGCTCACTCGCGCCATATTTTGCAGCGGTCGTTGGAGCCAGCGCGCTGTTGGAGTTGCAAGGAAGAAGCGAGAATTCCTCAGCAGATGGAGGTCCTCTGTGTAGCGGAACAACAGTGCTACATTCAGTTTGACTATATCTTGCTAAACAATCTGTCACTCTATTTTGAGAACGTTGAAGCTTTTGCGGAATAAACTCCCAACCTTCTCTGCGGGCTTGAATCTCTAACGCAAGGTGACCATAAGAAAAACGGACTAGTGACCTGTCACTAAAGATAGTTAGGGCCATGGCGAGTCTGACTTCCTCATCATTGCGTGAATCTATGTTTCTAAGGCGTCATTGCAGTGGAACAAATATTTGTAAGCCAAAGATTATCGTCGTATCATGTTTCCGAACTATCATGTCCACAGTTGTAGTGTCGTCCATACATGAAAATTTACCATCTACCGAAAGCGCAACCTTGTCCACCGATGGGGCTGTCCATGATAGAGGCGTAGGGTGTACACACGTCTCGGCATCTCATCTTCCACAACCAGGGACATTTTTCCTTTGAGCATCTCCCGCGTTGATAATCCACGGGCCTGATCGGGACTGCCAATAGCTATGTAGGAATTCCACCTACGTAGTAACGGGATGGGTTTTTTTTCCCGTGCACTGTATTATTCCTTAGTTGACAAATCCTCCAAATAAGGAGAACCATGCATCTCAAGGACAATGGTGGTGTTGTTGCTTGTGTTGTTGTGTTGGTTGCATCAGACCTCTTTATTTTATTGTGCGAATTGTCAATGTTATGACTAGGTATATTTTTATTTTTATTGTGTGTATTTTAGATGAAACTTTATTGTGTGAATCCTCAATGTTTCGACTAGTTCTTGACATAGCATTCTTGCACAGTCCGGATATATTTTGTATGGTATTGACATTAACAATTTAACATGTTGCCTACATCAAAAAATCCTCACTCGGACTAGTAGCCGCTAGCTCAATCATGAGCAAGCTTGTTACCATCCCCGCTCCAAGTTGTACAAGTGCTGGCCCCTCAACTTTCAATGTATGGAGAATTCCAAGTCTTTCCGCAACGTATATTTTCCATGCTTTTTCCACAAGCTAGCGTTTTTGAAACGAGCCAACTAGCAGCACCACTTGAGTATCTTTTTTTAAAAAGGAGGATAACCCCGGCCTCTGTATCAGGATGATGCATGCAATTCTTTATTATTAATAGTACAAAATTCAGCAGCCTAACACCATCGACCCGGAAATAAAGCGGAAACAGACCCTGCGGCCGAATACCTCGTGGCAGTACCTCCTCCAGATAGCCACTAATCGCCATGATACAAGACACAACATAAACGAAAATGCACAACTCCTAGACTACGCCTTTAAGAAGGAATTGTCGCACGTGGGCCGATGATGGTGAGTCCACCACAAGGTTGAACTCCGGATTCTCATCCCAAAGCGAAGTTTCAATCCACCACCTTTAATAAGGACACGACACAGGCACGCGTCGACAAAGTCTGATCAGAGATTTTATGTTTCCATCGGAGTGCATAAACTCGTCGCTGAAGTCGTATGTACCATCCTTCCTCGTCCGTCTACCGACATCTCGATAGCCGGATTCCTCTGAAGGAGACAAATGAAGGCAAAGTCTCATACCGCCTGCTTCCCGCTACTGTTGCACCATCTTCGATCCGACATCAACAGGCTAAACATGACACCTCTGCCAGAGCCACCATGCATCACCTACCAGTACCAGGCATGACTTTACGTCTCCATATAAGACGTTGTGCGTAGCATCTGCTGGTAGTGCATCCACTGGTAGCTTCTCGTGCTGGCGACAGGCACTGCCTGACAACTCCGAAAGAGGCACATGTGTCACCTGCCGAGCCGCATCGAAGCCGATCTATTGATGGAAGGGACGTTCCATACCACCACCAGACTGAGAAGGCCGTCACCACCTCGAGATCCGGACTCCAAATCGCCCCCACGATCCCGGAGTCCGCCGCCGCCGTTGATGAAGAGGGCTGCCGCGCTGATTTCGGGCACTACAGGGAGCACCCACCGCCGCGGCAACCATTGTCATCGCCCATACAACAGCAACCGCCGCGGTGATCCCGCATCAAGCACCATCGATGCTGGAGGAAGCTCCGACCGCCATGTGCGTCATACGACATCCCCGGGTGCGAGATCCCAAGAACCGCCGCCACCGGCGCCTCCACAAGGACCCACCCACTAGTGCAGAACCGGGCTATAGCACCGGTTCGTAAGGCCCTTGATTGCCAGTTCTGAAACCGGCACTGAAAGGTGGGGACTAAAGGTCCCCCCTTTAGTACCAGTTCTGCATGAACCGCCGCTAAAGGGCCACCACGTGGCATGTGCCAGCGCCGAGGGCCGGGAGCCCTTTAGTACCGGTTGGTACCACCAACCGGTACTAAAAGGTTGGTGGGGTTTTGGGTTCATGATTTCTTTTTCCTTTAATTTTGTGTTTTCCATTTAATTCTTTTTGTTTGCTGTTTTTACGATACTACATATTGTACATGTTATGCATATATATAAATAGAATTTATCGTAGAACCGATCATATATATATATATATATATATATATATATATATATATATATATATATATATATATATATATATATATATGTAGTGCCATACGCCTTACTGCTAATGTATATGAGCTACAGCTATTGCTTAGCAGTAACGCGTGCCCGCACGCGCTACTGCTGGGACAAATAGCTGTAGTGTTTGTTCGCTCCCGCGCTACTGCTAATGTAACTACTGGCAGCGTGTTTTCTCTCCATCGCTACTAGTATTCTTTTTTATTTTTTTATTTTTAGTGTATTTATGTGCCATCGTACAAATATTGGTACAATACCAGTTATGAGGTTTACATCATTATGTCCATAACAGTGTGTCAAATGAAGGTGGATTAGGTTCAAGTGAAGGCAATATGTAGTGCATGTCAAAAGTATACTACTAATCCAAACTTGATCTAGTTTGGACTAGTAGTACTTTCGATGTGTACCACATGTTGCCTTCACTTGAATCTAATCCGCCAGCACAAGCTATTTAATCATCATCATAGTCATTACCATCAACAGTATTTATTTAATCATCACTAACACTAGCTAATAATAATTATCATAGTCATTACCATCACACTAGCTATTTTATCATCATAGTAATAGTGTAGCACATCATCATCCTCAAACTCATTTCTAGCTAGCTAATCGCTCCTGCTGCTCTCTTTTAGGTAAAATAACATAAAACATGTATAGCTCTCCTCCTTGATCAAGTTGGAGCATGCAGATGAACCTGTCTCCTAATCGTGGGTAGCGCATCTGTTTGCTGCCCCCTAGTACTTCTCTGCGCTCCCCTATCACATATTTGGTCCAGTCTTGCACTCTTAAACATCCGTCGCTAATCTTGAATGCATTAAAGTAATCTGTAGGATATCTTGGCCGTAAGCTGATAATACTCATGGTACCTTTAGTCTCGATCCCATAAGGCACAACATTCATCGGGAGTCCCTGTTGAAGAACACCGTACGGTAACATACTTAGCAATGAAGTTTAGCTTAAAAAATAATGTATGAAAAAGATGCACTGAGGACAAATAGTAAAAATCTTACCATCCTTCCTAAATAGATGTGACCGTAGTTCATTACGAACACTATTGGTCGCACGTTTTCAGTACTAACATTTCTAAATGCAGGAAGAAAATTTGTCTTGACAGTATCAAGATCCGCAAGCCATGAAACATAACTGAGCTCCTCGCAGTTGAGTTCAGCCCCGGCACAGTATACGGTCCTGTCTGTCAAGCGCTGCACATGTTTGCTTGCACCGAAATAAGCTGACAATACAAATTAGTTGTCAACTATTTTTGAATAAACAATATCAAAGACATAAATATGCTTGAGAAACTTACATAATGGTATAACTGGAGGCGATACGCACATCGACCCAGATGTCGGTATTACCTTCAATATCATCTTCCGGATGAATATCAAAGGTGATAACCATATCAGGCTCAAATGCATAAGTCTTGCATAGTGCTCGCCATGTTTTGCATCCAAAATAGGTGTAGTCGTCTGAATTGTATAATTTTACGTTGAAAATATAACCATGCTCGGTCTTCAAGTAAAATTTCTTTTCCTCCATAGTACGACTGAAACCTATCTTATCCAATACAAAAACTCTTGCATGGCAGGGGATACGCTAGTAGAATAGTAAAAAAAGACTTGTCATGCTTATATTATAAGTTGAAGCAAATGAAGCAAATGTCATGCTTATTTACGAAAAAAGACTTGTCGTTGTGACTTACTGTATCCACTTCGAAGTTCTTGTCCAGCTTGATGCTGAAGCGCCTATCATCATCTAGGAAGATTCCGTCGACAAAGCCGCTTCGTCTTCGCAGTATTTGCAAATACCGAAATCCTTTTCGCCGTAAATCGGGCATTTCCTATGTTCATAGTTAAAACATTAATTGAAAATCGATCGAAGACAACTACCAGGATACTCAACACACAAATCCGGCGCACTCGATATTTCCTACATATTCTGGCACAAGTCATGCCAAAATTCACGGAAAAATCCGGCACGACCTTTGCTAAAATAGGACATATCAAGCGCCTGAAATTCGCCGGAATGGAAATGAATCAACACTCCGGACAAACATAGGCCACTCGAAGGTGTAACCTGCAAACATGACCGGCCACTTGGATATTGAGCAACACAAGATATACATTTCAAAATATCTTATACAACATGAATAGTGTCATACATATAACATTACTAATACAACTAAAACCCTAGCACCACGACGGGTATCGGTAGCGGGCGGTGGACACCCACAGAGAAGGAACCATCACGGGATCATAGCTCGGTGAGATCCCTAGAGAACCTGCCGGTATTGGAGAACCTGTGCTCGACGCAAACAAGTAGCGACGGACGTGCGCGTCCTCCTCATCGACACGGTGACGCACCACCTCCGTGGAGTCCTCGAGCCTACGGACCGTCAACGGCCCATGCGACCGCCACCAAAGAAGGTTCGGTCAACGACAGGCTGGCTCCTCACCAACCTGCGCCTCAAGTACCACCTCGGCGTGAGCCAGTCCCGGACATGGCCCATCTGGTCAAGCAGGTGTCGTCCTCCGCCGACTCGACGACGAGGATGCGGGATAGACATCGTACACGTCGAGGCGGGAAAAATTGCTTTAACTAAAAAATAGCAACAAGTTCTTACTAACTAGTTCTATTAATTCAACTAGTTCTTACTAAAAATAAACTTACTATAAATAAAAATATTCTAGTACCTAATTAGTACCTAGTTCTTACTAACTAATTAATACCTAGGAACTACTGCCCTAATTACCATCTAATTTGATGAACCTATAGGGTGGAAAGTGGTAGCGGATATTCCAATTATCCAACTATAAAGTGAAATAAGTGGTTAAATTTTACTCGTTTTATGATTCATCTTAGAAATTTGATTCGTTTCCACCCTTACATGAACCCTAACTCATTTGAGCCGCATCCGCATCCGATTTGTTTCCACTCTTACATGAACCCTAACTAATTTGATGCAACTAAAATGTAAAGAAACCCTAGGCAGAGGTAGGGGAGAGGGAGGAGCAGGCGTGCTCACCTCGGGTGCTTGTGTGAGGGAGGGCAGGGCGTCGAGGTCCGAGGTGGTCGGGCTCGGGCGCGGCGTGGCGGATGGCGGCGTCGAGGTCGGGGTCGGGGGCGGCGTCCGGGGCGGTGTTGAGGTCGAGGGCGGGGGAGGTGTTGAATCTGGGGTCGGGGCGGCGTAGAGGGTGTGCGGAGAGCGCGCGGCGGCCGACGGGCGACAGGCTGACGAGAGTGGAGAGATGGATTTGGGGAAGTGACCGTGGGAAGAAGGCGAACCCGTGGTTAAGTCGAGTAGTAGTAGCGCGTTCGGGAAGAGCGCTGCTGCTGCTACGTTAGCTACAGCGCGTTCTGGGATACACGCTACTGCTACTCCTTTCTCTTTTTTCCCCTTTTTCATTTAGTTTTCTTCATATTTTATTTTTTTCCTTTCACCTTATTCTATATTTTTCATTTTCGATTACCTTTCTATTTTCTTTCCATTTATTTTATATCCTTTAGCAGTAGCGAGTTTAGATTAAAACGCAGCTGCTACAAACAAAGTAGCGGTAGCGCCTTGATTCGTTATAGGTCGCTACTACTATGTGTAGCCTATCGGCTAAGCCGTGGGAATTTTAGTAGTAACGTGTTTAGAGCAAGACGCTACTGCTAGAACTTTATCTGCAGCGCGGTTTGCTTAGGCGCGCTACTGCTACTTAGCACCAGCGTGCTTTTTTGACCCTCGCTACTGCTAAAGTTCTGTGTATAAGGTTTTCCTAGTAGTGACACACACACACACACACACACATAATTAGGTATATATATAATTTCTCCTACATGTTGCCTTCAGAGCCAGTGGCATTTGCCTTGGTGCCTTCGGAGCACGATGATAATTGGGAGTGGTTCATGGGGGCGGTAGCGGGTAATAGTATTTTTCTTTGGGATCTATGACCTCGTCGAGCAAAAATCCCGCTATTTCCTCTTGAAGTGCTCATATGCGCTCCTTTGGTAGGAGCGTCTCCCGCACCTCATTGAACTGTTAAGAAGGAGATCAATATGCATGTGTATTAGTTCTTTGACTAGATATCGATAATGATGTAAAATTTGTGAATAGTGTTCTGGCAAACGTACCCATAGCTGTCTATCAGATTTGGTCCTTTCAGACGCCATCATGCGAATGTTCTCGCAAACATAGTATGCACACACTTCAGTCCCCGGCGCCTGCTTCAGGGCCTTTACGAGAATAGAATTTAATCAGATAATAATTAATCAAGCATGGTAACTAATGGTATTGGAACTAGAATTAAAGAGACGGTAGCTAGCTAGTAGTACTTAATTAATTATACATTGGGTCGAAACCAATACAGCTTTTCTTTCCATGGACCTGGAACCTCTTTCCTGAACTTTGTCCAAGCCCTGCCCGCCGGCAAAGAAAATGAATAAATGAGTTATTAAATAGTTGATATCAGGAAATGACGAACTAAAGAGGCCGACATATAATTAATAATTATTGAAATTACTTGTCGACTATCCCCTTCAAGATTGAGTAGTCACTTTGTTTTTTAAGTAGTGATTCGATTACTTCAACTGTTCCTTAAATCAACTTTAATGATTAGCAAGATCCAATGGTAACTGCATGCTTTGCACGCTTGCATGTCTTAATTAAGCGGACATGTGCATAACACTCATCAACTACCCTAAACCCTATACACTTAATTATTAACATCTAGCTAGCTAGTAAGAAAAAACAAAATTTGTAGTACAAGACAGTGTGACTCACCGGAAGTTGTAAGGAAGTATTATATCTTCATTGGTATTGAGGCGCTTCAAGAACTCTAGCATGTTTTTCTCTATATCTGGTTTATACCATTCATATGTCCATGTTTCTTCATCAATGGTATTTGGGTCAATGAACCCAATGCCATAGCGTCCACCTTTTTTCATTTCATACATCTTCATCCTGCATAATACCACAGAAAAGAATATAGTAAGGATAATTACAGGTAATGATCGATCAATGAGCACTACAGCTAGCTTGAGACTTGAATTACAAAAAGAAATCACTTACAGACAATAGCAACTGACGAGAGATTTGTCGAGTGCTTCTTGATTGAATAACTGAAATAGTTTTGAATACTCAATGGTCAGAGCTAGCTTATGGAAGTAATGCTCTTCCTTGACTTTCACCATGAGGGACTCTCGATTGGAACTCTTGGTAATTTTCATGTACCAATCATGCAATTCATACATTCTCGTTGGGAGGTTCTTGACCTCCTCGAGCTCGACCAAAGGTTGGCTACGGACATATTTCCGTTTTATGTCCTCCCTCTCTAAGCGGAGACATGGGTTCAATCTCGAGGAGTTGTCCAACAGTGGTACTGAGCACTTCATCCTGCCTTCTATGCTCGTCAGTTATTACCAGCTGACTGGCGCCGATACTCTCATGTGTTGGTACAACAAGCGGAAGTCGATTACGCCTTTGTTCTTCCGGTGAGGAACGATTTTCCGCATTTTTTGCGGCCGCTTGGCTCGAGCTCGAGCTTGACTTCTTCTTTGTCGTGCTCGATGTGCCTTCCTGATTTGGCGCTCATAGTCCGAGTCAACAGGCTTGGGAGCTGGTGCTTTAGCCACTCTGAATAAAGTGGTCAATCTTATCCTCATGCACTTTCTCCCTTGGCGGCGGTGGCGGTTTCGGTCCAAAATGGGCGTCCACTTGAGCCTTCACTATGGCTTCGGTTTACTCCTCGGTCATGTCGTAAGGCCTCTGCGGAAGAGGCCCAAGGCTTGGACCATATTGAAATCGCTTGCCTCCGCCTTTACCTCCTGTACTACCTCGACTTGTCCCGCTATGCACCATGTTGGGGAACGTAGCAGAAATTCAAAATTTTCCTACGTGTCACCAAGATCTATCTATGGAGAAACTAGCAACGAGGGAAGGAGAGTGCATCTACATACCCTTGTAGATCGCTAAGCGGAAGCGTTCAAGTGAGCAGGGTTGATGGAGTCGTACTCGTCGTGATTCAAATCACCGGAGATCCTAGTGCCGAGCAGCGGCACCTCCGCGTTCAACACACGTACAGCCAGGTGACGTCTCCCATGCCTTGATCCATCAAGGAGAGAGGGAGAGGTTGAGGAAGACTCCATCCAGCAGCAGCACAACGGCGTGGTGGTGGTGCAGGAGCGTGGCAATCCCTAAGGGCTTCGCCAAGCACCAAGGGAGAGGAGGAGGAGGAGGCAGGGGCTGCACCAAGAGGAGAAGTTCTCATGTCTGTTGGGCAGCCCAAAACCTCAAGTATATATAGGGGAAAGGGGCTGCGCCCCTTTAGGGTTTCCACCCCAAGGGGTGCGGCCAGCCCTAGATGGGACTTGGGGGCGGCCAAGAGGGGAGGAGTGCCTCCCAAGTCAAGTGGAGGCGCTCCCCTTAGGGTTTCCCCTCCCATGCGCATGGGCCTTGGGGGCTGGTGCCCCTGGCCCATTAAGGCTAGGGCGCCCCCTTACAGCCCATGCTGCTGTATTGGACGTGGTGGAACATTTTCCGGACCTCCGGAATCCTCCGGAACCTTCCGGAAGCTTCTCGGTACAACAGAAAAAACCGAACTTTTCCCGGAACCTGAACAACAACTTTCCATATATAAATCTTTACCTCTGGACCATTCCGGAACTCCTCGTGACGTCCGGGATCTCATCCGGGACTCCGAACAACATTCGGTAACCACATACAAACTTCCTTTATAACCCTAGCGCCATCGAACCTTAAGTGTGTAGACCCTACGGGTTCGGGAACCATGCAGACATGACCGAGACGTTCTCCGATCAATAACCAACAGCGGGATCTGGATACCCATGTTGGCTCTCACATGTTCCACGATGATCTCATCGGATGAACCACGATGTCAAGGACTCAATCAATCCCGTATACAATTCCCTTTGTCTAGCGGTATTGTACTTGCCCGAGATTCGATCGTCGGTATCCCGATACCTTGTTCAATCTCGTTTCTGGCAAGTCTCTTTACTCATTCCGTAACACATCATCCCGTGATCAACCCCTTGGTCACATTGTGCACATTATGATGATGTCCTACCGAGTGGGCCCAGAGATACCTCTCCGTTTACCCGGAGCGACAAATCCCAGTCTTGATTCGTGCCAACCCAACAGACACTTTCAGAGATACCTGTAGTGCACCTTTATAGCCACCCAGTTACGTTGTGACGTTTGGTACACCCAAAGCATTCCTACGGTATCCGGGAGTTGCACAATCTCATGGTCTAAGGAAATGATACTTGACATTAGAAAAGCTTTAGCATACGAACTACGATCTTTGTGCTAGGCTTAGGATTGGGTCTTGTCCATCACATCATTCTCCTAATGATGTGATCCCGTTATCAACGACATCCAATGTCCATGGTCAGGAAACCGTAACCATCTATTGATCAACGAGCTAGTCAACTAGAGGCTTACTAGGGACATGGTGTTGTTTATGTATCCACACATGTATCTGAGTTTCCTATCAATACAATTATAGCATGGATAATAAACGATTATCATGAACAAGGAAATATAATAATAACTAATTTATTATTTCCTCTAGGGCATATTTCCAACAGTCTCCCACTTGCACTAGAGTCAATAATCTAGTTCACATCGCCATGTGATCAACACTGATAGGTCACATCGCCATGTGACCAACACCCAAAGAGTTTACTAGTGTCGTAGAACTAGTTCACATCATCATGTGATTTAGACTCAATGAGTTTTGAGGTTTGATCATGTTTTGCTTGTGAGAGAGGTTTTAGTCAACGGTCCGAACCTTTCAGATCCGTGTGTACTCATAATTCTCTATGTCATTTTGTAATTGCTGCTTCCACGCTCCACTTGAACCTTATTCCAAATGGTTGCTCCACTATACGTATCCGGTTTGCTACCCAGAGTCATTCGGATAGGTGTTAAAGCTTGCATCGACGTAACCCTTTACGCCAAACTCTTTATCACCTCCATAATCGAGAAACATGTCCTTATTTACTCCAAGGACAATTTTGACGCTGTCCAATGATCCATTCTGGATCATTCTTGTACCCCTAATCGACTCATGGCAAGGCACACTTCCGGTGCGGTACACACATAGCATACTATAGAGCCTATGTCCGAAGCATAGGGGGCGACCTTCGTCCTTTCTCTCTTTTCTGCCGTGGTCGAGCTTTTAACTCTTAATTCCATACCTTACAACTCGTGCAAGAACTCCTTCTTTGACTGATCCATCTCGAACACTTTCAAGATTATGTCAAGGTATGTGCTCATTTGAAAGTACCATTAAGTGGTTTTGATCTATCCCTATAGATCTTGATGCTCAATGTTCAAGTAGCTTAATACATGTTTTCACTTGAAAAACACTTTTCAAATAACCCTATATGCTTTCCAGAAATTCTACATCATTTACGATCAACAATATGTCAACAACATATACTCATCAAAAATTCTATAGTGCTCCCACTCACTTCTTTGGAAATACAAGTTTCTCATAAACTTTGTATAAACCCAAAATCTTTGATCATCACATCAAAGCGCACATTCCAACTTCGAGATGCTTACTCCAGTCCTTAGAAGGATTGCTGGTGCTAGCATACCTTTTAGCATCCTTAGGATCGACAAAACTTTCTGATTGCATCACATACAACCTTTCCTTACGAAAACTGGTAAGGATATTCATTTTGACATCCATCTGCCAGATTTCATAAATGCAGCTTGTGCTAACATGATTCCGACGGACTTAAGCATCGCTACGGATGAGAAAATCTCATCGTAGTCAACTCCTTGAACTTGTGAAAAACTCTTCGCCACAAGTCGAGCTTCATAGACGGTGACATTACCGCCCACGTCCGTCTTCTTCTTAAAGATCCATTCATCTCAATGGCTTGCCGATCATCGGGCAAGTCCACCAAAGTCCATGCTTTGTTACGATACATGGATCCTATCTCGGATTTCATGGCTTCTAACCATTTGTCGGAATTTGGGCCCACCATTGCTTCTCCATAGCTCGCAGGTTCATTGTTGTCTAGCAACATGACCTTCAAGATGGATGCGTACCACTCAAGTAGTACGCATCCTTGTCACCCCACGAGGTACGTCGCTGACTTGATCCGAAACTTCATGATCACTATCATAAGCTTCTACTTCAATTGGTGTATGTGCCACGGAATAACTTCCTCGTGCCCTCGCTACACACTAGTTGAAGTGACGGTTCAATAACCTCATCAAGTCTCCACCATCCTCCCACTCAACTTTTCGAGACAAACTTTTCCTCGAGAAAGGACCCGATTCAAGAAACAATCCCAATTGCTTTTGGATCTGAATTAGGAGGTATACCCAACCGTTTTGGGTGTCCTATGAAGATGCATTTTATTCGCTTTGGGTTCGAGCTTATCAACCTGAAACTTTTTCATATAAGCGTCATAGCCCCAAACCTTTAAGAAATGACAGTTTAGGTTTCTCTAAACCATAGTTCATACGGTGTCATCTCAACGGAATTACGCGGTGCCCTATTTAAAGTGAATGTGGTTGTCTCTAATGCCTAACCCATGAACGATAGTGGTAATTCGATAAGAGACATCAAGGTACGCACCATATCCAATAGGGTGCAACTATGATGTTCGGACACACCATCACACTATGGTGTTCCAGCGGTATTAATTGTGAAACAATTTGCACAATGTCTTAATTGTGTGCCAAAACTACGTAACTCAGATATTCATCTCTATGATCATATCATAGATATTCTATCCTCTTGTCACGAAGATCTTAAACTTCACTCTCAAATTACTTGAACCATTCAATAATTCAGACTTGTGTTTCATCAAGTAAATATACTCAATATCTACTCGAATCATCTGTGAAGTAAGAACATAACGATATTCATTTGCATGCCTCAGACTCATTGGACTGCACACATCAAAATGTGTTACTTCCAACAAGTTGCTATCTTGTTCCATCTTCTCAAACCGAGGCTTTTCACCATCTTGCCCATGTGGTATGATTTGCATGTCTCAAGTGATTCAAAATCAAGTGAGTCCAAACGATCCATCTGCATGGAGTTTCTTCATGCGTATACACCAATAGACATGGTTCGCATGTCTCAAACTTTTGAAAACGAGTGAGTCCAAAGATCCATCAACATGGAGCTTCTTCATGCGTTTTATGACTTACATGGCAGTGCCACAAGTAAGTGGTACTATCATTACTATCTTATATCTTTTGGCATGAAAATGTGTATCACTACAATCGAGATTCAATAAACCATTCTTTTAGGTGCAAGACCATTGAAGGTATTATTCAAATAAATAGAGTAACCATTATTCTCCTTAAATGAATAATCAGACATGCGATAGACATAATCCAATCATGTCTATGCTCAACGCAAACACCAAATAACAGTTATTTAGGTTTAACATCAATCTCGATGGTAGAGGGAGCGTGCGATGCTTGATCACATCAACCTTGGAAACACTTCCAACATATATCGTCAGCTCACCTTTAGCTAGTCTCCGTTTATTCCTAGCTTTTATTTCGAGTTACTAACACTTAGCAACCGAACCGGTATCTAATACCCTGGTGCTACTAGGAGTGCTAGTAAAGTACACATTAACATAATGCATATCCAATATACTTCTATCGACCTTGCCAGCCTTCTCATCTACCAAGTATCTAGGGTAATTCTGCTCCAAAGGCTGTTCCCCTTATTACGAAGCACTTAGTCTCGGGTTTGGGTTCAACCTTGGGTTTCTTCCTTTGGAGCGACAACTGATTTGCCGTTTCATGAAGTGTCCCTTCTTGCCCTTGCCCTTCTTGAAACTAGTGGTTTCATCAACAATCAACAATTGATGCTCCTTCTTGATTTCTACTTTCGCGATGTCAAACAACGCGAATACCTCAAGGATCATCATCTCTATCCTTGATATGTTATAGTTCATCACGAAGCTCTAGCAGCTTGGTGGAAATGACTTTGGAGAAACATCACTATCTCATCTGGAAGATCAACTCCCACTCGGTTCAAGTGATTGTTGCACTTCAGACAATCTGAGCACAAGCTCAACGATTGAGCTTTTCTCCCTTAGTTTGCAGGCTAAGACAATCGTCGGAGGTCTTATACCTCTTGACGTGGGCACGAGCCTGAAATCCCAATTTCAGCCTTGAAACATCTCATATGTTCCGCGATGTTTTGAAAACGTCTTCGGTGCCTCAACTCTAAACCGTTTAACCGAACTATCACGTAGTTATCAAAAGCGTGTATGTCCGATGTTCGTAACATCCACAAACGACGTTTGGGGTTCAAAGACACCGATCGGTGCATTAAGGACATAAGCTTTCTACCGTCCGCATAATCGCTACTGTCAACTTTCAACTATATTTTCTCTAGGAACATATCTAAACTGTGGAACTAAAGCGCGAGCTCACGACATAATTTGCAAAGATCTTTTGACTATGTTCAGGATAATTAAGTTCATCTTATGAACTCCCACTCGAATAGACATCCCTCTGGTCATCTAAGTGATTACATGATCCGAGTCAACTAGGCCGTGTCCGATCATCACGTGAGACGGACTAGTCATCATCGGTGAACATCTTCATGTTGATCGTATCTACTATACGACTCATGCTCGACCTTTCGGTCTCCGTGTTCCGAGGCCATGTACGCACATGCTAGGCTCGTCAAGTTAACCCCAAGTGTTTTTCTTTGTGTAAATCTGTCTTACACCCGTTGTATGTGAACGTAAGAATCCATCACACCCGATCATCACATGGTGCTTAGAAGCGATTTGTAGCAACGGTGCACAGATCGGGGAGAACACTTCTTGAAATTTGTGTAAGGGATCATCTTATTTACTACCATCGTTTCTAAGTAAACAAGATGCATAAACATAATAAACATCACATGCAATTATATAGTAGTGACATGATATGGCCAATATCATATAGCTCCATTGATCTCCATCTTCGGGCTCCATGATCATCATCGTCACCGGCATGACACCATGATCTCCATCATCATGATCTCCATCATCCTGTCTTCATGAAGTTGTCTCGCCAACTATTACTTCTACTACTATGGCTACGGTTAGCAATAAAGTAAAGTAATTACATGGCGTTGTTTAATGACACGCAGGTCATACAATAAATAAAGACAACTCCTATGGCTCCTGCCGGTTGTCATACTCATCGACATGCAAGTCGTGAATCCTATTACAAGAACATGATCAATCTCATACATCACATATCATTCATCACATTCTTCTTGGCCATATCACATCACATAGCATACCCTGCAAAAACAAGTTAAACGTCCTCTAATTATTGTTTGCATGTTTTACGTGGCTGCTATGGGTTTCTAGCAAGAATGTTTCTTACCTCATAAAACCACAACGTGATATGCCAATTGCTATTTACCCTTCATAGGACCCTTTTCATCGAATCCGTTCCGACTAAACTGGAGAGACCGGCACCCGCTAGCCACCTTATGCACCAAGTGCATGTCGGTCGGTGGAACCTGTCTCACGTGGAAATGCGTATAAGGTCGGTCCGGGCCGCTTCATCCCACAATACCGTCAAAACAAGATTGGACTAGTAACGGTAAGCATATTGAACAAAATCAACGCCCACAACTACTTTGTGTTCTACTCGTGCAAAGAATCTACGCAATAGACCTAGCTCATGATGCCCTTTGTTGGGGAACGAGTGAAATTCAAAATTTTCCTACGTGTCACCAAGATCTATCTATGGAGAAACTAGCAACGAGGGAAGGAGAGTGCATCTACATACTCTTGTAGATCGCTAAGCGGAAGCGTTCAAGTGAACGGGGTTGATGGATTCGTACTCGTCGTGATTCAAATCACCGGAGATCCTAGTGCCGAACGGACGACACCTCCGCGTTCAACACACGTACAGCCCGGTGACGTCTCCCATGCCTTGATCCAGCAAGGAGAGAGGGAGAGGTTGAGGAAGACTCCATCCAGCGGCAGCACAATGGCGTGGTGGTGGTGGAGGAGCGTGGCAATCCCGCAGGGCTTCGCCAAGCACCAAGGGAGAGGAGGAGGAGGAGGCGGGGCTGCACCAAGAGGAGAAGTTCTCATGTGCATTGGGCAGCCCAAAACCTCAAGTATATATAGGGGAAAGGGGGCTGCGCCCCTTTAGGGTTTCCCACCCCAAGGGGTGCGGCCAGCCCTAGATGGGACTTGGGGCGGCCAAGAGGGGAGGAGTGCCTCCCAAGTCAAGTGGAGGCCCTCCCCTTAGGGTTTCCCCCTCCCATGCGCATGGGCCTTGGGGGCTGGTGCCTGGCCCATTAAGGCTAGGGCGCCCCCTACAGCCCATGCTACTGTATTGGACGTGGTGGAACAATTTCCGGACCTCCGGACCCCTCCGGAATCCTCCGGAACCTTCTGGAAGCTTCCCGGTACAATACCGAAAAAACCCGAACTTTTTCCGGAACCCGAACAACAACTTTCCATATATAAATCTTTACCTCCGGACCATTCCGGAACTCCTCGTGACGTCCGGGATCTCATCTGGGACTCCGAACAACATTCGGTAACCACATACAAACTTCCTTTATAACCCTAGCGTCGCCAGACCTTAAGTGTGTAGACCCTACGGGTTCGGGAACCATGCGACATGACCGAGGCGTTCTCCGATCAATAACCAACAGCGGGATCTGGATACCCATGTTGGCTCCCACATGTTCCACGATGATCTCATCGGATGAACCACGATGTCAAGGACTCAATCGATCCCGTATACAATTCCCTTTGTCTAGCGGTATTGTACTTGCCCGAGATTCGATCGTCGGTATCCCGATACCTTGTTCAATCTCGTTTCCGGCAAGTCTCTTTACTCGTTCCGTAACACATCATCCCGTGATCAACCCCTTGGTCACATTGTGCACATTATGATGATGTCCTACCGAGTGGGCCCAGAGATACCTCTCCGTTTACCCGGAGCGACAAATCCCAGTCTTGATTCGTGCCAACCCAACAGACACTTTCAGAGATACCTGTAGTGCACCTTTATAGCCACCCGATTCACGTTGTGACGTTTGGTACACCCAAAGCATTCCTACGGTATCCGGAGTTGCACAATCTCATGGTCTAAGGAAATGATACTTGACATTAGAAAAGCTTTAGCATACGAACTACGATCTTTGTGCTAGGCTTAGGATTGGGTCTTGTCCATCACATCATTCTCCTAATGATGTGATCCCGTTATCAACGACATCCAATGTCCATGGTCAGGAAACCGTAACCATCTATTGATCAACAAGCTAGTTAACTAGAGGCTTACTAGGGACATGGTGTTGTTTATGTATCCACACATGTATCTGAGTTTCCTATCAATACAATTATAGCATGGATAATAAACGATTATCATGAACAAGGAAATATAATAATAACTAATTTATTATTGCCACTAGGGCATATTTCCAACAGTCTCCCACTTGCACTAGATTCAATAATGACGGCAAAGTCCCATACCGCCTGCTTCCCGCTACTGTTGCACCATCTTCGATCCGACATCAACAGGCTAAACATGACACCTCTGCCAGAGCCACCATGCATCACCTACCAGTACCAGGCATGACTTTACGTCTCCATATAAGACGTTGTGCGTAGCATCTGCTGGTAGTGCATCCACTGGTAGCTTCTCGTCTTTGGCGGCGAGCCTTGCGACAACTCCGAAAGAGGCACATGTGTCACCTGCCGAGCCGCATCGAAGCCGATCTATTGATGGAAGGGACGTTCCATACCACCACCAGACTGAGAAGGCCGTCACCACCTCGAGATCCGGACTCCAAATCGCCCCCACGATCCCGGAGTCCGCCGCCGTTGATGAAGAGGGCTGCCGCTGATTTCGGGCACTACAGGGAGCACCCACCGCCGCGGCAACCATTGTCATCGCCCATACAACAGCAACCGCCGCGGTGATCCCGCATCAAGCACCATTGATGCTGGAGGAAGCTCCGACCGCCATGTGCGTCATACGACATCCCCGGGTGCTCCCAAGAACCGCCGCCACCGGCGCCTCCACAAGGACCCACCCACTAGTGCAGAACCGGGCTATAGCACCGGTTCGTAAGGCCCTTGAGTGCCAGTTCTGAAACCGGCACTAAAAGGTGGGGACTAAAGGTCCCCCCTTTAGTACCAGTTCTGCATGAACCGCCGCTAAAGGGCCACCACGTGGCATGTGCCAGCGCCGAGGGCCGGGAGCCCTTTAGTACCGGTTGGTACCACCAACCGGTACTAAAAGGTTTGTGGGGTTTTGGGTTCATGATTTCTTTTTTCCTTTAATTTTGTGTTTTCCATTTAATTCTTTTTTGTTTGCTGTTTTTACGATACTACATATTGTACATGTTATGCATATATATAAATAGAATTTATCGTAGAACCGATCATATATATATATATATATATATATATATATATATATATATATATATATATATATATATATGAGCTACATCTATTGCTTAGCAGTAACGCGTGCCCGCACGCGCTACTGCTGGGACAAATAGCTGTAGCGTTTGTTCGCTCCCGCGCTACTGCTAATGTAACTACTGGCAGCGTGTTTTCTCTCCATCGCTACTAGTATTTTTCTTTTTTTTTATTTTTAGTGTATTTATGTGCCATCGTACAAATATTGGTACAATACCAGTTATGAGGTTTACATCATTATGTCCATAACAGTGTGTCAAATGAAGGTGGATTAGGTTCAAGTGAAGGCAATATGTGGTGCATGTCAAAAGTATACTACTAATCCAAACTTGATCTAGTTTGGACTAGTAGTACTTTCGATGTGTACCACATGTTGCCTTCACTTGAATCTAATCCGCCAGCACAAGCTATTTAATCATCATCATAGTCATTACCATCAACAGTATTTATTTAATCATCACTAACACTAGCTAATAATAATTATCATAGTCATTACCATCACACTAGCTATTTTATCATCATAGTAATAGTATAGCACATCATCATCCTCAAACTCATTTCTAGCTAGCTAATCGCTCCTGCTGCTCTCTTTTAGGTAAAATAACATAAAACATGTATAGCTCTCCTCCTTGATCAAGTTGGAGCATGCAGATGAACCTGTCTCCTAATCGTGGGTAGCGCATCTGTTTGCTGCCCCCTAGTACTTCTCTGCGCTCCCCTATCACATATTTGGTCCAGTGTTGCACTCTTAAACATCCGTCGCTAATCTTGAATGCATTAAAGTAATCTGAGGATATCTTGGCCGTGGTGATAATACTCATGGTACCTTTAGTCTCGATCCCATAAGGCACAACATTCATCGGGAGTCCCTGTTGAAGAACACCGTATGGTAACATACTTAGCAATGAAGTTTAGCTTAAAAAATAATGTATGAAAAAGATGCACTGAGGACAAATAGTAAAAATCTTACCATCCTTCCTAAATAGATGTGACCGTAGTTCATTACGAACACTATTGGTCGCACGTTTTCAGTACTAACATTTCTAAATGCAGGAAGAAAATTTGTCTTGACAGTATCAAGATCCGCAAGCCATGAAACATAACTGAGCTCCTCGCAGTTGAGTTCAGCCCCGGCACAGTATACGGTCCTGTCTGTCAAGCGCTGCACATGTTTGCTTGCACGAAATAAGTGACAATACAAATTAGTTGTCAACTATTTTGAATAAACAATATCAAAGACATAAATATGCTTGAGAAACTTACATAATGGTATAATCGAGGCGTCGCACATCGACCCAGATGTCGGTATTACCTTCAATATCATCTTAGGACGAATATCAAAGGTGATAACCATATCAGGCTCAAATGCATAAGTCTTGCATAGTGCTCGCCATGTTTTGCATCCAAAATAGGTGTAGTCATCTGAATTGTATAATTTTACGTTGAAAATATAACCATGCTCGGTCTTCAAGTAAAATTTCTTTTCCAACATAGTACGACTGAAACCTATCTTATCCAATACAAAAACTCTTGCATGGCAGGGGATACGCTAGTAGAATAGTAAAAAAAGACTTGTCATGCTTAAATTATAAGTTGAAGCAAATGAAGCAAATGTCATGCTTAATTACGAAAAAAGACTTGTCGTTGTGACTTACTGTATCCACTTCGAAGTTCTCGTCCAGCTTGATGCTGAAGCGTCTATCATCATCTAGGAAGATTCCGTCGCACAGGCCGCGCTCGTCTTCGCAGTATTTGCAAATACCGAAATCCTTTTTAGGTAAATCGGGCATTTCCTATGTTCATAGTTAAAACATTAATTGAAAATCGATCAAGACAACTACCAGGATACTCAACACACAAATCCGGGGCACTCGATATTTCCTACATATTCTGGCACAAGTCATGCCAAAATTCACGGAAAAATCCGGCATGACCTTTGCTAAAATAGGACATATCGAGCGCCTGAAATTCGCCGGAATGGAAATGAATCAACACTCCGGACAAACATAGGCCACTCGAAGGTGTAACCTGCAAACATGACCGGCCACTTGGATATTGAGCAACACAAGATATACATTTCAAAATATCTTATACAACATGAATAGTGTCATACATATAACATTACTAATACAACTAAAACCCTAGCACACGACGGGTATCGGCGCGGGCGGTGGACACCCACAGAGAAGGAACCATCACGGGATCATAGCTCCAGTGAGATCCCTAGAGAACCTGCCAGGTATTGGAGAACCTGTGCTCCGACGCAAACAAGTAGCGACGGACGTGCGCGTCCTCCTCACTGACACGGTGACGCACCACCTCCGTGGAGTCCTCGAGCCTCTGGACCGTCACTGGCCCATGCGACCGCCACCAAAGAAGGTTCGGGTCAACGACAGGCTGGCTCCTCACCAACCTGCGCCTCCCAGTACCACCCCGGCGGAGCCCAGTCCCGGACATGGCCCATCTGGTCAAGCAGGTGTCGTCCTCCGCCGACTCGACGACGAGGATGCGGGATAGACATCGTACACGTCGAGGCGGGGAAAATTGCTTTAACTAAAAAATAGCAACAAGTTCTTACTAACTAGTTCTATTAATTCAACTAGTTCTTACTAAAAATAAACTTACTATAAATAAAAATATTCTAGTACCTAATTAGTACCTAGTTCTTACTAACTAATTAGTACCTAGGAACTACTGCCCTAATTACCATCTAATTTGATGAACCTATAGGGGTGGAAAGTGGTAGCGGATATTCCAATTATCCAACTATAAAGTGAAATAAGTGGTTAAATTTTACTCGTTTTATGATTCATCTTAGAAATTTGATTCGTTTCCACCCTTACATGAACCCTAACTCATTTGAGCCGCATCCGCATCCGATTTGTTTCCACTCTTACATGAACCCTGACTAATTTGATGCAACTAAAATATAAAGAAACCCTAGGCAGAGGTAGGGGAGAGGGAGGAGCAGGCGTGCTCACCTCGGGTGCTTGCGACGAGGGAGGGGCAGGCTGCGTCGAGGTCGGGGTCGGGGCTCGGGCGGTGCAGATGGCGCGCCGAGGTCGGGGTCGGGGGCGGCGTCCGGGGCGGTGTTGAGGTCGAGGGCGGGGGAGGTGTTGAATCTGGGGTCGGGGCGGCGTAGAGGGTGTGCGGAGAGCGCGCGGCGGCCGACGGGCGACGGCGGCGACGAGAGTGGAGAGATGGATTTGGGGGAAGTGACCGTGGGGAAGGGCGAACCCCGTGGTTAAGTCAGAAGTAGTAGTAGCGCGTTCCAGGAAGAGCGCTGCTGCTACGTTAGCTACAGCGCGTTCTGGGATACACGCTACTGCTACTCCTTTCTCTTTTTTCCCCTTTTTCATTTAGTTTTCTTCATATTTTATTTTTTTCCTTTCACCTTATTCTATATTTTTCATTTTCAATTACCTTTCTATTTTCTTTCCATTTATTTTATATCCTTTAGCAGTAGCGAGTTTAGATTAAAACGCGCTGCTACAAACAAAGTAGCGGTAGCGCGGTTCGTTATAGGTCGCTACTACTATGTGTAGCCTATCGGCTAAGCCGTGGGAATTTTAGTAGTAACGTGTTTAGAGCAAGACGCGCTACTGCTAGAACTTTATCTGCAGCGCGGTTTGCTTAGGCGCGCTACTGCTACTTAGCACCAGCGTGCTTTTTTGACCCTCGCTACTGCTAAAGTTCTGTGTATAAGGTTTTCCTAGTAGTGACACACACACACACAATTAGGTATATATATAATTTCTCCTACATGTTGCCTTCAGAGCCAGTGGCATTTGCCTTGGTGCCTTCGGAGCACGATGATAATTGGGAGTGGTTCATGGGGGCGGTAGCGGGTAATAGTATTTTTCTTTGGGATCTATGACCTCGTCGAGCAAAAATCCCGCTATTTCCTCTTGAAGTGCTCATATGCGCTCCTTTGGTAGGAGCGTCTCCCGCACCTCATTGAACTGTTAAGAAGGAGATCAATATGCATGTGTATTAGTTCTTTGACTAGATATCGATAATGATGTAAAATTTGTGAATAGTGTTCTGGCAAACGTACCCATAGCTGTCTATCGATTTGGTCCTTCGAGACGCCATCATGCGAATGTTCTCGCAAACATAGTATGCACACACTTCAGTCCCCGGCGCCTGCTTCAGGGCCTTTACGAGAATAGAATTTAATCAGATAATAATTAATCAAGCATGATAACTAATGGTATTGGAACTAGAATTAAAGAGACGGTAGCTAGCTAGTAGTACTTAATTAATTATACATTGGGTCGAAACCAATACAGCTTTTCTTTCCATGGACCTGGAACCTCTTTTCTGAACTTTGCCCAAACCCTGCCCGCCGACAAAGAAAATGAATAAATGAGTTATTAAATAGTTGATATCAGGAAATGACGAACTAAAGAGGCCGACATATAATTAATAATTATTGAAATTACCTGTCGACTATCCCCTTCAAGATTGAGTAGTCACTTTGTTTTTTAAGTAGTGATTCCAGTACTTCAACTGTTCCTTCGTCAACTTTAATGATTAGCAAGATCCAATGGTAACTGCATGCGCACACACTTGCATGTCTTAATTAAGCGGACATGTGCATAACACTCATCAACTACCCTAAACCCTATACACTTAATTATTAACATCTAGCTAGCTAGTAAGAAAAAACAAAATTTGTAGTACAAGACAGTGTGACTCACCGGAAGTTGTAAGGAAGTATTATATCTTCATTGGTATTGAGGCGCTTCAAGAACTCTAGCATGTTTTTCTCTATATCTGCTTTATACCATTCATATGTCCATGTTTCTTCATCAATGGTATTTGGGTCAATGAACCCAATGCCATAGCGTCCACCTTTTTTCATTTCATACATCTTCATCCTGCATAATACCACAGAAAAGAATATAGTAAGGATAATTGCAGGTAATGATCGATCAATGAGCACTACAGCTAGCTTGAGACTTGAATTACAAAAAGAAATCACTTACAGACAATAGCAACTGACGAGAGATTTGTCGAGTGCTTCTTGATTGAATAACTGAAATAGTTTTGAATACTCAACGGTCAGAGCTAGCTTATGGAAGTAATGCTCTTCCTTGACTTTCACCATGAGGGACTCTCGATTGGAACTCTTGGTAATTTTCATGTACCAATCATGCAATTCATACATTCTCGTTGGGAGGTTCTTGACCTCCTCGAGCTCGACCGAAGGTTGGCTACGGACATATTTCCGTTTTATGTCCTCCCTCTCTAAGCGGAGACATGGGTTCAATCTCGAGGAGTTGTCCAACAGTGGTACTGAGCACTTCAGCCTGCCTTCTATGCTCGTCAGTTATTACCACCGGTGGGGCGCCGATACTCTCATGTGTTGGTACAACAAGCGGGGGGGGGGGGTCGATTGCGCCGCCTGTTCTTCCAGCTGGGGAACGATTTTCCCGCATTTTTTGCCAGCCGCTTGGCTCGAGCTCGAGCTTGACTTCTTCTTTTGTCGTGCTCGATGTGCCTTCCTGATTTGGCGCTCATAGTCTGAGTCAACAGGCTTGGGAGCTGGTGCTTTAGCCATACGAATAAAGTGGTCAATCTTATCCTCATGCACTTTCTCCCTTGGCGGCGGTGGCGGTTTCGGTCCAAAATGGGCGTCCACTTGAGCCTTCACTATGGCTTCGGTTTACTCCTCGGTCATGTCGTAAGGCCTCTGAGGAAGAGGCCCAAGGCTTGGACCATATTGAAATCGCTTGCCTCCGCCTTTACCTCCTGTACTACCTCGACTTGTCCCGCTATGCACCATAGCTTGCAACGGCTCTCTTCCGCGATTGCTGAGGCAGCGGAGATGGCTGACGCGTTGGCGGACTTGAAGCAGGAGGAGTGGCTTGACGCTGAGGAGTGGCCTGACGCGTTGGTGGACTTGGAGGAGGAGGAGTGGCCTGACGCGTTGGCTGAGTTGAAGCAGGAGGAGTGGCCTGACGCTGTGCCGGACTTGGAGGAGCGGGAGTCTGCTCCTCATCACCTCCAAGAATGTCAAGCTCTAGTTGACGCGGTGTCGGTGGCCTTCGAAAGATGATGCAATCCTTTCTCCATAGGATGAGAAGATGTATGGCCTCTCCCAGTGTGTGCTCCTTGTCACCTCCAGGAATGTCAAGTCGTAGCCCCGAATATTGGTCCACCACCTCATCAACCACGATACGAGCATAGCCGGCTGGAATCGGGCTGCAATGGAATGTTGCTTCGGGGGATTTGTACAAGCAACGACGTCCGCCACCTTCACGGATATGTTCTTTATTTTGAAGTGTAGCTCACAGTTAGTGTTCTCCATGATGTCATCCACAGGGTATCTATCCAGCAGTGCGTCGCCCAGGGGCGGAACCCACGCTGCTTCTCGGCATGGATGGGACGGTGCTATCCAATGCTGGATCATCCGCTAGCTGCTGCTTCTGCTGAGACCCCCTTTCCTAGCTAAGTGAGTTGATCTGCTGCTGCTGCCGCTGGAATTTGAGTGCCAAGTCCGCGTGCGCTGATTCTAGGCCTTGAAGGCGTTCTGCTTCCTGCTTCCTCTGCTCCTCCTCCAGCTTCTTCTTATTCTCCTCCTCCATCTTCCTTCTCGCACGACTTCTGTAGTCGGTGTTCTAGTCCGAAAAGCCCTCATACCACGGAACAACGCCCTTGCCTCATGTTCTACCCGGGTGTTCAGGATTTCCTAGGGCGCGCGTAAGCTCGTCGTTCTCTCTGTCGGGCGTGAACACCCCCTTTCGAGCATCTTCTATTGCATCAGTTAACTTATCTTCGGCTCCTTCAAGACATGCCTTCTTCGAAACTTGGCCTGTCTTGGGGTCCAACGCCCCCCCCCCCCCCCATGCGCATAGAACCAAGTTCTGCACCTGGGGGGCCAGCTCAATATAACTGGAGTGACCTGTGCAGCCTGCATCTGTTGCTCAGACTTATCCCACTTAGGCATTGCCACCTCGTAGCCACCTGTCCCCAACCTATGGAACTGCTCCTTTTTTGCGGCATTGGCCTTGTTTTTTCTCGACCGTTCCTTAGATAATTCTGATTCCTTGAATTTCACAAAAGCGGGCCAGTGTTCTCTTTGCTTCTCCAGTGTTCCCTTGAATTCTGGAGTCTTCTTTCCTCCCTTGACGTAGTTGGCCCATACAGTTTTCTTGTGGTTGTTGAAGGCAATTGCCATCTTCCCAAGAGTAGCGTCCTTGACTTTCTGCACATCTGAATCTGTGAAATGATCAGGTAGGGTGAAATGTTCCATGAGTTTTGCACAAAGCACAGATTTTGCTCTGTCGTCGACAAAAGTAGGGTGAAATTCAGGTACAACAATTTCTTGTGATCCTCTAACATGCCCTGCAACTTCTTCTTCTCATTTTCACTTGCGCAGTTTCTCTTTGCATCGACAATGGCCCGACCTAGATCATCAGCGGGCTCATCTGATGCCTCTTCTTTAGCTTTTTCCCGCATTATTGATAATCCCCAAATGCAGGGAATCATCGTAGCAATTTCCAAAGGTGGAAGTGATAAGTATGGACTGTCGAACCCACAAGGAGCTAAAGGTAAGATCACTATTCTCTCAAGTCCTATCTGCCACTGATACGACTCTACGTACACCGAGAGTTTGCTTCCAACTAGATACAAGAAATAAAACTACGTTGTGGGTATAAAGAGGATAACTTTGCATGATATCGGAGAGCTAAAATATAAAAGTAGGTGTTGTTATCATAAAGTTAGAATATATTACTAAATATTATAAATAGCGAGTGTGGAATAATGATGGATCCGTGTGCGGAATTATCCTAGGCAATTGTTAACAAGACCGGTAGTCGTCATTGCAATTTCATATGAGGGAGAGGCATAAGCTAACATACTTTCTCTTCTTGGATCATATGCACTTATGATTGGAACTCTAGAAAGTATCCGCAACTACTAAAGATCATTAAGGTAAAACCCAACCATAGCATTAAAGCATCAAGTCCCCTTTATCCCATGCCCACAACCCCCTTACTCGGGTTTATGCTTCTGTCACTCAAGCAACCCACTATAAGTGAATCATGAACGCATTGCAACACCCTACAGCGGGAATCCCTCACGCTTGCGCGACACTGAGGGCACAATAGGACAACACCAAAATAAAACATACAACTCGTACCAATCTAGATCACCAATCAACCCAAAGACAAAAGATATCTACTCAAAACATCATAGGATGGCAACACATCATTGGATCATAATATGTGGCATAAAGCACCATGTTCAAGTAGGGATTACAGCGGGGTGCGGGAGAGTGGACCGCGTAAAAGAGAAGAGGATGGTGATGATGATGGTGATGTTGATGAAGACGATCACCGCGGTGATGATTCCCCTCCCGACGGCACTCCGACCCCACCGAGAGAGAGGAGGAGAGGTACTCCCCCTTGTGCTTCCTCCTCCATGGCCTCCCCCCTGGATGGGGAGAGGTTCTCCCTCTGGTCCTTGGCCTTCATGGCGATGATGGCCCCTCCGGGATCCTCCTCCATGGCCTTCGGTGATGATGGCCCCCTCCGGCTGGTTGCCAGAGAGGGCCTAAATAGATTTCTCGTGGCTATAGAGGCTTGTGGCGGCGGAACTTCTGAACTAGGTTATTTTCTGGAGGTTTCTGTATTTATAGGAATTTTTGGCGTCGGTCTCACGTCAGGGGGGTCTCTGAATCGTCCATGAGATAGGGGCCTACGCCGGGGTGGGGGGGGGGTGGGCGCGCCCCCTCCCTCGTGGACAGCCCGGGACTCTTCAGGCCCAACTCTTTTACTCTAGGGGCTTCTTTTGGTCCATCAAAAATCATCAAAAATTGGCACGTCAATTGGACTCCGTTTGTTATTCTTTTTCTGTAAAACTCAAAAACAAGGAAAAAAACAGAAACTGGCACTGGGCTCTAGATTAATAGGTTAGTCCCAAAAATCATATAAAATACCATATAAATGCATATAAAACATCTACGATAGATAATATAATAGCATGAATAGTTCATAAATTATAGATACATTGGAGACGTATCAGCATCCCCAAGCTTAATTCCTGCTCGTCCTCGAGTAGGTAAATGATAAAAGAAATAATTTATGAAGTGTGAATGTTAGCAGGTGCACAAGTTTGATCAATGATAATTTCAAACAAGCTAATCACATGTTAAAGTATAGATCATAAACTTTCTTGAAAACTAACAAACAGTGCTCTTAGTCATCAAACAATTACAATTCATCTTATTTTCAGGAAGGGTCTATGTAAGAGCTTTGATTTAGCAAAGCCCACATACTCAACTATGATATAGTCTTTCACAATTGCTAACACTCATGTGATATTTATGGGTTCAAAGATTTAATCGGACACAGAGAAAGATAGGGGCTTATAGTTTTTCCTCCCAACCTTTTACCTCACGGGTAATGTCAACAATAATACTTTATGAAAACCTACATCCAAGTGGATATGTGTGTGTATATATATATATATATACATATATATATATATATATACATATATATATATATATATATATATATATATATATCCGGATCGCTCCAACACAAAGTGCTTGCCAAAGGAAAAAGTGTAAAAAGGAAAGGTGATGATCACAATGACTCTTGTATAAGGGTATAAGATAAAAGTAAAAGATAGGCCCTTCGCAGAGGGAAGCAGAGGTTGTCATGCGATTTTAAGGTTGGATGCACAAAATATTAATGCAAAAGAACGTCACTTTATATTGCCTCAAGTGATAGATACATTTATTATGCAGTCTGTCGCTTTTATTTCTTCCCTATCACAAATTCGTATAAAGCTTATTTTCTTTGCACTAATAGATCATACATATTTAGGGAGCAATTTTTATTGATGCACCGATGACAACTTACTTGAAGGATCTTACTCAATAGGTAGGTATGGTGGACTCTCATGGCAAAACTAGTTTAAGGGATCTTTGGAAGCACAAGTAGTATTTCTACTTGGTGCAAAGAATTTGGCTATCATGAGAGGGAAAGGCAAGCTCAACATGTTGGATGATCCAAGACAATATAACGTTTCAGATATAGGAAAACATATCCCATTAAGTTGTCTTCCTTGTCCAACATCAACCTTTTAGCATGTCATATTTTAATGATTTCTCACAATTATAAAAGATGTCCAAGATAGTATATTTATATGTGAAATCTCTCTTCCTTCAATATTCTTTCATGAATTGTTCAAGTGACCAATTCTGCGTTTGCTAACTTTCAATGAGTTTACTACCTATACTTATTCTGTGTGAAGTCATTACTCCCCATGGTATAAGCATATGAAACATATATAAATTCAGATTTATGATATTCAATTCATTCAACCATTTACTCATAGGATATACGAGAAGTGCGTGAGTAAATGACGAACTACTCCAAAAAGATATAAGTGAAGAACACTGGGTAGTCAAATAATTAACTAGCCATGGGATGATTCTTTTTCATTCAAGATTTCAGATCCAATGATTTTATTCAAACAACAAGTAAAATTTAAAATACACTCCAAGCAAAACACTTATCATGTGACGAATAAAAATATAGCTCCGAGTAAAGTATACCAATAGTTTTGAAGACGAAAGAGGGGTTGCCTTCCGGGGCATCCCCAAGCTTAGGCGCTTGAGTCTTCCTTGAATATTACCTTGGGGTTCCTTGGTCATCCCCAATCTTAGGGTCTTTCCGCTCCTTATTCTCCTCATATCAATATCTCACCCAAAGCTTGAAAACTTCAATCACACAAAACTTAACGGAACTTCGTGAGATAGGTTAGTATTATAAAGAGTAAACCATTCACTTTGGTACTGTCAAATACAAGGTTTATACTTGTTCTCACACAATGCCTACTGCACCTTATCATTTATACAATTTATATTGAGAAATATAAGCCATAGAAACTAGAAAACAAGCAAACTATACAATGAAAACAGAATCTGTCAGAAACAGAACAGTCTGTAATGATCTGAACAACAACCATAATTCTGCTACTCCAAAAATTATGAAATAAATTGTTAGACGTGAGGAATTTGTCTATTAATCTTCTGCAAAAATAATCAACTCAAAAGCGCCCTTCTGTAAAAAATGACAGCTAATCCCGTGAGCGCAAAGTTTCTTTTTTTTTACAGCAAGATCACATTAACTTTCATCCAAGTCTTTCCAAAGGTCTTACTTGGCAATAATTGAAACAAAAGCTATAAAAAATGATTACTACAGTAGCTTAATCATGTAAACACACAAATACACCAAGGGTAGATATTGGGTTGTCTCCCAACAAGCGCTTTTCTTTAATGCCTTTTAGCTAGGCATGGTGATTTCAATGATGCTCACATAAAAGAAAAGAATTGAAACATAGAGACAACATCATGAAGAATATGACTAGCACATTTAAATCTAACCCGATTCCTATGCCTAGGGATTTTTGTGAACACATAATTTATAGGAACAAGAATCAACTAGCATAGGAAGGCAAAACAAGTATAACTTCAAAACTTTAAGCACATAGAGAGGAAACTTGATATTATTGCAACTCCTACAAGCATATATTACTCCCTCATAATAACTTTCAGTAGCATCATGAATGAATTAAACAATATAACCATCACATAAAGCATTCTTTTCATGATCTACAAGCATAGAAACTTTTCTGCTCTCCACATAAGCAAAATTCTTCTCACTCGGAATAGTGAGATCACTAATTCCTAAAGTTGACACTCTTCCAAACCCGCTTTAGTTGATAGTATTATTCATACTCCAAAATATATAAGTGAAGTTCATGGAGCATTCTACAATTAATACAGACTAACGAATGTCCAAGCTCAAAATATATAAGTGAAGCACACGAAGCATTCTATAAAACCATACTCAAAAGATTTAAGTGAAGCACAAAGAGCAATTCTATAAGATCATACTTAAAAGATATAAGTGAAGCACATGAAGTATTCTATAAATCAATTAAGGGCTAACTCATACTAGCATGGTTCTTAAAGGAAAACAAAAAACAAAAACACAAAGGACACAAATCATGTGAACAAAACAAAAACCGAGGTATACTGATATGTGTTGAAGAAGAAAGATGGGATGCCAACCGGGAGATCCCCAAGCTTAGATGCTTGAGTATCCTTTGAAATATTTACTTGGGGTACCTTGGGCATCCCGAAGCTTGAACTCTTGCCTCTCTTTATTGTTCTCATATTGATAGCTCCTCGATCTTCGAACACTTCATCCACACAAAACTTTAACAAAAACTTTCTGAGATCCGTCAGTGTAATAAAGCAAACTACCACTTTAAGGTACTGTAATGAACTCATTATTTATTTATATTTGTGTTAAACCTAATATATTCCAACTTCTCTATGGTTCATACCCCCCGATACTAGACATAGATTCATCAAAATAAGCAAACAACATGCGAAAAATAGAATCTGTCAAAAACAGGACAGTCTGTAGTAATCTGGAAGTTTAGTAAACTTCTGTAACTCGAATAATTATGAAATAAATATGAAAATTTTAACAATTTTTACATAAGTAATGTGCAAAAAGTTTCAGACCCATTTGACTTTCCAGTAAAAAATGTAAAATCACACGCTACAGCCAAAGTTTCTGTTTTCATTCTGCACATAGTAAACAAGCAATCTAATCATCCTAAAACCAAAGCTTGGCACATTATTTTTATAATACAATGGATATATACAAGGGGATAATTATTTACAGAGAAACTTGCATGAAAAATTCTACATTGTTTCCGTGAGCATGAACACAAGTGCTCAAGGTCGACCCTCACTTCTTTAATGCATAATTTTCCAATCACTTCTCTTTTTGAAAAACTTTTTTAGGCATGAGAGGAAAGTAAATTTTTTTTTTGTATTTTCATTCTTTATTTTTTTTGTATGTTTCACTCACAACTAAACAGAAAAAAAGGGAAAACAAAATCTACTTAGTGAAGAAAGCAAACAAGCACACACGAGAATATCAACACCACGCTATTGCTCCCTGGTAATGGAGCCAGAAAAGAGCTTGATAATCCCCAAGTGCGGGGAATCATCGTAACAATTTCCAAAGGTGGAAGTGATAAGTATGGAGTGTCGAACCCACAAGGAGCTAAAGGTAAGATCAATATTCTCTCAAGTCCTATCTGCCACTGATACGACTCTACGTACACCGAGCGTTTGCTTCCAACTAGATACGAGAAATAAAACTACGTTGTGCGTATAAAGAGGATAACTTTGCATGATATCGGAGAGCTAAAACATAAAAGTAGGTGCTGTTATCATAAAATTAGAATATATTACTAAATATTATAAATAGCGAGTGTGGAATAATGATGGATCAGTGTGCGGAATTATCCTAGGCAATTGTTAACAAGACCAGTAGTCGTCATTGCAATTTCATATGAGGGAGAGGCATAAGCTAACATACTTTCTCTTCTTGGATCATATGCACTTATGATTGAAACTCTAGCAAGCATCCACAACTACTAAAGATCACTAAGGTAAAACCCAACCATAGAATTAAAGCATCAAGTCCCCTTTATCCCATACGCCACAACCCCCTTGCTCGGGTTTATGCTTCTGTCACTCAAGCAACCCACTATAAACGAATCATGAACGCATTGCAACACCCTACAGCGGGAATCCCTCACGCTTGCGCGACACGGAGGGCACAATAGGAGAACACCAAAATAAAACATCGACTCGTACCAATCTAGATCATCAATCAACCCAAAGACAAAAGATATCTACTCAAAACATCCTAGGATGGCAACACATCATTGGATCATAATATGTGGCATAAAGCACCATGTTCAAGTAGGGATTACAGCGGGGTGCGGGAGACTGGACCGCGTAAAAGAGATGAGGATGGTGATGTTGATGAAGACGATCACCCGACGATGATTCCCCTCCCGTTGGCACTCCGGCGCCACCGAGAGAGAGAGGAGGAGAGGTCCTCCCCCTTGTGCTTCCTCCTCCATGGCCTCCCCCTGGATGGGGAGAGGTTCTCCCTCTGGTCCTTGGCCTTCATGGCAATGATGGCCCCTCCGGGATCCTCCTCCATGGCCTTCGGTGATGATGGCCCCCTCTGGCAGGTTGCCAGAGAGGGCCTAGATTGATTTCTCGTGGCTATAGAGGCTTGCGGGGGCGGAACTTCCGATCTAGGTTATTTTCTGGAGGTTTCTGTATTTATAGGAATTTTTGGCATCGGTCTCACGTTAGGGGGGTCTCCGACTCGTCCATGAGATAGGGGCCCACGCCCAGGGGGGGTGGGCGCGCCCCCCACCCTTGTGGACAGCCCGAGATTCTTCTGGCCCAACTCTTTTACTCCAAGTGCTTCTTTTGGTCCATAAAAAATCATCAAAAAATTGGCACGTCCATTGGACTCCATTTGGTATTCCTTTCACGTAAAACTCAAAAACAAGGAAAAAACAGAAACTGGCACTGGGCTCTAGGTTAATAGGTTAGTCCCAAAAATCATGTAAAATAGCATATAAATGCATATAAAACATCTACGATGGATAATATAATATCATGGATACTTCATAAATTATAGATACATTGGAGACATATCAATTGTCGGCTCAGCTTCTTCTCGCATTGCCGGCTCAACTTCTTCCCCCATTGTTGTATCATCGTATTCAGGGAACCCATGGCCAGGATAGCTATCGTCGTCCTCTTCTTCTTTACTGTCTTCCATCATAACCCCTCTTTCTCCGTGCTTGGTCCAAACATTATAGTGGGGCATGAAACCGGACACAAACAGGTGGACGTGAATGGTTCTTGAGTTAGAGTAATTGTGATCATTCTTACAACCAGCACATGGACAAGGCATAAAACCATCCGCCTGGTTTGTTACTTTGAGCCGCAATCGTAAAAGTATGCACGCCATCAACGAACCGGGAGAGCATCGGTCATCATACATCCATTGCCGGCTCATCTTCATTACACACCACCGAATAGACCAAATTAATACATGTTCATACATAAAGTTCATACAACACTTAAATGCAACATACAAATAACTCTCTAGCTAAAGCATTTAAATGCAACAACAAATGCGGTCAAGATCGCAACTAAGGTAACAATTGATCCAACAGCATAATGATACCAAGCCTCACTATCAATGGCATATTTTCTAATCTTTCTAATCTTCAACCGCATTTTCTCCATCTTGATCTTGTAATCATCGACGGCATCGATAACATGCAACTCCAATTCCATCTTCTCCCCCTTAATTCTTGATCTTGATCTTGTGATCAAATACTCGTTTTCTCTTTCAATTAAATTTAACCTCTCGACAATAGGGTCGGTTGCAATTTCCGGTTCACATACCTCCTAGATAAAAATATCTATGTCAACTTGATGGGCATAATTTTTCATAAACACGAAATGCAACAAATAGTTTTAAAAGAGAATATACCACATCCGAATCATAACACAGACGAGGGCCGACGGGGACGGATATCAAAACCATGGCACTATGTATAACAAACAACGTACGGGTAAGATAATTATACAAGTAACTATATATCTAAATCACACAAACATGATTTTTTTATATAAAAAAGATAAGAACAAGAGGCTCACCACAAGGTGGTGCCGGCGACGGGTCGGTGCGGACGATCGATGGTGGTTACGACGGAGACGTGAAGGCACTAAGTAAACCGCACCTACATATGCAAACTAAGAGTTATTTTCAGCTCAAATTGCATATAAATCAAATAAACTACCACATATAATTCCTCCCAAATTACTAAAACCCACAAATTAATCACTATATAAAGCATTGCAAGAGCTAATCTAGCAATGAGAGATTAAAGGACAAAGTTGCTAACCTTTGTGATCACTTGAATGGATGGGGGCCTTCAAATCTTGACAAAATTTGGGCAAATAGTGTGATGAGCTCGAGAGAAGAGGGTAAGAACAGAGAGGAGATGGGAAAGGGGGAAGAACAGAGCGAGCTCGATCGCGGGTGGACGAAGGGTTTATATCTACGATGACCTTTACTACCGGTTCGTGGCACGAACGGTACTAAAGGTGCTGGAGGGGCCCCAGTCTGACAACATCCTACCACCACTCTCTTTAGTAGCGGTTCGTGGCACAAACTGGTGCTAAAGGTTTGCCACGAACCGGTACTACTGAGAGCGGCCCACCTAGCCATTGGAACCGGCAGTAATGGTCACATTAGTGTCGGCTCAAATACAAACCGGGACTAGTGAGCTGAACATTAGACCCTTTTTCTACTAGTGACCATTTGGCCCGTCATCCCCGGCAGAGGGGACGCCGCCACCGCCATGTTCGTATTTGGGCTAGAGTTGTCGCCGCATCGGCCAAGATTGGATCCGGGTCGGCCGCCACAGGCGACGCTCAGCCCCACCTCCATCCTATGGCCATCTTACCCCACACCACCACAAACGCCTCCTGTAGGAGCCACCGCGCCACCATGGGTTGAGGAACAGGTGGCACCTCCGCGGATCTGGCGCCCTCGCCGCCTTACAGCCCGGGAAGGAGGAGCAGCCCTCCGCCGCCGTTGTCGAACGCACAGGCTCTGCCTGGCGCCTGTCCTCCGGCGACGATGGAGGGGAAGGAGGGATGGGATCGAGGCGGCTGCGGGGCTAGGGTTGCCCCCCCCCCCCCCCCGATAGCCCTAGAGGGGCGAGCAACGAGGGGGTACGAGGGGGGACTGCAAACTACCACTTGAGCATCCTGACTAGACCCGAAACATCCGGCCACTTCCTTGCATTGGCCGAATGTTGACTGAATCTATCCTTTCTAAAAAGGAAAACGTTGCGGTACGACGGACTGGCCTAAGATTCCGTCGGTCCCGTGAGCGTCGTGGGATCCTTATGATCTCCAGCCTCCATTTATATGCCACGTCATCCCACTGCCCCCACAAACCATTTTTTCTTATCTTTTCACCAGAGTGTTTTTTTTTAGATCTTTTGATTTATTCAACTTCCATCTTGACAGTACAACGAACACCAAAAATAATAAAAATTACATCCAGATCGATGGACTAACTAGCGACAACTGCAAGCACTAAAGCGAGCCGAAGACGCATTGTCGTCATCGCCCCTCCATCGTCGGAGTCGGGCACAACCTGTTGTAGTAGATAGTCCGCAAGTCGTCGTGCTCATGCTCCATAGGACCAAAGCACGAGAACAGCAACCGCCACAGATAAAGAATAACGTATATCAGAAGGATCCAATCCGAAGACACATGAACGTAGTCGGACACCAACGAGATCCGAGAAAATTCACCAAAGATAGATCTGCTGGAGACACACCTCCACATTGATACGTCTCCAACGTATCTATAATTTTTTTTATTGTTCTATGCTGTTATATTATCATTCTTGGATGTTTTACAATCATTTTATATAATTTTTTGGTACTAACCTATTGACATAGTGCCCAGTGCCAGTTGTTGTTTTCTGCATGTTTTTTACATCGCAGGAAATCAATATCAAACGAGTCCAAACGCAGCGAAACTTCTTGAGGATTTTTTTGGGCCAGAAGACATCCAATGGGCCAAGGAAGAACCTGGGCGGAGCCTCGAGGGGGGCAGCACCCACCAGGGTGCGCCAGGAGGCCCAGGCGCGCCCTGGTGGGTTGTGCCCACCTCGGGTGCCCCCTGAACCGCCTATTTGCTCTATAAATACCTCAATATTCCGGAAGCCCTAGGGGAGTCGACGAAAACCAATTCCAGCTGCCGCAGAGTCCAGAACCACCAGATCCAATCTAGACACCATCACGGAGGGGTTCACCACTTCCATTGGTGCCTCTCCGATGATGCGTGAGTAGTTCTTTGTAGACCTACGGGTCCGTAGTTAGTAGCTAGATGGCTTCCTCTCTCTCTTTTGATTATCAATACAATGGTCTCTTGGAGATCCATATGATGTAAGCCTTTTTGCGATGTGTTTGTTGGGATCCGATGAACTTTGAGTTTATGGTCAGATCTATGTTTTTATCCATGAAAGTTATTTGAGTCTTCTTTGATCTCTTATATGCATGATTGCTTATAGCCTCGTATTTCTTCTCCGATATTTGGGTTTTGTTTGGCCAACTTGATCCATTTATCTTGCAATAGGAAGAGGTGCTTTGTAGTGGGTTCGATCTTACGGTGCTTGATCCCAAAGGATGAAGGGGAACCGACACGTATGTATCGTTGCTATTAAGGATAAAACGATGGGGTCTATCTCTACATAGATAGATCTTGTCTACATCATGTCATCGTTCTTATTGCATTACTCCGTTTCTCCATAAACTTAATACACTAGATGCATGCTGGATAGCGGTCGATGTGTGGAATAATAGTAGTAGATGCAGGCAGAAGTCGGTCAACTAATCTTGGACGTGATGCATATATAATGATCATTGCCTGGATATCATCATGATTATTTAAAGTTATATCAATTTCCCAACAGTAATTGTTTTCCCACCGTTTGCTATTTTTCTCGAGAGAAGCCACTAGTGAAACCTACGCCCCGAGTCTCTTTTCATCATATTTGTCTTTGCGATATATTTTCCTTTGCATTTATTTTCAGATCTATTAAACCAAAAATACAAAAATACCTTGCTGTAATTTATTTGTTCTGCGATCTATTTATCCTATCTACCACTTTTACCTCATGTTATTTGCCTATCTTGAGGCGCCTTACCCGAAAGGGATTGACAACCCCTTTAACACGTCGGGTTGCGGGTATTTGTTATTTATGTGCAGGTGTTGTTTACGTGGTGTGAGGAGGTTCTCCTACTGGTTCGATAACCTTGGTCCCATCACTGAGGAAAATACCTACTGTCGCTATACTGCATCATCCCTTCCTCTTTGAAAAAATACCAACGTAGTTCTAGCAGACATCACACACGCCCACCAACGATGCTAGACGCATCGCTGGAATGGGGGCTAGGCGGGGAGACCTTTATTCCACCTTCAGGGAGCCGCCGTCGTTTCGCCTTCCTGAGCAGAACACAAACCCTAATAAAACTGAAAGGAACAACTAAAAACGAAGCCCTCCCGCCGGCTTTTGGCAGGATCCAACGCGCCTCCATGGCCCAAGGGCCACCAGAGACGGAGCGGACTTGCGTCGGCGCCGGCGAGAGGCAGAAACCCTAGTTGTTTTATTGGAGGAGGAGGGGGTGTAATAGGTGTCCATGACCTGCTTGTAAAAAGTATTTCTCACAAGAGAGTTTTGCTCCACTCAATTTCTTCCTCTCTCTCCTTCGTTCTCCTCCCACTCCAATCGATCCTCTCTCTCTCTCTCTCTCTCTCTCTCTCTCTCTCTCTCTCTCTCTCTCTCTCTCTCTCTCTCTCTCTCTCTCTCTCTCTCTCTCTCGTCATGAACAGCACACTGCCATGGATGCATCCTCAAGCACCACCCCATCCCTACCTCCATGCTGTCGGGCGGCCTCATCACCGCCGGCTGCAACGCCCACCTTGAGGCGCCGACGAGCTGCCCTGCGCCCTCCCATGTGAGCTGCAAGCGACGGCGCTCGTACACTCTGCAGACGCAACATCATATTTTTTTTTGCAAGGCGCTATGCTTCTTGCTATGGCTTTGTTTTGTTTTTACTTTTAGCCGGTTGCAACATTTTGATTTGTCCGTTCCAGCTTTTTATTTCGCCGATCGAAGAAATTATCATCCATGAGCACCAACTTTTGATTCGTTGGTTCCAACATTTTTTTCTATTGGTAGTAGCTTTTCACCTCGCTGGTTCCAGCTTTTGATTTTGCCGGTCGCAGCAATCCCTTTTTTTTACAGTGGAAACTTTTTGATTCGCCGTTTGTAGCATTTTATTTTGCCATTAGTACCTTATTGCCGGAGGAGGGGGATTTTTGCTACAACCATGTATTGCAAAAGCTACAGCCATGTGCGTTTGAGCTGCAAGCCGTATTCATCGGAGCTGTTACCGGAGACGCTCGTCGCCGGCGAGGCTGCAAGCACGAGAAAGCGGAGTTGCAACCGGTGGCCCTGTATGGTGGATCGATGGCGTGATGTGCTTCAACGATGGGAGATTGCAACCTGCTGCGAGCGGGTTTCCTTGAGAAGGACCTTTGTTGCTTCGGCGAGAGGCATCAATGGAGGTGTTGCGATGACGTTCAGTCTAAGGAGCAGGGGCGTTGCTGGCCATGGAGCGCGGCGGCAGTGTGTTTTACGAGCAAATCGGCCATGGGCTGCATGGCGACGAGGAGCGGCTCTGTTTTTTTCTGTTGACTTTTGTAGAAACTTTTGTTTTCTACCTAATCTAATGGCTGTTGCGTGGTTATTCTGAGGGCTGCAAGCCGGCCAGCCGAAACTTTGGGCCGGCGCGTCGGCGCCTAGTACTGGTCTTCTAAAAATGGTCGTTGGACCTACTTTTTTTTCTTTTTTGAAAAGGGGGGAATCCCCGGCCTCTGCATCAGAACGATGCATACGGCCACCTCAATAAATAAAACTAGTGAACCCGTTGCGCCGAATGGCGCAGAGACCTGCTGATTCCATGTTAGCGATGAAAAGAAATCCATGATTTAGTTGACTTAATTAATGGCAAGCACATATGGCACCAAATTTAATCTCTTAATTAGAAAAAAATGGGGGGCTTGTTGTCTACAATGACATTTAAATTTGGTGGCATAGGGTTCTGAAACAAAATGTATGTAACAAATCTAATCTCTTTAATAGGAAAAACGGTATTTTGTTGTCTATAATAAAATGTACTCCCTTTATAAAGAAATATAAAAGCGTTTAGATCACTAAAGTAGTATAAGAGCGTTTAGATCATTAAAGTAGTGATCTAAACGCTCTTATATTTCTTTACGGAGGGAGTATATACACATTCTAATTTGATAGCACAAAGTCTCATTCAAAATCATGCCGCTAAAAGTATGTGTCTCTTTTTAGTAATCTTCTGTCTGGCCAAACACACATGCTAAGAATTTAGATCCTTAGTATAAAAAAACCACATTTTCACATAGCCCCTTTGTAAGGTCAAAACTGATATGGCAAAAGTGGGTATGGCCTAGGCGCATGCCTTTATCAGAACCTCCTTCACGGCCTTGGTTAGCATCTTTTCCTTCCATCCATGTATACATTGGCAAATTTTATCCTTCATATACGCAAAGACTTTTGTTCTTGACTCTCCCACATACACCAGGAGCCCCAATTGGTCCAACATAGCTTTCTGAACATCATTCTTGGTGTTTTTACTAAACATGATAGCAGACTTGTCAAGTTGTGGCTTTGAATTAGAACCAATGATTATGTAGGTATTATAGAGCATTTGTAACCACTATATATGTGAGTATCTTAAATCAATTATAAAATAAAGACAGAATTATCTACACTGATATATCCATGTTTGTTCTTGCACTTGCCGGCAGTGACAAAACTACATGAAGAAGCCTAAGTCACCGATGTGCTGATCACGAAGGTATCCTTCCGTTTCCTCTCGTGATGACAGCTTCAATAAAATGCTACATACTCCCTCTGTTTCTAAATCAGTACAAGTCTTTTTAGAGATTCCACTACAAACTACGTGCATAGACATATATTAGAGTATAGATTCACTCATTGTACTCCGTATGTAGTCCATAGTGAAATCTCTAAAAAGACTCAGACATGAGGGGTATACACAAAATAATCTAACACAGAACACAGACAAACACAGAGATAAACATTGACCCATGAGTTAGTGTCGTAGAGAGCATCAGCACGACACGTTTTACTCTCTACGGAAGTACGTGCAACTCGAATTCTGGAATTACTAACCTCGGAGATGGGCACAAAGTTCATGGTCAATATTGTGATGGATCAGCAACCATAGGAGTTTGCTCCATCAAAGAATTTATAGGCTCAGAAAAGACAACCATGAGTATTGGTGCAAGCAAGGCACTTATAATAGAGCAACATCGAAGCAGTTCTAGTAACCAGGACAAGGCTAAAGCGTACAAGCGCTATATGGTTTTCTTGTCATGAAGAAACAGAAAAGCTGCCAACGGTCAGTAAACCAGTGACCATGAATTCAGATCACTTGTTATAAAGGAAATGATGTGATGCATAAAAAATGCAAAATAAAATAACAGGCACATGGTAAGAACCGATGACTATGAATTTAGATCAGTTGTTAAGCATTGTGTGTCCTCTGTCCTAAAAGAAAGCCAAAACAGCAGGGCAGCCAAAAGACTATAAGAAAGTGCACGGTATTTTCTTTATCCAGTTTCTACAAAAATATAATAAATTAACCATGAGAAGTACCTTCTGCCTTGTTAGTTTCATATCATCAAAAGCAGGCACTGAAACGAAGAAAATAAATCTTTAGGTGAGCAATAGGAGGGCTAAGCTGGGAAGTTTCTTGCAAATGTTGAATTATCCATAAGATTGCATCTCTCCTGTTCTAGTCAAATAATATTTTGTATATATCAGTCCTTTCAAAAGCCAGGTTTCTGGTCAACTCCCAGTGTCTCTTTGTATAAATCATTGGTCTGTTGTATTCTAGATCATTATTAGTATAAAAAAATTGTTTCAAACATCACAATTGAAAAAAAAACATAGCCACCAAAGGAAGGCCTTGCTAACCAAATAAAGATCACAATTTGAAGTGATGCCATGGATTTTTCTCTTATATGCCTTTCAAATTTCTGTGTATTGAAACCAAATAAGAACCATACCAAAAATATATATGAATTAGTACAACTAACTGGACTACTTTTGTATGAGACTGTAATCAAGAATGACGATGGTAGGTGATCTCATATTATATCATATTCGACTAATAAAATAAACAACATGAACCCTCTCCTGGAGCGGGGGATGGAAAGACACACGGCCTAGAGGAACTATATAAACAGCATGAACCCTCTCCTGCATCCATAGCTCTCGTGGCCACCATCTCTCACTGCAGTAGTCTCGCTCATCCTCTTTTTTTCGGTAGCTGCCCACAGCCACAACACAATAAAAACTATCCTTGGGGAAAATATAAGTGAATACTGAATCTTCTCAATAGTAGAAGAGAGTTCAGTTATCACCTCAGATCACCTAGGAAGCAATAATTTCCATTTCCAAAAGAAAAAATGACCAGGATACGTAAGCCGCTATTGGTTAGATACATGCAAATGATTAATTATTCAAGACTACTTTGGGAATAATCGCTCTGAGCAATTAACAGTAATAAACAGAGAACAAAAAGGAACAAAACAAAGCCAGGTTTTTTTTAGCTAAAAGGAACCGCCAAATGCAGCGATAGCATGTGTGCATTTTTCTCCAAATTGCACGTGAGCTTTGACTGTAGGGAAGAGACAAAACTTCCCACGAACAAACGAATGTCCACATTAGCTGCAAGTTGCATCTACTATCAAAGGAACACTTCGCATTATCTCAAATAAATAGTTACGATAACCGTGATCTCAGGAAGAGTAGGAACATGCATCTTATACTCTAGAGTTCAGATATATCGACCTCTTTGGAGTTAAACTATTAAAAGGCACTGTTAAACTAAACAGCTGTTCTTATCCTGTAACATGCTACTACTTAGTTGCACCCCTCTTACTCCTGACACTACGAACTCCAGTTCATGTGGCGTACTTTATGCATATACAAACGATGTATAAAGCCTGAACATGGCAAAAAAATTCAAGGGATTACCTGAATATATGATGCTGCAGTACACCTATTTTTCTAACTGAAATTAAACCTACCACTTCCTGCTCACAAAGTTTTAGTTCATTTATAAACTCTGCATTTTCTACTCATACAAGCATACCACATTTAATATTCTGCTATAACCCAGATTATTGTTACCTTTCTAAACTCATAATTATTATCAGTTTATAATGGAAATAAAGTACCCTAATGCATCCCCTATTAAGTGACATTACGAACTGCAGTGTATGTGTGTACTTCTATGCTTATACACATGCTATGAAGCATGGAACCTGACAAGATAAATGCAAAGGATGCCCAACAGAACTCTTGCTCCATGGCCTTATTTCTATTGTGGTTGCAGACTTGGGAGTCCCACTTTGCTGAACCTTTTGTACATGCTGATAAAGAAAGAGACATCTTAACAATTTAACAAATAATCTATGCAAACACTACCTGGGCACTATGCAAAGATACAAAACAAAAAAAAAATCAATTGCGTAGGTGTGCCAACTTGTAGTGTTATCCTGCATATGTCAATCTCTCTTCTTTTTTGAGAAAGCATATGATAATCTCATGCGTTCTAATTTAGCCAATACATGCTATGTGTGTCAACTTGTAGTGTTATCCTGCATATGCCAATCTCATACTACGTTCTAATTTAGCCAATACATGCCAAAGCATTTCAGTCTCACTTGTTTTAGTTTTGCATAAAGCAGACAACTAACACAATATTGGCCATTGCCTCTCGCTGCAGTAGTCTCGCTTATCGTCTTATCTTTTTTCGACAGCTGTCCATAGCCACAACAACACAAAGAAACTATCCTTGAGCTCATGAGAATATAAGCGAATACTGAATCTGTTCCATAGTATAAGAGGGTGCAGTTATCACCTCAGCTGACCTGGGAAGCAACAACAACTTCCATTTCCAAAAGAAAGATGACAGGAAAGTGAAGCCACTAATGGTTAGATAAATACCTGCAAATGATTAATTGTTCAAGACTACTTTGAGAACAATCACTCTGAGCAATTAACAATAATAAAATTCACCAACAATTTCATTAACTTAATTCTCTAGAAGAAGAACAAACCCGTGAATACACATATCAATGAGTAAAGAATGTTCAGCCATGGCGTAGATACACGCAGAAAGAAACAAAACCAAGACAAGAGTATGAAGATAAAGAGACCACAATGTCACTGTTTGTCATCTGTGTCCTACGAACAAACAAACAGAACTACAGTGGCTAGCACCCTGTAAAAAGAAAATTCTCATCAAACCTAGATGTAAGCACATGTGACACACACGCACACAAGAAGACATGAGGATTAAGGAATGGAAAAACCACCAGTTGTAAACCCAGGCATCAACTTGCAGCACGATCAGCACCTGCAAATAACAAACTGGAGCACCGAAGCAGGCGTCTTAGACAAATCATAACGAAAAGAAAAAATGAAAAAAAAAAGAATCAGGGGAATAAGCAGAGCAACATGGGACAAGAAGGGGCCACGTACAAATCAGACGGTCGAGGAGAATACTGCTTACTTTTCCTGAAACATCGTTTTTAGGGAACCTCTGTTAGGCAAGCTGCAACCCCTCAAACCACACATAACTCACCGTTAGAAAACTTAACTTTTAATCTTCCTGTAAAGGGGAAAACTTACTATGTCAGTCTCATACATATAGTCACAACATGTGAACCCCAACAAAAAATTGCCGTGACAACATGTATGCATTATTCTCCAAATGTACAAATAGGAAAAGGCGGAGTTCAACGGTGCCTTAATAGCATTCATGGACATCACCGTTCATTGGTCAGTGCAAAAACTGTACAGAGAACAAAAAGGAACAAAACAAAGCCAGGTTTTTACACCTAAATGGAATTGTCAAATGCAGAAATAACATGTGTGCATTTTTCTCCAAATGTACAGAAAGGAAAAAGGCAGAAGGAATGGACATTACGCATTGCAGTGACACACTACCAACGCTCATGGCATGAGCTGAGACAATCTAGCAGAGCTCATTCACAACTATGTTGGTTTGCTCACGTCCAAGATTAGGCATACTGCAAATCCATCAGTGAGATATATGTTTTCCTTGGATTTCCATGTGTAGCAACTACATCATTTAAAAATGTTTATTATGAATTTAAGATCTGTAGGACATGAAACGCAGCAGGATCAGCTCATAGACCTTTCATCAAACAGGAGGCGAGCAAGGTAACTAATAAAGATCTCACTTGCCAGAGCCCATGGGTAGGAACCTCACTTGCCCTTCATCACCGAGCCCAAGCCCGGGCATGACGATCTTCACCTTGCTGTTGCCCCTGTACCGGGGCGGGACGCGGGAGGCCGGGAACAAGGTGGACCTTTATCTGGCATCCGCCAGCTCCAGTCGCAGCCGCCATATCTCTCCATCCCTTCCTCCTCCGTGATAAGTGGCAGTCGACGGGGAGGTGGAAGAGGTAGCCGAGGGTGAGGCGTGCCATCCAGATCTTGATCCTCCTTGCCTTGGTCGTTCCCAACTGCGCTGGAGTCCGCTGGAACACATGGTTAGGCATCCGGTTGAAAAGGAAGAATGGGAGAACGGCGTCGAGCGCGCGTCAGTTCTTCACCTTGGACCATGTCAACGAGCTGCTCCTGAGCTCACGGCGTCCAGCCGCGGCCGCTGCTCTCATGCTCACCAGTCACCACTGCCGCCGACGGAAAGGAGTAAGAAGCTGGTTGAGGGAGCCGACGGCGCAGGGGAGGAGAGGAGGCGGCTGAGGCGAGAGAGAGGGCCAGCGGCGTGGGATAGAACACGAGGGAGAGGGGAGGAGAGACGAGGCGGCTGCGCGAGGCAGGGGTTCGGGACGAGCTCCGGGATGAGAGGGGGATTGGCGGCTAGGTTTTCACTTTTCGCCCACTTTCTGCACGATGGAGCGCGCGGCGGGCACATAGCTGATTGGTGAATTCCTCTCGCACCTGGACGCAACTGACCCCGCCAATGAAAACATGAGATGAGCCCACATGTCATTGGGCAGAAAAATGAACTGGGAAGGTAAACAATGATTGACTGCAAGGTGATGATCGAACGGATCAAATGGACCAGAACACCTGATCGAACGGCCAGGAATCACTCTCGCGAGGGAGCTCCGTGGAGGCAAGTTGGCTAGCATCATTATATGTTTAAATAGGTTCAACAGAGTCGTATAGTCTTCAACAAAATAAAAGCAAGCTCACCTAGAGCCTCGATGCTAAACCAAGAAAAAGCCACAAGCCACAACCGGCTGGTAAAATAAAGATAGAAAAACTAATTGCCTATCCTATTACATGACCGCCAACCAAACCGGTTGAAGATATTCCGCGCTACCATCTCCCACCGGACAGATCCAGTAATCAAACACTCCCTGGCCTCCGTCGGAGTGAGTAAGGACCACATACGGATCAGCACCGTAGCACGGAATATAACCTGCAAAAAATGAATAGTAGTTATTCTGTTAAAAACCAAATCATTTCTGCAGTTCCAAATTGCCCATAACAACGCATACACTCCTACACGAATATGTCTAGCTGTATCGGACTCTATCCCATCCAGCCACGTTCCAAATAACGACCCGACCGTACTCGGAGGAGTAATGTTAAAAGCAATTTGCATAGAGCGCCACAGAATTCTCGCCAAAGGACAATCAAGGAAGAGATGCTTAATGGTCTCGTCATGATCACTGAAGCTACACCTAGTAGATCCAGTCCAATTGTGCTTGACCAAGTTGTCCTTTGTTAAAATTACCTGTTTATGGACAAACCACATAAACACTTTAATTTTCAAAGGCACTTTTAATTTCCACACATGTTTGGTACTAGGAATAACAGTGGAGTTGATGACATCGTTGTACATCGACTTTACAAAGAAATTGTCCATTCCTAGTAAACTTCCAACATAGCTGATCGGGCTGTTGAGCTAGCTGGACTTCCATCAGTCTACGCACCAGATGGAGCCAAGCTTCCCATCTCTCACCAACAAGCACCCGCCCAAACTGAATATTAAGGGGAGTGGATTGCATAATCGTTGCAACTAGCGCATCACGTCGCTGGACAATACGATACAAGGTTGGGTACTGTATTGCTAATGGTGTATCACCCAGCCAAGTGTCCTCCCAGAAACGTGTGTCATTGCCATCACCGACAATAAACTTTGTTCTATTAAAGAAGGTTGCCTTGACTCTCATAAGCCCCTTCCAAACGGGCGAATCGCTTGGTCTCACTTGTCACTGTGACAAAGTTTTGACTGCAGATACTTGTTACGAAGAATCTGCGCCCAAGTTGCATCAGTCGGACCCGAAAGCTTATACAGTCACTTACTAAGCAGGCATCTGTTCTTGACCTCAAGATTTTCGATACCCAACCCCCCTTGGTTCTTTGGTCGACAAATGACATCCCACTTGGCGAGTCTATACTTTCTCTTAAGTTCATCACTCGCCAAAAAATCTTGATCGGTAGAAGTCCGATCTTTTCCTAACCCCAAGCTGGAACCTCAAAGAAAGATAGTAGGAACATCGGCATAATCGTGAGCACCGAATTAATAAGAATTAACCGGCCTCCATATGATGTAAGTTTGCCCTTCCAAAGAACTAAGTTTCTTTTCAAACCGATCCTCAATGCATTTCCACTCTCGGTTTGTAAGCTTACGATGGTGAATGGGTATACCTAGGTAGGTGAAGGGTAAAGCCCTAATTCACATCCAAACAATTGCCTATAAGCCTCCTGGTCCTCCTTGGCTCTACCAAAGCGTAACAATTTGCTTTTATGAAAGTTAATCTTTAACCCGGACAATTGTTCAAATAAGCAAAGCACCGACTTCATATTTCTCGCTTTTGCCAGGTCATGCTCCATAAAGATGATAGTATCATCAGCGTACTGCAGAATGGACACCCCCCCATCAACTAGGTTGGGCACCAAGCCTCCCACCTGACCGGCCTCCTTTGCCCGATGTAGCGACCAGACCCGAATGGATCAAGTCTCTGTGCTTAGTGTCATCCCTGGATCAGTAATGCTGACACCACACAGTACTTCGAAGGATTTATAGCAGAGTAGCAATCACACACTTATTACATCGTTGTCCACAAGGGAACTTATCACAATAATATGGCTTAAGGCCATCTAATAATAACAATGGAAGGCTTGGAAGATAAGTGAGTCCATCAACTCCATCGGCATCACCGAGTATAGAACCACGACCTAACACCTTACTCGTCAAATGCGAAAAGTGCATAGCGTGAAAGTTGCAGCCCAAAACGGTCAAGACATGGAATATGCCGGCAATGTAACACATAGAGAGTAATGAAGCAACAAGCCTATACTACATGCATATATGGCTGGTGGTAAGGCTCTCTGATTTACATTTTGCATAAAGCTAGTTTTTCCCTACAACAAAGGAATAATTTTTATTTAACTATCATGGTGGTTGTTAAACATTAAGAATGGTTGACAACATCCTCAATCCCAATTAAAAAGTACTCATCAAAACCCAATACATTTATTAGAAGTAACATGTTAAGATTCACATGATATTCAATTTCCAGATACTCAAAACGTCCATAACCGGGGACATGGCTAATCATGATTAGTTTATACACTCTGCAGAGGTTTGCGCACTTTTCCCCACAAGACTCGATCGCCTCCGTTTGGTTCTCGCACTACATGGTGTTTGAGAGACGGATGACCGAGACATAGTCTTTCAGAAGCGCTTAGCACCTTACATGTGGGTAGACCGTACCAACCTACATCCCTACATCAGCTAGCCTACCCGTAAGAGTTCGCACAACTTAGTCAACTACGCCAGAGCCCATAATTGGCTTGTGGCTGCACACGGAAGTTTCCAGTTTGAATAATCTTATGATCCCTTAGAGCACGGGTGGCGGTCAGAAGAAATCTGAGCAAGTCCTCGATAGAAACCAGGTGCCTCAATCCACCCAGATGTGTGTTTAGGTTGCCACCTTAAATAAACCATTAATTAACAATCTCACATCTGTCATGGATATTCACTCACCCAATCCACGTCTACTAGCATAACATAGCATAACAAGCAAACGTAGAAGTAACTCCCAAGGTTTCATAAGTAAAACAGGTAATAGGTACTACCTCAATCTACTTCCCAACCCACAATTTAATTAGATCCTAAACATGCAAGTGTTTGAGGGTTTGATCTAATGCAATAAAACTGGGCAGTACAAAAGGTATGATCAAGTGTTACTTGCCTTGCTGATGATCCGCGAGACCTAGAGATTCGAAGTAACAAGCGGCGCACTCCGGGTGATCTAACGCAGACAAACAACAAGCATACAATAAGTACTCATCTAATGCACGGGGAAATCTCGAATAAAAGATCTAACCAGAGAGTTCAACCTAAGAACCCTGGTTGCAAAAAGAATCGAATCAAATAAAACATCGAAAATCGAAACTCGAGAGAGAACGACTCGGTTTAGCAATCTGAAACTAGGTCAAAATTTCACAGTAGCAAAACTTCGTGTAAGTAGGTTAGTCGGAACGGCGGTTTCATAACGAAACTCCAGGCGCTTGAATCACCTGATTCCGATAAACGAGCGAGAAATTAAACAGATATGAAAATTGAATCAGAAATCGAATTCAGAAAATAACGGATTAAATCCGATTAAAAGAAAACGACGAACGGGTTAAACAACGAATGTTCGTTAACAGAACTAATCCAACGAACACGTTCATTGAAACGAACGGGTCGGTGAACGTTCACTAAATAAGAAAACCGAGAAAATAATAAACCATCTAGGGTTTTTTTTTAAAAACCGAACTACGCAAAAAAAACCGGATCGGTCTTTTTTAAAAACCGGATCGGGGGTTATGGCGGCGGCTACCTCCGGCTGCTGGCTGGCTCCGGGCGGCGGTGGGGTCCCGTGAGGTCGGGAGGGGTCAAGGGCGAGGGCGAGGGGCTCCCATGACGGGAGGCGGCAAGGCCCTCAAGCAAGGGGCTCGGTGAGGGAGGGGCGGCAAGGGATGAGGAGAGAGGGGGGCGGTATAAAAGGAGGGGTGTGCCTTGGGGAGGGGCAAGCTGGGGGCGGCGGCGTGTCCGAGCCGGGACACGGCGGGCCAATGCAGGCGGCGGCGTGGAGTCCGGCGAGGGGAGAGGGAGGTGGGCTGGCGTTGGGTTTGGCCTCAGGCCAAAGTGCAAGTAATTTTTTTAAACAAACTTAAGCGAAATAAAAATAAACCAAACGGACTCCAAAATTTATCAAATTAATTTTCCCCGACTCCTAAAAATGAGTCGAACAAAATGAACTTTAAAAACGGGCAGATATGCATATTTTTTTAAAATGTTCATTTTTGCCTAAAGCAATTAAATCCTCAAAACCAAAATTTGATTTATTTATAATATCTTCATTTTTCCTAAATGTTGGGAAAGTCATATTATTCCCTCTCTTAATTTTTTTATCGGAAAAACTTTGTGAAGATAATTAAATAAATCCAATGATCCTATTTTCATAATTTTGAGAAATCTCAAATATGAAAATAATGAAATCTCCAACTCTCTCCGAGGGTCCTTGAGCTGCGTGAAATTTTCTAGGATCGGAAAATGCGAGAAAATATGATATGCATGATGACCTAATGTATAACATTCCAAATTGAAAATTTGGGATGTTACAAACCTACCCCCTTAAGATGAATCTCGCCCCTCGAGATTCGGGTTGGCTAGAAAATAGGTGAGGTGGTCCTTAAGCAAAACTTCCTCTCTTTCCCGGGTGGCTTCATCTTGATGTGGTGGCTCCACCGAACTTTGCAAAACTTGATAACCTTGTCATGCGGGTAACTCTGCTGGCATAATCGAGAATCTTAACCGGTTTTTCCTCATATGTTAAGTCATCCTTCAACGGAATTGCTTCCAAAGGCACTTTGTGTCTCTTAACGGTACCTCTATTATCTCGGGTGACATTTCTTCAATCGAGAAACATGGAATACATCATGAACTCCCCGACAGTCCTTCTGGCAATTCCAACTTATAAGCAACTTCTCCCATGCGTTGCAAAATCTTATATGGTCCAACGAAACGTGGGGCTAACTTTCCTTTAACTCCAAAACGCTTAACTCCTCGAAGCGGGGATACTCTAAGATATACTCTGTTTCCAACTTCATACTCAATCGCTTTGCGCTTCGAATCGGCATAGCTCTTTTGTCTGGACTGGGCTACCTTGAGCCTGTCTCGAATCAACTTAACCTTCTGTTCCGACTCCTTAATCAAATCTGGTCCAAACAACTGACGATCTCGGTTTCGTCCCATGACAACGGTGTCCTGCACCTTCTTCCATCTGAGCCTCAAAAGGTGCCATCTTCAAGCTGGTTTGGTAACTGTTGTTGTAGGAAAATTCTGCATACGGCAAATTATCATCCCAACTAGATCCATAATCTAGTGCACAAGCTCTCAAAGATATCTTCCAAAATCTGATTGACTCTCTCGGTCATCCATCGATGCGTGGGTGGAAAGTCGCATCAATTCCAATCTAGTTCCCAATGTTTCGCAACTGGTTCCAAAATTTCGAGGTAAATTGGGTTCCTCTATACGTCTGATGCTCCTCGGAACTCCGTGTAAGCACACAATTCTGGTCATGTATATCTTTGCCAACTTAGCAATCGCTATAGGTAGTCTTGACGGAATGAAATGAGCTACCTTAGTCAAACGGTCGACTATGACCCAAATCGAGTCATATCCTGAACGGGTCTTTGGCAAACCTGTGATGAAATCCAAGCCTAGTTTATCCCACTTCCATTCGGGTATCGGCAATGGTTGCAACCATCCTGCTGGCTTCTGAGGCTCTGCTTTTACTTTCTGACATACATCGCAAACTGCTACATACTCCGCAATATCCTTCTTCATTCCGGTCCACCAGAAAATATTCTTCAAATCCAAATACATCTTGGTATTTCCTGGGTGAATCGAATAGGGTGAATCATGGGCTTCTTGTAAAATCAACTTCCTGATCTCTGGGTTATTGGGCACATAAACACGGTCTTCAAACCATAGGGTATCGTGTTCATCCTCACGAAATCCTTTTGCTTTTCCTTCGCTCATTTTCTCCTTTATAGAGGCAACTTCCTTATCTGCCTTTTGGGCTTCTCTGATTTTGTCCATCGGTCGATTTGAATCTCCAATGCTGCTACATAGCCTCTCGGAACTATTTCAAAACATAGTTCTCGAAGGTCCTCGGCTAACTCATTGGGTATCCCTCCCATCATTAGGGTATTGACGTGGCTCTTACGGCTCAATGCGTCTGCTACGACATTAGCCTTTCCGGTGATAATGCAATCTCATATCATAATCCTTGATAAGCTCTAACCATCTCCTTTGTCTCGAGATTCAATTCATACGTGTGAAGATGTACTTCAAACTCTTGTGATCCGTATATACTTCACAATGATTTCCAATGAGAAAATGTCTCCATGTCTTCAAGGCATGCACAACGGCTGCTAACTCCAAATCATGTGTGGCATAATTCAACTCATGGGGCTTAAGTTGTCGTGAAGCATCTGAAACAACTCTTCCTTCTGCATGAGCACCGCTCCAAGTCCTCAACGTGAAGCGCCGCAATACACCTCATAATCCTTGGTCCGATCGGCAATATCAAACCGGTGAGGTAACCAATCTTTTCTTCAACTCCCGAAAACTTGCCTCACAGTCCTCGATCCATATGAATTTGTTTTCCTTCTTCAACAATTCAGTCATAGGCTTAGCAATCCTTGAGAAATTCTCAATGAATCTTCGGTAGTATCCTGCGAGTCCAAGGAAACTCGAATCTCTCCAACTGTCGTTGGTGCTTCCCATTTGGTTACGGTCTCAACCTTTGTGGGGTCAATTGCTATTCCTTCTCCGGATATAACATGTCCGGAAATCCAACTTCCTTTAGCCAAAACTCACACTTCTTTGAACTTGGCATATAATCGGTGTTCCCTCGGTTTCTCCAAAACCAATCGCATAAATGTTCCTTGTGTTCCTCTTCATTCTTCGAGAAAATCAAAATGTCATCAATGAACACCACGATTTAACTTATCCAAAAACTCCATAAACACTTTGTTCATCAGGTTCATGAAATAGGCTGGTGCGTTAGTCCGTCCAAATGACATAACGGTATACTCATACAGTCCATATCTCGTGGTAAACGCTGTCTTGGGTATGTCTTGCTCCCGAATCTTCAACTGATGGTACCCTGATCATAAATCGATCTTGGAAAACACCTTAGCTCCTTGCAAACGGTCAAATAGATCATTTATCATAGGCAGTGGGTACTTGTTCTTGATTGTGACTTCATTCAATCCACGATAATCAACAACCATTCTTAACGATCCATCCTTCTTCTCTACTAACAGTACGGGTGATCCCCAAGGCGAAGAACTTGGGCGTATATAACCTTTATCCAATAGCTCCTTAATCGCTTCTTGATTTCCGCCAAATCACATGCGGGCATCCCGTATGGTCGCCGATATCGAACTGTTCACGGCAACAGCTCGATCAAAAATTCAATGTCTCTATCCGGTGGCATTCCACGGCAACTCTTAGGAAATACATCGGAAAATCCTTCACCACGGGTACTTCTTCGCACCACTCACGATAAGCAATTAACTTGTGCTCTCCTCACCGTACGTGATACATACTTGATCCTTCTTCCTTCTGGTGTGGTGAGCAAAATTGACTTTGTGGTGCAATCTATGTTTCCTCCATACCTTGATAACCAATCCATTCCTAATATCACATCCAATCCTTGGGATTCCAGAACTATCAGGTCTGAGGGGAAAACATAGTGTCCAATCCTTAATGGCGCCGATCACACCATTTACTAGCCATGTACTCTTGCTCGGGTGAGGTTACTAGCATGGGTGACCTAAGGGCTTGGGTTGGTAATTTGTACTTATCCACAAATCCCCTTGATATGTATGAATGCGATGCACTAGTATCGAAAAGAACAACTGCAGTAAATGACTTAACCAAAAACTTACCGATTACTGCATGGGGCTGATCTTCAACCTCCTCCACATCAATGTGGTTCACCTGTCCCCTGTTGAAAGGGTTGGGCTTCTTTCGAGCTTCCATTGCCATTTCCGTTACGCCTTCTCGGACGATCATTTGCATAATGTCGATCTTGCGGCACTTAAAACAAGTGATGTGACTTAGGTCTACCTTGGATGGTGTTGACGGGTTGGTGCTTTACATCCATTGCTTCCTCCATTCCCGTTCCCATTCTTAGTTCCGTTATGGTTATGCTAATTTCCTCCTCCGTGGGTATGCCGGAACTGAATTCGGATTTAGGGTATAACGAGGCTTCATTGGGCTCCGAGTTATACTTCCCCGTCCATACTTCCTCTTGCGGTTCTCAATTTCTGCCGCTTTCCTTCAATCATGAGGGCTCGGTCTACCAACTCCTGGTAGTTGTTGAAACTTGCTACCATCAACGGCATGCTGAACTCATCATTCAGTCCTTCTAGAAACTTCTCCTGCTTAGCGTCATTCAGAGTAACGCTATCCGGGGCATAACGTGCTAATTTACTAAAGTCATCCACGCATCGCCAACAGCCCTTCCTCCTTGGCGTAAGTTGCGAAACTCACGCTTCTTCATGGCCATAGCTCCTGCTGAAACATGGGCAAAGGCGAAAAGCTTGTTGAAACCGATCCCACGTGATGGTGTCTCACGGGTAAGTGGCTGTAAAATTCTCCCACCATGTCAGCTGCGGGTCCTTCAAGCTGATGTGCCGCAAACTTCACTCTTTCTCCATCATGCATCCCGCAGTTGGTCAACTCCTTCCTATCTTGCGGAGCCAATCATCTGCCACAATCGGCTCGGTGCTACTGGAATACACCGGCGGATTCAGTCTAAGGAAACGAGTCAAGTGGTCCGCAGGTGGTGGTGGCGGTGGTGGGTTGTTGTTGTTGTTGCCCTGGTTCTGCACCAATGTTTGAATCAGGGTATTCTGCTGCTGGATCAGTTGGGTGATCTCTGGCGGGAAAACGAATCCGGGGTCGCGTCTCGGAGGCATCTGATGGGTTTAGAAAAGAAGAGAAATTAGAATAGAATGAGGTCTAAGGGGAATCACTACCCAAATGCACATGAGCAAATGCACACAAAATCGCTTCATTCAATCAAACAAGGGCTTACAACGATCTACTATCGCAAAAGTGCGTGTACTATAATGTTTACATGGAGGGAATGCTACTAATATGTGGGGGACTTCTACTAATTTGAACCGGTGGAAGACTCCATGATGTCTGCTCCAGCTTCGTCTTCAAAGTCAGGTTCACTTGGATCCGAATCGGTGTCGTCGATGTTGATGTAGTCGCTTGGACAATCGGCATACTGGTCTTCATTCCTGAGGGCCAACTTCTTCTTGAGTTCTTCGATCTCGTACTTGAGATCGTTATTGTGTCTTGCTAGAGCTACGATCTCGTCCATGTAGTCCTTGCGCGTAGTCTTTAGTTCTCCTTCCAGTTTGATGATCCTTCCCTTTGCATTCTGCAACTCCAACATATCATTGCACATTTGGTTCTCCTGGCGTCGAATGTGCTGATTTAACTCCTGGATGAACGCTGCAATGGATCTATCCTTCTTGGTGCTGACGACGTCCCAGTTGTCATCTCGGCGTCCGCAAATCTGGTAGATGGTGTCCTTGAGGTCTTCTTGATAAACTTCTCCAATGCGTCCCATGGTGATGTGAGCTGCCATGCTCTTTCCCAGACTCCAAGTTGGTGCACTGAAAACACTATCTATAGGCTTGGTGATTGGGGCGAATGTCCTTCCTGGAACATGAGCTTGAATCTTCCAGCTCCTCTTCGTGAAGAGTGGCGTTGAAAGTCCGGTGAAGCTGGGTAGTCCAATGTTCAAGTACTTGGTAACTTCCTTCAAGTGAAATCCAAAAGGTGTGCCTTCATCTGGTTGGGTGTACTTGATCTTCTCGTTCGTCATCCTAAAGAGAGTAGAAAAGATGAGGAGTTAGAAAATGAGAAGAGAGTAGTGATCTATGGCTTTATCTTAGTGGTCGTGTCCTACAGTCAACGTGTGCTCTGATACCATTCTCTCAGAGCGACGCAGACCGAATGGATCAAGTCTCCGTGCTCGGTGTCATCCCCGGATCAAGAATGCCGACACCACACAAGATTGAAGGATTTATAGCAGAGTAGCAATGATACACTTATTACATCGTTGTCCACAAGGGAACTTATCACAATAATATGGCTTAAGGCCATCTAATAATAACAGCGGAAGGCTTGGAAGATAAGTGAGTCCATCAACTCCATCGGCTTCACTGAGTATAGAACCACGACCTAACACCTTACTCGTAAATGCGAAAAGTGCATAGCGTGAAAGTTGCAGCAAAACGGTCAAGACATGGAATATGCTGGCAATGTAACACATAGAGAGTAATGAAGCAACAAGCCTATACTACATGCATATATGGCTGGTGGTAAGGCTCTACGGTTACATTTTTGCATAAAGCTAGTTTTTCCCTACAACAAAGGAATAATTTTTATTTAACTATCATGGTGGTTGTTAAACATTGAGAATGGTTGACAACATCCTCAATCCCAATTAAAAAGTACTCATCAAAACCCAATACATTTATTAGAAGTAACATGTTGAGATTCACATGATATTCAATTTCCAGGATACTCAAAACGTCCATAACCGGGGACACGGCTAATCATGATTAGTTTATACACTCTGCAGAGGTTTCATGCACTTTTCCCCACAAGACTCGATCGCCTCCGTTTGGTTCTCGCACTACATGGTGTTTGAGAGGCGGATGACCGAGACATAGTCTTTCGTAAGCGCTAGCACCTTACATGTGGGTAGACCGTACCAACCTACATCCCCTACGCCGCCTAGCCTACCCGTAAGAGTTCGCACAACTTAGTCAACTACGCCAGAGCCCATAATTGGCTTGTGGCTGCACACGGAAGTTTCCAGTTTGAATAATCTTATGATCCCTTAGAGCCCGGGTGGCGGTCCAAGAAATACAGTAAGTCCTGATAGAAACCAGTGCCTCAATCCACCCAGATGTGTGTTTAGGTTGCCACCTTAAATAAACCATTAATTAACAATCTCACATCTGTCATGGATATTCACTCACCTAATCCACGTCTACTAGCATAGCATAGCATAACAAGCAAACGTAGAAGTAACTCCCAAGGTTTCATAAGTAAAACAGGTAATAGGTACTACCTCAATCTACTTCCCAACCCACAATTTAATTAGATCCTAAACATGCAAGTGTTTGAGGGTTTGATCTAATGCAATAAACCGGGTAGTAGAAAAGGTATGATCAAGTGTTACTTGCCTTAGCGATGATCCATGAGACCTAGAGATTCAAGTAACAAGCGGCAAGACCGGGTGATCTAACGCAGACAAACAACAAGCATACAATAAGTACTCATCTAATGCACGGGGAAATCTCGAATAAAAGATCTAACCAGAGAGTTCAACCTAAGAATCCTGGTTGCAAAAAGAATCGAATCAAATAAAACATCGAAAATCGAAACTCGAGAGAGAACGACTCGGTTTAGCAATCTGAAACTAGGTCAAAATTTCATAGTAGCAAAACTTCGTGTAAGTAGGTTAGTCGGAACGGCGGTTTCGTAACGAAACTCCAGGCGCTTGAATCACCTGATTCCGATAAACGAGCGAGAAATTAAACAGATATGAAAATTGAATCGTAAATCGAATTCGTAAAATAACGGATTAAATCCGATTAAAAGAAAACGATTTAACGGGTTAAACAACGAATGTTCGTTAATGAACTAATCCAACGAACACGTTCATTGAAACGAACGGGTCGGTGAACGCTCACTAAATAAGAAAACCGAGAAAATAATAAACCATCTAGGGTTTTTTTAAAACCGAACCACGCAAAAAACCGGATCGGGGGGTTATGGCGGCTACCTCGGCTGCTCACGGCTGGCCCGGGCGGGGTGGGGTCCGCGGGCCTGAGGTCGGGTGGCGAGGGCGGCGAGGGGCGGGCGAGGGCTCCATGACGGCTGAGCCGGGCAAGGCCCTGCGGCAAGGGCTCGGTGAGGGAGGGCGGCAAGGGATGAGGAGAGAGGGGCGGTATAAAAGGAGGGGGTGCCTTGAGGGGGGTTGGGGCGGCGGGCACACAGGTCCGAGCCGGACACCACAAGGGGCGGGCGTGGTGGCGGCGGAGTCTCACAAGGCGAGGGAGAGGGAGGTGGGTCGGGCGGTTGGGCCGGCTGGCCTTAGCTCAAAGCGGGCGGGCGCAGATTTTTTTTTAAACAAACTTAAACGAAATAAAAATAAACCAAACGGACTCCAAAATTTATCAAATTAATTTTCCCCGACTCCTAAAAATGAGTCGAACAAAATGAACTTTAAAAACGGGCAGATATGCATATTTTTTTAAAATGTTCATTTTGCCTAAAGCAATTAAATCCTCAAAACCAAAATTTGATTTATTTATAATATCTTCATTTTTCCTAAATGTTGGGAAAGTCATATTATTCCCTCTCTTAAATTTTTTATCGGAAAAACTTTATGAAGATAATTAAATAAATCCAATGATCCTATTTTCATAATTTTGAGAAATCTCAAATATGAAAATAATGAAATCTCCAACTCTCTCCGAGGGTCCTTGAGCTGCGTGAAATTTTCTAGGATCGGAAAATGCGAGAAAATATGATATGCATGATGACCTAATGTATAACATTCCAAATTGAAAATTTGGGATGTTACACCCGACCTATTAGGATTGCCAACATGTCAACCACAATGTTGAACAAAACAGGGGACATTGGATCTCCTTGCCTCAGACCCTTGTGTGTCTGGAAATAGTGCCCAATATCATCATTTACTTTAATTTCAACACTCCCTTTTTGCGTAAAGGATTCTACCTGGCATCGCCAAGCCTCATCAAAACCCTTCATACACAAGGCCTGTCGAAGGAATGGCCATTTGACTTTGTCGTACGCTTTTTCAAAATCCACTTTGAAAACAACCCCATCCAGTTTTTTCGTGTGGATTTCATGGAGCGTTTCATGAAGGACCACTACCCCCTCAAGGATATTCCTGTCCGGCATGAAAGCAGATTGGGTAGGCTGCACAACAGTATGCACAATCTGTGTGAGTCTATTGGACCCGATCTTGGTGAAAATTTTGAAACTAACATTAAGAAGACAGATTGGCCTGAATTGCTCAATTTTCACAGCCTCTGTTTTCTTAGGAAGAAGGGTAATCGTTCCAAAATTGAGCTAAAAAAGATGAAGCTGTCCAGCAAACAAATCATTAAACATAGGCAACAAATCCCCTTTAATGATATGCCAGCACTTCTTATAAAATTCCGCTGGGAAACCATCAGGACCCGGCGCCTTGTTATTCTTCATTTGCGAGATGGCCTCCAGCACCTCTTTCTCCGAGAAAGGAGCCGCAAGAATATCATTCTCCACCGCTGTGAGCTGAGGAATATCCTCAACCCTTGACTCGTCCAGAGACACACAGTTCTCTTCCGAGGGCCAAATACCGCTTGTAATACTCGGTAACGTACAATTTTAGGTTTTCCTGTCCTACAATCGTACCCTCATCTTGCTCAAGCTGAAAGATCCTCTTCTTTCGATGCTTACCATTAGCGATCATGTGAAAGAATTGCGTGTTCGCGTCCCCCTGGACTACTCGCCGGACCTTGGCCCGCAACGCTGTAACGCCCCGGATACAATTTTCCATATTCGTAACTCCAACTCTTGCCTTTTCCGGAGATGCGATATGATTTTTCCTTCGTGGTTGGGTTTTTGTCTTCGTTTTTCTTTTTGTTCATGTCATGCATTCATCATTGCATCTTTTGCATTGCATCATGTCATCATGCAACCCTTTTTAAAACTCAACTAAATAAATCGAGTGGATCCTCGGTCCATTTAAATTGAGGGATATTCACAATGGTGATTTCTCTTTATAACATATCCTCCCATATTAGGGAGCTATATTAAAAATATTCTATTAACTTTGGAATTAACCATAACACACTTGCAAAAATAAATCCCAATGCCTTTGTTATCATAATTCTTGGTCTCTAACTTTGCCATATATCATTTCATCATTTTTCCAAGCTTCACCAAAAATCTGAACATTTTGGACCTTCCAAACCCCCACTCCTATTTAAACTCTTTTGAATGTAATTCAAATGAGGTTGTATTCAAACCCTTCACACATCTCTTTGCAACTTTTCCGGATCAAGACCATTTTGGTGAGCCCAGAAAATTATCCGCTGTCCAACATCTTCCCTAACCTCCCATTCTTTTCCTTCTTATCTCTGTTTTCTTTTAATTTTCTTTAGAGTGAGAGAGAGAGAAGAGAGCCTAGCAGCCGTGCCAAGCCTGCTTCCTCCACGCCAAGGCCCAGCCGGCCCTCGCCTATCTAACCCTAGCCCCGAACCCTCCTCTCGATTTCTCCTCCGCCGCCAAAGACCCACGCACCTCTCCTCGATCCTGCCGCGCCTAATCCCCCACTCGCCGCCTCCATCCTCGTCCCAATCGGAGAGGCTCCCGATCCGCCAAAACCGTGATCCGGCGCCTCAGCCTCGTCGGCGCCCGTGCCTCCTCCTCCTCCGCTCGGCCTCAACCTCCAGGCCATCTTCGCCAGGACCCGTCTGCCATCGCCCGCTCCGTGACCCATCGTCACACTGCCATTGTCGGCGACCACCGGAGGGCCACCTCTGCTGCCCGCCGCTTAGCGTCCCTCACGCCTGTGCTCCTTCCATGGCCATGCCTCGCCGTCCGGCTGCTGCTCCCGTCGGCCCTGCCATTGCGCCTCCTCGCCGAGGCCACCGTTCATCCTCCACGCCATGGCCAACCCGACCCTAAGCTCCTGCTGCAGCCGCTTCTTCCAGCTCCGCCCCTACTTCTCGGCCGTCCTCGATCGGACAAAGATCGACCGCCCGCCTCCAACGCCCGCAACTCCGGCCTCTCCTGCAGCACTCTTACACGCACCCTCGTTGGCCTTCGATCCTCGCCCGACTCCAAGACCGCAGCTCCATGTCCCCGTGGACGCCAAGCTCTCTTCGGGACCTCCTCAAGACCAGAACGCCTGACCGAGACCGACAAGTACCACTACGCTGGATTCGCCAAGTCCGACTACAAAGCAAAGACCATGCACCACTACTGCTCTCGTGGATTTTGGCAAGTACCCCACGCACGGATAGGCCAAGGTCGATCACGCTCGATGATGCAACAAGTACCTCTACCGATGACTCGGACGCTCACGAACCGTGGTACGACTACCGTCGCCAAAATCATGAGTACCTCTACCGTTGTCGTGTACCACTACTTCCTCTACATCGCGAGAACGTCTACTTCCCTCAACGAACTCGAACCGCTCCGAAAATGCACGCTTCAAAGGTATAACTCCGAGACGACGCACCGTGAACGAATGCATGTGTTGTATGAGATGCCCGTGTTTGCACCGTGTCCGAATTGTCACTGCTTCCATGCCACTAACCTGCGGGAACCCGGTAGTCGGGAGCACCCCATCATCTCTAGCATGTTTCAGACATCCGCACGCTTCCTTTTGCACTCAGTATATCCATGAGCTACCGGAACCGATATGTTGCCGTGGCATCATTTTCGGATTCGCTGCCGTGGCACCCCTTTCTTCCACCACAGTGACAAATGCTTCATAACATGCTCATGTCAACATTTTCATAAAATTGCTTAAAACTTGCATATGTCATCCGCATCATAATAACAACATTTAAAATGTTTATATTTGTTGTTTCCATCAATTTGCTAAATGCATATGGGGATTTACCGGATTTATTGTTTGTTATATCCGGCCCAAAAAAAATAGTGTAGATGGAATAGTTTTGTTATGCATCACCTATTGCCATGTTAACCAACATTTAATATTGTTGAGTACCTAACCGAGATTAAACTAAATATGTCAATGTGGTGTTTTGTCAATATGCAACCCGTTGCATATTGAGCTCCACTTAACTTGTAGCATTGTTTGTTGCACTTTGCCATGCCATGCCTCAATAAACCGGACATGCATCATACTTGATTGTGCATCGTGCCATGTTTATGCTTGTGCATTTACCTTGTTGTTTGTTTCTTTCCGGTGTTGCTTCTTAGTTCTGGTAATGTTGCGATTGTGAGGATTCGTTCGATTGCTCTGCTCGCCTTCTTCATGGACTCGTTCTTCTTCCTAGCGGGATTTCGTGCAAGATGACCGTCACCTTGGATCTCATTACTATCATTGCTATGCTAGTTGCTTCGTTCTATCGCTTTGCTGCGTTACCTACCACTTGCTGCTCAAGCCTCCCAAATTGCCATGAACCTCTAACCTTTGTCACCCTTCCTAGCAAACCGTTGTTTGGCTATGTCACCGCTTTTGCTCAGCCCTCTTATAGCGCTGCTAGTTGCGGTGTGAAGATGAAGATTGCTCCATGTTGGATTATGTTTATGTTGGGATATCACAATATCTCTTATATTATTAATGCATCTATATACTTGGTAAAGGGTGGAAGGCTCGGCCTTATGCCCGGTGTTTTGTTCCACTCTTGCCGCCTCTAGTTTCCGTCATATCGGTATTATGTTCCCGGATTTTGCGTCCCTAACGCGGTTGGGTGATTTATGGGACCCCCTTGACAGTTCGCTTTGAATAAGACTCCTCCAGCAAGGCCCAACCTTGGTTTTACCATTTGCCTCACCTAGCCCTTTTTCCCTTGGGAGTCGCGCTCTCGAGGGTCATCTTTATTTTACCCCCCCGGGCCAGTGCTCCTCCGAGTGTTGGTCCAAACTAGAGCACCGTGCGGGACCATCCCTTGGCAACTTGGGTTACGTCGGTTCCTCAGACGCTTTCGCTCATCCGTGTGCCCCGAGAACGAGATATGTGCAGCTCCTATCGGGATTTGTCGGCACATCCGGGCGGCTTTTGCCGGTCTTGTTTTATTCTTTGTCGAAATGTCTTGTAGCCGGGATTCCGAGACTGATCGGGTCTTCCCGGTGAGAAGGAATATCCTTCGTTGATCGCGAGAGCTTATCATGGGCTAAGTTGGGACACCCCTGCAGGGTTTTGAACTTTCGAGAGCCGTGCCCGCGGTTATGTGGCAGATGGGAATTTGTTAATATCCGGTTGTAGTAAACTTGAAGTAAACTCTTCTAAAATGCACCAACCGTGTGCGTAACCGTGAGTGTCTCTTTTCGGGGTTGATCGAGAGGAGAACACGGTCTTTGGGTTATGTTTGACGTAAGTAGGAGTTCAGGATCACTTCTTGATCATTGCTAGCTTCACGACCGTTCCGCTTGTTCTCTTCTCGCTCTTATTTGCGTATGTTAGCCACCATATATGCTTAGTTGCTGCTACAACCTCACCACTTTACCCCTTCCTTTCCCTTTAAGCTTTGCTAGTCTTGATACCCCTGGTAATGGGATTGCTGAGTCCTCGTGGCTCATGATTACTACACCAACGATTCTGCAGGTACAGGTTATGCGATGATCATGACGTGAGAGCGATGTTTGCTTGTTCGGAGTTCTTCTTCCGCTTCTTCTTCGATCGGGACAGGTTTGGTCGGCAGCCCTGGGCTAGCGGTGGTGGATATTGTTTGAGTTTCTGTTTATGTTTCATCCGTAGTCGGATGTTGATCTTGTATACGATGTGTTGTTGTATTCGTGTGGCATTGTATGCCTTTTGTATGTAACCCCATCTATTATGTAATGTTGATGTAATGATATCCACCTTGCAAAAGCGTCTTCAAGATGCGCTTCTATCCTTGGTGGGACCTTCGAGTTCCTTTAGGATAGGGTCGCATCTTGGGCGTGACAAACGCCCACTTCAACTCTTCTTCTCTAAGAAATTCTTTCGGCCACAATTCCGCCTCGATCTTGGCATGAAACTCCACAGCCGGCAATATCGTGGTTTCCGCTTTTACATCCAGAGACTGTATAAGGGCAAGGAGCTTTTCCTTTTCGACCTTATAAATCCCACTCAGATGCTTAGCCCACCCACGTAGGAAACTCCTTGAGTACCTAATCTTATTCTGCCAGCGCTGAAGCGCGGTCCTCCCTCCTAAATCCTTAGCCCACTCTCTGGCCATGAGATCCAGGAAGCCATCTCGTTCAAACCAAGCCATCTCAAAGGAGAACACATTTTTGTTCCCCAGGTGTGTGGGTGCACCAGAGTCGACAAATAACGGCGTATGGTCAGAAATACCATGGGACAAGGCCTGGACAGTCACCAGGGGAAACTTCTGTTCCCAATCAACGCTAGCCAACACTCGGTTCAACTTCTCATACGTCGGATTTTACATCGCGTTCGCCCAGGTAAATTTTCTACCCGAGAGCTCAATTTCTCTCAGGTCCAAACTTTCAATGATAGTATTGAACATGAACGACCATCGTCCATCAAAATTATCATTGTTCTTATCCTCACGCCATCTGATGATATTGAAATCACCCCCCACCAGGATGGGCAATTGCTCGGAGCCACAAATCCGAACAAGATCAGCCAAGAACTCAGGTTTGAGCTCGGGCAAAGCACCATATACTGCAACAAGAGCCCAATTAAACCCATCAACCTTCGATCGCACCCTAAACTTAACAGCAAAGTCTCCCATGACCATGCTGCGAACCTCAAGCGCTTCACACCTAACTCCGAGAAGGATTCCACCCGACCTCCCTCTCAGTGGCAAGCAATGCCAATCAAAATCTATACCCCCCGATAAATTATTTAGAAATTGAGGCGCGAATTTATCTCTAACTGTCTCCGATAGAGCTATAAAATCTAAACAATGCTCGACAGACGCCTCAGCAAGAAACCTTCGTTTAGCCAAGTCTTATAGACCTCTGCTATTCCAGAATATTCCTTTCATAGATCATCATGGAATTTTTTTGCCGTACGGATCCTAGCACTCCTACGCACTGCGGATACCGGGTATACCTTCCGTTTCCACTTGCGCTTGGGGACAGTTTGACTCTGCAATTGGTCCTCACAACCAGTCTCAGACAGGCTAGCCAACACTAACTCGGTAGACTCAGCCTGAACATCCTCATCAGTATTAGGTTGCATAAGATCCGCACAAAAGTTGTCTAGTACCCTGACCCCGAGCGCATCAACCTCAGAATCACTCATAGGTTTAACAGCCGCAATATTACGGATCATCTCTAAGGCCCGCTCAGCCTCTAGGTCTAAAAGATCATTAACAGAATTAGAGATTTCAGTGTCATTACTACCCAACGAAACTCTTAATTGATTTGCATTTTGAACAATCTCATCATTTGAAAAATGCAAAATGGAATTAGAGGTATTGACCGACATACCAGTAGTGACCTCAACGTCACGAAGCTTGGCCGCCCTACAAAAAAATTTAAAAGAATGAAAATACAAAAAAAATTACTTGCCTTTCATGCCTAAAAAGTTTTTCGAAAAGAGAAGCGATTGGAAAGTTATGCATTGAAGAAGTGAGGGTCGACCTTGAGCACTTGTGTTCATACTCACGGAAACAATGTAGAATTTTTCTTGGAAGTTTCTCTATAAATAATTATCCCCTTGTATATATTCATTGTATTATAAACATAATGTGCCAAGCTTTGGTTTTAGGATGATTAGATTGCTTGTTTAGTATGTGCAGAACAAAAACAGAAACTTTGGCTGTAGTGCGTGAATTTACATATTTTACTGGAAAGTCAAATGGGTCTGAAACTTTTTGCACATTACTTCTGTACAAATTTTTCAAATTTTCAAATTTAGTTCATAATTTTAGGAGTTACAGAAGTTTACCAAACTTCCAGATTACTACAGACTATTCCCTTTTTAACAGATTCTGTTTTGCGTGTGTTGTTTGCTTATTTCGATGAATCTATGGCTAGTATCGGGGGGTATGAACCATAGAGAAGTTGGAATACAGTAGGTTTAACACCAATATAAATAAATAATGAGTTCATTACAGTACCTAAAGGTAGTGATTTGCTTTATTACACTAACAGATCTCACAAGTTTTTGTTAAAGTTTTGTGTGGATGAAGTGTCTGAAGGTCGAGGAGCTATCAATATGAGAAGAATAAAAAGAGGCAAGAGTTCAAGCTTGGGGATGCCCAAGGCACCCCAAGTAAATATTTCAAAGGATACTCAAGCATCTAAGCTTGGGGATGCCCCGGTTGGCATCCCATCTTTCTTCTTCAACAATTATCGGTATACCTCGGTTTTTGTTTTGTTCACATGATTTGTGTCCTTTGAGTTTTTCTTTTTCTTTAATAACCATGCTAGCATGAGATAGCCTTCATTGATTTATAGAATACTTCATGAGCTTCACTTATATCTTTTAAGTATGATTTTATAGAATTGCTCTTTGTGCTTCACTTAAATCTTTTGAGTATGGTTTTATAGAATGCTTTGTGTGCTTCACTTATATATTTTGATCTTGGATATTGGTTAGTCTATGTTAATTGTAGAATGCCCCATGAAATTCACTTATATCTTTTGGAGTATGAATAATACTATCATTTAAAGTGGGTCTGAAAGAGTGTCAACTTTAGGAATTAGTGATCCCACTATTTTGGAGGATGTTGAATCTTAGTATGATATTTATGAAAGTGGATTTGGAAGAGTGTAAACTTTAGCTAGTAATGACTCCACTATTTCGGAAGAGGTTCCAATTGAGTATGAGAACAAAGTTGCTATCCATGATGCTACTGAAAATTATTATGAGAGAGGAATACATGCTTGTAGGAGTTGCAATAATATCAAGTTTCCTCTCTATGTGCTTAAAGTTTTGAAGTTATACTTGTTTTGCCTTCCTATGCTAGTTGATTGTTGTTCTTATAAGTTGTGTGCTCACAAAATCCCTAGGCATAGGAAGTTGGTTAGAATCAATTGTGCTAGTCATATTCTTCATGATGTTCCCTTTATGTTTCAATTCTTATCTTCTATGTGAGCATCATTGAAATCATCATGCCTAGCTAAAAGTCATTAAAGAAAAGAGCTTGTTGGGAGACAACCCAATATTTACCCTTACTGTTTTTGTGTGTTTACATGATTAATCTACTGTAGTAATCATGTTTTATAGCTTTTGTGTCAATAAAGTGCCAAGTAGGACCTTTGGGAAGACTTGGGTGAAAGTTAATGTGATCTTGCTGTAAAAAACAGAAACTTTGCGCTCACGAGAATAGCTGTCATTTTTTTACAGAAGAGTTCTTTTTAGTTGATTCTTTTTTCAGAAGATTAATAGACAAATGCCTCACGTCCACCAATTTATTTCATAATTTTTGGAGTAGCAGAAGTATGGTTATTGTTCAGATCATTACAGACTGTTCTGTTTCTGACAGATTCTGTTTTCATTGCATAGTTTGCTTATTTTCTAGTTTCTATGGCTTATATTCCTCAATATAAGTTGTAGAAATGACATGGTACAGTAGGAATTGTGTGAGAACAATTATGAACCTTGTCTTTGACAGTACCAAAGTTAATGGTTTACTCTTTATCATACTAACCTATCTCACGAAGTTTGGTTAAGTTTTGTGTGATTGAAGTTTTCAAGCTTTGGGTGAGATATCGATATGAGGAGAATAAGGAGTGGAAAGACCCTAAACTTGGGGATGCCCAAGGCACCCCAAGGTAATATTCAAGGAAGACTCAAGCGCCTAAGCTTGGGGATGCCCGGAAGGCATCCCCTCTTTCGTCTTCAAAACTATCGGTATACCTTACTCGGAGCTATATTTTTATTTGTCACATGATATGTGTTTTGCTTGGAGCGTGTTTTCGAGTTTACTTGCTGTTTGAATAAAATCATTGGATCTGAAATATTGAATGAAAAGAATCCTCCCATGGCTAGTTAATTATTTGACTACTCAGTGTTCTTCACTCATATCTTTTGGAGTAGTTTGTCATTTACTCATGTGCCTCATGTATATCCTATGAGTAAATGGTTGAATAAATTCAGTGTCATAAATCTGAATTTATATATGTTTCATATGCTTATAACATGGGGAGTAATGACTTCACACATAATAAGTATAGGTAGTAAACTTATTGAAAGTTAGCAAACGTAGAATTGGTCACTTGAACAATTCATGAAAGAATATTGAAGGAAGAGGGGTTTCACATATAAATATACTATTATTGACATCTTTTATGATTGGGAGCACTCATTAAAATATGACATGCTAAAGAGTTGATGTTGGACAAGGAAGACAACGTAATGAGTTATGTTTTCTTATATCTGAAATAAAGTATGTTGTCATGGATCATCCAACATGTTGAGCTTGCATTTACCCCTCATGCTAGCCAAATTCTCAGCACCAAGTAGAGATACTACTTGTGCTTCCAAAAAACCTTAAACCAGTTTTGCCATGAGAGTCCACTATACCTACCTATGGATTGAGTAAGATCCTTCAAGTAAGTTGTCATCGGTGCAAAGCAATAAAAATTGCTCTAAATATGTATGATTGATTGGTGTGGGATAAATAAGCTTTATACGATCTTGTGATGTGGAAGTAATAAAAGCGATTTGACTGCATAATAAAGGTTCATATCACAAGGCAATATAAAGTGACGTTCTTTCGCATTAAGATTTTGTGCATCCAACCATAAAAGCACATGGCAACCTCTGCTTCCCTCTGCGAAGGGCCTATCTTTTATTATCATCTTCTACCTTATGCAAGAGTCATGGTGATCTTCACCTTTCCTTTTTCATTTTATCCTTTGGCAAGCACAGTATGTTGGAAAGATCTTGATGGATATATCTAATTGGATGTAGGGGAGCATGATTTATTATTGCTGACATTACCCTTGAGGTAAAAGGTTGGGAGGCAAAACTATAAGCCCCTATCTTTCTCTGTGTCCGATTAAAACTCCATAACCACAAGTATCGTGTGAGTGTTAGCAATTGTGAAAGACTAAATGATAGTTGAGTATGTGGAGTTTGCTAAATCAAAGCTCTGACATAGACTCTTCCTGAAAATAAGATGAATTGCAATTGTTTGATGACTGAGAATATTGTTTGTTAGTTTTCAAGAAAGTTTATGATCTATACTTTAACATGTGAATGGCTTGTTACTTGATCATGAAAAGTTTTATGCGATGAGTTACTGTTATGACATATAATGATGCTAGAAAAGGTGATTGAAATTATCATTGATCAAATTTATGCACTTGCTAGCATTCACACTTCATAAATTATTTCTTTTATCATTTACCTACTCGAGGGCGAGCAGGAATTAAGCTTGGGGATGCTGATACATCTCCAACGTATCTATAACTTATGAAGTATTCATGCTATTATAATATCCTTCTAGGATGTTTTATATGCATTTATATGATATTTTATATGATTTTTGGGACTAACCTATTAACCTAGAGCCCAGTGCCAGTTTCTGTTTTCTCCTTGTTTTTGAGTTTTTCAGAAAAAGGATTACCAAACGGAGTCCAATTGACGTGCTAATTTTTGATGATTTTTATGGACCAAAAGAAGACCAAAAGTATCGGAGTTGGGCGGAAGAGTCTGAGCTGCCCACGAGGGTGGGGGCGCGCCCACCCCTGTGGCGCATGGGCCTGCCTCGTGGACAGCTCGGGCACCTCCTTGACGTGAGACCGACGCCAAAAATTCCTATAAATACAGAAACCTCTGAAAATTAACCTAGATCGGGAGTTCCGCCGCCGCAAGCCTCTATAGCCATGAGAAATCAATCTAGGCCCTCTCTGGCACCCTGCCGGAGGGGGCCATCATCACCGGTGGCCACGGAGGAGTATCCCGGAGGGGCCATCATCACCATGAAGGCCAAGGACCAGAGGGTGGAGGCCATGGAGGAGAAGCACAAAGGGGAGAACCTCTCCTCCTCTCTCTTGGTGGCACCGGAGTGCCATCAAGAGGGGAATCATCGCCACGGTGATCGTCTTCATCAACATCACCATCATCATCACCATCCCCATCTCTTTTACGCGGTCCACTCTCCCGCACCCCGCTGTAATCCCTACTTGAACATGGTGCTTTATGCCACATATTAAGATCCAATGATGTGTTGCCATCCTATGATGTTTTGAGTAGATATCTTTTGTCTTTGGGTTGATTGATGATCTAGAATGGTATGAGTTGTATGTTTTACTTTGGTGCTGTCCTATGGTTCCCTCCGTGTCGCGCAAGCGTGAGTGATTCCCGCTGTAGGGTGTTGCAATACATTCATGATTCGCTTATAGTGGGTTGGTGAGTGACTGAAACACAAACCCGAGTAAGAGGGATTGTTGCGTATGGGAATAAAGAGGACTTGATGCTTTAATGCTATGGTTGGGTTTTACCTTAATGATCCTTAGTAGTTGCGGATGCTTGCTAGAGTTCCAATTATAAGTGCATATGATCCAAGTAGAGAAAGTATGTTAGCTTATGCCTCTCCCTCATATGAAACTGCAATAATGGTTACCGGTCTTGTTAACAATTGCCTAGGACAATTCCGCACACCGATCCACCAGTATTCCACACTCGCTATTTATATTATTTAGTAATGTATTCTAACTTTATGATAACATCACCTACTTTTATATTTTAGCTCTCGGATATCTTATTAAGTTATCCTCTTCATACCCACAACATAGTTTTATTTCTCGTTGCTATTTGGAAGCAAACGTTCGGTGTATGTAGAGTCGTATCAGTGGCAGATACGGCTTGAGAGAATATTGATCTTACCTTTAGCTCCTTGTGGTTTCGACACTCCATACTTATCACTTCCACCTTTGGAAAGTGCTACTATGATTCCTTGCACTTGGGGATTATCAACCGCTCTCATTTTGGGGCTATGCTTTAGAGACTGCCACATTCACTTTAAACAGGGATCCGTCGAAATCCGTTGAGACGACACCGTATGAATTATGGTTTGGGAAGAAACCTAAGCTGTCGTTTCTAAAAGTTTGGGGATGCGATGCTTATGTCAAGAAACTTCAACCTGAAAAAGCTCGAACCTGTGTCGGAAAAATGCGCCTTCATAGGATACCCTAAGGAAACCAGTGGGTACACCTTCTACCTCAGATCCGAAGGCAAGATCTTTGTTGCCAAGAACGGGTCCTTTCCGGAGAAAGAGTTTCTCTCGAAAGAAGTAAGTGGGAGGAAAGTGGAACTTGATGAAGTAACGCCTCTTGAAGCGCAAAGTAGCGCAGCTAGGAAAATGTTCTTGTGGTGCCTACACCGCTAGAGAGGAGGTTAATGATGATGATCAAGGTACTTCGGATCAAGTTGCTACCGAACTTCAGAGGTCCACGAGGACACGTTCCACACCGTAATGGTATGGCAACCTGGCCCCGGAAATCATGTTGTTAGACAACGGTGAACCTTCGAACTATGAAGAAGCGATGGCAGGCCCAGATTCCAACAAATGGCTTGAAGCCATGCAATCCGAGATAGGATCCATGTATGAAAACAAAGTATGGACTTTGACAGACTTGCCCGATGATCGGCGACGATAGAAAATAAATGGATCTTTAAGAAGAAGATGTACACGGATGGTAATGTTACCATCTATAAAGCTCGACTTGCCGCTTAGGGTTATCGACAAGTTCAAGGGGTTGACTACGATGAGACCTTCTCACCAGAATGAAGCTTAAGTCCGTCTGAATCATGTTAGCAATTGCCGCATTCTACGATTATGAGATATGGCAAATGGACGTCAAAACGGCATTCCTTAACGGCTTTCTTAAGGAACAATTTATATGATGCAGCCGGAAGGTTTTGTCGATCCTAAGAATGCTAACAAGGTATGCAAGCTCCAAATACTCCATCTATGGGCTGGTGCAAGCATCTCGGAGTTGGAACATTCGCTTTTGATGAAATGATCAAAGCGTTTGGGTTTATCTGAGACTTATGGAGAAGCCTGCGTTTACAAGAAAGTGAGTGGGAGCTCTGTAGCATTTCTCATATTATATGTGGATGACATACTTTTGATGGGAAATGATATAGAACTCTTGGAGAGCATAAAGGCCTACTTCAATAAGTGTTTTTCAATGAAGGAACTTGGAGAAGCTGCTTACATGTTAGGCATCAAGATCTATAGAGATAGATCGAGACGCCTCATAGGTCTTTCACAAATCACATACCTTGATAAGATATTGAATAAGTTCAATATGGATCAGTCCAAGAAGGGGTTCTTGCCTGTGTTGCAAAGTGTGAAATTGAGCTCGGCTCAATGTCCGACCACGGAAGAAGATAGAGAAAAGATGAGTGTCATCCCCTATGCCTCGGCCATAGGGTCTATCATGTATGCCATGCCGTGTACTGCACTGATGTAAACTTTGCCGTAAGTTTGGTAGGATGGTACCAAAGTAATCCGGCATGGAACACCGGACAGCAGTCCAAGAATATCCTGAAGCACCGAAAAGGACTAAGGATATGTTTCGCTTATGGAGGTGATGAAGAGCTCGTCAGAAGGGTTATGTCGACGCTTAGCTTCGACACGCATCCGATGACTCTAAGTCACATACCGGATACGTGTATATTTTGAGTGGTGGGGCAAGAATGGTGCAGCTTGCAAGCAAAGCGTCATGGCGGGATCTACATGTGAAGCGGAATACATGGCAGCCTCGGAGGCAGCACATGAAGCAATCTGGATGAAGGAGTTCATTACTGACCTAGGAGTTATTCCCAATGCGCCGGGGCCGATGACTCTCTTCTGTGACAACACTGGAGCCATTGCCCTTGCCAAGGAGCCCAGGTTTCATAAGAAGACCAAGCACATCAAGCGTCGCTTCAACTCCATTCGTGAAAATGTTCAAGAAGGAGACATAGATATTTGCAAAGTGCATACAGATCTGAATGTCGCAGATCCGTTGACTAAACCTCTTCCATGAAAGCAAAACATGATCAACACCGTAACTCTATGGGTGTTTGATTCATCACAATGTAACTAGATTATTGACTCTAGTGCAAGTGGGAGACTGTTGGAAATATGCCCTAGAGGCAATAATAAAATGATTATTATATTTCCTTGTTCATGATAATTGTCTATTGTTCATGCTATAATTGTGTTATCCGGAAATCGTAATACATGTGTGAATACATAGACCACAACATGTCCCTAGTGAGCCTCTAGTTAACTAGCTCGTTGATCAATGGATGGTTACGGTTTCCTGACCATGGACATTGGATGTTATTGATAACGGGATCACATCATTGGGAGAATGATGCGATGGACAAGACCCAATCCTAAGCATAGCACAAGATCGTGTAGTTCGTCTGCTAGAGCTTTTCTAATGTCAAGTATCTTTTCCTTAGACCATGAGATCGCGTAACTCCCGGATACCGTAGGAGTGCTTTGGGTGTACCAAACGTCACAACATAACTGGGTGGCTATAAAGGTGCACTACAGGTATCTCCGAAAGTGTCTGCTGGGTTGGCATGGATCGAGACAGGGATTTGTCATTCCGTATGACGAAGAGGTATCTCTGGGCCGACTCGGTAGTGCATCATCATAATGAGCTCAATGTGACCAAGTGGTTGGTTGCGGGATCATGCATTATGGTACGAGTAAAGTGACTTGCCGGTAACGAGATTGAACGAGGTATTGGGATACCGACGATCGAATCTCGGGCAAGTAACGTACCGATTGACAAAGGGAATTGTATACGGGATTACTTGAATCCTCGACATCATGGTTCATCGGATGAGATCATTGTGGAACATGTGGGAGCCAACATGGTATCCAGATCCCGCTGTTGGTTATTGGCCGGAGAGCTGTCTCGGTCATGTCTGCGTGATTCCCGAACCCGTAGGGTCTACACACTTAAGGTTCGATGACGCTAGGGTTATAAGGAAGATATGTATGTGATTACCGAATGTTGTTCGGAGTCCCAGATGAGATCCCGGACGTCACGAGGAGTTCCGGAATGGTCCGAAGGTGAAGATTTATATATGGGAAGTTATCATACGGTCACCGGAAAAGTTCGGGGGCATACCGGTATTGTACCGGGGCCACCGGAGGGGTTCTGGGGGTCCACCGGGAGGGTCCACTTGCCCCGGAGGGCATTATGGGCTGTAGGTGGAAGGGAACCAGCCCCTAAGTGGGCTTGGCGCACCCCCCCCTTGGGCCCATGCGCCTAGGGTTGGGGGTTTCCCAAAGGGGCGCCTTGCTAGGGGCAAGCCCTCCCTCGCCGCCGCCCGCCTCTAGATCTCATCTAGAGGGGCCGCCCTACCCCTTCCCCTATAAATAGAGGCGAGGGAGGCTGCACACCACATCCAAGGCGCAGCCCTCCCTCCCCAACACCTCTCCTCCTCCGCTAAGAGCTTGGCGAAGCCCTGCCGAGTACTACCACTCCATCACCACCACGCCGTCAGGTCTGCTTGGAGCTCTTCCTCAACCTCTCCCTCCTCCCCGCTGGATCAAGGCGCGGAGACGCCTCCGCCTCAGACGTGTCTTGAACGCGGAGGTCCCCGTCTGCTCGGGCGCTAGGATCATCGGTGATTTGGATCACGACGAGCACGACTCCATCAACCCCGTTCTCTTGAACGCTTCCGCTCGCGATCTACAAGGGTATGTAGATGCACTCCTCTCTCTCTCTCTCTCTCGTTGCTAGATGACTCCATAGATTGATCTTGGTGATGCGTAGAAAATTTTAAATTTCTGCTACTATCCCCAACAGAATTGTCACGGCGGATGTCCTTAGTGTGAGGACTTAGTCGTGAGGCCAACACATCTATGCGGTAGCTTGAGAGGGGTTGGGCGGTATCGAGAGACGCAACACAAGACAAGGATTTAGACAGCTTCGGGCCCCGGGAAACATCCTCCGGTAATAACCCTACATGCAGTTTGTGGCTAGATCTCATTATGATCATGAGGGAATCGCCGCTAAGCCGGCTCTTTGTGTCTACCCCTAGAGATTGTTTCTTGCTTGTCCCTCTTTGGGGAGCCTTGCCCCTCCTTATATAAGTTGAAGGGGCAGGTTACATGATTAGTCCTAGTAGGATTAGGATTACTCTATTACAAGTGGAGTCCCAGTCTTGCTTCCTTTGTAGGAGAATATTCCTTAGGCCTTTTCTCTTAAGCCGGCCCACCATAGCATGAGCCGGCCTTCTGGGTCTTGGGCCTTGTCATCCGTCTGACCTGCCGTCGGGGCCGTTAGTGAGTCGGCAGGCTTATGAGTCGTCAAATCAGTGAGTCGCCAATCCTCCGGCGGGTTACCAATGAAATGCCAAGTCTGGCCGGGTCATACCGCAGGGTATATCCCCGACAAGCAACAAGAAACACTGGAAGGTTCGGGAGAGATCAAGACGAGCAGCCAGGGGACCACACGGACAGGTGGTGCAACTAGTCGGTAGGCCACAGCCACTGCCTGTGTGGGGGCCCTACTTATTGCCCTGAACTGATTCTATCGCCATAAATCCCTATAAATACAAAAACAATTCGTCGTACCTCCATAAGAACTTTATCGCCGCCGCAAGCTACTGTTCCATGAAGATCCCATCTGGAGGGCCTTTTCAGAGCTCCGGTGGAGGGGGAAGCATTGTAGGAGTCATGGCCTCAAATCAGCGCGAGAATCAAGACAGTCAATATTAAAAACCCACTACACCATGAAGCGTCACTCGGATTTCCAGTCAGTAGGCTTGTGGAATTCGAGGAGTCTTCCTTCAAAGATGGTCTGACAAAAGCCTGACAGACATGCAAAAGATTTTGATATGACGAGTCATAAAGATTCGCAATGATGACCATTGACCACTCGCTTTCCAGTCGTCTAGGGACCTTCAGTCGACTGGGAACCGCAAACAAACTGATTGACAGGTCCCATCCCGAGTCGTATAATATGAGCCCAAGGCATGGTGTTATCCCAGTGCCATACACTCGAAGAAAACCGAGTGGGCCGACACTCGTCGTAGATCCTCTCAGCTGTGACGCCCCCGATTCAATCGTACACTAATCATACACGCAAACGTGTACGATCAAGATCAGGGACTCACGGGAAGATATCACAACACAACTCTAAAAATAAAATAAGTCATACAAGCATCATAATACAAGCCGGGGGCCTCGAGGGCTCGAATACAAGTGCTCGATCATAGACGAGTCAGCGGAAGCAACAATATCCGAGTACGTATATAAGTTAAACAAGTTGCCATAAGATGGCTAGCACAAATCGGGATACAGATCGAAGAGGCGCATGCCTCCGCCTGGGATCCTCCTAACTACTCCCGGTCGCCGCCGCCGGGCTGCACATAGTAGTAGGCACCTTCGGGTAGTAGTCGCCATCGACGGTGGCGTCGCTCGGGCTCCATCGTCTGGTCGCAGCAGAACCGGGTAAAGAAAGGGGGAAAAGGGGGAACAAGGCAACCGTGAGTACTCATCCAAAGTACTCAAGCAAGGAGCTACACTACATATGCATGGATATATGTGTAAAGGGCCATATCGGTGTTGAACTGCAGAATGCCGTAATAAGAGGGGATAGCTAGTCTTATCAAAGACTACGCTTCGTCACCTTCGCCTTGCAAATGTAGAAGAGGGTAGGTTGAAGTCCTCCAAGTAGCATTGCATAGCATAATCCTATCCGCAATCCCTCCTCGTATCCTCGAGAGAGCGACCACCGGGTTGTATCTCGCACTTGGAAGGGTGTGTTTTATTAAGTATCCGGTTCTAGTTGTCATAAGGTCAAGGTACAACTCCAAGTCGCCCCTGTTACCGAAGATCACGGCTATTCAATCGATTAAATTCCTGCAGGGTGCACCACATAACCCAACACGCTTGATCCCATTTGGCCGGACACACTCTCACGGGTCATGCCCGCCGCTGAAGATCAACACGCCGCAGCCCCACCTAGGCACAATAGAGAGGCCAAGACGCCGATCTAAACCTAAGCGCCAGGGTCCGGGCCCATCGCCCAATGCACACCAAGACGTTATGCGTGGCGGAAGCAGACCTAGCCTAACAGCGTTCGATCCAATCCGGCGCGCTTCGGCCGACGTCACGAAGGCTTTCACCGATACCACGACGTCGGGATACCCATAACTACTCGCGTAGAGATGGTAAGTGCGTATAGACCAAATGGCGGACTCGGATCAAATACCAAGATCTCGTTAAGCGTGTTAAGTATCCGCGAACGCCCGACCAGGGCCAGGCCCACCTCTCACCCGGTAGTCTCAACCTGCCCTGTCGCTCCGCCACAAAGTAATGTGATGGGGCCGTTGGGAACCTGTGCCCACCTCTATCGGGATGGAGCCACTGTCCTTTCACCCCCATCTCCTAACAAAGTATTGCTGTGTAATGTAATAGTGTAAAGTATATAGTATATGCCCGTGATCACCTCCCAAGTGATCACAGCCCAAAGAGTATAGCATGGCAGACGGACAAGAATGTAGGGCCACCGATGGAACACTAGCATCCTATACTAAGCAAGAGGGATAAAGGTGTAAAGGTAACAACAGAGTAGCAAGGACGGGCTATGCAAGAAGATAGGATTAATCGAAAGCAAGAATATGCTACACTACTCTAATGCAAGCAAGATAGAGAAGAGTAGGTGATATCCGGTGATCAAAGGAGGGCTTGCCCGGTTGCTCGGCAAGAGAGAGGGGTCGCCAACTCCGTAGTCGAACCGGGGCATCAAAGATCGCCATGGTGTCTACCGAAGAGAAGAGGGGGGACAAACAAGAAATACATAGCAAGCAAGTGCATAACAGGATAATGTATGAGCTAGACGTGTTCTAACGCAGTATGAGGGGATACCGGTGAAGGGGGAAAACATCCGGGAAAATATCCCCGGTGTTTCGCGTTTTCGGACAGATGAACCGAAGGGGGAAAGTTGTGTGTTTGCTATGCTAGGGATGTGTAGCAGACGAATGGGCTGCGTATCCGGATTCGTCTCGTCGTTCTGAGCAAATTTCATGTACAAAGTTTTTTCATCCGAGTTACAGATTATTAATTTTCAATGATTTAAACAATTTCTAGAATTTCTGGATTTATATTAATTCGAATTAAAAACAGAACATACTCTTGTCACCTAGTGCTACCCTAGCATGTGAGTATGAGTGGGGCAAGGTGGGGTTGGGTTGACCGGTCAAAGGTTGACTGGTCAACATATGAATAGTGTAAGCGGGTCGGCATGTCATTGACTTAGATCTTTTAATCTGATTTTAGCATATTAATCTAATAGTTGGTCCCATGTCATTGGTGGCCTTTTAACTAATGGGTTATTTAGTGTGAGGGCCACTGTCACAAAACCATAGGCTATTTAATTAACATATAAAGTAGCAGCCCTAAACTAATCTAATTAGTAGTACTAACTAATCTGGATAGGCCTCATACCTGTAACACGCACGCACGCACACCACCTGTAACGCACTCACACATGCGCGCATGGCAGCTCAAATCCATGACCAGCCATGGCCAACAGGAAGCGGCCCGGCGGGAAGCCGAGGCCACCAGCGGGGCCGGGGACGGGCGCGATGGGAAGCAGCGGTGGGCCTTGATTAGGCGCGCGTGGCAGCAGACGGCGGCTAAGGCGGCGAAGCAAGTCTTCTTGGCGGCCTGCTTGAACAACTAGGGCGGCATGAAGCGGTGGAAAAGCGTCTGTGAAGCTCGGCCTCGGCCATGGCGGCAATGCATTTAACACGGACGGAGCCTAACGGAGTGGATAGAAGATGGGAATGAGGGAATTGGGCAAGGAGCTCACCGCGAACCTGTAGAGGTGCAAAGCAAGCTCGGGAAGGCTTGGAGGCGGCAAATCAAAGCGGGCGATGAGCGGCGATCGGAGGTAGAAGATGACTCGATCCAGCGATGCAAAGACGAGGGGCTCGAGCTGGTCCTCGCAGTGACGAGACGGCGAAGGGGAGCCGGGGAACAAGCTAATTTGGCGCTGGGACGACGTTTACGCTGGACGGTGAAGGCGTGGCAACGGCTGGCTTCACAAGGCAGAGAAGAGGACGAGCGAGGGAGAGGGGGGAACGGGGCGAGGGTTTGTCCAGAGGCGCCGGGGGTGCTCTTATCCATCGGGGGGGGGGGGGTTCGTCGGATGCTTGACACGGCATCAAACATCGGCGTGGATGGCGGGGGCCCATCCACCATGCCATGGCCTCCCTGCCTCAGACAGAGGTTGGGGAAAAGGCCACTGCGGGCTTAATGAGTGCACTGTGCACTTAGGCCCAATGGCACAGTAGGTGTCTAGGCCTTTTTCTATTTGTTTGTTTGTTTGTCTTCTCTTTTTATTTATTTTCTTTTCTATTTTCTTTTGACTTCCAATCTATTTTAACTCTATTAAGATAAATAATTAGCGCCTAAATTAGTGTTTTAATTAAGCCTCTGCCATAAAAAACTTGACTTCCAAATAAAATAGTTTAGGATTTTATAAAATACAAAAGTCATTTATTTAATTATTTTAGCCACTATGTTAATTACTTTTGAGCATTAAAACATGTTTTAAAAATGTGGTTTTCTCTACCACTATTACTCATGAATTATTTGACACGTTTAGAGCATTTTAATTTTAATGTTTGGGAACTTTTATTGTTATACTTCAATTCAAATTTGAATTTGAATCGGTTTTGAACTAGTGCGAGATTAACAACAGTAGCCGTGGTGACGTGGCATCATTAACGTGTGATTACTGTAGCTTAATTATCCGGGCGTCACAATTCTCCTCCACTATAAGAAATCTCGTCCCGAAATTTAAGAGGGGGACTAAGGGGAAAAGGTCTTGTTACGAAATATCTAACGAATCTTCTCAGTCTTGGTTGCTCTTCTCGAAGAGGTCGATCCGTTACATTGGTGCCTTGGTCCTCCGCTTCAACGCATCATGATGAAATTGTCGCCCTTTCTTCAGATCTCCATCGTTCTTACGAAAGAATAAAAGGGTGGTTATTCAAAGAACAGACCTCTACAAGGTTGACTACCCGGTCGATAACATCGGGAAGGTGGCAGAAAGTAACTCTCGAATTGAAATCAAGAAAATATCGAGAGCAAGGTAAGAAGGTGCAATAAGAAGTTTCAAGTGGATAGGCAATCATTTGTTGCACGATACAAAATGTGAAAGGGGTTGAGCAATGGGAATAAGTATTGCGTCGATACCGTAATAGATCTCTAGGCGTGTGGCCCGTGAATTACATATGAAGTCAAGCGAGGAATAACTTTGACAATAGGGTGTACAAGAGAGTCAGTTTCGATCCCGTGGAACTGTGGGTTATGGGCCCACCATGTGGGTTAAAGGTAGGAAGGGGGATGACGTCTTGCATGATCATGTAAGCAAGGCATGTCAGAGAATAACCTGTCAGTTATGTCGGCAACATCGGTACCAAGGGCGAGGGACGAAGAGAACCAATTCCTATTGAAAATTGGAGTACCATAGACATGCTTCGAGATAGCATTGACATGGTCTTCAAGCAAAGGTCGGACTTGGGATATACAAAGGATCCATCAGGATAACTTATTAAACAAGGCATTCAATTTCCTCATTGAAAATGTTTAACCTAGTTAAAAAGGAAACTATAACACTAGGTCCTACTGCATGTGTGTGCTAGGTATGACACCACCTTACGGTTCATATAACGACCAATGTTATAACTCTTGGAAATATGTCCCAACCATCATATCTGACCAAGATCCAGATCCGATTGGTGTCATGATACCTCAGACTCAGGATGCCTAAGAAGAAAAAGGGTGCGACACAAATAGACGAGATGTCATTGCAAGATTCTCGGGAAATAACTATGGAAGCAAGTTTCGAAACAAGAGTTCATCGTTTAACAAAGGAAAGGACGAGGAGATGGCTGATTGACTCAGCGACAATTCATTGAGATTTTCAAAAGATGGATTTCCACAGTAATGTGAACAAGAAGATGACACTTGTCTATTCAAATGATATAATGTTGTATGCTCTAGGGAAACATACACCATCAATCATTAGTTGAAAGGTGTGCCCGAACTATGACCTTAGGCAGCAAGATCAATGTTAGAGTGACAATTCAATAATCAACGGTCTAAGAACGAACTGTCGATCGTTAACTTCAAAGTAATAGGGTTGCTAGAAGTACGTAACTCCTAACAAAGCACCTATTGGTATCTTTGGTTAAAAACAACACGGGACCAAGGAAGAATGGTGATGGTGAGAAGTATCATCGGACCAAGAATTTTTTAGAGGTGGTGAAATTCCCACGACATTCTTGACATAAAAGGTGGTAATATTCCAAGGTAAAGAAGAACAAATGCTTTGGATAGCAAGGATCTCAAGGTATAACACCAAACACGAATAAGTTTGTGTTGAGCGGAAGGCAATAAAGTGGTCGGTGATAACACAAACCATTGAGGGCGAGGATGGTATTCCTCATCAAGAATTCGATATATATCTTGGAAGAGCTCGTGGTGTTGATGATGACCACGACACATTTGTCGAGAGGTATCGAGAAGATGTAACTGATCGGCGATGACATCAAGTCAACGGATATGATGAAGCCAAAAGTCATTGGAACCATGGGTACGACACAAACTCGAAATCAAGCTTGTTGTTCAAGGACAAACGGTATGACGAGGAAGATCGATTGTAAGATTAGCTCACCGTCGAAATTTGTGCTCCGAGAAGGACCCGGTAGCACAATTAAAATTTAGCATGATAATGATATAGCCAATCAGGCTAGGAATGACGGGATCGGGTACAAACTCGTACTTATAGAAGCTATCAAGAGTTGTTGAACCGTGAAAAGTGACTCGGTTCGCTTATTGGTGTCTTTGAGTGCTTAATAACTCAGAGCCCGTGGAAAATTGGAATCGGTGGGAATGTAGCACTTGATGAAGAACTCATAAGAAGTTATGCGGTTCCATGATAATCTCGAGATACCAGGGGTAATACTCGATGACAGATCAAAGTAGAGGTTGGACCGGGGTATTGCTCTACAGAAGACAAGTGCTAAAACTTGCACGAGAAATGGTATTTAAAAGAGAACATGGTCGGAACCACGATTGCAATAGGCCAGATCCCTGATATAAGATGAACTTATACCAAAGAATAATTAATTTAAGAGAAGCTTTAATGATAAGATCTACATCGTGTCCATGGGCATGAACACAAGTTCAAGGTCGACTCCCACTTCTCCAATGTATAACCTTTCAATCACTTCTCGCTTTTGATGAAGTTGTAGTGTTGAAATTATATCTGGCAAAACACCAGAAGAGTATGACTCGTGAAAACTTTCGAGTTCACACATATTAAGGAAGGCATAGGTTCAACCCATCGGGGCATCTTAGAATCATATACCGTAATCTTTAGAAGTAATTAACTCAAGCTCAAGGCGAGCATGGTTGAGAAAGCAGAGGATACAATTTACAAAAGGCGTTATGTATCGGAGGAAAGGCTCACAAGGTTATTGAATATGAAGGGCGTTGTCGATAAAAATCCAACAAAGGATCTGGTGGTCCTCAAGGGATCTGACGTGAGCATCAGTACTCAACTAGGGGAAGAAGAATGCAAGGAGATCAGATTATAGAAACAACTGACTAACTCAATTGTCAAATGCAAAGGAATTATCATTTCCAAATCAAGGGATCAGAAGCAATGCTCTGACTAGGGATGGATAAGTCGAATAGCCTTAGGGTACAATCAATCGACAATTGATTGGTCAAGAACCAATTCGGTTAAAGGAATGGCAGCTCACCGGGAAGGTAATTTATAAGGATCAATGATGATTGCGTAGATCAGCAACATATTGAGTCAACAGACTCAAAATGATAATGACAAGGAATGTCAATAAGGCTACGAGACTTATGGGTTTAACCATAATGCAAGGTGCAAGAATTTCAAGAGCAAAAGGCTCCAGAGGATTTTCTAAGATCGAATAGTATTTTGAATACTTTTGTGAAACACAAGAACAATCGGGATGAGCGGATATTCGACAAGTGCGAGGATTTATTTGAAGGGGTATTCATGTGGCAAAGAACTGCTAGGCAAGAGGCACAAAGTATCCTCGAACAATAGAGAAAATCTCGGGTATCTTGTAACAACAAGATAAATGGGGATGATCGTATGAATGGCAAGTGTAAGTAGTTATCCATAAGGATTTATCGGTGGTCGGGAATAGCAAAAGTGATGGGCACAAAGTCTCGAGAGAATATCAAAGAGTATCTTGAATCTTCCGGTGAAGGTGCCATCATCTGGAATGAAGGGGCTCTCCGGGAGAAAGTATTTACGAGAACCTAGAGTTAGAGTTAGCAAAACCATTTAACCCGAATAGAAGAGAGATCAGGGTCCCAGAGTATAGGTCGAGTAATAAAAGATCCTACTACCACCCAATGGCGACGTGGGCCCATGGGCCGCACAGCCAAGTTAGTAAAAGTTTTTGCATTGTCTAGACTCGACTTCGGCCAAGGAGTGTGGAAGGGGGATTCCTACAGCAAATGGCTCGATACCAACTTGTGACGCCCGATTCAATCAGACACTAATCATACACGCAAACGTGTACGATCAAGATCAGGGACTCACGGGAAGATATCACAACACAACTCTAAAAATAAAATAAGTCATACAAGCATCATAATACAAGCCAGGGGGCCTCGAGGGCTCGAATACAAGTGCTCGATCATAGACGAAGTCGGAAGCAACAATATCCGAGTACGGACATAAGTTAAACAAGTTGCCATAAGATGGCTAGCACAAACCGGGATACAGATCGAAAGAGGCGCAGGCCTCCCGCTCGATCCTCCTAACTACTCGGTCGCCGCCGGGCTGCACATAGTAGTAGGCACCTTCGGGGTAGTAGTCGCCATCGACGATGGCGCTCGCTCTGGGCTCCATCGTTCGTCGCAGCAACCGGGTAAAGAAAGGGGAAAAGGGGAACAAGGCAACCGTGAGTACTCATCCAAAGTACTGCAAGCAAGGAGCTACACTACATATGCATGGATATATGTGTAAAGGGCCATATCGCTGGACCGAATCGCGTAATGCCGTAATAAGAGGGGATAGCTAGTCTTATCGAAGACTACGCTTCGTCACCTTCGCCTTGCAAATGTAGAAGAGGGTAGGTTGAAGTCCTCCAAGTAGCATTGCATAGCATAATCCTATCCGGCGATCCCTCCTCGTATCCTCGAGAGAGCGACCACCGGGTTGTATCCGCACTTGGAAGGGTGTGTTTTATTAAGTATCCGGTTCTAGTTGTCATAAGGTCAAGGTACAACTCCAAGTCGCCTGCTATCAAGATCACGGCTATTCGAATAGATTAACTTCACTGCAGGGTGCACCACATAACCCAACACGCTTGATCCCATTTGGTCGGACACACTTTCCTAGGTCATGCCCTACCGCTGAAGATCAACACGCCGCAGCCCCACCTAGGCACAACAGAGAGGCCAAGACACGGCCTAAACCTAAGCGCCTGGTAGGTTGAAGTCCTCCAAGTAGCATTGCATAGCATAATCCTATCCGCGATCCCTCCTTGTATCCTCGAGAGAGCGACCACCGGTTGTATCCGCACTTGGAAGGGTGTGTTTTATTAAGTATCCGGTTCTAGTTGTCATAAGGTCAAGGCACAACTCCAAGTCGCCTCATCAAGATCACGGCTACTCGAATAGATTAACTTCACTGCAGGGTGCACCACATAACCCAACACGCTTGATCCCATTCGCCGGACACACTTTCCGGGTCATGCCCGGTCGCAGAAGATCAACACGCCGCAGCCCCACCTAGGCACAACAGAGAGGCCAAAGACGCCGGTCTAAACCTAAGCGACAGGGTCCGGGCCCATCGCCCAATCCACACCAAGACGCTATGCGGGCGGCCGGAAATGCAGACCTAGCCTAACAGGCGTTCCAAATTAATCCAAGACGCGCCATCGGGCCGACGCCACGAAGGTTTCTACCGATACCACGACGTCGGGATACCCATAACTACTCCCGCGTAGATGGTTAGTGCGTATAGACCAAATGGCCAGACTCAGATCAAATACCAAGCTCTCGTTAAGCGTGTTAAGTATCCGCGAACGCCGACCAGGCCAGCCCACCTCTCACCTGTAGTCTCAACATGCCTGTCAGCCCGCCACAAAGTAACAATGGGGCCGGGAACCCAGTCCCACCTCTACCGGGATGGAGCCACCGTCCTTTCAAATTTCATCTCCTAACAAAGATTGCTGTAATGTAGTAGTGTAAAGTATATAGTATATGCCCGTGATCACCTCCTCAAGTGATCACAATCCAAAGAGTATAGCATGGCGACGGACAAGAATGTAGGGCCACCGATGGAACACTAGCATCCTATACTAAGCGAGGGATAGCGGTGTAAAGGTAATAACAAGAGTAGCAAGCACAAAGCTATGGAGCAAAGATAGGATTAATCGAAAAGCAAGAACATGCTACACTACTCTAATGCAAGCGATAGAGAGAAGAGTAGACGATATCCGGTGATCAGGGGGGCTTGCCTGGTTGCTCGGGCAAGAGAGAGGGTCGCCAACTCCGTAGTCGAACCGGGGCATCAAAGATCGCTACGGTGTCACCAAGAGAAGAGTGGGAGAAACAAGAAATACATAGCAAGCAAGTGCATAACAGGATAATGCATGAGCTAGACGTGTTCTAACGCGGTATGAGGGGATACCGGTGAAGGGGGAAAACATCCGGGAAAATATCCCCGGTGTTTCGCGTTTTCGGACAGATGAACCGAAGGGGGAAAGTTGCGTGTTTGCTATGCTAGGGATGTGTGGCGGACGAATGGGCTGCATATCCGGATTCGTCTCGTCGTTCTGAGCAACTTTCATGTACAAAGTTTTTTCATCCGAGTTACGGATTATTATATATTAATTTTCAATGATTTAAACAATTTCTAGAATTTCTGGATTTATATTAATTCGAATTAAAAACAGAATATACTCTTGTCACCTAGTGCTACCCTAGCATGTGAGTATGACAGTGGGGCCAGTGGGGTTGGGTTGACCCGGTCAAAGGTTGACTGGTCAACATATGAATAGTGTAAGCGGGTCCGGCATGTCATTGACTTAGATCTTTTAATCTAATTTTAGCATATTAATCTAACAGTTGGTCCCAGATGTCATTGACTGGCCTTTTAACTAATGGGTTATTTAGTGTGAGGGGCCACCTGTCACAAAACCATAGGCTATTTAATTAACATATAAAGTAGCAGCCCTAAACTAATCTAATTAGTAGTACTAACTAATCTGGATAGGCCTCATACCCAGAACACGCACGCACGCACACCACACAGAACGCACTCACACATGCGCGCATGGCCGCTCGTCCATGACCGGCCATGGCCAACAACAGGAGCAGCCGGCGGGAAGGCGAGGCCACGCGCGGGACGGGGCCCGGCCTGGGCGCAGTGGGAGCGGCGGCGGACGCGGTTAGGCGCCGGCGGCGCGGACAGGCGGCTAAGGCGGCGGGGCAAGTGCTGCGGCGACGGCAGAAGCAGCGAAGAGCAGGGAGCGGGCAGGGCAAGGAAGATGCAGCTAGCGACAGCATTAGTAGCAGTTAGCAGTAGCACGCAACAGCAACTAGGAGCAGCATGAGCAGCGGAACACGTACGCAGAAGCTCAGCCTCCGGCCATGGCGGCAACAGACGAACACGGGACGGAGCCTAACGGAGTGGATCGAAGATGGGAACGAGGGGAATTGGCCAAGGAGCTCACCGCGAACCTGTAGAGGTGCAAAGCAAGCTCGGGGAAGGCTTGGAGGCGGCAAATCGAAGCGGCGATGAGCGGCGACCGGAGGTAGAAGATGACTCGATCCAGGCGATGCAGCACGAGGGGGCTCGAGCTGGTCCTCGCAGGTGACGTAGACGATGAAGGGGGAGCCGGGGGAACAAGCTAATTTGGCGCGGGGACGACGTTGGCCACGCGGACGGCAAGGCCGTGGCAACGGCTGCGGCTTCGCGCGTTGCAGAGAAGAGGACGAGCGAGGGAGAGGGGGGGAACGGGGCGAGGGTTTGTCCAGAGGCGCCGGGGTGCTCTTATCCATCGGGGGGGTTCGTCGGATGCTTGACACGGCATCAAACATCGGCGTGGACGGCGGGGGCGCATCCACCACGCCATGGCCTCCCTGCCTCTGTACAGAGGTTGGGGAAAAGGCCACTGTGGGCTTGGGCTGAGTGCACTGTGCACTTAGGCCCAATGGCACAGTAGGTGTCTAGGCCTTTTTCTATTTGTTTGTTTGTTTGTCTTCTCTTTTTATTTATTTTCTTTTCTGTTTTCTTTTAACTTTGAATCTATTTTAACTCTAGTAAGATAAATAATTAGCGCCTAAATTAGTGTTGTAATTAAGCCTCTGCCATTAAAATCTTGACTTCCAAATAAAATAGTTTAGGATTTTATAAAATACAAAAGTCATTTATTTAATTATTTTAGCTACTATGTTAATTACTTTTGAGCATTAAAACATGTTTTAAAAATGTGGTTTTCTCTACCACTATTACTCATGAATTATTTGACACGTTTAGAGCATTTTAATTTTAATGTTTGGGAACTTTTATTGTTATACTTCAATTCAAATTTGAATTTGAATCGGTTTTGAACTAGTGCGAGATTAACAACAGTAGCCGTGGTGACGTGGCATCATTAACGTGGGATTACTGTAGCTTAATTATCCGGGCGTCACATCAGTGTAGGAGCAAGGGGCGCCCGTGATATCTTTTGTGGCACGAGTCACATTCTCTCTGGGGAACCAAATATCTGGCTGCGTAGACTTGGTTCCGCTGAAAGGCGTCCGGCAGGCGTTTCTGATAAAGGATACTGACTGGCAACGCTTGATTCGATCAAGCCCAGATGCCCCAGACCACCACTTGGAATTTTTTGATACGCCCACAGTCGAGCCACAGGCCGTCCTCTCCATAAGAGATTGAAAAATGGGTATCACGAAGTCTTTATCCCGATTTCTCGTCTCTTTGCCCTCTGAGGGCATGAACAAACTGAGTCCACCAAGGTCTCTCAGTCAAACCTCAAGCTCGCCCACAATCGGACACCTCACCAAGGGGAAGCAGACAACCATTCTCTCCTGACGGCCGAGCGCTAGTAGTCGGCTGGAAATGAAGAGAGCAATCAGCTAGACCATCAGTCGGTGGCTGCCTATGATACATCTCGCCCATGATGTCTTAATGAAGGTAGTTACTCAACAGCAGCATAATCTGGTTAAATACAACAGTTACCAGTAGTAAATGCCATGAGGTAGTCAGCTACACCTGAGGCCATGAACAACATTAATATCAGCCCATTATGTACCCTCTCCTGACGCACTCTATATATGCCGGAGGGAAGCTCTGGGATAAAGGTTGAACATCCACACATCATACCTTACACCAAGAGCTAAGACCACCACATGAGTAGGGTATTACCTCCACCGCAGAGGGCGCTCGAACATGTATATTTCCTTGAGCGTACTCCCAATTGCACCGTTCGGTAGATATGACTGCCTCTACAATCCTACCCCCGCCCCCTAGTATTGTCAAGATTATATCCACAACATGGGGCTTGTGGCGCCATCATAGATCTGGTCGGTAGCAAAGTGGCGTCGTGGTTGCTATTCCCATGAGATTTGACATGGACCAAGGGAGCGACGGAGTCGGAGAGGATCTGACCAAAGTTGGGTAAACCACGTGGTCGACAACTCCCTTGGTCCACCACCGACAAGGAAACCATCGATAATTGAGGACGACAGATCACCATCGTCAAGCCACCTTGGGCTCGCCTCCTAGTGCATCGCCACCTTGGGCTCTCAACGAGGTCTGACGGAGTGGTCACACTGTTGACGAGAGGCATGGTAGTCAGGCACTCAGCGGCCGATCTCGCCTGATCTGGACGCCAACGCACGGCCGGTGAGGCCTCACGCTTGCCCAACCATGGATCCATTGTCGGCCGGCGTGATCCGGCCTCACTCCCATTCAATTATTGTTGGATCGCACGCATGGGACGGATCCAGGAATCATACTAAAAGTGGGCTAATGGAAAAGATAAAATGTGTGGGGGGGGGGGGATGCAAATTTGTAGCGCTCTGCACTAGCACTGTAGGGGTGTTTTCGGAAAGTGGATTGCCATGGGGGAACCATGGCCCCGACTTCGCCCCGGTGGCTCACATCTTGATCTCACCCGAGAAAAAAATGGGGAGGAGAGAGATGAAACTCGCAGTAGAGAGAATGGTGGAGCCATGCAGGATATTTAGTTGGTTACCACCTTTGTATTGCGTCAGATATTAGCTTTGGTATGGTAGAAATAGATGATTCCTACATGGCATCCTCGCTAATCTTGATGCGTGGATGACGCTGGATTTCTTACTGGTATCTAGCGGAACATGTAAAGAGGTAGATGTTGAAAACAGACTACAAACGTATGACAATCGCCAAGAGGCGGTGCCGGCATACAAGGCTGGGTGGGATCGTGTGTGCGTTCATAGGAATAAGTATGTGTGATTATACTGTGTTAAAAAAAAGACCTCTTGAAGAAAAACCTAAAAGAATTTCACCGTGGCACGGCGGCAGAAGCAAAGAGCGGGCCGGCTGTGGAGTTTTCTTTCTTCCTTGGCAAGGCAAGCAAACCGATCACACACCAACGAGAAGAAAGGCTGGACCAAATACACCGGAGCCCACCACCCGGTCGGTCGCGAAGAAGAGGAAGCGGATCGAGTTGGCGAGGGCAATGGCGGCGCTCCGGCTAGCGGTGAGGAGGCTTTGTGACCGTGTGCTCGGGAGATCAGCGGTACTTCTCCTCTCATACGTCCGACTCCTCTCCCTCTCTAGCGGTGTTGGCTTTGTTTCCGGCGTGGGAGCCAGATCTAGGGTTGCCCATTGCTGCCGATTCCTCCATCCTTTGCCGTTTTGTTGTCCGAGTTGGGGCCAAAAACCTTGCGCATATCTTAAATCTTCTACGTGTTGGGGCCAAAAATTCTCGATTATGGGCGGTTAGGAGCCACTTCCATACATTGATCGGCTCGGCGATCGATTGTTGGAGATTAGGCGCCATATGAAACATTGATTCTGAGGATGTATGTACGTAATAACGTGAAAAATTTAATTTCTTCCAGCATATGACGCTTGCTCTCAACTTTGATAAGCTTTGTCATGATATATAGTAGTGTTGACCTTGATAGTCATACGTAGTTGACGGTAAGGGAAAAAGAGTCGAATTTCCCCTCCTATATAAAGTTTCCCGAGCAAGACACATGCTTGTACTGCACTACTGCCTGGTGTTTGTGGTGTGATTCCTACCAAGTACTAGTAGGAAGGAAAGGCGCTAACCAACTAAATGGTACAGTATTTTTTTTTTGAACTTAATGGTACAGTATAATTGGCATGTGGATGTTAGTGCCTTGCAAATTGTCTAGAGTGGCTACAAACAGGATATGAAAGTACGCTTTGGTAGTATATGCCCTAACGACAAAATTTGTATAATGCCAGCTCGATTATAATTTTAACCTTCAAATTGAGAACGTGGGAAAACCAACAGTGCAAGCAGGGTATTTTCAATTGCTAGGTTGTCCACCTTTAATTATTCCATGCTAGTCTTACGATTTCTGTTGCAGGTTATTTACGAGCGAAAATTTGTCAGGGAATTCCCCAATATTGATCCCGAGCATCTCAAGGCTGCCAGGGAATTCACCAAGATTCATGTCAAGGATGTTGATGCTACGTCTTTGGAGGTCTTCAAGATTCTCAGGGAGAGTCCTGTCGATGGTCATAAAGATGTAACCCTTCGTGAAGTGCGCATGACACTCAAGACCTTGGCTGAGATTCAGGAAGAAAAATGAAGATGCGCTACTAGGAAGCAATATCGTCTCTTGCTCTAATATGAACTAGCTTTGCAGTATGTAATATTTGAACCTTTCCTATGTTGTCGCTTTGTGGGGACTACTGGACGTATGTGATGTTGGGATCTTTGCTATTTTCTTGCTTCTCAAGGTCATTGTTCTTGATCTTGACATGCCCACCAGATTGGAGTGTGTAAGCTTTCAGGCTAGCAATAGGGGCGGCGTGTGAACATCTACCTGTAGTTGTAAAATATGGTAATGGAATGGTCATTTGGAAACAAAGAAAAAAGGCATACCAGATTGGAGTGGTGGTGCAAGCCATTGATGATCAAGATCAAGTGACTGATGTTTAGTGTTCGTATTGTCAGTTTTCATTTTCTTTTTTTGCTATGGAAGTCTCCTTCCTCGTGCATCTTTGTGTGAGAAGGCAAGTCTGGTGCCTTCTCTAGCCAGATGCACAAATTTTGCAAGGAGGTATCCTCCATTCAGTTCCCTTGATCTTCTTCGGCTCTGGGTGAAAAAACATTGTGACCACACATAAGTTGCTGGATGCAAAACATAATCACTAGTAGAAAACAGGGCAATGGTCCAGGCCCGGCCAGCCCATTAGTCCCGGTTCAATCCAGAACCGGGACCAATGGGGGCATTGGACCCGGTTCGTGAGCCCCGGGGGCCGGCCGGGCCACGTGGGCCATTGGTCCCAGTTCGTCTGGACCTTTTGGTCCCGGTTGGTGGGACGAACCAGGACCAATGGGCCTCGCTCCTGGCCCACCACCATTGGTCCCGGTTGGTGGGACGAACCAGGACCAAAGGCTGCCGTTTAGTCCCGGTTCAAGTCACCAACCGCGACCAATTAGTTGCCTATATATACCCGTCGCCCGCGAGCAGAGCACTCCCAGTGCTCTGTTTTTCATGGCAGGCGAGGGGAGAGCTTTGTGGTGCTCTAGCTCACCTCCTATGCACACGAGGTGTTCGATGGAATGCCCGAGCCACACTACTTAAGCTTTCTCCTCTCCAAGCTCGACCTCCAAGCTCCATTTTCCTTAATATTTGTCTAGGTTTACCGGTCCGTCACGTCCCGTCCCCGTCTTCACCGCCGTCAATCGCCCGCGCCGATCTCGTCGCCGGCACCACCGTGGTGAGCCTCTTGTTCTTATCTGATCTTCTTTCTGAAAGGAAAAAAAATTCTTACTTGTATGTTTATATAGATACTTGTATAATTTTCTTACTTTTATTATTGCATCTTATATAGTGCGATGGTTTTGGTATCCGCCCCCGTCGGCCCTCGTCATGTCTATGATTCGGATGTGTTATATATTATCTTTTCATAACTGTTGGTTCATTTATTGTTTATGACAAACATAGATTTTATTTATCTAGGAGGTTGTTGAGCCGGAAATTCCAACCGACCCTATTGTCGAGAGGTTAAATTTAGTTGAAGAAGAAAATAATTTGTTGAAGCAAAAAATTAGAAAAATTGAGGAGGAGAAGATGATATTGGAGTTGCATGTTGCGGATGTCGTCGATGATCACAAGATCAAGATGGATGCAATGCGCTTGAAGATTAGAAAGATTAGAAAATATGCCATTCATACCGAGGCTTGATATCATTATGCCGTTGGATCAGTTGTTACATTGGTTGCGATTATGATCGCATTTGTTTTCGCATTGAAATGTTTTACATAGTTTCAGTGTATGGTTTAATTAATTTAGATGCTTTGCGAGCTTTATGTTGTTAGATGAGAACTATGTATGTACTTTGGTTTTAATGTGATGATGAACTTCTATTAATTTGGTCACTTAATTATCTATTCATGATGTTCTGTAATGATTTTGACATACTTAATTATATATAATGCACGCAGATGAACCGGGAATGGATGTACGGTTCAAGACACACCTCCGAGTACATTAAGGCGTGCATGATTTTCTCAAAGTGGCTGAGGCAAACAAGCGAGAATGGTTTTATGTGTTGTCCATGCCCTATATGTGGGAATCTGAAGTCTTACTCGACCGAAAAATCCTCCACACCCACACCTTTACAAGGGTTTCATGCCACACTATAATGTTTGGACGAGGCACGAAGAAATAGGGGTTATAATGGAAGACGGCAAAGAAGAAGAGTACGATGACAACTATGTGCCCCCTGAATACGGTGATGCTACTGAACATCAAGAAGAACCAGACGATGTGCACGATGATGCTGCAACGGGCTAAGTCTAAGATCAAGAGGAACCAGACGATGTGCCCGATAATGATGATCTCCGCAGGTCATTGTCGATGCAAGGACGCAATCACGAAAGTCAAAAGGAGAAGCTGAAGTTCGATCGCATGTTAGAGGACCACAAAAAGGGTTGTACCCCAATTGCGAAGATGACAACACAAAGCTCGGTACCGTCTTTGGAATTGCTGCGGTGGAAGGCGAGAGAATGTTGTGCTCGACAAAGGATTTGAGAAGCTACTGAAAATATTGAAGAAGAAGCCTCCAAATGATAACGAATTGCCCGACAAAGTACATACGCAGCAAAGAAGGTCGTATGCCCTCTAGGATTGGAGGTGCAGAAGATACATGCATGCCCTAATGGTGCATCCTCTACATGGTGCGTATAAGGATCTGAACGCATGCCCGGTATGCGGTGCATTACAAGATAAGATCAGACGAGATGACCTCGTGATGTTGACGGCGAGCCCCCAGAAGAGGGTTCTGCGAAGGTGATGTGGTATGCTCCTATAATACCACGGTTGAAACGTCTGCTCGTAAACGGGAGCATGCCAAGTTGATGCGATGGCAGTGAGGACCGTAAGAAAGACGGGAAGTTGAGAGCACCGGCCGACGGGTCATGATGGAGAAAAATCGAGAGAAAATCGGGATGAGTTTGCAAGTGAGCCAAGGAACGTATTGTTTGCTTTAAGTGCGGATGGCATTAATCCTTTCGGGAGCAGAGCAGCAATCACAAAGACTCGCCCGTGACTCTATGTATGTATAACCTTCCTCCTTGGATGTGCATGAAGCGGAAGTTCATTATGATGCCAGTTCTCATCCAAGGCCCTAAGCAACCCGGCAACGACATTGATGTGTACCTAAGGCCATTAGTTGAAGAACTTTTACAGCTGTGGAATGGAAACGATGTACATACGTGGATGAGCACAAACAGGAGGAATTTAACCTAAAGGCGTTGCTGTCCGTGACCATCAACGATTGGCCCGCTCTCAGTAACCTTTCGTGATGTATAAACAAGGGATACCACGCGTACGCACTGTTTACTTGACACCGATAGTATATACCGGGAAGCTGCAGGAAGAATGTGTACCGGCCATCGCCGATTTCTTCCGACCAACCATCAATGTCGAAAGAAAGGCAAGCATTTCAAAAGCGAGGCAGATCACCGGAAGAAGCCCGCCATGCGCATCGGTGATCACGTACTTGCTATGGTCAATGATTTACACGTAATCTTTGGAAAGGGTCGGCGGACTAGCTGTTCCGAATGACGCCGAGAATCACGCACCCATGTGGAAGAAGAAATCTATATTTTGGGACCTACCCTC